>CM044318.1:72245357-73483214 GCA_024291935.2 Okapia johnstoni | reverse complement strand
GTATTCAGGGTTGATTCCCCTGGGTAATTTCTACTTGACCGGCATCATGTGATTCAGACTTAAGATATGTCCAAGTAAGAAGGGGTTCTCCTAACTACCCACCCAAAGCTTGTTTATTTTGGTTTCTCAAGGGAATAAATCCTTTATCTTCTGATCCACTGCCTCCCCCTATTTCTTCTAAGGCAGTCCCTTCACTCTTATTTACTCTGTACATTGTAAACACTTAAGAGCACAACTGCCTTAACTACACTGAGTGTACAAGAGAGTTGGGATAAAAATTCAACATTAATTAGTCAAATGATGGGGACACAGATGGTTGAGGTGTTTCACAACATTAATTACATTCTTCCAGGCCCTTTCAGTTTCACTCCTTTTCAATGATCACAGGTGTTCTTCTCTAGCCAGAGTCCAGTATTCTCTCGCTTTTCCCCCAAATCCACCCTCTACCATGGCCAGGTTCAGGTTGAACCACTGTCTCAGATCCATGGATCCGTCAGAAAGTGAGCTTTTCCATCTGAGCTACAGATCTACCTCCTGGGCTGGCAGCACCTGCCAGTGTAGGTAAAGCACTCTACTTGAAGGCTGGAGCAAGATGACTTTATCCAGAAATAACTCTGGTCCAGCATATAAGATACTTCATGTCTGAGGCAATCTTTGCCGCATTTCCGGATACTTTTGGCATCAACTTTGCTGTGTCGGCTTTTACTATCTGGTGAATTTTGATTTCTAGCTTCCGAAAATTGTCTTGGCTCTTAAATTCAGCTTTTACTGCTCCACTGTGACTCTAGGCTTCTTCATACTGGTATTTCATCTAGCTCCCATCCATCATCCATAGCTTCATTTTGGCTTTGATTTACTGGTGCTGAGTGCAACCTCAGTTGCAGGTTGAAAATGCTTTCCTTGCAGACATAATTTGAATTTCCTTGCAGCTACTTGAACACAATTGGACCAGAACCTCTTATCATTCCTTCTAAAAAAAGCTTATGGTGAGGATTATTTATAATTTATCCACTATCTATTTCTTAAAAAGAATTTAAAGCAGCTAAGTGACTATTATTTTTATTTGCAATTTTAATCATCATAGTCAGGGTCTTCCCTGTCAGCCTTTGTTTTGATTCCTTTCAAAGTTCCTAATTAAACAGCCTCATTGAGTTCACACCCTCCTTTTACTCTAGAAAGAAATCTTTGCCTTCTACCTTCACGTCCAGAAGAGGGCTCTCCCATCACTGTGGCTGCATGGCACAGAGCTGAAAGCATTGACTAGACAGCTAGACTGTTTGGGTTCAAATCCTGTCACTTGTTAGCTGTGTGATCCTGGGCAAGATGTTTTACCTTGGCTTCCATATCAATGAAATTTCAATAGTGAGTATGTTGATCTATGGGGCTTTTGTAACCTTTGAGTGTATGAATGCATGCACCTTTACTATTTTAAGAGTATCTGGCATAGAATATGCAACATATATCCAATAGCCATTATAATCTTTCTGTTATACTATTAGTATACGTAAAATCCCACATTTCACTTTATCTCATCCTTTCCACCAGAATCATCCAATCCTTCAATCAAACAATATTTGAGGGCTTAGGAGATAAACTCTTCTACATGTACAGGCTGTGTCACTGCTGGCCCAAGAAGCTACTTGCTCTACCCTGTATACAGAGTATCAGGGGCACTAGCATCAAATCGTAAGGGTAGTAACAGAACACGCACCTTATACAGCAAAGAGCACAGAATCTTGAAACCATAAGGTCATAATATGATGTCAAGTTTAATCTTCTTATTCTGATTATAATTGAAGCACATTTCCAGATCCTTCTTGGGGCTTCCGCTGATGGCTCAGTGGTAAGGAACCTGCCTGCAATGCAGGAGCCACAGGAGACGTGGCTTCAATCCCTGGGTCGGGAAGATTCCCTGGAGGAGGGCATGACAACCCACTCCAGTATTCTTGCCTGAAGAATCGCATGGACAGAGGAGCCTGGTGAGCTACAGTCCATAGGGTCACAAACAGTAGGACATGACTACAGCAACTGAGTACACACATACACACACTTGAATAGGAAAAGAAAATATATCCTGGAGGATATATGGCTTCTGCCCCAGATTAATCTACCAAGACTAGAGACACAGATATCTACTTATATGATACTCTTCAAGTTTAGACACCTGTGGGGCAGGTTCAAAGCATCTGGCTGACATGCATGCGTGTGTGTGTGTGTGTGTGTGTGTGTGTGTGTGTGTGTTCAGGTATACTGAGGTTTCTTTCAACTTTTCCATATCTATTTCTGTCTCATAGTTATCCATTTCCTAGGAGAAGTCTTCCTAGTGGTTTTCTCTCCTGCCTAAACCATTTTCTCTTCTCAACCCCTCGTTGAGAAGAGCAAATTGTGGAGCTTCAGCATGGTTAAAAGACACTTGCTCCTTGGAAGAAAAGCTATGACAAACCTGGACAGTGTATTAAAACGCAGAGACATTACTTTGCCAACAAAGGTCCATCTAGTCAAAGCTATGGTTTTTCCAGTAGTCATGTATGGATGTGAGAGTTGGACAATAAAGAAGGCTGAGCACTGAAGAACTGATGCTTTTGAACTGTGGTGCTGGAGAAGACTCTTGAGAGCCCCTTGGACTGCAAGGAGAACAAACCAGCCAATTCTAAAGGAAATCAACCCTGAATATTCACTGGAGGGACTGATGCTTAAGCTGAAGCTCCAATACTTTGGCCACCTGATACAAAGAGCCAACCCATTGGGAAAGACCTTGATGCCAAAAAGACTGAAGGCAGGAGGAGAAGGGGACGACAGAGGATAAGATGGTTGGATGGCATCACTGACTCAATGGATATGAGTTTCAGCATGTTTGAAGGACAGGGAAACCTGGCGTGCTGCCATCCATGGGGTCGCAAAGAGTCAGACACAACTGAGCGACTGAACAAGGATGGTTGGAATGAAGTTCTGTGTCCTTGGTGTGTGACCAGGGTGGTAGCCCGGCACTCAAGATCTGAAATTGATTTAGACAGGATGGTGTCCTGCAGAGCAGAAAGAGGCACCCATCTGCATGTCAGATCACATGTAAAGTGGTTTCAAACTAGGTCCTCAGAGCCTTACAGAGGTTTTCCCAGAGGGCAGTGAGGGGAAGAGGAATGGCAGGTTTCTTGCCCTGTTCCATTTCTGCCAGAGCTGCTCCATTTTTATCTCCTGGGATTCCTCCAAAGTTGTCATTTGCAGAAAGGATCCCATGGCACCACTTGAGTCCTGTCTGTCTCTTGCACTAGACCATAAGGGTTCAGAAGGGCAAGAGTCTTAGTTCACCATGCACCCACTTAGGATTTTGTCTGTACTCAGTAAATATTTTTGAATACATGAGTAAATGTATGTCAAATCTACTTGTTAGGAAAACGTACTGCCAAGTATTTATGGAGATGTATGGTTGGGTGAAATATTTAAGTTAAATCTGTATTGTTTGTTGTTTGCATTTACGAGGATTTTCATATTCTCAAGTCATGCTTTTGTTCCCAAAACCCAAATAAAATAATCTCATCCAGGTATTATCACAGGAGAAATATTTGAATGTGAGTGTACCTTACTGGGCTTCCCAGGTGGTGCTAGTGGTAAAGAATCCATCTGCCAATGCAGAAATGGTAAGAGACACTGGTTGGATTCCTGGGTTGGGAAGATCCCCTGGAGGAGGAAATGGCAATTCACTCCAGAATTCTTGCCTGGAGAATCCCATGGATGGAGGAACCTGGTAGGCTATGGTCCACAGGGTTGCAAAGAGTCGGACATGACTGAAGTGACTTAGTACACACACATGTACCTTACTGACTTGTCACTAACCTATTCCTGATCCAACTGTTTATACTAATAGGGCCTACCTGCACCCCCATATTCTTGAGGAAGAGTTAAGGGGAGATTTCAGTCTAAACTACCAACAGACAATCTTCATTTGAGTAAATTTGGAACAGTTTTTGCAATGTGATTTCTACAACGATCTCCTCGCGTCTGACTGAACTCAGGGACGTTTTGGTCTACACAGGCAGCTTCATTTCTAACCATGTGTGCTGGCTACAGATCTTTTTTGCAGCATGCATTCTGAAAAGGAGTGATCTCTCTATTCACATTAATAGCAAATAAAATGACTGCCATTCTGCCTAAAGTGAAGTACAATGCAAGTAGCTTCCTAGCGTCAATCAGATAGATGCCTTCTCAATTTTATTCTCATGCTTCTAAGAAAGCCAGAAAAGTATTCTATGGTAATAGCAGCTCAAAGCAGCTCTATTACAATATACAGGCTACTCATTTTAGTTTGCAATTGCTTATAAAGCATAAAAGTTGTATGGTTCTTGGCTGGAATCCATAAGGCAGAAAATTTACTGTACTATACTTCTAATTGTCTACTACAAAGGGAAAAATCATCATAGATAAATCGTTTAGCTGAAATGCTAGAAATGTTTTAACAGAAAAAAATGTTTTCTTTCCTGGAACTGTCAGAACAGTTCTCTAATTAAGATGGTAGGCTTATAACTAAGAGAATATTCAGAGAGCAAGAGGTTAGAATCCAGTTTACCAATCACTTAAAAACACAAAATACATAAAGATGCTTTGAAACCATTCTTTAATATACACTATCTTAGCAATTAATTAACCATGCTTATCACTGTCAAATCTCTATAATTATGCAGTAATCATTCATTCACCAAATCTTTAATTGAGCACACACTGGATCCTATGTCTCAGTTTGAGGATATTTAAATGCTAATCCCCTCATCTTCCCTGGATCTGGAGGTTTCATTTCAGAGAGCCTGAAAAGTAGGAGACACAATTACAATTTGAGAAAAAGGTGGAAAGGACTCAGACAAGCTTCTGAGAAGCAAAGAAAATGTCAGTTATAAAGTTCATGCATTTTACTGTGTGTGTAGATAGCTTCACATTATTACCCAAACAGACATGAACCAAACAGAACAGCAAAAGTATTGGTGACATGAAGAAACAGCATATCTGTTAGACACTGAATTGAGCACATTACAGGCATCATCTCTTTTGAGCCTTATGTTATTCTTTAGAGATAAGTAGTATTACCCCCATTTTATAGAAGAAAATCTAAAGATAAGAAAGGCTACATGCCTTCCCAGGAAAAAACATCTAGGAAGTGGTCCACATGCATCTGACTGCACACCTGACATTCTGACCATTAAAGCCACACCGCTTTTTCCATTTAGCTTGTGCCTATAGGTTCTGGGCAGGATAACATGGGAATCTACCAAAGGCAGCAGTTTACCTACTTATACTTAACTGTGTTTCATTGCCACTTTGTCTTCAAGGTTCTCAGTATTTGGTTTCCTAATTTGCCTTTCAAAGTCCCTATGACTGAAGGTTGCCTTAAACTCTGCTCTGGTCTTTAATAGTTGGTTTGCCTCAGGGATTAAGTTCCCTGCACTGGAACTCAAATGTCCTGATGACTAGATCTCTGCCCTGCTGCCACACCTTTGGCATGCCAGGAGCCAGCCTTCTGGTTCCCTGCAAATCACTGGCTTCACTTGCGCCCCCAAATCTCTTTCTTCTAGTCTTTGCCTGACTAATTCCTGGTTATCCTTCAAAGTCATTCATTCAGGCTTCCCAGATGGCTCAGTGGTAGAGAATCCGCCTGCCAATACAGGATATGCAGGAGACATGGGTTCAGTTTCTGGGTTGGGAAGATCCCCTGGAGGAGGGCATGGCAACCCATTCCAGTATTTTTGCCTGGGAAATCCCATGGACAGAGTCATTTACTCAAGGAGATCATTTCTGCCTGGCAAATCCAAATGAGGAAACCTTGCTCTCATAACTCTTTGTATTTTCCTTACTGCAATGACCACAACTTGCAATTAGATATGTATTCGTGTGATTATCTGTTTGATGCCTGTATCCCACACCAGAAAGTAAACTCCATAAGGGCAGGGGTCATTTTGACTTTGTTCACCCTGAGTTTACATCTACTAGGTGTCAATGCACATAAATCAAAGAGTCTATGCAAAGCTCTGAGTACATAATAGATGTTCAACAGATATTAGGATTATTATTTCAATTTTAAAAATTGGGGTATCCCTGGTGGGCTTCCTCAGCCCTCAGTGGGCTTCCCTTGTGGCTCAGTTGGTAAAGAATCTGCCTGCAATGAGGGAGAGCTGGGTTTGATCCTTGGGTTGGGAAGATCCCCTGGAGAAGAAAAAGGCTATCCACTCCAGTATTCTGGCCTGGAGAATCTCCACGGATCATATAGTCCATGGGGTTGCAAAGAGTCAGACATGACTGAGTGACTTTCACTTTGCTTTACTTGGTGGCTCAGTTGGTAAAGAATCTGCCTGTAATGCAGGAGACCCAGGTTCAATTCTTGAGTCAGGAAGATCCCCTGGAGAAGGAACTGGCAACCCACTCCAGTAAGCTTGCTTGGGAAACCTCATGGACAGAGGAGCCTGGCAGGCTACAGTCCATGGGATCGCACGATTGAGCGACTAAACCACCACCTGTAGTTGCTTTATAATGTTGTGTGTGTGTTTTAAAATATTTATTTATTTGGCTGCACTGAGTCTGTCGCAGCATGTGGGATCCAGTTTCCCAACCAGGGATCAAACCCAGGCCGCCTGTGTTGGCATGGAGTCTAAGCCTCTGGACCACCAGTAAAGTCCCTACAATGTTGTGTTGGTTTCTGCTGTACAGTGAATGAGAAACTGCTGTGTAGCACAGGGAACTCTACTTAATGCTCTGCAATGATCCAAATGAAGGAAATCCAAGAAAGGGGATATATGTATATGTGGCCTTCCCAGGTGGCTCAGTGGTAAAGAATCCACCTGCCAATGCAGGAGATTCAAAAGACTTGGGTTCAATCCCTGGGTCAGGAAGATCCCCTGGAGGAGGAAATGGCAACCCACTCCAGTATTCTTGCCTGGAAAATCCCATGGACAAAAGACCCTGGCAGGCCCAAGTCCATGGGGCCTCGAGTCAGACATGACTGAATGACTGGGCACGCACACATATGTACATATATAGCTGATTCACTTCGCTGTACAGGAATATTATTTCATGAATGAATAAGCTCTAGTTAGATCCTTGCATCTTTAACCTCATTCCATGTTCCATTTTGTTTCAGGGACTGATAGCCTGGTTTAGAGGGACTTGTTTTGGGGTCCCTTTCCTGGCTATTCTTAGGAAAATCAATCCTGAAATTTTTCTTTCATTTGTCCCCCAGGATCTCTAACCCTAAAGTACCTTCTGACTGGCTAGTTAGTGTCCCCTCAAAACTGGGTAATGACATTAAGTTTTAATTGTCTCATTGTTTTATTTATATAGATTATCTGATTTTTAATGATGTCTTGCTTACTAAGATCTTTAGGGTAATTCCAATACTGTAATTCAACTGGAAAAGAGCTCTCAAATCAACTTATATTAAGAACTTTGCTGTTAACATGAAATTATCTTTAACATATAAAGGCAAGATGTACAAAAGAATAAATGATATATTAGTGAATTTAATTCAATTTTGTTACTGGCAGGCTCAGTCACTTCAGTCATGTCTGACTCTTTGGACCCTATGGACCGTAGTCCGCCAGGCTCCTCTGTCCATGGGATTCTCCAGGCAAGAACACTGGAGTGGGTTGCCATGCCCTCCTCCAGGGGATCTTCCCAACCCAGGGATCGAACCCGCATCTCCCATGCCTTCTGCATTGCAGGTGGGCTCTTTACTGCTGAGCCACCAGGGATACCAAATTCTATCAATTCCTACTTTGCAATAATTTTCAAATCCATCAGATACTCTCCTTTCCTATCACCATCTGGACTCCAACCTGCCGGGATTACTGCAATTTTTTTCCTAAGTAGTCTTCTACTTCTGCCTAATCTTGTACAACTGAGTTTGTGTACTGCAGCAAAGCTAATTTTCTTAAACCCTGTGTTTTTTGGTCATTCTCTGTTCAACAACCCATCATAGTTTCCTAATTCCCACCAGATCAAATTCAAACGCATCCTGGGAGTAAGGGCCTTCCTGCCATCTTCCAACTGCCTTAGCAACTCCCCACTTACAAGTCACTGATTTCTGACTCTTCTTTGCTCATTAGTCCCTTGGCTTGGATTGACCTCTTCCTTCTATACCGTCTGCCTGCATCCTGCCCATCACTTGAAAATCTCAAGTTCTACTGACTCCATTTAACTTTTAATGCATTAGTCTGCCAGGGCTGCCATGAAAAAACATCACGAGTGGCTTGAACAACAGAATGCAGCTGTGGAGACTGGAATCCAAGATAGAGGTGCTGAAAGGCTTAGCTTCTCCTGAGGCTAAGATCTCTCCTTGGCTTGCAGAGGATTGCCTTCTCTCTGCATCTTCACATGGCCTTTTCTCTGTGTGCACACAGCCCTGGTGACTCTTCCTCTTCTGATAGGGACCCCAGTCCAATAGAATTCAGGCCCCACACTGTGACCTCATTTATTCTTTTCAAGGTCCTAGCTCCAAATACAGCCACATTGTGGGTTAGCACAGCAATGTGTGAATTCGGAGGAATATGGTTCCGCTCATAATGTGTAGAAAGTGTTTTTTTCTTCTCATTTTTATCTTTTGCAGAAATGTTATGTTTCACATATTTATTGTCTGTCTGAAATTACAGTCTCCTTCAGAAAAGTAATTATCCAAATTTTCTTTTCTGTTCCTGAAGTTTGTGCATAATTAACATGATTTTCTTTCTTTAATAATGCCCAGTACTTGAGAAACAGACTCTCAAGAAACACCTGTAGAAGTAAACAACATCTTATCCCAAGCTGGAAGTGGAGGGCAACCTACAAAAAGGCAAGGACCTGATTGCAGCAGGTAATGCCATCTGCTTCAGTTTGTACCGGTTGCTGTGAGAATGGAAACTTCAGTTGAGAGGTAGGGCAACGAGGGAGGTGATCTTCAAGTGGGAGGAACTCGACCCAGGAAATACAAGGCACTTCTGGCCTCGGACTCTGCATCCTAAGGAAGCCACAGGGTGAAGCCAAGATGAGAAGGCAGATGTCACCGATAGGCAGAAAAGGCAACAGATCTTCTCCAGCAGGCCATTAGAGACAGATCGCTGCCCCCAAGCTGAGAAGCATGGAGAGCTGTGCAGGAAATAAGGGGATGGGCAAGACGAAAGAGAGAAGGGTGATGGTCCTACCTCTGGACATTACTGTGCTGTCTCATTTTGGTTCTACCAGATCTATTATCCCTAGCAATTCCTACTACATCTTCAGAATCTTGCCTTTAACCATTCCAGCAGTTATTTGAATCTGGGTTAATATCCTTACCTGACCAATCAATGGAATTACTTAAAAGCTTTATAAAGAATATATGCTGCCTCAAAAAAATAAAAAATAAAACTACTCTGTGTGTGTGTGTGTTTGTGTGTGCACATGCTCAGTCGCGTCTAACTCTTTTGTGACCCCCATGGACTGTAGACTGCCAGGCTCTACTGTCCGTGGGATTTTCCCTGCAAGAATATGGGAGTGGGTTTCCATTTCCACCTCCAGGGGATCTTCCTGGCCCAGGGATCAAATCTTTATCTCCAGCATCTCGTGCATTGGCAGGAGTATTCCTTAACCACTGAGTCACCTGGGAAGCCCATATAATTCAGCAATTCCACTCCTAGGTATATAGCCAAAGAAAATGAAAGCACTAATTCAAAAAGATGCATGCACCCCAATGTTCACAGCAGCATATTTATAATACAATAGCTATATGGAAGCAACTTAAGCATCGCTCAACAGATGAATGGATAAAGAAGATGCATGCATGTGTGTGTGTGTAATGGAATACTACTCAGTCATAAAAAGAATGACATTTTACCATCTGCAACAACATAGATGGACCTGTAGGGTATTATGGTTAGTGAAACAACTTAGACAAAGACAAATACTGTATGTTATCACTTATAATAAAATGTGGAAAATTCTGAAAGAGATGGGAATACCAGACCATCTGACCTGTCTGTTGAGAAACCTGTATGCAGGTCAGGAAGCAACAGTTAGAACTGGACATGGAACAACAGACTGGTTCCAAATAGGAAAAGGGGTATGTCAAGGCTGTATATTGTCACCCTGATTATTTAACTTATATGCAGAGTACATCATGAGAAACGCTGGGCTGGAAGAAACACAAGCTGGAATCAAGACTGCCAGGAGAAATATCAATAACCTCAGATATGCGGATGACACCACCCTTATGGCAGAAAGTGAAGAAGAACTAAAGAGCCTCTTGATGAAGGTGAAAGAGGAGAGTGAAGAAGTTGGCTTAAAGCTCAAAGTTCGGAAAACTAAGATCATGGCATCTGGTCCCATCACTTCATGGGAAATAGATGGGGAAACAGTGGATACAGTCTCAGACTTTATTTTTTGGGGCTCCAGAATCACTGCAGATGGTGATTGCAGCCATGAAATTAAAAGACGCTTACTCCTTGGAAGGAAGGTTATGGCCAACCTAGATAGCATATTTAAAAGCAGAGACATTACTTTGCCAACAAAAGTCCGTCTAGTCAAGACTATGGTTTTTCCAGTGGTCATGTATGGATGTGAGAGTTGGACAGAGAAGAAAGCTGAGCGCCGTAGAATTGATGCTTTTGAACTGCGGTGCTGGAGAAGACTCTTGAGAGTCCCTTGAACTGCAAGAAGATCCAATCAATCCATCCTAAAAGAGATCAATCCTGGGTGTTCATTGGAAGGACTGGTGTTGAAGCTGAAGTTCCAATACTTTGGCCACCTCATGCAAAGAGCTGACTCAATGGAAAAGACCCTAATGCTGGGTAGGATTGGGGGCGGGAGGAGAAGGGGACGACAGAGGATGAGATGGTTGGATGGCATCCCCGACTCGATGGACATGGGTTTGGGTAGACTCCGGGAGTTGGTGATGGACAGAGAGGCCTGGCGTGCTGCAATTCATGGGGTCGCAGAGTCAGACATGACTGAGCGACTGAACTGAACTGATACGTAGAATCTAAAGAATAAAAAAAGTGACTGTAACAAAAACAGATTCACAGATACAGAGACCAAACCAGTGGCTACCAGTGGGGAGAGGGAGAAGGGGATGAGGAAGATAGGGCTGGGGGTTAAGAGTCACAGACTATTATGTATAAAATCAAGAAGCTACAAGAATATATTGTACAGCACAGGGAATATTGCCAACATTTTATGCTACCTTTTAATGTATATAATCTGTAAAAATTTTGAATCACTATGTTGTACACCTGAAAGCAATATAATATTGTAAATCAACTATACCTCGATTTAAAACAGATTGAAAAAAAAGAATTCTCAATATGATTTTTCTTACTTGCACGCTAAAATTAATTAAGTTACTAATTAAAATGTGAAATAGTCCATAGGTATTCTGATATTAGTCTTTGAATTTCTAATGAATTCATGAATATTGAATAATGAATGAAAAGTTGCCAATTTATTTTTATTTGTCATTTTGATTGAAAGTAAAAATGTTTACCCAACAGACAACCAATAGAGTAGATCCCAGAAAAACTTTGGTGCAAAAAAGTGCTTTCTCCTTCTGGCTCAAAAGGCACTCACTCCTCCCCTTCCCCAGGCAAATATTTCTTTAAGGCATAGAATTTCAGACCTGAGCAAGTTAGGGAGAAGTATTTTATGAATGGACTTGAGTGTTAAAGAGAGAAAGGCTACAGTTCTCAAAATCATAAAGTATACAACTTCTCACTCTGAACAAGAGTTTTTTCAATCTTTACACAGATTCATCTTTTGGATGAATTTTAGTAGGAAGTGAAATATACACAGAAGACTCTTCTACTTCATATTTGCCTCTCTGGTTTTCTAGGTCCTGCTTCTGGTCATCTTTACTGTGACACAGTTGCTCTCTCTCTCTCACTGTAGCATCTCTATTGACTCACAAGAACACCTTCTCTGCTGACAGCACAGACAGAACTGAATGAAGGTCACAGACAAGCAAACAGGTAGACAGACAAGGGATAGTTTTCTGAAGCCAGCCATATCCGGCATGAGGGTCTCAATTGATTACGCTCAGCTGTTATATAGCTACTGTCTTCCATTTCAGGGTACTTATCTCACAAAGAGGAAAACAATGAAAGAACACTGTGAAATATTATCGGAAGGATCTTCTTAAATGGCCAATAAATAGTGTGTACGGCTTGATTTTAAGGAATGGTAGCTATGCTGTAATCTTTGAAGATTCCCAGAAAATCTCGGCTTCCCAGAATCCTGGCTTGATTTACATAAACAAATCAAGAAAATGTTTTACTTGTGGAGTCTTCATTATTTCTCTGACAAACGCTAGAAAAAATTGGCAAACTTAAGCATCTGCCTGATTTACAGTTGCTCTTTCTCTGGCTCTCCTGCAGTTAGGATGTAACACTATCTCCAAGAAACTGCAAATATTCACTTTATTTCAATGAGTTTTCTCCACCCAGTCCTCTGCCTCTTCAGCCAGCTCAGAAAACTCTACTTTTAGTTTTGCTTAAGCTGCTTGACTTGTGAGATAAGCACTGAATTCCTACCTCGTCACTTCCTAGGAAGATTGGGTCCTTTGTGTCTTATCAGTTTACCTGCTGGTATTTATTTAACATCATTTATGGTGAGTTCTCACCTTTTTTTTTGGCCATTTGAATTCTGGCTTGATATTAATTTATCTTTATCTTCTGATTAACACAGTTCTACCTTTGTGACCTACAGTCAAATTTTTCTTTGAATAGGCTCGTCTAAATACAAACGAAAGAGTTGAACAGCACCCACTTCTGAATAAGACTTTTAAGCTGGCACAGTCCCTATTAGGCTTTTGAACTTTTAACAAGGGAAAGCATTGACATCTCTCTGTAAACATTTTCCTGAACCACAAATTGCTCATGCATTAGAAATTCTCTAGAAATGACATAAAAAAGGCTATGAAGCGAATGTATTCTTGTAGTGCAGGTCTGCAAGTCAGAGTAATTTCAGAATATACCACATAAGCTGAAAAGATGGCAGATGCAAGAATTGGATTTAACCATAGATGATAACCCGATTTTCTTCGTAGCACTGTAACTCAATAAGTCTTTAATGGCTTCTTAGATAAACAGATGGATGTCATCAAAAGGCACAGGATGATAAATCTGATTGGTGTCTGAATAATTTGCACAGCTTTATCCCCAAAACAAGTAGCAAGAGCAAAATGGGAGAACCCACCATGAAGCCCCAGCACAGGAGTTTAGATCATTTGATTAGAAATAGCTGTATTTTCCCAGGGGAATGATATTGAAAACAACCAGAATGGCAAAGATCAGGAAGTACAGTGTATCTTTTTAACTAGGGCTAGTCTTTTGAAGATTTGTACTGTTCAGTATAGCTGTGTTTATTCTTATTTGGTTGACTCCCGTTTATTTTCATACAGACTTCAATTAAAACCCTTTGGGAGATTATGACTTTCAATTATCTGTGACGGCCTAGAGTTTACAGACTCTCAAGTCCATGGCCTAGTTTCTGCTGGGCAAGCAGTTCCTGATTTTTTGAACAGTTCCTTTACTTGGATGCTTTCTCATTTAGCTCACTTGTTCACCAGAATCATTCAGTGGAATTAGATTTCAAACAGTTTATTGATGGAAGTCCAACATATACACATGAAAAATCTGACCAAGCCTTTCTAGGGATGGAACTGTCAAACTTTAAACACAAGCTAATACCCTTAGATTTGTCCAGGTGAAGCCAAGTGAAAGGATATGGCTAAAACAGTTCTGAAAGGAAATAGGTTGTTTCTACTCACTGCCATTGTTATGTGTGGGTTGTTGTGAGATTGTGGGAAAGTTTCATGGTTTTTAAGTGTTAATTTAGGACATTTCCTGCCTTCAACAAGATAGAGGGCTAGATGTTTTGAAAGATGTCTGATGATAAAGTATATATGTTTTTATATTAGAGGGAAAAGTATCAAATGGGATGGGAATGCTAATGGTTTATGTCTCTCATAGAAGATACAGGTTTCAAATATTTCTGAGAGATGCAAAAATTAACTAAGTATAGCGGCAATTAAAAAGAAGCTTCCTTCCTTCCTTTCTTTCTCTCTTTTTCTTTCTTCCTATCTTTATCTCTCTCTCTCCCTACTTACCTACTTACCTATATATCCTTTTCAAGGACAGAACCAGAATATTCTGGGAATCTACCTGAAAAATAGTCTTTGTTTTATTCACAGAATCCAAGCAATTGCTTTAAAATATTTTTATTATCTAATATTGTCTGTGGAAGTTAATTCTTAGGAATTTGAAATAATAGAAATAGAAGATTCGTCTCTAGTGTTACTATGGGCGTGAGTATTAGTATTTTAGGTATATTAAGCCACTTATCCTTCATGGCAATTCTAAAGGAAAGAACTACTATTATCCTCAATTTATAGATGAGAAAACTAAGGCACAGAGATATTGAGTAACAGGCCAAGATCACACAACTATTAAATGGGAAGGCTAGGAATCAAACCTCGGGTAGTCTGGCTCCAGAGTCTATGCTGTTAACCATTTACATATTTTACTGCCTCTTGATTGATGGATACAGATATTCATGATATTATCAGTAATCAAGTAGAGATGGATTGGTTAGGCCCCACTGAATATAGGGATAATAATCTCTGCTTTGGAATCTGGTTACTCAGTTATGCGGTGGGGAGCTCAGAGAACACTGCAGGAGGAAGTCTCAGATGACCAGGGCTCACCTCAAACGTCTTTAGGTGGAGTATACGGATTGCAGCTTGCCAGGCTCCTCTGCCCATGGAATCCTCCAGGCAAGAATACTAGAGTGGGTTGCCATTTCCTTCTCTGGGGGATCTTCCCAATCCAGGGATTGAATCTGGGTTTCTTGCACTGCAGGAGGATTCTTTACCCTCTGAGCCACCAGAGAAGCCCAAATGATAAAGCACAGCCTGGTGGCTAGGACATTACAGAGTCTACCTGCAGTGCAGGAGACCTGGGTTTGATCCCTGGGTCAGGAAGATCCTCTGGACAAGGAAATCGCAACCCACTCCAGTATTCTTGTCTGGAGAATTCCATGGACAGAGG
The DNA here is from genome assembly GCA_024291935.2 of Okapia johnstoni. Taxonomy (NCBI): domain Eukaryota; kingdom Metazoa; phylum Chordata; class Mammalia; order Artiodactyla; family Giraffidae; genus Okapia; species Okapia johnstoni. The sequence continues at coordinate 73,468,191 of CM044318.1, read as the reverse complement.
AGCCTGGCGGGCTATAGTCCATAGGGGGTTGCAAAGAGTTGGACACGATTAAGCAATTATGCATGTACACATACACAGCATATGCATAGATATATATTGATAAACTTTTCTTCTAGCTTCTTCATATGCTAATGAGTGACCTTGTCTTATTTTCAGGTGACTTCTACTGTACTCCTCCTCTACTAGGCCTCTGCAGAGGCTATGGTTTACTGAATGCAGGGGTCTGTCACTAGTCAATTGCAACTAATCTTTAGATTGTGGAATCTGACTGTCTCCCTATCTCCCATGCCATGCTAAGTTGCTTCAGTCATGTCTGACTCTATGCAACCCTATGGACTGTAGCCCACCAGGCTCCTCTGTCCACGGGAATCTTCAGGCAAGGATACTGGAATGGGTTGCCCGTGCCCTCTTCCAGGAGATCATCCTGACCCAGCGATCAAATCTGCATCTCTTACGTCTTCTGCATTGGCAGGTGGATTCTTTACCACTAGCGCCACCTGGGCACTTTCATTAGGGAAGGGATGTGGTCATAATTCAAAACAATGGTTTTCATGACATTCAAAATGCCTCAATTCGCTGAATATAAATTGGTAAAACTTTTCTGAAAAGCAACTTAACAATATTTATTGAAAACCTTATAAAGAGGTTCATACCTACCAGTTTCAGAACTAATATTGTATCCTTAGGAAGTAATCAGAGATTTGGAAAAAAATTTTACATAAGAATATTTATCATGGCATTATTTACAATAATCCACCCTCCCCCGTCCCTTGCCAAACAGCAGCAGCAGCTGCCTGGGGACAACATAAATAGCCAAGAAGAGGAGAATAATTAAGATGTTTATGATACATCCATAAAATCCCATATTATACAGTCATTAAAATTGTTTTTGAAGAATTTTTAATGTCACACAGAAATACTCACTATATAACATTCAGTAAAAAGGCAGAATATAGGACTTCATGAGAAATGATGCCACTTATGTAAAATGAAAAGAAATCTAAATATGTCTCAAGACCTCAGAGGAAATATATCTTTTGTTGGTTATCTCTGAGTTGTAAGATTCTGGTTTCTCTTTTCCAAATTTTCTAAAATGAAAAGATACTAATTTTATCATCAGAAAACCAACCAATAAAACATAAGTACCCATGAGCTACAGGGAGAACTGGCAGGTGTTTGTGAGGTGCTAGTGATGGTGGTGGTGGTGGTGATGGTGGTGGGAAGCAGTGGAGGTGAGCTGCAAAAGAGAAACGAGGCCTCCTTTTTCAGAAGAAACATCACAGTGTCCCTTCACCCTCTTTCACTTGATCAGTCCTCAGCAGCTGTGTGTGTGGGTGTGTGTTCACATGTATACACATCTGATCACCAATCTTGTGTAGCTCTTTCCTACAACGATACAAGATACATGAAAACTCTAGCTCAATCAGTGCTCCTCATTTCCTTCCTCCCTCTGTCTTTACAAGTTAAATCCTTGTTTTGGAAAGAACATGAACCAAGATAAGTAGGATTTGGGCATTGGAGGAGTGAGAAAGGAAAGACATTCTGGGAGAAGGAACATCATACATGAAGGCTGAGCGTTGGGACCACCATTCTCTGCATGAGAAACGGTGAGGATTGCATTTCTGCAGAGTGAGGGATCTGCAGGTGGGAGTAGTGGAGAAAGGCGGTCACAGAGACTTCTGGTAACCTTAGGATGATTCCAAATATAAAACCCACCAATCAAGAGAATATAAAGACTCAGGAGACTATGCCACAGGCTTTGAAAGCAATTCAAAAGAGGAAGCCAAAACTTCTTTTGAGCACTGGCAGTATAGTATGAAACCAATTGGCTTGGGAGTTAGAAGACCTAGGGTCATATGCTATCTCTGCCAGTAATAGGGTGTACTGTCTTGGGCAAACTGTGGGCCTTCTTTAGGGCTTCTGTCTTTGTACGCAAAATTAGAGGGACAGAATTTATGAATGCATTCATTAATTCTTTCATTCAGCTAAAGTGTTGAGGGCCTGTTGTGTCAGGAGCTGTACTGGACATTCAGGACACTATGATAAAGGTAGATGGTCTTCTTCGCTTGCATGGAGCTCAGTCTAGGTAAGAAAGTTTCAGTGTAATGAGTGGGTCACAGAAAGCAACAGTTCACCAAACTGTCCCCATTAAGAGAGACGGGGGTCACTGGTGACCTCAGTAGGACAGATTTAATCGAGAAATAGCTGCTGAACAGTGGGCTGGGGAGTAAATGAAGATGTGGTAATAGACACTAAGCATGAAGTTCAGCTGAGAAGATGAACAAGAAGGAAGGGCAAGAGCTTGAGTGAGTTTCAGTCTCATAGTAGTAGCAGCAGTAGTAGCAGTGGTAAAAGTTGCTCAGTCGTGTTCGACTGTGTGCGACCCCATGGACTATACAGTCCATGGAATTCTCCAGGCCAGAATACCAGAGTGGGTAGGCTTTCCCTTCTCCAGGGGATCTTCCCAGCCCAGGGATCGAACCCAGGTCTCCCGCATTGCAGGCAGATTCTTTACCAGCTGAGCCACAAGAGAAGCCCTTCAGTCTCATAGCCCTCTCCATTTCTAAAATACCAAGATTCATATCACTCAAGTAGGTATATTTAACCCTCCAAGGTAACAGCCTTGAAGGGAGCAGCAACCAATTCAATGCATCAGCCCTAGTATGTTTGTATGAAAATCAATCACGCAGTGGCTACGTTCCAAATACTAAAAGGAAATTAAGATCTGGAAATTATTGCAGTGAAAACCTGGATAGTCTCAATGGGTGGATATATTTAAAAATATGAGACGGGCTCTGCACAAGACAGAGGGCTGAACAAAATGAACTCAAGTTGTCTGATCCTGTTATGCTAATAATACTGAGCTAGGAAGGGAGGAAAGAGGGCCAGTTCAGGGAGGAACAAGCATACCAGGAACCCTAAGCTGCCTGCCAGGCTCCTGTTTCCAGTAAGCAGTCTTTGACCTTGTCTCTAACATTCTTTTGCTACTAAAGATGGTGTAAATAAATGGAAGCTTCCTCTGATTATATGACATTAGAGAGATGTTACTGCTTATGCAGTTGGTTGCTTAAAATTCCTGGATGTATAATCAACATGACATTAAAGCCAACAAGTGACAACGTGGAATTCTATTGTTCTAAGAAAATGCAACAGTGGAACTGAATTTTATAAAACAGCTAACATTTGCAATTAGAATTTCTGGTAATCCTTACATTACCAGTTTAATGCTAATAATCTTTTAAAACACAAATATGTCTTTATTTTTTAAGGGAATTTTTTTTTTCTGTGTGAAAATATTGGGATTTCAGAAAGGCAATTACATTAATTTTTGTGGTCAGAATTCAGAGGTACTATGGTAAAGGTTTGGATGTACTTTTTCATTAGCATTTGATCGATAGGACCAATTAGTCTGAGCAGGCCTGAAACTCCCAGGATTTCCTGAAACTGACATCCGCGCCTTTCTTAAGCTGGTGGTGATACACAAAGATGGGTGTGCATCAGCAGTGGTGGAGCCTTGGGTTTGAATCTCAAGTACTCAGGGACAAAAGATAAAATAATGTTTGATCTCTGAAACACTCTTCAAAATTCCTTTCTTTTGGCTCATATTTTTTTTTCTTAAAACGTGATAAACTACAGCAAATTAAATGTAAGCTTAATATATATCATGCAAGTGCCTTTTTCCTGTCTTAGTTCTCTATGCTGTATTTAGTATTTCCCTCTTAGGGACGCATTAGAGTATAGGGATGAAAGGTAAAAACTTTAGAGTCAGAAAAAATTTAGCTTGAAATCTTGATTCTGTCAATTATTAGCTCTATAGACAATGGGCAAGAATGGGAACCTCAATTTTCCTAACTTGTAAAATACACACACACACACTAAGCATCTAAGTAATAGGACTGTTACAAGATTAAATGAGAAAATATAAGAAACCAATTATTACAGCAACTACAGACACATAGGGGCTTCTCTGGCGGCTTAGACAGTTAAGAATCCGTCTGCAATGTGGTAAACCTGGGTGAGATCCCTGGGTTGGGAAGATCGCTCGGAGGAGGGCATAGCAGCCCACTCCAATATTCTTGTCTGGAGAATCCCCACGGACAGAGGAGCCTGCTGGGCTACAGTCCACGGGGTCGCAGAGTCAGACACGACTGACAGACTAGGCACAGCACAGCACAGACACATGGTAAGTATCCAATAAATGGTAGATTTTCTCAGTTTTGTGTGTTTGTGTGTCTGCTCACTTTGTACATTTACATAGTCTACCGAAAACATTTTTAAATTGAGAAGAATCAATAATAGTAATGACATTTGCATTAGAAGCTTCACCCTCTATAATTGTTGATTACAGCATGTCTGTGTCAACATAATTTAAGAATGTTTTTAATAGAAAGAGCTTCTTAGTCTCAACATGGTCTTGAGCTGTTTAATTATTTCAAACATTTTCAAAATTTTCACCAAAAATATGATAATGTGTGTTAAGTACAAATAATTCAGTACATGAGTACCATCTTGCTTTAAGCTTTCATTAACTTTGCTCCTCCTATTGCACGAGCAGTTCTACACTTTCTAACTTACCCATTAAATATGATTTGAAGATGGAAGGCAGAATTAGAGAAAAAAAAATCCACCAGTTACTTAAAAGCTAGTATTTTAAGAATAAGGCATTCTGATGGACAAAATAAAAGATGAACACACAGTTCAAGGATCAGGGAACAATTCAAGGGACCAGCACAGGGACAGGCATGAAATTTTCAACGTGTCCAATATGTGAGCAAGTGGACTGGCGGATGGGACCTCAGAGACCGCAACAATGCAGCAACTCCCACATAGGTCACACAGATCCGGCTCTAAAATCAGCTCTACAACTTGCTTGCTCTAAAATCTTTGGCAAATAAAACATTTCTGGCAAGTATAAAGCCTTTCTGAAGCCTAGTTTCTTTAGCTGTAACATAGGCAAGATTCCCCTATGGGTTGCAGTAAGAAAATGAAATATACAAACACACCCCTGCGATAGTGACTATACATGGCAGGTACTCAGTGAATTTAATCCTGTTATTTATATACCATTAATTGAGTTTTCATTTATATGTTAACATATCATGAAATGCCTAGATAGACTTTCACTAAATTTGGAGGTATGTTTGGGATGGCCTGACTTAAGATACACTGTGGAGTCCACACAAGATTCACTTTGGAAATTGAGGAGAAGCTTCCAAGACTGTGATACCCATTTTCTTGAAAGGCTGAAACTGAGGCACGCAAAGTTCGTGTGGCTGTTGACTGGGAGAGGTCATGTGCACAGACAGAACTGCTTTCAAAATCTGAGCCCCAAACTGAAAGTCACAGATACTCCCAACTGAGTTGCGAGAGCAGATTTGTGATTGTGTGCGTGCGTGTTCAGTCACTCAGTTGCGTCCAACCCTTTGTGATCCCATGGACTGTAGCCTGCCAGGCTCCTCTATCCATGGGATTTCCCAGGCAAGAATATTGGAGTGGGTTGCAATGCCCTCCTCCAGGGGATCTTCCCAACCCAGGGATCGAACCTGCATCTCCTGTACTGCAGGCCCGTTGAGCCACATGGGAAGCTCCAGGTTTGTGATTAAGCTGCTCCTTATCTGGGCAACTCTGTGTAGCATTTTCTAGGATGAGAAGCAGCGATGCTCCTGATGATGATCAATCATTTTTTCCAGGAGCAGCCATGAAAACGATCATGGTGAACATTTCTCTTCTCCTGCCAGAGCTTCTTGGCATGCTAGCAGGTTGGCCAAAAAGTTTGTTCAGGTTTTTCTGTACGATCTCTTGCAAAATTTACTCGCTACCTGGATATTTGCTTAAATTTCTTTATTTCTTACATAAAGGACAGCATACTCTGCGTATTCTTTTGCAGTTTACATTTTCCACTTAATAATATATCCTGGAAACAATCTCACATCAGTTTATAGTGATCTCCCTTATTATTTTTTTACTGATGCATTATACTCCATTTGTGGATGTATCATAATTTATTTTACTACTTCCCTAGTATGATCATTTAACTTGAATGAACTTTTTTGGCCAACCCAATATTTTTTTTTCTCATTCGCCAACAGTTCCTACTTTGCTAGATTCTGTGCAGGACCATTTTCAGAATTTATAACTAGAGAAATCTGAGTCCCCAGTGTTCATAAGTGTGTGTGTGTATGTGTGTGTGTGCGCACGTGCACATGCACGTGCATGTACGTCCGTGTGTGTGCATGTGCGTGTATGTGTGAACTCACATGCATAAGGACCATCAATATGTATTATCTATTCTTAATCCACTGTTTCTCTGGTTAAAACTCCAAGGAACAGAGTAAACAGTTTACATTCCAGAACACATTGAAGATAGTTGATAAGTAAATGGAGACACACATACATTTTAGGTTAAATAAGCTCTTGGGTGCTAGCCCAGCAACCATATAGCAAGGTAAATATAATTTCTATGAGAAAACATAGCCTGTCATCTATAGGTTAACTCTTGGAAGGGGGCTATGCTCACCACTATACCACCAACATGGACTATGGATTAATTTTTAGAATGTGACCCATTTGAAGAAGAGGCCTGAAAAATGCTTTTTACTAACTTTTCACTTTGAAATAATTTTAAACTTACAGAAAAGTTACAAAGAATTAGAGTTCTCATTTGCCCTTCATTCAGCTTCTCTAATGATAACATTTTACATAATTACAGTATAATTGTCAGAACCAGAAAATGAACATTGACATAATACTGTTGAGCAATCTGCAGACCTTATTCAAATTTCACCAGTTTTCCTGCTAACATTTTATTTCTGTCTCAGGATTTAGTTCAAGATCTCACTGCATGTAATGTCATTAGTCTCTAATCGGTGTTAATTCTTCAGTCTTTCTTCGTCTTTCATGATCTTGACACTTTTGAAGAGTTCTGGTCAGTTTGTTTTATAGGCTGTTCCTCAATTTGAATTTGTCTGACCTTTTCTCATGATTACACTGGTGTTACACATTTAACAAGAACACTTTGGAAGTGATGTTTTGCTCTTTTCAGTGCAACATATCAGGAGGTATATGATTTCTATGCTTTATTACTGGTGATATTAACCTTGATCATTTGGATAAGATCATGTCTTCTACAATTTTCTACGATAAATGTATTATTTTCCGATTTGTAATTAATAAATGCCTTGTGGGACTATGTAATATCAATACTTTGAGGCTGTGCAAGTGTACAGTTTATATTATATATTCTCCCACTAATGTTAATTCCATCAGTGGTTCTTGCCTGCCACAATTACTAGTCTAGTATTTATCTAATGATCACTTTCATATTTTCCTGATTTTCTATATACTCATTAACTGAAATTCCACTGTAAGGAAGAGCTCCCCCTTCTCGCTCATTTATTTATTTATTCAATTATGAATAAATAACTATTCAATAGTCTACGCAACTATGTTAATGTAGACTTACAGATATTTAATTTATTCTTTGAGTTATAATCCAACAGCATACTTATTTATTTTTTTGTTCAAGTTGTTCTAGCTTTGGCAATTGGGTGCTCCTGCATGTGGGCTTCTGTATCTTTTCAACATGTCGCTATAATTTTTTGAACACTTACTTTCTGGGATCAGATGTTCTATTTCAACCTGCATTTTCCGTTCCTAGCCTTGGAGTCAATCATTTCTTCAAAAAGCCCTGGTTCCTTTTATTGAAAAATGGTGTTAAGAAACCAAGATATGGGTGCTAGGAGTGTTCGCTGCTACTGAAATATCACTGCTTCCAGGCCTTCTCAGCGGACACAACTAGGAACCATACATATGTATACTAACACACTTACACACATCTCTATTTCTGTTTTAATCTACCTGTATGTGAATGAGTTTGTACAGATCCCTCAAATACCAATACCATAGGATTCATTCTACCCTTCTTACTTTCCTCATAAGTATCTGTTTTTCTCTGACATTGAGAAAATTAGCCCTCATTATCTGCACCATATTTTCTTCTTTGTCCAATCCTTGCACAGACATAAAGTCATGTCAGAATTGCTAACTCAGTCCCCTGTTTCTAGAAGAAACAAATGTACAAATCATAGTACAATGTGTATTTTTCTCTTTGCATTTAGCCTTACTCTATACAGTCAAAATGTTATTTTCCAAAATTACTTAGGTTGTTCTTTTCTTCCCTATCCCCTCAGGGTAGTTATGTTATTCATTTGTAAAGCATTTAAGTTCATTTTCCACTGTTCGCATTCCATTTTGGGTTCTCCACCTCCCAATTTGATTTATTTATTAGGTATGTGAAACATTAGAGTGTTTCCAAGAGTCGGTTTATTTTGGATTCTTAACATGGGACGTTGAGTACAAGGGTAGCTTTCTTAGGTATTGTCAAATTCTCAGATAGGGGACAGACGAGACCTTCACAAAGACAAAGGACGTTGAGGGGAAGCTCAGATGGACAGACGAGACCTTCACAAAGAGATAAAATGTAACTTAGGAATGTCCTAACAAGGGATATATGTATACCCATGGCTGATTCATGTTGAGGTTTGACAGAAAACAGCAAAATTCTGTGAAGCAATTATCCTTCAATAAAAAATAAATAAATAAAAAATTAAACAAACAGAAGACTAAAAGTCACTTACGGAGCCTAGGAAAAGATGATGCTTCTGAAGCACTGGAGAAAGTAAAGAAAAGCTGTTTCTGAAGTGTTAAAGAAAGTGAAAAGCATTAATGCAAAGATTGAAGTGAGATATAAAGGGAAACAGAATATTGCCTGTAGGGCATAGGACAGGCTTAAAAAGACTGACTTATTTCTACATGAAAGATAAAAGGCTAAAAAATTATGCGTTGAGACTTCCTTGGTGGTCCAGTGGTTAGGACTCTGCTTTCCAGTGCAAGGGCTGTGGGTTCAGTCCTTGGTCAGGGAAACAACATCCCACAGGCTGTGGGGTACAGCCCAAAATTCAAAAAATAAAATGTAATACACATTAAAGACTATTTTTAAAACACTATGCTTAAAGCAGACTTGAAGTCTCAGAAAAATCTCAGCCTTAACAATAACTGGGATCTAAAAACTAGCAACAAGGGATGTAAAAGCCATGCAGCTCAGCAAGATTAGAGGAGACTGACTGCGGATGGCTGGGACAGCAGAAGCAGAGTATGGTGACCCACCTTGGCCGTGAAGTCCCTGCTAGAGACTCTGATCAACTTAAAGCACTAAGAATGAAGAAGAGCTTATGAAACATTCATTCTTAAGAACAGGGAAAAAGGATGGCTCTAGAAATGATCAACCAATGAGTCTATGAATGATCAAACCATCCAAGTGAGATTTTTATATGTGGGAAAAAAATAACAAAACACCCAAAGAAATCTGTCAAATGTAGAAGAAATCATATTGCAAAATGAGCAACATGACCTGTGAGAAACAGGCCTCCAGAACGAGGCTGCAATGATAGTCCTGGTCAGCAGTCAGGAATCAGTCATTTTAATTTCAGTAAAGTTTTCAATTCTATTTCAGAAGCCAAAATTTAGACCAGAGATTAAAGAGGGTTTTTTTTAAAACCCAATAAGATTTTAGAATTAATTTATATTAAGGTACAAATAACAAGTATGTGGATAAAATGCAATCAGAAGTATGAATTCATAGGTAGCTTAAGAGCTGGACTCTGGGAAGTTAGCACCCATAAGGACAAGTAAGTAGGAAAAAGAAGGAAAATAATTAGGCAAATATTAATATATTATGTTTCTTTTATGCTCTAAGCATCACTTAGCCCCTGGAGATAAAATGGTAAATAAAGGGGAAATCCCTGCCTTTAGCTTGTCTGGGAAGAACAGTGACAATGTGATGAAATTTTCATAGTAGTACATAAAAAAAACAAAGTAGTGGACTGAAAATGGGCAGAGATGGGGACAAGTCTCACAGAGGAGGTGACCACTGAATAAGAAAGTCTGTTGGTGGAAAGGGTAGGCGTGTGTATTAGAGGACAGTTCAGGCAGGAGGACCAGTACCTGCAAAGAGACAGAGGTATGGTGGACACCATAACAAGTGGTATTTTAAAAGTCATGTTGGACTCCAGAGAGGCATTTAACATCTCCCTAAAATCATCATATTTGCAAATAACACAAATGGGGACAGGGCATGAGAATGGTGTTTGGAATGATATGATGAAGCTTCCAAAATAACCCTGAAACCTCAGAGAAATGAACTGAAACTCACTGCTCCCTTTTCTTGTGCAAGAAAAGTAGCAGGCATAAACACAAAATGCAGAATGGCAGGAAAGGTTAGGAGTGGGCAGAGAAGTTCCACTGAACTGTAAAGTGGGAAAGTAACCAGTGAACAGGGCAGTTCATTTCACAAGAGAGGTCAGGCACTGAAAAACAAACAAGAGTCAAGCCAGAGAAGCTTTTTGGATTCTAGCATTGGTTCTGCTGTGTAATAAATATTGGATTCTAAGGAAGTCTGTTCAGGTAAACCTCAGTATCCTCATCTGTCAAAGGGAAAGAATTACCTCTGTGTGTGTGCTCAGTCATGTCCAACTCTTTGTGACCCCATGGACTGCAGCCCACCAGGCTCCTCTGTCCATGAGATTTTTCAGGCAAGAATACTAGAGTGGGTTGCCATTTCCTCCTCCAGGGGATCTTCCTGACTCAGCCACCAAACCCAAGTTTCCTGCATTGCAGGTGGATTCTTTAGCTGCTGAGCCATTGGGGTGGTTGTTAAGCCAGTGATATTTGGGAAGGTTAAAGAGCATTCTAAGAGTCATGAGGTGACCTAAGCTGGAAGTTCTAAGGCAGGGTGTCCTATATTGAATCTGAACTGAAGGCTGGGAGGTGATCTCCAAACTGCTTTCTACCACCCACTTGATAGATGATTATAAAGAAAACAATCAGCTGCTCTCTATTTCTGGGAAAATGAGAACAAGAAGAAAAAGAACAAAAGAAAATGGGATCCAATTGCAGTGTGAAGACTGTTAAACAACAGAATGAATTTGTCCCGGAAGTTATGGGTAGGCCTTTTGGGAAAGTCTTTAGAAAAAATCTGTCTGTCCAAGATGGTTCTGGGCAGGGTCACCAGCTGTGGCTGCAAGTAGTTGGATGAGCCAGATGTCACTTCAGTGCCCTTCCTATCTCTGGTTTCTGCAGTTGTATAATCATGTGCATCAACAGAGTAATACCTAAGTACCCCATTTATACACTTTATGTGTCTATTAATAGGGACAACAGTTTCCTTTTTATTTTACTAGTAAAGTTTTGAATACAAATGTGACTTGGCCTCTCCCCATTGCAGCTCTGCATTCAGAGCTAATTGCCTCCCAGAACACTTAAGGAGTAATTTTTCATTATGATGGTGAGCAAAGGGAAGGCAGATGGCAGAGTCATGTTATTGATTTGATTAGCCTTCCCTGGCCCCTTGAATAAATGGAACTGAATGGGTGGTCACTGTATCCAGACTTTTAGGGCCTTCAAGGTTCAGTTCAAATTATGTCAGACAGAAGGTTCATGGGGCAAAAATCCATTTATTCCTCCAAGGCTTCTAAATGATGATCCCAGGGACCATGTAGAACTCCTCAAACCACCTCCTGGGAGTCTGGTGGACCAGTTTAGCCTCTGAGGTCTTAAGGAAAAGGATGAGCTCTCTCTTAAGTTTTGTCGGTGTTTTAGCTGAACTTGCTGCCCATCAGTTAGGGATGTTGGCCCAATTCAGATGGGTTCTGCTAATTTGCAAATAAGGTGGGGGTGGGATGAACTGGGAGACTGAGATATACACACTGCTACATATAAAACAGATAACACTAATGAGAACCTACTTTATAGTTCAGGGAACTCAGTGTTTTGTGGTTACCTAAATAGGAAGGAAATCCAAAATAGAGGGGATATTCCCTCTGATGTACAGTAGAAACTAACATAATCTTGTAAAGTAACTCTATTCCAATAAAAAATAATTAAAAAAACTAAAGTGAATGAAAGGAGGTAAATCATTCACTTTTCAGAAGGCTATTAACTCTTTCCCTGAGAGCCCTTAGAGAAAGATGTTCTGGTGTTTTAAGGCATTAGTTAATTATAATCAACATTTACCTTTTTTAGAATCACATTACTACTACTGCTGCCTGTTTCTCTACCGTTCATTAAAAACTAAGGCATAGCAAACTCACAAATATCTTTGGTCGATAGTAAAAGGTAGGATCTTGGACTAAATCAGCTCACAATATAACATAGAATTTTGATGAAAATGTGAGCATACTCCCACTGGATTTATTAAGAGACCACTGGTCCTTTGAAGTGGTCCTAAGAAAAACATTTACTTGAGAAGACAGAATTCCCAGGACCCTTGAGCCATGTTTTCCTAGCACGTTGTCAGTTTGCTGGTAAGGAGACATCTTTCCTCAAGTTACTCAATTCTCCTTTTGGATCTAGGGAGTTCCTTTCTGTCTGCCTTCTAGTAAGAAGTGGATTGTTATTATTATTATTTTTTTCGGGTTATATTTTTCAACCTGGCTTAACAAACACAAGGAAGAGGCAAAGTCCCTTCCTGCATAAGGAATGCAGAGACTCTGGTTGCAGTTCCTGTTCAATGTTAACCAGAGACAAGTCTCGCCCCCCAAATCTGGCTCTCCAAGTTTCCTCTGCAAAATGTGGGATAGAACTAAGTGATTTCTGAGGCCATTTCCAAAGTTCCAAAAATTCTAAAATTCTCTGATACTCAGGCCACCCATCTATCCTTGTTAAATGCAGGAAGCAGCCTTCTGCTAAATTCCCCTAAACCTATGTAATGCAGGACTATTTAATTCATTATCAGCTAAAAGTAAAATGTCTTATTATTGGCAGTTTTTTATATACACCACGGTGTTAGCTATCAAGAGAAATACCTATGGGGTCAGGGGTACTGATTTAGCTTTTGCAATTTATTCATGCCCACAAAATTCTTATTTTGTTGTTTTCTTGCTTCAAAGGCAGCTTGCTTATTCCAAACAAATCTTGATTTTCCCCTTTGGCTTTGTAAGTTGATTTGTTGAGTTGCTTATTTTTTCCTATTTTTCTCTTTGACCACAGTAATTATTTACCAGTCATTTCTAGAAATACTTGAAAGGGGTGGCACGTGGGGAGAAAAAAAAAAAAAAGAAAAATGTGTTGACCATGCTTTCAGTGCTGGTGGTTTCATTTTTCATGTCCATAAATTCTGACTTTTTATGTAAGTTTGTTTCTAATTACTCTATCTTGAAAGTATTTGAATGAGTTAATGTTTAGGGTGTTTCTCTCAGTTCTGCCATATGTTTAATTAGCTATGTTCACTATGCTTCAAGTTTGTTGTTTTTATTTTCTTCTTTGTTTCCTTTATACATTATCAATTTCTCTCCATTGACAATAGTACAAAAATAAACTTTAATATCTCAAATGGGAGAATGAAGGCGATGGCATTCCACAGTGACCCTGGTCAGTAAAAGAAAAAGCTTGCCAGCTTGTACTATCCTAAAAAAACACATGGCTAACCTCCAAATCCCTCCCCCTGCACCAATCCTGCAAAAAAATAATAATAATAATTTGGAAAGAGCACAATGGTGTGAAACTTTCTGGTTTTAAATTCTGGCTCCATCACTGAATTACTATGTAAGTAAGTAACAGGGCTTCCCTGATGGCTCAGCAGGTAAAGAATCCACCTGCAATGCAGAAGGCACAGTAGACACGGATTCGATTCCTGGGTCAGGAAGATCCCCTAGAGGAGGGCACAGCAACCCACTCCAGTATTCTTGCCTGGAGAATTCCATGGACAGAGGAACCTGGCAGACTACAGTCCAAAGGGTCTCAAAGAGTCAGACATGGCTGAGTGACTAAGCACGCGTGCATGCACACAGGCAAAAAAGCTCCATGAATTAATTTTCCTCATCTGTGAAACAAAAGTGATAATATACATATTATAGGGTGATGTCAATTCAACAAACATAAAGAACACAGAGTAGATTGGGCTAATGGTGTAGGTTAATGGCAACAACTACACTAGACACTGATACTTTTTATTTGCCAGGTATATTTTGTGAGGTTATTTGTCCTGTGTATATGTAATATGTGGACATTTATTTCACAAGGTTCAGTATATTTTTTTGGTCGTAAAGGGTGGAACTGAGTTGTGCTCCTTCAAACTTAAATAAAATGGTTTTGCAAAAAATTATTATCCAAGAAAGAAATCAAAGTCCAAATTACAAAAATAAACCAACTTTATGATAGGTTTAGTACATGTTACGTTGAAAATATAATTTGTTTTATTATTTTGTGTCATCTTTCACTAATATTCTGATTTTCCTTGAACCTTAAATCTGAGCAAGTAAGTTTTATAGATATTTTTTAATCAAAGGTACAGTGTTAGGCTTGATTTTAGTCCATAAGAATGTAGCTTGACTCCTATATGAATCATAAAAGCATTCTATCAAATGTTTGATAGAATGTAGGTCCATTCTATCAAAGATTATGGGCCTGCAATTATACTCTAATTAAAAATAAATAAAAATAATTAAAAAATGACTATGGGCCTGAAGTAAAATTTTACATAGTAAAGTTTATAGTTTTGTAGTATATATCTACATATTTTCTACATATGTTTTGGAGAAGAAGTTCTACCATTTAAGGATAATTAATTTTATTCATTAATTGAACACTTATCAAGCAACTCCTAAGTACAAAGAATTTGTTAGCTACAAGGGATTCAAAGATAAACTGAGATATAACCACTGCCCTCAGATAGCTTACTACCTGGGAGGAAAGTTTAAAAAAAAGTACACAGTGACTTTGATACACGTCACAAAGCAGTAAAGAAATGATCCAGCAAATTGTATAGGATTTCATGAGCACCAGGTCACATTTGTATGGAGGAAACTGAAAAGGCTCCATGGAAGAAGTGGCATTTGAACTGGGCTTTGAACGTGGGCAGCTGAGAGGGAGAGGGCATTTCAGGAACAAGGGACAACAGTGAGCATGACAGATGACATACACACACTCATGGAATCACAGGGAGAAACAGGTGGAATTTCAATCATAAAGACATTCTACCCAGCCATCGTTCTTATCTCCTAGATGAGGAAACAGGGCTCAGGTGGTTAAAATCATTGCACATGGGCCCAAAACTAGACAGAGATGCTGTGCTGATGGGCACTGGCAAGGACTCCATGCCTGCTAACCCTGAAAGAAGGCTGGACAGAGGTCAAGGAGGACCTTACATCCCAGAGTAAATGTCTGGACTCACTTCAACAGGCAATGAAAAATTAGCAAAGGTCTATGAGCAAGGGAGTGATAGAATTGTGCCTTCCTTTGGCAGAAGTCCCAGTGAAGAAAGCTGAGTGCCAAAGAATTGATGCTTTTGAACTGTGGTGCTGGATAAGACTCTTGAGAGTCCCTTGGACTACAAGAAGATCCAACCAGTCCATCCTACCGGAGATCAGCCCTGGGTGTTCATTGGAAGGACTGATGTTGAAGCTGAAATTCTAATACTTTGGCCACCTCATGCGAAGAGTTGACTCATTGGAAAAGACCCTAATGCTGGGTAGGATTGGGGGCGGGAGGACAAGGGGACGACAGAGGATGAGATGGTTGGATGGCATCACTGACTCGATGGACATGGGTTTGGGTAAACTCCAGGAGTTCGTGATGGACAGGGAGGCTGGCATGCTACGATTCATGGGGTCGCAAAGAGTCGGACACGACTGAGCGACTGAACTGAACTGAACTTGGCAGAAGTCCAGATGGGAGGCAAACAGGGCCCAGGCAAAATACTGAGGGAGTGAAAATGGCAGAAGGAAGTCTGCTCTATCTGTTTCAGGGGTAAAACCTAAAGAGCTTTGTGGCTACATGGATGTCAAAGGGGAGAAAGAGAAGGAAGAAAGCTAACTCCAAAGTTTCAAACTTGAGCCACTCAGAAATGGACTTTACAAAAACAGTAAATGCAGGGGACTCCCCTGCTGGTCTGTTGGCTAAGACTCCAAGCTCCCAATGCAGGGGACCTGGGTTTGATCCTAGGTCAGGGAACTAGATTTCACACAGCACAACAAAAGATTCTGCATATCCCTAGCACAATCAAATAAATAAATTTAATTAAAACAAAACAAAACAAAACAGTAAATTCAGAGAAGAAGAGCTCTTCTGGGGAGTAGGGAGCAGTCACAGGGAAGAGGGGGAAGGAAGAGTGACTTTACACCCAAACTGGAGAAAATCCAGTGATGGCTGAAGATCCATGGAGTTGGGAGTTAGCATCTGAAAAGTTCCTGCAATGAGCAAAGAGAGCATCATCCTAAAGGGAGAAGGTAGAGAAGGATGAGAAATTGGCTCAGGACCAATCCTTAGGGAATGCCCACTTGTACTTAGAGGGCAGATGAAGTAGGCAATGAACACATGGGAGGTGCTCTACATCCTTTATCACTAAGTAAATTCTCAGTAGGCACCTGTGATAGATGAAGGCAAAGAACACTAGAGAAAGTTTCCAGAAGCTGGAGAGGCGAGATGGGAAACATTCAACAGTCAAACACCACAGAGACACGATGACAAGTGAGAACTGAGGAAAGGGTATTTTAATGACTATGTTTACCGTTTTGCTACTACTGCTGAAAGATATTCAAGCTTAGCAACTGTACGTAAGTTTTATTTCACCTCTTTCTCATAACATTGTCTACTCTTTATTCACAGAACTTAACCTGTTTCACAATTATGGGTTTATTTGCATGGTTATTAGTTTCTGTGCATCTCCACACGGGCACTAACATCTATGGGGGCAGGGACTCTGTTTTGTTCACTACCATATAATACACTGCTTGATCTGTAGCAGGTATTTTTACATATTTTTGAATAAATAAATGTAACAAATGAAGATGCATAATAACTATATTTTGGAAAGAAGATAAAATCAGTTTATCCTGTAGATTTTGTTTACTTTGAATATCAGAGTTTTTTGACACAAAGTCATATTATTCACAATAGTCCCAGACATTTGTTCTTGTCTCTGTTGCACCCTAGGCTCTCTTTCCTCATTTTGTAATTTATTTTGCCATGAGGGCCCACTGCTTCTTTCTTCTTTGTGAAGACACATATGCTGGATGTGACACTAGTGGTAAAGAATCCTCCTTTCAATGCAGGAGATGCCAGAGATATGGGTTTGATTCCTGGGTCAGGAAGATCCCCTGAGTAGGAAATGGCAACTCACTCCGGTATTCTTGCCTGGAAGATTCAATGGACAGAGGACCCCAGAGGGCTAAAAGCCTGGTAGGATGACAAAGAGTTGGACACGACTGATCACGCACGCACATTGCACATTGCTGGATGTAAACAATGTCTGAATTTGAGGTTAAAAGGTAACCTACGTGACAGATTGTTCTAAGTTGTGATACAATTCAGTGGTTTTATTTCTTATTTCAGCTACCTTGAACAAAAAGAGTGCTAACATCTGATCAACAGGTGTGTTTCTGTAATTTGAAGATACTGTAGCAGAGTTATGGAAGGAAAACAGAGAGTCCTAAGGGACAGGAAACTGTAGAAGCTTCTGGAAAATGTAAATTAGTTAAAAAAAAAAAAAAAAGGCTTCAGAGGCCTGAGTGCTGCATTGATAGTCAGCAGACCTGGAGTCTGTTTCCAGTCCACCTCAGAGACCCTCAATCTCTGACTGGTGCTATGGGATTCCTTTACTCATTGAAGTAGGGCAACATGAATGACCCACATTATCCAAACATGCTGAGAAGACTTGGAACTAGCCTGTTTTAGTAAAATTATTTAAGAACTTCTAAAACTTTTTAACTGAAGGATACTTTACAATATTGTGTTGGTTTCTGCCATACATCCACATGGATCAGTCATAGGTAAACGTATGTCTCCTCCCTCTTGAACCTCCCTCCCACCTCATCCCACTCCTCTAGGTTGTCACAGAGCACCAGATTTGAGCTCCATGCATCATCCAGCAAATTCCCATTCGTCATTTCATACACGTAAAAATATGACACAGAGATGAAAAGACTTGGCCACCCAGTTAGCTGGTGGCAGAGCTGGATCTGGATCTTGGGTGGGACTCGTGACTCCAAGTCCATTAACTTACACATATGAGCCAAAGTTGCGGTCCTAATACTGCAGGCCCCATGCTGTTACCACAAAATGGAGTCATATTTTCATTAGCAGATATGTCACAGCATGTACATATTTGCATTTTATTAAATTCCTATAGTTAAATCACCAGGAAGGAGAAATCTACCTTTCTTGTGCCTTAAACCCAACGCTTAGCAGAACCCTCCAGGTCCTTCCTCCTTTACCTGGATATAAAGCTTTTTCCAGAAGAAGAGCGATTGAGAATCCCACTGTATCTTTACCCAGAGAAGCACAGTGATAAGGTAGAGTCTTGCCTGCTGAGAATCTAGCTGGCCCTGAATTTGACTTCGGGTTTACTCACTCACTGGCAATATTGGCCCTTGCATGAGTCATTTAATCTCTCTTGAGTTTAAGGATTTTTTTTTTTAATTTGTAAAAGTGGGATAATAACAGCTACTTTTCAGGTTCATTAAGAGGATTAAATGAATTAGTGTATATAAAGAACCTGCTTCAGTGCTCTCTTCCCTCTTGTTCTGCTTCTTGTTATCCTTTCTTTTCATCTGATCAAACCAAAGTTCTCTTTTTGTCATTATTACCCATGGTATTGTGGGTAGACTGTAATTTTAAACATCATACAATATTTCTAGATTTTTCAAAATAATCTGGTCAGCCTGCCAAAACTTCAAAGCCTAAAGAAAAAAGAATTTCAAAACCTTAGAATTTCCAGTAGTTTTCATTTTGTTTGTTTTGCCAAACATGAAGTCAGATCAGGGCAAAATTCTACATTAAGTTAAGCACCTAACTCCTTTCAGGCAGTGGACATTTGTGCCACCAGATTTTTAATCCAGTGATAAAAGTTAATCTGCTTCATATTAGTAAGAATCCATAAACTATGAAATCCATCATCCTCCATCACAAAGTGACAGCAATCATGATCATTTTCAATTTATGCTTTTGAAGAGCTCTATTTACTTTGTCCACATTTCATCTTAATGTGACTCTAAAATGCTTGGGGACCTTGCTCTCCAAGATGACAGGTGATATGCTTGGTTGTTCAGTGCTACACAGCAGGGTTACTTGATATGCCCTGCTTTCATGGGGACATCAGCCTTTCAACCACTCTGAGGTCAACAGAAAGTGGCTGTGTACATATGTCCACAGCAGAAATCCTGCTTTAGCCTAAGAGAGTCTGGAGTGGTTGGCGGTGGTTGTTCATAGGAAATACAAGGATGAAGCAGCAGGTTTACAGACCTAGGGAGCAGAGAATCTAATTAGCCCAGCAACAGAGTGTCAAAAAACCTATTGAGTATTTTTTGCTTTTCTTCTTCTAAGCTACCTAGAGGGAGAATTGCTCATAAACATCTAAATTCATTATATGGAAAAAATAGATTACCGAATGGAGTAATCTAAAGGATGAATCTGCAGTTTCTCTTCTGACCTCTGTTAAAATGAGAGCCATAGAAGGGACTCCATGCATTTTAGACGCTAAAAGGGCCATGTCTAGTATTACTTGCTAAATATTACTGGAATATTTGCTGGTAGAAAGAGAATAAAATCCAAACACAAGGCCATGTTTTGAATTAAAAAAAAAAAACAAAACAACACTAGTTGCTACTTACAAGAGATGGCCAGAACTAACCCTTGCTTTTTTCCGAATCACTTATTTTTTATTGCTGACATGCAGGTTCCGAGAGAAAGCCACCATGCTCACAGGATGCTTCTGCCTTCTCCATATCCTCAAACTCATCCTTCTCTTAAATGCTTTTATTCATGGTAATGAAGAGTGCATTATAAAAAGCATCATTCGACATTTAGGAAGCTATGTTTCAGAAAAGGGCCTGATTAAAAAATTAGAAATTGTACAAAGTACTGCAAGAGGACTTTTAATCTAACAATTAATGTTTATTCCTCATTGAATAGATATGTTCACATTAGGAGACATAAACAGCCCAAGAGCCAAGAGAAAACTCTGGGCACCCTGTCCTTTACACAGTGGGAACGGGGTTTGTCCATGAGGCTCCTCCTCCACTTGCTTCTTAACTCCCTCTGACCTCTAACCCTGCACCAATGCTGGAGGAGGCTCTTCAGAACATAAGGTTCCTGGTGGTACAATTAGAGAATCAATGAATGGATTCTAGTCCAACTGCTCCTTTTATTATTGCTCACTGAGTCTCACAGATAGAAATGGTTGCTCAAGGTCATGTTTCCCAGGTCTCCTATCATGATCATCAAAAATATTTATGAACTGCTCTCTACACACTGTGATAAACAGAGGCACACATCTTTATCTGCCTGTCAGGATATGAGATGAACCAAACATTAGCAATGAGATAACCAATGTCAGCATTTCCCTCCCAAGAGCCAACATGGTGCCCAAACTATCAGTGGAATGCATTTCCTCTCAAATACTGGATGATACTATGATAAATTTTCATTGACGAGGTACACACCAAATTATCTTGATGAAAAAGGAAAAACATAAGTCATTTAGTTTGCATACTGGTGTCAACATTTGCCTTGATTAGGGAAAATGCAGATGTGAACATTAGAAAATTTCTGTCTATTGGCACTGTCCTTTTTACCCCTGGAAAGTCAAGAGTTTTTCTTAAAAAACATATTGTTTCCCACATCTTACCATAAAAAATTTCAAACACACAGAAAAGTGGAAAGAATTTTACAAAGGACTCCAGGATTCACATCAGCTAGATTCTACAATTAACATTCCTTTACTTGCTTTATATCTGTCCATCTGCTCATCCTACTATCCGTCCATTAGTAAGACTGTGTCTTTTATTCATTTCAAAATAAGAGTGCAGACGTAAGATAACATTTTATTTTGAAGGTATAGAATCAATGAGTTTTCCTACTCCTATAGAGTTAGCTAAAAAAATTATTAGTTTTTTTAAAAGGAAGAACAAACTCATCCTGAATTGTGCACACAGATATTCAACACAGTTCACTGTATAGTCACTGTAAACAGTGTGGTAAATTAACTCCAGGTTTTGTCTACTTTTATTAACCCTGTAGATGTTTTCAGTACTCCTCCACATGTTTGGCTTTGTGAAAGCCAAAGGTGGTGTCTACAAACATGGGTTGTAGATTACAGAAAAATAAGCTCTCTGCTATAGATCATAGGAGAAAATTACCTGGAATGTTAGTAATAAATATTTTTGTCGGTGTTTTGCTCTGTACTCTAATACTTTCTAATTATTCCTTGAGTATAGGAATACAGAGATTTATATACATAAACTCTTTTCATTTATAAAGTGAGTTTTATGATACTTATAGTTCATGCTTGTCATAAGGATCAACCATGAAAAATAGGAAAGCACTTTGTAAAGAGTAAAACACTACGTGCATCTAATATAGTATTTTCATTAGTAATTATAATGCATCTGTAATAAAACACAGTTGAGGTAATGGTCCCCACTGCTGTTTGGCTTTTTCAAATCAGTCAAAAAGATTTCAAAGGTTAAAGGGACAGAGTATTGGCAGTTGCCTTCATTTTGCCTGTCAGTACGTCATCTTGTCAAGGATCTAGAAGAACCTTGGTGTATATCGGATAGACTTGTTTTCATTAGTGAAGTGTTTGCTTTGGACGTCATCCCATCCTTGAAACAATACTTCCATTAGCTGGGCACAGTACCTATAATTATCCATCTTATCTGGCCAATGCCAAGTTATTTCATTTACTGCATCCCATTTACCTTGGTGGTTCTGAAGGGAGAAAGGGGAGGCACTCAACTCAACATATGAGAAGGTTTATTTCATTGAATAAAACATCTACAAATGAACTGTGGGTAGAAATTCCTACAAGATATCATCAGGTACCATAACTGACAAGTCTGGAGGTGATGGAGATCCTCAGTTGCCATACGGAAAAAATTCTATTACATGAATATCTTAAAATTTATAAGCTATAAAGTAGGGTAGCTTCCATTTTTGTATCTTGTTGGGCACAAATTGAGAAAGTAAGGAGCAAGGTCAGAGCTAACTAGGGAATTAAGGAAAGAAAAATAAGCAGGGAGATGAGTTCATCATCAATTTCCATTACTGAGAACCTGCCCACATCTCTTGCACTCTATTTTACCCTTAAAGGGAATTGAAGAGAAAGATAGATTTGAAATCACCCTTACCCTCAAAAATCATCCATTTCACTAAGAGTTGTTTAGAGAAAACAATTGGGAGAAAGAACAATTAGAAATTGTGATCAGAAAGAAGAGGATATGTACAAAGAGAGAAATAAGACACACTTTATGATTTAGTAACAAGTTATACTCAACATTGGGTATGTTTACAATATAGACAATGGTCAAAATAATGAGAAGATCTCGAAGAGGATACATGGAGTTACTTCAGATTTAAAATATGCTTTTTATGCAGGAAAACAAATATCAGAGGAAAAGGCTGGCTGTGCTCAACTAAAGGAGAGGGTCCCCAGGTCTATGAATCGCACCCGGCTGGTACTGACAGCAAGAACATATCTTAAGTGTTCCAGGATGGATGCATCAAGCTCTTATCCTCTGATGCCACAAACATTCCAAATATGAAAGCGAGTTCCTTAATTAGATTCCATATTTATGAAGCAAGCTTCTAATCGTATTTATAACTTGGCAACCTATATGACACACATACTGGGAGAAAAATAACTGCCCAAAAGGGTCAAGAACTTGTTTGCCCCGCTAGCAAAAGTACTCATTGTAATTACAATGACTAATTGAAATGTGTGTGCATATACATACGTACATGTGTATATTATATACAAATACACACATATATTCAACATGCATTTCTAAGAGAAACACTGGCAAATCTGAATTTATAGCAAGGCAGATAGCTAGATATTTGGATAGAAGTTGTATTCTAATAAAATTTAACCATACTCTGAATTAGAACCTTGCAAATATCTTTACTGTGTTATCTGGTAGTGTTGTTTATTTTTTCTGTTCCGTCTACATGTTTTGCTTAACTTGATGGTGCCTCATTCATCTTACCTGACTGCCCAGGGGGAGGGGCACCTGATGGTCCGCGTGGTAGACAAAGAAACACGGTCAGAACTGCAGCTCTGTTCCCAGCACAGGGTTCAATGGCTATTGGTTTGGGTGCTCCCTGAAAAAGAAAACCCATTCTAAATTTGCATTGTTTACATGATACTGTTGCTCTACTTTTCTCTTATGCTTCAGGCAGCTAAAATGTACATTCCTAGTAGTTGAAGAGACACCACCTTTCAACGTTTAATAGTTCAGTTGAGTATTTTATTGTAGTACGATCTAGTTTTTTTTTTTTTTTGTAGT
The DNA here is from genome assembly GCA_024291935.2 of Okapia johnstoni. Taxonomy (NCBI): domain Eukaryota; kingdom Metazoa; phylum Chordata; class Mammalia; order Artiodactyla; family Giraffidae; genus Okapia; species Okapia johnstoni. The sequence continues at coordinate 73,444,855 of CM044318.1, read as the reverse complement.
GGTGGTCATTTGCATTTAGAAAACATTTTTCTTGGGACATGTTAGCATGTGTTTCTGCAATTTTTGAAAAGTACTCACTGCTTTGCTCTATTTTCATCTTTTTTTCTCTAACAGAGTTTATTTTTTAGAGACATGAGGTTTACAGAAAATTAAGAGGAAGCTATAGATATTTTCCATAAACCCACTGCCCCCATGCACAGCCTCCCTGATTATTAACATCCCCATTAGAGTAGCACATTTGTAAAAACTGATGAACCTACAATGACACATCTCTATCAAACAGAGTCCACAGTTTACATCAGAGTTCACTCTTCATGTTTTCCATGGGCTTGGACAGACATATAATGACATGTATTCATCACTACAGTATCATATAGAATAGTTTTGTGTGCTCAGTAGCTTCAGTCTTGTCCGACCCTTTGTGATCCCATGGATGGTAGCCCGTTAGGCTCCTCTGTCCTTGGAATTCATCAGGTAAGAATACTTGCTTGAGTGGGGTGCTATGCCCTCCTCTAGGGGATCTTCCTAACCCAGGGATCAAACCTGTGTCTCCTGTGACTTCTGCATTGCAGGCAGATTATTGCCGAGCCACCAGGGAAGCCCATAGAGCAGTGTAATTGCCTTTAAAATCCTTTGTGCTCTGCCTGCAACTCCAGGAAATTACTGATCTTTTTATTGTCTCCATAGGTATGCCTTTCCCAAAATGTCATATCATATAGCTGAAATCATACAGCATTTAGCTCTTTCACATTGACTGATTTCACTTAAAAATACACATTTAATGTTTGTCTGTGTCTTTTCAATGTTTAGTGTGCCATAATATTCCATTGTCTTGATGTATTATACTTTATCTATCTATTCAACTGTTGAAGGACATCTTGATTGCTTCCAAACTTTGGCAATGATGAACAAAGCTGCCAAAAATATCTGTGAACAAGCTTTTGTATGGACACAAATTCTCAACTCCTGTGGGTAAATTCTCAACTCCTGTGTTGCTGGATCACACAGTACCTTGTGCCATTTAACACTAAATCCTGGCACACTGTAGATGTCAACAGGCTTACATCTGAATAAATAAATGTATTTCAATATACTTGATATTTGATATGTAATCTGTGAGCCACAAAGTTGTGTAACTTCTGTTGCTTTTTCACAATTGCTTCTTCTCACCAATGATAAAAGTTTATCTAATCAAATTATCACAATCCAAAATATTATATCTTTAAAAATGTTTTCCCAGTTTTACTGAGACATAATTGACATACCACAAGACACAACTTTAATATCATTTCAGTGAAATACATATGTAATAATCACCCACAAATATATATTTTTCATTAATCAATTAACTGTAATTCGGGCTACCCTGGCTCTTCCTTGCTGCTCATGGGTTTCCTCTAGTTGTGGCCAGTGGGGGCTACTCTCTAGTTGGAGTGTGAGGGCTTCTCATTGTGGTGGCTTCTCATTGCAGAGCACCAGCTCCAGGGCACTGGCTTAGTATTGCCCCAAGGTAAGTGGAATCTTCCTGGACCAGGGATGGAATTCATGTCCCCTACATCGGCAGGTGGATTGCAAACCACTAGACCACCAGGGAGGTCCCCACCAATGCATTTGTATTAAATAATATAACTTTCAGTTCAGTTCAGTTCAGTTCAGTCGCTCAGCCATGTCCGACTCTTTGAGACCCCATGGACTGCAGCATGCCAGGCCTCCCTGTCCATCGCCAACTCCTGGAGTTTACTCAAACTCATGTCCATTGAGTGAGTGATGCCATCCAATCATCTCATCCTCTGTTGTCCCCTTCTCCTCCTGCCTTCAATCTTTCCCAGCATCAGGGTCTTTTCAAATGAGTCAGTTCTTTGCATCAGGTGGCCAAAGTATTGGAGTTTCAGCTTCAACATCAGCCCTTCCAATGAATATTCAGGAAAGATTTCCTTTAGGATGGACTGGTTGTATCTCCTTGCAGTCCAAGGGACTCTCAAGAGTCTTCTCCAACACCACAGTTCAACAGCATCAATTCTTTGGCACTCAGCTTTCTTTCTAGTCCAACTCTCACATCCATACATGACCACTGGAAAGACCATAGCCTTAACTAGACAGACCTTTGTTGGCAAAGTGATGTCTCTGCTTTTTAATATGTTATAACTTTAGAAATAAAATAAATGAACACATGAAAATGATTACACGTGATGCTAGTACTTTATTAAGTACTTACTATGGATTAGGTGTTAGAAGTGCTCTCTATATATTAATTTACTTAATCTTACAGCTGGATAAGATGAGAACACTGAAGCAAGAGATTAAAAAAACTTGCTCAAATTTACACAACCAGAAAGTAGCAAGGCTGAGATTTAAGCTCAGGTAGGCTGCCTTCTGAGTCGATGTTCTTAGCAACACAATGCAGTTTATCATATTATGAACGTAGCAAAATTCATGCACCCACACACATACACATAAACACATGTGTAAGTGCACGTGTGAACACATACAATCCATGCACACACATGTGAACAAAAGCACACACAGAATTTAAGTTTAAATACAATGTACCTTTGAAACAACAGGAAGGCCATTTTACCTGAGGAATGCTGATTTTGGCTATTTCCCTCAAGAAGTGCAGGTGGGACATGCCTGACTTATCAAAGAAACATCTACACATTAAGGCAAAATTAAATAGAAGAAAAAGTATCACTACTTTAATTTTTAGAATAAATGATTTGTTTAGTCTTGGCCATTTTACTTTAAAAGTGCAGGTAAGACATGGTTGACTTATCAAAGTAACATCTTATGCATAAAGGCAAAATTAAATAGAAGAAAAAATACCACTGCTTTAGTTTTTAGAACAAATACCTTGTTTAGTCTTTTATTTTAAACTGATATTTGAATTGCTCAGAAGAAATACAGACATACCTATTCATCCACCTAGAATATTTTAGAATACTGCCAGTTCTAGAAAGTTTAACGAGGCATTAAAGATAAAATATGTCCCTTTTCATGTAAAACTTAGACTGAAATTTCTGGTGACAACGGTTTTATGTGGTTATAAAGGATTTCTCCTTTATAGTGATATAAATCTCATGTTTTAAAATTATCCTCATACAGATACGTTTTGGGAATTTTCGATATAAAGGTGAAAGTGGCCATGGTAACAGAAGAAAAGGGCATAAAAATCATCCAAGAAAATGCTGTAAGCCATGTTGCAACACCTGTATCAAGTTACATGGTCTATGGTTTTCCCCTTTAAAGCTTACATTTAATTTAACAGACTTATTTTTGAAAATGTTAAGCCAAAATCAGCATAAGTACATAGATATTCTTCAATGATGCAAATATTTAGAGAATAGGCTTGTCATATTCCAAGAATAACAGAAAAATACTATGAATGTTTTGAACCATATTTCTAGGCTCCTGAAATTTATCCTAATTTAATAAATGCAAAGTATATGTAAAGGTCAATTGGTTAAAATATACTAAGAGAGGATAGAATGAATTCATGTTTAAATGACGGTGATATATTAGAAATACTCAAGTCCCTTTTAATATACCTAAGAAATAATTCATCATTTCTACCATCAGGCAAGGTTTTCTTTGCTATCTTGTTCTTAAGCCCTCAGTGAAAGTGAAAAAGTGAAAGTGTTAATCAATCAGTCGTGTCCGACTCTCTGCGACCTCACGGAGTGTAGCCTGCCAGGCTCTGTCCAGGGAATTCCACAAGCAAGGATACTGGAGTGGGTTGTCATTCCCTCCTCCAGGGGAGCTTCCTGATCCAGGGATTGAATTCAGGTCTCCCACATTGCAGGTGAATTCTTTACCATCTGAGCCACCAGGGAAGCCCTAAGCACTCAACAGCACTACTACTCAAAATATCCAAAGCCACGCTAAAACACTTGATTATAAAACTATGAACGATTTCACAATTATAACACACACACACACACATACACACATACGAAACAACAACCAGCTGAGAAACGGTGGTTCTTGGTTTACAAGATTTATAAAAACAAGACAATTTGAGAGTACATCAGCTGATAAATAGCTAACATTTATTAAGTGCTTACAATATGCCTTGTGCATATTATGTGTTGTCAGACTACATTTCTGCTGCTTTAAGCACTAGAAGAAAAGGTCTTAAACATCAGACGCCAAGGCCAAAAGCACCAACTGAGAGAAAAATTAGCAAAAAACAAAACAAAACAAAACAAAAAAACCCTGTAAATTTCAAATAGAAAATGGCTTAATTATTTAATACTTTAAAACTTCAGAGAGTCAACAACAGATGAAAGACAGTGTAATAAAATATCTTGACCGTGGGAAAGAAATTATTTGCATAGAGGCCACTTCTGTAGAATCTTCCTTAAAATAATTCTCTCACTCTTAATTTTACTGCTATTGCACAGAAAACATTCAGAAATTTCATTATATTGATAGGCTATATGAAAGGAGATTATAATCCTATTTTCAAATCAAATTGGCTTACAACTTTCTCTATTTTTAGCTGTAAAATTTTCATAAAAGGATATTAGCAAAAATATGAATTATTCATTATGTTTAAAATATGAGTGACTAGCACAGCTCTTTGACACTTCTGGCAGGAATTCATAGAATTTAAAAAATTATTTCCAAAGACTTTGTGGCAAATATTACTTTCAATAAAGTATTTTAAACAAAAAAGAAAACCACTTTATAGCACTCGAGTTTTGCAACAGAAAATAGCCAAACCCCCTGAATGATATTTCTTATACCTTGAGGTTTGTCAGTTGTTTAGCAATAAATACACAGCCATGAATCCAAATCATTTCACAATGACATAACATGTTCACTGAACTGTGTAATTTATCATACATTTTCCATGGCTGCTTTCGAAAGAGATAAGGCATAGGTTTGTTTGCCCACAGCACCCAGCAACTGTGATTTACTTCTGGCATTTTCATATTTGTTGTACCGAAAGAACCAGGCATTAGACCGTGCTGGGAAACATCGCTGATGGTTATGTAATTAGCAGTCCTTGTTTATTAAGCACGTGGAGCTTTTACAAAAGACTTGTTTTGTTCACAGCAGTTATTTCTGAAACTATTGTACTCATATCAGGTTCTTGCCTTTTTTTGGAGCAACTCTTTCCATTTTTGAGCTATCAAAGACCAGCAAGTTACCAGAGAAGCTTCTGAAATCATAAGGATTTTCAAGATTACAGTCCTTAAAACTTCCAGTAACATATTCTGAAACAGAAACCACCTTGTGAACCCGGGGGTCTGGCCTGGAAAACTGCTGCTACAAGAACCCTGGGTGTTTAGAAGACTTCAGCGGGCAAAAGCTGGCTGCTTGCTCCTTCCTCCAGTGTCTGCTTCTCAAAGAGTGAGTGAAGGAGGAAGTGGGTGACTTATAGAAATCACACTGAAGACCATCAACGGAAACTAACCCCAGAAGCTGAGGATTTGAGAGAACTATATGTAACTGATGGAGTAGGAAGTGGCTACCCGCTCCAGTATTCTTGCCTGGAAAATCCCTTGGACAGAGGAACCTGGCGGACTACAGTCCATGGGGCTGCAAGGAGTCAGACATGACTGAGCATGCATGCCTATATAATGCAATCAAACACTGTAAATCAACTATACTTCATTAAAAACAAAATAGAAAACAAATACAAAACTTTCAATACTGCCAAAGCAGGGCTTGTCAACTCAAATTACTTCAAGGAACAGCCCACATTTATTAAGTGCTTACAATATGCCTTATGCTATGCCAAATGTTTACATGAGTTTAATCCTACCCCAAGAGGTAGGGGCTATTTCCATTTCATAAATTGTGACACTGAAGCTGAAAGAGTTTATGTAACATAACTAAGGTTGCAGACCTAACACGTGAACAAACCAGGATTTGGAAAAATATAGTCTATCTTCTGACCTTGTATGCCTCACTATTATGCACACTGCCTGTAACAGGTAAGAAGACTGTCTTAACGTGTAGAGTAAGACAGTTAAACGTGATGGGCACCAGAGTGAACTGGAAAGTACAAGATTTATTTAAAACATTCAACCTCAAAAATTTTGCTGCCAAAAAAAAAAAAGTCTATGTGTTAAATGGGCTGAGAGTCACCACTTTGTAAAATGGAATTCAAGATGTCACTTCAGGTTTGCCAGGCTCTTGAGTCTACCCACTCACCAAGCTTCATCTTTTATTCTGCACAAGCACCATGTTTTAGTCAATGTAAGTGCTTACTCTTTAATATTCGCACACGGGGTTTCCAGAATCTGTTCCTTCTTCATTGATAATATTCTTACTGTCCAGGAGATCCTTCCTATAGATCTCTAACTTTCCTAAAATTATACATCCCTCAGAGACAACTCATGCATGAAGTTTCCTCTGGTCTGAGGTATGTAGTCTCTCCCTCCTTAGTTCTTTAATTGTTATGGCCCTTTTCACTTTCCGAATGACACTTAGGCAAGTGTACTGTCTTCCCACTGGAACAAGCTCCTTGAGGGCAGGTCCAATTTCTTATTCATGTCTATTGACCTTGTACTCACTTCCCCTCTTTGAAAAGCTTAAGCACAGTGCCCGTGTTACCTTTTGTGGATAGCTGTTTCCCAATCTTATAGTAAAAGACTGATCCCAATCTTAGAAGATTTATAAGATAAATAAGATTTATAATCTTATAACAATCATAGGATTTTTTCCCAATCTTTTAGTAAAAGTATAGGTATTGATGTACACGTTGTTTATCTCTATTAGATTCCTGCTCTTCCAAGGCAGATATCAAGTGAGACTCTTTTTTTTTTTGCCTTACCTAAAACATCCAATGGGGTGGTGGTGGTGGAGCGGGGGGTGGGGGGAGGGTTCCCAGTGGCACAGTTGTAAAGACTCCACCTGCCAATGCAGGAGATGTAGGTTAGCTCCCTGGGTCAGGAAGATTGCTTGCAGTAGGAAATGGCCACCCATTGCAGTATTTTTGCCTGGGAAATCTCATGGATAGAGGAGCCTGGAGGGCTATAGTCCATGGGCTCACAAAGAGTTGGACATGACTGAGTGACTGAGCCACACACAGCATCTAATGTAATGCATTTTTACACATGGTAAGTGAATTAGTAAATGAAAGAATACATGGAATCATCACATGGTGAGATAACTGGTGGGCGTGACTCAGTTTCTATGCAAATTATGAAATATTAAAGGGATAAAATAAAACACTGAAAAAGAATAGTAGCTAACATTTACTGAGTACTTACTAGGAGCCAAGAGCTGTGCTAAGCACTATATTTGATTATTGTCTTATTTTCTATTTTATACCGATGAATGAATTGAAATTCAGAGAAATCAGACAATAAGAGTGGCAGGTTCAGGATTGGAACCCGGGTCTGTTTAATTATAGTATCTTGACTCTTCACCACTGTATGATACTGTTAAAAAATATAGCTCAAGAAGTCTCTCATTTTCTCAGCTTGACTATTAATAGGAGGAATCCACTTAAGGTATCATACATAAAAATTATATGTGTGTATCTGCCCCATTTCTGAGCAGGGCTCAGAACACTTGAGGTCTAGAACCAGTTCTGCCAGTATCTAGTTGTGTGATCCTGGGCATATTACTGAGTCCAATTTTCCCAAGTGGAAAATGAACAAGTAGGCTGGATGATTTTAGGATCTCTTTAACATTCTGTGACTATGATTTATGGACAACCTTCAGAATGTGTGACATAAGAATATCTAACACTTACTCTAAGTACAGTGAAATTTGAACTAACACTTACTCTAAGTACAGTGAAATTTGAAATTTCCAATCTTTAGTAATACTTTTTCCTGTTCAGGTACTTTAAATGACACATCTAATTTTTAAAGCACATTATTATACATATGCTGAATACATCATATATTACTAAATGGCCACCATCGCATGCCAGAAAAGCAATTAGAAAATTGAATCAAGGAATTAAGGATTAATGTGGATATGTTATACCTGTCAGTGGTAATAAGTGTTTTGACAAGGACAGAATAAAATCTGACAGTATGCACAAATACTAATCTGATATATGAGTGAAATATTAAAAATGCAAACAACTGCACATTAATCACTCTAACATTTCCCTATTAGAACACTTTTAATGATATTCTTATCCAAATCCATTTATAAATAAAAATGAGTCTTTCTTAACAGCTTGCACAAGTTGGTAGTTGCAGTTTAATGAGTATTTATATTGATATAAAATTTAGTTTTTAGTCACATTAGTAAAATAGAATTAATTTACTGAACATAGAATTAAGTCAGCCTGATGATCTGGCTCACAACTGATCAACTGTGTTGATTCTATAGGATCAACAAATGCCAAGATTCCAGATCTCAGAAACAGATTCGCCGATTTTGTTGTTTAGACTTGAGAGAAAACCAAAAGTAAAAATCATGTTCTCTCCTTATTTACCATTTGCATGAAATGATAAAGGGAAAAACACATTAGCTAGCTTTACTCACTAGGAGAATAATTTATATTAATAAAAGAAATTAAGCTGATGGACACTTTCAAAACCAGGGTTAAACTGCATTAGACGAAAATTCAAAGAGAATAAGGTATTGCATGTGGGAATAGGTGAAGGAATAAAACATAATGCACAGAATCAGTATGCTGCTCATGCAGTTCCAAAGGTATTCCTATCATAAGCTTAATTTTCATATCGCACCAAATATTTTGTCCTTTGTTAAAATGTCTCTATGTTCAACCTCTGTTCACAATCTCACTACACACATATGCACACACACACTTATATACACACATTTTAAGGTTTACATCTATCGTAAAATATAAAGTTTAACTGAGGTTTACTGTTATTTTAATTGTGTGGCACTGATTTGGGCAGCATATAGGCTAGATTATGACAGCAGTTATTTTGCCACTTGTTTTTTCAACAGGTATTTAGGTCCCCCAAAATGAAGATATTATCTCTTTTTGAGATATGATATAATCATGCTTTGCCCCTGCGTTGGTCAATACACAGGTATGTTAATAGGGGGTAATTATGAACACATTATCTTTAAAAGTTGATGCCTGGTAGTATTTTTCAAAAATTTGAAATAGATTATCTATTAAATAATTGCCATAATTAGATTTTTTACAACCTGTACTTTTTTCTCCATAGCTCTGTGCAAAAATCAACCTAACCATTATACTTCATGTATTAATTTCAAAACTGGGACCATCCTTTCTGATCTCAGAAAGTACTGCTAAGTATGAGACAAATGTGTCTGCCAAATCAGCTGGCTTCCCATCTTGCTTCAGCCCACCCTGTGCTCTTGTTCAGGCCATTTCATCCACCCAGACCACTTGCCAACTCTACTATTTGTGCACGATTCAGCTCAAAACTCTCAATCTGCAAGAAGCCATCTGGGTCATTTCAGGCCATTCCGGCACCTCCTCGCTCTACTTTATCTCAATAATTAGGAGTAAGTTATTTTTTCCTATTATAACCATTGAGAGGAAGTATAATGTAGTGGTTAAGAGAACAACCATTAGAAACCACTGCCTGGGTTCAAGTCACTGAACTTCTGTGCCTCAAGTTTCTCAGCTATAAAGTAGAGCTAACTATCCTTCCTCATGGGGCTTCCCAGGTGGCTCGGTGGTAAAGAACCTGCCTGCCAACGCAGGAGACATAACAGACGCAGGAAGATACCCTGGAGGAGGAAATGGCAACCCACTCCAGTATTCTTGTCTGGAGAATCCCATGGACAGAGGAGCCTGGTGGGTTACAGTCCATGGGGTTGCAAAGAGTCAGAAATGACTGAGCGCGCGCACACACACACACACACACACACACACACACACACACACACTGGAGAAGGGAATGGCAGCCCACTGCAGTACTCTTGCTTGGAGAATTCCAAGGATGTAGGAGCCTAGTGGGCTGTAGCCCATGGGGTTGCAAAGAGTCAGAATGACTGAGTGACTTATACACATACACATGTATCTCACAGTACTTTATAAAAGTCAGCTATTATTATTATGATGCCACTCTTCCCACTTCCCATTTTGCTTTATTATTATTTTCTGTCCCATTAGAGAATATGTTCAACTCAAAAGTAAGCTGTCTAAAGGCAGATACCATATTTTTAAAAGTTCTGTTAATGGCTTGAAATTAATTAATTAAGACATTAAACCTCCAAGACAGAATTCCAGTGTGGGCTTCTAGGCTGGGCAAAATCTGATCTCAGTGCCAAACTTCCCACCTGTGTCATATCAACGCTGTTTCTGTGTACCTGCCCGTTTTTTCATTTTACTTCTCTGCTTTGACTGGGTACTCAGATCTGACTGTGGGCGTTATGTGCTACATAGAGTAAAGTTGTCCTGTAAACACACCTAAGACTGTGAGTTCAATAAATATTTCATGGGTAAACGAGTATTTGATTTTTCTTTTCCAAATTGAGTACAAGGTAAATCTCTAAAAGTTGTGACAAAAGTTATAAAGGGAAGCTTAGTCCATAGTAGATAGATATAAATCAGCAGGAACTTAGAAAATCAAGATCTTGGTATTATCCTCTGTGTGTTTTGATCCTTTCCAAAACACATTATGTCATAAACGCAAGATGTGACCTTGGTCATGCAGCTGATAGATCAATTCAATTTAAAAGGTAAGTGTGTGGGACTTCCCTAGTGGTCCAGTGGTGAAGACTCTGCACTCGCAATGCAGGGGCCAGGGTTCAATCCCTGGTCAGGGAGCTAGGAGCCCATAAGCTTCACAGTGAGGAAAACAAAAGAAAAGGAAAAAAAAATTTACCTAATGTGTTAGGTCCCCTGCCGGCACATGGGGGTACAGCATGACACAGGCACGGTGCCTGCCCTGGCAAAGCTTTCTTCCAGACAATGGGACTGGAGGCATCCAAGACTATGTCAGAGCTAAATGCATTCACAGAGTTCTGGGTGCAGGAGTGGAGGGAGGAGGAGGATTTGAGTAATTCTCTGGGGAAGGACTTGACCTTGCAGAGGATGACTATGAAGGATGGAGCATTCTGATAGAAGGAAAAGCATGAATGCAGAGGCATAAAGGCATGTAACTTGTTTGGGAAATTACTAGAAGTTCATCGTGGGTCCAGCCTAGGAAGTGCTGAGTAGACCAGGACAAGAGGAGGTCAGAGAGGAAACCTGGGTCCTCTGTGAAACAGGACTCTCATCAGCCCCTTCACATCCTTCCTGGTCAAGACTGAGATTGTCAACAGCTGCTTACAAAGTTATACCGAGATGCTCAGATGGAAACTGACAAGCGCGGAACCCAGTGGGCCTCTGTGCAGCTTCACCAAGACCTGCTGCAAATTGTCCCCAGTGGACACCCACAAACTTTTCTTTCTCAGGAACTCACAATGCTTTTTTAATTAAACTATTGTTCACATCTGTGATATCAATTAATTAAACTATTGTTGGCATCTGTGATACCACGTGAACATTAAAACATTTATTTCTGAAACTTCAATCATAAGACTAAATCAAGAAGCTCTGCGAAAACTAGCCGTCAGCAGAAAAAATAAAAGTGCAGACACGGCAATCTTCTTAATGAGGAATCAAATGTTAATAGATCCAGCATAGTAAATGAATTTCTGGTATGATTATTATACCAATCACAGCATACTATAATTAATGAAAGCATGGACAAAATTCTGAATGAAAGATCTTACCTGACTGGTTATGAAAACATGTATGTAATTAAAATACAGCAAAACCTACCTAAATCTCTAAGAGAGTCATTCTGGATGACAGATTTTTTTCCAAAAAGTTGGACATCAGCCCTATAAAGACTTTGCTATTTTAGGGTATTTTTTTTCTTAGTAAGGGGAAAGTCTCTTAAAATAAATATCCATTTCTCTGCTTCTCAACCAGACTATAATATACTGTAGGGAATTTAACATTATCTCCATGTCCCATGGTCACTATCATGAGTATAAATTTCCATAATATACTGAGGATACATACAGTTGCAAATATATGTATGAACATGCACGTTAAATGAATTGAAGGCCCCAAACCACAAATCTCCTGAGAGAGAATAGGTAGAACCCTCTTTGACATAAATCACAGCAGTACTTGTTTGAATCTGTCTCCTAAAGCAAAAGCAAACAAATGAAACCTAATTAAACTTAAAAGCTTGTGCGCAGCAAAGGAAACCCACTGAAAAGACAATCTACTGAATGGGAGAAAATATTTGCAAACGATGGCCAATGATGCTGAAGCGCCAATACTTTGGCCAACGGATACGAAGATCCGACTCCTTGGAATATACCCTGATGCTGGGAAAGACTGAGAGTAGGAAGAGAAGGGGCTGACAGAGGATGAGATGGTTGGATGGCATTACTGGCTCAATGAACATGAGTTTGAGCAAACTCCAGGGGATAGTGAAGTACAGGGAAGCCTGGTGTGCTGTATTCCATGGGGTCACAAACAACTGTACAGGACTTAGCACCTAAACAAGAAACAAATTGGGGTTAATGTCCAAAATATACAAATATCTCATACAACTCAATATAAAAACAATCTTATTAAAAAATGAACGGAAGAAATTTTTTCAAAGAAGATATACAGATGGCCAGTAGGCATATAAAAAAAATGCTCAGTGTTAAACGTCAGAGAAATGCAAATCAAAGCCACAATGAGATTTCACTTCACACCTGTCAAAATAGCTATCATCAGAAAGTCTACAGATAACAAATATTGGCAAGAATGTGATGAAAGGGAACCATAGTACACTGTTAGTAGAATTGTAAATTGGTGCAGCCACTATGGAAAACAGTATGAAGATTGCTCAAAAAGCTAAAAATAAACCTACTATATGATCCAGCAATTCTTTACCAGCTGAGCTACCAGGGAAGCCCCCAGAAATTCCACTGTTGGGAATATATGAAGAAGGCAAAAACACTACACTGAAAAGATACATGTACCCCAATGTTCATAGCAGTATAATTTACAATAGCCAACATATGGAAGGAACCTAAGTATCCACCAACAGATGAAGAGATAAAGAAAATATGATATTTATATAATATGTACATATATATACACACACATAGACAACAATGGAATATTACTTAGCCATAAAAAAGAATAAATTCTGCCATTTGCAACAACATGGATAGATGTAGAAGATATTAGGCTTAGTGAAATAAGTCAGACAAGGACATACTGTACAGCACAGGGAAATACAGTCACCATTTTATAATAACTTTAAATGGAATATAATTTATAAAAATATTAAATCAATGTTGTGCATTTGAAAGTAAAATCATTTGAATATGTACATTATAGGGCTTCCCAAGTGACACTTGTGTTAAAGAACATGCCTGCCAATGCAGGAGACATAAGAGACGTGGGTTCAATCCCTGGGTTGGGAAGATCCCCTGGAGGAGGGCATGGAAAGCCACTTCTGTGTTCTTGGCTGGAGAATCTCATGGACAGAGGAGCCTGGCAGGCTACAGTCCATAGGGCTGTAAAGAGTAGGACATGACTGAAGTGACTTAGCACATATGCACACATGCACATTACAGCTATAGCCCTAGGAATTTCTTTTTTTTCCTAAGAAGCTACTAATGCAGAGCTTGCTGTTTATTTGTCCCCTTATATTAATATAAAGGCAACCTAAAGTGCACAGCTGCCAGTGAGTAACATGGCCACTTTTCTATAAAACCCATCAATAATGTGAAAATTAAAGTGATCTTCTTCTCAAGGGGTTTTCTCATCTTCCCCAACATCTTTCTACCTGCTGCTATCTGTGTGCTGGGACCTGTCAGCACCTTTCAAAGCACTGACTACATCACCAATCCCAAAGATCACAGCTATTTTGACAGTTTGTAAAAATCCTTGTATGTCACTTGAAGTTTGCGGACACAGTAGTTTTTCTAATTTTGAGAATTTTGACAATAGTGTTTGGGAATAATCTTATCATAAAGTCTTGAAGGATTTCTTCCGGTCCAAATGACTACTAAATACGAAACAGACTTGAATCCAAATCTTATGGGACCTTGGGCAAATATATTTAACTTTGCCTCCGCTTCATCAACAGAACTTAGAATTTATAAACATCTATCCTGTAAGGTTACTTTGAGGATTATAAAAGATAATATATGAATAAGGGCTTTTAGCACAGTGCCCAACAAAAGACTAGATGTTTAAATTTTTATATTAAGTCAAATCACTTGAGATGTAACTATTGTTCATCAAAACCAATCGAATATCTGCCATTTTTATCTGGTTCCACCTTAATCCTTCCCTTCCCCTCTGTTTCAGTGATACATGGTAGGCAGTGTGTGCATTCATGCTAGGTTGCTTCAGTCGTGTCCAACTCTTTGCCACACTGTGGACCACAGCCCACCAGGCTCCTCTGTCCATGGAATTCTCTAGGCAAGAATACTGGATTGGGTTGCCATTTTCTCCTCCAGGGGATCTTCCTGACTCAGGATCGAACTCGTATCTCTTGCATCTCCTGCACTGGCAGCCAGATTCTTTACCACTGGGGCACCTGGGAAGCCCCAGTAGGACAGTAAGGGAGGTTTATTATCCAGATCTTTCTTTTTATCTTTCCCTCCTGAGACTTTCATTGGCTCAAACTTGGTTCCAAGTATGGGACCAGTGTTATAGGTATCTGTGCATTACAGGTGGAACCAAGCTCCAAGTTTTTTTAGAGAAGATGATAATTCATTGAGGCAAGTGGTGAAAAGTTCAGAGGAAAAAAGAACACACAAAAGATAAAGATTCCCTGAAACCTTTCTTAAACAGTGGAAAGAAAACTATCTTACAATGGATATATGTAGAAATGATCCCTAAGTGTGCTTTTATATGTCTGTGTAGCCTGGGAAACTTCTTTACCCACCATTATTTACTGGATTAAAACTTCCTTAATTTTATAATCAAGAGGGCTGAGGGGAAAAATGAGAGGAAAGTGGCTAACAGGCAGAAGATGCTTTTAGCAGGACCGTGGGGTCCTCCTGCAGGCATCTTGGTCATTCCCGGGCTCTCTGGAACTCACAGGATAGGCCTGCGGCTCCATCTATGACCTGAGACATATGGATTCCTTGTGGGACCATACAAAATATATCTGCGTTCTTTTTGGCTTTTTCCTCTAATGATTTGATTGTGTGAACTCAACAACCTCATCAGAGCTTGCTTTGGAAAATGAAGTATGTAAAAGTGAAGAAAATCTCTCTCCAAATCTATTCCACCCCCCGCCCAAAGCTCCTTTCTCAGTATAACTAAAAGTTAATGGTCAGAATCTGTGTAATGATCCTTCCTCTAGTTTTACTCCTGCTGCTTTACCAATTCCCTCTTGGTCTTTCTAATTATCTAATTGATTAAGCCTTTGAGAAGCCTTCTGTCACTGGGTGTGGCCCACTGCACACAACTGCCTCACTGTATTTTCTTCAAAATGAAGAGCAGGCTAATTAAAGTACTCGCAGCACAAATAAGGGTACCAACAGAGGGGCAAACTTTGTCTCCACCCTCACCTGGTCTTTGTAGTGGCCTGAAGAGGATCCTCTCTCAAAGTTCATGCCTTCCCGGAACCTCAGTGTGTGTGTGTGTGTGTGTGTGCGTGCTCAGTCGTTATCTGACTCTTTGCGACCTCGTGGAATGTAGCCCACCAGGCTCCTTTGTCCACGGGATTTTCCAGGCAAGAATACAGGGATGGGTTGTCATTTCCTACTGCAGGAGATCTTCCCAAACCAGGGATTGAACTTGTGCCTCTTGTGTACCCTGCATTGGCAGGTGGGTTCTTTACCACTGAGCCACCTGGGAAGCCACAGAATGTGACTTTATTTGGAACTAGGGCCTTTGTACATGTAGTGAGTTAAGACGAAGTCATGCTGGATTAGGATGGACCTGGTGTCCTTATAAAAAAAAGAAGAGGCCATACAGAGGCTACATAGAGAAGAAAACGCCATGTGGATCCAGGGGCAGAGATTGGGGTGATGTATCTACAAGCCAAGAAATGCCAAGGCTTGTCAGTAACCACCAAAAAACTTGGAGAAAGGCAGGGAACAAATTCTCCCTCAGGACCTCCTTAAGGAATCAACCCTGTCAAAAGCTTAATTGCAGACTTCTGGCCTCCACAGCCATGAGAGGAAACATTCTGGTTATCTGAAGTCACCACGTCTCTGGTAACTTCTTATGGTGGCTCCAGGAAACAAATACAATCTCTGTAGTCACAATCTGAACCCTGACTGGACGGTCAGAGGCTAGTGATGGGTTGCTACCTTCCTCCTTTGTTTTGGAAGTGATTATGTGGTATAACATTGGAACTATGACAAATACTGATCCCTCAGGGCATTTCCTCTATTTTGAGGTCACTTAAGCTACTTTCATTTGAGGAATAAGGTACATATCACATGGTATGGAAAACGTCAACGGGAAAATTCACTAGGGAGTTTCGTGATCATCATAAAATTGATGACATTCATAAAATTGGAAATAGTCATAATAATTGTTCTTTGGAATGTAGACAGAGTATATGTTGTATGTCAAGGTTTCCTAGGAAACAGATTATGAGACTCCAAGAGTTGTGTGCATGAAATTTACTGGAAAAAACCCTCAGGAACAACATCTGTGTGGGATGATGGAGGCAGAAATGGGCAGAAGGAAAGGCTCATCTGTGATGTATTTGCAACAGAGGCCTCTCTGCAACAGAGGGGTGGTCCTTTAGAGCTGTATCAAATCAAGGCAAGAGGCCAAGCCTCTGAACTCCTAATGGACGTAGATTGTCCCCAGGGAGGTGGCATAATGTTGGGTGAGGCAGCTTGTTTCAGCAGAGGGCGACTCAGCTGTGAGTTGTGAAAACAGGAGGCTCAGTCCTGAAGTGTATCCCAGCCCCAACACTGTATTCATACTTCAAATAAAAAATGGCCTTATTAGCTCAGAAAGTGACTTTGGCCAGACCCATATATGATACATTATGGCACAGATAAGATTATTGGACATGCACACTTTTGCTTCTTCTGGGGTAGAGCTGCTTTATTACTGCCATCACTAATCTTCCCATAAGGATACTCGTTCTTCAGAGCCATGATTTCCCTCTTTAATTTTCCTACCTTGGCCAGCAACTCTGATAGTTATTTTTCTCTTCAAGAAAAAGGGCAAAAATTATGATCTCAGCGCTAAGTCTATGGCTAGGTCAATAGTCTAAAGAACTGAGTAAGCATGGCTTACCCTTCACATTTATTCTGCAAATGACTCAACGCATCTTAGTTTTTGTGAAGTCATGTAGCTTCCAGAGAAAGAAGTCATCCTTATTTTGCATGCAGGCACAGTGGAAGATGAGATAATTAATCAATATCACTGAAATTTTATAAGTCATCAAAAGGAATGGAAGAGAAGATACCAATTTCTTCTTTTTGAGCTGCTAAGTCATATTCTGGTAAACTGCAAATTTATATGGCTTTTCTCTAATAATAATGGCAACTATTATTCACTGAGTCCTTATTATTTATTGAGCACTCCCTAAGGCAGAGGGAGTAAGTGGGAATAAAAAGCAATTACTGGACATTGTGCTAAATACTAATATACACAGTAGCAAGATTTAAAAATTTTTGAACCCAGAGCATAGGTAAGTCATCCTTGGTTGTTAAAAAAATATTTCTGTAAACAAACTAAATTCTTTGGGGAGAATGCTTCCATCAGTATCTTTAAGATAAAGGTTAGCTCCTATCGGAGTAAGGCAAGATGATACACACCAAGGTAGACTACATAAACTTGTGGATGAATAGAAGGTACTAGGGTGAGGTATCAGGTCACAAAACTGTAGGACTACAATGCAGACATCCAGCTAGAGAAATAACAAGGATGATGCTTTCTTAATACCAATTTCAAACCTAACACTAGCTCCATATCTCCTGGCAGTCTCTTTCTGTTCAATGCAAGGAGAAATTGATCATATGACCTAATTTAACTGATGACAGTCATTTCTCAGGCTAAGAATAAAGAAGCTGATATTCTGGTCTGGTTCTGAACAACAGAGACTTAAACAGGAATGACAAGAACTTTCAAAAGCATGATAGTGCTCTCTGAGATGTAAATATTGAGCAAAAGCAATTCATTCATCTTACAGGTACTTTTTAAACACACACTTGGAGTAGGACTGTTCCAGGTATTAGGCATAGAACACTGAACAAGACAAGTAGGATCTTCCCCTTCACAGAAGAATCTAAAATATGGCTCAAGGGATAAGAAGGTTTAAAATCTGTCATTTAAAATACAATAAATGACAGGATTTAAAAAAGGAATTTTGTGTTTCTCATGGATGACGATAAGATATGCAACAGCACATATTCACAGACTCAACAGACCTCCTGGGGGAGCAAGCTCTTGGGGCAGACCAAAGATGTAGGAATGGAGGGATGTGACAGAGAGCTGGCTCCTGGGAGTATGAAAGTGAAAGTGAAAGCCCCTCAGTTGTGTCCCACTCTTTGAGACTTGCCAGGCCCCTCTGTCCACGGAATTCTCCAGGCAAGAATACTGGAGTGGGTAGCTTATCCCTTCTCCAGGGGATCTTCCTGACCCAGTAATCAACCCGGGGTCTCCTGCATTGCAGGCTGATTCTTTACCAGCTGAGCTACCAGGGAAGCCCAATAGCAAATGTTTTAACTCCAGGTATAAAAATGGTTAGTTACAGGCAAGTCCATTTCAGTGTAAGAGTGAAGAGCCCCAGAGACTGGGCAGGGCACAGCTGTGGGGAATCACTCCATGAGATACATTTGCTCCCTAGCATGCCTCACTGTGAACAAGAAAGTGCAAGTACAAGTGGCTCAGTTGTGTCCAACTCTTTGCGATCCCATGGACTATACAGTCCACTGAATTCTGCAGGCCAGGCCAGAATACTAGAGTGAGCAGCCTTTCCCTTGTCCAGGGGATCTTCCCAACCCAGCGACTGAACCCAGGTCTTCCAGATTGCAGGCAGATTCTTTACCAGCTGAGCCACAAAGGAAACCCAAGAATACTGCAGTGGGCAGCCTACCCCTTTTCTAGTGGATCTTCCCGACCTAGGAATCGAACCGTGGTCTCCTGCATTGCAGGCAGTTTCTTTACCAACTGAGCTATCAGGGAAGCCTCAGTGAAAGCATCCAGATATTAACTACAACTGCTGAAGGGCAGGTTACTGCTGCTTATTAGGGAGACCTTGCCATTACAGTTTTCAAAGAAAATATTTTTTTTTTAAGAAATTCAAAGAAATGAAATTAAAGAAGCAAAAGTAACTATGCAGTTAATATAGGATGGAGGTTACAAATATAGCTTCTGATACAATGCTACCCGGATTCAGTTCTTAACTTTACCACCTACTGTGTGAACCTGGACACATTTCTTAATTCTCTGGGCTCGGTTTCCTCATCTGTATAACAGCAATAATTACAATACTACTTCATCTGATTGATGCGAGGATAAAATAAGTTGACACTTTCAAAGCCCACTCAGGATATTGCCTGGCATAAGCCAAGTGTTCAATAAATGTTAGCTATTGTTATTTTGTTTTGCTGTTCTTAAATGGTCGGTTAAACACACCATGCATTTTTACTATAAGAACAACTTATAGCTTAGCTTAAATTTTCTAATTTATGATGAACCATCCTAGGAGCTTATATGTGGCTCTGGTATGACAACAGAGTGTGAGGAGCCTCTTATAGGCAGGTCCTACATTCAGCCCACTGTACTATGAAAAGCAAAACTGAGTTTGAATCCTGGCTCTACCACTTACACAGCATGTCACTTTAGGCAGCGAGACTGTTATTTCTAGGCCCAAGTCTCCTCAGCTGCAAAAAGGGGAAAAAGCCCTTTCAGAAAGGGCTTTGTAATGAGTAAATCAGATAACGTATGTGAAGTACTTGATATATTGTGTAACATTCAATAAAGGGCTATACAATTATTTAGCCCTTTTTTTTCCTCCTTAATTTGAGATATCTTTAACTTGCCTGCTTATTATAATTAAACACCATACATTTTTAGTTTGCTATTTCAATTTCCTTTTTTTCTGCTTTCTTACATGTCCTGAAAATATTAAAAAGAAAAACTCACTAAAATGAAATATTGTGCCATGAAATACTTGTGATGGTCATTTTCCATTTAGAAGGGAATTACCTTGCTACTTTAGAAGGGAATTACCTTGCTACCCTGCATCTCTTAACCATAGATCTTTGTACATTTAAACTATAATTCATGTTATTGTCAGAGCTGGGCAGGGGCAGCCAGGGGTCAGTGGCCAGAAGAGAGGCAAAGATGAAGTATCAAGAAGGGGTAGATCTGAAGCAAGCAAGGGCAGCATAAGAGAGAGAATGGATAAAACCAGGTGTGGGTTTACAAGTAATATGCATAATAATAGCAGATATTTTTTTGAGTACTATATATTTCCCTTGTCTGTGCAAGGTTAGTGGAAGAGTCAGGAATTGAACCCCAGCCTGACTCTAATGCTTGGCTCTTTCCCTCTCTTCAGACTAGCATCTGGAAGGTATGAGATATTACAGGAGACAGGCAGACACATGGCCATTCATGCATGGTTCATGGCTCAGAGACTTCCCTGGTGGTCTGGTGGTTAAGATTTTGCCTTCCAATACAAGGGATGTGGGTTTGATTCTTGGTTGGGGAGATAAGATCCCACATGCCTCTCAACCAAAACACCAAAAAGATAAAACAGAAGCAATATTGTGACGAATTCAATAAAGTCTTTAAAAATGGTCCACATCAAAAAAGGTCTCTAGAGTTCTCCAAAGAAGACATACAGATTGCCAATTCACATATGAAAAGATGCTCAACATCACTAATTATTAGAGAAACGCAAATCAAAACTATAATGAGGTATCACCTCACACCAGTTAGCACGGCCATCATCAAAAAAAATCTATAAACAATAAATGCTGGGGAGGATGTGGAGAAAATGGAACCCTCTTGAACTGTTGGTGGAAACGTAAGTTGATACAGCCACTGTGGAGACTAGTATTTGTTGTTGTTGTTCATTTGCTCAGTCTTGTCTGACTCTTTGCAACCCCATGGACTGCAGCAAGCCAGGCTTCCCTGTCCTTCACCATCTCCCATAGTTCGCTCAAACTCACATTCTTTGAGTCAATGATGCCATCCAACCATGTCATCCTCTGTCATCCTCTTATCTTCCTGCCTTCCCAGCATCAGGGTCTTTTCTAACAAGTCAGGTCTTCACATCAGGTGGCCAAACTATTGGAGCTTCAGCTTCTGCATCAGTTCTTCCAATGAATGTTCAGGATTGATTTCCTTTAGGATTGACTGGATTGATCTCTGCAGTCCTAGGGGCTCTCAGTATAGAGATTTCTTAAAAAACTAGGAATAAAACTACCATGTTTAATGTTATGTTAGTTGTTCAGTCATGTCCGACTCTTTGTGAGCCCATGGACTGTAGCCCACCAGGCTCCTCTGTCCATGGGGATTCTCCAGGCAAGAATACTAGAGTGGGCTGCAATGCCCTCCTCCAGGGGATCTTCGCAACCCAGGGATAGAACCCAAGTCTCTTGCACTGCAGGTGGACTCTTTACTGTCTGAGCCACCAGGGAAGTCCCTGAGTCACCATATGATCCACCAATCCCACTATTGAGCATAAACCTTGAGAAAGCTGCACTTCTAAAAGACACATGTACCCCAAAGTTCATTGTAGCACTATTTACAATAGCCAGGAGACAGAAGCAACCTAGATGTCCATCTACAGATGAATGGTTAAAGATGTGGTATATATATACAATGGCTATCACTCAGCCATAAAAAAGAATGCATTTGAGTCAGTTCTAGTGAGGTGGATGAACCTACAGCCTGTTATACAGAGTGAAATAAGTCAGAAAGAGAAAAACAAATATCATATATTAGTGCATATATACGGAATCTAGAAAAATGGTATAGATAAACCTATTTCCAGGGAAGGAATGGAGACGGAGATGTAGAGAATGGTCTTGTGGACACAGTAGGGGAAGGAGAGAGAGATGAATGGAGAAAGTAGTATCAACATATATACACCTCCATGTGTAAAACACATAGCTGGTAACAAGTTGCTGTATAATGCAGGGAGCCGAGCTTGGTGCTCTGTGTTGACTTAGAGGGGTGAGATGGGGGAGAAAAAAGAGGCTCAAGATGGAGGTGATATAAGTATAATTATGGCTGATTTGCATTGTTGTATGGCAGACACCTAAAAACATTGTAAAGTGATTTTCCTCCAATTAAAAAATAAATTTAAAAGAGTCTTTAAAATGAGAGAGGGGAAATTTTATTTTCTTTAAAATTTAATTTTCTTTTAACACAAAAAACATTTTGTATTGGGGTATAGCCGATTAACAATGTTGTGGTAGTTTCAAGTTAGCAGCAAAGGGATTCAGCCATACATATATATGCATCCATTCTCCCCAAAACCCCAAGAGAGGAAAAAAAAAATTAAAAAACAAAAACATGAAAGAAAGTTCAAGGCTCAGAACTAGGAGATTGTGTGAGATTTGAAGGAATGAGACAAGAGCAAAAAAAAATATTGAGTTGTGAGGAAATGTAGACGGACCCTCTAAGCTTCTATCCCTCCCTAAGCACTGTCCTCTGGTTCTTGATGGCAGGAACCAATATCCCAATGGGGTGGGTGGAGGCAAGAGATGATCAGAAGCTCCTGACCAAGACAAGGCTCACAGGAAAGATGCCAGCAGAACCAGCCCATTGTGAGGAAATCCTATATTCTTCCCTATTTTACTCTGGCTCCCAGACAACTACCTGACCTAGACGATAGTTTTATTTTTCAAAGGATCATGCCCCCTACTCAGGTTTTCCCCGTGGCTCAGTGGTAAAGAATCTGTCTGCCAATACAGGAGAAACAAGACACACAGGTTTGATCCCCGGGTTTGGAATATCCCCTGGAGAAGAAAATGACCACCCACTCCAGTATTCTTGCCTGGAAAATTCCACGGACAGAGGAGCCTGGCAGTCTATAGTCTATGAAGTTGCAGAGTCAGACACAACTGAGCACGCACGCATGACTCCTACTCAAAAGAACCCAGACATTTTTAAAAATAGGAATACAAACTAACTTCCCCAATTCTAGCAACCACGAGACCTCAAATTTTTCATGACCTTAGCTTTTTTCCTTTATTTACCTCATAAAAGGGAAGTTAGGACATATTAATCTCTGTAAATGGCTCTATATTTTCTGAGATCTCCTTAGAAGAAGAGTATTTGAATAAGATGAAATTACTATTTGTCAGAGAATTTAATCATATTATTTTTCTTCTTGGTTGTAAAAGTTACTTATTGCTGTTGGCTAACAGAAGCTATAGTAATTTTAACGTCTCTTTCAGTGACGCAATCTCTACCAACTTTTTTTTTTTTTTTTGGCACTAAAGAGTTGACAAAATTCTTCAAAATATCACTTGAAAAAAAATTCTCCCATGACTCTCACAGCTACTCTGAGGGGGTGGTTCAAGTGGTAATTACTATCTAAACTTTACAGTCAAAGCTGGGGCTCTGGGTGTTGAGTCTTGAAAACATGAAATTGCTGTATTATGTTGCAAGAGGTGCAAGAGGATTGACTCTGGGGCTCTTCATAGTACAGATGCACAGCTTCCGGTTTGCTTTCCACACCCTACTCCATCCTCACCCCAATATCTCTGCTACTGGAGAACTTTCTTATGAGATTCCATGGGCTCTAGGCTTTATCAAGTCCATCCATTTGTACTCAAGACTCTTGAGTGTCCCTTGGACAGCAAGGAGATTAAACCAGTCAATCCTAAAGGAGATTAACCCTAAATATTCACTGCAAGGACTGATGCTGGAGCTGAAGCCCCAATACTCAGGCCACATGATGGGAAGTGCCAACTCATTGGAAAAGCCCTTGATGCTGGGAAAGATTGAGGCAGGAGGAGAAGAGGATAACAGATGAGATGGTTGGATTGCATCACTGACTCAGTGGACATGAATGTGAGCAAACTCTGGGAGCAGTGAAGGACAGGGAAGCCTGGCGTGCTGCAGTCCATGGCGTCACAAAAGTTGGACATGACTGAGTGACTGGACAACAACGAGACAACAAATGAGATGTTTACTCCTACTTATTAAAGAAATGTAGTTTGTCAGAAAGAAAAAACCCTCTAGATTTCCAGTTGTCTCTCCTCTGACAATTCCATAAGCTATTGTAAACAGCAAGCCCTAAGACTGAAAGGTTGAAGGGAGACACACAAAAAGAAGGAGGAGGACAAGAAGTGCCAGGAAAGGAGAGAACCACAAACTGGCACCCTTTGGTCTTTTGTTTCCACACTCGCCTCTCCCAGTTGCAAACAGTCAATAGTGGCAGCCAGGGATACTTCTCCTGGGGCTACCAAACCAAAGGCAAAGGGAAACAAGCAAACATCGACAAAAAAAAAAAAAAAAAAAAAAAGCTTGGTGTGCTTCTTGGTGAACAAGGAGGGATACAGGGTTATTATTCAAGAAAATAGCTTTTCTTAATATTTTTCACAAAAAATGCAGGTGGGACATTTGTGAAGGAATATGAAGAGAAGGAAGCAATAGCCAGAAAGGTGTATGTGGTTAGCCCACAGACATGCAACAAGTTTGAATTCTGAAGCATGTTTCAGTTTTCGCACTGTATTGTCTCATATGAATTAGAGAGAAGTCACTCAGGCAGTCACGGTGAGGATGGATGCACAGAATTTAGCTGACATTGGAAGGGCTATCAAGAAGTCATCTCAGCACCACTGACCAAAGGCATCTCGTTTTCCATGAAAAATGACCAGGCAGCTTTGGCCGAGTTTCCCCAAAGAGCAAAATTCAATTGTAAAGCTTCTTCAATATGTTTCCTAGTGCTTCTGCTCCCATCTACGGCCATCAGTGTAAAACAGTCCCACCTCTGTGCCTTTTATTTGAAAAGCAATAGATTTCTAGATACTGCAATATTTTCTGACAGAGGATCTGCATCTATCTCACTAGAATTTTAGGAATTTGTGAACACAAACCCAATTGGAACTATCATCATTGCAACTCATCCCACTCAACCAGATGGTCAGACTAAAACCTCTAAAGCTTATTGCTGCAAAGTCTTGGTAACAAGACAGTCATTCAATAAATGTTTATTGAGCATAGCCTATGTGCAAGATACTGTAGCCATGCCAGATTTCTTATTACTCAGTGTACTGCTTCCCATAATGAGACGGCTCGTCTTGCTGAATTCCAAATGAGATACCGCGAATCTTACCTCAACGGCTTCCAACAGCATAAGGATACAAGAATTTATTCTGCTTGTAACTCTGTGTCTACATAGTCTTAGTTTGATTGGCCAGATTAATTTGTTTTTACTAAAAAAGGAAAACCTTTAGTATGTTCATTTGTACATCCACACATCAAGTATTTATTGAGAACCTACAATGCACTAGGCACCGCCCACATGCAGCTAGAGTTGTAGGCTTTTGGAAGTTGTGGGCAGAATTTTCCAGCAATAAAGGATGCTCCTTGCAGGTTTACCGATTAAGTCAGAATAGCTAACTCGTAGAACACACTGCTGTAGAATAGGGTGAGTCGTTATATGAATATTTCACATAGAGCAGACCAAGATGAGTTACTACCACATAGCTAGCCTGGCTTTCCTGGCTTCCCAGTGACTCAGTGGTAAAGAATCTGCCTGCCACTGCAGGAGACGCAGGTTTGATCTCTGGGTCAGGAAGATTCCCTGGAGAAGGAAATGGCAACCCTCTCCAGTATTCTTGCTTGGAAAATCCGGTGGACAGAGGAGCCTGGCGTGCTGCAGTCCATGCGGTTACAAGAGAGTCAGACGTGACTTAGCGACTAACCAACAATAAGAACAACATTAAAACCTCCAGCTAGGCTGTCTCCTCTCCACACTCTGCTCCTCCTCCTGACACGGCTGATGCCCTCAATTCTGGTCTGCCAACATGTTTCCTTTTTATCCTAGAGAAGGAAACCTCTGTAGGGATGAAGGACCATCCTGCTATAGGTCTGGTCATTCTTCGCATTTTTTCCCTCAAATGCTATGTAGGACATCAACTGCATATTCAAAATAGTTCATAAACCATTACCTATTTGCTTCTGGTTCTCTGGTGATATTTATGTAGGGAAATTCTACAGATAGGAAGATTGGGGCAGAGGGTGGGGAAAGAGATGATATAAAATAATGCCCATCCATAGAAGTTAGAACTCTTTATCTTTAATCCAAGTCCTCTCCCCTAAAAATGCTGCCAACATACATAGATCTTGGGGTTTCTAATAATATTAGGAATTTGGAGAGGGCTAATAATGCGCCACGGCAGTTTTTAAAACAGGAATTTAGTAACACTCTTTCAAATTTATTTGAAAACTCTTAAATGTGTCCTACAGAGGCTGATAAATGCATACATATTTCACTATTTGCACAGACTAGACTGAAGAGAAACTTGGCCGCGATTTAATAGACTACTGTGAAGGTTAGATTAGCAAATAACTCCCCCATAAACAGACTGGTGAAATAGTAATAAAATTTAGGGAGGTAACTATAATGACTATCATTTGAGCTTGTCTAAAGAATACAAAACTGTAAAACATTAATAAACCCCTGAGAAATTAGACAACAACACCAGCAAGATAAACAGGTAGACAGCTGCCACCATGCTACACGTCTCAGGGAGAAGTAAACACTGAAACTGCAGCTCTCTGACTATTCCAACCTTCCCCTTCAATTGAAATGTCCTTTAGAGTGAAATAATTGACAAGCCATGCAGAATCTCTGCTTTATTTCCTTGATTTCCATTTTCCACAGTGCCTTTCCACACAGCCTTAACAGCTGCACACAGTCTGCTGTCCTGAGCCTCGTGCCAGGCTTGGTGTTTCCCGAGGCATTCATGCCAGTCCGCATGTGTGAGGGCCCTTGTTGAGGTCTCTGTCCTCCCGTCCCCATCTGGGCTGCCGCAGTTCTCTGAGGCCCACTTCCCTTCGGTGCTGAATGAGAATCAGCTCTACTGGCAGTGCCATCAGAGGCAGCTCCCCTGGGAACATTCTTTAGCCATGACTTCATTGTGACCGCAGCTTGAGGGCAGTCTGGGTTTTGTACCTGACCACCTGCATGCTCACTGAGTCCAGGGTTGTTTCCTTGTGTCGTATTTGACAACTGTCTTTGCTCTTATGTCATCTTTTACCTATGCCAACATGTGGCACATGGAAGCCATCCTGTTGACAAGGGAGCTCTCATTCCGCCTCTGATTTAAAATCTCTCCTAGGCAGCGGGTTGTACAGCTGTTAGGACGTTGTCAGAATTCTGTCCACAAGAAAAGTGAGCCCCACACCACATTTCACAATAGGTTCATGATGTGGTCATTCCTCTGGAGAATCATCAACATTGTTGTTGTTGTTGACTTGCTAAGTTGTGTCCGACTCTGCAAACCCATGGACTGTAGCCTGCCAGGTTCCTCTGTCCACGGGATTTTCCAGGCAAGAATACTGGAGTGGGTTGCCATTTCCTTCTCCAGGGGATCTTTCCAATCCAGGGGTTGAACTCATGTCTCCTGCATTGGCAGGCATTGGCAGGAGGATTCTTTACCACTGAGCCACCAGAGAAGCCCATAATCATCAACATGAACATTAACTAATACCCAGCTTCTCACTTCAGAGGGCTTCAGACTGATGCAACAAAACATGGGAAATACAACCTCTGAGACAGTGTGAAGCCTGCCAGCATTCTGTGCTCAAATGGTATGTGAATGCTTAGATAGCACATTAATTGCAGGCATGAATCAAGCATATTTTAAATTGTGAAATCCCAGAGCATGGGCCAATGCTATGATTTTTCTATCCTGAAGCAGTTTGCAGGAATGTAAGCCTATAAAATTGGTAGGCTGAGTTGCAATGCTTCGGCTCGTCCCTCGTGGGTTTAGTTGTTTACACCTTTAATAAGGCAGTGACTTGGAGTCATGATGCTATTAGATTTCAGACTTCGGGGGACCCTCTCAGGCAGGGACACTGTCTCCTGGAGTTCTGACTTTGGGCATATTAATGTTCTATCACACATCATAAGAGCAGGGCAGCAACGAATCTCTCTGTGGGGTTGTCCACTTCAATAAATGCAGTTCCTTGATGTGTGATACCTGAACATAAGATGCCAGCAACTCTAAAGAAATTGAGGCAAATAGATCTAAAGAATTGGGATAGTATTTCAGTTGATTTATTTCTGGAAGCACAGTTGGGCAATGATCATTACTAGCGTGACCATCTATGGTTTTCCCAGAAGACAGCTCTCCAAGACGCTAGCTTTTATTACATGTGTATATTTTATGTGAGTTCAACCTTGCAAAAGGTTTCAAGATATTTAACAATAAATACTTTTTAGTCATTAAGTTGTGTCTGACTCTTTTGTGGCCCAATGGACTGTAGCCTATCAGGCTCCTCGGTCCATGGGATTTCCCAGGCAAGAATACTGGAGAGGGTTGCCATTTCCTTCTTCAAGGGATCTTCCTGACCCAGGGATCAAACCTGTGTCTCCTGCATTGCAGGTGGATTCTTTATCGCTGAGCCACCAGGGAGGCCCAACAATAAAAGACCAAAAGCTAAATCAATAAAAGTTAAAATCTCATGTGCATATATACTAATTTCTGTTGACAGCATTCAATTATTCAGCAAACATACTGAGCATCATTTCTGTGCTAGACACTTAGCACTACACTCACCAGGTGGAGAACGTATAGTGGGAAAGACACCTAAGGAAGCAAAGGATTGTGACACTGTAAACATGGGCTGTGCATGCTTATACAACTTGACTGCCTGTTTAAGGACTAACCACTGGGGCCAGAGACCTTCCTGGAGAAGCCAGTATCTGGTTAGAGAGCTGGTCTTAAAGGAGTAGTGTTTATTAGTCTGTGTGTGAGGTCCTGAGAGAGCTTGGTATGCAGCTTGACATGATTAAAAACAGGGGTTACAAATAGGGAAGTGGTAAAGAACCCATCTGCCAATGCAGGAGATGTAGAGACGTGGGTTCGATCCCTGGGTCAGGAAGATCCCCTGAAGGAGGGCATGGCAACCCACTCCAGTATTCTTGCTTGGAGAATCCTATGGACAGAGGAACCTGGTAGGCTACAGTCCACAGGGTCACAAAGAGATGGACATGACTGAAGCGACTTAGCACACACACATAAATAGAGGAAAGGCTAGAGAGAAGGCTAGAAGGACAGAGTGTGGACAAATCTTAAAGGACATCTGTGCCATTTGTAGGCCAAGGTTTTCAAACTTCTGAAATCTGTTTGGTAATAGGAAGTCATAGGGCTTCCCTGATGGCTCAGCAGGTAAAGAATCTGCCTGCAACTGAAGGAGACACAAGAGATATGGGTTCAATCCCTGGGTGGGGAAGATCCCCTGGAGGGGGGCATGGCAACCCGCTTCAGTATATTTTCCTGAAAAATCCCACGGCCAAGAGGAGGCTGGTAAGCTATAGTCCAATGGGTCACAAAGAGTCGGGCATGGCTGAGTGACTCAGCACAGAGCAGGGAGCCATAGTCGGGGAGGTGGTAGGGGCAGAAAGGTTTTAAGGGTGTAACATATTAATAATGCCAAACATATATAGGAAGTTCACTATGCTAGATACTATACTATACTAGATACTATGCTAGATACTCGTCTCAGTGTGTCACGTATATAAACATATTTAATTTTTATCTTTACCGACAAGGCAGGTGCTTTTATCATTTCTTTAGAAAAGGAAGAAATTGGGGCGGAGAGCAGGTGAGACAGGGGACAGAGCTAAGAGATGAAGCTGCCAGATCAATGGAGCCAGAACCCCTTGACTCTGACTGTAGTAACTTGGTGTGATACAGCTCAGGCCCATCTATCTTCAATAGGAAAAAAAGTTTCAGAGGTCAGTTGTTAATTCATGAAAATCCAAGGCCTTGACATGTATTGCACAAAGCACTTAGTGATTTTTCCCTGCAAATGGCTCTATCTCCTTCTTGGATCCTGATGAAGGAAGCATTGTAGTTCTGTTGCACTTGGGTAATGGGGGTCCCAGCAACAAACACTGGGAAGCTGGAGAAGTCGAATCAGTATTGTAACACAACCTTACTAATCAGTCCTAGAGTGAATCTGATTGGCAGGAAGATGACACTGATGTGTGACAGAATGAAATGATGAATAAAATGAATATTATGTTCTAACAATTTATGGAATTTCTGTCAATGTTAAAACCACAGTGAATAAAGGCTTACTTATCTTAAAAAAAAAATTTAAAAACCACAATGATTTTGAGTGAGGATCAGAGAAAGAGCTGTATGTCACCCGTGTCTTAAAGAGGAATTTACCTAAATGATAGCAGGAGAGAAGCTTCGTATTAGGCTACCTTCTGGAGACCATTTCCACATGGTTTGGGACTATAGTTATAGAGTAGTATCACAGGGCATGTTCTAGTTTAATCTCCTAATAGATAACCTCGCTTCCTGCTCCCCGACCAAGTCCTTTTCCTCACTTTAACCAGATGTTAAGATTTCTTAAAAAGTGTATTTCCTGGAAATGGAATTCTACCTTGCAAATGAAGGAAGAAGCAGGAGAGAGGGATTTTCCTGGTGGTCCAGTGGCTAAGAATCTGCACTCCCAATACAGGGGGCTGGGGTTCAACTCCTAGTCAGGGAACTAGATCCCACATGCGGCAACTAAGAGTTTGCATGCTGCAACTGAAGATCTTGTATGCCACAATGATCCAATGTGCTGAAAGTAAGGCCTGGCACAGCCAAAAAATAATTTAAAATAAAAAAAAAGGAGGAGAAAGAGAACTGCTTATGAGATAAGGCAATGGTTAGCGTTTAATTTGGTGTTCAATGGCAATGGCCAGTGACTTGGGGTGAAAGAACATAACAGACTCTGCATATCTCAAGCAATTGCATCTGCACTAGATATTTTATAAAATAAAATTTAATGGGGGTGTGGGGTTCCATTGAGAGACACCGTGATAGAGACAGAGACAAAAAGAGTGTCTCTGTAAAACTAAAAAAGAATTTAAACTAGATGGAATGTTGTGATGATAATGACAAGGGGATGAATTTCAGAGAGATTTTGGTAGTATGATTTTCAGGACTAAAGAATCACTGGAACCAACCTTACTAATGGTGCAAGAGGCAGAAGATTCAAGAAAACCTCTGATTTACTCAACACATGCTTTCAGTGCCTCGATTTATTAAGAACTAGAGATGTAGACCTGGTCAGGACAGTCATCTGTGCTCATAGAAAACTGTAACTTGTAGTGAAAATATTCTAGGTAGACAGCGATAACCATTAGCTAAGAAAAAAGAGTATAAGTGGAGGGGGGAATAAAAGTCTGAAGCACAGATATTAAAACTAATGAGTTCAACTTTGAACACGCTGAGTTTGAAGAGCCAAAGGGACCCTCAGGTGGAAATGTCTAGCAAGCTCTTGGCTAATGGGTTTTCAGATCAAGAGAATTGTCACCACAGGCACGTCAAAGGTGGATGAGGTCTGGTGAGATCACCTGCAGGGATCAGGAAGAGCAGAAAGAGGGCCTAGACAGGAAGCTCGAGTAGCAGCAATATTTACCACAGAGAGCATCCAGCAAAAGATAATGTGATGAAAATGACTCATAAAGAAAATAAACTCTTGCTTGAACAAGGTCATAAACTTAAAGGGGAGAGAGTTTTGTTTTCTGTAATTGCCTGTTTTCTTTGAATTCTTCACTGGGCATTGGGAAATGACCATGGTTATCTTATTCACTTTGTCTTCCCAATGACTAGAATGGTATTTAAGACGTACTTTTGAAAGACTCAAGAGAGGGCTAACCAGTAGCAAAACACGCTTGAGTCAAGTCCAGTAGGACAAGGACTGGATAACATCTACCAGGTTCACCAATTAGGGAATTAGGCCATGTGAGGGAGGAACCATTTAAGTACTGGATGGAAAGACACTTAACACATATCACTGGCTTTTAAACTATTAGACATATAAAGAACTATTAGGGAGAGAAGCGTAAATACAGTTTCTAGACAATAAGCCTTTCTTTGACAACAGTTTCTTTAACTAAAATGGAGTTTTATTATATTAATCACTTGCTGATTGCTAGACTGATATGAAAATATAATGCAGAATTAGTTATAATGACAGTATTAAAATTTTTTTTAATGGCATTATTCCATCAATATAATGCTGAATTCTTTTTAAAATCTTGAATAGTCATTTGAAAATTCTGAAGCAAAAAAACAATGCTGCCTAATCAGAAACAGTTTAGGAAGAGTTTGACCAGCTTATGATGTGACTTCATGGACCAAATAGATTACAACTCCTTAAAGCTTCAGCAGTTCCATGTTCTAGTTCTTATTGACAGAAACTGAAATTACTGAGCAAAGGACTGGCTGATTGTCAACAAATTACATCAAATAGATCCTGGACTTCAGCTTGGACTTAAGAACATTTGTTTCTAAACAAGCTCTTAGAAGCCCTGGAAAGCAATAAAGTGAAATGCAATTTGCACCAACTAATGGAGCAGCTAACAGAAAGGGAGTGGAGAATGGGTACTGGTAAGAGAGGAAAAGTTTTGTTTGGGAATTTTGTTGTAAAATAGTCTTTCCTTGATGATGAAACACTGGCTAATGACATCTAGAATTTTCAGTTGAAGACATAATAGCTTCAAGTTTGGGTGACTGCACATTAAAGCGAATAACAATACAACATAAAGTCAAAGCCATATACTAAAATTTTGTATTTGGGGAAGTAGCCTATTTTATAGGGCTAAATATCTCTCAATTACAAAGCAAAACAAAACAAAAAACCCCCACTTTTATGGTGTAGCTCAGACATTTAACGCTAAGTGCTAATTCAGCTCATGAAACAGCTTGACAGTTGTTTCCTTCTTGTATAGGAGGTGGTTTTATTTTCCTAAACACAAAAGGTATAAGAAAGAAAAGTAATATTAATAAGGTCTACTTTAACACAATCACTTGTAAGAATTTATGATTAGGTGTACACATGTGGCTCAATCTTTTTATATATTCTTCGATCATATATGTTCCTGTCTGTCTTTATTAGATCGTATATAACTTTAAGGTCAAAAGCCATGTCTTATTGCGTTTTTGCCCGAGTGTTATATTTTATACTTAATGCTCAATAAATGCTGCTTAAACAAACAAATGATGATGTTTCAGGTGCTTGAGGGCTTCAGATAATTTAGTCCCATGAAATCCATATTAAGAATCTAAATCACATTTATTATTGCCTCATAAATAATTTAAAATTATTTTAAATAATTTAAAGAGATTTTAAAAATAATAGTAGTCCAGCATAATCAAATTTGCTCCCCAATTCAAAGGTCAAGGAAAAAAACTTCATGTTCTTTGTTATTTAAAGTAGACCAGGAGGTAGAGCTTAAATTCTTGGCTTTAAAGGCGTCCTTAGAGGCCTTCTGTGCTCCATTGACTCTGGGGCCAAATTTGTAGAAGTAAACATGCAGATGCCTGTTTCTGATTCTGAAGGGGAAGTGGGATGATACATAATACCTAAAAATGGACTCCGAGCTCTTTATTTCCAATCTGGCCTGGGATTTGTGTTTAGAGAAGCAATTTCCTTGCAAATTAACCAGCAGCACAGTAAGAAAAGGAAAAGTTACGTAAAGGAAAACAGTTTCTATTTGAAAAAACAGACAAATATGATTTGGAGAATCCATGCTATAACCCACGGGCAAATCTAGACATGATTTTACTCCAACTGTTGAGAGAGACTTGAGAGGTATGTTATCGATCAGAGTTACGAATTTTCTTCCCCCACGGTGAGGGTATATTACACAGATGAAAGGGAACAGGCATTAAGGCATTACACCAGAAATAACTGGACTTGAAATATTCATTTATTTGCTTGTTTATTTTAAATAAAACTATATATATTTAAGGTGCACAGTATGATGTTTTGATGAACTTTAACACAATGAAATGATTACTAGTGGTGCTGGTGGTTTAGCTGCTAAGTCATGCCTGACTCCTGGGACCCCATGGACGTAGCCTGCCACGCTCTTCTGTCCATGGGATTCTCCAGGCAAGAATACAGGAGTGGGTTGCCATTTCTTTCTCCAGGGGATCTTCTTGACCTGGGGATAGAACTCGGGTCTCCTACATTGCAGGTGGTCTCCTGCATTTCAAGATTCTTTACTGACTGAGCCATTAGGGAAGTGAAATGATTACTGGGGTCAAGTTAATTATCATCTCCACACAGTTATCATTTTTTGTGTGTGTGGTAAGAGCACCTGAAATCTGCTCTCTTAGCAAACTTCCAGTTTTCAATACAATGTTATTAACTGTATTCATCAGGTTGTATATTAGGTCTCTAGGCTTACTGATGCTACATAACTGCAACTTTGTACCTCTTACCACCATCCCCACCCCTAATTGTCCCTATCTCACCATTCCTGGTAACCAGCATCCAACTCTCTGCCTCTATGTATTTTACCTTTTTAGTTTTCAAGTAAAAATTCTTACAGTGTGTGCCCAAGTGTCTGGCACACAGTAGCTGTTCACTAAGTATGTGTTGAATGAATGAATGAATTATAATACATCGAATCCTTTTCTTTTTGTTTACCACTACATGTTTATTATGAGAGATTCAAAAAAAAATATTAACAATGCAGTGTGCTGGCAAAGATGTGAAGCAAATTGAACTCTCCTACATGGCTGGTGACTGTATAAAATGGCACAGCCACTATGGAAGATACTTTATCAACTTTTTAAAAAGTTTAACATATACTTGTGTGTGTGTGTGTGCGCACGTGTGCGCTCAGTTGCTCAGCCGTGTCCAATTCTGCGACCTCATGGACTGTAGCCTGCCAGGTTGCCATTTCCTTCTCCAGGGGATTTTCCCAACCCTTGTGGCGCCTGTCAATGTCAGAAACACAAGAGACATGGGTTCGATCCCTGGGTTGGGAAGATCCCCTGGAAGAGGAAATGGCAACACACTCCAGTATTTTTGCCTGGAGAATCCCCTGGATAGAAACGGTTGCAAAGAGTCAGACATGACTGAGCAACTGAACATACACACACATACTTAATTTAGGATTCAGCAATTCCTCTGTTGGGATTTATCCTCAAGAATGAAAACTTACATTCACACAAACTTGTATATAAATTTCAAAGGATCTGTTGTAACATCCCCAAACTGGATGCATCCCAAGCGAATAGATAAACAAATCTGTAGTATATTCATACAGGGGAATTGCACTCAGGAATGAAAAGACAGGCACTG
This sequence comes from Okapia johnstoni, assembly GCA_024291935.2. Lineage (NCBI taxonomy): Eukaryota > Metazoa > Chordata > Mammalia > Artiodactyla > Giraffidae > Okapia > Okapia johnstoni. Next base: position 73,409,688 of record CM044318.1, on the reverse strand, counting down.
TTATAAGCAGGTACATCTCATCCTTAACCTTTCACCATGGTAACTGGGTTTCCCATTGTTCAGTGTTACTCATGCTGGGCAAGAGCCCAAAGAACTTGGTGATGCATAGTAGCCAGGGGTCCCTTACAGAACAAACTGGCAGATTGTGAGAAGCTGCAGTTGGCAGATCATACCCTGTGACAGCAGACACAAAGAATTCCAGCAATTTGGCAGGTAGACAGAGCTAGATGTGAAGTGATTAAAGTTTTGTGCTCAGTGGAGTTTAGTGATAATGTGAATGTTTCTTATTTTCTACTGTCACATTGAAGAGGGATTTCGTTTCGCTTAAAATTATCTTGTTTAGCCCCAAGACTGTAATTCACCGAACCCATTTCTAGAGAGTGTTCCCGGAGAACATAATTAGCCACATACCGCATGCTTACGTGGAACAATACTGAAGGTTCATGGAATCAGCTTGGCTTCTTATTTATTCTCCCTCTTACCCAGCAATTTGAGATTGAAATATAATTTTTTAAAAGAATTACAGTGCAGGAAGTCATTGAGAAGATAAAATGTACGTCTATTCAGAGTCCCGCCACGTTCTCCTTTTCTAGCCTTTATAGATTTTAGTCCAGAGGTTCCTCTTGTTACTTCCGCTGATTCTGTGCACACATCTCCATTGTTTTGTTTTGTTAAATTCTGCTTCATAAGGAGAAAAAGTTAAAGGGAAAAAAACTCCATTCTTAAATCAACCTCCACTTAAAGACAGGCCACTAACACTATCTAATGATGGGAGGCTAATTTCCAGTGAAGTTAGTCTTTTTGGATATTTGTCAAGCTTCACTTAATCTGTGATTTAAGAGAAGCACTGAGGAAAACATAATTTAAAAAAACAATTGGTGGACATGTGGTGGTGAAACTCAATAGCAACTTCATTTTTAGGTACTTGAAATAAAATTCAAATTCATGAACAGACTAATTTTATTACTTTCAAATAATAAAACTGTATTTTTCTACAGTGCAGGGTTCTCACAATTTAGAGCACATTCTCAGCACCCATTACTAGCCTATGAGTCTTTACCATATTATACTCAAGTTAACGTGTGAATAAGATAAGTCTGAGAGAAGTCTTGAAATGGACTGGATTTGAGGAACTACGACAGGAATGGGCTAGGGTCTGAATCTGTAATGTTTGTGTGCTCGTTTGCTGAATGGCTACCACCTATTCATACATGCATTGTGGAGGCATGTACGTGCCTCTGCAAATGTGCCTCTCAGATTTCCTTCTACCGCGATCGTGTCTGTGAGCAGTAACTGATATATGTATCATGTTTTGCTATGTGAGAAAGGTTTTCCCCAGGTACCTACAGAATTTAGATAACACAATAATTCTGTGAGGTCGATATTACTATCATTTTTAATAGGTGAAGAAATTGAGGCCCACAGAGGCTTGACAACTCGTCTCAGATTTTATATCTAATAGGCATATAGAGGTTCAACTCACACCCAGGTCTCATCTCATGGCTACTTCCTATGTGCTTTCTCACAAGCTAGACCGTAAGAGAGGTACTGTGAAAATTAAGAGTGCTTTCTCCTATAATCATACCAGAGCTGCCTCAGTCTCTTCTTTCTTCTGCCTGACTCTCTTGGCTAAGGCCCTTCCTGAGCCTTGAGGGTTAACGTCCTGTAGCAATTCAAAGGCATGTCACACAACACTACATAATCACCATGAAGGAAGACAACATTCAGACTACTGAGTCCAGCTGGCCACTTGTTTTTTAACATTTCTCTCTCTCTCCATGTGGCTGATAGCTCACTGTTACATATGTCTTTGTACCTGGAATGCTTCCCGCAAATTAGGAATTTATTTTAAATGATTAGACTATTTTTTTTTATTTTATTTTATAAGATCTACTGGGTAGACTGAGTTTCTCAGGTGCCTCAGTGGGTAAAGAATCTGCCTGCAATGCAGGAGATGCAGAAGTCGCACGTTCTATCCCTGGGTCAGGAAGATCCCTTGGAGGAGGGCATGGCAACCCACTTTAGTACTCTTGCCTGGAAAATCCCAAGGACAGAGGAGTCTGCTAGGCTATGGTCCACACAGTTGCAGAGTCGGACATGACTGAAGCAAGTAAGCACTCACGCACTGGGAAGATTAAAACAATCAAAATGATTAAAATAAGCATGTAATATTTTTCATTAAAAAAGGAACCACTATAATATTCTGACCTTCAGTCAATGACAAGTTCTGAGAAATCTCTTTGGAAGTAACTTGTAGATTAAAAATATATATTTGGAAGAAGGTAAGTTACCACTGCTGACCAAATCAACATCAAGATATTTTCTCAATATGACTGATATTATGATGACTCAAATAGGATCTTTAAAAGTATTAACTGATTTAATAATTATACTTTCATATTTGCTCCCTCAATTAAGGTACAGGAATATTTAGAAGGCTGAATTAGTTCATTCAGTTTACCTGATCTTACCTCTATGTGATATTCAGAGACTGAACTGGGTGTTGACCTATTTTATTAAGGTTTTTTTTTTTAAATCAGATATCATTTTCTCATATTTCCAAAAAACAATACATACTGTAGCTTCCTAACACTAGGATAATGAAAATGATATTCACCACTATGGTTCAAATGAAAAGGAACTCTAATAAGATTCTCCTTTTCAGACTGTAGTTGGTTGTCAAAGAACATTTTTTGTAGGTACAAGATGTTCTAAAAATGTCTGATTAAAGTTAATTAAGGGAGTAAGAAAAAATATACTTGAAAATGTCTGCTATAATTATGTTTTCTATAAATAGATAAACCACATTTCTCATCAAGATCTATTTGTCTTATAAGGATTTTTAAAAACTACATATTGTTACCTAGACATCTATTTACTATTTAGTACCATTTACAGTTGCTGCTATTTGGATATCCTAATGGTGATGAATTTTGTTGTGGACACTTTAAAAAAAGCAATTTAGAAAAGGCTATTTAAAATTTTTGCGATAATCTCATGAAGAAAGAATTCTGTTTCATCAGGGTACCAAGCACAATCAGCAGCCATCCTACTGCAATAGCATAAAATCAGATTTTGATACTCTGCCAGTGATAACGATTCATATTACTATTACTGGAAAACAACAGCACTGAATTTTCAACAACTCAGCTTTAGTTTTCTAAACATATACATGTGATTTTTTTAGTTTGATAAAAATAGAAATTATCTGAGAGAGAGCCTCTTTTGGGCCTCACTCTCTGAAAAATAACAAGACAAAAATGCCAAACTATATTGTGGCTAAACAGACTATGTGAAAGTGCTAGCCGCTCAGCCGTGTCCAACTCTTTGCGACCCCATGGACTGTAGTCTGCCAGGCTCCTCTATCCATGGAGTTCTCCAGGTAGGAATACTACAGTGGGTAGCCATTCCCTTCTCCAAGGGCATCTTTCTGACCCAGCGATCGAACCCAGGTGTCCTACGTTGCTGGCAGATGTTTACATTCTGAGCCACCAGGGAATATGTAAGGAAAATACGTCCCTGCAGAGATGTCAGGTGACTCTCATTACTTTTCTTGAGATGATCTCAGGGAGGATGGGTCAAAGAATGTGTAGTGGCACTTCAAAAAGAGATTCTACGAGTGACACAGTGTCACGGCAATCTGTCTGAAGAGTTGTCCTTTTGAAGAGAAAGAAGACATCTTTATTGATCCTCTAGTCTATTCCTTCTACACAGAGCTTTAATTAAAAAAATCAATGCTAATAAGACAAACTAGTGTAGGTGAAACAAAGGTGAGGCAAGGTACCTGAACTATAAGAAAAGCTCCTTAGTGAATATAATCATTACTGTGGCGTAAAGGATGAGCAAGAATTAGTCAAGTGAGACTGAGAAACAGTGGAAGACAGAGCAGAGAGAATACGGCAGAGAGAAGAACTTGTGAAAATATCAGGAGGCTGTGAAAATGTGCCCCACTGAAGGAATTAGAATAAGCTTATAATGTCCATATGCAGAGTAGAAGGAATGTTATGAAACAAGTATGCTACTACAAAGGTAGGGCAAGGCCCATAAAAGGAACTTGTAAACAAATAATATAATAGATTTTAATCCAACCATATTGATTATTACATTAAATGTAAGTGGTCTAAATATACAAATTAAAAGAGAATCGTCCTATTCCAAACACCAGTTAAAAGAAAGCTGGAGTGGATATATAAATAGCAGAAAAAGTAAATATCAAATCGAAAAAGCAGTACCAGGAAAAAGGAAGGACATTATAAAATGATAAACAAGTCAATTCATTAACACAACAAAATAATCCTAAACGTGTACACATGTAACAAAATAGCTTTGAAATACGTGAAGTATAAGCTGATAGAACTTAAAAAAGGATTCCACAAGACCACAATTACAGCTGGATATATAAACACTTATCTTTCAATAAGACCATAAAATTAAGGCCAGATCAGTAAGAATACAGAACTAAGGATGTAGAAGACTTGAATAATATTATCAATAAATATCACTGGCAATTCTAGAAGTCTACAAAAGAACAGGATACACATTCTATTTAAGTGTACATGAATCACTCACCGAAACAGATCATATCTGAGCCTTAAAAGATACCCAAACAAATTTAAAATGATGGAAAACATATAAAAATATTATCTGGATACAACAGTGTTAAGCTAGAAATAAATCACAGAAAGTTATCTGGGAAATTCCCAAATATTTAGAAATTAAACAACATGCTTTTAAATAACCCAAGAATCAAAGAAGAATTCACAATGCAAACTGGAAAATGTTTTGAACTGAATGAAAATGCAAATACAACATATCAAAATTTGTGCGATGTAGCTATGTATCTTTATACCCTTATACTAAGAAAGGAGAAAGGTTCAAATCAATAATCAATAATCCAAGCTCCCCTTTTAAGACACTAGGAAATAAACAGTAAATTAAACTCAGACAAATAGAAAGATATAACAAATATATGAGTATCAATTACATACAAAATAAAAATGAAAGAAAAAATCTGTAAAACCAAAAGGTATTTCTTTGAAAATATCAGTAAATTTGATAAATCTCTAGCCAGACTGATTGAGAAAAAGACATAGATCAGAAATGAGAGAGAAAACATCACTATAGATACTACAAATATTAAAAAACAATAAGTGAGCATTGAAAAGATAATAAAAGAGTGCCGACTGATTTGACAACTTAGATAAAATGACTAATTCCTGGGAAAACACAAATACTAAAATGTACTCAAACAGAACTGCCCTTGAAGAAATATAATCTACTAAAGTGTGTTAGTGCTCAGCTGTGTCTGACTCTTTGTGATCCCTTGGACTATAGCCTGCCAGGCTCTTCTGTCCATGGAATTCTCCAGGCAAGAATACTGGAATGGGTTGCCATTTCCTTCTCCAATAATCTGCTAAAAGATTTCTTAAACCTGCCCCCCTACCTTACCTGCGCCCTCCCACAAACCCAGAGACCAGACAGCTTTACTTCTTTACTTAGTAATTTCTATTAATAGGAAACATTGAGCATTATATAATACCAAATCTATATAAACTCTTCAAGAAGACAGATGTGAAGGGAACATGTTCCCACTGATTTTATGAAGGCAGCATTTCTTAGATATCAAAGTTGCACAACTGGCAAATAATCAAAATTACAAACCAGTGTAACCTAATGAACATAGAGGTAGAATAAAAACCTTTAAAAACAGCAAGCTGAATTTAGCTATGTGAAAAAAATGATAAAAATGACATTACCAAGTGAAATTAATTCGCAAAAGACAATTGTCAGTTTGACATTGGAAAATCAATCAACTTAATTTACCATATCAACAAACTAAAAAGGTAAAACCATGAGATGATCTTTGAAAATGCAGAAAAATATTGTCAAAAGTCAGCATCCAATCCTGACAAAAATGCTTAGCAACCTTAGAAGGAAGCTTCTTACATCCAATAAAGAACATTTTAGAAAAACCTAAATTTAACATTATTTTTAATTGTAAAAGACCAAAGTTTTCTTCTTAATATAGAAATATAGCAATAATGCTAGTTGACAACATACAATAGTGCATTAGAAGTCCTAGCCAGTGCAACAAGGTAAGTAAAAGAATTAATAGCCATACAAATGGGAAAAGAAGAATTAAAACTGTTTATTTACACATGACAAGATTTTCTACATAGAAAATCTTAAAGAATCCACAAAAATTCTATTTAAATAAATAACTTGAGTTTAGAGAGATCACAAGATAAAGGGTTAATAGGCAAAAATTGACTATATTTAAGTATTCAATGGCCAGAAACAATTGGAAATTAAAACGAAAAAGTACCATTTACAATAGCATAAAAAGTGAAAAGTACAAATTTAACAAACTATTTTGCCACAAAACATTGCTGAGGGGAGTTAAAGAGAACCTACATAGAGAGATCCTATCATATAAATAGATTAGAAGAAACGAGACTGCTAAGGTAGCAGCTTTCCTCATATCGATCCATAGATTCAACCCAATTCCAATCAATACTTGCTAGGGTTTTTTAAAAAAATGAAAAGTTGATTCTAAAATTTACATGGAATCTCAAAAAACCCCAAAATAGCCAAAACAGATTTAAAGAAAAGATTCACCATCGTAAGATTCACACTGTCCTAAGTCTTACTATAAAACCACGATTGTGGGAAACTGCTATAGGATAGACAGATATATCAATAGAACCAAATAGAGCCAATGAATAGAAACACAAATATATGGTCAATTGATTTGCAACAAAACAGCTGAGGTAATACAAACAGGGCAAGGGAAGTGCTGGAGCAAATTAGATATCCATATTAATATAAAGAACTTAAGCCCATACCTTACACTATATCAGGCAAAAAACAAAGAAGAAAAACTAACAAAACCTCAAACTGCAGTATAGAGCTGAAGCATAAAACTTCTGCATGAAACCTTTTGTGACCTTGACTTATGCAGACATTTCTTAAATTTGAAACCAAAAGCATAATCCATAAAAGAAAAAAATGAACTTGAGCGTTATCTAAAGGACATTTGTTCTTCAAAAGACACCTTTAAGAAAAGCAAAGGACGAGCTGGGAGGAAATACTGGCAGAACACATATAGGACAAAATACTTGTGTCCAAAATGTATTTTTAATCTCACAATTCTTGCAACTTAATAGCAAGAAAACCACCCAATTAAAATTGGGTAAAAAACCTGGAGCAGACATTTCACCACAGAAGTTATATAAATGGTCAATAAAGAAATGAAAAGATACTCAACATCAGGGAACTACAAAAGGAACCTATGATAAGGTAACCAACAGAATTTCTTAACATTAAAAAATTTTACTATACCCAGTGTTGGATGTGGAGCAATTGTAACTTACAAAGACTTCTGATGAGAATGTGTAGCAGTGTAGCCTCTTCGAAGACAGTTTGACAGTTCTTCACAAAGACATCTATTTATCACACAATCTATCAGTACAGTACACTCTTAGGCATTTACCAAGAGAAATAAAAATATGTGTCCATGAAAAAAATCTTTACGTAAGTGTTCATAGGAGCTTTACTCATGATAGCTTTGAACTGGAAACAAGACAAAAGTTCATAAACTGATGAATAGATCTATTATTAAATGCTATACTAAAGAATTCTATTTACTTACAGTGATAAAGAAAAATTTCTTCCTAGCACTGGTTTAAGTGTTCTACACTGACAAAGACACCATTTTGAAAATGTTGCAAATGTCATCTTAAGCATGAAAAACAACAAATTAGCAACATTTTCCATATAATAACCTTCTCCAGTGTAGTCCACTTAAACTAGTGCTAGGGGAAAAAAAACACAAGGATGAAAGTATTAGCATATATATTTTAGCCATTTGATTAACATTTGTTTGTCACTCATTATTATTAGTTAATAAAATGTAATAGCTTAATAATTCATATAGCAAAGATACATTATACAAGGTGGAATGATAAAAGCTACTATCCCTTCAACTTTCCCCCATCCTAGGAAACAAACCTCTCAAAACTGCTGCTGCTGCTAAGTCGCTTCAGTCGTGTCCGACTCTGTGCGACCCCACAGACGGCAGCCCACCAGGCTCCTCCATCCCTGGGATTCCCCAGGCAAGAACACTGGAGTGGGTTGCCATTTCCTTCTCCCATGCATCAAAGTGAAAAGTGGAAGTGAAGTTGCTCAGTCGAGTTCGACTCTTAGCGACCCCGTGGATTGGATTATAGCCTACCAGGCTCCTCTGTCCATGGGATTTTCCAGGCAAGAGTACTAGGGAGCCCTTAATTAACTTGAGAAATTAAAAGCAACTTTAAAAGGCAATCCCAGTAATCAGACACACTCAGCTGAGCACATAAGCACTGCCAAAAAAGAACAAGAAGCTATTTCAGGCATGTCATTGACTACGCATTTCCATGAAGTACAAACAAGTGAAGTGAAAGTGGCTCAGTCGTGTCCGACTCTGCGGCCCCATGAACTATAGAGTCCACAGAATTCTCCCGGCCAGAATATTGGAGTGGGTAGCCTTTCCCTTCTCCAGGGGATCTTCCCAACCCAGGGATCGAACCCAGGTCTTCCGTATTGCTGGTGGTTTCTTTACCAGCTGAGCCACAAGGGAAGCCCACAGTACAAACAAAGCCACAACTAAAATTTGTTAGTGCTATTAACTAGAAAAACAATACAGTCAAAGCAGCATACGTCTTAATTCTACATTTTACGATGTCTTAATTTAAATTGCAAGACGTGTTGATCGTAGGATGAGGATAGCCACAAGTATGAAAAGGCAACCACACTCTGAAAAGCCTGCTGCCCTTACCAGCGTGGTTGAGTTGCAGATCTGTGAGTTCAATCAACTGTAGCCTGCCTGTCCCAGACCCCTCTGTCCATGGGATTCTCCAGGCAAGAATACTGGATTGGGCTGCCATGCCCTGCTCTAGGGAATCTTCTAGACCCAGGGATTGAATTCAGGTGTCCTGAGTCTTCTGCTTTGTAGGCAGATTTTTTACCGCTGAGCCACCAGGGAAGCCCTAGTTGCAAATCTAACTAAATGTTGGTAATTAAACGTCCCAGCTGCGTGTTTCTTTGGGTATCCTGATTAACTGTTAGTATTCTTCCAAATGTTTTTTAAAGAATTTCTAGACTCTCAGCAAGAGGGATCTTTTTACTCCCCCAAATTATCAGACACTTGGATTTAGTACTCATAGTACTGACTTAAAAGTATGTAAAAAAACATACAATCAGGGGTTCCAATTGGATTCCCATGCAAATCACTTAAAAAGTAAACAAATTAATGTAAAAGACTCAAAAACTAAATAAAATTTGGGAGTTTATTTTATAAACTTAAATTTCTCTTCCAAAGATTTGGTTTCAATGGTTATGGGAAGAGATAGCTTAATGAAAAGATATTCAACAAAAGAATATTGAAGAAAAAACAAGTACAGTCAAATGTGGCACTTCCTGTGTACCAGGTACTATACATATTAACTCTTTTAATTTTCACATCAACCCTATGAGATAGGTTTTATCTTGGTCCTGATTTTAAACATAAAGAGATATAAAAGATGAAGTAAATCGCCCAAATTCCCACTGCTAGTAAATAGCAGACACAGAATTCAAACTCAGTGTTATTTCTAGAATCTATTTTCTTAACCAGCGAGCCACACTGCTTAGCAAATTTCTCTATCTTAACCAATTAATTAAATAATCGGTTTTATATTAAATTTGACTACTTTCAGATTTTTGTCACTTTTGTTTCTTTGTCAAATTTGCTTAAGAATCAGGAAACTTCAGAGAATTAAAAAAAAAAACTGTGCACCTTAATTTATTCTGATGAATTTTAGTGACTTGCAACTGTAGTGTGTACTTACTCTTGCTGGCCACCTCCCTCTTTCACTTTATTAATTTCCTACAGGAAATTGCAAGTTAATAGAAAAAGCAGTACTGGAACTGCCTCACATCCTATAGTTATTAATTAAAGCAAAGTCTGGTTCAGTAACTTTGGATACTAAAAATATAGAGTTAAACAAAGCTGACTGCCTCTTGAAATGAAATTTCAACTTCAATAGTCTGTCTAAAAAATTTATGCATTAAAATCCACATCTTCCCTTAAAGAAATTCTCCAGAAAAATTTTAGTGAATAAAGCAACTCAATATCTGACTGCTCCTAAGACTTCAGAAGTGAAAAGAATACGAGAGACATTGAAAAAAAAAAATGACTCGTTTAAATACGTTTCTTTTAAAGGCAGTTAGTCACATCATTCTACTATATTCCCTTCTACAGGTTATTACCCACAATCAATAAAGCAAGAAACTGTATAAACTATCTTATTAATTTTATATAATGGTTAGTAAACTTTAAAATACTGTACTATAAAACTTTTAAATGTTTCTGATGGTTTTAGATCACACTGGATAATTTATCGTTTTATGTGGCATAAAGTGTTAGGTAAGTGGATATCATGCTGGGAAAATGCACATAATTTCTGAATGTGAAAATCCATTCCATTGTAGATTTTCCTTACATAATATAAGGTTACTATTGGGATGATTTTTAGAATCTAGGTCTGTAAAAGTCACCAAAGGACAAACATGCTGGCTATGTCTTCAAGCCACAGACTATCTTTGTGTCCAAGTATTCTCCCCATCCTGCAGCTGGAGAAAACAGGATCCTGTCAAGTTAAAGCTGCTTTTTGGTTCTGTCCTAGTACATAGAACTAAACTCCCTGGCACTCTTTCAACACACCTCTACCAAAGCAGAGGCAAGTAGGTGGCGTAGCAGTAGACTGAAATAGCTGGAAAGAAATCGTGAATAGTAAATGTTTGGTTTAGAAGAGCTAAAACATGAGTTGTAGGAATTTCTGAATGATCTAACCATTGTTTTATGTATTTATGAAAATGATTTTACAGAATCATAAATGGTGAAAAGAGACAAAATGGACCTGTGGAAGTAGATAACTACAAGATGTAAAAAGAAAGAATCATGACATTGTTAAAAAAAATAAGCTGGCACCTGGAAACCAACACAATTTGCTTTCACAGGAGAGGGAGACATCCAAGAATAACCTTATAATGTCCTCTTCTGGGATGGTCAGGATTTCCTATAGTTGGGAACAGGACAGACTAAGGACTGTAAAAGAGGCCATACTGGATTTTTAGGCTGGTTAGCAAAGGAGCATTCTCTTCTAGTATTCTTGGGGAGATGGGGAATATTTGGGCACTGGATGTGTAGCCCTTTAAAAAATACCTCACATTTTCCTTGTGGGCATACTGCTTTGAACTCCATCTTTGCCCAGCTAACATACACATATAACAAATACACAATTTGCAAATTATTCTTTATTCTAATCTATGCTTTATTAGACAAGCCTATAAGCTACACTACAGTTGCACTAATCTTAAAACAAACAAATATATGTTTATTTTATATATATATATGTATATATATATATAATTTATATATAAATCATATATCTCTCTCCAAGGAGTCTTAAAGGAGACTGAGTGCTGAAAAATTGATTCTTTCGAATAGTGGTGCTGGAGAAGACTCCTGAGAGTCCCTTAGACAGCAAGGAAATCAAACAAATCAGACATAAAGGAAATCAACCCTGAATATTCATTGGAAGGACTAATGCTGAAGCTCCAATACTTGGCTGTCTGATGCGAAGAGCTGACTCATTGGAAAAGACCTTGATGGTGGGAACGACTGAAGGCAGGAGGAGAAGAGGGCAGCAGAGGACAAGATGGTTGGATGACATTGTTGACTCAATGGACATGAGTTTGAACAAACTTTGAGAGACAGTGAAGGACAGGGAAGCCTGGAATGCTGCAGTTCATGGAGTCGCAAAGAGTTGGACATGACTTAATGACTGAACAATAACAACAAAGGAGTCTCAGAAAATACTTTCCCTATTTAGTAATATTTTCAAGTTGACTGCCCTGTAATTTAATGAGTTCCCACTTGGGTGACATATAGGAGGGAGGAAAACCACCTCTGCTTCATAATATCACAACAAAAAGTCATGGCTTTCATTTTAAGGTTTCTGTGCCTTTGGTGTTTGTGGTCTGCATGGATTCATGCATTGTGTGTCCTGGGAAGATGTTAGCCAAATGATCAATCAAGACAAGTAAGTTTGAAAGATAGTTCATGAAAGTAGTTAAGAATTCTATCTAGGAAGTGTAGACAAATGCAGATTCAAATCTTGAACAACTTTTAGTTACTGTGCATCTTGGACAAGCTCTTTAACCTCTACAATCTGAGCTTTGTTCCTTTTTAAAGTAATGCTACACTAGTTTCTGAAAGAATTTTAGAAGACAATTAAGTGATGTACCATCTTAGTTATTTCAGGTTGCTATCACAGAATACCATAGATAGGCTGGCTGAAACAACAGACATTGGTTTCTCTCTGTTCTGGAGGCTGGAAGTCTGAGATCAGGCTCCAGCATGCTCAGGTTTTTGGTGAGGACCCTCTTTCTGATGCAGAGAGCCAGGTTCTTCCTGGGGTTCATGGGGAGGAGAGAGAGGTCTCTTTCCTGTCTCTTCTTTTAAGGACACTAATCCGATTCACTTCACCCTCATGACTGAATTAGCTTCCCAAGTCTCCACTTTCAAATACCATTACAAAGGGGATTAGGGTTTCAACATCTCACTACAGAACCTGGCACACAGTAAAAACGAATTAAATGTCAGTTATACCATACCAACCTGATTGCTGTTTAGTCGTTAAGTTGTGTCCAACTCTTTGTGACTCCATGGACAGTAGCCCTCCAGGCTCCTCTGTCCATGGGATTTCCCAGGCAAGAATACTGGAGTGGGTTGCCATTTCCTTCTCCTGGGGATCATCCCATGCATTCCATTTAAAAGGCATATCAATTATTAGTTACCAAAAATATATTTCATAGTTCTTACACATCTCAAGATATTTATACTTATTGGCAAGGCCATGAGCCTAAAGACCAAGGAGATGTTCATAACTGGAGGAAAACACATGATATAAAACTGGAATAAGTGAATATTTATGTAATAAAGTACACTTGTTCTGATTTTGCTCTTGGAAGAGTCTATTTATATATTAATAATTATGGTTACTAGCTACAAAAAAGGGGAACGAATATACAAAAATGCTCTGTACTGAGCATCTCATTAGTATTCATCCTGTAATAAAGATTGTGCTTAATAAGAAAAGTATACAGAAAGCCCATTCATTTAAAATGTGAAAAAAAACCCACTATAACAAAAAATTATGCCAGGGTAAAGTCTCTTCCATATTTCTAGGGGAAAGTATCCATGAGGGGAAACTAGAAATAAAATGTGATTCTATTTGTTCTCATTAACAGTTTACATAGTGATGTTTTATCTGCAAGATCGTATAAAATTATAAATATAGTCTATGCAAAATGTAGTCCTTGCTCCTATTTCAGCAATGGGTTAATTTACTTCTTTCTTTAATGACTACTGGTAGATTCGTGTCAGTGCAATATATTATATCCTTCAAGAAAAGAATGATGCACCATTTAAAGATATTAACATCTAAATTTCATTGTAAGAGGATTAGGACCAAAGTAATCCTGCCAAATTAATTTAGGTAAGTATACTAGGTAAATAAATCAGCATCCTTTTACTTCCAGAAAGCACTCCAAGCAATTTCAAGTCATTAAAAATACTCTTAGCCACAAGATTTTGCCTTTTAGTGCAGTCTTAATGGTTGTATGACAGCATTTCTACTGCTGGCTGTATGACTTTTATGTCCTGGTAGCAGTAGCATTTTAGAAAACTCCAAAGAAAGCTAAAATCAGGAGTAATCTTTGAACAAGTCTTCCAAAATTGTTAAATCAAAAATGACACAAATGCTGTAAGCTCTTGTAAATTCTAATTGCATGCATTCCTTTTGCCAAGCATTCAGTGGGAGAGGAGCCCTTCCTAAAAGGACATATGAAACAGGTAACGAATCGCAGAGGAATAAGGAGTCCCTAGAGAGTGTTCTGGAAAAGTTTTATCAATTTTCTGATTGGCTGATTTATGAACTAGTCTTACAGGTTTGTGACTTAATTTCTCTTATGTCTACAAATGTCTCATATAGATGAATGTCATTAGGTTTCATATCTATTTAGATTAAAAGCCAAGTTCCACACAGCAAGAGACAGTCAATTATTTTCACTTTACATGCCTGGAAAATCTCCATAGACAAAGGAGCCTGGCTGGCTCCAGTCCATGGGGTCGCAAGGAGTTGGACACTACTGAGCATAACAACAACAACAAAAGAATTTTCAATGTTTATCTTCCTGAGGAAGACTTTCTTAGAATGGTAAAAATGATGTTGATGAAGATGGTAGAACAGTAAAGTCACATTAATGAAGATGACTGAAAAGTCAAGTCACACTAATGTAGACATTAAGCTGTGTGGGTGTAGATCATTGGGTGTAGTCTGTGAACAATATCCTCTCTCCACAAGTTAAATCATCAAAGAGTTTAGAAAGTGAACAATGGTTAGCCACATAATTTGCATTTCAAAGATAATATTCCAACACCCTTACTGCAAATAAAGGGGGAAATGATTTATTAAACACAACTGGAAGCATAACAATTCACTGAAATTTCAGAACCTTTTGCTTCAAAGTCTTATTTCTCTTTTTCTCTTAATGATCTTTGCTCTTTCTCTTTTCTTTGTTTCCTCCACGGTAAAGTACCCTATCCTACTTTAAGGTTTTCCAAGAGGCTGTAAAGATCATAGCTCCTAGAAGACTCATTTCCTCAAAGTCAAAAGAGGCCATCATTTAAAATCAGACAAGACAGAGAGTTAACTAGCCATCATACCAGAGGTTTGAGTCCCCAAATACAGGGCATTAAATCAAGAGAGGAAGGGATAACGACCAGAGATAAAGACCAAACTAGGACTAGATGGCTGGGGAAACCTTGGGTTCAAGTGCAGAAAATGACCAGAAAGACAGAAAGTCTGCCATCTCCATCAAGAGCTGGAAAATGGGGATGTGAACCTACCTCTGAGATGGGTCTGGCTGAGGGAAACGCCTTTCACTTGAATATTTAAAGAAAATGAAAAGTCATTGTCTCAGTAAGCTCAGCTGCTAATAACAAAGTACCAAGTATGAAGTGGCTTAAACAGGCATTTACTTCTCCCGGTTATGGAGGCTGGGCAATCTGAGATCAGACAGACATTATGGTTGGGTTCTGATGAGGACTCTCTTCTTGGCTTACAGGAATCCTCACATGGGTTGTGAGGTGGGTACCGTGGATGGTGACTGCAGCCATGAAATGAAAAGACGTTTGCTCTTTGGAAGGAAAGCTGTGACGAATCTAGACAGGGTATTAAAGAGCAGAGACATCACTTTGCCAACAAAGGTTCCTATAGTCAAAGCTATGGTTTTTCTCAGTAGTCATGTATGGATGTGAGAGTTGGAATGTGAAGAGCTCTCAGCTCTTCTATAAGAGCATTAATACCATCCTGAGGACCTCAACTTCATGACCTCATCTAAACCTAGTTACCTCCCAAAGACCATACCTACCACCCCATTAGGGGTTTCAGCTTCAACGCCCTCAGGAAACATGAAAGTTCATAAGAGTCTTGGTGGGAGTCTATGGTGTGGGAGATAAGCAGGAAAGGAATAAAAATAATGCATAATGTTAAAAGCTTCTTTTTTCCTGTGCAGAACTGACCTCTGGGGCTAAGAAAGCAGAGCTGCTAACATATTTCATTTATTTTCCTCCTGTTTCAAAAATGCCTTTCTCCACCTTTCTGTTTCTTTCTCAACAGTTTTTCCCCCTCTGATTTCTTTCCTTATATGAGTGAGTGTAATTACGGAGAGTATCACATGAGAGTCAGGCTCGAATCCAGGCTTTGGACCCCCAGTTATTTATCTGTACAATTTTAGGCCAGGGATTTTCCTTCTCTTAGCATCAGATTTTTTGAATCAACAGAATAAAGATATCAGTACCTATCACCTTGTAGGCTACTATGAAGATTAGAGATAAAGCATGTAAACTGGCTGGCATAGTACTGGTATATAGTAAGATCTTAGAAAATGGTATAAAAGTAGAACCCTGCCATAATGTAAACAGTGGTGTCTGTTACAGGCTGAACAGATGCTTGTGTCCCCCCTGCAATTCATACACTGAAATCTTAACTCCCAGTGTGATGGTACTAGGTGTCAGAAGGCAAAAGCTTTCGCAGGTGATTAGGACAAGAGGGTGGAGCCCTCATGAATGGGATTTGTGCCCTTATACAAGAGGCCCCAGTGAGCTGGTGACTCTCAATGAGACTGGAAGCAGGCCCTCACCACACATTGAACCTACCCTTGATCTTGGACTCTGTAGTCACCAGAACTGTAAGATACAAATTTCTGATATTTATAAATTACTCAATCTAAAACATTCTGCTATATTAGATTAGTTGGACTAAGACTGTGTTCAAAAACTTCAGCTGTGTGAAATGTGAAGTTGTGATATTACAAAATTAACAAAATGATCAAGTTGAGCCTGTGCAGCAGGCCACTTGGGAGTGTAAGGTCCATCTGACCCAAACTCTACCTACTCTGGTCTGAAGTTCGGCACAATCTAGATTCTAATCCCAAAGAAGGGTGACGCCAAAGAATGTTCAAACTACCACACAACTGCACACATTTCACATGCTAGCAAGGTTATGCTAAAAATCCTTCATGGTAGACTTCAGCAATACGTGAACCCAGAACTTCCACATGTTATCAGCTGGGTTTCAAAGAGGCAGAGGAACCAGAGATCAAATTGCCAACATTCTTTGGATCACAGGAGAAAGAAAGGGAATTCTAAAAAAATATCTACTTCTGCTTCATTGATTACGTTACGGCCTCTGACTATGTGGATCACAACAAACTGTGGAAAATTCTTAAAAAGAAGAAGTACCAGACCACTTTATGTGTCTCCTGAGAAACCTGTATGCAGGTCAAGAAGCAACAGTTAGAACCAGACATGGAACAGCTGACATGATCAAAATTGGGAAAGGAGTACGTCTAGGCTGTATATTGTCATCCTGCTTATTTAACTTATATGCAGAATACATAATGCGAAATACTGGGCTGGATGAATTCCAAGCTGGAATCAAGATTGCCAGGAGAAATATCAACAACCTCAGATATACAGATGATACCGCTCTAATGGCATAAAGCAAAAAAGAATTAAAGAGCCTCCTGATGAAGATGAAAGAGGAGAGTGAAAAAGCTGGCTTGAAATTTAACATTCAAAAAACGAAGATCATGGCAACTGGTCCCATCACTTCACAGCAAACAGAAGTGAAAAAAGTGGAAGCAGTCATAGACTTTATTTTCCTGGGCTCTAAAATCACTGTGGATGGTGACTGCAGCCATGACATTAAAAGATACTTGGTCCTTGGAAGGAAAGCTGTTACAAAACTGACAGTGTATTAAAAAGCAGAGACATCACTTTGCTGACAAAGTTCTATGTAGTCGAAGCTATGGTTTTTCCAGTAGTCATGTACAGATGTCGAGTTGGACCATAAAGAAGGCTGAGTGCCAAAGAAGAAATACTTTCAAATTGGGGTGCTCGAGAAGACTTGTGAGAGTTCTATGGATTGTGAGGAGATCGAACCAATCAATTCTAAAGGAAATCAACCCCTGAATATTCTTTAGAAGGACTGATGCTGAAGCTCCAACACTTTGGTCACTTGATGTGAAGAGCCGATTTATTGGAAAAGACTCTGATTCTGGGAAAGACTGAAGGCAAAAGGAGAAGGGGGGTGGTAGAGGATGAGATAGTTAGATACCATCACCAATACAATGGACATGCGTTTGAGCAAACTCCGGGAGATAGTGAATGACAGAAGAGCCTGGAATGCTGCAGTCCATGGGGTTGCAAAGAGCTGGAAATGACTTCGAGACTGAACAACAAGAAGTAATGATCACTCTAGCTTAAAGCTGAGGGGGACAATTCTGGGACATCTTGCAGCTGTGATTCTAGGAATCTCGTGGTTAGTTGACAGACATTTTATTGGCCTGATACAGAAAGACTGAGTTGGGTGATTACTGGGGATCTACTTTCCATCTCGCTGCTTCCTGAGATAAGACTGCCTGAATTTTCTCTGCCCCATACTACCCTAGCCTCCCATGTTTCCCTCTTTTTTTCCTGAGGAACTTTAAGAGATCAGGTAGAGAACAGGAGTCACTTGCCATCTATCCTAGGGAGAAGGTGAGGGTGGGACATTCTGAGAGAATAGCATTGAAACACGTATATTATCATATGTGAAACAGAACACCATTCTAGGTTCGATGCAGGAGACAAATGCTCAGGGCTGGGGCAATGGGATGACCCAGAGGGATGGGATGGGGAGGGACGTGGGAGGGGGGTTCAGGATGGGGAACACATGTAAACCCAGGGCTGATTCATTTCGATGTATGACAAAAACCACTACAATACTGTAAAGTAATTAGCCCCCAACTAAAATAAATAAATTTATTAAAAAAAAAAATAAAGTCTTGGAGCCCTAAAAAAAAAAAATAAATAAATAAATTGAAAGTTTGATGGAGGATGTGAAATTTCTATAGTTGCAACAGACCTTCCAGACAATATTGAGTTGGCCAAAAAGTTTGTCTGGGTTTTTTTTGTGTGATATTATGGAAAAACCTGAACGCACTTCTTGTCAACTCAATAGTTATTAATTACGAAAAAAGAAGAGTAACATTATATCGGAGAAGCCCCACAGACACCACTTTAATCAAATGGTTGAAGTGAACGTCATCAGTAATAAGACAGACTGAAATCACACGCATCTTGATAGGATGCAATGAGAGGAACATAGGGTCACTTCTGTAAAACTGCTGCTGAAGATTATATTATCGGAATGTAACCATGAAGAAACATGGGGAAACACAAACTGAGGAACATTCTAAACCCATTATGAAATAATTCTTCTAAAGTGTCAAGCTCATAAAAGTCAAGGAAAGACTGAGCAACTATTCTAGACAAAAAAAGAAAACAACTAAATTCAATGCCTGGGTTTCAACTGGATTGTTTTGCTATAATTTGGCTATAAATGACTGAGCCAGCTGATGAAACCTGAATGAGGCTTGAGGATTATATGGCAGTAATGAATTAATATTAATTTCTCCACTTAGATGGCTATATTGTAGTTATGGAGAAGAATGTTCTTATTTTTAGGAAACATACGAAGTATTGGGAGATTAAGGGGTTTTAGGTAGCAACTTACTCTCAAATGGTACAGGAAAAAAGTTGACACAAATTATCTATAAATTTGTGGTTGTTAAAAAAAAAAAAAGCATAATGTGTTGCAAGGCCCGAGTCTCCTTGTACATCTGAAGTAGAACAACCACTAATCCCAAATTCAAGTGGTCTACCTTCTTCAGGACTTCCTAATAAATTGCTTGATGCACACTTGCCTACTTGATCAACACTGGCTTGAAGACAGTATTATAATCTCACTATGATGTTTTTGTCTTCCATCAATAAAGCCTTATTTCTAAATAGCTTTATTGAAATCTAATTCACATTCCATAACATCCACCCATTTAAACTTCAATGCATGGACTTCCCTGGTGGTCCAGTGGTTAAGAGTCTGCCTTCCAATGCAGGAGGACATGGATTCAATTCCTGGTCAGGGAACTAAAGTCCCATAACCCTCTAGCTGCAACAAAGAGCTTGCATTCTGCAACTAAGACCCAATGCAGCCAAAAAGAAATATTTTTTAAAAGTAAACTGCATTGCATAGTTCAGTTTTTATCATATTCAAAGTTGTGCAACCAACACTGCAATCTAATTTGAGCACATTTTTATCACCTCAGCCCCAAATCTCACACCCTTTAGCAGTCATTCTTCATTTCCATTCTTATTAATTTTATTTTTAAAACATTTAATTTTCTACTGTTTCAGGATGTGGTGGCATACAGAAGGTAGTCAATAAATATTTGATGAATGAATGAATTAATTGCCAACTGACTGATATTACAACTATTTATGACTGACATCTTTATGGGTAATTCCTATCTGCTAGTTTCTATATTTTCATTTTTAAAAAATGTGGTTGATCCTCAAACATCTTGTATTAAAATAAATGAAATTTTCAGTCTCTTGAAAGTTATTTTATAAAATCCATGGTAGTAGTATTATCTTTATTGTGGTCTAATAAAATGTGGATGATGAGCTACTATTATACCAATATGTTTTGGAAAGTGTTGAGGTCACTTTAACACAGATGATAATAATCAGTATATTTGAACTTATAACCTTTGCCACATTGGCAACCTATCATCAATTTCCATAATGACAGACTAAACAAAATTCTTCAAATGTAGGATAACTTTATTACATTATTGAGCTGGAGACATATAAAAGAAAATATTTCTTCCAATATGACCTTATGCTAAAAAGTGGAATGAGCACAGACTATGCATAACCACAAATTACCTTTTTTATAAACCATATTTTATTTTTATTTAAGATTGTCAGCAACATCTTCTTTTCAAGAGCAATTCAACACACAACACTCAAAAGCGATCAAATTATTATTTGTGGTAATGGTGAAAAAATGTTTAAGCCTCCACTTTAAAATATATCCTTAAAATTTTAGTTCTTGTATGGATACAATCACTTATATAATTGCATTCTTCCAGATACCAGTTATTTTTAAATGTTTGGAATAATAAATTTCTCAAAGAACTGGTTTCTAATTTGCCACAGAAAATAGGTACTATCTCTAGAAAGAATGACTGTTATAAAATAAATTTCTCAAACTGAAAACAGATACAATTATATTTTTTGAAGTACAGTTTTTTTTGTGTGTATTTTAGCTTATTTAAGCTTCAGTTTATTAAACAGAGGATATAATCATCTCAACCATCACTTGAAGACAGTATTATAATTTCATTATCATGTTCTTTGAATGAAAAAAGAAATGCAAAAATACTAACACTATTGAAGAAAAGAATTAAGCCAAAAAATTACATTTTTTTCCTTACAGAACTTTCAATATTTCTCCTTTACCAAAGGAATTCCTAGACTATGTATGGATAATCTATTGCTCCGTAACTTTTGTTTCTGGTGAAATGCAGCCAATGCAGAGAAAAGGTAAAACACCGATAAATGCTACAAGGAAAGTTAATTGAGATTTTTTGTTGTTCTTTAGTTGATAAGTCATGTCCAACTTTTTGCTATCCCATGGACTGTAGCCGCCAGGCTCCTCTGTCCGTGGGATTTCCCAGGCAAGACTACTTGGACTGGGTTGCCATTCCCTTCTCCAGGGGATCTTCCTGACCTAGGGATTGAACCCAGGTCTCCTGCATTGGCAGGCAGATTCTTTACCACTGAGCCACTTGAGAAGCCTAATTTAGATATATACTGTTACTCTTACCGCATAATGCTTTGGATAGTTAAAATGGCAATATTCTAAACAGAAGATTTAGACGCTACACCTAACATATGTTGATAGTGCAGTGATTGCTGAATCTAAAAACTCATTTCTAAGGACAGTGACACAGTGATTGCAGCTATTGTAGAACTCAGATTGTGGATGAATGATACATTTAATTCTAACAACATAAAAAGAAAATGAGCAGTTCTCTGGACTCCATCGTGTACAAAAGAAAGGTGGACACTGTTCAACTGAAACTCTGTAGAAGAGAATAAGAGGTAACTTTAACTAGATGAGGATGAAGGACACTCGCAAACAGGCAGAGGTCCCAATGATGAAAAGATTTCATTTGCATAACCTCTGATTACAGATTTTGATTGTATATGAAATGATTGGGCACACTATCAAAACAAAATGAGATCATCTGTGAAGCAGTATGCTTGTTAGGATCTTTGGAATAAATCGAAATGAAAATGGTGATTTGTGCATGCGATAACCCTCAGCAAAGCAAAGTCACTCTGAGGACTGGACCAGAGAACAGAGAATTTGGCTGTCAACACAAGACTGAGCTTCCGTGCTACCAGAATGGGTAGCAAATATCAGAAACTCTACAGCCACTGAAGTTTGTTTCAGGAATGAAAGAAATACCAGCCATTTGCCCAGTAGGTACTTTGGATTCCGAAGGGTGAATAATTTTCAGTAAAATTAGATTACTTTGGTCAGTTGATTCTGACCTAAGTCAAAAGAAAAGACTGTCTTATTAAGAGAACTGGAAAAGAACCTGGAAATCCAAAAAGGGTAAATATCAGAGACTGAATAAATGCCAAGCAAGGGGAAAAACTTGTGGGGTGAGGTAGGAGACTGGGGTAGAATAGATGTAGCTGAGATAGCTGGTTAAGGAAGAGGCAAGTTGGCTGGACTACGAATGGGTTTTGGGGTGCTCTTGAGTAGGTCTAGAAATTCATTTATACAATGAATGCCAGGTATCTTGATCTATTATTGTGACTATAATAAATAAGGAAACTATGTATTATTATTAATATATGCATACACAGATGATAAAACAAGAAATGTAAAGGAATGGTTATCAAAAATGTTAAGATAGTGGTTACCTCTGGGAAGAACACAGGGGAAGACTCGTATTTCTTATCCTGGAGTGTGGCTACACAACTGATGCTCTCAACTGTACCCACGTTTTTTACACTGTCCTGTATGAATGATAGCTGTCACAAATAAAATGAGAAAAAGCACACGTAAGATGCTGATGGGTGTTATGGAGTAAAGTAACTCAGGGAAGGGAGGTGACTCAGGGTGTATGAACATGTGGACAGGGAAATACAATTTTAAGTAGGTAGACTTGGCAGGGCCTCACTGATAGGGTGACATCTGAGACAAGACTAGGATGAGGTGAAGGATTAAGCTATGTTGATCTCCAAGGGGAAAAGGATCCCAGGAAGAAGTAAAAGGAAGTTAAAAGGCCCTGAGACAGGAAAATGTCATAATATATCTTTCTTCAAATTACCATGGTTACTAGTAGTTGCCTGAAAGATTCTCAGCTTCCATCCATGTCTCTAACTCCTTTGGGTTGCTTCATGTGAAACACATAGAAACTGCATTCAGTTGGGAGATGGCAGAATCAGAGAAAATGTGCTCACTCAAAACTTCCTGACATCTTTAATACTAATGACATTTCTACATGAAGCATGAAACATATGTGAGGTATAGGTGGCTTTTAATTTTCTTTTAGCTTTAACTTATTAAAATAGAGTAGCCAAAGACAGAGAATATAGTTAGAAAAGTAAATGAAATATTACCTTTAAGCATGGTGATGGTGGTTTTAGTCACTAAGTCGTGTCTGACTCTTGCAATCCCATGGGCGGTAGCCTGCCAGGCTCCTCTGTCCATGGGATTCTCCAGGCAAGAATACTGCAGTGGGCTGCCATTTCCTTCTCCAGGGGATCTTCCTGATCCAGGAATTGAATCCAGGTCTCCTGCATCGCAGGCAGATTCTTTACTGACTGAGCTATGATGGAAGCCCCAAAAGCATGGACATTCTAAAAACATATCCAAGCTAGGTCTCTCTGGAACAAAAGTATTCAACTACATATTTTAAAAAAAGTCAAGTTACAAGTTTTTACAGCTAAATGAAGTAGAGTACTGAATGTCCCCGCTCTCTTTCTGCGCTCACCTCAATCTGACCAGTGCACCTCTGGTTGAATACAGGTTTAATTTAGCTACTGTTTTGACACTCTTTAACAGAACAGACAGCTAAAAATAAAATAGGAAGAGGAAGGCCTGCAGAGGGACCAGGGATCAGGAAGAAAGATTTAGCATATGGGCCTTTTGATATCTGAAAGGTTGTCATTGTATTAGGGAAAGATCCTTTCTGTGGCAGCTTTGGGGACTAGAAATAGGACAGCACCAGTAGGCAGAAGTTACAATGAGGGAGTCAATTCAAATAAGGAAACTCCTTCAAACAATGAGAATATATATATATATATATATATATATATATATATATAAACTAACAAGGCTTTTTGGGAGTCCCTGGTTTCATCATTACGTAGAGGCTGGGTAACTACTGTCAGATTATCCTGCTCTTTAGTATTTGACATCTCAGACCACACATTCTATGGTCCCAAAATTGACTTAGGAAACATGCAAACACATGCAAACACACAAATAAAACATGTTTTGGGAAAAGTGAAAGCAAAAAAAAAACACAACATTTAAAGGCATTAAAATGCCTTTATTCTCTGGCTAATAATACTGTTTAAAATTACATTTTAAGCAAAATCTACTTATTCTTTATTTGTCATGTAATTAATGTTTTTAACCCTTCTTCTGTATTATATCCTTCAATCATTGCTAATTAAAAAAAATAACCTCTTGATTGTGCATTTACTTTAAATATATTTTCCAGATTTGGTCCTCAGTTGTGCTGCAGCATTTAAACTGCTCAATCTGTAATAGCAGATTTGTATTTGTTTTGATTTTTGCTTCCAGGTTAAACTTTTCCATAGTCCTAGACACTTTGCCCTGGTTTGCAAGGTAGGAAGTCCTGTTGGAGGTAACTGACTCAGAGGGGATGAGAGGCATGATGGGAAAACAGAACAGAGGCCAGAGAAATTTAAAAATAGGGAAAAAATGACAAAGGCATTTTTCCCAGTTAAATCATTAATTCTTCTGGCATACTTGCTCTATTTCTGGAGACTCGGACCTTATCCTCCTTAGCTCTTTCAGACAACTCTCTGCCCAACCCACACAACTGAACCCTTTTAGCACTGAGAACTGGGTGCTGTGGGCAGAGCTCCCTGGTGCCAACAACACCAGCCCTGCCAAGCACACTGTAATTTGTGTTGTGTGCACCCCTACTGAAATGTGTCAGGAGAGGGAGTGATTCAGGCTTTTGCATTTCTCTTGACAGTAGATGCAATGTTTTCAGGTATTTCGAGTACTAAATATTTCAACGAGTTTTATTTTCTTGTTACTTGAGAGAGAAACTGTTTGACTTGCTGTCAGATGAAAACACATTTCCCTATTTCTAACACTTCTCATTTACATGACTAGTTTATGATTGAGTAACAAAGAACAAAAAGCACAAATGGAAGCTTAATCGGGCAGAAAACCTGCCAGGATTTCAACAACAAAGCATGCTAACCACACGAAGCTTTCTGCTCAAGGTGAAACATTTGACTGAAATTCTGTTACTTGAGGAGCTGGTCCGGTACCATTGAAAACCAACTCAAACCAAAATGATGTTCCTCGCAGGACACTTTCTTCCACAACACGTGAAAAATGGATGCTGATAACAAACCACCACCCAAAATCACTACAGCAGAATGGATTTCACAATGTACTAGTCCCAGAATGAAAGAATTTTGAAGATTGTAATGATCCAGACATGGATCTAGGTTTAGGTGAAAGTTTTCTGGCAGATTATTATCGTCAGTAGAGAAACTGCCCCAGTTGCAGTCTTTTGCCAGAGGTAGCGAGACTGTGACAGCCCCTTCAGAGCAGGTTACACATAGATCCAGGCAGGTCTGGTTGGTGGTTTGTTTTACAGCCTCTCATTATGATATTGCCACATGCATTTAGTCTCCTATCACTTCCCAGAGACTGGTTTTTCCTGCCCAGGAGACACTGGTACCATTTTGGTGGGTACAGTTTTCATTCTTGTAATTAGGTATGGGCACTACTAACTGCTTTTCTAATTACCTGCTTGAGAATGCCAATTATCTCCTTGCTCCAACATAAGCATATGCAATTGGCTAATTAGACCTTCAAGTAGGCAACTAGAAATATAATTAGCCATTTGAGAGAACAATTCGTTGTACCATCAATTTTGCACCCATAAAGAAAGGAAGCTTTGGTTTAATTTGTAATTTATACAGTGGAATGAAAACTGAATAGAACTTGAGCCTTTATAAAGGAATATAAGTGTTTACAAAAGGAGGAAATCCGAAATACACCATTCAAGTGGAGAAATACGTACCTATGTTTTAAATGACATCACTGAAAGAGTTTCCAAGTTCAGAGTTAATTCTGATTACCAGATTAGGTACTACTCCTATCTTCAAAGGGCAGAGAGATGACTCAAAACTCAGGAGATGGTTACTACAAAGAACTACTAAGGAACAAAGTTATTATACATAAATCTAGATGCATGGGAAACAACAAGAGAATTTTATGCCAGTAGAAATGCTGCCAGCTTGGACTGAAAGGGACAGCTGCTGCTGCTGCTAAGTCACTTCAGTCGTATCCAACCCTGTGCGACCCCATCGAGAGCAGCCCACCAGGCTCCCCGTCCCTGGGATTCTCCAGGCAAGAACACTGGAGTAGGTTGCCATTTCCTTCTCCAATGCATGAGAGTGAAAAGTGAAAGTGAAGTCGCTCAGTCGTGTCCGACTCTTCGCGACACCATGGACTGCAGCCTACCAGGCTCCTCCATCCGTGGAATTTTCCAGGCAAGAGTACTGGAGTGGGTTGCCATCTCCTTCTCCAGAGATGGGAGGAAATGAAGGAAGAAAGACTCTGAGGGCAGAGCTCCAGATGCAGAGGCCAGAGAGGACAACTGTGGGTCCAGAAGAGAGAGCATTGGTGGGGTATTGTTTTGGGTAGGATATGGTGTATTTCACATCTTCTAAGAGAAAATGTTAGCTGCTGTAACAACCCAAATTTGATGACTTAAAGCAACAAAAATTTATTCTCTCACAAGTCTGGAAGCCAGAATTTCAAAATGAGTTTCACTGGACCAAAATCAAGGTGTTGGAAGGGCTGTGTCCCCCTTAGAGGCTTTGGCAGGGGGGCATTTGTGCCTGACTCTTCCACTTTGGCCTTTCTTGGCTTGTGTCTGTATTACTCGAGTCTCTGCCTCTGTGGTCACAATACCTTTTCTGTTGTCAAATCTTCTTCCTCTGTCTTATAAGAAAACCGGTGACTATATTTAGGGCTGACTTGGATAACCCAGAATAAACTCTCAGTTCAGTTCAGTCGCTCAGTCGTGTCTGACTCTTTGCGACCCCATGAATTGCAGCATGCCAGGCCTCTCTGTCCATCACCAACTCCCGGAGTCTACCCAAACCCATGTCCATCGAGTCGGTGATGCCATCCAACCATCTCATCCTCTGTTGTCCCCTTCTCCACCTGCCCCCAATCCTACCCAGCATTAGGGTCTTTTCCAGTGAGTCAACTCTTTGCATGAGGTGGCCAAAGTATTGGAGTTTCAGCTTCAACATCAGTCCTTCCAATGAACACCCAGGATTGATCTCCTTTAGGATGGATTGATTGGATCTCCTTGCAGTCCAAGGGACTCTCAAGAGTCTTCTCCAACACCACAGTTCAAAAGCATCAATTCTGCGGTGCTCAGCTTTCTTCACCGTCTAACACTCACATCCACACATGACCACTGGAAAAACCATAGCCTTGACTAGACGGACTTTTATTGGCAAAGTAATGTCTCTGCTTTTAAACATGCTATCTAGGTTGGCCATAACCTTCCTTCCAAGGAGGAAGCGTCTTTTAATTTCATGGCTGCAATCACCATCAGCAGTGATTTTGGAGCCCCCAAAAATAAAGCCTGGCACTGTTTCCACTGTTTCCCCATCTATTTCCCATGAAGTGATGGGACCAGATGCCATGATCTTAGTTTTCCGAACGTTGAGCTTTAAGCCAACTTTTTCACTCTCCTCTTTCACCTTCATCAAGAGGCTCTTTAGTTCCTCTTCACTTTCTGCCATAAGGGTGGTGTCATCCACATATCTGAGGTTATTGATATTTCTCCCGGCAATCTTGATTCCAGCTTGTGTTTCTTCCAGCCCAGCGTTTCTCATGATGTACTCTGCACAGAAGTTAAATAAGCAGGGTGACAATATACAGCCTTGACGTACTCCTTTTCCTATTTGGAATCAGTCTGTTGTTCCATGTCCAGTTCTAACTGTTGCTTCCTGACCTGCATACAGGTTTCTCAAGAGAAAGGTCAGATGGTCTGGTATTCCTATCTCTTTCAGAATTTTCCACAGTTTATTGTGATCCACACAGTCAAAGGCTTTGGCTTAGTCAATCAAGCAGAAATAGATGGTTTTCTGGAACTCTTGCTTTTTTGATGATCCAGCGGATATTGGCAATTTGATCTCTGGTTCCTCTGCCTTTTCTAAAACCAGCTTGAACATCTGGAAGTTCATGGTTCACGTATTGCTGAAGCCTGGCTTGGAGAATTTTGAGCATTACTTTACTAGCATGTGAGATGAGTGCACTTGTGCAGTAGTTTGAGCATTCTTGGGCATTGCCTTTCTTTGTGATTGGAATGAAAACTGACCTTTTCCAGTCCTGTGGCCACTGCTGAGTTTTCCAAATTTGCTGGCATATTGAGTGCAGCACTTTCACAGCATCATCTTTCAGGATTTGAAATAGCTCAACTGGAATTCCATCACCTCCACTAGCTTTGTTCGTAGTGATGCTTTCTAAGGCCCACTTGACTTCACATTCCAAGATGTTTGGCTCTAGGTGAGTGATCACACCATCGTGATTATCTGGGTCGTGAAGATCTTTTTTGTACAGTTCTTCTGTGTATTCTTGCCACCTCTTTTTAACATCTTCGGCTTCTGTTAGGTCCATACCATTTCTGTCTTTTATCGAGCCTATCTTTGCATGAAATATTCCTTTGGTATCTCCAATTTTCTTGAAGAGATCTCTAGTCTTTCCCAATCTGTTGTTTTCCTCTATTTCTTTGCACTTATCGCTGAGGAAGGCTTTCTTATCTCTCCTTGCTATTCTTTGGAACTCTGCATTCAGATGGGAATATCTTTCCTTTTCTCCTTTGCTTTTCACTTCTCTTCTCTTCCCAACTATCTGTAAGGCCTCCTTAGACAGCCATTTTGCTTTTTGCATTTCTTTTCCATGGGGATTTTCTTGATCCCTGTCTCCTGTACAATGTCACGAACCTCTGTCCAGAGTTCATCAGGCACTCTGTCTATCAGGTCTAGTCCCTTAAATCTATTTGTCACTTCCACTGTATACTCATAAGGGATTTGATCTAGGTCATACCTGAATGGACTAGTGGTTTTCCCTACTTTCTTCAATTTAAGTCTGAATTTGGCAATAAGCAGTTCATGATCTGAGCCACAGTCTGCTCCCGGTCTTGTTTTCGCTGACTGTATAGAGCTTCTCCATCTTTGGCTGCAAAGAATATAATCAATCTGATTTCGGTGTTGACCATCTGGTGATGTCCAGAATAATCTCTGGACCTGGATAATCGAGAATAACCTAGATCCTTAACCTAATCACGTGAAAGGCCCCTTCCCCAAATAAGGTATCATCCACGAGTGCCAGGGGAAAAAGTATTGGTTTTTTGTGGGTTTTTCTTTTTCTTTTTTTTGAGTGGAGGAGGGTTTTAGCCTACAATAATATCTCAATAAGCATGTTCTCCTCAAGAACTTCAACAAATAACACCCCAGCTTATAACTAGTATGATGTATAATTTCTAAATATAATATCCCTACTACAAGGATTTAGCTTCCCAGGTGGCTAGTGGTATAGAATCCACCTGCTAAGCAGGAGATGCGAGTTCCATCCCTGGATCGGGAAGATCCCCTGGAGGAGGAAATGGCAACCCACTCTAGTATTCTTGCTTGGGAAAGCCCATGGCCAGAGGAGCCTGGCAGGCTACAGTTTATGGGGTTCCAAAGGGGCAGACATAACTTAGTGACAAAACAGCAGCACCAGTACAAGGATTGCTATGAAGATAACACAAGTAAAACCTAGTCAGTGTATTGGTGAGAAAAGGGGCTTCCCTAAAACGGAAAAGGATGTTGTTTTCATACGTTTCAAGTGATAACAGAGATATTCATTTTCTAAGAGCTAATCAAGTAAAGTATAATATTATTGGAATTATCTGCATGATGTGAAAAGAATTGAAGTTGTGAGCATCAGCCTGATGAGCTGGAGTAGAAGTTCAACCACACACTGATGTTGCAAATCTCCACTCTCAGGAGCTTAGAAAGTGCAGTGAATTCATGGTCTTGGGTATCATTCTTTTCTTAAAGAACGACCTTCAATTACAAACAAGCTAAAAGACTATTGAATACAAAGATAACTTTCAAAATCACTAGCAACTTACACATTGACTTTGCCATTGATTGATGTGTTAAAATAACAAATCTCAGGCTGGGTAGACAGGGCTGACCATGTATTAAATGTCAATTCAGGGATTCATTTAAAGAACCCTTGATATTTTCAGCTTGAGCAAGTAATTAACTATGAACAAAAACAAAGATTATTATTTAACCACAGGCAGCAGCAGGCAGACATATTAATCCAATGAACTAAAAATGTTTCACTGTTTCTGACCTCACCTTGGCAAAATTCCCATCTCCAGAGAAACATCATGTTCAGATTTCTCAAGGCATTGCCATCAATCAGTCCATCTGTCAGTTTAAAGGTTTAAATATCCAAGAAACACAGTTTGAAAAGAAGCAGGTGATTAGAATGCAGACAGTAGGTCAGATGAGTAAACTGTCATCACAGTAACTTCATATTAGTATTTTCAATCAAAACAGAGGATGTTGGATAATCAGGGATACACAAGAAACCATACCGAGTTGAATTGTTGTTGTTTAGTCGTTAAGTTGTGTCTGACTTTTTGTGACCCCATGGACTATAGCCTTCCAGGCTCCTCTGTCCATGGGATTTCCCAGGCAGGAATACTGGAGTGGGTTGCCATTTCCTTCTCCAGGGGGTCTTCTCAATCTAGGGATTGAAGCCATGTCTCTTGCGTCTCCTGCATTGGCAGATGAGTTCTTTACCACTGAGCCACTGGGGAAGCTCACAAAGTTGAATAGTGTCCATTTAAAACTCACATTCACCTGGAACCTCCGAATGCTATCCTTTTGGGGAAGAGGATCTTTGCAGATGTAGTTAGTTAAGATGAGGTCACATTGGATTAGGGTGGTCCTTCTAAGAAGGCCTTATAAAGACACACAGGGAAGAAGTTCATTTGATGACAAAGGCAGAAATGAGATTGATAAGAAATGCTGAAGACTGCCAGAAGCCACCAGAGCTAAAAGAGGGGAAAGATTCCGCCCCAGATTCTTCAGAGGAAGCATGGCACTGTTGACATCTTGATTTCAGACTTCTGGCCTCCAGGACTCCAGAGAATAAATTCCTTTTGTTTCAAGCCATCCAGTCTAGGATAATTTGTTATGTCAGACCTGGGAAAATGATATAGATTTGGGCACCAGGAAGTGAAGTGCTGCTGTAATATACCCCTAAAGGCCTGGAAGTGACTCTGGTATTGTGTAATGGATATAGGCTGGAATTATTTTTAGGCATATGATTGAAAAAGTCTAGATTTCCTTGAAAAGGCTGTTGGTAGAAATATGAATGTTAAAGGTGATTCTGGTGAGAGCTCAGAAGGAAGTTAGGGAAGCTGTAGAGAAAGTATGTATTGTCTTAGAGAATAACATATACTGTCATTAACAATGTTGATAGAAATATGAACAATTAAAGATGCTTCTAGTGAGCATGTTAATGGAAACTGGAAGAAAGGCAGTGTTTAACTGTTACAGAGTGACAGAAAACTTGGTTGAATTGTGTTCTACTGTTGGGTAGAAGGTTGAATATGTAAGTGATGAACTTGGATAAATTAGCCAAGGAGATTTCCAAGAGTAGAAGCTGTGACCTATTTTCTCCTCATGGCTTATGGTAAAATGTGAGAAGAACGATAAATTGAGGTATGATAAGCAAAAAGTAACCATCACTTCATGATGTGGAAAATTCCCAACCTATTCAGACAGCAAAAGATGAGAAAGTGTGTCCTGGAGAGAATACAAGGGTTGTAATTGGACTACATTTTGTTGAAAAAATTAGGTATATGACTCAGGGATCAAATCAACTAATCTTGGCAAAAGTTAACAATAGAAAGACAGTTATTTAGGAAGGATCTGTGGAGACCCTGATGTTAGATGGTGTCATCTCCCTTACGCTGCATGGGAGACAAACCACAGAATTTTATACCAATAGAAATGGTGCCAGCTTGGACTGAAAGGGGCAGAGATGGGAGGAAATGGAGGAAGAATGACTCTGAGGGCAAAGCTACAGATGCAAAGGCCAGAGAGGATAACCATAGGTCCAGAAGATAGAGCATTGAGCCAAAGACGATTATTCTCAGACCTTAAAATCTAGTAGAACCTGCTCTGCTGGGAGATGTCAACCCACTCCAGTATTCTTGTTTGGGAAATCCCACGGACAGAGGAGCCTGGCAGGCTACAGTCCATGGGATCACAAAGAGTTGTACACAACTTACCAATTAAACAACAATGCTGGAATGGGTTAAGACCTTTGGGGATGTTGAGATTGTGTGAATTTATTTTTCACATGAGATGACATGAATCTGGGGGGACCAGAGGGTGACTGTACTGGGTTAAACAGGTTTCATGTTCCCCTAAAACCTTACAGTGTGACCTTATGGGTTTTTGCCAATATAATTAGTTCAGTTAAGATGAGGTCATACTGGATTAGGATGGGCCTTGCTGAATCCAATGACTGGTATCTGTGTCAGGCCATATGAAGAAACACAGGGATGCAGGCCACAGGAGGACCAAGGCAGAGATTAGAGTGATGCAGTTACAAGTCAAAGAATGCCAAGGATTTGTGGCAACCACTGGAAGCTAGGAGAAGGAATGAAATGGGTTCTGTCTCAGAGCCTCCATAAGGAACTACTTTTTCTGGCTTCCAGAATTGGGAGAGAATAAATTTCTGTTGTTTTAAGTCACCCAGTTTGTGGTAATTTGTTATGGTACCCACCCCAACAGAGCCCATCTTTCAACTGACACATATCTTCCTTATTTGTCAACTTGAGTTTAGGACCATTTCCTCTAAGAAATCTTCTTTGATTCCACTGCCCTGTGCTCCCTGTGTGGAGAAGGCGATGGCACCCCACTCCAGTACTCTTGCCTGGAAAATCCCATGGACGGAGGAGACTGGTGGGCTGCAGTCCATGGGGTTGCTAAGAGTCGGACATGACTGAGTGATTTCACTTTCACTTTTCCCTTTCATGCATCGGAGAAGGAAATGTCAACCCACTCCAGTGTTCTTGCCTGGAGAATCCCAGGGACGGCGGAGCCTGGTGGGCTGCCATCTATGGGGTCACACAGAGTCAGACACGACTGAAGTGACTTAGCAGCAGCAGCAGCAGTGCTCCCTATGATAGAGCTATCACAGGACTTTTCACTCTATACTGGTGTTAGCTTTTCATGTGTTATTTCCTCCACAGGGGTCTATGGATTTGAAGAAAGGACCCAAGTTTTTCCCTACTTGTACCCAACCATCTAGGACTGTGTCAGGCACAAATAAAAATCTTAGCAATCCTAATAGCTAATAGGACCTGTATGTGGTGGTTATGTAGATAGTCTACTTTAAGTTTCACTGGCTACTTTAAGGCTTCCCCCATGGCTCAGATGGTAAAGAATCTGCCTGCAAAGCAAGAGACCCGGGTTCGATCGCTGGGTCAGGAAGATGCCCTGGAGAAGGGAATGGCTACCCACTGCGGTATTCTTGCCTGGAGAATCCCATGGACAGAGGAGCCTGGCGGGCTACAGTCCATGGGGTCGCAAAGAGTCAGACAGAACTGAGTGACTTTCACTTTAAGTTTCACAATGCTGCATAAAGTGTATTCTTCTAATTTAATGGAAAAGGAAACTGAGGTTTAGAGAAGTTAATTTCTTGCTTTAGCTCACAAAGCAAATAAGTGACAAAGCTAGGTCTTCATGACAGTTCTGACTCCAAATCACTTGTACCTCTCCCTCACCACTATCCAAGCTAAGGAGGTCCAGCCTACACCTGTAGGTAATTCACTTATAAGAATTATGTGAAGAGTTACTACTCTATGAGCCTATATAAAATTGTACTTAATTGTTAAAGCTCATGGATAACCTAGAGGTTATTTTAATAATATCTATATTTCCAGATACTTTGCAATCTATGCATATTTTAACATTTATTATCATATCCAATAGTCAGAACAAACTTGGGAATTATTGACCTCTTTTTCAAAATGAGTCTGCTGGGGTGAATGGAGGTTAAATAATAGTTCCATGGTTATTTAGCTAGTAAGTTTAAAAAAGTGGCACCTATACTCTGTCTCCAAATATGAACTCTTTATGAGATCATGACTGAAGTTTATATCCCTATGGATATTTATCAGTCCAATTTAGAGCTTTAAAAACATTTATTTTTTTACATGCCTTCCATACACGTTTGTGTGTGTGTCTGTACACGTGTTTACTTAACATCCTATAGGCAATGGGAATCCACAACCTCCAACAGTTCATCATCACCTCTACAGAGCCATCAGACTACAGATATGCACAATGAATTATACTCATTGCTCATTTTTAGGAGAAGTATGAACTCATGCTGAATAATACGAACCAGATCACCAAGTACTTTCATGTCCTCAAATGCTGTACCTAAGATTTGGAGACTTTTTTTTGTAAGAGGACAAGTCATGTGTACTGATTAATAAAACGGCCTCCAACAAATGCATTGGGTCAATTAACATGCCAACACTCTCTAGAACTTACCAACACTATCCCGTTTATTTTTAAAAATAATATGTCACAAAAAGATTTGCTCCAATCGTAACATCCTGAAAACCCTTTTATAGAGTTATAATCTTTTATTTTTATGACTGCTGCTATGTTAAAAGTCACCACTCAAGACATTTCATTGCCAAGGGTTACTATTAGCTTATAGATCGAAAATAGGAGGGCCAGAGGGGTAAAATGATTTTCCTAAAAGACCTACTAGGATGACCAGTGGAATCAGGAATACGACAGACTCCCAATTTCAACTTCACAGCCCTTTGCTCTTTCCCAAGCACTGAAGAGTCATTCTGTAGGATAAGCACAAACATTTTACAGTTGCTATTCTATACGGTGAATAGATTTAGTTACTTAATATACAGGCGAGTGGAATCAGATGCTATGACAAGGTAACCTCCATAATTAACACAATGACAAACTGTGATTATATCAACATTTCTTCCTTTCACCATTATTCTCTGCACTGGAACAACAGCAAATGCCAGGTTAAAATAATGTTAATTGGACCTTACGTGTGTGTGCATGCATGCTCGGCCATGTCTAACTCTTTAGGACCCCATGGACTGTAGCCCACCAGGCTCCTTTGTCCATGGGATTTTTCAGGCAAGAACTGGAGTGGGTTGCAATTTCCTCCTCCAGGGGATCTTCCTGACTGAGGGACTGAACGCATGTCTCCTGCATCTTCTGCATTGCAAGGTGGATTCTTTACCACTGTGCCACCTGGGAAGCCTTAAGGAGTGATAATTTTCCTGTTCATTCCTTTGATTCAAAATTTAATATGGGTATTTTAAAAACACTTTTTGATGTACTTACTATAATTCCCTAAGGAGCTTGGTTAAATAAACCATGAACTTGAGATGCTATATCCAGGTTCTATGGTATATGGCTTACTTATATACCATGCAATGTGTGTTAAATTAGTATGAAGGCGTGTAAACCCAGACACTGATAGACCTTCCATTTTCAAAAGCAAAGGTATATTGACTCTTTCTTTAGCCCTTTCTTGGGTTCATGGATCACCGTTTGGCATAAAACCCTAAATTATCTAAATATATCTAAGGATCTACAGGAATTGTCATTTAGGGCAGAAAGGCAACAGAAAAAAAAATGTGGATGAAGAGTTGTTACTAACTGACCATAATAACTCAACATAGATTTGAACCAGTGATGAAAGACTATTACTTTTTTTGAGGGAGAGAAATTGTTATTGAAATGTAACATACATATACAAAACTACAAAAATCTGAAACTGGCAGCTTTTCATGAAGTGAACAGACTCATGTAACAGTCTCCCATATTAAGAAAAAAACCCCACACTCCAACCATCTCAGAATTTTGCCTTAATTTCTTTCTACTCTCAAAATGGGTAACCACTACGTTGACTTACATTACCATAGATTAGTTCTGCCTGTTACTAAACTTTATATAAGTAGGATACACTCCTTTAGTCTGACTTCTTTGCTCAACATATGTTTGTGAGATTTATCCATATGGTTACATCTAGTTGTAACTTGTTCACTCTGGAATCCCATTATGTGACTATACTACAATTTATCTATTTTTATCTCTTTTTTGGGTGAGAATATTTAAATTCTACTCTCTTAGCATATTTCAATTATACGGTACAATGTTTTCAAGTATAACCACCATGTTTAACATTAGATTCTCAGAACTTATTTTATAGCTGAAAAGTTAGTATCCTTTTACCAGCCTCTATTTCCTTCACCCCTCAGTCCCTGGCTATCACTCTTTTTATGAGTTTGCCTTTTTGATTTCATATATAAATGATACCACACAGTATTTGTCTTTCTCTGTCCTAACAATATTCCATTGTGTGTGTATAGATATCTATATATATATATATCTATATAAATATATATATATATATATATATATATATCTCACATATCCTTTTTATACATTCATCCATTGAAGCACACTTCGGTTGTTTCTTGGCTACTGAGAATAATACTTCAATAAACATGTGGCTGTACATACCTTTTTTTCTTAAATATATATTTTCTTATTTATTTGGCTGCACTGGTTCTCAGTTGTAGCATGTGGGATCCAATTCCCTGACCTGGGGATTGAACCCAGGCCCCCTGCCCTGGGGTGCAGAGTCCCAGCCACTGGACTACAAGGGAAATCCCTATACATATCTTTTTGAGTTGGTATCTCATTTCCTTTTGACAAATATCCAGAAGTGAAATTACTGGAACATATAGTAGTTCTATTTCTAATCTTGTGAGGAGTTTTCATACTGTTTTGGAAAGTGGTTGCCTCAAACACATTCCTATCATCAGTGCACAAGAATTCCCCCCTTTTCACATCCTCATCAACCCTAGTTACTTCTTGTCTTTTTGAGGACAGCCATTGCAGAGGTGTGAGCTCATGTCTCACTGTAGTTGTGATTTGCGTTTCCCTGATGATTAGCGATGTTGCGTTCCTGTTGGCTATTTTTAATAAGATTTTTGTGGGGGGAGGTCATTCTGCTGTGTGAGTACTTTACATAATTTGGATGTGTGCTTAGTCACTCAGTTGTGTCTGACTCTTTGCAATCCCATGGACTATAGCCCGCCAGGCTCCTCTGTCCATGGGGATTTTCCAGGCAAGATTACTGGGGGTGGGGTGGGGTGGGTGGCCATGCCCTCTTCCAGGGGATCTTCCCAACTCAGGATCGAACCCAGGTCTCCCACATTGCAGGCAGACTGTTTATCATCTGAACCACCACAGAAGCCCATAAACACTGGAGTGGGTAGCTTATCCTTTCTCTAGGGGATATTCCCAACCCAGGAATCGAACTGGGGTCTCCTGCATTGTAAGCAGATTCTTTACCAGCTGAGCTACCAGGAAAGCCCATATAATTTGGATATTAACCTCTTATTAGATACATGACTTGCAAATATTTTCTCCCATTTGGTAGGTTGCCTTTTCATTTTATGGTTTCCCTTGATATTCAGAGCATTTTAGCTTAATGCTTATTTTTCCTTTGTTGTCTTTGGTTTTGGTGTCAAATCTAAAAAATTCATTGCCAAAACTGATGTCAAGGACATTATCCCCTATGTTTTCTAGTTTCATGATTTTAGGTCTTACATTTAAGTCTTCAATCCATTTTTAGTTGATTTTTTATGTATGGTATATGATAGGTATCCAATTTCATTCTTTTTCATGGGGCTGTCCACTTTTCTCAATATCATGTATTGAAGAGACTATACTTTAACAACTCATTTACAACTACACAAAAACAGAAAAAAAAATGCCAGAGAATAAATTTAAGCAAGGAGGGGAACTGTACACTGAAAACTATGACACTGATGAAAGAAACTGAAGAAGACACAAATAAATGGAAAGATACTCTGTGTTCATTGACTGGAAGAATTAATATTGTTACAGTGTCCATAACACCCAAAGCAATCTATGGATGCAACACAATCCTTATCAAAATTTCAGTGGTATTTTGAACAGAAATAGAAAAAAATTTCTAAAATTTGTATGGAACCACCAAAGACCCTGAAGATCCAAAGCAATCTTGAGAAAGAACAAAGCTTGAGGCATCGCGTTTCCTGGTTTCAAACTATACTACAAACCTATAATAATCAAAATAGTATGACATTGGCATAAAAACTAACATGCAGATCAACAGAACAGAATAGTGAGCTCAGAAACAAACTCATGTATGTATATGGTCAATTAATTTACAAAAAGGAGCCCACCTTATCATTCTAATATTGACTGACATATGGCTATAATGAATAATACTTGCTCAAGTGCTTTGTTCTTTTTCTCTATTTGCTTAGACTACATCTTCTCTTATAATTTGAAGGCGTTCTTTATATATAATGAGACAAGAGTCTTTTGTTATACATTTAAGTAGTAAATACCTTGTCCCATTCTGCAAGCTACATATTCACTCTGTTAATGGTATCTTTTGCTAAAAAAGGGCCTCAGTACAGTTTAATATATCATGTTTTCCATTATGGCTACCACTTTTGCAT
The DNA here is from genome assembly GCA_024291935.2 of Okapia johnstoni. NCBI lineage: Eukaryota > Metazoa > Chordata > Mammalia > Artiodactyla > Giraffidae > Okapia > Okapia johnstoni. The sequence goes on along the minus strand of CM044318.1, from coordinate 73,371,231 downwards.
CATGCTTAAGAAATCATTAAATATTGCCAGGTCATGAAGAAGTTCTGTTTTCCTTTAAAAACTTTATTTCTCTATTTTTTCACACTTTAGGTCTGTGATCTATTTGAATTTTGTATATGGTGTGAAATGGGAATCCCAATTTTTTTTCCTCTATCTATATCCAATTAACCAATCATGATTTATTGAAAAGGTGATTCTTTCTCTACTACAAGGCAATGTCACCTCTGTCATATTCATACTACACTATCCATTGGTCTATCTGGCTATCCTTAAATCAACTCCAAACAGTCTTAATTAATACAGCTTTATCATAGGTCTTGATATCTAGTAGCATATAGTTTATTTTCCCCCCTTTGGATATTCTTTGCCATTCAATTTCTACAAATATTTTACAGTTTGTCAATTAAAAAAAAAAAAAAACCTCTAGGATTTGATTGGGATAACACTGAGTCTATTTTCAGTTTGGGGAGAATTGACATCATTAAATATTGAGGCTTCTGATTCTTGGACATGGTGTATCCCTCCATTTACTATGACATCTTTGGTTTTCAAAATGTTTTCAGTATAGAGGCTTTACACATTTCTTGTGTTATATTTACTCCCAAGTATTTAATAATTTTGATGTTATCCTAAGTAGTACAAATTTTAAATTCTGTACTGTGTTGGTTGTCTGCTATCTCAATTTCATTCTAAAATCATAGAAGAGTAAGCTTAAAATGTCCCTTACAGACCCAGAAACAATAGCTAGCAAATGACAGAAACATACTTTGGATATACAGTCTAAGGATAGAGCCTTGATGAGTGGATGAAACACATGCAATGGAAGCTGGTGAGATCTTTGTTCAGCCTCCAGCTTCACCATGAGAAAAAGTCACCCACTCTCTCAGCCTTAACTTTCTCCCCTGTAACATGGCAATACTCTGGTTGTGTTACTTGCTCAGTTGTGTCCGACTCTTTGCGACTCCAAGGACTGTAGCCCACCAAGCTCCTCTGTTAATGGAATTCCCCAGGCGAGAATACTGGAGTGGATTGCCATTCCCTTCTCCAATACTGTGGTTATGAGGGATAATAATGTAAACTACCTAACACCAAAAATGCATAAAAATGGCAGTTGTTATTCTTATTTGAATCATAGGGATAGTCCTTTTTTCCCCAATATACTGTGCTATTCTTTCTGGTTCTTCCTTTTTGGCTACCTCCTTAACCAAACATTTTAAAAATACTGTTCAGCATCACACACTCAACTATATATTATTATTATGCATAATTTATAACCTGACTTATTCTCTAAAATATTTGAAATAGCTAACAATGAAATTCACATGTATACCAGGGCAACTAAGAATAAAGTCTAAAGAGAAGCCCATATCCATCTAGATGAACTAGGGAGATTGTTCTGCCAGCTGTTGAAGATAAAATGGCTAATGCACTTGATCATTAAATATAGTTCTAAAATTCCTAACAACCAAGATCAAAAGAGATCTTTGCTGCCAGACAAAAGGATGCATAACAATCATTGGGAAAAGAGAATCATTTTCCAGGAACTAAAATATAAAAGGGACAAGTCTAGAGTGTGTAACAGACAATGCTAGCTTTGCAGACTACTTTGACATTTTCTTTATGTTTTTCACCAACCCTGGAGGAATGCCAAGGCAGACTATTACCCTGTAAATCACTGAGAGTATTTCTTTAGGCAGTTTAGTTCTAATGCAGTCACTCTAAACTAAATTCTAAAAATTTCTAAATTTATTTAGGTATAAATAATTAGCCAATTAATTAAGCTGCAGTGACAGATTTTAGGGGGAAAAAAGGAATCCACTTAAAATCCTTCATATACTTAGCTTTCAAGTATCAGTGATTTCAACTGTAGTACTGCCTGGAACTGAAAGGAAGGCAATTCAAGATGCAGCTTTCTGGCAAGTGGCCCGGATTGTACATATCTTAGGTATTATTTGGCTTATGATCCATATGCTTTAGAGACGAGATATGTGAGTGAATTGTAAACATCTTAGCCCTCAAAGCTAGAGACATTCTACTTGCTTTAGTTGCACCACCTCTGAATAGATGACTCCCCAACCACAATCTCTGCTCTAACATCTCAGCTGAGCCACACCCACTCTCACATTTCCAATGAAGGGTATTATCACTTGGCCATCCCATCAGTAACTCATATTTAACACACACAAAACTGAACTCACTTTCATATCTGCTGTTTTATCTTCTTTTTTCTTTTTCTATTAAGAGTGCCCTCAAACCCCCAGGTGTTAAATTTAAGTCTGAGAGACTTCTTTAATTGCTTCTACTCCCATGCATACAAAGGTGGGAGGCAGTGGCGACAATCTTCCCGGGGTGCAGGCCATAAAGCAAGCTCTGTCCATAGAGAATGCAAAAATAATAAAAGTGACTAAAAACTGGCTATATTTTATCATCACTATGTATTGGCAATTTTAAACAATGTCAGTCTCCCACCCTACTTTACTTTGGTCCATGCTGCTGCCCCCCTTGCCCTGCATGTTGAACTAAGTTATGTCCTTTTCCTCTGAAATAGCTCCTTTGGTGTCCCTGGCTCAGGCCCTCATTGCCTTATGGTCATTTTGCAGATTTTTCTTCTTCTAATTCATCTGACAAACCTACCAGATTAAAAACAAATAGCAAAAAAGTTCTAAATATTTCATTCTTCAGTTCAAGAGAATAAATTTCGAAGTATTTAGCTTGGTATTCAAGGCCCTGGTGGCCTGGCTTAATCTCCTTTGCAACCATACTTCTCTCCCTATAGTCTCAAGAAAGAACCATGTAGTCAATTTCATATGTATGTTTTACTTATGTCTTGGTTCATTCTTATCCTTTATCTTACTCTTTCACTGTATCTCTGCCCACATTCTACTCATTTCTCTTCAAAGACCAACTCGGTGCTATCTACTGCATGAATATCTCCCATATATGATAACTGTAAGAAAACTTTCTTCTTTAAATTCACCTAGCATTTTATTGAATCTTTTTTTATGGCACCTGCTCTTTTATACTCTGTATATTACAGAATTTTTTTTTCCTTAGCTCTTCTAATAGACTGTAAACTTCGACAAGCCTGCCATATACTTGGCATTTAATAGATAGTGCTGTTTAATGTCACTCATAAACTCCTTGAAGTCAGGGCCAAATCTCATTCATGTTAGCCCTCGGCACCTATCCCAATTCTTTATATGAAGCAGACAGTAAATAAATGCCTCTTGAAATGAAGGAAGGACATAACATTCAGCTACTAATCTTGTGATTGTTGTTACATATTCTGTTCTCATTCTTCCCTTCTGTTCATAATTCCCAAGGAAAGGCCTGCCCAGAACACTACTTTCTTCAATTATGTTCTGTGTTCCACCAAAACCACATCTTCTCAATAAGTTTCTTTCATATTTCAAAGGGCTGAAATAGGCATGGAAGCCCCAAAACTTTCACTTCAAGGCCATAATGATTTTTTCCTCTTCTGAACTCTCAGCACATATTATCTATATTATTCATTTGGTTCTTAATCATATACTTCTTTGTTGCTTGTCTTATATTTTTAACTCATGCATTGTTCTTTTCTCCCAGGGGCTGGATGTTTCCTCCTAACCACACTGAGAGTCTTTTGTGGATGCAGGTCTGTATCAGGCTCCATTTCCTCTCCCCAGTTTCAAACACTGGGCTCTTTTTTGTTGAATGAGTTGTTTTGCTGAAAACAATGCATTGGTTAGAATTTTATACTAGATATCTCCTTCTTTCTTGTTAGTAAACTAGAGTTAAATTTGATAAAACTAATCTTAAAATACATCACCTACTATGGAATTTATGTCAGTTACTTTTCCTTAATACTATAGAATTATTGCTCAATTTTGATATTATAGGAAATATATTAATTCCTTAGCAAGAACTTTACATTTCTTGATATAACAAAGTCCCAATTCCCGTAGTGAAATTAATCTTCTAAATCTAGAAACTTTTTGAAGGGAATTAAGATGCATACATAATTTTATTTTAATCAGTTTCTAGTAGACAAATAATAGTAAAATCTGTAAAAACAGTAAACTTCTACTTTTTAATGTTACTAACATGTATTTAATTCTTATGCCTACACTATATGGCAGGTATTATTACACTCTTTTTATAGATGATAAAATAAGAGCTTAGTGATGAGATTAACTTGGCCAGGGTCACAGAGACACATGTGGAAGAATGAGGATTGTCATCTCGGTCTGTCGGACCATGAGCTCTGTGCTCCAGTGTGTAGGTAGGCTGTCTGCCAGCCAGAAAAATGATTGTTCCCCTTTTCTACTGATAAATGCACTTCCCAACAACATGTCATTATGAAAATGTTCAAGCATGCAGAAAAGTTAGAAGAATTGCATAGTAACCACCATATACCTGTCACCCAAATCTATCAATCTTAACATTTTGCTTTATTTGCTTCGTCACCGCTTTATCACAGATCTGTCCATTTCATCAATTCATCGTTTTTGAGACATTTCAAAATAAGTTGCAGACATCAATATATTTCATTGCTAAAGCTTTCAGTATATATTCCTCATTGATGTTCAAACTTATTTGTTCTACAGAGAATTCTAATTTGATTGGGTAGCACTTTATCTAGCACAGAGACTTTCAAAAATTCTTTATAAATATTTTTCTATATGTGGCAATGCAAATCTTCAAACTTTCTCTATCATATCTTTCAAAGTATATACCTGTATCATATGGAATGTGATATGAAAGTGCTGGTTCTTTGTTTCTTTAAATTGGGGGACCATTCTACTCTCAATGTCAATGTCAAGCTGGAAGCCCAAGTCTGAAAACAGTAGCCCCTTTATGTTGTCTTTGTCCGTTTTCTTAGATTCACATACATAGAAGAGAAAAGCCAATGATGTCATGATCTTTTCTGTGACACTTATAATCTAAGAGCCCCAGTAATAAACAATTCATATGTTCTAAAGATTTCCTATCTCTCTGACAATTATGAACATAGGTATCTTACCCCTTGTACCCACTCCATGCTAGTGTGATAACTTGTTTGCCGCATGATAACTGCCAGGAAGTCATATCGAAGCTGCTACTGGCCTTCTAAGGCCTTCTGAGAGGTGTCTTGGAGTTTTGTGATGGTGCTGAGATAACAAAAGTGATCCACCCATTCATACAGTTCCTCCTCAGTGCAAATTCCTACCAGGATCTGGGTTTTGGTAGTGGACTCACTGGGAAAGACCCTGATGCTGGGAATGATCAAAGGCAAAGGAGAAGGGGGCAGCAGAGGATGAGATGGTTAGATAGCACCACAGACTCAATGGATATGAATTTGAGCCAAACTCTGGGAGACAAGGAAGGACAGGGAGCCTGGAATGCTGTCAGTCCATGGGATTGCAAAGAGTCAGACGTGACTTAGCAACTGAACAACAATCAAATCATGAAAATAATTGTGAAAGTAGTCGGCAGAGACTGGTATTTTTCTAAAATGCTGCTGTTGGGTTTATTCATCAGAATTCCCTGGGAACTGACCTGTTTTAGAGTTCCTGCTCCAACCCTTATGCCTGCTTGGATGGGGCACTTTTCAGTAGTTATGCTCACCTAATGGTTACAGTGGGCAAGTCCTTAATTAGGTTTTCCATAAGATATGGGCCACAGAGGACGATCTCATCAGTAGTAGCTAAGTAGCTCAGGTTAGAACATCCCAGGCTCATCCATTCTCCATCCTCAGTCTCTATGTTTTATACTCTTGCCATTTCAGCAGAAGATACAGAAAACAAAAAGCATCATTTAGAGTATTAGCTCTCAGTGATCAGAGACTCTAACACATTAGACACTCACAAGACTCTACAGGGATGCTTACGAAATGAAGAATTCAGGACCTTACTGAGATCAGCTAAGTTAAAATGTCAGAGGGAATGGGCCCGAGAATCTTCATTTTAACAGCATTCCCCTGGTGATTCTGATGCACACCAAAATTTGAGAACCACACAGCAGTTAAAGAATATGCCAGTCAATGCAGAAGACACAGGAGATGCCGGTTTGATCCTTAGGTCAGGAAGATTTCCTGGAGGAGGAAATGGCAACCCACTCCAGTATTCTTGTCTGAAAAATCACATGGACAGAGGAGCCTGGTGGGCTATAGTCCAAAGGGTAGCAAAGAGTCAGACACACGACTGAGTGACCAAGTACAACCATCTGGAGGAAAAAGAGACTTAAATTCCCATTAAATGTAATAAAAATACAACCAACCTAATGACTTGCAGGTCAAATCTCATTTAATAAAATTCGGAGGATAGCTAAACTGTTTGGAAGTGTTTAAACTTCGTTCTTGATAAAATTTCCAGCTTTACAGAAAATGACCTTAACACTACTGGGTAAATTTTTTTTACATACTCTGAACGTGCTCTTTACTCAACAGGAGAAACACGACACATTTTCAAGGCTGTTTAATTTCTATAAAATGCCTAGATATTTGAGTTGTATAGTTGTACTGTCTTTCGCTTTTTGTTTTTCTGATAAATGCCTGAGGAGCTTCACTGAACATTTCTGGCAAAAGTGCCCATGAGGTGAAAAGAACTAGAGTCCTATAACAGTAACTTCTGTTTGATGGTAAAAGAAAAGGAGTAATGTAATCTTTTTCTATCTGTAATGTAAACAGCATCTACTCTGGTGCTTTCATTAAGAGTGAATAGTCAATCAATGGACAAATTCAACTGCACTGCTAGACTCCATGAAGGCTTCTAGAGAAATATAGATTTGTTACCAACCTTTCCAAATATTATGCTCTACTGAGAGAAGTGAGACATGGATAGGAAGAACTATAAAATAAAGAGGTTCATATATTCTACAAGTGGTACACAGAAGTAGAGGAATGGAGATGGTAATACCAGGCACCATCACGAAGAATTTGTTTCACAAAAATATGAACTCAGTCTTTAGTGATAAGTTGGATTTTTAGGAGATTAAGCAAAAATTCAAGGCTGAGAGATGAGCAAGGGTGTGGCACATACGCAAACAGACAGATTTTTTAAGAACAGAGGTTTGGCCTGGAATCATGGAGGGAGAAGAGGCCAGAAAATGTGATTGGTAGTTGATCTCAGGGGCATTTTAACGCCAGGTTGAGGAACTTTACTGGTAGGTGGTAGAGTGGCACTTCTCCACCACCTTTGAATTAACAGAATGACTGAATGACTGAATAGCATGACAAAAGTTAGTGTTTCATATCCTTAGAAAGTTATAACTGGGACAAATAAATCTCTATTCAGAGAAGCTGCTCTACCTAAAACTTCACACAAGTATCCTGATTAACCTGTCCATTGGTTCAATCCAATAGTGATGGGTTCAGCAAGGTTCTTGATGTGGGGCAAGGCCTGTTTTGAATACTTAGTGCACACACACAAGCTTACCATCACCAACCATTCTATGGACCAGCAATGTCACATTCATCCTGCCTTGTGAAAAGGGATATTATCCTGTTTCCCAATCGAAAGAAATATTGGAGGAAACGTCTAAAGAAAAGATACTAGCCAAGGATATACTTTGTCTTTTCAAATCCTCTATTCTTTCATATTTGATTCCTTACCTCCCATGTAATCTTATAAAGCTAACAACTGCTGCAAATTATTCTAACAGTAGAATTCCCTGAGGCATCTGAATCTGTAATTTGGGCAGGACTTGGAAGGGGTAGCTTATCTCTTGAGGATCTCTTCCAGGGTGACTTACATGCCTAGAAAAGTGGTTCTGGCATTCGGCTGTCAACTCAGCAAGGATTATCAATTAAGCCTCAGTTCCTTCCCATATGGCTCTCTCTATACATTGGAATGTATGTGCTACCATACAGCATGACAGCTTGTTTTCAAGAGTGAATATTCCAAGACACAGGATGTGGAAGCTTCCAGCCTCTAGAGTATGAACCCCCAAATTGGAAAGCTTCATTTCTACTATATCTGTTGGTCCACTAGTCACAGGACACATCCAGATTCAAGAGGAGGAAATCTAGGTCTAGATCCCACCTTTTGATAAAATGAGTGTCAAGAGAATTTGAAGCCATTGTTAATCCACTTAAAATATAAGACTGTTTAGCAACCGCTCATTATTATCAAATGGTCAACTCTGATCAAGGGCAGGATTTATCATTATATTCTAAGCATAACATTAAAAATTAACAGTTGACTATTCAAAAACTCAATGCTATTCATTTCTCAGCAAATGTCGTATGACTATTCATCAGCATTACAAAAAAAAAATGCCATTATTTCATTTAACTTTTCTTGATGACTGTGGGATAGAGTTGGGAGAAAGAAAAGATAGCTTCAAATCAAAAGAATGATCATATTCACTCTGAACAGAACTGTGTGAAAGATCAGAAGGTCAGATGTGTTATCAGCCTTTTTTTTTTCAAGGGAGTTCCCTGGCAGTCCAGTGGTTGCAACTCTGCACTTCCACTTCAAGGGGCACGGGTTTGATCCTTGGTCAGGGCTAAGATCCTGCATGCTATGACCAGATGCCCCCCTCCCCACCACCTCCTCTTAAAAAATAAAATAAGAAAAGTCCTAGGGCATTCTGTCAGTTGTGGGATTAATATAGTATTAATTACAGTGACATATAAATCAAAGATGAATTGAAAATTTAAGAGAGGAATCAAAAAGCATGCTACTGTCAGACTAAAGTCAAAATAGGCTAGAAAGGAATGGGTATCAGCTTATACAGAAGTTAACTCAATTTTAAACAGGAATGTGAATCCTATTCTGCCCAGAGGTGCTTTTTATAGCTTAAGTGACCAAGACTCTTGTAGGCTTAATTTTCCTATTAACTGGAATCTCAGAGATCCTCACTCTAGGAACTCCTAGCTCTCGTTAGTTTAATTCAAGGATTCGGCATGGCTATGAATGACCCACATACATGCTAACCTCACACCTGGGGCTGGGAAAATGGCTGATTATTCTAGGATGAGTCTCAGCTTAAGGAGGCTAGAGGGAGCAATTCTTAGCTTTTTGCACCTGACTGGCTTAAGAGTTAGGGATGACAAATGGGGACAGGGATTTTGAGTGTCAGGTTTAATGATGACAAGAGGTCCAAACCTGCAATACTAAGATAGGAACTCATGAATCATGTGTATTCCCACAGGTTAGGCAGATAAAGAAAGATGGATAGGCAGATAAGATAGATCATTTGGATGGAAAAATATTAGATTTAGTGATTTCTAAAGTCCCACATTAACCTATAAAGGCTTTGGGTTTGAATTTTTGGTGTCAGTGTTGAGAATTCACAAGTCAAAATGTTTTGATAACTTTAATGAAATACTTCAATCAACCCAGCAAGTGTGTCTACTACTTTAATGACTAAAATGAAGGCTGACTTCATAGGCATGTGGCCTGTGCAGCTGCACAAAACCCTACACTTAGAAGGGCCCCAAGCTTGCATAAATGCTCTGCTGAAATTCTTAAAATTCTCCATCTTGAAATTTTTAATAATTTTTGAACAAAATGATTATTTGTATTTTGCATTGTAGATTATGTATTTTATTAGGTTGGCCAAAAAGTTCACTTGGGCTTTTCCATAACATCTCAGGACCAACAACAGTTGGTCCAGAATGTGATCCACTATGACTAGGTTATGTACCAATTGTGAGAAAAAATAAAGCAAATATTAAGAAAAAAAGGAGGTGCTGGTGGGATTGTCATCTAGTAATCTTCCTAAAACACCTCACTCTTCTGAAACCTAATCCTCCCAAAGCAATGTTCTTGTGTTCTCCTTGTACAAGCCCTACCTGGTGCAGGAAGAAGTTAACCTCTTCTGGGAATATGAGTTTTCAAGGGAACTGACGAACAAACCTGATGAAGAAATCTAAAGGAAATGAATTGCTAATGGTGGGCATGTAGGGTAAATGTTGTGGTGATGGCTTTTTCTCCACCTTTCCTCTTGCAGAAAATACACACTTGATATACTTTCAATGCCTGAGCTGAAAACTTTTGAAAAAGAGCCTTTGACCCTGCTCTTGCTCCCCGAATTGATGTCACTTCTCACAGCCAAGGAGGGTCCCTCTTTCCCTGCTTCCTAGCAATAGTTTTCTTTACTAAATCTTCCCAAAGGTTCTTTGCTGGTTCTTTGCATAAAGGGGATGGCAGGAAAATGCTGTGTCCCCAGTCAAATACCAGTTGAAACTGTCTATTGGCTGTGGTTGATTTTTTTCTAGTTACAATTTCCAAGACAATTTCCCTTTATGCTCATTTATACCACCCCCAAATCTCTCCCCTCCTAGCATAATGGATCTTGATGCAGCTGAATCATGCAGGTCTGATTTAGCCTGCAAAAATGTCCGTCAAAGCAAGCAAGATGTACTCTTTGGCCTTGAGTGCTCTAAGCTGCTATCAATCACAGGTTTAGTTTTTGCCAAATGAAAAGCAATTTCACTTGCAAAAAAATATCTGTGGGGTTACTTATGGCTTTTAGCTCATAGGGAAAATGTATGAAAATTGTCCAGGGAAAAGGACATTGTGCATGTGTATATGTGTATATCAATCTTTCATGAAACCAGCAAAAAAAAAAGCCCGAATTTACTGCCTTTAGCTTTCAATTAAAATCTTTTCATTTCTCAGCTTCATCTAACAGGTATTAACCATTAGACTAATAAATTGCTTCTTCAAATGGACCATGTCAAGGAGTTAAGATTCTTTAAAAGGTTCAGATTTTTGTAGGGGAGCAATTTAGTTAGACTCGGTTAGGGAGACTGTTCTAATTAGTTGGCAAAACATTGAAAATATGATATTCCTCTAACTCCTACTTATAAGCACCAGGTATAGAATAAAATTGTCTCTATGAATATTACATTCCCTAATTTTGAAATTTCTGTTCTTAGGAAAGAAGAATTTTTACAAAAAAGAATTTTTTTAACCTTCTTTTTTACCTTGGAATCCAGTTTCACAAATTGCAAGCTCTGTTCTGTTTGTATGGCACTTCATCTCAAGCCACAGAACACCTATAATGGTCAAAGGAGCTTTCATCTCTTATGAGGACCGTCTATCCTGACTTTTAAAGTGCAACTTAGGACATTGTTCAATATGTTCAGTCTATACTAGCCTTCGGCTAATCCAAGACTCCTCTAAGCAATGGTTATCTAGTACAGTGGCAGCCCCATTAAGCTGTCTGAAACATTTCATCTTATTTTTTTTTTCTCCAAGATTGTTCTTGTTATGAACAATTTTTGTAGTGTAGAAAAGAATTGTGAAGGAGTAAGCATTTCAGATAACATTTCAGATTAGGCTATTATAGTAAAATTGAGCATCCCAATCAAGTCATCGAGCTTCTAAACTGATTTACTACATCTATGATCTTTTATATTTTTAACAATTTGGAAGAGATGGAAAACTATAACTGAGTTCTTTCCTGAAACTGTTCTCAAGGAAGGAAAGCATAGAAAAGAGGAAAGCTGGTATATTAGATTCACAATCTGCTGAAAACATAATAAAAAAGGGCATTTTCTAAAAATGCTGAGAGATGATGTGAACTAACAAGATTAAGAAACAGACTGGAAGCAAGAATCCGAAGAGTGTTTGTTCTGGTTGCAACAATAACCTTGGGGAAACTATTTACTCCTGGTTATTCTTATAGTTCTTTCTTTTTAAAATGGGAACGACGTTTTGTATCACAATGTTAGGATAACATATTTGATAGATAATAATAATCTTTTCTGTTACTAAACGTGCTTCAATTTCTGTAAGATCTGGCTTCCTGAAAATTAGTGTCACCTGTTCATTAAGATTAAAATTTTGTATTTTTTTAGGTCAAACATTTTTAATATATTTTATTTACCCTGAATAAGTTATGCTCTTTTTAAAGTTGGGGGTACACATTTTTAAAAACCAGACTTATAAATCAAGAGTATTTTTCTGAACTGCTTTACATTGTATTTTTCATATGTTATACCTACTATAAAGAAAGCTGAGCACCGAAGAATTGATGCTTTTGAACTGTGGTGCTGGAGAAGACTCTTGAGAGTCCCTTGGACTGCAAGGAGATCCAACCAGTTCATCCTAAAAGAGATTAGTCCTGGGTGTTCATTGGAAGGACTGATGCTGAAGCTGAAACTCTAATACTTTGGCCACCTGATGCAAAGAGCTGACTCATTTGAAAAGACCCTGACGCTGGGAAAGACTGAGGGCAGGAGGAGAAGGGGACGGCAGAGGACGAGATGGTTGGATGGCATCACCGACTCAACGGATATGGGTTTGGGTGGACTCTGGGAGTTGGTGATGGACTGGGAGGCCTGGCGTGCCACGGTTCGGGGGGTCGCAAAGAGTCGGACATGAGTGAGTGACTGAACTGAACTGATACCTACAGAACATGTAGGTATATTAAGAAAGTCTATCAATAAATTCTTTTAAAGACCAAGATTAACAATACACATTATAAGGCATTTACAGTAATTTTATTAAGACTTTATTCAAACTGATATCACCAGAAAAACTTCAAAGCAGTATTTTCTCCAGTTTTGAAGCTATCTAAAAGAAGATATACTTTCTGTGGACTGCAGCTTATTTTTGTAATACCAGTTTGTTTCATTAATTTCAAATATATAATTTTCTCAGCTTCAATTTCTGCAAGTGTGAGTGAGCGACTAAGCCTGGGTACCAGAACTACTGAGTCCTCACTCGAGATTCCGTGAGCTGCAACTACAGAGCCCTCAACTACTGAGTCTAGAGCCCGTGCTCTGCAACAAGAGAAGCTACTGCAATGAGAAGCCCAAACACTGTAGCGAAGAGTACCCCCACTCGCTGCAACTAGAGAAGTCCACACAAAGCAACAAAGACCCAGAACAGCCAAAAAATGAAAACTTTAAAAGGGCATGTGTATCTAAAAACACACATAGCACAAATAAAAAACAACAAGACTATTCCATAGCACTGATGACATTTCTTTTGAGTTTTACTGCCAACTCAAGGTACCTCTAATTTCCACCGCTTAACATGTCATTTTCACTTGCAGCATCATTTTGAAGTTGAATGTACAACACAAAATTTATGGTATTTGGGTTTAAAATAGGAACTTAGTATCAATCAAGGTGTTCCTTAGATGGGATCAACTTTTGCACTTCTTAGAAAGAGTTTCCTTCAAACGTTTCAGTTATAAAGCAAGAACAACAACAGAACCTTCAGGGCAGCAAAACCTAGATCCAGGTTTCACTGGAGCCTTGGCGTTTAGGAGGCATTCTTTAAGAAAAAGAATACAAAATCGAGAAGACAGCAGTAAGCATGAATCTTTGGAAGAGGCCTGTGCAAAAAAGGAGCCTTTAGGCTTAACATTCAGTTTCAAAGTCAATCCACTCTGGGCAATAGGTGTTTGACTTTTTCATATTGTTTAAAGACATGCAGACAGTGTATTTAGTAGCAAGAATATGAGTAATAAAAGCTACTATTTATTGAGTCTAATAATTTGTACCAGGCACTGGAAAGCCCTTCATGTGGATGGTCTCATTGAATCCTCAAGGACCACCCTATGAGGCTACTATTTATTTTTATTTTATTAACAAGGAAACTGAGTTCAGAGAAGTTTAAGTAATTTGGCCCCAATCGGTCAGTTATCAGGTGATAGATCTGGAATATAAAACCGGATGTGGCTAACTTTGAAGTCGGCGATATCCAAGACTGATCTAACCAAGGAACTCATTTTTTCCCCTTTGTATCTCACTTGAAGCCCACAATAACACACAAGTAGAATAATAAAACCTCTTGAGAATGACTGCAGTCAGGGCTACTCCTCTCACCACAGCATCTTCTCAAAACAGCACGTTCCATTACTATAGAGAGCTAACTATGAGGCCGGCCTCATGCTAATTCAATCCTTCCAGCAATTGGATGACATGAGTACCAATATATTCATATAACAGAGGAGATGAGAATCAAACATACATTTGTCTAACCCAGGAAGGGTCATTCACAAAAATTTTCAAGCACTTTCATTTTAATTCTGAGCCCTCAGTCTTACTGACATCTGTGTAAATTTCAGCTACAAATATTTTGGGAACTGAAAATGTGCACTATTTAGTCGTGCTGTTTCTTTAGGTTTTACTATTTATGTGAATAGCCCAGCATGATTAACAGGCATTCCAAAGTCACCTGTATAGTTTCTAGCTATAGTGTAGAAGCAGATGGCCTCCATATATTACTTCTAAAACTTTGAACCTGAAAAACCAGTGTAAATATCCATGGTCGAAGAAATGATATCCTTCATTTAGTTGCTCTGAACATTTTCTCCTATTTTATGGTTGACAGTGTGCCACTTTGGTTTGTTATTATTTTCATCTAATTTATCAAAGAAAAGGCACTAACTAATATCACTTTGCCATATGTCTATACTTTGTATTTAAAAATAAGATTTCCATTTTTTCATCAGTAAGCAAAGAAAAGTATGAAAACAACTCATTTAAGATAGAACTTAATTAGCAAATGTAATTTATGTAGCAACTTTTTTTCCCCTGTGGGAAACAAAGTGCTTTATATTTTCTTGCAATTCTCACAAGAATATAATAAATACTATGAGTCTAAATTTAATAGAATAAATTATTATTCTCTTAATTTAAAAATTAAATGGAATACATATAAACTATCAAATAAAAGTGAGCTAAATTAACAAATAAAAGTCTTCTTTTGAAGTGCAGTTAGAAGGAAGAAACAGCCATTTGACAGTGTCAGGAGAAGAGACTAGGATGCGCAAGTTTACAATATTCATGGCTTAGAACTGCTGCTGGCAAGAAAAATCTATAATGCTGCATATTCTCTTATAGCCAAGGGAATAGGCAATGAATGGATGGTCAGAAATAGGACACTCATTTGCTTCTTAAAATAAGAAAATGTAATTAGATTTAAAAGATATAAAAACTGCAGTGATATGATAGGGCCTAGATCTTCAGTCTTCTTAATTCCAAGCAAATCTACCATGTCAGAAACTAATGACTCCTAAAGCAAGAAGGAAAAGGGGATCCCAGCATCTCCCGAAGAGCAGAGAGGATATATAATATTAATATGAATAGAAGCATTCACTATTTATCAACTGTTTAACTGTGATAAATGATTTATATTCTTAGTTCTATGTTTCATCACATTTAGAAATACAGATGTTATCATTCTCATTATACCTATGGAGATATATGAGGCTAACAGAGAATAGGTAATTTAAACAAAGTCATGCAGCCAGAAATTGGGAGAGGTAGGATGCAAAAAAACCAAAAAAGACCTTTTCAAAAAATAAGTATGAAATGAGAAAGAAAATAAGAAACTAAAAAATGAATAAGAAAAAAGAATATTCAAACTATCAGTCAAATGATCAATTACTGACCATAAGAAGTTATCGTTCTCAGCACCAAGGTACTTACAAATCCTTGGTTTGGAAAGAAAAATGAAATGCTTAATATATCCATGAAAATGTTCAAACCACTGTGGCAAAACTATAATCACTAAGCTCCACCCAGAACTAGAGTCTACAAGAGTGGTCCTGGGGATGGATTAGGTATCACAATAACAAACAGAATCTTACTGAGGTGATTCTGATGTGCAGCCAGGACTCAAACCCTCTATGATACATTAAGGGAAACTGGCCAAGAGAAAGGAGGTAAGAGATAAAGAGATCAGATAAGCTGAACTGTAGGGAAAAGGAGAACACAGAGCAATGGGAATGACACAGGTCTTGAAAGATGGTGCTGGTGGATAGGTGAAAGAACAGAGAAAATTCTAGGGCGAGAATATTATGAACAAAACCCCACAGATGCAGGAATGAGCTTGGGACAAAGAAAGGCAAAATAGTTAGAAGACTGAATTGCTGAGGGTAATGACTAGTCTTAGTAGAAATACTTTGGATTTAAGGTGGCAGCCAACAGGAATTTACAGTTAGAGTGAGGGAACTGGAAAAGGTGGCTTTTTGTTTTTGTTGTTTTCAGTCACTATGTTGGGTCCAACTCTTTGGGACCCCATGGACCATACCCTCTAGGCTCCTATGTCCATGGGATTTCCCAGGCATACTGGAGTGGGTTGCCATTTCCTTCTCCAGGGGATCTTCCCAACCCAGGGATCAAATCCGCATCTCCTGCATTGGCAGGAGGATTCTTTACCACTAAGACACCAGAAAAGCCTGAAAAGGGTGGTACTCTATCTAAGTCTGGTCAAGGCATGCAGGATCTACGGGACAGGGAGTGCAAGCAAGGTAGACGACTGCAAAGTTCCTACTCTCAAGGCTAGATTAACAATGGCATAAATAAAAATGGAGCTGTTGGAAAGGAAAGCAAGTTTAGGGAAAGATAATTGTGTTTAATGTATCAAAACATTAAATGAATGAATGAGTCTATAAGATACTTGCTCAGTTAGGAGGAAAACTGTATTGCAATGATTTAAAGATTACAGAGTTAGAGCAAAGGTATAGTAAGGGTATAAAACGTCAATGTTGAATAAATAAATGAGAACTGTTTGAAGGGATTACTCAAGTACTGAGAAGACACAAACTCTTGGGACACTATGAGTCATAAGGTAAAGCAGTGGTCATAAAATCTTCATATAATTATCCTAAGCTCTTTCAATTGTGAAAGGCTTCACACTTTGAAAAATGAATTCTTAAAATAACTCAGTGATGTAAAGAGAGTAAATGTTACTATCCTCCAATTTTATATGAGTAAATTGCAGCTCCGAGTTTATGCGACTTCCCCAAGACAGCACAACAAGCAATTAGGAAGACCTGCATTAAAATCTAAGCCTTTTGAATTCAACATTTGTTCATTAATTAAGACCTACTCTCAAATGAACCAAATGAATGAATGAGTCTATCCGAGACTTGCTCAGTTAGGACAAGTGTACTGCAAACCTCTATAATTCTAGAGAAGATTCAGTCCATGAAGTCATAATAGTCTGCAGGTAAGAAAGGATTTGTAAAACCTAGATATTTTCACAAAGGCACATAGCATTTTTTTTCCAGATGATTCTAGATTTCACACAGTCACTATCCCTTTACCTCTACAATGGAAAAACAACCTTAGCTTCATCACAACAGAGTACAATGCCAGGGATTCATTATACCAAAGTTTTATTAAAATGCTTTTAATAAAATTTATATATGGCTTCATATGTAAATTAAAACCATGAGATAATAGTTTTCATCATCAGATTTCCAAGAGCAAAATGTTTGCTAAAACTTGATACAGTATTGACAAGGCTGTGGCAAACAGGAATTGTCATGATTTGGGGTGGGAATCTAAGATAGCATAACATCTATAGAAGTACTTCTAAACAGGGGAACACTTGTGAAGTCTGGAGACATTACAATTCGTTATCACATGGGAATATTAGTAGCATCTAGTAGTTAGAGGCCAGTGATGCTGATAAACAGCGTACAACACACAGTACTCCACAGTAAAGAATTATCAGGTTGAAAATGACTATAGCACCAAGGTTAAGATATGTTGCTCTATAAAGGTCAGTTTGGCAATATGCGTCAAATTATAAATGCATGGTCCTCTTGAACTAGTAATTCTACTTCTACCACATCTTCCTAGACACAGTCATACATGTACAAAATTAATTTCTGCAACAAATATTAAATTGAGCTAGGAAAACCGCAAGGAGATCAAACCAGTCAACCCTAAAGGAAATCAACCCTGAATATTCATTGGAAGGACTGATGCTGAAGCTGAAGCTTCAATACTCTGACCACCTGTTGTGAAGAGCCAACTCATTGGTAAAGACACTGATGCTGGGAAAGACTGATGGCAAAAGAAGGGGGCAGCAGAGGATGAGATGATTAGATAGCATCACCGACTCAACAGATATGAATTTGAGCAAACTCTGGGATATAGTGGAGGAGGATAGAGGAGCCCGATGTGCTAAGTTTATGGGGTCACAAAGAGTCAGACAGAACTTAGCAACTGAACAGAAACAACAGGAGTACAAGAGAGAAAAAAATCAAAGAAACACCTCTGCCTTTCGGAGCTAATATGCTACTGTGGGATTGGAGTAGGGACTGACAATAAAACAAGGGAACGAAAGAATTGGATGATGCTTTAGGATCTAGGCTGGGATAAGTGGGGGAATGTTAATAAGGAGAAATGGACAAGAATATTCACTGTAAGACTGTTGGAAAGAGCTAAAGGTTGAAAAAAGTCTAACTGTATATCAGAGGGTGAATAAATTATAGTCAAAGTGGAAGAGTGTTTTAAATTTCATTTTCACTATATCTTCTTTAGTACCTTTTGAATTTTGAATGAAAAGTGATAATGTTAGTCACTCAGCCATGTCCGACTCTTTGTGACCCCATGGACTACAGCCTGCCAGGGTCCTCTGTCCTTGGAATTCTCCAGGCAAGAATACTAGAGTGGGTAGCCATTCCCTTCTCCAGGGGATCTTCCCAACCCAGGAATCAAACCCAGGTCTCTTGCATTGCAGGCAGATTCTTTACCATCTAAGCCACCAGGGAAGCCCTGAATTTTGAGTATGAATGTTATATAACAGGCATTTAATACCTGTTAAAACAATATTTAATGCAATATTTTCTAAAAGTATCTTCATGCTATACAAGATTTTTTAAATATACATACTTACATATACATGTATATATACATATATGGATATATATATATATATATATGCATGCATATATTATCTACCTATCTACATATACATAAACACAGATACCAAACATGCACACACTTTCTCAATTTATTAAACCCACAACACAAAACAAAGGTTTACCTAGAAACCACCCTTGTCCTGGATGAGCAACTCAGTTGGGAAAAGGATGCCTGAAACTTTTCCTGCACAGGAATTTTGTGTTTTTTTTCAATGCTGAATCTCTAGTGCTTAGAACAGTACCTGATAGACAGCGGGAAATCAGATATATGTTAAATAAATGAATGAACTGAATAGCCTTAATTTACTCTTGGCTTCCCAAGTGGTGCTAGTGGTAAAGAGCCTGCCTGCCAAAGCAAGAGAGACATAAGAGACACTGGTTTGATCTCTGGGTTGGGAAGATAACCTAGAGGAGGAAATGGCAACCCACTCCAGTATTCTTGCCTGGAGAATCCCATGGACAGAGGAGCCTGGCTGGCTACAGTCCATGAGGTCGCAAAGAGTTGGACACGACTGAAGCAACTTAGCACGCAAGCATTCCTATTTCTTTTTGGACTTAACAGCTTCCTAATATCTTTGTCTTCAATCTTTTTCTTCTAATTTATTTCCCATAAAACCACCAGGAGGATTTATCCAGAATACAGATGGATTGTGCGTTAAAATCTTCTCCAGTTCTCTGAGACCTACAGAATTCACTCTGTGACCATCCACTGCTCTCCTCCTTTGGCTCTCAGCATTTCTCTTGGACCATGTTGCTGCTTGGCCAACCATACTGCGCTCCCTCTTGACCAGGTTTTGGTAAGGTCCTGTCTTCTTTAGGGGAACTCTTACTTGCCCCCTCTCCCCTGCCACCAAGATCCTGCTCAAATGTTGCCCCTTTATTGAAACAATTATTCCACTTCCTCTCTGATCATATCTGTTCCTCCTTTCTCTCTGTTCCTAGAGAATATGTACCTTTTATTGTTATTTCACAAGTCAAGCTTCCTGTCTCTCCCTCAACAGACTCTGAGTGTCTCAGGGCCAAGGCCCAGGTTTCATTAAGCTTTTCATATACAGCCTTAGCAAAATGCCAGACCTATGATAGTTGTTCAACAACTATTCTTGAGTGATAAACACATGCATTAGTAAATAAATTAATAACTCCTAACCTTTGATACAAATTATATACAGTAATAGGATTAAAATGTATATGTGAAACATAAGAAAACCTCGTTGATAAGAATTTCACATATATACACAGTTCAGTTCAGTTCAGTTCAGTCGCTCAGTCGTGTCCGACTCTTAGCGACCCCATGAATTGCAGCATGCCAGGCCTCTCTGTCCATCACCAACTCCTGGAGTCTACCCAAACGCATGTCCATCGAGTCAGTGATGCCATCCAACCATCTCACCCTCTGTCGTCCCCTTCTCCTCCCGCCCCCAATCCTACCCAGCATTAGGGTCTTTTCCAATGAGTCAACTCTTTGCATGAGGTGGCCAAAGTATTGGAGTTTCAGCTTCAACATCAGTCCTTCCAATGAACACCCAGGATTGATCTCTTTTAGGATGGATTGATTGGACCTCCTTGCAATCCAAGGGACTCTCAAGAGTCTTCTCCAACACCACAGTTCAAAAGCATCAATTCTGCGGTGCTCAGCTTTCTTCACCGTCCAACTCTCACATCCATACATGACCACTGGAAAAACCATAGCCTTGACTAGACGGACTTTTGTTGGCAAAGTAATGTCTCTGCTTTTAAATATGCTATCTAGGTTGGCCATAACTTTCCTTCCAAGGAGTAAGCGTCTTTTAATTTCATGGCTACAATCACCATCTGCAGTGATTTTGGAGCCCAAAAAAATAAAGTCTGACACTGTTTCCACTGTTTCCCCATCTACTTCCCATGAAGTGATGGGCCCAGATGCCATGATCTTAGTTTTCTGAACGTTGAGCTTTAAGCCAACTTTTTCACTCTCCTCTTTCACCTTCATCAAGAGGCTCTTTAGTTCTTCTTCACTTTCTGCCATAAGGGTGGTGTCATCCGCATATCTGAGGTTATTGATATTTCTCCTGACAATCTTGATTCCAGCTTGTGTTTCTTCCAGCCCAGCGTTTCTCATGATGTACTCTGCACAGAAGTTAAATAAGCAGGGTGACAATATACAGCCTTGACGTACTCCTTTTCCTATTTGGAACCAGTCTGTTGTTCCATGTCCAGTTCTAACTGTTGCTTCCTGACCTGCATACTGGTTTCTCAAGAGACAGGTCAGATGGTCTGGTATTCCCATCTCTTTCAGAATTTTCCACTGTTTGTTGTGATCCACACAGTCAAAGTCTTTGGCATAGTCAATAAAGCAGAAATAGATGTTTTTCTGGAACTCTCTTGCTTTTTCGATGATCCAGCGGATATTGGCAATTTGATCTCTGATTCCTCTGCCTTTTCTAAAACCAGCTTGAACATCTGGAAGTTCACAGTTCACATATTGCTGAAGCCTGGCTTGGAAAATTTTGAGCATTACTTTACTAGCATGCGAGATGAGTGCAATTGTGTGGTAGTTTGAGCATTCTTTGGCATTGCCTTTCTTTGGGATTGGAACGAAAACTGACCTTTTCCAGTCCTGTGGCCACTGCTGAGTTTTCCAGATTTGCTGGCATATCGAGTGCAGCACTTTCACAACTATGTGCAAAATAGATAGCTAGTGGGAACCTGCAGGTCAGTGCTCTGAGGTGACCTTGATGGGTGGGATGGGGGGATGGGTGAAAGGAGGTCCAAGAGGGAGGGATATACATATAGTTGATTCACTTAATTGTGTAGCAGAAACTAACAAAACATGGTAAAGGAAAAAAAGAATTTCAGTACTTTACTTTTATTGCATTGTAATTTTTATGATAACCTCTAATGATTATTCATTTAAACTTTCACAATTTGAGATGTTATTCATATTATACCTATGCTATGAAAAGAAGCAAAGAGTATATTTTAATATGATATTTTTATATTTTAAGTATTAGTGTCTCTACAGACCTAATTTTTAAGTTGAGAAGGAATATTTCAATAATTTAAACAAAAGTAGGTAAATATATTTCAGCACAATTTAAAAATTATAATCTGCCATTTTTTAAGCCATTGACGAAATTAAAAAGTAAACCTATTACAGAATAATTATTTTAACCTTTAACTGTTTATAGTCAATTTTTTTCCCTAGTTAGAATTTGTAAAGATGAACTATTATTATTTTTATTTAAGTATGGAGCAAATTTAATTATTGTACTTTTATAGAGTATTTACATAGTATTTTTTGAGAGGCTTTAGCTTCAGATGGGATGTAAAGTACCCTTTCTCTCCAACTCATGGTATAATCAAGAGAAATTACATAGAGGTATCAATTCCCTACATCTTGATTTTTTTAAAGTTATTGAGTTCTATACCAGTGCATCGTTTCTTCTCATATTAAGTGACCATCCTATCAATGAAACCTTAATATTGAACTTTTCATTATTACTTAGGAACTACTAGATTTTATGCATTCAATAAATCTGTCTCCTCTATACATTTCCAACCATCGTGGATGAGGTCACACAAATCCTGGTTAATCTGCCAAATTGAACAGGTCATATCACTGCAGTCTGTGTCAGGAGGAATATAGCTCCCAGGCTTAATGACACATCTATTAAGAGTTTTCAAGACAGGAAGCAAGAAGGAAATTGAGGTTTCTGTTCATTCCTTTTTCCAAGGAGCATGAAGGTCCTTCCTGTCAGGACTGGGGCATTTCAACAGCTCCATATGCTGTCCTTAACGGTTCATACCCAGGTGCACTATCCAGAGTTGATGCTCAAAAAAAAGTCTGATGAGTAACTGAACGCTGCCAATGCACAATTTCTTCCATATGTAACTTGGATACTGTTTCATTATTGTGATCTTGGATTCTTAAAAAATAATAAAAGTAATACTTTGAGCCTATAATGGAACAGTATCTGAGAAGGAATATATATATATATATTTGAATCACTTTGCTGTGCACCTGAAACTAACACACCATTGTAAACATCAATCTAAAAAAATGCTTTGATAAAAGAGGAAGAAAAGAGTCCTTCTGGGCAAGCTTCTTTGAAACTTCTATTCTTAGGGAAAGGAAAAGTTGAGGGAAAGACATGTTCATTAGTGAGCCCCGTTTTGATCCAGGCATTATACTATATATTTTACCTGTCTTAGTTCATTTAATATTTGCAACAATCCTTGTTGTTGTTCAGTTGCTAAATTGTGTCCAACTCTTTGCGATCCCATGGATTGCATGCAGCACACCACGCTTTCCTATCCTTCACCATCTCCCAGAGTTGCTGAAACAATCCTCAGGTAGGCATTAATGTGTCTGCTTTGTTGAAGGAAATGAAGTTCAAAGAACTGAATTAACCTACTCAAGACAAATAAGAGAAAAAGCCAGAGTTTATAACCAAGCTTGTTTGATTTCAAAGCTGATTCTAATAAATCACTGCTGCTGCTGCTGCTAAGTCGCTTCAGTCGTGTTTGACTCTGTGCAACCTCATAGACGGCAGCCCACCAGGCTCCCTCCCTGGGATTCTCCAGGTAAGAACAGTGGAGTGGGTTGACATTTCCTTCTCCAGTGAATGAAAGTGAAAAGTGAAAGTGAAGTCGCTCAGTCGTGTCCGACTCTTCGTGACCCCATGGACTGCAGCCTACCAGGCTCCTCCGTCCATGGGATTTTCCAGGCAAGAGTACTGGAGTGGGGTGCCATTGCCTTCTCCAAATAAATCACTATTTACTAAAAATAAACAAACCACAAAGACAACCACCATCAACCACAAACACTGTGCTTCTGTCTGTCCTGTTCACTGTAAATCACCTCAATCCTCTTTTGGAAATAGGGGAGAATATAATAATGGGAAAAAATCCTAATGCTGTCAATAGGGACAATGCTTTTCAATATCATTTGCCCAAATGGGGACTTTAATTGTAAGCAATATATAATGGGGGGAAATTATTTATGGCTTTTATGTCTTACTAACATATGTATGGATCATGAGGTTCTGCAACCTTCTTTTGAAATCAGGTCACAAACTATTAACAAATAAGGGATTTTGCTCGTCTCACCCAAGTATGTGTGTCTTTCCTACCTCTCAAACTGTTCTACTAGGAAACAACAAAGGATATCTACAAAGAGGCAAACTTACAAGGGTAATTATTGTCTTCTTTAATACATGTTAATATTATTTGAGGCCAATTTCAAGCACTTCAAACAATGTATTATTGTAATAGAAGAAAAGATTTTCTAATAAAAACAGCTTTTTGGGATCATTTCCAGTTTTCTTTTGATAACGCGAATTGATTTTTTTAAAAAGAGCTCCAACTGCACAGTCTTTGAAAAGCTACCTCAAATAGGTCAGAGTCTTACTTACTTCCCTGGCTGTGCCGTTCAGCATGAAAGGCTGCCTGCGTTTTCTCATGACTTTACTCCTCTGGGGACTTCCCGTGGATCATTTCTCTTAGTAAAAAACAATCCATTGACTGAGCCTATCCTAAAGCTAACAAACTGAGCTTTCCACAGGGAAACAACGGCAAATTGAGTACAGCTATTGACCAATCTTCTGTAGTTAAAAACACAACAAACTCTACTGTGTCCGATCCATTCTTGAATTACTGGTCATTTTCATGTATGCATTACTTACTACTTGATAACCTTTCAGACAAGTAGAACAAAAATTTGGCCACTATTTTCTTTCTGTTTTTGTAATCTGTGCCTGCATGCTAAGTTGATTCAGTTGTGTCCGACTCTGTGCGACCCTATGGACTATAGTCTGCCAGGCTCCTCTGTCTGTGGGATTCTCCAGGCAAGAATGCTGGAGTGGGTTGCCATGCACTTCTCCAGGGGATCTTCCAGACTCAGGATCGAACCCAGGTCTCCAGCATTGCAGGTGGATTCTTTGCTGTTTTGAGCCACCAGGGAAGCCCTTCCTTTACTCACAGCTAATCCCAAAGAAAGGCAATGGCAAAGAATTGTTCAAACTAATGGACAACTGTGCTCATTTCACATGTTAGCAGAGTAATGCTCAAAATCCTTCAGGCTGCCTTCAACAGTATGTAAACCAAGAATGTCCAGATATACAAGCTGGATTTAGAAAAGGCAGAGGAGCCAGAGATCAAATTGCCAACATTCATCAGATCACAGAGAAAGCAAGAGAATTCTAGCAAAACATCTACTTCTGCTTCATTGACCATGCTAAAGCCTTTGACTGTGTGGATCACAACAAATTGTGGAAAAGTCTTAAAGAGATGGGAATATCAGAATACCTTGTCTGCCTCCTGAGAAACCTGTATGCAAGTCAAGAAGCAACAGTTAGAACCAGACATGGAACAATGGACTGGTTCAAAACCGGGAAAGGAATATGTGAAGGTTGTATATTGTCACCCTGCTTATTTAACTTATATGCAGAGTACATCATGCAAAATGCCAGGCTGGATGAAGCACAGGCTGGAATCAAGATTGCCAGGAGAAACATCGACAATCTCAGATATGCAGATGATACCACTCTAATGGCAGAAAGTGAAGAGGAACTGAAGAGCCTCTTGATGAAGGCGAAAGAGGGAAGTGAAAACGCTGGCTTAAAACTCAACATTCCAAAAACTAAGGTCATGGTATCTGGTCCCATCACTTAATGGCAAATCAATGGGGAAAAAGTAGAAACAGTGACAGATTTTACCTTTCTTCTTCGGCTCCAAAATCACTGTGGGTGGTAACTGCAGCCATGAAATTAAAAGACGTTTGCCCCCTGGAAGAAAAGCTATGACAAACTCAGACAGTGTATTAAAAACAGAGACATCATTTTGCCAACAAAAGTCCATATAGTCAAAGCTATGGTTTTTCAGTAATCATGATAGAATGTGGGAGATGGACCATAAAGAAGACTGAGCACCAAAGAACTGATGCTTTCAAACTGTGGTGTTGGAGAAGACTCTTGAGAGTCCCTTGGACAGCAAGGAGATCAAACTAGTCAATCCTAAAGGAAATCAACCCTGAATATTCACTGGAAGAACTGATGCTGAAGCTGAAGCTCCAGTCCTTTGGCCACCTGATGCAAAGATTCGACTCACTGAAAAGGACCCTCATGCTGGGAAAGATTGAGAGCAGGAGTAGAAGGGGACGATAGATGATGAGATGGTTGGATGGCATCACTGACTCCAGGGACATGAGTTTGAGTAAACTCACGAATACTAAAAGACAGGGAAGCCTGGTGTGCTGCAGTTCATGGGGTCACAAAGAGCAGGACATGACTTAGTGACTGAACAACAACAATAAAAAACTGTCATGTTACATAACAACAGACTGGTTCCAAATAGGAAAAGGAGTACGTCAAGGCTGTATATTGTCACCCTGCTTGTTTAACTTCTATGCAGAGTACATCATGAGAAATGCTGGGCTGGAGGAAGCACAAGCTGGAATCAAGATTGCCGGGAGAAATATCAATCACCTCAGATATGCAGATGACACCACCCTTATGGCAGAAAGTGAAGAAGAACTAAAGAGCCTCTTTAGTGATGAAAGTGAAAGAGGAGAGTGAAAAAGTTGGCTTGAGGCTCAATGTTCAGAAAACTAAGATCATGGCACCTGGTCCCATCACTTCATGGGAAATAGATGGGGAAACAGTGGAAACAGTGTCAGACTTTATTTTTTTGGGCTCCAAAATCACTGCTGATGGTGATTGCAGCCATGGAATTAAAAGACGCTTACTCCTTGGAAGGAGGGTTATGGCCAACCTAGATAGCATATTTAAAAGCAGAGACATTACTTTGCCAACAAAAGTCCGTCTAGTCAAGGCAGAGTTGGACGGTGAAGAAAGCTGAGCGCCGCAGAATTGATGCTTTTGAACTGTGGTGTTGGAGGTTTGCCCAGGTTTGTCTTGAGAGTCCCCTGGATTGCAAGGAGATCCAACCAGTCCATCCTAAAGGAGATCAGTCCTGGGTGTTCATTGGAAGGACTGATGTTGAGGCTGAAACTCCAATACTTTGGCCACCTCATGCAAAGAGTTGACTCATTGGAAAAGACCCTAATGCTGGGAAGGACTGGGGGCAGGAGGAGAAGGGGACGACAGAGGATGAGATGGTTGGATGGCATCACCGACTCGATGGACGTGGGTTTGGGTAAACTCCGGGAGTTGGTGATGGACAGGGAGGCCTGGTGTGCTGCGATTCATGGGGTCACAAAGAGTTGGACACGACTGAGTGACTGAACTGATCTGAATATATCAACAAGCACCATCTGTCTATCTCATTTCACATTCACAACATCATGAAGCCATTAGTATCCCTATATTTTAGATGAAGAAACGGAGCCATTGGTAAGCTAACTCACCTAGGATCACACGGCATTAAGAGGAAGGCGGGAGCTGCCCAGGTTTGTCCCTAGTCCTTGACCAAACTCATATATAACAGTTGTCTCACTGGACCTTTCAATTTAGCAAGGTTTTGGAAATATTTTGTTTCTGTGGGATTTCATTAGTAAAGGAAATGAAATGAAAAGAATAATCGTGGTACATTTTGTGATTTTGCAGTAAGGAGCTCATGATCTGAGCCACAGTTCAGCTGCAAAGAACATAATCAATCTCATTTTGGTATTAACCATCTGGTGATGTTCAAGTGTAGAGCTGTCTCTTGGGTTTTGGAAAAGGGTGTTTGCTATGACCAGCATGTTCTGTTGACAAAACTCTGTTAGCCTTTCCTCTGCTTCATTTTGCACTCCAAAGCCAAACTTGCCTAATGTTCCAGGTATCTCTTGACTTTCTGCTTTTGCATTACAGTCCCCTATGATAAAAAGGACACCTTTTTTTTTTGATGTCAGTTCTAAAAGGTATTGCAGTTCTCCATAGAACTGTTCAACTTCAGCTTCTTCAATATCAGTGGTTGAGGCATAGATTTGGATTAATGAGATGTTGAATGCTTTGCCTTGAAAACAAACCAAGGTTATTCTGTCTTTTTTGAAGTTTCATTCAAGTACTGCATTTCAGATTCTTTTGTTGACTATGAGGGCTACTCCATTTCTTCTAAGGGATTCTTACCCACAGTAGTAGATATAATGGTCATCTAAATTAAATTTGCCCATTCTGGTCCATTTTAGTTCACTGATTCCTAAGTTGTCAATCTTCAATCTTCTCATCTCCTTATGACCACATTCAATTTACCTTGATTCATGAAGCTAATATTCCAGGTTCCTATGCGATATTGTTCTTTACAGCATCAGACACATCCACAGACACCAGACACATCCACAACTGAATGTCATTTCTGCTCTGGCCCACCCACTTCATTCTTTCCAGAGCTATTAGTAATTACCCTCTGCTCTTCCCCAGTAGCATACTGGACACCTACCACCCTGTGGGGCTTATCTTCTGGTATCACATCTTTTTGTCTTTTCATACTGTTCTTGGGGTTCTCCAGGCAAGAATACTGGAGTGGTTTGCCATTTCCTCCTCCAGTGGACCACACTTTGTCAGAACTCTTCATCATGACCCGTCCGTCTTGAGTGGCCTTGCACGGCATGGCTCACAGCTTCATTGAGTTATGCAAGCCCCTTCACCATGACGAGGCTGTGATCCATGAAAGGGAAATAAATAATGTATCTTTCTTATATATGTATTATTGCTTTTCAGATGTACGTACTTATAGTGGGATAAGTAAAAAGCAAATTAACTTTTAGAAACATTGCTAATTTTATTCTAGTTTTTGATAATTCTTAGTTCAATATCTTAATTTTTTCCTTTTATTATCATTAATAAAGTAATGCTACTATGTAGTTAAAAAAATCTCCAGAGGAGAAAAACAAATTGAATTATTTTCTTTTTACAGTAAAATCTTGAGTTATAAATCTGAATGGTACATGTGGCGGAATACTTATTCACACATATCACTTACATAATTAAATGTTATTAACATACTTAAAATTTATGATTAAAGTTATCTTTAAGGTTATAAAATCTATGATTGAAATGATTTTAAGGTTATAAAATGTAGATGTGCTCTTTGATAACTAGATAAGTTGTAACTTCTGCATCTTTTCAGAAAAATGCTTCCTTATCTAATGATATGTCAAATAGTATTTAAGTTTGCCTATCTTCAGTAAGCTCTACCTACTTAGTGTAATCATCCTAGACATAAATATTTCAGAAGTTGGACAGTATGATTGAGTACAAAATAACTGCAACATTAATATTAATGTACTTTTTGTCTGTTTACAGATAAAGGAAACATTCATTTAGTACTATCTAGTAAGTGCCTACTATAATGCAAGCTCTATGAAGGCTTCTTAAAAAGTAGGTAGGATATATCACACTACATAGCACTTGGGGTATAAAATTTCTCTTTCCATCTATGCAGACTATGAGTGTCTTGGTGATAGGAATGTGTTTGCTCTTGTCATGGTCAACAATGTTAAATTTAATGATTAATTTTCAGATTTTATCTTTTACTTATTGTCTGCCATTTTTATCTCCACTAGAATGTAAGTTGTGTGAGGGCAAGAGTTTTGAATGTTTTAATAACTGCTGAATCAAAGTGCCTATAACAAAGTTTAGCACATAGTAGGTGCTCAGTAAGTGTCTGTTGAATATATAACCAATTAAATGAGTATAAAGTTTTACTAGTCTCCTGGTGGGATGGGGTGGGAGATGGGAGAGGGATTCAGGAGGGAGGAGACATATGTATACCTGTGGCTGATTCGTGTTGATGTGTGGCAGAGGCCAACACAATATTGTAGAGTAACTGTCCAACAATAATTGTATTTTGTTCTATACTTCTCAATATTATACACTTATAATCTTTGATAATTAAAAAATCTTGATACCTAACAATATTGATTCTTGCTTTTATATTATAATACAATTTAAATTGTATAACATAAAATTACACATTATATCTAATAATATAATTAATAAAAGTAGATTTATTTGTAGTTTCAATGTCAGTCAAGTCAATGAAGTTGCTCAGTCTTCCCTGGTGAGCCCAAGGGAAGACTGAGTGACTTTCACTTGCAATGTCCACCTTGCCACTTTCACTTAACAATATTCCCTGAAATCATTCCATAGCAAAATACAGAAATTTAAGAAAATAACTACATGATACAAACTTTGACCACTCTTCATTCAACCAGTCTACTATTAGTAGATATTTGAGGTATTGTCAGTCATTTTTTACTATTACAAGTAGTACTGCAATAGCCTTCTGTATATCTTTTCATATTTTTCACCATGGTAGAGATGGTCTGCAGGATCTAAGAGTAAGCATATATGTAAAGAAAGTGAAAGTGTGAGTCATGTCCAACGCTTTGCAACCCCATGGACTGTAGGCCACCAGCTTCCTCTGTCCATGAGGTTTTCTAGGCAAAAATACCGAAGTGGGTTGCCATTTTCTTCTCCAGTGGATCCTCCCAACTCAGGGACTGAACGTGGGACTTTAGCACTGCAGCCATTCTTTACCATCTGAGCCACCAGGGAAGCCCCAAGCGTATATGTAAACATAGTTAAATTTTTCTCCATAACAGCTGTACAATTTGCATTTACACCAAGACATGAGAGTCCCTGCTTTCCAAAACCTTTCTTTTAGAGGACTGAACTACTTGACTACTGCTATGGTGACAAATTACTGCAAATTTAATAGATTTAAAGCAACACAAATTCATTACTTTACAGTTCTAGACATCAAATCAAAAAATCGTTCTCCCTAGGCTAAGATGAAGGTGTCAGCAAGTGTTTTCCTTCCAGAGGCTCTAGAGGAGAAATCTGTTTCCTCTTACTAGAAGCAACCCACATTCCTTTGTTTGTGGCCCCCTCCTGTTTTCAAAGCCAAGGATCACAGAACTCTGACCTCTGCCCTGATTACCATATCTTCCCCTGGGACTGACTCTCCTGCTTACTCTTCATTGGTGAAGACCTTAGTGATTACTCTACATCTAACAGGATAATCCAGGATACTCTCCAGGTCTCACAATACTTAATTTAATCACACCTGCAAAGTACCTTTTCCCATGCAAAGTTCTGGGGTTTAGAATGTAGACATCTTTGAGGGCTAATATTCTGCCTACTACAAACATGTTGCTAACCTTTCTGATTTTTGACAATCTTATTGATAATGAAAGTATTCTCAATGAATTTTAATTACCTTTAATAATTATGCATGAATTTGAACATAGTTTTCTATATCCTATGCTCTTTGCATTTTTTTTCCTATGAGCTCTTTATATCTCTTGTCCGTTTTTACAGTTGGTCTCTTTGTTTCTATTTAAAAATTCTGGGGTCTCTGTTGAACTTAATTCTATTAAATTTGGAACAGATTCTGTTTTCCCTTTTTCTATAAAGCTCTTCAGTTATCCCAGGGACACTTACTGAGAAGCCTATCTTTTCCCCACTGATGCATTCGCCACTTTTTTCATATAATAAATTTCCACATATAATTTTATCTATATCTAGTTTTTAAATTCTGTTTCATTTTAGGTCTTTTCTTTTAAACTTTCATAATATACCTTATTAATACAAAGACTGCTTGTTCTTAGGAAACATTCAGCAATTGACATTAAAGCCAATGACTGAAATGAAAGTATTATATTTATTATGCACTCGGATGTTTTTCCCATTAGAATTTGAAGTGGCTGGGTATTATATCACCTACTTTTATTTCCCTGGTCTCTAGCAGTGTTCCTTGAACATTAAGGACAATCAATAAATCATTCTTAAAAATGTGTAGATGAAAATGTTGGACAGCACATCTCTGCGGAATACTTTACGTTCAGCAATGTTGTGTTTGCTTCTAAACGTAGCAGACCTTATTCATCCAATGAGGACTCTGAGTGCTAGGCAGCAAGGTATTTCTTACCTCCGGCTTTGTAAATGAGGGATGTGAAGCTTAGAAATGCTTAGGCTACTTTCTCAAGGTCACTAATCAGACAGTAGAACTGGAGCTGAAATTAAGTCTTCTGACTTCAAATTTAATGCTCTTTGCATTAGAGACTACATTCTTGCCCTTGAGTTCATTTCTCCTTATTTCTCTTATAATTCTAAAACAACATTCATCCAAGAGATGTACATGTTACTAAGGTCTAAACCTGATCACAATGAAATGAACAAACTATTCCTCATCAAAAGGAGTGCATGAGAGCCAAAATAACATTTTCAAATGATCATTTGTAAACATCATTTTGAGGGTGATGATATTAATTACTATGCCAAAGCCTTTGACTACGCCAAAGCCTTTGACTGTGGAACAAAAAACTGCAGAAAATTCTTAAAAGAGATGGGAATACCAGACCACCTGACCTGCCTCCTGAGAAATCCATTTGCAGGTCAAGAAGCCACAGTTAGAACTGGACATGGAACAGACTGGTTCCAAATTGGGAAAGGAGTACATCAAGGCTGTATATTGTCATCCTGCTTATTTAACTTATTTGCAGAGTACATCATGAGAAATGCTGAGCTGGAAGAAGCACAAGCTGGAATCAAGATTGCCAGGAGAAATATCAATAACCTCAGATATGCAGATGAAACCACCCTTATGGCAGAAAGTGAAGAAGAACTAAAGAGACTCTTGATGAAAGTGAAAGAGGAGAGTGGAAAAGCTGGCTTAAAACTCAACATTCAGAAAATTAACATCATGGCATCCAGTCCCATCACTTCATGGGAAATAGATGGGGAAACAATGGAAACAGGGACAGACTTTATTTTTCTGGGCTCCAAAATCACTGCAGATGGTGACTGCAGCCATGAAATTAAAAGATGCTTGCTCCTTGGAGGAAAAGCTTTGACCAACCTAGACAGCATATTAAAAAGCAGAGACATTACTTTACCAACAAAGGTCTGTTTAGTCAAAGCTATGGTTTTTCCAGTATGTATGGATATGAGAGTTGGACTATAAAGAAAGCTGAGCACCAAAGAATTGATGCTTTTAAACTGTGGTTTTGGAGAAGACTCTTGAGAGTCCCTTGGACCGCAAGGAGATCCAACTAGTCCATTCTAAAGGAAATCAGTCCTGAATATTCAGCTAATGTTGAAGCTGAAACTCCAACACTTTGGCCACCTGATGCAAAGAACCGACTCATTGGAAAAGACCCTGATGCTGGCAAAGATTGAAGGCAGGAGGAGAAGGGGATGACAGAAGATGAGACGGTTGGATGGCATCACCAACACGATGGACATGAGTTTGAGTAGGCTCTGGGAGTTGGTGATGGACAGAGAAGCCTAGCGTGCTGCAGTCCATGGGGTCTCAAAGAGTCAGACACGACTGAGTGACTGAATTGACTGAATATTAATTACATGTTTAAAGGTGGTAATTAAATAATAAATGTAGTTTTGCTCAACATTTTTAATGTTTATTAGTCTTTTACTATTTTTATATTTTTTTACTAAAAGATTATGAAGACTAATTTTTATTAATTTTTAAAATTTATATATAAATCTGTATGTTCAGACAGCACCACAAGGCTGCACACAAAAGAAGCCGAGGAAATGACAATGCTGTGTTTCTAGGCACAACTAACAGGATAGAAAGAAAATGAATGAGAAGAAAAATAGTAAGTTTTTCTTATTTTTAGATGCTTGGTTCATTGTTTCCAGTGATAAATGAGGAAAGAAACTAAAATAGAGTAAAAAAAACCAGATACTAAATTATTATAATAATGTCGCTGAAATCCACTATGTTCTCATATGTTAAAAGTAGAAGACGTGTTTAGCAAAGTTGCTTCAATAATATGGTATTATATTTTAGATTTTTAGACAATATATTAACTAATTGATTATGAACATCAGTTCTGCATCTGAACTCTGGTT
The DNA here is from genome assembly GCA_024291935.2 of Okapia johnstoni. NCBI lineage: Eukaryota > Metazoa > Chordata > Mammalia > Artiodactyla > Giraffidae > Okapia > Okapia johnstoni. The sequence continues at coordinate 73,337,842 of CM044318.1, read as the reverse complement.
TTCCTTGAATGATTTACTGTAATATTTGTAGTTTAAATCAGTTTTATTGTGATTATATTTAAAATCATCAAGGACACTAATAAATTGCCATGTACATTTTACTGTTACTCTATAGATCTATCTTTTAAATATGCATTATGCAAGCTAAAATATATTTACATTTAATAAATGAACATTCCAAATCTAGATGGAATGCCTATTTCCAGAATTAAGGTTCCTAAGGGAGAAAACAAAATTTCTGCTTGTGGAAGCTAAACATAATGTTGTGTAATCGATTGGTTCACTTAAAGGCATCAGCTATGCTCCCTTTGATGATAGATTAAGTAAATATGAGAGTAGACAGCACAAACATTATGGGTATTATACAGCATATTGTAGTGAAGACTATCAAAATTGGTCATGCTCTAGAGCAAGCAATATGGATGAAAGTGCTTTATGATAAATGTATTTATAAAGAAATAGAGAGAAATGATTATATTAATTATATAAGTGGTGAATAAATTGTGACATACAGGGTAAATAAAAACCAAAATAGTCTTTAGGCTTTTCCAGAGCAGAAAAGAGCTCCAGACTTAAAAACAGCCAAAAGCATCAAGCATCATATAGGTTTATTCATTATATAAAGAAAAATCTCCACTTGCACAAGCATGGAAAAATCCAAAGTAACAAGAAGAAACTACAAACCTCACAATTTGCAACCGAGGGACAAAAATGATACAGCTGGTCACTAACACTAAGCAAATGATTTCTAGATTAGATGAGCAGGATGGATTTTTGAGCAGGATGGACTTTTAGCCTTCCTCAATTGTATAAAACAGCACTGAAACTTAAGGATCCACAAGAGTGTGCTTCCACATTGCCAGCTGCCTTAGGGGTAGATTTCTGTGTTACACCACACCAGGAGAATAATGACCGTACACATTCACCAGCTTTGACTCACAAAGCTAGTAGGGAAAGCCACTGCAGGAGTGGCTGGCTACAAACAATAGATTGCTATCAATAGTGGACTTTTTCTCCTCTGATCTTACTTAACCTCACCAGGTATCTTCACTATTCCTTCTCTCCCTATCACTGTAAAGTAAAAAACAAGAACATGTCTAACACCACACAAAAAAAACTGTATTTGAGTCATATTCATTACACATGCCTTGGTTAAAATCAGTATCCCCTTAATAAGTACTTGGTGATCATCATCCTAGGGCCAGTCTGCAAGAATGAACAGACCTGAACTTGAACTCAAAGCTCATTTCAACAACAGGTGACATTACACAATATGTAAGGCTGAAGATTGTATTTTGTTTCCTTTCTATCTATGATAAGTATGTTCCTTATCAAAGTGAATACCAACTTCCATTGCTCATTAAGGCTGTCATGTTTTTCACAGTCTCATCTGCCTTATAATTGAAATTCTTATTTTAACAGCATTATCTTAATGTTATTGCTAGCTACAGAACGTCTTGCAAAGACTGCAACATTAAAGCTAATTTGGCCCTCTATCTTTGGATAATGGACTGTCTGGAATATAACAAACTATGAATACTTATACTTGGACTGAAATATGTCAAGGTTACGTCCCCCATTATTGCAGTTTGTCATAGGTGGCTCTTAAAACGGTTGGCTATAATTTCTCCCCTCTGACTAATCTCATGCTGCTTATGGTCTCTTTTGTTAGAGTGGCAAAAATCAGAATTCCTAATGATGCAAAGTTTCTTTTCTTTCATTCTTAATTAAAACTGGTTATGCACTTCAGTTAAGATTCCCAGTGACAAAAATTAGATCAGTATTACAGTAAGAATTAAGAAAGTACTCCTAGGATTATAGTCAATGTGCAATTTAAAAATTATAATACTGAAAATAAAAATATAGATCAAATGACCTATATTGTTAACTTAAGTAGCACCTTCTATTAAGCAAAGCTGCAATTATTATAATTTAATGGCTATACAGTACTACCAAAGAAACAATATACACAATATGCTAATAAAGTAAAACAATCTCACTTAATGAGTTTTTACTTCCCATTCAGGTATGATGATTTCCCACAGCTTATTGAATAACACTTGGAATAACATAACTAGCAAATACTTCACACTTTACATATAAATAGGTCTAACCAGAAATCTGATAAAACCTTAGAGATAAATACTAGAAATTAAAATTTAAACATTTAAAAATAGTTATGTTCAATACTAATAAGAAATCAAGAGCTCTGAGATTCAATTAAAATTTAATCTCTGATGCCTGGGATTTGCTTCAAAATAACCACCTGTGGAGCTGGGGAAAAACAGGGCAGAGATGAAATATGATTGGCCATGAGCCATCAACTGCTAAAGCTGGGGAATATAACTGATCTATTTCTATCTAGCTTAAATTTTTTTATTATAAAATTTAAAAATTAATTTTTGATATTAATATTTCATTTCTTATTTAATGGTGTTATTTCACTAAAGAGGGCCTCATAGGAAGCTGGAAAAATACAGCTGTATTATGAAGATACTTTTCCAAAGTTATGTGAAGATATTCTTCTGAAGTTACATTTCTGGATTCTTATTTTATTGGAATATATTAGATATCCACTGCTCCCAGTCTTTTATTTTATTTTATTTTTTAATTAGTTTACTTTCTATTTTTTAACCAGTCTTTTATTTTAGAATATTTCTTAGTTGATATCTATGCATATTATGTTTGTGGAAAAATTAATATTTGAAGATATGGAGAGCTATAAATGCTAGGCAGGGGCTCCATCTACCTTGAAAAGATGTTTAGGTCTCCTCAAAACCAAATAAGACAAAGATATACCATCATACCCACATCAGAGAAACAAAAGAAAATCCAAGGTCAACAATAACTTTTATATGTTGCTGATGGGAATACAAAATGGTACAGCCACTTTGTTGTTGTCCAGTCACTAAGTCCTGTCCAACTCTTTGTGACCCCATGGACTGCAGCATATCAGGCTCTCCTGTCCTCCACTATTTCCCAGAGTTTGTATAAATTCATGTCCATTGAGTTGGTGATGCTATCTAATCATCTCATCTTTTGTGGCCCCCTTCTCCTTTTGCCTTCAATCTTTCCCAGCATCAGTCTTTTCCAGTGAGTCATCTCTTCACATCAGGGGGCCAAAGTATTGGAGCTTCAGCCACTTTGGGAAATAGTTAAATATAATTTTACCATATGACCCAACAATCTCACTGATAGGTATTTCCCCAAGAGAAATGAAAACGTATTTCCATATAAAGACCTATGAGTGAGTGAGTGAAAGTCACACAGTCGTGTTTAACTCTTTGCAACCCTATGGACTGTAGCTCACCAGGCTCCTCTGTCCATGGGATTCTCCAGGCAAGAGAAGCCTCCAGGCATGGAGTGGGTTGCCATGCCTTTTCCAGGGGATTTTCCCTACCCATGGATTGAACCTAGGTCTCCCACATTGCAGGCACATTTTTCACTGTCTGAGTCACCAGGGAAGACTTATATGAAAATGTTAATGCCAGTTTTATTTCCAATAGTTCCAGATTGGAAATAATCCAAATGTCCATCACCTGGTGACTAGATAAATAAATTGTGTCCATCCATACAATGGAATGCTCTTCAGCAACGGAATAAACTACTGACACCTACAATGACATGGATGGATCCTGAAAACATTATGCCATATAAGTGAAAGAAGTCAGACATCAAAGGCTACGTACTATGTGCTTCCATCTATTTGGCCTCCCAGTACAGGCAAAACTATAAGGAAATAATCAGATCAGTTGTTGCCAGGGGTTTAGGGCAGAGAGATGGAATTGACCCAGAAGGGAATGAGGGCACTGATTGAGTATGGATGAGGCATCTTATGTTTATAATATACTTTTCTGTATTTTCCAAAGTTTCTATAATTAGAATGTTTTAATTTTCTAATCAGTGGGATAAACTAACATAAAATTAATAACTGATGTTATGACATCTATATTGCCTTGATAATTCATGAATACATAGAAAAATAGTCAAATAATATGTCATTAATAAGTCAACCATATATTCTCTCAGTATGTGATAAAAACTGTGCATATGCATTTATACAGGCATTTATGTACTCAGACATTTACACTTCATTCACAGTGGGAGACCGGAGGTATTTAGTTAATTAAATGTTACTATGGAAAGAGTGATCTTATGTTAATCTCCCTACAATAAAATATCTTTATTACTAATTATACCAAAATTAAACTTTCTTTAATGAACCAAAAGTATTCTGGGATCTCACGGTGCTTCAGGTTTATTATCATGTGTGTGAGTTATTACAACGCCTGAGAGTGTGAGGAGCAACAGGATGAATCTGGGAGAAAAACGAAGGAGTGACGGGGCAGAGGAGGAGATACTGATGTCATTCTCCATAGACAATTCTAAGATAGTCTGAAGCACTGACGATATCATAGACACTTGTGTATTGTCTGGAGCACCGAGTGCTTGGCACATTTTCTTGCTACTTTTTCTTCAAATAAATGGAACCATCAAAAGCTGATGTACTTTTAATAAAATGTTCTCTGGGACTTGTTGAAATGTAATTTATATAAGGTAAAATTATTGTTTCGAGAATGTCCTGCCTAAAATTTCCCCAAAACATACACACAGAGGTCATAATGCATCATTTCAAAGAGAGATTCAAGGACCACATATACCATATATACTTCAAAGATTCATAGAGTTTTGAAAGTGAATATTCTAACAAGAAGTCATAAGCAAAAATCTTATGTAGGGTATGTGTGAGGGCAGTGGACAGGCATATGAGAAATCTCTGTACATGCTTCTTTATTTTGCTGTCAACATAAAGCTGCTCTAAAAAAGTAAAATATGTTTAAGAAGTACATAGGTTTAATGATACTTGGTAATTACTCATTTGGAGTACATAACTCATTTACGCTTGCTTTCCCCCTGTATGAAGATACATGTGTGTATGTGGACAACACAGTGTTTATATAACATCTTCCAATTTGTTCACCAAAAGACTTTGTTCACTCAAAATCACCATCTTCTCTAGAGAAAGCTTTTTTTTGCTTTTTTTTTTTTTAAATTCTGGGACATTGTATATATGTGTGTTACAGTACATTAAAGTGAGTTATGGAAGTTGTAATATTGGATGACTAGAACACATATTGGGCTTCCCCAGTGGCTCAGCAGTGAAAAATCCACCCGCAGTACAGGAAAGGCAGGAGACTTGGGTTTGATCCCTGGGTTGGGAAGACCCTCTCAGGAAGGAAATGGCAACCTATTCCAGTATTCTTGCCTGGGAAATTGTATGGGCAGAGGAGCCTCGTGGGCTGCGGTCCATAGGGTCACAAAAGAATCGGACACAACTGAGAGACTAGACAATAACAACTCTATCTCTTGAGCATCCATATTGTCAGCCACAGACCTTTGCATTCCCTATCACACTCCTTGTCTGCTTCCCTCAGCACTTTTAAAAGAGGCTCTCATACCAGCATCTCCCATTAATTTAATTATCTGTATTCAGCTTTCCAGTATCTAACCCTGAGTCAATCTAACTAGGTGTTTTCCTCACTTCTGATTCCAGCTTTAAGAAAAAGTCATTGTTGATGCTAAAATTCATGCTAAGTGCCTTTGGGTTTTCTTTGCTGCTCAGCAATCCTTTTGTCACCTTAAGATAATGCTTTTCATTCACTTCTTCTTTTATTCAAACATTCTTTCTATTTCTTTTTTTTCAGAGTAGAAGAATTAGTTGAATTCTACCACCAGGTAGGCAAGTTCTTCTAGGACAAGTGAACAGCAGAAACAAAGACAGAGGCAAGTGGCATTGAGCAGGGATCTGGTTATTGGCATGAGATGGCAAGTAAAGACATAGTAAGAATGAACGGACTGTAGGATACAGTACGTTACACAGTGGAATTTGAATTTTCACTGTAGGAGATGAGAATCCAATGGGGAATTTTGAGAAGGGTGATATGAATATTTGTACCCTACGAAGAAGACTTTCGTAGCAATGTGACAAAAAGTCTGGAAGAGGGAAGTAGGTTGAGGGAGGGCAACCAGGAAGGAGGGTAACAGAATAGGATCAGGAAATGATCTTAAGGCTTGAAACTAGAAAATCAGTAGTGGGGACGAAGTGACAAATTTAAGATATGTTTACACTGAAGAACTGACAGAGCTCAATGACTGATAGAAAACAGAGACCAGATTAGGAGGAGGAATCTTGGATAACTCCTGGTTTTCACTCTTAACCAATTGTCATAGCCTTTTCAACAAGTACTATTCTTAAGGCTCAACCTTATACCCCGACCTCACCCTAAGCAGGTGACCTTACTTCTAAAAGTACAATAAAAAAAATACGGTCATCAAAGGTAAAAGGTCACCAAAGATGGAACTGCTCAAAATTAATTAGTTCATCTTTACTCATCATTTTCTTATCCTGTCTTATCTTTACAAAATTAATCCTTATACCTGTCTCCTTGATTCTCTTTCTGCTTTCCCATCTCCTCAACCCTAACAAGCATTATGTCTACTTCAAAATTTTTCTCCCAGAGTAACTTTTTCTTGAAACCACCAATTTCTTAAAACTACTGTCTCATTTCCTTCCTTCCTTACAACATTATGGATTTCAACACTGTAGTCTACCTTGCTGTATCCATGTTCTCATCTTCAATCCAATTCTGATGGTCTTGTTTCTGCTCTTCAATAGAAACTAGTTCCACAAAATTCATCACATAAAAACTTACATCACCATAGGTAAAATACATAGCCAACAGGAATTTGCTGTATGACTCAGGAAACTCAAACAGGGGCTCTGTATCAACCTAGAGGGGTGGGATGGGGAGGGAGATGGGAGGGAGGTTCAAAACGGAGGGGATATATGCATACCTATGGCTGATTACTGAGGGAGGCTTTCTTATCTCTCCTGTTATTCTTTGGAACTCTGCATTCAAAGGGGTACATCTTTCCTTTTCTCCTTTGCATTTTGCTTCTCTTCTTTGCTCAGCTATTTGTAAGGCCTCCGCAGATAACCATTTTGTCTTTTTGCATTTGTTTTTCTTGGGGAGGTCTTGATCACTGCCTAGTGTACAATGTGACAAACTTATTTCCATAGTTCTTCAGGCACTCTGTCCGTCAGATCTGATCCCTTGAATCTATTGTCACTTCCACTGTATAATCGTATGGGATTTGACTGAGGTCATACCTGTAAGGTCTAGTGGTTTTCCCTACATTGTAGTGGTTTTCCCAGACTGGTTCCAAATCAGGACAGGAGTACGTCAAGGCTGTATACTGTCACCCTGCTTATTTAACTTATATGCAGAGTACATTATGTGAAATGCCAGGCTGGGTGAAGCACAAGCTGGAATCAAGATTGCCGGGAGAAATATCAAAAACCTCAGATAGGCAGATGACACCACCCTCGTGGGAGAAAGTGAAGAAGAACTTAAGAGCCTCTTGATGAAAGTGAAAGAGGAGAGTGAAAAAGTTGGCTTAAAGCTCAACGTTCAGAAAGCTAAGATCATGGAATCTGGTCCCATCACTTCATGACAAATGCATGGGGAAACAGTGTAAACAGTGACAGACTTTATTTTTTGGAGCCTCAAAATCACTGCAGATGGTGACTGCAGCCTTGAAATTAAAAGACGCTTGCTCCTTGGAAGAAAAGTTATGACCAACCTAGACAGCATATTAAAAAGCAGAGACATTACTTTACCAACAAAGGTCCATCTAGTCAAAGCTATGGATTTTCCAGTAGTCATGTATGGATGTGAGAGTTGGACTATAAAGAAACCTGAGCACCAGAGAATTGATGTATTTAAACTGTGGTGTTGGAGAAGACTCTTGAGAGTCCCTTGGACAGCAAAGAGATCCACCAGTCCATCCTAAAGGAAATCAGTCCTGAATATTCCTAAAGGAATATTGAAAGGACTGATGCTAAAGTTGAAACTCCAATATTTTGGCCAAAGATCCTGAAGCTGGGGAAGATTGAAGGTGAGAGGAGAAGGGGACAATAGAGGATGAGATGGTTGGATGGCATCACTGACTCAATGGACATGGGTTCGAGTAGGCTCCGGGAATTGGTGATTGACAGGGAAGCCTGGTGTGCTGCAGTCCATGGGGTGGCAAAGAGTCAGACACGACTGAACAACTGAACTGAGCGGCTGATATATGTTGAGGTTTAACAGAAAATAACAAAATGCTGTAAAGCAATTATCCTTCAATTTTAAAATAAATACATTTATAAAAAAAGGAAAAGGTAAAAACAAAAGTCATCAATGACTACATAGTTACCAAACTCTATCTCTCCGTAGTTCTCAGCCTCACTGACTGACTATGAAATGGAGGCATTTTTTGCCACTTAATCCTTTTTGGCATGGCTTCTTTTTCTTAACTCTAATGGTTCAAAACTTATCAATTCGATTCCTTCCCTGTCTGTCATTTAATACTTTCTTTCCTTCTGTATGCCTCCAATATTTTAATTGTAACAATTTCCCGAGATTCTGTCTTTGATCCTCTTTTCTCAAGTCCATGATTTTCAGTATGTATGAGGAACTCCCAGGGTTCTGTCCTTCCCTCTCTTTGCCCTAGACATGCTCAAACTACCGCACAATTGCACTCATCTCACATGCTAGTTCGGAGGAGGCAATGACACCCCACTCCAGTACTCTTGCCTGGGAAACCCCATGGACGGAGGAGCCTGGTAGGCTGCAGCCCATGAGGTCGCCAGGAGTCGGACATGACTGAGCAACTTCACTTTCACTTTTCACTTTCACGCACTGGAGTAGGAACTGGCAACCCACTCCAGTATTCTTGCCTGGAGAATCCCAGGGACGGAGGAGCCTGGTGGGCTGCCGTCTATGGGGTCGCACAGAGTCGGACACGACTGACGCGACTTAGCAGCAGCAGCAGCACATGCTAGTAAAGTAATGCTCAACATTCTCTAAGCCAGGCTTCAGCAATACATGAACCGTGAACTTCCAGATGTTCAAGCTAGTTTTAGAAAAGGCAGAGGAACCAGAGATCAAATTGCCAACATCTGCTAGATCATCAAAAAAGCAAGAATTCCAGAAAAACATCTATTTCTACTTTATTGACTATGCCAAAGCCTTTGACTGTGTGGATCATAATAAACTGTGGAAAATTCTGAAAGAGATGGGAATACCAGACCACCTGACCCATGTCTCGAGAAACTTGTATGCAGGTCAGGAAGCAACAGTTAGAACTGGACATGGAACAACAGACTGGTTCCAAATAGGAAAAGGAGTATGTCAAGGCTGTATATTGTCACCCTGCTTATTTAACTTATATGCAGAGTACATCATGAGAGACATTGGGCTGGAAGAAACACAAGCTGGAATCAAGATTGCTGGGAGAAATATCAATAACCTCAGATATGCAGATGACACCACCCTTATGGCAGACAGTGAAGAAGAACTAAGAAGCCTCTTGATGAAAGTGAAAGAGGAGAGTGAAAATGTTGGCTTAATGCTCAACATTCAGAAAACAAAGATCATGGCATCTGGTGCCGTTACTTCATGGTAAATAGATGGGGAAACAGTGGAAACAGTGGCTGACTTTATTTTGGGCGGCTCCAAAATCACTGCAGATGGTGATTGCAGCCGTGAAATTAAAAGAAGCTTGCTCCTTGGAAGGAACGTTATGACCAACCTACAGCATATTAAAAAGCAGAGACATTACTTTGTCATCAAAGGTCCGTCTAGTCAAGGCTACTGTTTTTCTAGTAGTCATGTATGGATGTGAGAGTTGGACTAGAAAGAAAGCTGAGTGCCAAAGAATTGATGCTGTTGAACTGTGGTGTTGGAGAAGACTCTTGAGAGTCCCTCGGACTGCAAGGAGACCCAACCAGTCCATCCTAAAGGAGATCAGTCCTGGGTATTCATTGGAAGGACTGATATTGAAGCTGAAACTCCAATACTTTGGCCACCTGATTCGAGGAGCTGACTCCTTTGAAAAGACCCCGATGCTGGGAAATATTGAGGGCAGGAGCAGAAGGGGACAACAGAGGATGAGATGGTTGGATGGCATCACTGACTTAATGGACATGAGTTTGGGTAAACTTCGGGAGTTGGTGATGGACAGGGAGGCCTGGTGTGGTGCGGTTCATGGGGTTTGCAAAGAGTTAGACCCAACTGAGCAACTGAACTGAACTGAACTGATTTCTATATTTAATCAGCTATTCAGTTCTGTAAATTCTACCTCTTCATAGCTTTCAATATGTTTGCTCCTTTACATTTTGATAGACACTAGTTCAGCGCTTAACTTGCCAACTTTTTTCTCCGTCTCAATTACTCTTCAAAACAATTAATGCTATAGAATGCTGCTAAGGACAAACTTTCTAAAACCAATCACAAAATTCTGCTCAAAATACTTTTGTGTGATCTTTAGCATCTTGTTAAAATTAACTTCCATAATATGTTTCAAGATCTTCTATTTTGAACACCACGATTTCTTCCTCATTCAGCTAATTCTGCCTTTTTTTTACTGTTTCACAGACATACAACACTCTTTTTTGTCTCTTGTCTTTTACTTATATTGTTCTCTCAGCTTCACAGGTCCCTTTACTCTTCCTTTATCTCAGTTCTTCTCCTTCCTCTACCTACTGACATCTCATCTATCTTTAAAAGCCAAGAACAACTACTATAATTTTTCATGAAACATTCAACAATACCCTGAGTTTTAATTTTTTTCCTCTCTTTTGTGTTTTTTGTCCTTTTAGCATTAATCACGTTGTATATACATATATATATACACACATATATACACATATGATATATATTTATGGTATTTTTATGTCTTATACACTGATGGGGAGTATTTCCCACCAGTGTATAAATTCCTGGAAGGCAGAGAAAGTATCTTTTCTATATCCATCTGTACTGATTTGCATATAGCAAGTTTAGTAAATATTTGCTGAATCAACTTATTATACTATATAATTTCTACAATTGACCTTCCATGATGAGATATGGAAAAATAAATTTAGGTATTGCTTTTGTTTCCTAAAATGTGCTGGAGAGAGTCCTAAGTAGTAATGATTCCTTCTCCATGAAAAATTGCATATAAACTACTTATTTGATAGTCTGCTCTATTTTTATATTTCATCAATGGTTAATTCAATGCCTTTTTTTGTGAAACAAAAATTAAAAGAGGCCTAAAACAAATTTGAACAAAATCATAAAGTATAAATATGAACCAAAGTCTCTGCTATGAAAGTGTAAAACTGTAATCCTTGATTAAAACGGAAATGTATACTAAGATTTAAGGTAAATTTTCAGATTTAACACCCTAAATTCTGACCTGGGTGCTATTTCATTTTCTAAGAAAGCAAAGTATGAGAACATATGAAAATGTTTACTTAGATAAAGTATAACATTATTGGTTTCTTAGATTTCTACATATAAAATATCCAGCATTACACTTTCAATATCTGGGATTATACTTTATAAGATTTCTATTTGATTTACCAGCATTTTACAGAATTTTTTCAGTCAGTTATTCCACTGAGGATATGAACTTGATCAGATTATCTACTAACACATGTAATAGAAAGAAGGAAGAAATACAAGTTAAATTAGTAAGTGATTTTACATGAAACATAAGCTGAAAGTATATTAAACAAAGGCATAAATTTAGTGTAATAACATCTTCTCTAGGGAACTATAGCCTAATAAAACATGTAAGCAGGTAATCTGTTTAATGAAAATCAGGAAATAAATGCTGCACACTATCAGATATATAACAAATGCTTCAAGACAATCTAAAATGTTAGAAAAACAAGATAAAAATATAGCCAACTTTATGCTACTGTTACTGAGTAATCTGTACTAATTGACATTAATATTGGTTTTATGTTAATATATTAAATATCATTATTTTAACAAATATACAAGGAATGAGTGTTGGAAACGTCTGACATTATTCAAAGATACCCATGAATACTGAGTGTTCTTAGTTGCATCAAATTTAATCTGCCCATAATTTTTTTTGGATGGGTCCAATATACTGTCTGTTTTATTTGAGAGTAGGTGAAAGATAAGGATGTTGGAAATTCAGTCTCTTTTGTCAGAGCTGGAACACTGCCCTCAAGAATTGCTAAACTGTATTTATGACTTTCCAATAAATGATTCTGCAGCCTACTTTACATAGCCACTTCTTATTTGCAAAACTGCAACTATGATGTGACATTATCCTTAAGTAATGTATTATTCTGCTGAATGATAGCCAATATGGATATAGGCAGTCAGGGTTTATAAGCCTTTTGCATTTGTAAATGTTTCTGTTTATCATATCAAACACTCTGAGGTGAAACTGGGCTTGTCTTTTTGTTGTTGTTTATTCTCATCTTTATATTCTTCTCCACCCTAGTTTATATTCATTTTAAGTGATTTAAGGCAAGATAATCTCAATGTTTTAATGCACAATGAAAAATTCCATTTATAAAATTTTAATTTTGAAAGTGCATAAAAATACATATCCTTAGCTTTGAGCTCGGTGAATTCTGAATGATGCCAGCAGTATTTTACTTACAAGTACAGTTCATCGTTAATCTAGAGCATTTATAAAGCTATGTATTACAAATAGAAACAGATGACTTTTCTCAGGCTTAAACATATTATGACTTCTGATTATATTAATTTAGGGGCAAGCAGTTTTCAGTAATTTAAGTATTGTATTATATTCATCTCATGTTAATGGGTTCTATCCTTATGTTAATTCTGAAGACTCATCTTTAATTCTTAACTCATGCTTCATTCAATCATGATATCCATTATAATTGTTATAATTCCAAATCTTATAAATTCTAAAAAATTTTTGGAAAACATTTTATGCTAAATGGTCATGGTGAAGTCTGACAATTTGAAAAGAAAGATATCAAAAATTCTAAATGCAACTAGGGAAACCTGTTACTTCAAGTACTGTTTGTCATGCTTTTGTACTGTTTTGTATTAATCCTTTTTCCATACTGTTGGCAATTGATGCCCATGGGATATCAAGTTAATAAAATATTTAGTATACTTTGTTCTACCTGAGTATATTTTCAAAGACTTTTATTTTGAAAAATGAGAACTGTAACTGAGGAATACCTAAATGGACATGGGCAACAGTAGGAAATACCAAAAAAAGTACAGAAAAGTATAAAAGCATTACTACCAGTTACTTCCTTACTTCAAGAACCAAAGATGTGTATATAAATATCTATTTTCTCTAAATAATTTTCTTAAAATAAGAAAGTCATTTGTCTTCTAAAGCATTTGTTATGAAGAATGTGAGAAGATGTGACCTTAGCAGTTTCCTTCTCTCCACTGCTAATTGAAAATCATCTCCTTCTTTGAGGCAAACAGCCCCTGTAGCCTATGAGTATTTATGTGCAAATGGGGCTTGGGTCCTGTGACAATTCTAATTGAGGGAGCTCCTGCTGAATGCTATCCTCTTTGAACTGGGAAAGTGCATAGAAACCAGCATCAAGACCAGGGCAGGGATATTACAGAGACTTGGTCTAGAGAGCTCTGTAAACCAAAAAGGTCAATATAATCCCTGACAGAGCATCCTAGGACTCTCTGGTCCCCAAGAGGCTAAGAAAAAGCATAATATGTGTTCTGAGTCTTTCTTGTTCTTGAGCATTAGGGAGTTAAAAAAGATCAGTAGGAAGTTGGTGGCTTGACTGTTCCTATACCACTAATCCATTTACAAGTAGGGAGACCCTCCCTACCCTATTGCCTGCTATCCCCTCAGAGGTAGTCAGTACTGGAATCTCAGTAGTAAAAATGAATATAATTAAGCTAATGCCAACAGAACAGCAATCCAAAGAGAAGAGAACCTGCACCCAGGGAAACTGAGCTCCTGTTGAAGACAAAGCTATTAATAATATTTAAGCAGCGTCCTCTCACTACAAAATAACCAAATTCTAAGCATTGCAGTTAGGGAGTGCTCCAAGACAAATGGCTAAGACTGGAAAGGGGAGCAGGGAGAGGCAAGCAAACGTAACAGCAGCGCTTCCCTGAGGATAAAAGCTGGTATAAGCAATTTACAAGATAAGAAAGCTGAGCTTGAGATCCCTGTGCCACGCCAGGGACCCTGGAAGAAATGGTTGGAGGAAAGCATTCTTTATTTAGGCCTCCAGGAAAACACAGATTAAGATCAAACAAATAAGAGTTTACAAGGATCATCAAACTCACAAGGAAATAAGCAACAGTAAATGAGAGCCCATAGAAAGAAACTGACCGATTTATACTTCCAAGGATTTCAGATATTAAAATGATCTTTAAAAATATCTATTTAATAAAATGATTTCAGATATTTAAATATTTTTATTTTATATTATAATATAATATAATATACACTTTATTTTATTTTATATTAACATATTAATAATTGTTATATTAATGATTAACAATAATGAATTATAATAATTGTTAATATATTAATATATTATAATAATATAAAATAAAAATAATGTGAGGCAATAAAAATTAGCAAGCAAGAAGAGACTTTTGAAAAGTGCTAAGTGGATTTGAAGAAAAACCAAATAGAACTTTTAAAAATGAAAAAAAAAAAAATCTGTTTAATGATATCCAGTGGCTAGGGTAGAGAGCAGTTTATATACTACTGAATAAGAATTAGTGAGCTGAAACAAGGCTCTGAAGAAACAAGCCAGAAGAAACACAAAGAGAAGAGACGGAAAACACTAAACTGAGAGATTAAGAGATTCTGAAGGTAGAATGAGATGATCTGATATCCAACTAATCAGTATCTTAGGAGAACAGAGAAAATGAAGGAGAGAAAAACTCAAAGGGCTAACTGGGAAATTTTAGAAGTAAACATACGGAAATTTTAAAAGGTCTGAATCCTTAGATCTAGAAAGCACAAAATAAGCTAAAAAGGATAAATACAAATAAATTTATGCTTAGGAAAATCACCACAAAACTGCAGAACACCAAAGACAAAGGGATTTAAAAAATCATTGGTAAGAAAAGCTAGATTAGATCTAAAAGGATGACAACTATACTATCAAAAGATTTCTCAGTTGCAACAATGTAAGACAAAAGCCAGAAAAATTTTCATGTAAGCAAAGTATCTGAGTAAGGCACTCCTACTGCAAAGTAACTCTATGCCTGATAATGTGTATTTCCAAAACATTTTTTAGATTGTAAGCAATGGTGATGCTCCAAGGCCTTAAGTGAAACTGAAGAGGGGGGCAGTGGGCAGCAAGCTAAGAGTTTATCGTCAGAAGACATGTGCTAAAGGAATTTTAAAGAAAAACAATAGGCAGATGGAAACATTTCAGAAGGAAGCTCTGAATGCAAAGAACAGTGAGCAAAGAAAATAGTGACTATATAGGAAAATTTAAATAAATATTGATCATGTAAAACAGCAACAATAATAACAGTGTTTAACTTCAGGGGTGACAAAACTCACAAAACTACAAATAAGATAATTATGATACATAAGATGAAAACAACGTTTCAATTGTTTGAGGACCTTTCATTTATATTAGGGAAGAGCTCACTATATTCAGACTGAAACTATGCCTGCTAAAATTTTAAGAGTAATGGCCAAAAGAGGAGAAAGAGTGTGTAATACACATATTAAGTGAAGAGAAAAGGAAATAATGATTTTTAAAAATCTTCAATTCAAGAGAAGGCCATCAAGGAAGCAAAGATCATTTAAAAATTTAGGATAAATATAAAGCAAGAGTAATATCTGCAAATATTACTAAACCAGTTTGATTAGTAGAAAAAAATAGAGAAAATATAACATTTTAATAGCAATAGCCAGAAGGGAAATATTTGTAACAGAAAATTACAAATATTTAATAAGCGACTTAAGCAAAAATGTTCCAACAGAAGGATGAAGAAAGATACTAAATAAGTTAAGAAACGTTTTCAAATTTTCTGTAACTAATAAAAAATTTCTTATGTAATCCAATTACTATCAGTAGATGATCTTAAATGGAAGAGGACATGAGAATAACAGTTGATAAATTGAACTAGGAGAAATACAAGTGGTTAAAAACAATATGAAAATATTTGATTTTACTATTAATACTAATAAGCGGTCTGATGGAGCGTATAACATTTCATAAAGCAAATTACCAAAATCGTTTTAAAATTGCTTTTAAAATCATTTTTGACAAAAATGTAGGATAATAGGAATTCTCATTCCTTGTTAAAGGTAGTTTGAAAAAGGACATTTCTGGAAAGTAAGTAAGCAATATATCAAGATGCATAAAAGGTCACAATTTTGACCTAGCAGTTTATCTTTTTGCAGATTAGGATCAAGAGTTATGTACAAACATTAACTATAAGCCCTATTTATAATAGTGTGAAATTAGAATCAAGCTATTTAAAAATAAGAGTCAAATAAATTATGTTATACTACAGAACAACTGACAGAACATTTTAAAATCAAACTCAGAAGTACAAATTTTTCTTATTATAATGAGAAAAACAGGATGCAAAATCATGTATAGACTATACTTTGAATTTTGTAAACATATATATATGCGAAAGGAAAATGTTGGAAGGATACAAAAGTTTCAGCAGTGGATACTTATGGGTGAAATATTTTAATTTTAATTATTTTTCCATTTTTCTACAATGAGGATTTACTATTTTTATAATCAGAACACTAAGAATAAGTTTTAATAAAATAATTAAAATATGAAGTACTGCAAGACAGCTGTAACAATCTGAAAAAAATCAAGAGACCCAGGAAATGCTCAGGCCAGCCATTGGAACTAAGGCCCGTGAAGATGCGAAGCCAGGAATGAAATGCTAGAGAGGCCACTGGCTGTGCCCATCAGCAGAGCACTGGGCTCACACTGCTCTGGGAGCAAAGCCAGCAATGCTCTTAACATGAGAGACGCTCACTGAGTCTGGCCCTGATTTAAACAATGTGTCTGTCATCTCTTTTCTTATGTATTGTAATAGGTTGAACTGTCTCCATCACTCATGAGCACCAGGAATCAAAGAATACTACATTAAGTATTAGGTAACGATGCTCATAAACAGCTTTACAACAAAAAGTACTCCAGAGATACGTTGGGGCCTAAAATGTATTCTCAATTTGAACTAAAATCAGCATATTTGAGAATGCTGTGAAACAGAAATTCCAGGGCCAATCTGAGATTCAAACTGTTCTTGCTCTGTTGTTGTTAGTTGCTAAGTTGTATCTGGGTTTTTGCCACCCCATTCTCTACTGGTGACTAAACTGTGATCTTGACAAAAGATCTTAAGCTCACAGAGTCTCAGTTTCTTCAGCAGTATACAGAACAAACAAAATCTTTGTATTTTGTAAGACTGACATACTCAAATGAGATTGAGATAGTGTATGTAAATAAGTTTTGAAAGACAGTATCTTAAACTCAGTTTAAACATTTCACTTGTTCTCATGACCTAGGAAGCTCAGGTTTAAGTTCCTTACCTTGACATATAACCTTTACCTGTATTGTTTGGAAAGCACTCTTGAGTGTAATGCTTAGTGAACCCCTAAGTACTAACCTTGTAGAATAAAACCCAATGGTCACCTACATTTTCAAAAATTGAAATGTAGATAAATTAATCATGATGGGTAAAAACGTTAACAGGGCAGTCCAGAATATGTATGATATGCATAAGAGTTTCTGTTCCCTAACACAGAAATGATAGTTGAAAATGTTTATTTTGAGTAACTGGCAAAATTTCAAGCTCCAATATGCAGTCAATACAAGGGTCTAAAACTTGAGGGAAAAACTCAATATTCTATATTTTTGCTTTGTTGTCGCTTTTATTTTTTCCTTGTTAGAAAGAGCCATGCACAATAGCATTGAAACATATATATTGTCATATGTGAAACAGAACACCATTCCATGTTCGATGCATGAGACAAATGCTCAGGGCTGGGGCAATGAGATGACCCAGAGGGATGGGATGGGGAGGGAGGTGGGAGGGGGGTTCAGGATGGGGAACACATGTAAACCCATGGCTGATTCATGTTAATGTATGGCAAAAACTACTACAATATTGTAAAGTAATTAGCCCCCAACTAAAATAAATAAATTTATTAAAAAAAAAAAATAATAATAATAAAAAAAAGAAAGAGCCATGCATACTGTAATAAAAAGGACAACACAGACATGCAACAAGAATAACCCATATATGTCACCCACCTATACAACATTTATTATTAAGAATTTATTAGACAAGATTTTTTTCAATGATTGTCAAAAATTAGATCACAATTTATACACCATTTTGTAAATTATAATAAATTAACTAACAAATGTTTTACTTTTGGCCATTAAAATGGTGTCTAGTTTTTCAGTATTAGAGGTAGGAAGCAAAAAATAAATGGCTAAAATAATTTGAAATAAAAATTGAAACAAAGAATAATATCCCAGCAAAAACTATCGGTGACACTGGAGGACTCATCTAAGTTTACAAAACTGCCAACTCCTTCCCTCCTTCCTTCCTACCACTACTCTCCCCACAAAAAACCATGAACAAGGAAAGTACATTTTTAACATCAAACTAAAGGGCTATCAATTAACTTGTTTGTGATCAAACTGTATACTTTTCATGTGACACCAGATCTAGGAAGCCTAGTCAACCTAAGTCACCTGATGACCTCTCGGTTCTTCCACCTCAGTTTCTCATGGTTTCTGTCATTATTGAAGAAAGGCACAAATTTTGTTGTTTGAGAGGGTATACTGAGAGATTGTGCCTATTTCTCTTAGTGCGTAAGTACAACAGCATCAGGAGTTCTAGATCTATTACAGAGCCAGTTAAGGAGAGAAAATCCTGTTTTCTTTTCTGTTTGGATCTTACAAACATGAGGTCTCTAGAAAGACTTTCAAAATGAGAACACATCATGACTTAAAAACCAAGTCCAGAATCAGGCACTTCACTGCTAAAATCCTGGTCTCGCCACCATTACCTCTTGCCTGGATTCCCACAGAAACTTTGTAACAAGCTTCTTTCCCTCTCTACTTGCCCCTCATAGCAGAAACTTTGGGTTGATTTCCAACCTCTCAGTTACCATGTCAGTTTTCTGCTAATTCCCAAAGCCAAATCCTTCATTTCTTTGCCTGAGGGCTTTCTCAGACTTCCTGGGAAGTGGCCCTCAATCAGTGACTGGAGGGAGTTGATGAATCAACACTCGGCTCTGTTGCCCTGATGTCCGGAGTGTGACATGCATTTTACCCTGACTCCCAGAGTGTCTCCAGGGAAATCAAGCCCTAGTTTCCCACAGTGGTATTAGCTGCTCTCCATTCCCTTTCTCATGGCTCCATTTCCCTACCAGCAAATTCTTCAAATGAACCAATTCCTTGTCTGGATGACTGCCTGTCAGGAAACCGTCTGATGATATCACACATCAAACTATTCTCAACCTCAAAGGCAGAATGATCTTTTAGAAACAGATTATGTCAGTCAGTCCTGCAACTGACTCTCTCCTCTTTGCTTAGGATTGAATGCCAAAGTTGTTACAAAAGGTCTACAAGACCACATATCTTCTGCCTCATATAGTACCTGCCCCTGCCCAAACCCTCCTATTTCATGAACTTGCCTGGCATGCCCACCTTAGCACCTCTGCTCTAGCCATTCTCTTTGCTGGGAACACCTTCCCCTGAGAATCTGCCACCTGGTTAATTCCTTTACCTCTTTCAAGCCTTGATCAACTCTCACCTTTTCAATGAGGTCACTCTGACCACCACCTGATTCAATATGCATGCTCTCCCCCACCTCCACAAAGCACCCTCCAAATCCTATCCTGTTTTATTTTGTCCTGTTCTATTGCACTTACCACCTCTTAACACATTCAGTTCAGTTCAGTTCAGTCGCTCAGTCGTGTCTGACTCTTTGCGACCCCATGAATTGCAGCACGCCAGGCCTCCCTGTCCATCATCAACTCCCGGAGTCTACCCAAACCCATGTCCATCGAGTTGGTGATGCCATCCAACCATCTCATCCTCTGTCGTCCCCTTCTCCTCCTGCCCCCAATCCTGCCCAGCATTACGGTCTTTTCCAATGAGTCAACTCTTCGCATGAGGTGGCCAAAGTATTGGAGTTTCAGCTTCAACATCAGTCCTTCAAATGAACACCCAGGATTGATCTCTTTTAGGATGGATTGATTGGATCTCCTTGCAGTCCAAGGGACTCTCAAGAGTCTTCTCCAGCACATAAGTTCAAAAGCATCAATTCTTCGGTGCCCAGCTTTCTTTATAGTCCAACTGTCACATCCATACATGACCACTGGAAAAACCATAGCCTTGACTAGATGGACCTTTGTTGGCAAAGTAATGTCTCTGCTTCTCAATATGCTATCTAGGTTGGCCATAACCTTCCTTCCAAGGAGTAAGCGTCTTTTAATTTCATGGCTGCAATCACCATCAGCAGTGATTTTGGAGCCCAAAAACATAAAGTCTGACACTCTTTCCACTGTTTCCCCATCTATTTGCCATGAAGTGATGGGACCAGATGCCATGATCTTAGTTTTCTGAACGTTAATGTTTAAGCCAACTTTTTCACTCTCCTCTTTCACATTCATCAAGAGACTCTTTAGTTCTTCTTCAATTTCTGCCATAAGGGTGGTGTCATCCGCATATCTGAGGTTATTGATATTTCTCCCGGCAATTTTGATTCCAGCTTGTGTTTCTTCCAGCCCAGCGTTTCTCATGATGTACTCTGCATATAAGTTAAATAACATACTAAATAAACTATTTTCCCTGTTAGAATATGAACTTCATGAGGAGAGGGTTCTTTGTTGTATTCCCTGATGCTTCTCAAGTGCTAAGAAGCATGCTTGACATATATGTTCAAGCTGGTTTTAGTAAAGGGAGAGGAACCAGAGATCAAATTGCCAACATCTGCTGGATCGTCAATAAAAAAAAGAGTTTCAGAAAAACATCTATTTCTACTTTATTGACTATGCCAAAGCCTTTGACTGTGTGGATCACAATAAACTGTGGAAAATTCTGAAAGAGAAGGGAATACCAGACCACCTGACCTGCCTCTTGAGAAACCTGTATGCAGGTCAGGAAGCAACAGTTAGAACTGGACATGGAAAAACAGACTGGTTCCAAATAGGAAAAGGAGTATGTCAAGGCTGTAGATTGTCACCCTGCTCATTTAACTTATATGCAGAGTACATCATGAGAAACACTGGGCTGGAAGAAGCACAAGCTGGAATCAAGATTGCCGGGAGAAATATCAATAACCTCAGATATGCAGATGACACCACCCTTATGGCAGAAAGTGAAGAAGAACTAAAAAGCCTCTTGATGAAAGTGAAAGAGGAGAGTGAAAAAGTTAGCTTAAAGATCAACATTCTGAAAACTAAGATCACGGCATCTGGTCCCATCACTTCATGGAAAACAGATGGAGTAACAGTGGAAAGAGTGTCAGAATTTATTTTTTGGGGCTCCAAAATCACTGCAGACGGTGATTGCAGCCATGAAATAAAAAGACACTTACTCCTTAGAAGAAAGGTTATGACCAACCTAGACAGCGTATTAAAAAGCAGAGACATTACTTTGTCAACAAAGGTCCATCTAGTCAACGCTATGGTTCTTCCAGTAGTCATGTATGTGTGGGAGAGTTGGAGTATAAACAAAGCTGAGTGCCGAAGAATTGATGCTTTTGAACTGTGGTGTTGGAGAAGACTCTTGAGAGTCCCTTAGACTGCAAGGAGATCCAACCAGTCCATCCTAAAGAAGATCAGTCCTGGGTGTTCATCGGTAGGACTGATGTTGAAGCTGAAAGTCCAATACTTTGGCCACCTGATGCGAAGAGCTGGCTTATTGGAAAAGCCCCTGATGCTGGGAAAGATCGAGGGCAGGAGCAGAAGGGGATGACAAAGGATGAGATGGCTGGATGGCATCGCCGACTCAATGGAGAGTTTGGGTAAACTCCAGGAGTTGGTGATGGACAGGGAGGCCTGGAGTGCTGCAGTTCATGGGGTCACGAAGAGTTGGACACGACTGAGTGACTGAACTGAACTGTTCTGATTGAGATTATAAAAACAA
Source organism: Okapia johnstoni (assembly GCA_024291935.2). Lineage (NCBI taxonomy): Eukaryota > Metazoa > Chordata > Mammalia > Artiodactyla > Giraffidae > Okapia > Okapia johnstoni. The sequence continues at coordinate 73,315,851 of CM044318.1, read as the reverse complement.
ATTCTCACACTTCCAGTCAAGTGATTTGAAACAGGAGTCCCAAGATCATTCAATGGAGATAGAAAGTCCTTTCAACAAGTAATAAAAAATTACCATATTACCCAGAAATTCAATTCTTATTTACATATTCCAACGAAATGGAAACAAAATTTGTAGACAAATATTCACAGTTGCACTTTTCAAAGTATTCAAAAAGCAGAAACAACCCAGATGTCCATCAGCTGATGAGTGCAAAAACAAAACTGTGCTATATCAATAATGTGTGTGTGCATGCTCAGTCACTTAGTCATGTCCAACTCTTTGTGACCCCAAGGACTGTATAAAGCCAGGATCTTCTGTCCCTGGAATTTCCCAGGCAAGAATACTGGAGTGGGTTGCCATTTCCCACTCCAGGGCCTCTTCCTGACCCAGGGATTGAATTCATGTCTCTTCATTGGCAGGCAGATTCCTTATCACTGAACCACCTGAGACACCCCTCTTATATCAATAACATTAAATATTATTTGGCAATAGAAAGAAATGAAATACTCATTCACAATGTGGGATGAAACTTGAAAACATTAATGCTCAGTTAAAGAAGCTAGTCATGAAAGACCACATATTGTATGACTCCATTTATATGAAATGGAATGCAAATATACTAGAGGAAACTCATATAACTCATATAAGGACAAAAAGCTTGTCTAAGGTTGAGAATCTGGCTTGGGGAAAAAGAAAGGGGGTGAGAGACAGTTTCTAAATGGGAGTAGGTAGGTAGGTATTATTCTTCTGTGACACTCTAAATTTAAATTTTAGAGAACAAGTGATACAAAAGAAATAGAGACACACCAGTTATTCATATAACTAGTAATAACAAAAGGATACAGAGAAGTGGAAATAAATGAATAAAAGGACTACCAAGTAAATATGAGCAAAAAGAAAGTAGAGGTAGAAGGTTTTAAACTCTACAAAACAAATTATTTATTCTGTATGTTTATTACATTTGTTCCTTAAGTTTATGTGTATTTTATCTTGACTAACATATGTATCATTTACATTCGTTTTTCTCTTGTGAGTTGAGTTTTAACAGCATTTGAGAATGCTTTAAGTAGATGAGGAGAAAAAGGAAGTTAGATTCAGATAGAGTATCAATCTGTCAAAAGTTCTGTACTAAAGTTATTTGAAATTAAGGGTCAGAATGAAATTAGAGCACTTATTGCAAAGTTAGAAATTAGAAATTAATTAGAAATTAGAAATTGCTTCTCCCTCTGGTCCCATCACTTCATGGGAAGTAGAGGGGGAAACAGTGGAAACAGTGTCAGACTTTATTTTTTGGGGCTCCAAAATCACTGCTGATGGTGATTGCACCCATGAAATTAAAAGACGTTTACTCCTTGGAAGGAAGGTTATGACCAACCTAGACAGCATATTTAAAAGCAGAGACATTACTTTGCCAACAAAGGTCCGTCTAGTCAAGGCTATGGTTTTTTCAGTGGTCATGTATGGATGTGAGAGTTGGAGTATAAAGAAAGCTGAGCACCGCAGAATTGATGCTTTTGAACTGATGTGTTGGAGAAGACTCTTGAGAGTCCCTTGGACTGCAAGGAGATCCAACCAGTCCCTCCTAAAGGAGATCAGTCCTGGGTGTTCATTGGAAGGACTGATGCTGAAGCTGAAACTCCAATACTTTGGCCACCTCATGCGAAGAGTTGACTCATTGGAAAAGACCCTAATGCTGGGCAGGATTGGGGGCAGGAGGAGAAGGGGACGGCAGAGGATGAGATGGTTGGATGGCATCACTAACTCGATGGACATGGGTTTGAGTAAACTCCGGTAGTTGGTGATGGACAGGGAGGCCTGGCGTGCTGCGATTCATGGGGTTGCGAAGAGTCGAACACAACTGAGCGACTGAACTGAACTGAAGCAATAGAAGATGTACCCACACATTGTCTAATGTTCTAAGCTTCTGTGACAGCCTGTGATCTAGAGTAGTAAAAAATCAAGGACAGAAAAGCTGAAAAAAAAGTTTATTTAAAGAAATTTCTCTAAAAACTGGTCCTTTGTACAGCATCATAAGGTCTGATTTAGTTTTATTTTTGTCAGAATAACCAAAAATTTTATGGACAAAATCAATTATATTTGTGCCTAGGTATGTTGAGGAGTCTATTTTTATATCCCGTGCTTTCCTCAAAGAAAAGCAAAGTGTAAACATAGCAACATGAAGTCAGTCACATAAGGGCACTTTCTAAAAAGTGAATAAAATATTTCAACTGTAAGGTATTTTTAAATCTTCCTGTTTAAACATCTTACCATGTATAAAACAAAAGATTTGGAAAATAAGCACAGAATAAAATTACTATGCCTCAGAATGCTGTCATGAGTTGTTAATCACAATCTGTGGATTTTTGCTCTTTCGAAACCCCTTTATTTTCAGAAACCATGTCATGCACTATTTCAAGATCTGAATACTACATTGACTCGCACATAATCATTTCTCTTTCACCATTTCCCCATTTGGAATATAATACTGTATTAATACAGCCATAAAATAAAAATATTCACTATATTCTACAACCTTCAACATTCAAAAAGTGAAACTATGTAATTAAAATGCAACTGATCTCCACCCACCTTTTATAGTCAACTTTGTTAATAAAGAGAGATGTGACCTGTTAACTGAGGGGTGTTGGGCACTCCCAGGACTAAAGACAGATGCTTTGTTTATTCCATCGTACCTGTATCTTAAATTCCTTCAGTTCCTATCTGTCAGGGAAAGGGTGCCAGGTGAGCAGTCTGTCACTCTTGCCTAGACTAATAGATTCTCCAGTGGCTTTTGTTACAGCTCATGTCATACTATTAAAACTATGTGCCTTGAAAATGGCATAACATATGTAGCTGAATCTTGTCAACTCTAGATAATCAGACTCTGTTTGGCTTCACAAGCAGATGTAGATTAGAGAAGTAATATAAATATGCAAATCACAGCGGTTCCCTTTCACCACCACTGTTCCTACCTCTAATGACCCTCGCAGAAAGTCTGTGTGTTCAGCTCCCACTTCTAGGGCTACATCAACAGACGCAAAGGGACGGCTGGCCATCTGCTGTCGTTCTCGAAGCAGTTGCTGGAGGGGGTTAAAAAGCATTTGTTTTAAGACAGGTTTTAAGATACATTAAATTCAACAATATCTAGTCCTGTTTGGAAAAAACGGCATCTAAAATTTAGAGGTTATAATACACATATTCATATCTAGATCACTAAAAGTGAAAATTATTTTCTCCCCATGGCCTGGGTTATATTTCCTTATAGGCATTAAATGTATGGTGCCTCCTGACCTCCATCTCATAGGCCTAGTGAAATGCACTCAAAAGCACTTTGAAAACCTCAGGTGAGAGGTACTACTTAAGTAAAAAAGTGCTGTTATGATGACGGGCATGCTAAGTCTTTCCACTCAAAATAACTCATGCCTTTGTCTTAGCTGAAAGCAAACAGCAGTACACATGATAGAGAAAAGAGAATGAAAAGTTGTCAAAATGCATTAATAAAGACTAAAGGAACATATACCCGCCAAGACCCAGTCTTGTAAGTCATCAAGATCCACTGTCAACTGCTATAGCACCAGCAGGAATTTTTATTGCCAAGGTTTTTAACTTTATTCAAAGCCTTCGTGTTTATTATTTAAATGAAAATGATTAGTAGGTTGCAAAAACTTGTGTGCCAGGGCTTCTAAAACACTCTCAGCTATTTGTTTCTTCTCTTTGTGTCTCTTCTCGGCTTTGCCCAAACAAAAACCAATAAACCAGCAAGTCCCAACCAAGTACCCAGCTAATTTATATTTCTGCCTCCCCTGTAATTATAATATTCATTAAGTCATGATAAAAAAAACCTATAACCAGTACTAGATATTGCAGATCTTGCCCTCCTCATTCAACACAGCTAATAAAACTATTATTAAATATTAAAAGTAGATGAGCAATGCAATTAAACACTCTTCCAAATGAGAAGAAAATCATATCACTGAAGAAAGACAAAATCCTTGAAGACAATGAATGGCTTCATTATTCACAGTGATTCTAAAGATTCACTGGCAGTAACTTAAAACATTAACAACTGGTCTTTGAATGTAAATGTACAGAGCACTGTGATGCATCATTCATAAAGTTCCCTTTCTCATGATGAAGGAACAAAACCAATACCTGATGGCACTTTATTATTTAACATTTTTATTTTAACACTTGTGACACTGCAGTGACAGTGTTCATGTAATGAGCATCTCAAACATAATTTAAGGGCTTGCTTTTATTATTGAAGAGAGAACATCTACTTGTGAATATGGGACAGAAATAATGCAACTATTACCTAGCAAGAGTTCAAGGTCTTAAATTGTATGTATTTTTAGAAGAAGATACATAATGAAGACATATTAAAAACATATTCAGAGTAAAAAGCAAAGGCGATCTAACTCACCCAAATTATTCACTTTAATACAAACTCAGACTTGCCCTATTAAAAATACAACTGCTGGCCAAGAGAATCTTATTTGTGTCTCTTTTGATAGGAGTGGCCAATTGATCTGAATACTGTGTCTATGCAAAATGCAAACATAATGTTACTCCAAATACCAATGGATGCTAAGTGTAGAAACACCACACTTCTTTTATCTGGTAAAACATAAATGCACACACAGATACACACACAGGAATACACAAACTGCCTCTGTTACAGTTAATATAATAATTCCCTTGAGAAAACTATAAATTATAGTTTGGATTAATGCAATTTTCTAACATTTGTATTAAAGTTTCTTCATTTTTACTAGTTTCCCTTAGCTTATAAATGGCATCTCTTGTAACTGATTCTTTAAAAAAATAAATAATTTCTGTTTCTTCACCTTGCCTTTTTGCAACACCTAAAAGTAAAAGCTCTACAAAACATACTTAATGAGAACTCAATCCCACAGATTGTAATGTAAATCTATGATTATTCTATATTCACTATCTTTAATAAAGAATAGATTTCTCTGAAAAATAATGTATTATTGTGACCACCTCCTACACTCATAATAAAGAAAAATCAGTGATTGATAGTTTTATTCATTTAAAAAAATTTTACTAGTAGGACAAAAAGGTATTTTAAAAGATTCCAGTTTGTCTTCTGAGCATTGAGTTTTCATCAGTTTTTAAGAATTGAATGTTACTACAGTACTCTTTGCAAAGAGGAAAGACACTGTTCTTGCCCAGGACCATAATACTGAAGTTTGTAAAACAAGATATGGTGAAAGAAAAATAATTAGAGCACAAGACAGTGTACAGTAAAGGTTACAAAGAGGGAATTAGCCAAATTAATTCACTCTGGGTCACATAACCAAGGACTAGTTCGAGGACTCTGGCTAGCGTACCAAGTTTCTGACTTTGGGGAACCTAATGAAATGGTTCGGACTGGGGAAACTTGGCTGGAGTAAAAAATTTTATCCTAAAACACTCTTGCTTTGATAGGATGGCCCTAAAATAATAACATGGAACAAAGTGAGATTCGTCATGCTACTAAATTCCTGGCTCTCAGCCGCGTCCTTAACAACTGTCCTTTCTTTTGCCAGTTAACATCTTTATGCAGTACTTCTTGAATTTTGCCCCTTCTGTGTCAGAACAAAAGAGACATAAACAATTCAAATTTTATGCTTACAACTCAAATTTCCTTGAAATTTAATGATGATATTGACAGGCAATTTAGTTAGACTCCAGAGTTAGAAGAATCTGTGTTTGAATACCTGGTTTTCCACTTAGTAGCTGTTTAAGGTACTATGTAGACCTCTCTAAATTATTTAGACCTCTATAAGCCTCACATTTTCTCATAGCAAAATTGGGCTATCAATTGTGTCTACACCTACAACTAGCCCTTAGAAAACTTGTTTCGATTCCCAGTTTCTCCACTCATTACCTATTGCAAATCACATAGACCTTTCTAAGGCTTATTCTCTCTATTAAACGGGAAGAGGAATACTATCAGAAGTTTTGCTAATAATGCATTTGCACTGCTCGACACAGAATCTGGCACATTGTGAGAACTCAGTAACAGCTTATTGGTACAATTATTATGTTAAAATTTCAAGCCCTAATTTTGTCTTTAAAGATGGCACTCTAATTACCACAAGGCCGTTTTCTTCAGCACTAGTGACACATTTTGCTCTATTAGTCTCCCTTTTAACAAATGTTGCAAATTTATGAGACAGTTGGAAAATGTCATGATTGTGGTAAAAATGAATTTAATTTGGAACCGTTTCCTGCCATTTGTGACTAAGAATGATAAAAACTCAATCTAAAAATTGTGAGGAAATAGAGTACTTCTGTAAGAACTTTCAAAAATTATTTGGTGGTTGTGATTTTTATATAAAATGAAGTTTGACATTTTGTACATAGAGAAGAAGCTATATAACAGATGATCTATTTTATAACTAATCTGCAGTTGCCAATTATTCAGCAGAAAGAAAAGGCCAAAAGAACAAACTAATCATACTGCAATAGATTATAATCATGTTGCTGTAAACACTGTGGTGAAGGACATTTTAAAATTATGGATGTTCTTACTATCATATTCGTTATGTATAATAGTTGTTTTATTATTAAAAATCTCTTACAAAACAAACCACGAAATTAAAAATAATATGAAAATCCATGCTTAAAGACGGCAACTGAGAACAGTCATTGATTCTATCAAATGTATATATGAAATGCTTCCACACACTAATACTACTACAAATATCTTATCAGTCCCCAAAGTTCATGTTAATGACTTTTCCAATCACCCCTAAAGCTAAAACTCTAATGGATTCAGGATAGCAATCTTTGAAAACACACACACTAAAAAAAAAAACAAAATAAAACAGTAACCAACTTGTTTTCAGTTGTCTTCCAATAGCCTGCCTCCTGTGTTCAGGTTCCATCTAGCCTCCCCCCACGCCTCCAAATGCCCTTCCACTCCATCCCAGGTGTGAAGTAATCATCTTACTTACAAGTTATTTGTGATATTAGTGTGGCACTATCTCCTCAAACCTTCGTGCTTTCCTGAAATCTTTAAGGCAAAAATTTATTTCTGTTTTTTATTTTGCTCAGCACTTAGTTTGTAGTCAACAGTATTTGATGAATGGACAATGAATGAGTGACGTAAAGTATAAAAATCTGTATTATCTGAATGTGACTGAAGGCAAGTTTTGATTAAACTGATTTTAATCATTTGAAAAGACCCTGATACTGGGAAAGATTGAGGGCAGGAGGAGAAGGAGACGACCGAGGATAAGATGGTTGGATGGCATCACCGACTCAATGGACATGAGTTTGGGCAAACTCCAGGAGCTGGTGATGGACAGGGAGGCCTGGCATGCTGCGGTCCATGGGGTCGCAATGAGTTGGACATGACTGAGTGACTGAGCTGAACTGAACTGAATTATGAAGAAGCTTTTAAAAGTATATGTCTTCTGACAGTCTGCTTTCCTGGTAGCTCAGTCTGTCAAGAATCTGCCTGCAATGCGGAAAGACCTAGGTTTGGGATCTTCCTGGTCGGGAAGATCCCCTGGAGAAGGGAATGGCAATCCACTCCAGTATTCTTGCCTGGAAAATTCCATGGCTACAGTCCATGGGATTGTAAACAGTCAGACACGACTGAGCAACTAACACAATCACACTGTTCTGATATTCTACAATGTATGCCTTATGCTCAAAAGTAAGTGGATATTCATTTGTTTAGAATGGGTCAATTCTGTGGACCCAACAAATCACCACTAAATTTCTTACCCCTCTTCATTCACTTTATTACCATTCTGTAAACATTATAAGGAAAACTTCCATAAAGTCATCATAATGCATTCATATTTAAATAGAAATTATTTCAAAGATTTGGAAAGGTATAAAAGGATCAATCAAAATTCTTTAATCATTATTTTTGAGCTTACATACTAAAATGAACAAGGAGCTTGAATTAGACATAAAGCAACATTTCATGAAAAAGTATTTCTATTATTAACACACACATAAAGTATAATAAGCAAAAGATCATTTTTTTAGTGGAAGGATAGTGCATCAATGAATTAGGAAAGAATGATAATTCTATCATTTTTATAACTAAATCTGCAAGCTACAAGTTTACTCAGTTTTTCTTCATTATTTTAAAGTAAAATGTCCTTAACTGTCAAATGGTCATAGCAGACATTCAAGGTAGATTGTTCAGGTATGCAGGTTTGTTGTTTGAGCAGTAATGTGTCAGAAACAAAACCGACCTTTACTGTCATCAAGCCTACTACCAGAGAGAGAGGAAGAGAGGAGAAATGGAAAATTTTTCTTTATCTTCCAAAGTATAAAGTTCAATATTTCCTCTAAAATGCCAAGAGATTATATCAGTATAAAATATACTCATGTCAATGTATGTGTGAAAGTGCATGTGTGAATATTCCTAAAATTTTATATATAATTCTAAGTAACTGAAACTTAAATTAAAACTAAAACTCTTATATAAAATGTCAAAGTGTTAGTTGCTCAGTCATGTCTGACTCTTGGCAACTCCATGGTCTGTCCATGGAATTCTCCAGGCAAGAATACTGGAATGTGTTGCCATTCCCTTCTCCAGGGGATCTTCCTGACCCAGGGATCGAACATGGGTCTTCTGCATGGCAGGCAGATTCTTTACTGTCTGAGTTAACAGAGAAGCCCTTAAAATAATATAAAATAAAATGTCAAGATAAAGATTAAATAATGCCCGCAAATGAAGGCCTTTGTTGTCATCTGAATAACATTTAGCATATCACTGATATGAATAAAAATAGTCATCACAGAGTTTAGACTTAAAAGGGACCTATAGATCCTCTGGTCCGGAGATTTTTTAACCTACAGACTATATAGACCTATAACGGGTAAACAGATGAGCACTAGAAAAATCTATGAGTCTATGAATCTAGCACTAAAAGCTGACACTTTTATTAATTTTTTTCCAATTTCAGTAGATTCAATTATTTAACTTACTACTGTCTTTAGAAACTAATTGGCCCTCTATTAGAATCAAAATGTAACTCCACTGTTTTCTTAAATTCTTTTAACAAACAAATCTATCAATATATATTCATGCTTAAAAATAAAACAGAATGGAGTAAATTATAAAAGCAAGCAAGACAACTTTAAAATTCCCTACACATTCATATTCGCTAAATAAGAACTTCTTAAGTGCAGAATGGGTTTGAAGTTCAAGCATATGTTTCTAAAGTTTCCTTTTATTTCTTCAGTGTTTTCAAGCTTTGGGGTTTATGCAATTGTATGTGCAATGTCACCTATACTCTGTAGTGAATTATCTTGACTCTAAAAGTATCATCTATTCATACTGATTTTATGATATCATAACTTCCAAGTGAAATAAATCTCATGGAACTCTAAAAATTTTCAATATTATCAAGAAGAGAGAGGCACAAACTATGTGGCTGGTAGCATCACCATCATTTGCATACAATAAGGTCTTAAAGGGCTTCCCTGGTTGTTCAGATGGTAGAGAATCCACCTGCAAGGCAGGAGACCTAGGTTCAATCCCTGGGTTGGGAAGAACCCCTGGAGAAGGGAACAGCTGGCTACTCACTCTAGTATTCTTGCGTGGAGAATTCCATGGACAGAGGAGCCTGGCAGGCTATAGTCCATGGGGTCGCAAAGAGCTGGACACAACTGAGCAAGTAAGCATGCAAAAAAATATCAGGGATCCCTCTAGATCATCTACTGGGAGAATGGAAGGTGACAACTGGGGGAACCTTGTGATCTGGAGGAATTACTCAAGTAGCCTGGATTTGAAAGCAACAGATCCTTATCTGTTTCTTAGTGGGCTAAAACCTGAAGATATGTAAAGCTACTGCAAAAACTTTTGAAGGTTACTTTGGACAAGTTTAAAATTAAAATATGCATTCTTAATTCTACATTGACAGAGATGGCATCACTGATTTTGACTTTGCCAAACATGATCTCATGTCCAGATGAAAGAAATCATGCAGAATGGATTCATCTAGAAAAGTCAACTACACAGGTACTGCTTGATACAAGACCATCTCTTCTAATGAGCAACAGAAAATTTAACAGAGTTTTGTAAGGCAGTATTTTGTTCTGTTTGTATATTTGATAATTAAAACAAAAAGTCAAAAAATGAAATGCTTATTGACAATTTTGAAGATTACTTTGGACACTTAAAAGCATAGTTAACAGCAGATAAAAGTCTTGTTTGTTCAACATATACATATATAAACAAATAATGAAAATATTGAAGAAAAAAATCACTACAGAAAATATATAAGGGTTGGGAGAAAGACAGTGGAGAGAGAAGGTGCTTCAGACCAGGAGGATTATAGAAGGTCTCTGTGGACACCACATTTGACCTGAAACCTTGAATACTTAGTCAGAGTAGGTGTGCATTCTCAAAACTCAGCTTAACACAAAAAAGTGTATTTCTGGCTCACATAACCTACTATAGCTCCGGTAACTTCGCATCTGGTAACTTAGCAATACAGATGCTCCAGGCCTAAGACTCTACCATTTCAACCCAAGGATCCCTTATGTGTAAAGGCAGAAAAGAGACTGGTGAATCCTGAATGGACTTTTCAATGTCTCAGACCCAGACATAAAATATTTCCATAGCCATAGAGCTCACCCTAATTAAACAGAGACCACAAAATGCAAGGGAACCAGTGGAATATTACGTGAGTGGAACAAGAACAAATAAAGCCAAAAAGAACATTTCAGGCAGAAGTAAGAGCAAATGCAAGGTTCCAGAGTTCCTCAGGCTTTAAGTGTGAGCTTAAAGTGTTCGACAAAAAGAAAGAAGTCTGAGTTTTATTAAGCAAAGTGGCAAGGAGCAGATGGTCAAAGGATAATTTTGGTTTTATCAAGGTTAAGAGAAATTGAAATAACATATCATAGGATCCAAAAAATTCAGATTATTTTTTTAAACATAATTTCTTTTTGTATTGCACAGACAGCCTATTCTTCTCGTGTCAGAAGTAGTTTGGAACAAACAGGCAAAAGAAATAGGCTTTACCTCCTCAAATAAAGTTATTCAAGACATAAGCAGAAAACAGCAACAGCAGTTAATCTCAAATACAATGAACCTAGCTCTCCCAGTAAGAATCAAAAGGTCAATTTTGTATGTAACCTTCTTTAATACAAAAGGCCAGGTGGTTGTAATTTATCTGAGCAAATCAAAATGTACAAAGGATGAGTACTGAAAAAGTCATTTAAAAGCTAGATCACTAGAATGGATGTTTAATACATATTAGTCCTCAAAGAGCAAAAATGAGAAGCTAAATAATTTCAAATTCTGAAACCTGCACTTGAAAAAAATGTTTTACCCACATAGAATACCTCTATAGTCACATTGTGGAATATATTACTTCCCCAAGTTAGAGGCCTAAGTTGCAAGAAAAATGGTGGTGCTGCTCTCAAGAAGAGCAAATGAATGACTTTGACATCCAAGCGGCACTCAGTATGATCTAGTCAACCTTGACGCCTGGAAATATAAAAGCAGCTGATTACAATAGAAATGACACATCGACTCTTGCTTGTGTGCCAGTCATTTATGACTAGAGGCTCTTGTTACAATAAAACTCAGATCAATCCTTCAGTAGCTTTTTTCCCCCCTTAAGAATTAATTTACTAAAGAAAATTTTTTTTTTTCCTCCCTGATTCTGGGAATCAATACAAAGCTCAAGTTTCAATTCTAAACCACAACATGCTCGCTTCTAGGTTAAGAAATTCTAAATGCTACATAATCCTGTTAGCTTTTTCATTTAGTGTATAAGGAGTTCATGTTGAACATTAAAGTAGTTTGTGACAGTAACTGTGAAGTTTTTCAAGAGGTACTTAAATCTTCCTGGAGATATAAATGATTCAAATACTGGCATTTTCCTCTTAAACAATGTTTTAAAAATATTTTTTTCCTCTAAGGAAAATGTGATTATCTTGCTATTAGCTAATGGAGTCATTTTCAGTTCATTATTGAGAAACTCTAAAAATTGTTCTTTTGTAAAATATTTCTTTGTAAAATAAGACATCTACTTACTATAATGTTTTTAACTCTCCGTTGGAAGATACCTATGACGCTCAGACTAATCACTGTGACAGATTAATATGCAGTATTATTTGTTTTCAATCTTTTGTGAAAGTAGGTATGATAGAAATATTTTAAAAAGCTAATTTCAAACATTTGGATTTTTAAAATGTAAAGGGAAGTTTGATGCAACATAGATGACTCATGACTGGTATAAACTGGCTTTCCTACGCACTTGGAATGGTGTGTTAAACCACAAAAATCAGAATGTTAGAAAATCAATGATCATAACAGATTCATTGGAATAACTCATATTCAGAGCTGGAAGGAATCCTAAATGTTACCTGGTCCAAATTTCCCTTTAAAGTGGATCAAAAGTACTATTACTTTTCTGACAGATGGTTATCTAGTATCCTTGAATATATCTAGCAGAAGAACCACTTTTTATTTAAGATGGTATTTTCCCCCAAAGGTTTATAACATTGTTAGAAAGTTCATCATTCTTGGGACATTTGTGGACCATTAAAATTAAATATGAAACTTCTAATATCACTAAAACTTCTTTAAATTTGTTATGTGTTTGAAACTTTTCTAATGTACCCAAATAAACAATTCTAATTTTCAAATGTTTTATTCATTATTTTGCAACAGACATTTATGGACTATACCAATGTTCTGGGAAGAGGATCGGGTTCTCATGCTTAAGAGATATGAAACACAGTCCCATCCTCAAGGAGCTTACTCAAGTCTCCTAAGGAGGACAAAACTTTCTCATATAATATGGTTTTCAGCTTTGGTTTTTCAATGCCCTTCTTAAAATGTAAAGTGAACACAATATTCTAGTTGTGATCTGATTACTGTGGAATATGGTAGAAATTTACCTCTTAAGTCTTCTAAATTAACATGCCTTTTTTCTCTTTCTTTAAAAATAGCTTCTTGTTATTTTTAGAAACATGCTATTGTTGGAACCAATCAACAATTTCAGGTCTTTCTCACATGAACTCCAATCAAAGCAAGTGTTCCCTACCTAATACTTCAATAAGTAAATTTTTTAATCTAAATTCAAAACTTCATGTTGTATTTAATTTTTCATATTTTACTGTTACTGTTGTTTTAACTTATTTTTCCTTGAGTGCAGAATTCTCTTTGATCCTTTCAACTTCCAACTAACGTAACTAATAGTTATCTTTCCCAATATTGTCATTTGTGTCAAGCCCCTATTCTATTCCCTTGACCAGGTCAACAAGCATTTGATGGCAAAGAGAACAGTAAGACAGTGTGTTGCCTTGTCGCTGAGTGCTAAGTTGCTTCAGTCGTGTCCAACTTTGTGCCACTCTATGGACTGTAGCCCGCCAGGCTCCTCTGTCCATGGGATTCTCCAGGCAAGAATACTGGAGCGGGTTGCTATGCCCTCCTCCAGGGGATCTTCCTGACCCAGGGATCAAACCTATGTCTCTTGTGTCTCCTGCATTGGCAGGTGGGTTCTTTACCACTAGCTCCACCTGGGAAGCCTAGTGAGTTGCCTTACTTGCTATTAATTCTAGGTAAATCAAGAGAATGACCAAGGGAATCAACCAAGAGATTGACTTATGCTTTTTATACTCGAGTTTCCTCCACAAAATGATGTAGAAAGACAGAACAGATGGAATCTTTGGTTTGTTTTTACAGGCTGTATCCACATATCCAGACTGGGAGAAAATAGATCAAGAGTACCTAAGAAATTCCTAGCTAGCAGACTAGGAACACTCTCTTTTATTTTCAAAGTGTGTGAAATCACCCTTTGTCCGCTCTAAGTCTTTCCAAAACATATCCTCCCTAGACCTTCTCCTGAAGTATAGCTTTTTGGATCACATACAGTTAAACTGTAATTTCTGTACTTTGTATTAATACTGTATGAGGAGTAGGTCCCAAACTTGGGGCAACTTGAGAAAGATCCCGCACACTTTAGTCTTAGCCAGTGCTCCACCAATGATGACTAAGCAGCTTTCCTTGCTCACTCACTATGCTGATCCAAGAATGCTCCTAAGAACTTTATATTTCTTCCTATGTATCTTATCTGCTTCATCTATGGACTGGAACATGTTCTCCTGAATTTATTGGCTTACGGTATATTCATATTAACAAAATATAATCCAACTATATAATTATTTCCCTATACCAAATATATTTTAAGTAAATATATTCTATATACTTAGCATTTAAAAATTTATAAATTCCCTTTAGTCTAATACAATATATGTCCCTTCTACCAGTTTGCCCATAAATCTCAAAATTTCATAATCAAGCCATTTATTTCCTGGTTGATAAAAATTTTAAATTGACTAAGGAAAAAAATGAACTCTTTATTACCTTCTTAGAGTCCTTTCTCTAGAAACGGACACTTATGTAGCAATCAACAATAAATCTTTTTGAATTTCTGGGGTCTCTGTTAGGTTTCCAGTAAGCCCTTTCTTGTCTACTTGGGATTCTGAACAACTTGGAAGATAAAAGGTGAAGATAAAGGATATAATATTGTCTTTATTAATGATGCTGTATATTTCAAATAAATTTACAAATTAAGTAAGGTCTCCACTTCCTTACGGCTAAACCAATCAATGGGGCAACCCAACAAACAAGGATGCAGCTCACAGTGCTTCAGTTATGATTGAGGAGTTAAGATGCAACTTACTATGCAGATGCAACTTTTCTTAAGCAGGTCAGCTGAGGCAGTGAGTAATTCTACAGAAAAGAAAAAATCTTTATATACTGTTGGGTAGTACTATCTCTTATTAAACAACCAGTAAGTCAAGTTACATGTATATATGTATGTATACATATATATATATATAAAATAGACCTCGAGTAAGCTTTAACTATTTAGTGTTAGCCTTAGGTAGCCAGTGCTAGCTGCTGCTGCTGCTGCTTAGTCGCTTCAGTTGTGTCCGACTCTGTGCGACCCTATGGACTGCAGCTTGCCAGGCTCCTCTGTCCATGGGATTCTCTAGGCAAAAATACTGGAGTGGGTTGCCATGCCTTTCTCCAGGGGATCTTCCCAACCCAGGGATTGAACCAAGGTCTTCTGCATTGCAGGCAGATTCTTTACTGCTAAGCCACCAGGGAAGGCCATTGCTAGCTACTTTGCCTAAAATTCCATCCTGCACTTCTTTCCTAATCACCTCATTTGAAATATCAATCAATATCTCACCTCTGCACAGACACACAGAAGCACACACTGCCACTATACCTCTTCCCTGGGTTATTTTCTCCATAGTATTCTTTACCATCTGTCATGCTATGTATTTTGTTTATTGTTTGTTTATAGTCTTTCTCTCCATTGAGAATACAACATATTTTTATCTATGTTAAAAATCTCAGCACATAGAAAGTGTCTAGTACATGACAGATTATCATTAAATATTTGTGGAATTAAAGAATTAATTTAGGAGCAAGGGACCTACAGATGAACTTAGCATCATGAGGTTTGAATGCAGGCTCAAGGTCATTCTCTACTGCGTGGTTTCAGGTTGTTTCTGAATTGGCTATAAACACAGGAGAGACAAATTTTTCCTAAGAAGCAATGCCATAAAGATACATGGTGACAACAACTGTAGCAGAATAAGATGGAAAGGCCTGCTCATGTCCGTTTGGCATGTGTGCTACTTGCTGAATACAGTTGCTCTGAATTTAGTACTGAGGTGAGTGGAAACGAAGAGGCTTTGAGTGTAAATAAGGTCAGAGAATGGCAGAAAGGGAAGAGGAAAATGGCAGAAAGCGAAGAATAACTAAAGAACCTCTTGATGAGGGTGAAGGAGGAGAGTGAAAGAGCCGGCTTAAGGCTAAAGATTAAAAAAACGAAGATCACGGCACCTGGCCCCATTACTATATGGCAAAAAAAAGGGGGAAAGATGCATGTAGGGACAGATTTCCTCTTCTTGGGCTCCAAAATCACTGCAGATGGTGACTGCAGCCATGAAATCAGAAGACGATTGCTTCTTGGAAGGAAAGCGGTGACAAACCTAGACAGTGTATTGAAAAGTAGAGACATTACTCTGCCGACAAAGGTCTGTATAGTCAAGGCTATGCTCTTCACAGCAGTCATGCACAGTTGTGAGGAATGGATCATAAAGAAGGCTGAACGGCGAGTAACTGATGCCTTCAAACTGTGGTGCTGGAGAAGACTCCTGAGAGCCCTTTGGACAGCAAGATCAATCTAGTCAATCTTAAGGGAGATCAACTCTGAATATTCACTGGAAGGACTGATGCTAAAGCTGAAGCTCCAGTATTTTGGTCATCTGATGTGAACAGACAACTCACTGAAAAGGTCCCTGATGCTGGGAATGATTGAGGGCAGAAGGAGAAGAGGGTATCAGAAGATGAGATGGCTGGACGGCATCACGGACGCAATGAACATGAACTTGGGCAAACTCCAAGAGATGATGAGGGACAGGGCGCCCTGGTGTGCTGCAGTCCATGGGGTTGCAAAAAGTCAGACAAACTGGCGACTGATCAACAACAACAACAACAAGGTTGAGGGAAAAAAAGGCATCTGAGTAAGAAAGGCATCTGAGTAAAATGTGCTTCAGGCTGATTCATAACACATTTGTAAACTTTCAAGGGCAACACCTGTCTCTCTTAGAGATAAGTTATGCATAATACCAAAATTAATTTTTTACTTAGACATTTCTAGCACTTGGACTTAAACTCCTAGGTCATGCATTTTGGACAATTTGTATAGACTGATTTACTTCAGATACCACTGAGACTCTACTATTAATATAAAGACCTAGGCTTAGGGAATATTATTTTGTTGGAAATAACTGTTATAGAAGCTTAGGACTGGACTATTTTCTAAACTTGATAATTGTAGGTCCAGTGTAGTAAAAATGTTCTGTGCATTCACAACAATTTGTATTCTTTAAAA
The DNA here is from genome assembly GCA_024291935.2 of Okapia johnstoni. Taxonomy (NCBI): domain Eukaryota; kingdom Metazoa; phylum Chordata; class Mammalia; order Artiodactyla; family Giraffidae; genus Okapia; species Okapia johnstoni. The sequence continues at coordinate 73,298,917 of CM044318.1, read as the reverse complement.
ATAATACCTATGAAAGGCTTGACACTGAACTACTGTGTTGATCCTAAAGGAATGTTCATGCAGGTGAGAAACAGACGATCCCAACTCTATTTGTGAATGGAGAATGCTTCTGGCTGAAACTAAATAGAATACGAAATATGAAAGGGGGTTTTCCAGAATTTATTTGAAGAACTGTTAACTCACAAAGACAAAATAATTTTATTTTGTGTTTAATGTATGATTTTCAGTTGAAAACAAATACAATATTTTAAACTTGAATACTTTTTCCTGGAAATTGATAAAGTGAGGATACAATTCAGGGCATTTCTACGTTACTGAAATTTTATTATTGATAGGTCAGTTCAGTTCAGATCAGTGGCTCAGTCGTATCCGACTCTTTGCGGCCCCGTGAACCACAGCACGCCAGGCCTCCTTGTCCAACACCAACTCTCGGAGCTTACCCAAACTCATGCTCATTGAGTCGGTGATGCCATCTAACCATCTCATCCTCTATCGTTCCCTTGTCCTCCTCCCTTCAATCTTTCTCCTGGCAATCTTGATTCCAGCTTGTGCTTCATCCAACCCAGCGTTTCTCATGACGTACTCTGCATATAACTTAAATAAGCAGGGTAACAATATGCAGCCTTGATGTACTCCTTTTCTTATTTGGAACCAGTCTGTTGTTCCATGTCCAGTTCTAACTGTTGCTTCCTAACCTGCATACAGGTTTCTCAAGAGTTTTCATATTTAATGCAGTGTAGTTTAGTGTTTAATTTGGGTTTCCCTGGTAACTAACATGGTAAAGGATTCACCTGTAATGCAAGAGATCCAGGTTTGATCCCTGGGTTGGGAATTTATTATTTAATTAATTATTTAATGTGGTCATGTAAATAGAGAGACATAACTGGAGATTGCTGGGAGAAATATCAATAATCTCAGATATGCAGATGACACCACCCTTATGGCAGAAAGTGAAGAAGAACTAAAGAGCCTCTTGATGAAAGTGAAAGAGGAGATTGAAAAAGTTGGCTTAAAGCTCAACATTCAGAAAACTAATATCATGGCATCCGGTCCCATCACTTCATGGCAAATAGATGGGGAAACAGTGTAAACAGTGGGTGACTTTATTTTTCTGGGCTCCCAAATCACTGCAGATGGTGACTGCTGCCAGGAAATTAAAAGATGCTTACTCCTTAGAAGGAAAGTTATGACCAACCTAGACAGCATATTAAAAAGCAGAGACATTACTTTGTCAACAAAGGTCCATCTAGTCAAGGCTATGGTTTTTCCAGTGGTTATGTATGGATGTGAGAGTTGGACTATAAATAAAGCTGCACACCGAAGAATTGATGCCTTTGAACTGTGGTGTTGGAGAAGACTCTTGAGAGTCCCTTGGACTGCAAGGAGATCCAACCAGCCCATCCTAAAGGAGATAAGTCCTGGGTGTTCATTGGAAGGACTGATGTTGAAGCTGAAACTCCAACACTTTGGCCACCTGATGCAAAGAGCTGACTCATCTGAAAAGACCCTGAAGCTGAGAAAGATTGAGAGCAGGAGGAGAAGGGGATGACAGAGGATGAGATGGTTGTATGGCATCACCGACTCAATGGAAATGAGTTTGGGTAAGCTCTGGGAGTTGGTGATGGACAGGGAGGCCTGGCATGCTGTGGTTCATGGGGTCGCAGAGAGTCAGCCTTGACTGAGCGACTGAACTGAATTGAACTGGAGATGCGGGATAGATTGTGGATAAAGTCCTAGCTTTAGGTACAGTGTGTCATTGAAGTTGATTTGATATACGTACTGTTCTAACCCATTTCAGGGCTTTCTGAATATAAAATAAAAACTGACTGCTACAGGTGCCAGGGCTTCCCTGGTGGCTCAGATGGTAAAGAATCTACCTGCAATGCAGGAGATCCAGGTTGGATTCCTGGGTTGGGAAGATCTCCTTGAGAAGGAAATGGCTAACCATTCCAGTATTCTTGCCTGGAGAATTCCATGGACAGAGGAGCTCGGCAGGCTACAGACCATGGGGTCACAGAGTCAGACATGAATGAGTAACTAAAACACACACACACACAGCTACCAAGAGAATCTCCAGAGAAGCAGTGATTGGTTTTGATGCCCTCTGTCCTGAAGCTGAGAATAGAGTTATCTGGAAAAATTGTTGATCTATTTCCTCAGGGTATATAATCAATGCCATGGTTGACAATAGGAGGAGGAGTGACTTCTTCTATTGATGAAGTGGGATTGTTCAACTCAGGTCTACCTCTCTTATTCTTAGGAAAAACCTGTGAATTCTACTCTGATCATTCATCTCATAAGTTCTTATCTGGAATGATCCCTACATGCAAACTATACTCTATTCAAGCATTATCTACAGCAGATAACTATGCTAATTCTGGAGTTCATTATGTTTAGATACAACCATTTAATTGTTTAGTTCCTGTTTGTTTAGAAGATAAGTGGAGAAGAGAGTGCTAATTATTGCCCTCTCCTCAGAAACCATCAACAGTCCGTTCAGTTCAGTTCAGTCACTCAGTCATGTCCGACTCTTTGTGACCCCATGAATTGCAGCATGCCAGGCCTCCCTGTACATCACCAACTCCCAGAGTTTACCCAAACCCATGTCCATCGAGGCAGTGATGCCATCCAACCATCTCATCCTCTGTCGTCCCCTTCTTCCTGCCCCCAATCCTTCCCAGCATCAGGGTCTTTTCCAATGAGTCAACTCTTCACATGAGGTGGCCAAAGTACTGGAGTTTCAGCTTCAACATCAGTCCTTCCAATGAACACACAGGATTGATCTCCTTTAGGATGGATTGATTGGATCTCCTTGCAGTCCAAGGGACTCTCAAGAGTCTTCTCCAACACCACAGTTCAAAAGCATCAATTCTTCGGCGCTCAGCTTTCTTCACTGTCCAACCCTCACATCCATACATGACCACTGGAAAAACCATAGCCTTGACTAGACGGACTTTTGTTGGCAAAGTAATGTCTCTGCTTTTAAATATGCTATCTAGGTTGGCCATAACCTTCTTTCCAAGGAGTAAGCGTCTTTTAATTTCATGGCTGCAATCACAACCAGCAGTGATTTTGGAGCCCCAAAAAATAAAGTCTGACACTGTTTCCACTGTTTCCCCATCTATTTCCCATGAAGTGATGGGACCAGATGCCATGATCTTAGTTTTCCGAACATTGAGCTTTAAGCCAACTTTTTCACTCTCCTCTTTCACCTTCATCAAGAGGCTCTTTAGTTCTTCTTCACTTTCTGCCATAAGGGTGGTGTCATCTGCATATCTGAGGTTACTGATATTTCTCCCAGCAATCTTGATTCCAGCTCGTGTTTCTTCCAGCCCAGCGTTTCTCATGATGTACTCTGCATATAAGTTAAATAAGCAGGGTGACAATATACAGCCTTGACGTACTCCTTTTCCTATTTGGAACCAGTCTGTTGTTCCATGTCCAGTTCTAACTGTTGCTTCCTAACCTGCATACAGGTTTCTCAAGAGACAGGTCAGATGGTCTGGTATTCCCATCTCTTTCAGAATTTTCCACCGTTTATTGTGATCCACACAGTCAAAGGCTTTGGCATAGTCAATAAAGCAGAAATAGATGGTTTTCTGGAACTCTCTTGCTTTTTCGATGATCCACCGGATATTGGCAATTTGATGTCTGGTTCCTCTGCCTTTTCTAAAACCAGCTTGAACATCTGGAAGTTCACGGTTCACGTATTGCTAAAGCCTGGCTTGGAGAATTTTGGGCATTACTTTACTAGCGTGTGAGATGAGTGCAATTGTGCGGTAGTACCATCAACAATAACTATAGTATTACCACTTTTCTGTTTATTTCAAGAGAATATCAGATATTGTTAAATCCCTTGCTGAAGTCAAGACGCATTGATACATTATTTCTGCAGCATATCATAGATGTATCAGCCAAGTTAACCTAACAAAAAAGTAAGAAGTGCAGATCTGAAGTCTTAATTCACCAGTTGCTTTAGATTCTCTTAGCATCATTGCTTTTACTTACTAAATCAAGGAATAAACGAATGATTAATTGTTAGGATAGTCAATTTTATTTTAGCATCTCTTGCCATGTGATCAAACAGCTTTTCTGTAAACATTTTGTAATCTATCCTGTTAAAATCTGGTGTACATATATGCTTAGTGCCTGTATTTCTTTTCCTTACTTTTATATACTCTAAAATGATATAATCAATTTCCCCTCTCTCTCAGGACTTATACGCCCCCAACCTGGACCTCCACTATTCCCTCAACCTTCTGAGAGTTCAAGTCGTCAGCAAAGCAAGTCAAGAATTGATGCTATCTTCAGCTTTCAGGAGAATGTGCCTTCTAGCAGATGTCCAGACGGGTTTCTATTCCCCTACAATTACTCTCTCTTGACTCAGTGCCAGTTTTGTAATCTGTCTTGGGGCAAAGACAATTTCTCATAAGTCCTGCAATTATGACTGCACACACTTTCAGCTCAAGGGATACACTTTGGAATTAATTCCACTTCAGTACTCATTAGAATCACCATCTCTAAAATGTAAATAATCTGATTCATGTACCCCTTTTTCAGTTATTACACCCTTTAGATTGATACTATCTTGACTCACAAGCACCAGTCCTACATCTCAGGATTATCATATGACCAAAATAAATAACTTACTGATGGACTACATGTTTCAAAGCTTCTAAATTTCACCCAAGTCTGCATGCTCTTTCAATGCTATATTAGCTTTTAATATAGGGTGAGTTAGTTTATTTGGTGAACAGTGGTATATATTACACTGAATCAATCACTAGAAAATTGAGAATTTTCCATAATGCAAGATACATGACTAATAAGGCTGTGGAGTTTAACAAGAATTAGGGCAGAGTGCTTATCTTCCAGATTCATATTCTACTTAGAAAATTGAGATTTAAGGTGTGAAATGTTAACTGACAATAGAATACTTTAATGGCAAAACAAGTCAGAAATGCAAATGTGTGAAGAGTTGTCAAGTGAGTGACATAAACAGATGCTAGGATCTCAGAAAAAGACCATATTTCCATGGGCTGGGCTGGTACTAAAAGCCTTAAGAAGTCTGTGATACTGACACTTAAAGTATGTATAGAATTCAAATGAGCCACATCATGACAATTAAATAATTTGGGTCAGAACAATTATTTATCTCACAATTATGCTTTTTTGAGAATAAATATTGTCCTTTATCCTTCTTCTACATACTACAAAATCCTGTATATTATTCCTTTCCTTTCATGCCTTCTTTCTCTCAGAACCTTTCAAACTATCTCATTTCTGAATCCCGCAAATCTTTTTTCACCCTGCCTTTTCTATTCCTTTTTAGTTACAGTAACCACAGGAAATAAGATTTTACTTTTCAGACACATCGGAATTAGTTTGTGATCCAGGATTTGAAAAACAACTATATTTGTATCAATCACTCCTTTGACACAAGCTTTAATTACCAAACACTGCAATATATAGGAGTTGGACATGCATGGTATCAGAATGGGTAACATGCCAGCAAATAGGAAAGGAATTCTGCCATGGTATTGGATGTTTTAAGCTTTGTTAACTAAGAAACCATCATATATCCATCAGCAACTGGAAAGCCAAGTAGATAAAATTTCAAAGAAATTATACAGACTATAGGAAAGTGAAAGAGTTTTTATAAATACTATTAAAGTAGGCATGAAAATTTAATTGCCCCTGCTACTTTTCATACAGTTCTTCTCTACATCAGTAATAAAATACTATCACATAAATTATTACTCAATCCACTGAATACCATAGTTTTCAACAAAACACATGCATGTTTCCTTTCTAGGACTCCTACGTAAACAATTATAATTTATTTTTCCAAATTATTGCTTACTTGATACAAAAAGTGAAATGACTAAGCAAATGATCCTCTAGTTTAAATGCTGTATTGACCACAAAATTAAAAAAAGAGAAAGAGACCAAAATCATATTTTAATTCAAGTTAGAAGCTATTGTAAGCTCATCAGTCTAAGGAATATATATCACAGACATTAGCCAATACACAAAGCAAATAAATGAGTTAAGTGCTACCCTTTAGCAGTTCTGCTGCTAACATTTCAGCTTGAACTTACAATAACATTTATGATAATTCACTATATTCTGCTGACTTAAAACACGTAACTGGAGATGACGCAAAATATACCTTTCAGAGAAAAATGTATCAAACCTGGCTAGATTTTTGTTAGTGCAAACAAAAGGGCAGGAAGACAGGGCATAATGTTGGAAATAGTACTCTCTTCTTATGAAAAGATCTCTGAACCTTTTCAAATAAACAGTATTACAAAGAGATCAAGAGTTCGTGAATTTTCAAACGTCATTTTAAGTATTATCTACTGATATACCTTTTCATTAATACAATGAGTCCGTTAGAAATACCACACTTTGAAAGTGACTGTATCTTCACAATAACTTTGTGAGGTCAGGCTCCAAGTTTCTCAAGGAACAGTAACTCACAAAGTATACATGGGACTAGCTAAAGTCTAGTCCCATATACACTAGTCTAGTCCCAAAATAAGAAGCTAGAGAACCTTAGGCTAATTAGGTAAAGAGTATTTATTCTCTGTTCCAGCATCTAATTCTTGCCATCTTTATAAATTATATTTGTCCTCCAACATCAGTACAGTAAGTTGGATAATGATGATTTTTATATCAACTTTATTATGTATGTAATATCAATAACTTAAAAGGAAAGAGATTCATAAGATAAATTGGTAACAAGAAAACATCAAAGAGTATTTTAATTTAATTAGCAAAAATTAATGAAGAGCTTCAGTAATTGTATTAAGAGAATCCAAATGGTTTGGCCTTTGTGGAAAGCTATTTGCTAATAGATATCAAGAACATCATTAGTGCATATAGCCTTTGACTCAGTAATTCCACTTTATGACTCTGTATTAATGAAGCAATCAGAGACACAAGCAAGACTTACAAATTTCTGCCAAAGAATAGCTTATACTAGTGAAAAGGTGAGGACAATTCGGCCATACAAACTGGAGTACCAAAAAGATTAATTATTTATGACCATTAAAATTATGTTTTCAAAACAATTTTAATGACATTGGAATATGCCAAGGATAGAACTTTACATGAAAAGTAAGGGTAATATATAAAAAACTAGAAATCACAAAAAATTATATATATATGTATGTATCTGTATATATATATATATATATATATTAAAAAAACATGATTTGGTATGATGTTTACTTAAGGTTGGGGGGGTGAAGAGATGGAACAGGGGAGGACCAGTACAAGTAACGGGTTTCCATGGTGGCTCAGATGGTAAAGAATCTGCTTGCAATGCAGGAGACCAAGGTTTGATCCTTGGGCTGGAAAGATTCTCCGGGAGAAGGAAATGGCAACCCACTCCAGTATTCTTGCCTGGGAAATTCCACGGACAGAGGAGCCTGGCAGGCTACGGTCCATGGAGTCTCAGAGTTGGACACGACTAAGCAACTAACACACACACATTGTATAACTAATACAATATTTTGCATGAAGTACAAAATAGAAAAGATTACTGTAAAGAATTATTCCAATTATATATCTATATATATATCATCTATGGGCTTCCCTTGTGGCTCAGCTGGTAAAGAATCCGCCTGCAATGAGGGAGACCCCGGTTCAATTCCTGGGTCAGGAAGATCCCCTGGAGAAGGGGATGGCTACCCACTCTATTATTCTGGCCTGAAGAATTCCATGGACTGTATAGTCTATGGGGTTGCAGACTCGGACAGAACAGCGACTTTCACTTATAGTATCTATATCTAAACTATACCTATATCTCTATGCCTGGGAGGAAAGGGAAGAAAGTTTTATCTCTAGAACATGAATTTTAATTCATTTAGGTTTATGTTTTCCCCAACTTTTATATAGAAGTTTCTGTAACAGTGACAGAAGGGGAGTATTTGTCATTATTTCTACGCCTCTGAATTTCTGAACTGCTGTCATGAGAATGTATGACCTGGCAAACAAAAACACTAGAGAAATAAAGTAACAACTTTTCATATGATAAACAGTTGGCATATTTTGCATATTATTTATATATTATGTGATATTACAGGATAAAAGTGGCAAGGATTAGTACTTGCCTGAGATAAAAGTATAAATAAAGTTTAGAAGAAATCCTGTATATAAACAATTACAATAAGATAAATAATAGTCAGTTACAATTAAATAAATATTAGTCAGTAGTCAGTAGTCAATTATTTAACTCTAATTATTTAATTATAGTCAATAAAATTCAGGAAATGTACAACTAGTTTTTGGAAAAATAAGTGAATACCATACTGATAGAATCTCTTATTGATGTTAGATGTTACTTGAAGAATCTTTTACTGATGTTAGAACTAGATTAAGTAATCTGTTTCAGAGGCATTAAGGTGGCTCAGAGGACAATGTAAAAAATAATTGCTTGTGTGTAGTTAATCTCATCAGAAATGATCTAGTATGATAAAAATTTAATTGATCTCCAACTGGGTGGCTTTTAACTGACTTTAAATTGGCATATTTAGACTGTGGAATTAGTTTAAGATTAGGATTAAGAATACAGTGACAAAGTTTGCCATCTGGTGGTCAGTGTGATACAAATCAGATGTCTTCAGGTATTGTGTTTTTGTGGCAGAATTTTGAATTGGGTCTAAAACTGTGAAGCAATATTGATACTAAAGAGATCCATGGATAAAATGAAAGTCACGGCAAAGAGAAGTGTATTGTGTGATTTGGTCAGATAACAGCTGTGGTGGGCTGAATAACGGCCCCCAACAACAAACAACAAGCACAACCAAAAATGCATTCAGGTTCTAATCCATGGAGCCTGTGCAAGTTATTTTATTTGGCAAGAGAGATTTTGCATATGTGATTAAATTGAGGATTCTGAGATAGGGAGATTATTCTGGATTAGCCAGAAGGACCCTAAATGTAATCATGGTGTCTTTATAATGGAAGGCAGAGGAAGACCTGACTACAAAAGAAGGAGGCCAGGGCAATGTGACTGCTAAAGTAAGGTGTGACATTCCAGGCTTTGAAAATGGAGAAAGGGGCCAGGAGCCAAGGAATGCAAGTAAATGCAAGGAATGTAACTTCAGAAACTAGAAAAGGCAAGAAAATGGATTCTAGAATTTCTGGTGGGGATGTGCCCTAACACCTTGATGACAGCTCAGTAAAACTGGCTTCAGGCTTCTGACATCTAGACTGTAGGAGGGTAAGCAAATGTGGTTTTAAGTGTACTTCTCTTAAAAAAAAGATTGCTTCCCAGGTGACTCAGTGGTCAAGAATTCGCCTGCCAATGCAGGAGATGTGGGTTCAATTCCTGGGTTGCGAAGATCCCCTGGAGGAGGAAATGGCAACCCACTCCAGTCTTTTTGCCTGGGAAATCCCATGGACAGAGGAGCCTGGTGGGCTGACGGTCATGTCTGTCAGTAAGTAATATATGCCACCTAAACTAACATTTTCAAGGCTGAAAAAGTCATCAAATTCTTCAGAAAGTAACCAAATGGAAAGCACATACAAACTCTTTTCTGTCATAATCCCTGTGATCTGAGTACGTAATTTAGAGAAACAGAATAGTGAATGTATTTCACTCAACTATTTAGGGGCTCTTCCTAATAGCGTAGCAAACATCTTAAAAGTATACTCATATGTCACTCACCAATGTACTGTGAATGTTTAATATTAACCAAAGTAGAGAGCTAGCCTGTGGTGGAGCACAGATTTACAGTAAAATGAGGCTTGAGATAAAATTCAATAAGTTCAATGAAATGAAAAGATATCACCGGCGTGACAAGTAATGTGCAGCATATTCCTTCCCTTTATTATTTTTGCCAGTACCGCTATGATTTTAACCAATCCTATTTAAAACTCTGGGAAATGAAGAAGAACATTTTTCTACATGTAATGCTAAAAATGTGTATTAGTATTTGAATCACGGTAATGTGTACTTACACTTGAAAAACAGTAACGGAGGAACTTAGTTTTTAGTTTTGAGAATTCAGAGGGAAATTGGTAGTCTGATGGTCAAGGCCAGAGCCAGCTACACGAGAAACATAAACACAAACTAATTTATGCAGTTATTTAAGATCCATGGCTTAGTTACACGGACATGTACTGAGTACAGACCGGATTCTGGTCCTGTACTAAACACTGAGAACAGAAAGACATGACACAATTTAAACATTCCCCGAAAGAGAAGCCCACACCTGCTACAGGGACAAAAAGGAAAGGTCATTTTATACATACTGGGAGTGACTGGTTGGTGGGCTAGGAAGGCTTTCAGATGAATGTGTAGAGAAGGAGGAATGTAACGTGAAGAGACAGAGACATAAGGAGAATTCCATCTGAAAATGATGGCGGTGATGTATCTACAAACCAAGGAATGCTGAAGGTTGACGGCAAACAACCAGAAGCCAGGAGTGATGTGTGGAACAGACTCTCCTTCATGGCCTTAGAAGCAACCAGTCTTGTCAATGTATTCATCTTGGACTTACCAACTCTAGAGCCAGGAGAGAATAATTTTTTATTTCAAACCACCTAATTTGTGGTACTTTATTACAGCAGTCCACTTACTCACAGATGCTTAAGGAAAGGAGAGATCAGTATCTTTGAAGCTCCTCTGTTCCTTGCTCATTGTGTCTCTCTCCTCCCAGAAACCTATATCCTGAATATTGTCTCTTTATTTTAAATAGTTTTCATATATGTTTGGCCTCAGGTCAAATAACAGGGAGGGAACACAGCCCCACCCATCAGAACAAGACCCACTATCCTCCTCAGTCAGTCTATCCCATCAGGAAGCTTCCATAAGCCTCTTCTCCTTATTCATCAGAGGGAAGACAAAACAAAAAACCACAATCACAGAAACCTAACCAATCTGATCACAGGGACCACAGCCTTGTCTAACTCAATGAAACTATGAGCCATGCTGTGTAGGGCCACCCAAGATGGACGGGTCATGGTGGAGAGTTCTGACAAAATGTGGTCCACTGGAGAAGGGAACGGCAAACCACTTCAGTATTCTTGCCTTCAGAACCCCAGGAACAGTATGAAAAGGCAAAAAGATAAGACACTGAAAGATGAACTCCCCAGGTCGGTAGGTGCCCAATATGCTACTGGAGATCAGTGGAGAAATAACTCCAGAAAGAATGAAAAGATGGGGCCAAAGCAAAAACAATACCCAGCTGTGAATGTGATTGGTGATGGAAGTAAAGTCCGATGCTGTAAAGAGCAATATTGCATAGGAACCTGGAATGTTAGGTCCATGAATCAAGGTAAATTGGAAGTGGTCAAACAGTACACATTGACATTTTAGGAATCAGCAAACTAAAATGGGCTGGAATGGGTGAATTTAACTCAGATGACCATTACATCTACTACTGTGGGCAAGAATCCCTTAGAAGAAATGGAGTAGCCATCATAGTCAACAAAAGAGTCTGAAAGGCAGTACTTGGATGCAGTCTCAAAAATGACAGAATGATCTCTGTTCGTTTCCAAGGCAAACCACTCAATATCATAGTAATCCAAGTCTATGCCCCAATCAGTAATGCTGAAAAAGCTGAAGCTGAACAGTAATGCTCAAAATTCTCCAAGTCAGGCTTCAACAATACGTGAATAATAAACTTCCAGATGTTCAAGCTGGATTTAGGAGAGGCAGAAGAACCAGAGATCAAGTTGCCAACATCCGTTGGATCATCAATAAAGCAAGAGAATTCCTGAAAAATATCTATTTCTGCTTTATTGACTATGCCAAAGCCTTTGACTGTGTGGATCACAATAAATTGTGGAAAATTCTTCAAGATATGGGAATACCAGACCACCTGACCTGCCTCCTGAGAAATCTGTATGCAGGTCAAGAAGCAACAGTTAGAATTGGGCATGGAACAACAGACTGGTTCCAAATAGAAAAAAGAGTATGTCAAGGCTGTATATTGTCACCCTGCTTATTTAACTTATATGCAGAGTACATCATGAGAAATGCTGGCCTGGGTGAAACACAAGCTGGAATCAAGATTGCCAGGAGAAATAATAATAACCTCAGATATGTGGACACACAAAGCGAAGAACTAAAGAGCCTCTTGATGAAAGTGGAAGAGGAGAGTGAAAAAGCTGGCTTAAAACTCAACATTCTGAAAACTAAGATCATGGCATCCGGTCCCATCACTTCATGGCAAATAGATGAGGAAACAGTGAGACAGTGACAGACTTTATTCTTGGCTCCAAAATCATTGCAGATGGTGACTGCAGCCCTGAAATTAAAAGACGCTTGCTCCTTGGAAGAAAAGTTATGACCAACCTAGACAGCATATTAAAAAGCAGAGAAATTACTTTGCCAACAAAGGTCCATCTAGTCAAAGCTATGGTTTTTCCAGTAGTCATGTATGGATGTGAGAGTTGGACGATAAAGAAAGCTGAGAGCTGAAGAATTGATGCTTTTGAACTGTGGTGTTGGAGAAGTCTTAAGAGTCCCTTAGACAGCAAGGAGATCCAACCAGTCAATCCTAAAGGAAGCCAGTCCTGAATATTCATTGGAAGGACTGATGTTGGAGCTGAGACTCCAATACTTTGGCCACCTGATGTGAAGTACTGACTCACTGGAAAAGACCCTGATGCTGGGAATGATTGAAGGCGGGAGGAGAAGGGGATGACAGAGGATGAGATGGTTGGATGGCATCACTGACTCAATGGATATGAGTTTGAGTAAGCTCCAGGAGTTGGTGATTGACAGGGAAGCCTGGCATGCTGCAGTCCACGGGGTCGAAAAGAGTTGGACACGGCTGAGCGACTGAACTGAACTGATGCACTGCTAAACAATATGGCTTTAATAGGCACCTTTCATTCATTACATGCTATATATTTCCTGCAATTTGCTCTTCCTATACATTAGTTTCATGATTTTAAGATTTATTCATGTTGATGCCTGTGTAGGTAATTCTTTTCTTCCTCTCATAATGTTTCACTAGATGAATACAGCACATTTTATTTACAAATGGACATCTGTGTTAGCTCCAGTTTTTGCTGTCACAAAAAATATTGCCAAGAAAATTTTGTACATGCCTCCTGCACATATATGCAAGCTTCTTTTTGCTATTTACCCAGAAATTCATATGTATTTTTTTCAGTTGAAAACTTTAGCTTTTGTTTTAAATGAAATTTTATTAATTTTAATCTGAGTTTATCTTTTGTGCAAGTTGAGATCCTATTTCATTTTCCATTTTTTTTCATTTTTTCAATATGGATAATAAAATATCCCACCATGGTTTATTAAATAGCTCATTCTTTCCCACTAATACACAAATCAAGTCATTGATCAAATTCCCACAGGTTTTTATATATTCATGTGGGTCTATATCTGGACTCCTTCTTTTTGAAGATTTATTTATTTATCTGTTTGGCTGTGTTGGGTCTTAGCTGCCGCACAAAGGATCTCAGTTGTGCCACACGGTCTCTTTCGTTGTGGCACATGGGCTTAGCTGCTTCACAAAATGTGGGATCTAGCTCCCCGATTAGGGATTGAACCCACCTCTCCTCATTGCAAGGAGGATTCTTAAGCATTGGATCATCAGGGAAGTCCATATTTCTGGACGTTTTATTCAATTCCAATAGTGATCTATCGTTATGCAAGCACTACATTAAATTCTGATATCAGAAAAGGCAAAAATCTTTTCATCTATTTCTAAAGTATCCTGGTTTTCTTTCTTCTATTTATTTAATATCATTTTATTTCAAAATATTTAGACATATACAAAAGATTATGTTTTAATGTATATAAATACATATGAGTTAATGCATATGTTGCATGTATTCAATTAAAAGCATAATAAAATGAACATCAGAATCATCACCATACTAAAGAATTAGAATGGGCCTAAAATTTCCACCCACCTGCGTGCTCCTTTCCTATTTCATTCCCCCACTTTCCCACTCCAAAGGTAACCACTATTGTCAATAGTTCTGGTGCTTTCTGATGTTTATACAAATGTTCTCTAGCTGTGAACAGTCCTTTACAACTTGCTCTTTTCATTTAAATGATGTTTCTAACAATTATCCGTGTTGTTATATGAGGCTATAACTTATTTATTTTATCCCCAATAATTATCACTGACGTATATCAAGTTTCCAAACATATGTGGGATTTTGCTGGCCTCTCTATTCTCTTCTCTTAATCTCTCTACCCTTGTGCAAAATATGCATTTTTCCACTACTCTAGCTACATATTAAGCCTGGATATCTTGAAAGGCAAGTCATTTAATCTTATTCTTTTTTGTCAGGAATGTCCTGGATATTCTCAATACTTTGCTTTTCTATTTAAATCTTAAAATTATCTTTCATATTCAATAAAACTCTGTTGCAATGGCAATTTCATTAATTCTACAGATCAATTTGAGTAGAATTCATATCTAAACTACAGTAAATCTTCCCAGCCGTGAAGATATCTCTACTTAGTTGGATCTTTATTAATATTTCTCAATAAAACTTTATAACTTATACATAAAAATGTTGCACATCTGTTAGAAATATTCCTAAATACCTTGTATTTTTGTTGGTACTATAATTTTTAAAAATTACATTACTCTGTTTGCTTATGTATATAAATATGAAATTTTCTTTTGTATCTTTAGCTTATTTGGGGTTACTTTCTAACTTTTTAGGACTTCCCTGGTGGCTCAGACAGTAAAATGTCTGCCTACAATGCCAGAGACCTGTGTTCGATCCCTAGGTTGGGAAGATCTCCTGGAGAAAGAAATGGCAACTCACTTCCGTACTCTTGCTTGGAAAATCCAATGGACGGAGGAGCCTGGCAGGCTACAGTCCATGGGGTAGCAAAGAGTCAGACATGACTGAGTGACTTCACTTTCACTTTTCTAACTTTTTAAATATTTCTAAAAATTTTTTCATAGATTCATTCATATTTTCTTTGTAGACAATTACATAATCTGTAAAAAATGAAAGATTCATTTATTTGTTATCCTGCATACTTTTAATTTCTTCTTGACTTACTGCACTGGCTACATGCACCAGTACATTTTACACAGAAACAGGATGGATGGTATCCTTCTACCGTTCACAGTTTTAAAAGGTGTCCTTTGTATATTTCTCCACTAAGTTCCATGTCTGCTGTATGTTGGACTTCTACAGATACTTTTTATCAATTAAGGAAAATTTCTTTGTATTCATAGTTTTCTAAGTTTTTTAAATCATGAATAATGCTAAATTTTTTGTATTAATATCTACTGAGATGACCATATGATTTTTTTTTAAATACGATAAACACCAGTATTCAGAAATTGGAAATCAGATAAATAATGAGAAGGAATAATCATAGAAGTCGTTAAATAACTAAACCTGCATAAAGTTACAGATGCTAAAGGAAGAGAGAGGTTCAAACAGTAAGAGTGCTCTAAGGTAGCAGACATATCCTACTTCTGATTTTTGTCTCTGACCTCTAACAGCCTGTGTGACTCAATCAGTGCTTCTTAATTCCGCTTGATATTGTTCTGATCTGGTACTAGCAACACTTAAAAAAAATTCATCTGTTTTATTGAGTTTATGCACCAGTGTCTTTGAACTTAGTTTGGCAACATATTTCTGCTTCTAAAGGTTTGACTTTCCTCCATAATTCAGTTTCATTTTATCGGTCATTTCATTTTCTCGGCCCTAAACTGTTCCCGTGCTTCTCATCACTTAGAAGTTTAATGGAAGTCCTTGGCTCTCTTCTCCTGACAATAATTTTTAACCAACACAAAACTAAAATTTCAGTAGGTCATAGCTGACCACTGCTTACAAGATGTACTTCTCAGCCTACCAACAGTCCTACACGGTCCTGACTCTAAACGACTCTCCTGGTTGCCCATTAGACTTAGTACTGTTCTAACTCCTCAAAACAAATCAAAACAAGCAAACCACAATCCCCCCGCCCCCCCTAAAAAAGATCAATAAATCACTGCATAGATGAGACTGTGGTTTGGATTTGCAGTTCTATTCACATTGGGCAACTGTGTAAAGTTTTTGTTTTCGATGAAAAAAGTTTAACTTGTCACTTTCTGAGTGTGGTTCAGTCTATTTGTATTATAAGAATGTTAAAAATTAATAATAAGAGTAAAGAAGAGCTTGAGTAGCTCAATTCAGTAGCTAGAAGTACCAAATTTACACGATTAGCAACTTTACTGCATAGCCCCTAACACTTCTGCCAAATAGTAAAAGGTGTGAGAATATTATTCAAAAAAGCCTTGATTTTCTTTTTGTTCCTCTGTGTTAGCTATTCTACACAGACCGTGTGAGCAGAAAGCACAATTCTGTTCATTTGCATGCACTGTGGATGGTCTTTTTGACATAACCTAATGGAAAAAGCACTGAACAGAATAGTGCTAGTAGTGGTAATTTCTGGATACCTGCTTTCTTACATTGCTTCTGGATACTAGTAACAACTATAGCATCTTTTGAATTCTACTCAACTTTAACAGTGTACCATATGCAAGGCAGTTCCATCATGCTGGGATGCCTGTTGTATCTCTCCTCTTGTAAATTCAGGTTCAAAGGCATTCAGATTCACCAAAATTCACCAAAATCATGGTGACACGTCACCATGGTTTTTTTTTTTTTCTACTTGATTTTCCCCCTCTTTTAGAATAGTTTGCTTCCTAGCATTTAACTAATTGAATTAACTTGGTAATCTCTGTATGCCCCTGTCCCCTCCCTCAGATAGCATTCCTTTTTTATATAGGGTATGTCTGCTACCTTAGAGCACTCTTACTGTTTGAACCTCTCTCTTCCTTTAGCATCTGTAACTTTATGCAGTAGTATATTTAAGCTGGGCCCATTTCTCTGACTGTTTTACAGTAGTCAAATAAACAGCAACTATGAAAGTATTTATAAACAGTTAACTCCTGTTTCTCTATCTGCAATGAGTTGCTCAGTATCCATGTGACAAACAGCATAAATTAAAATCCTCTGTCTGGAATTTTAAGCTCTACTCAGTGTGTTTCAAAAAGGAAAAGTGGAACAATTTAGAGTTCATCAATTTCTTCACATTAAATTAGCCTCCATCATTGACTTGGCTCAACAGCCTTCATCTATTTTAATTTACAACACAAAGGACAGCCAAGTCCAGGATAGTAGCAACCACAGGGTCAAAGGCAGGCTCTGTCTTTTTAGTTATAAAAAATGCTTTACTTGGGTACCAGTAAGATGTCACTAAAGTAAAAATCTCTAACTCAAAGGAAGTTTCAAAATAGCATAAAATATGATATAGCCCCCAATATTAGCATTCATAAAAGCTGATTATAATGGAATTCTATAACACACTAAATTTTTTCATTAAGTAAAAAAAAAAAACAGATGATATGCTTGCATTAAAAGTTATAAATTTCAACTGTATTAATTTGGTAGAATACAACCACTTCTTTACACTATTTACCACTCTGTTCCCTCAGATGTACGTATTTCTCATATAATTGCAACAATATTTTACAAACATTACTGGGTGAAGTATCAGCCTACCCATGACACCAAGCAAGAAGAGTAAAACATCTTTAATTCAGTTAACTGAAATCAAAGCAAATGCAAACTGCCAAGGCAAGTTATGTGATGTCTAATGGAGTTCTCGGCTTTGAAGTTGAATAATACAGGCAGATTAATGGGGAGGACTTGATTGTGTTAACTGACAGTTCCAAGACGGAGAGAAATAGGATACAGATATAGAAAGACAAATCTTTATACTTCACTTAGTAGAAAACAAGAACATTCATGGAAAAGATAAGCACAATCTTAGAAAGACTGTAAGATAAGCCCTTGCATATTTAAAAATAATATACTGATTTAATAAACATTAATTGATGTAATAACACTTGCTTATTTTTGCTTTTTGCTATCTATGCTTTTGGTATTAACTCCAAAAAAAATCATTGCTGAGGCCAATGTCAAGGAGCTCTGTTGGTTTTATAATGACATTATGCTAGATTCAAACTACTGAGAGCCTGGATTGTATGCTGGTAGATTCAAATATTCACTTTTTACCAACTTCACCTTCCATACTTTTAAAGAGATGATATTCAAATACCATATATATTTACAAATATTTCACACTTTTTAAAATTAAACTGTCACAGAAATAAACTATAGCTTCACAGTACTGAAATTCAGGTGCAGATTAATTCTTGCTTTTTATTTTTTGCACTTTTTATTTTGTATTATGATATAGCCAATTAACAATGTTGTGATAATTTCAGGTGAACAGTGAAGGGATCCAGCCAACCATATACACGGACCCATTCTCCTCCAGTAACTTCTCACTTGTGATAATGGTCCCTTGAGATTAAATCTAACAATTATAGAAAACTCTACTTCAGAATAGCAAGGCTAAAGTCAAATTTGGAAGATGTCAACCTGCTGACACCTGTCCTTTCTAGACTAACCGAGTGTTTGGGATTTTTCTTTTTAAATTAAAAAAAAAACGTTCTTTTTGTCAGTTACTCGATCTTTCCCAAAGCTTACTTTTGAAAGCATCACATTTATTTCATCAAAATCAGTAGGTTTTTGCTATTTAGGACATATTAGCTAAGTCTAAACTATGTTTCACAACCTCATTTTTCTCCCCAGAGTCTTATAAATAAATAGACGGAGATCTTTAGTGTTTGTGTGTGTGTGCATGTGTGCATATGTGTGTGTGTGTGTATGGTATTTTATAACATTTGTCGATGACTGAAAAAACAGAATTCAGTCCCTTGAAACTACATTTCTACTATCCTCTGCTCTCCCAAATAAAGTAAGGAAAAGTCACTCTAATATTTAGTCTAATCATAACATATGCTTTATTCCCATCTTGGGAAATTCTTTCCCAAATGTCGCCTCTTTTATAGTGTTTTTGTGTTCCACTAGCAACTTTGTTGTGCTGAAAAATCATGTTTAAATAAGTTTTACTGCTCCCTCAAATATTATTTATTTACTATCAAGAACTTAAAAAGAACATCAGAAATGGTGTTAGGTGCATAGAAAATATATATAACAGTATCAATTTCTTTGGAAATGCATTTTATAGGTAAATTTGAAAGTCATGCTTCTTCATATAACACTGTTACCTGCATTCTACTTTAAGCAAGATATTTGTCTAATATTTCCTTTATAAGAACTTATCCAAATTAGTTCTGTAAGTTTAGAACACATGAAGTCTTATCTATATGCATAAATTTTCAGTAATAAATGATATGTACATAGTCATACACAAAATACTTTTATTACTATAAATATACACATATTTATGAACATAATCAATCATAAGACAAGTCTGGTTTAATACGTTGATATAGAATAAAGAGCACTTGACAACTGTCAGAAGAGAGGATTCAGGTTTGCTGTTGTCTAGATATGACAAGTCACTAACCCTTTCAGCCTTGGTTTCTTTAGATGATACATGGGGGCAGACTAGCCGCATCACCCACCCAGAAGATCTTACGAAGAGCAAGTGAGCCAGTGCAGCTTATCAAGTTTAAATAATTTCAGAACTGCCTTAGTAAATTTGTCACTTTCCTCTGCACTATTAGTTACATAACCTTTTGATTTAAATCTACTCACCTTTTATAATTTATTTCAAAATAAAACCTAGTGACATTCTGTTTGGCGTTTCAAAAGATAAAAAGACAATTTACAAATGAGCATATATTTCAATGCTTCTTAATCCCAAATGTTTACATATCACCTAGAACTGCCTTACACAGCCCGTATCAGTGGTAGACTGGTTCTCTGCATAAGTTAGTATGCAGCTAACTTACTTCAAGAAATGAGATTATAAGCACTATAAAAATCTAAGGTAGTATCACTATTAATATACAAATCTAAAATATTATCATAATTAGGTAGTCACCAAATGTATGATATTCATGAAAGTATGTAATGAGTCCTACTACTGGGTAAAA
Organism: Okapia johnstoni; assembly: GCA_024291935.2. Lineage (NCBI taxonomy): Eukaryota > Metazoa > Chordata > Mammalia > Artiodactyla > Giraffidae > Okapia > Okapia johnstoni. The sequence goes on along the minus strand of CM044318.1, from coordinate 73,278,989 downwards.
CTTAAGTCTTTGTATTATGCAACTGAATATAATGATTGGGGTGTTAAATATGATTAAATGTTAAATCATTTTGTATTACTAATATTAACATATTAGCTACATGTTTAATGGACGTATGTCAATTACCAGGGCTTTGAAAGAATGAATCCGAGCCTAGAACAGATTTGTTTTGGTAGAAAACAAACAATTGAGTGGTGCTGGAGCAGACTCTTGAGAGTCCGTTGGACAGCAAGGAGATCAAACCAGTCAGTCCTAAAGGAAATCAACTCTGAATACCTACTGAAAGGACTGATGCTGAAGCTGAAGTTGCAATACTTTGGCCATCTGCTGTGAAGAACCAACTCATCAGAAAAGACCCTGATGCTGGGAAAGATTGAGGGCAAAAGAAGAGGGAGGCAGAGGATGAGATGGTTAGATAGCACCACCAACCAAATGGACATGAATTTGAGCAAACTCCGGGAGATAGTGAAGGACAGGGAGGCCTGGCGTGCTACAGTCCACTGGGTTTTAAAGTAATGGACACAACGTACTGACTAGACAATAACAACATCAAACAACTGAGAAAGTTGAATGAACAGGTGCTCCCAGAAAAGTGGTAATGGCTAGGTTCTGTTAGTGAAGGGCTGCCCAGAGAGGAAAGATTAGTGATGGAATGAGCAATTTCTTTACCATCTACTTCAGAATTTTGCTTCTGATCTGATCTTTAGCCACCATAGTGGTGGTAGTTGCTGGCTGAGTCACGGCTAAGCCATGTCCAAATCTTGCACTCTCACAGACTGAGTCCGCCAGGCTCCTCCGTCCATGAGATTTCATAGGCAAGAATACTGAAGTGGGTAACCATTTCCTTCTCTAGGGGAGCTTCCTGACTCAGGGATTGAACCTGTGTCTTCTGCATTGCATGTGCATTCTTTACCAACTGAGTCACCAAGGAAGCTCTTTAGCTACCATAGGGTATACTTAAGAAGCTGACAGTGATCAAGAGTGGGCTCTGGGTGTATGTATGTGTCTGTGTGTGTGTTTCTTTGCAGACTGTGGGAGACGGGGTAGATACAGGGGTGAAAGCGAGAAATAGGAAAGTGGTGTCTAGAACAACAGAAGTGGCAAATACAATACAGAGGTTATATCAGAAAACAGTATGATGGTTCATATAGGATTCATAATTAGTTTACCAGAAATACTGACAGTCATTTAATTTACATGTTATTTGATTTTCCACTCAAATATACTTTTTTGAAATGTACTTTAGTGGGCTTCCCAGGTGATGCTGGTGGTAAAGAACTCACTTGACAACGCAGGAGATGTAAGAAGCACAGATTTGACCCCTGGGTCAGGAAGATCCCCTGGAGAAGGGCGTGGCAATCCACTCTAGCATTTTTGCCTGGAGAATCCCACAGTAAGAGGAGCCTGGCAGGCTACAGTCCATGGGGTCACAAAGAGTTGGACACGACTGAAACAACTTAGCATTAGCATAGCGGAACATAACATTAGTGGTAGAGATATGGGGCTTGGGACATAGGAGGATAAAAGCTGGCAAGGCTCTGGCCCCTCAGAGCTGGTAGCCTCAGTCTTCTACCACTGTCAAAAAAGCTTGTATTTATTTTACATTTAGAATCATGAAGAATTTGATTCAGATAAAGGGTACTGAAGTTAACCAAATATGTGCAGACCAATGCTCTGTTGAAAAACTATAAACCAGTCATTGGATAAATAGAGTGTCAGTAGATTTGCTAAATTTCAGCCCATGTTTGCTCACATGAAATAGTGATGCATTTATAGCTATTAGAGGAATGGTAATAACCTCAACTTGAGTATAGTTTCATTTCTGCCCACAATAGGATATTAAAAAAGAAATGAGTGCAAAAACATTCTGAAATAAGTAGTCATCTTTCTGCTATATAAGTACAACAATACCAAAGTACTGCTATATATATAAAGAAAAGGCTGTGATATACCCTTATTTGAATAAACTCTCCCCTTTTTATTCTATTACATATTAAAAAAATTCAACTAATTTAAGAAAGAACTTTCTACAGAAATTGCTCCTCAGCACATAAATGTATCAAATTTCAATGGTTTTCCTAAGTGCCTTTTTAAGAATGTGGTAACTTGGAAGCAATCATGCCTATATATAAAGAGGTAAACTGCATTTAAAAGAGACTATGGAAAAACAAAGATCCTGCCTGACTCAAAGATTATATCTATAGTCAAATAATAATGGCTAAAGGTAAACACTTTACAAAGAGTCAAAGTATTTTCTAAAATATCAACATTTCCTACAACTACTATTTGGTTTTTACAATTATTTTCTAAATATTATTTATGTTGGATCTCAGCAGGTTAAAACATGCATTCTATAAACTTCTTATAAGGCTATTTTTAAAAAATGCTTTAACAAGCTAACATCTGTTGTCTAGTAAAGCCTTCCAGGACCCATTGGCTCATAAATGTAATAGAGAGGCCTTCACCTATAACATATCTAGTACATGTGCTTAGGGTTCAGGGCTCCTGACTGCAACTTTGTACACTGGCAATGCCATATGGCAATTTATTCTGCAAGTCCCTGCACTGTTTTGCTTAGTGACAATCATATTTGAACTCTTGCCTCAAGTATACTAATGGAAAAACAATTCAGGGTGCAATGACGTCCTTAAAGTAATGAGGTTCCATCAGACACCTATCAGCTTCATACATTATTAACTAGAGTTCGGTTATCTGTTAACAGCCAAAACTTTAATTTACTGTAGTTGAGGGGAATACCATTTTCTTCAATTGTTCAGGAGTCAGGAATTTAGATTATATTATTTTGTTCCACTTTAGAGAAGAATCTCAGAACACTACTGATCAAAAGTGCTTCACTGGTGAAGTTCATAATATCTCACTCATCACTCACTTCTTATACACATTACTCAACGCAGTACTTGGCCAACGTGTGTTCCAAATGTAGTCATGGTTTCCATCACTTCTTAACAAACAAGTCCAGAGAAAGCTGGAAGACAATAATTTGGATAGCAAGCCAGGAGTGCAAAACTTGAATTAAATGACTTATTTAAAAGTGACTTTAAAAATTTAATCATATATCTGAAATGTGCAAGTGCACTGACTTGAAATCTATTCATTTTATAAATGCCCACTGAGTCCCAGCCAAAGTGCCAAAAGTGGCACACTACATACTACAGACAAAAAGTAAGACAGCACCCCTGTCACTCAACCTTACTTTCCAGGAACAGAATTTTGTTGTGCCCCAAAAACACAGATGAGTGAGGGTGTAGGGCAGCTCCTACCAAACCTTCTCATTCTCTTGTCTTGAGGACAAAGGGCAACGATTACATATTTAGGAAAAACGTGACTGAAGCTTCTAAATGAACATGTCTCAAGGAAGAATCAGACTAGAATGCTCTAAAAAATGTCTGCAAGGGAGCAATGCCTTTTGCTATACAGGAAGTATTTTCAATACTGCATTATTTTCTTCCTTAAAAGGTGATGCTTTCTCTTTAACCATTGAAATATCTGGCTGTAGGTTTTTTCCCCCATGGTGTGGCATGCCATTAATAATTCAGAATTAACACAATAGCACTTTGTCCTGAGAAAAACAGAACAAATGCTACTCAAATTAAAAGAAATGCTAAGCATTTTATTAGAAAGTTATCTAATAATTGTTTTTTCACCTTGTGATGCCTTACAAGAAGAGAAGAACAAATTACAAACACCACTCTAATTTTCCTAACTTCAAGAAATAAACTATACAAGCAACTCAAACAAAAAAAAATTAAAAATTAGATCTCATATTTGGCAATTATTTATTTTTATTTATAACAAAACTATGTAGGCTTCCATCACTGTGCAGTTGGTATGTAGAAAAAGACTTGCTTTAAAAATTAATGAGAAAAAAGGAAGATAGGAAAATTTTAATAATTAATTTAGATGTAAAATATATATGTAGTCATAAATTCTTCTCTTGGGCTTAACAAAAGCATCAAAGCATCAGTTCAGTTCAGTCGCGCAGTCGTGTCTGACTCTTTGCGACCCCATGAATTGCAGCATGCCAGGCCTCTCTGTCCATCACCAACTTCAGGAGTCTACCCAAACCCATGTCCATCGAGTCGGTGATGCCATCCAACCATCTCATCCTCTGTCGTCCCCTTCTCCTCCCGCCCCCAATCCTACCCAGCATTAGGGTCTTTTCCAATGAGTCAACCCCTTGCATGAGGTGGCCAAAGTATTGGAGTTTCAGTTTCAACATCAGACCTTCCAATGAACACCCAGGATTAATCTCTTTTAGGATGGATTGATTGGATCTCCTTGCAGTCCAAGGGACTCTCAAGAGTCTTCTCCGACACCACAGTTCAAAAGCATCAATTCTTTGGCGCTCAGCTTTCTTCACTGTCCAACTCTCACATCCATACACGTCCACTGGAAAAACCATAGCCTTGACTAGACGGACTTTTGTTGGCAAAGTAATGTCTCTGCTTTTAAATATGCCATCTAGGTTGGTCATAACCTTCCTTCCAAGGAGTAAGCGTCTTTTAATTTCATGGCTGCAGTCACCATCAGCAGTGATTCTGGAGCCCAAAAAAATAAAGTCTGACACAATTTCCACTGTTTCCCCATCTATTTCCCATGAAGTGATGGGACCAGATGCCATGATATTAGTTTTCTGAACATTGAGCTTTAAGCCAACTTTTTCACTCTCCTCTTTCACCTTCATCAAGAGGCTCTTTAGTTCCTCTTCACTTTCTGCCATAAGGGTGGTGTCATCCACATATCTGAGGTTATTGATATTTCTCCCGGCAATCTTGATTCCAGCTTGTGTTTCTTCCAGCCCAGCGTTTCTCATGATGTACTCTGCACAGAAGTTAAATAAGCAGGGTGACAATATACAGCCTTGACGTACTCCTTTGCCTATTTGGAACCAGTCTGTTGTTCCATGTCCAGTTCTAACTGTTGCTTCCTGACCTGCATACAAGTTTCTCAAGAGACAGGTCAGATGGTCTGGTATTCCCATCTCTTTCAGAATTTTCCACAGTTTATTGTGATCCACACAGTCAAAGGCTTTGGCATAGTCAATAAAGCAGAAATAGATTTTTTTCTGGAACTCTCTTACTTTTTTGATGGTCCAGCGGATATTGGCAATTTGATCTCTGGTTCCTCTGCCTTTTCTAAAACCAGCTTGAACATCTGGAATTTCACAGTTCACGTATTGCTGAAGCCTGGCTTGGAGAATTTTGAGCATTACTTTACTAGCATAATCTAATCCAAAAATAAAGACAGGGATTTAAAAATCACCAAATAATGTATGAATGATGTTCAATGACAATATTCAATTTATTACAGAAAATAGGGATATTTTGTAAAATGCTTTCATTTTTTAAATTTTTTTATACTCAATCACAAAGTTAACAAAGACAATCTCTGACTTTAAGGTATTATGTCACCTGCAAATATAAGATTTCCTTACTTTAGAGGTAATTTTGGCATAAGAAGAATTACTAAATGCATGATTGCCAGCATTTTAGATTCACAGACAAGTGATGATGACAATAAATTTAGCAATTCATGGAACTCTCATGTTCTAGAACTCTTCTAAGAGTTTTGATGTATTATCTAATTTTATTTTAACAACAATTAGTTGTGGGCTTCCCTGCTGGCTCAGCAGTAAAGAATCTATCTGCAATGCAGGAAATGCAGGTTGGATTCTTGGGTCCAGAAGGTCCCCTGGAGAAGGAAATGGCAACCCACTCCACTCTTCTTGCCTGGGAAATCTCATGGACAGAAAAGCCTGGTGGACTACTGTCCATGGGGTCGCAAGAGTTGGGCATGACTTAGTGACTAAAGCACAACAACAATTAGTTACTTTTGGTATTTCCATTCTACGGATGAGAAAACAATGCAAGGAGAGGCTAAATAATTTTTGCCTTAGGTCACACAGTAAGTGGCAAAGCTGATATTTAAAATAAATTTTAAAAGAAATTTGAGCCCCAAATTCTTTCTTTTGCTATGAAAAGATATTTTAAGACCCTAAAGTTTACTATTTTTACTTTAATTTCATTGAAGATATTTGAATCACAACACAATTAGGAATAATATTTCAATGAAATTAATTTAGCTTAATGAAAAAATTATTATCCTGAGTTTTTTTAGTTGTACACTGAACATGTGGTCATAGATAGCACCCATCCACTGACTCATGATTGGAAATCGCTGATGTACTTTAAGTAGTTAGTTTTGCTGATAGCTACAGATAACTATTGCATTTCATTTTTCACATTTTAAAGTTACTGTAAAAGAAACATTGATGTAGAATATTCAGTATTCTGCATAATAGCCACAAACCAATTAAATTACTAGGAAAAGATGTGGAAGAAGACCACCATTTTTTAAGCAACACTATGTGCTAGCCGCTTATACATCCAGTGTCTTCTTTAATTTACCCACAACTCTGTAATGAACATATTGTTATTTCAGTTTATAGGGGAGGAAACTGAGATTCAGAGAGGTTAGATAAGTAATCCAAGATCACTGATAGAGTACACAGTGGAATTTTTCTCAGGGAAGTTTTACTCAGAAACATTATTTTAATTTAAATTATACTTTACTATGAACAACACTTAACTTCATTTGAATGAAGGCTTCCCTGATAGCTCAATGGTAAAGAATCTGCCTGAAATGCTGGAGACCTGGGTTTGATCCCTGGGTCAGGGAGATTCCCTTGAGAAAGGCACGGCAACCCACTCGAGTATTCTTGCCTGGAGAATTCTATGGACAGAGGAGCGTGGCAGACTACAGTCCACGGACTCACAAAGAGTCAGACACAATGAGCGACTAACACTAGCAATGTTGTTTCTTCATATACTATTGCTTCATGTCTTATTCCAAAAGAATTTAAAAACCTTAGAGTAAATCAACTATACTCCAATAAAATTTTTAAAAATTACAGACAAAAGACCTTAAAGATATAAAACTGTTTGGGGGGACATCAAAACATAAGATATAAAACTTTTAAAATGTTTGTTTGCAATAACATTATACATACACACAGACAACACAAAATTCTCACAGCGAGGCATTAGAAAAACAGAAAAATGTTCCCTATTATGCATCATATTAAAGTTTTAATACATGTTTCAAATGCATTGAATTTGGAAGGCTCACAAAAAAATTATTTTAAGTACATAAACATCATGTAAAATAGACACAACTGAGCAACTAAGCATATACTTAGTAAACAATATATTGCCAAGTAGTAGCAAGTTTAACTCATTGGTTGCAAGTTAAATTCACTGATGCTGAACCTGAAACTCCAATACTTTGGCCACCTGATGCAAAGACCTGACTCATTGGAAAAGACCCTGATGCTGGGAAAGATTGAGGGCAGGAGAAGAAGGGGATGACAGAGAATAAGATGGTTGGATGGCATCACTGACTTGATGGACATGTGCCTGAGCAAGCTCCAGGAGTTGGTGATGGACAAGGAAGCCTAGCATGCTGCAGTCCATGGGGTTGCAAAGAGTCAGACACGACTGAGCAACTGAAGTGGCTGAGTAAGTTTAAATTAAAAACATTCAGCTAATAGAAATACATTTTAAAGACATTACTAGGTTTCTGAAAAACTTTGCTTTCAACTAAACAACTGTTTAATTATTAATATAGGCTAATGCAATGAGTCGGACACGACTGAGCGACTGAACTGAACTGAACTGAACAATAATAAAGGAATATGGTGACATTTATCATGAACTGTATACTGATACCAGAAGAACTCATGACACATTATTAGACAAAACTTTATCTATCAAAAATCTACACTATTAGCCTAGAATCTAATTAGGCTAAAACACTTGGAGTCAATGAAAATCTTCTTGAGAGGATTATTTACCTATGTTTGTATGCTTTATCAATGGTTACGAAACATAACAAATTTTTAACAAATATTGATGCTTAAACAAATTTCAACCCAGAAATTTGGTGACAAAGTTCTACCACTTCTGGGCCAAAGCAGAGATGTGAATTCTCCATGAACTCTCTATGGCTGTGTTGCTTGACCAATAAGAATTGTGTGTGCTACCTCGCTTAAGTTGTGTTCAACTCTTTGTGACACTTTGGACTGTAACCCACCAGGTTCCTCTGTCCATGGGATTCTCTAGGCAAGAATACTGGAGTGGGTTGCTATGCCTTTCTCCAGGGGATCTTCCTGACCCAGGGGTTGAACCTCCATCTCCTATGTCTCCTGCATTGGCAGGCAGTGTCTTTATCATCAGCGCCACCTGGGAAGCCCCTAATAAGAACTGACTGAGAATCTAGATGTTGCTCTTATGTTACTCTAAGTCCCTGGGTGCTATGTAGAAGAGAAGTCCCTGACTGATCTCCTTTAAGACATGTTACCAGAGTAAGAAATCAACCATTGTTGTATAAAGCTTGAGATTTCAATGTTAATTCATTGTCACAGCATTACAAAGCATATTTTGACTAATCCACAATTGAAAGTTGGCACAAGGCACTGCTGTAACAAAAACCTAAGCCATGTGGCATTGATTTAGTAGCTAGGTTATGAGAAAATTCATACTGGTAGTTGACTAGATAGCAATCCATGTTATCCCATGGAAAGATATCTGGTTAAATGCTGTCTTGGATAACTTGGAAAACAAGCCATGTACCAAGTACATTCAAACTTTAGGGGAAGAGATTGGAAAATAGAGCATTAGTGGGGTGTGTTAGGTTGCATTTGTCAAGGTATTAAGGAAAGACCTTTGATTATGAGAGAATTCGTTTGCAAAGAGACATGAAGGAAATGAGAGAGTCCAAAAAACCAAGGTCTTGGCAATGTTGAGAAAGCTAACTGCTATAGACCCTAAAAAATACAGCTGAGAAAGACTCTGAGTGACAAAGGCTCATTAAAATTTAACATTGTGTCAAAGATCAAATTAAAGTTATAGCCTTCTGCCCAGTTTGAAAATTGCTGAGCTGATTATGATGCCACAGGGCAAATATAATATAGCGAAGATGTACCCTAAAATCTTTCAATTGGATAAAATAACTTAGAACAAAGGTCAGATTAAAAGCTCAGCCTTTGCACCGAAGTCAGATAGCTCAATGCAGCCCCCACTATGTCTAAAGAGTGAGGTAAGGGGAGAGAAAGTAAAGAAAGCAGCAGATCTGAGAATCATGTCTCTAAAAGAACCATGGACAGAGTTACTGGTACATGGAACTTACTGCAATCAAATAGAGAAGAAGCCCTAAGAGTTTCTGAGAGAAACCACAACATCTGCAATAAAAAAAATAATGGCATCATTCAAGACATAAAATTTCCCTTAAGTTACCAACTTTCTTTAAGCAGAAAGTGTGAAAAGAAAGCTTCACAGCCCCCATGTAAGGTATATTCTACAACACCTACTTCAAATGTGGCCAAGGAGGATAATAGAAGGGAAGTTCCTTCCTGAGAGTACACCCGGGGACCACAAGGAACAATAGACAGTTGAGATTCCTCACCCTTACAATCACCACACAGTGAGTTTTCAAAGTGCTGGGAGACAAAGTGCTTGCTGCCTATCTTCCATTCCCCATATTTCTGAATATAAGAGTTTGCTCTGTTTATCCAGTTCCTGGTCTACCATTGTCCACTGAGTATAGAGTGAACAGAGACATTATCCTTGCAGTTCATAAGTCTCAGGACTAAGAAAGCCAGGTCCAGATGCAGAGATTGGATAGGACTTTTGGGTTGTTTCTGTCGCTGGCATCTATGACTCACAACATCTTTAGTGATGTCTGTGAAAAACATGCATCCTAAGCATTTGACTTAAGATACAAGTTCCTCTCAGTAGAAGTGCTGTGCTGAGATGCTTTAGTCATGTCTGATTCTGTGTGACCCTTTGGACTTTGATAGATTATACAATAAAAGGTTAACTCAAATAATATATTACAGATATTCAAATGACATTAAACAATTACAAACAATCTCTCTCTTAAAAGAGAAGCTAGAGTGAGTTTTCCTATTACATAGTGGAACAGTAATAAAAGCACAACTATGATTCATTTTTCTTCAGGGGTTTAATTCATTCTCCCATAATGAATTCTCCATATAATATTCCGTTTTTATATTAATAAAAGTGAAAGTTTATTTCATAATCAATTTTCATAAAAACATTCATAGCTTATTTCTTAATCTATGGAGATTGGTGTTTATTGTTCAGTTGCGGTTTCACTGAAATTCAAATCATAGAAATGATCATTAATTTCAGTATGTGTACACTGGTATAAATTTGTTCCTTACCATGATCTAATCTTTTAGCTTGACGTGCTTGAAAAAGTAAGTATATGAAATAATGCTGGGTAAAAGCCAATAAAATCACTTCTTTTCTTTCTTGAATTATTATCTTTTATATCCTGTTTACTTACTGTTATACAAATGAGCCAAACATCATCTCTGTACATTGGCACTTAGGTTGTTTATTTCTTCTCAGAAGGATGAGACCCATTAGCTCAACAGCCCATCAGCACCAGACTCAAATTTTTACACAACCTATGGTCTAGACAGTAGCGAATCAGCCTGCAGTGCACCACATGGGTTCGATCGCTGGGTTGGAAGATCCCCTGGAGAAGGGACTGACTACCCACTCTAGTATTCTTGCCCGGGAAATCCTATGGATGGAGAAGCCTGGCAGGCTACAGTCCATGGGGCTGCAGAGTTGGACACAACTAGTGACTAACTATAACTCTATTGTCTAAAACATAGCCCAGGCAAGCAGATTTTTAGTCAGCTAGAGCATTCCAATCTCCAAAAAAGGCAATGCCAAAGAAGGTTCAAACTACTGTACAACTGTACTCATTTCACTTGCTAGCAAGGTAATGCTCAAAATCCTTCAAGTGCATGAACTGAGACCTTCCAGATGTACAAGTTGGATTTAGAAAAGGCAGGGGAACCAGAGATCAAATTGCCAACATCTGCTGGATCACAAAACAAAAAGAAACTACTTCTACCTCACTGACTACACTAAAGCCTTTGACTGTGTGGATCACAACAAAGTGTGGAGAAATCTTACAGAGATGGGAATACCAAACCACCTTACCTGCCTCCAGAGAAACCTGTATGCAGGTCAAGAAGCAATAGTTAGAATCCAACATGGAACAACAGACTGGTTCAAAGTTGGGAAAGGAGTACGTCAAGGCTCTATATTGTCACCCGGCTTATTTAACTTATATGCAGAGTACATCATACAAAATGCTGGGCTGGATGAACCACAAGCTGAAGTCAAGATTGCCAGGAGAAATGTCAACAGGCTCAGTTATGCAGATGATACCATTCTAATGGCAGAAATTGAAGAGGAACTAAAGAGCCTCTTGATGACAGTGAAACAGGAGAGAGAAAAATCTGGCTTGAAACTCCACATTCAAAAAAACTAAGATTATGGCATCCAGTCCCATCACATCATGGAAAACAGATGGGGAAAAGTGGAAATAACGGCAGGTTTTATTTTCTTGGGCTACAAAAGCACTATGGACGTTGAACACAGCCACGAAATTAAGATGCTTGCTCCTTGAAAGAAAAGCTACAACAAACCATACAGGATATTAAAAAGCAGAGACATCACTTTGCCAACAAAGGTCCATATAGTCAAACCTATGTATTTTTTTTTATTTAAACTTTATATTTTCAGAGAATCATTTTTTGATTCTTAAAGTTTTTAAGGTTCACAATAAAGTTCAGAGAAAGACACAGAGATTTTCCATACACTTCCTGTCACAACAAATGCACAGCTTTTCTCATCGTCAACACTCCCCACAGTGTGGCACATTTGTTAAAACTAATGAACGTGCATGGATAATTGGGTTTTCCAGTAGTCATATAACGATGTGAGAATTAGACCATAAAGGATGAGTGCAGAAGAGGCAAAATCGTGGTGCTGGAAAAGACTATTGGGAGTCCCTTGGACAGCAAGGAGTTCAAACTAGTCAATCCTAAAAGAAATCAACCCTGAATATTCATTGGAAGGACTGATACTGAAGCTGAAACTCCAATACTTCGGCCACCTGATGCAAAGAGCCGACTCACTGGAAAAGCCTCTGATGCTAGGAAAGGTTGAAGGCAGGTGGGTAAGGGTGAGACAGAGGATGAGATGGTTGGATGGCATCACTGACTCAGTGGACATGAGTTTGAGCAAACTGCGGGAGATAGTGAAGGACAGGGAAGCCTGGTGTGCTACAGTTCATGGGGTAGCAAAGAGATGAATATGACTTAACGACTGAACAACAAGAGCCTATCTGCTTTGTACACCCCAGATAACTGCCCTGCATCTGCTAGCCCTAGGCTACAGATAAAAAAAAAAGTGAAGTCACTCAGTCACGTTCACATCTTTGCAACCCCATGGACTGTAGCCTACCAGGCTCCTCCGTCCATGAAATTTTCCAGGCAAGAGCACTGGAGTGGATTGCCATTTCCTTCTCCAGAGGATCTTCCCAACCCAGGGATCGAACCTGGGTCTCCCGCATTGCAGGCAGACTCTTTACCATCTGAGCCACCAGGGAAGCCCTAAAGGCAGATAATAATAAGTAGTGGTGAGGATGTGAAGAGACTGGAAACCTCACACACTGCTCATGGGATCACAGAACAGTGCAGCTGCTTTGCAAAGCAATCTGGCAGTCCTTCTGATAGTTAAATATAGAATTAACACATGTTCCAGCAATTCCACTCCTTGGTATACACCCAAGAGAGATGAGCACATACATTCACACAAAAACTGGCAGGCAAATGTTCACAGCAGCATATTCATAATAGCCAAAGGTGGAAACAGCCTCCAAACCCATCACCCTAGGCAGAGGTAAACCAAACGTAGTCTATCCATACCACAGAATATCATACCACCATAAAAAGGAATGAAGAATCATGCACTATGACATGGAAGAAATGTTACACCACACGAAAGAAGCCAGACACAAAGGTGTATGATTCCATTAATATGAAATGTCCTACACAGGCAAATCCACAGAGACCTAAAGTAAATCAGTGTTTGCCAGGGGCTGGGGACAGTAAATGCCCTGGGCTATCCTGGGGAAGACTAGGCTATACTGGGGAAGACTGACTCATTGGATATAAATTTGAGCAAACTCTGGGAGATAATGAAGGACAGGGAAGCCTGGCATGTTGCAGTTCATGGGGTCGCAAAGAGTCAGATGTGATTTAGCAACTAAATAGCAAAATAAACATAAAGACTCAAATGCCCTTTGGAGGTCTCCAACTTGAGCAGACTCTCCAATGCTGCTGAACCACATCATCTAAACATGTAAGCTCCCCCTCTTTACCACGTCTCCCCTGGAAGCTCCCTTTTCATCTTCCCCTTTTGAGTGGTGGCCCTTCACGGTAGATTCTAGATAGTTTCCTGCTGTAAAGGGATTGTCAGAGTATCACCCAAATAAAATGTGTGTGCTGTTGCCACCTCTGGGCATACATTTTTCATTAAAGAGCCCCCAAATCACTCAAAGATTCCCCTACGCTTACTTTCATAGCATTTATGCCAGGAGAGTAATTATGCATATCCACGACCCTTTATCAGCTTATTTTCTTCTGTTCATTCATGCATACATGCATTTATCCAATACACACTAACAAAATGCTTACTACATGTAAGACACTATGCTAGGCGCTGAGAAAATGAGGATAAATAGAGCGAAATACAGCATAATCAATTTTCATGGAGGCTTATATATGCTAGCAAGCAACCAGATACAAAACAAGCAATTGTAGAAGAGAAATAAGTACTGTAGAAAAGATACGTAACAGGAACTACAATGATTCAGCTATCTTTTGTTTCTACTTTAACTGAAATGTCAGTCAGGATTTTCATAGAAAAATCGGGAACCCAGCTGACTCAATGAACACAAGTTTAAGCAAACTCCAGGAGATAGTGATGGACAGGGAAGCCTGGTGCGCTGCAGTCCTTGGGGTCACAAAGTGCTGGACACAACTTAGAGACTAAATACCAACAAACATTTCTGTACCACATTTGCTTCATCTTTCAAATGGGACTAGTTCAAATGGGACTAGTAATAAACCACATTATAAGGTTGTTAAGATAATTAGATTGAATAATATACGTAAAGCATTTATAAGACTAGCTGGCACATTGTGAGCACTCAATAAAGTTAGCTATGACAGTGTTATTAATGACACCAGCCAGGTGTACAACCACAGTAGGTACACTGTCCTTTGATCTTATGTACTTCTCTATTTTTATTTGCTGTAATAAAAATAGCTGTGGTGAACAAAATGAACAGTGAACCTTGGAATTTAATATGTCTAGAGGAACATCTGTTAAAGGACCTTCATTGCTATGTATTTCCAGGGGAACAGGAACATAAGGCAAGACAGAAGCTCCTAAAGAGTCTGTTTGGCTTAAGCAAATAAATAATGTGGCCCAGGACAGAAAATGCGATTTTTCAGTCTGAAACTAATGAATGTTACATTGTCTTTGGTTCACTCCAAATGTTAATACTTCTGAGTTTTATTGGATTTTGAAGTCAGAATTGATCATTCATGTAGTTTAGGGCATCTTCCTCTTCACTCTATAAAAATCTATACCTAGAGGTGAAATTTGTTGATTTAAAAGCATTCATTAATATCAAATAATTAAAAAATGATCAACTTTATACAGCAAATTTAGATTCATGGGTGTTATATGTTATAAGATGGTTGTGTTCACATTTCAGCTGTTTTTCCTCTTCCTCAACAGTTTTGATACATTAATCTTCATTTTGTATTAATAATGTCAAGGGATAGTAACTGGAACCCTATTTCTGTATATTCATACTATATCAAATTTTGTCTTATACTTTTAAAATCCACGATGCGTTCATGAACAAATGATACAGCTGCAGTTCAAGGCACTATGTTCAACTCAGTTCAATTCAGTAAATACTTGTTGAATGCTTCCTGTGTGGAATATTTCAATCTAGGTGGTACATAGGATATAGACAAAAATAAGTAGCCTTTGTTTGCAAGGAACTTACAGTCTAGAGGGAAGGAAATATCAAGAGATGGCACAAATTATTATTGAGGTTTCAGCAGAAAAACGTATCATATTTGGAAAGGCAGTCAGGAAATAGTTCATGGAAAAGTAGTATTTACATTGGGCTATAAAGAGTGAGTTGAACTTGGAGAACACAGATAATTTAGGTCATCTTGCAGCCATGAAATTAAAAGACGCTTGCTCCTTCGAAGAAAACCTATGACCAACCTAGACAGCATATTAAAAAGCAGAGACACTTTGGAGACCAATGTCCGTCTAGTCAAAGCTATGGTTTTTCCAGTAGTCATGTATGGATGTGAGAGTTGGATTATAAAGAAAGCTGAGCACCAAAGAATTGATGCTTTTGAACTGTGGTGTTGGAGAAGACTCTTGAGAGTCCCTTGGACTGCAAGGAGATCCAACCAGTCCATCCTAAAGGAGATCAGTCCTGGGTGTTCACTGGAAGGACTGATGTTGAAGCTGAAACTCCAATCCTTTTGCCACCTGATGCGAAGAACTGACTACTTGGAAAAGACCCTGATGCTGGGAAAGATTGAGGGCAGGAGCAGAAGGGGATGACAGAGGATGAGATGGTTGGATGGCATCACCGACTCTATGGACATGAGTTTGAGCAAGTTCTAGGAGTTGGTGATGGACAGGAAGCCTGGCATGCTGCAGTCCATGAGGTCGCAAAGAGTCGGACATGACTGAGTGACTGAACTGAACTGAGAAATATAAACCATTTTTTTTTTTTTTAGGAAAACCAGATTTCGGGTTGGAATGTGCTATAGAAAATAATGAATGTATGAGTAGTTAAGGTCATATTTGAAAAGCACTGCATTCTAGGCTAAATAATTTAGACTTTCAAAGATCTCTTCTGGACAAAGTCTGTAAGTGGCAAGTAAACAATTAAGTATTTAGAAAAGTTTACCCTAAGACTCTGACTCCTTGAGATCTAAGATTATATCTTGTGTGTGTGTGTTTAGTCATATCTATCTGTTTGGGACCCCATGGACTGTAGCCAATCAGGCTCCTCTGTCCACGGGATTCTCCAGGCAAGAATACTGTAGTGGGTTGCCATTTCCTTCCCAGGAGACGTTTCTGGCCCAGGAATCAAATGCAGGTCTCCTGCACTGAAGGTGGATTCTTTACCCCTGAGCCACCAGGGCAGCCCTCTATCCCTGATACCTACCACCAAGTATCTCTTTGCCTTCCTCTTTGCACATATGGAACTTCACTCACAGGTCTGACACCTGGGTTGACTGACTTGGAGGCTTGACCCAGCTGGGTGTGTCAACTGAGTGCCTGCACGTGCCTTCCTCACATGGCCTGGACTTTTAACATCATGGTAGCTCCCTAGAGGAAGCATGTTGAAAGGAAGCATCCAGATAGCAAGTGTTTCAAGAGACCAGAACAGCAAGAAGCCTTGCAGCTTCTTCCATCCCCAGCTTAGAAGGAATACACTCCACCTCTGTTGTAAGTGAGTTGCTTCCAGTCCACACTTAAAGAGAGAAGAGTAAGATTTCACCTAATGATAAGAGAGTAACAACACTGTTCTAGTTCTCACTATTCATTCCATAAGAAGATAAATGTCATTTGCATTTCAATTCTAATCTTGGCATATATTTTTCCAGTAGTTATTGTACTGGAAACCAGAAGTTCTTCTATAGTAGAACTTCTATAAAAATTATAGTGCTAATGACTCCATGTAATCATTAGCACTACAAGTTTTTATTTAATATACCTTATTTAAAGATGTTCACACAAACATAATTCCATTTATAAATATATTACAAAAATTAAGTTAATGAACACCTGGCATCTTGTGTATACTTCTATCATCCACTAGAATATAACTTCTATGAGAGCAAGAAATCTTTCTACTCTTCATTACTATAGTACTAGGACCTAGCTCAAAGCTTGGTATATAATAGTTCTCAAGAGGTACTTTTAGAGAAAATAGATTAATTATTGTACTTATTATATGTAATGTTCTGCATCTGCAGTGGGTTTTCAATGATTTGAGGGAAAGTTTAAATCTCTTAATTTTCTTTATGCCTAAGAACAGTGGTGTCTTCTGTTTTATTTTTTATTAATTAAAATTATAAAATATCTCGTATGAGAACATATAGTTATAAATTTACATGAAGAAAGAACAAAAATTAATCCCTAGGTCACTGTAAGAGAAATTCAAGTCAATGGCATCAGTGGGGAGGTGAAAGTGGAGGTAGAAATAAGGAATAAGGCATCTGACAGTTCAAGAAGAGCTTATTCTACAAATGTATTAAGCTCCCTCACAAAAAGTTTTCTATCCATACATCCAAATGCTGAAATCTAAGTTGGGTGGGGAGAAAAGAGAAAGGCATGAGATATATGATGTTTTCTACTAAGGGTTTTGCATCCTTTAATTTTAAGTGCCTGATGCTGAAGGCTTAATTTACTTAGGCTTATGTAAATTAGGGATTCCCTGGTGGCTCAGATGGTAGGATCCCTGGGTTGGGAAGATTCACTGGAGAAGGAAATGGCAACCCACTCCAGTATTCTTGCCTGGAAAATCCCATGGATGAAGGAACCCAGCAGGCTACAGTCCATGGGATCAAAAAGAGTTTGGACATGACTGAGCGACTTCACTTTCTTTCTTTCATTCTTTATGTAAATTAAGCTTCCAAGATGGCTCAGCAGGTAAAGAATTTACATGCAATGCAGGAGACACAGGAGTTTGAAACCTGGGTTGGGAAGATCCACTGGAGGAGAAAAAGGGCAACCCACTACAGTATTCTTGCCTGGGAATTCCATGGACAGAGGAACCTGGTGGGCTATAGTACAAAGAGTTGCAAAGACATGACTGAGTGACTAAGCATACACACACGTATGCAAGTTAGAAAGGAAACTGAAAACATCATTATCGCTCAGTTTTCATCAGTGAATTGGCTCTACCCTGGGCTCTATCTTAAAGTACTGTAATTGTTGGCTCATTTGTCTAAGAGATCTAAGCCTTTTTAGTACAGAAATTGCATTTAGTTCTGTTTTTCCAGACATTATCCAATGACTGGCATGCAATCAGACCTCCAAAAGCATTGGTGGAATGATAATAACCATGCAAACATACGGATGTATTCTTAGACACACAACCTTATAAAATAACACATGAGGTTATTTATTCAACAAGTATTTATGTTAAAGATACTAATCTACAAAAAAACAAATGTATATAAAAATAGAATGAGGTTACAATATATCCATAATTGCACAGTTGTTAAAATAGAGAGCTTAGGATTCACTTATAATTGCATTTAGTCATAAAACTCATACTTGAATAATACTTAATTATATGAGGAAATACTCCTGATATAATGAAAGTAAAAATAGCACAATACTAAATCATACAGATAATATAATTTTAATATTCTTTTTTTAAAAACCCTGGTATATAGCAATATCACTAAAAGCACTGGTTGAATGGACAAAAACAATACATATACAAATACATACAAATCCTTACACATTTACACTTAAAAATAACTATGTTGTTAACTCATTTCTGTAATGATTAGTGTAAAGGAATGAAGAGATACACTCAGATTTTAGTAGTGGCTATCTCTGGAGCTATGGATGATTAAAATTTCCTCTTTAAAAAGTTCTATTTTCTAAATTTTCAAAAATGAATATGCATTATTTTTTAAATCAGCAATAAGTAACTGTGAAAAATATACCATTCAAGGCTTATGGTGTGCAAAGATAAATAAGATATGGTTCTTGTTCTCAAGGAACGTATGATTAAATAGGGTAATATTGTTGTTTTTAGTCACTAAGTCATGTCCCACTCTTAAGTGACCCTGCCAGCTCCTCTGTCAGTGGGATTTCCCAGGCAAGAATACTGGAGTGAGTTGGCATTTCCTTCCCCAGCGAATCTTTCCAACCCAGGGATTGAACCTGAATCTCCTGTGTTGTAGGCAGATTCTTTACCTCTGAGCCAGGGAAGAACTCAGGGTAATATTATTCCCTGCAATGAAATATTACAAGATAAGTCCCACAATAGAAAGAGGTGTGATTCTTACAGAGGTTTAGGGGAGAGTGATCATTCACTGTATCTGAGATGATTAAGAAAGACTTCTTGGGAGAGATATCATTATATTCACATCCTAAGATAAAGACAGATTGTAACAGGGAAATGAGGAGTAGAAAAGATCTTCAGATTCTTTATTTGGGTTTTTGAATTTGGGGATTTTCATTTTGTTCAAAATTTTAATGATATTTTAATTTTGGTTTTATAGCTTTATAAGGGCACAAATTTACTATATCTAATTTAATATTTATATACATAGAAGAGAATAAAATTAAAGTCAACCATAAGAATGATGAGAGTTCTTTTTTCAAAATTTCTTTTAAAGGTGGGTGTTATATCATTCAAGTTTGAAACTACTGTCTCAAAGAAGTATCCTAAGCTGTGACTTCACTTGTACCATCCTAAACACCTGCTGGGTTTCTCCATCAGAATCCATCTCCGTGATACTTCCACAACCACATGCTTTACTCAACACTGAGAAACAATTAATACACACTTCTGGGGCATCTCTTGGTGAATACGCAGATGACTTACATTGTTTTCTCAAAATCTGTAAAATAAAATATCAACTGGATTTGAAATGGGAAAAATAAACTGGGAAGTAGGAAGATCTGTCAGTGAACTAAGTAGCTGAAACAAAGTGTAAGCAGAGGAGGGGAAAAACTACCAAAGTATCAGAAACTGAAGATGTAAGACTATTTAATTTGCTATTGACACATGACTTCAACATGTATGAGGATTCAAAAATTGATTTATTTTCTCTTTTTCTTCTTTTTTCAAATGAAATAGGAACACTGGATCAAAAAAATTTTTTTAATATAAAAACTAGCCAATATAATTCAGTAAGTTGGAGACATTAATAACATGTGACTAGTCTTTTTTTAAAAAAAGTTATCAGTGTCTTATATAAATGCTTTCTGCAATAGGAAAGGTTATTGTTTTGAAAATCTAAGAAGCTTATATTCTTAACTTCTCAATGTTTAGCTTAAATTTGCTTAAATTAATACTATCACTTTGGGTTATTTTTATCCTCTTAATCATTTTCTTTGTACCAATCCAAACACGTTCCATTTATATACTATTTTCTAAAATGCTATGATCTAAGATTTGGTATATGACATTACAAATATAGAATTAGTGGGAGATACTTCTACAAGTAATTGCTGAAATAAGTTGTGTTCTTTTCAACGGAACATAATAAGTTGGAAAGAGAATAGGCTTTTGGAGTCAACCTCAAGCGAAATTCCAATCCTGAAATTTTCTACCTGGGTCATCTGGGGCAGATAAACTGTGTTTTCTTATTCCCACCTTTAAAATAAGGATTTAAACATTTACAATGTTTCAAGTTATTGTTAGGATTACATGATATAAAGACACCTAGAATAATTCCTCGTTCTGGCACTCACATATGGCAGTAGGTTTTATTATCAAAAGAATAATATACTACATACAATCTCATTGCTTTTTTGACTTATTTTCAAGCTTTGACCAACATATTCAGTTTTAAAGATTATATTTAAAGTGAACATTTGCAAAAATCCAGTGGCTTTATACCTGTATCTTCTAAAAACAAATCTGTATGTGAAATTAATTCAGAAGTCTTTTTTTTTCATTTATCACCAGTCTCAGCACAATATCATATCCAAAATTAACTCCAAGTACTCACAATCCAACTCAAAAGCCATGAAGTGAAATGTAAAATTTCAGTTATGATTTTTTAGGATAAGAAACACATGGAAATTTGTGTGTGTATATGTGTGTGTGTGTGTATATATATATATATATACACACAATGGAGTACTGTTCAGCTGTTTAAAAGGAGGAAATCTTATCATTTGTGACAACATGGATGCATCTTGAAGGCATTAGGCTAAATGAAATAAGTCTGCATGATCTCACTTATATGTGGAATCTAAAAACAGATAAACAAAACTCACCAAAGTCATAGAAAAAGAGATGAGATTCGTGGTTACCAGAGAGGTAGAGGGAGGAGAAGTTGGAGGAATAATGTCACAAGATACAAACTTCCAGTTATAAGATAAACAAATATTAGGGATGTGAAGTATAACATTTGTAACACTGCTGTATGATGTATAGGAAAAGTTGTTAACAGAGTAGATTCTGTATGTTCTCAACATAGGGAGAAACATTTTTATTGTATTTATATGAGATGATAAAGTTAACTAAATCTATTGTGGCAATCACTTCATAATATATATAAATCAAACCATCATACTGAACCATTTAAACATATACAGTATGTATGTCGAATATTTCTCAAAAAACTGGAAAAGAAAAGAAAACGTTATTCGTTCCTCTCCCTCTTAAAGAAACATCTTTTTAGTCAAAAGAAGGTCTTAATCTTTAATCAAGGTGAGAAACCAAAAACTATCAACCATTAAATGCTTAAAGAATAACAAGTATATGTTACCCCCAAAATAAGATGATTTTAAAGAGACTACTTGCTTAGTAGGTAATGTAATAATTTGTTTTCCCTAGTTAGGATGGTGTTAGTGTCTCTGGGAACGGAGACAACCCATACATTATTAAATTCTCAATATCTAATATATTGTGAAATATATACATATAAATTCTCAATATCTAATAATATGTGCTATATCATACATAAATATTACACTTAAAATATCAAATAATGGCAAAGGAATGCACTGCTTTCTTCCTCACTGTTGTTGGTTAGTTGCTAAGTCATGTCCAGTGCTTTTGCGACCCCATGGACTACAGCCTGTGAGGCTCCTCTGTCCATGGAACTTCCCAGGCAAGCATACTGGAGTGGGTTGCCATTTCCTCCTTCAGAGGATCTTCCCCACCCAGGGACAAACCGGCATCTCCTGCACTGCAGGTAGATTCTTTATCACTGAGCACCTGGGAAGCCCTTCTTTCCTGTAGGAAACTTGAAATAAAATAAATTAACAGCAATGATTGTAACTAAATATGTTCAACATTTGGAGCAAATGTATTTTCATTTTTGTTCAAAAGCAATAATGATAGCAAACATAGAATGTCTTATATGATATTCACAATATTAGAAACTTAAAGTGTTAGTCGCTCACTCATGTCTGACTCTTTGTGACCCCTGGATTGTAGCCTGCCAGGCTCCTCTGTCCATGGGATTCTCCAGGCAAGAATACTGGAGTGGGTTGCTAAGAGCTATTGCTCCCATTTAGATGAATACTATTTCCATTTTTGAAGAAGAAGCTGAAGTATTAAGAGAGTAAGTATTGTGCACAAAGTCAAAAACAAGTTAAGAGGCAGAGCTGATATTAAAAACTCAAAATGTCTGGCTTTAGAATAGAGCTCTTAACCACTATGCTAGTATGTGCTAAGTCACTTCAGTGGTGTCAGACTCTTTGAGACCCCACAGACGATAGCCCGGCAGTCTCCTCTGCCCATGGGATTCTCCAGGCAAGAATACTGGAGTGGATTGCCAAGCACTTCTCCATAGGATCTTCCCAACCCAGGGATCAAATCCATGTCTCTTACGTCTCCTGCAGTGGCAGGCAGGTTCTTTACCTGTTTCACCAGTACCTGTTTACTAGTTCCAATGCTAGTATAATCCCTCTCAAATTCTTCTTATTTTTTTAAATGTATATCAAATATGAAACCCTGCAGGAGTGTAACGCATTTCTAAATCAAAGAAGAAGAAGAAAACAAGTTATGAAATTGAAGAACTGTTTAAAAAACACCTCTAAGTAATAACACCTCTTCTTGTTCTCAGTTTTTCTATTCAGCTGGGAATTCAGTTGAAAAATATAACAATGTATATATGAAGTTCAGAAACATAATTATACACAAGAATTAAATACCTTAAATTTTACCAAAACTGCATAAGAAATTGCATTGGATTGAAATCTCCCTACTAGAATGTCAATTTTACCTGGCATATCACTGAAATATTTTTGTGCTCCAGTGAATCTATAGATGACTTATTGCTTGGCAGAGTGTTCCTGGCCTATTGTTACAAAGTGATGCTTTGCTGGAAAGCTTTTGCACTTGTATTATGTCAATAAAAAAAGTCACTGTAGTTCACAAGGAAGAGATTCTCTCATGAAAGGAAATAATGGGAATATGTTAGAAACACAATGAACCTGAACACAGAATGTCAGCTACAAAAGTGATACATGTTGCAAAGTTAGCATTTACCTTATGATAAGTCATATACATTTCTTATAGCTGCAATGAAATACCACCTTGTGGTGAACTCAATAAGGAAATCCAGTGTTTCTACATCTATATACACTCCAATTCTTGTGTGTATCTGCTACATCCCTATTCTTAAACATTTTATATTCTTCAGAAAACTATTACATTCTGCTGGCAATATGACAAAATTCAGGCTTTCGGTGATATAGTATGAATGTACTTTAACACAATAAGGGTGACATATAACAGACCCACAGCTACCATCCTACTTAGCAGTGAAAAGAGGAAAGCTTTTCCTTTGAGACCAGGACCGAGATATGGGTACCCATTTTTGCCACTTCTATTCAATAAAGTACTGGAACAGCCAGAACTATTAGGTAAGAAAAATAAATAAAAGGCATACATATGGATAGCAAGAAATAAATTGTTTGCAGTTGGCATGCTCTTACATAGGGAAAACCCTAAAGACTCTACCAAAACACTGTTAAAAGTCAACAATAACTTTTTTTACAGTGACTCTTAACTTAGATGTTCATTGACAGGTATCTGAAAAAGAAAATATAATGTGTATATACACAATTTAATAGCATTCGTTCATAAAAAGTAAGGAAATCCTGCCATTAGCTACATGGATGTACCTGGATGGCTTTATGCTAAATTAAATAAGCCAGACAGAGAAAAAGCAAACACTATATGATCTCTCTTATATGCGGAATCTAAAAGAAAATGAGTTGAACTCACAAAAGCAGAGAGTAGAATGGTCATTGCCAGGGGCTGGGACGGTGAGGGAAACAGGAAGGTGTTGGTCAAAGGGTATAAACATGTAGTTTAAGATGAATAAATTTTGAGGATCTAGTATACACCATGGTGAATGTAGTTATAGTAGTGTAATGTATACAGTAGTGTACTGTATACTTAGAATTCGCTAAGACAGTAGATCTCAAGTATTCTTACCACACACACACATACAAAATAAGGTAACTACGCGATATGATACATGCACAACTAATGATTATGGTAATAATTTCACTACATATGAAGTCATCACATTATGCACTTTAAATATACACAATTTTATTTGCTATTATACCTCAATAAAATTGCGAGGGGTGGGTGGAGAAACTACTCAGACACAATAAATCAAGAAGAGGAACTACCTTAAAAAAGCTTTTTGGGGTTTGAATTATTAAGACCAACTCTCTCTACTGATACAGTTCAATTTTCAACTTGACTGAGTCAATGAAAGTCAAAGCATTGTTTAAACATCAAAATGCGTGAAGACTAATGAAAAATAAAAGTAAAACTTCATAATATATATATGTGTTTGTATATGAGGTGGCCCAATAACTATACTCGCAGGTATTTACTGAGTGATTTAAAAACATACATTCATACTAAAGCCTATATACAAATGTTTATAGCAGCTTTATCCATAATAAATAAAAACTGGAAGTTTCCAAATGTGGTTAAATAAGGGAGTGAATAAGAAACTGTGGTATATCCATACAGTGGAATATTCAGTGATAAAAGAATGAAATATTGTTTTACACAACACTGTGAATAAAACTTAAGTGCATTTAAAGAAGCTGGAACCAAAGGTTATGTAATATATGATTCTATTAACATTCTGGGAAAGGTAAAAATGTAGAAATGGAAAACAGACTAATGGTTGTTAGAGGTTGAGGGGTTGAACAGTGACTACTAAGGAGCCACAGAAGGAAGTCTGAAGAAGGAACAGTTTTCTGCATTATGTGGGTGGTATATATATGAAATTATGCACTGGTCAAAACTCAGAGAGCTGTACATCAGGAAGAACTTGTATGTATGCAGTATCACAGGTAAGAAGGGGCTGAGGAGACCTGACAACAATGTGGTGCCTTGGACTGGATCTTGGAATAGAAAGAGAAGATTACTGGAAAAACGGGGGAAATCCAAATGTAGCTGGGAATTCAGTTAATGGTAATGCGCCAATGTCAGTTTCTTACTTTTGACAAAGGTAACATGGCCATAGACAATATTAACAATAAGCAAATGGGCTGGGGAACTGTGCACTATATAAAGTTATTCTAAAACAAAAAGCTTGTTAAAATGAATATTATTACTTTTTTGTGATTTCAAGTTGACATGCTCACTACTTTAGCTTTCATTTTCCACTTTTAAGATGAAGGGAGGTGTTATTATTTTGTTAGTCTAAAAACTCTTAAGGTTGCTAAAAAGAGATGGGTGACTGTGACAATCAGTGCTATCTTAACTCAATATCTATCAAGTACTGGAATGCTTTCAGAATGCCATGCACTGTGTTATGCATTTCCTGATTCCTATC
This sequence comes from Okapia johnstoni, assembly GCA_024291935.2. Taxonomy (NCBI): domain Eukaryota; kingdom Metazoa; phylum Chordata; class Mammalia; order Artiodactyla; family Giraffidae; genus Okapia; species Okapia johnstoni. The sequence continues at coordinate 73,253,446 of CM044318.1, read as the reverse complement.
TCACTATTGTTCCATCAAGGAGTTAATATACCTAGTGCTTGGTTTCTCAACCTTAATGCTATTGACATCACAGGCCTGATGTTACTTCCTTTCTGTGGGAGCGATCTCAGTCTGTTCAGGCTGTTAGCCCAAAACACCATTAACTGGGTGGCTTACAAGCAACGAACATTTGTATTTCACAGTCCTGGAGGCTGGGAATTTCAAGATCAAGGCATTTAGCAGATTTGGAGTACTGTGAAGGCCTGCTTCCTAAATAAATGTCTGCTTCTTAGACGAATGTCTTTTTTCTGTAACCTCACATGGGAAAGACGCAAGGAAGCTCTCTGGGGCCTCTTTTGTAAGAGTTCCACCTTCATGGCCTAAGTACTTCCCCTATCTCCTAACACATCAGTTAGGTATTAAGTTTCAACATACAAATTTTAGGGGGCACAAACATTCGGTCTCTAGGGAGGGGCAGGGGGACAGTCTTGTTCGTTGTAGGATATTCAGCACCATTTCCAGCCTCTATTCACTCGGTGCCAGCAGCATATGTTATGACTACAAAACCCGTAGCCAGACGTTACCAAACATCCTCGAGAATGTCAAAATCACACCCCACTCCCACTGAGAAGAATTTCTATAAGGTAAGATATTATATATAATCACATTGCTGGTTCACAAAATATTGCTGATTTCCAATCGGTAAGGTATAAGGAGGTAAATTACTGCTATACAGAACAACAGTTTTATGAGTTCCTCAAAAAGTATCTAACATTCAGAGAACAGCCAAATAGTACAACAGAATTGACTCAGTATTCCCAACTCAAATTTTAATGTGAGAAATGTTGAAAATGTTGAGTCTCAAAATCCTAGTTATATGTGCTAAGGTTTTACTTATTCATTTGAAATTATAAATTTTAAAAAAATAGAAAATGAACTCATCTTTTTTTAACCACAGGTAACAATATTAAGAGTTTCTTGTATATTTCCTGCCAAATGCTGGTGCCTAAAACACAACAGTGTGTTTAAATTTCTTTTTTAAAGGACACAGATATTAATAATATGGAGTTCCAGTCTTGGTTAATATTAACTGCCTGGGTGCACTTGGGTAGGTCACTTTTTTCCTCTGTGCCTTAGTTTCCTCTGGGAAAATGAGAAATTTTTACTAGAAGATTTTTAAGGGAATTTCCACTTTAATAATCCACGGCTTTGCAATATATTTCTAATAAAACATAATGCCTCAGTCCCTCTCCTCAACTCCTGTCTCCCACTCCACAACAGTCTTTAGTGACTTAATAATTTTTATTTTAATGTTGGCTTCCACAATGAATACGTTGTTTCTTCCTCGGGTGCATTTTCTCTAGAAACAAGAAACCATTAGATGTTTTCCCATGTGGCCTTCAGTTTCAGTAGCCAAATGACCAAGCACACTTAAAAACATTTCCGGGATAATGTTCCTAAGCCAAACCAATTTAGCTGTGACTATAAAATTAAATCAACAAAAACCGAGAATTTAATGTCTAATAACACATTTTAAAATACAGAAGCGGTGAAGAACTGGAGTAGCTTGACACAGAGCAAGGTGACCTTGATCCTGTGCAGTTCACCGCTGGATACAGTCATAGTGAAGTAGGTTAAGAAGTACGCAGTAAGAGAAAATACCTACAAGTGGTTAGGTTTCTGATACTAGGAGTGGAAGGAAGGGGGGAAAAGCTGACTTTTTTTCTCTGTCTAAAAATAAGCCTTGAAATGTGAAGAGGACAAAATTTTATATCAGATTATTCATATGGTAATTTTCATGTATTGGAAAGTGATTGTAAACTGTGAAGATAAAAATAGATTAACATGAAAAATGCACAACTATTTTATGTCTGAATCTGTTTTTACTGCAAAACATTAAATTGTTTCAAAGCTGTATGCTTATTCATACATAATGGCAGGACATAAAAAGTTAATATGCAAAATAATGACTCACTATCTTGAACAAAACTATTTTCTTTCTATATATGCATTCTCATAGAAAATTAAAAATAGAAATGATCAAAACCCCTACATATTATTCTCATAAATCATCATTGTTCATATCTAAAGGCACAGCAAGGAAAATGACATTTGGGATTTAAAATGATGTGATGATTCACTGATCCTCTTTGCCACGCCTTTGTCATGGTGAAGCTGTTCTCCGCTACTAAAACCAAGTTCAGGACATTTGACTCTGCCATGGAGACCACAGCATGTGATTAACTGTGGGGCTTGTTATACATTAGCACAGAGAGTCAGCAAGTGCTCAGGCCTTTAGCCACAGAAGCTGGCAAATATTTGCACTTAGCCATCCCTTTAGTGGGGAACTTTGATTAAGGGATCAGAAAGGAAAGCTCAACGAGACCAGAAACCAGGGAAAGAAGCTACAGTAAGAAGGTTGCCTTTAAGTAAGAACATGGTGGAGCACATCCTCCAGAATGAAACTTAGGCACTGTGGTAAAACAGTATGGACCAAGCACAGAAATGTCTCAATTAGCCAAGTGCAGTGCCAGAATTTCAAGTAAAACACCTAGGGTACATCACAGTAATATAGCTGCTGTACTACAAGTAGCTTCAGAACAAGAAAATGAATGGGATTGTTCAGTTTTACAGGAACCTTAACTCTAAAGCGGATGGATCTTAGCAAGTCCATTCTCCGTGTCTAAATCAATTCAAGTGTCTTATATGCATTCATGATTGCTCTCATCTCTTCCGAAAAACTCTTAAATGACGCATGCCCCCCAAAATGGAATATGTCATTGAATTCTCTTTTAAAACTCCGATAGAATTTTATTTTAAAACTTCTATATAATTTATAAATATTTTGCATATTATACAGTTATATGGTACTATAAAGCATATGATTGGGCCTATACACTAATTATTTTATTTGTATATGTTATCCTTTTTAGCTCGATTGAATATTCCTTGAGAGTAGACAACTTATTATACATTTTGAAACCCATAAAGTCTAGTGCTGTTCTATGCATAATAATAGGTACTACATAAATATTCCTTAAATACATTTAAATATATAAACAATAATAGCCAATTACATTATGACTGTATAAATATAGTACTTACAGTATAAATCAAATATTACTGATTGCCAAGATTATAATATATATATGTAGACAGTACAACACAGAGATCAAAAGCATTGGTTTACAATTCAGACTAACTCAGAGTTGACTCCTTTTGCCTAGTTACTAGCTTATAGTCATATCAAGTCAATCTAAACTCTTTGAACCTCAGTTTATTCATTGGTAAATGGCAATAATAATAATAATAGTTCATAGAACTGTTGTGTAGATTAAAGGAGATAATGTATAATAATATTTCTACTTTATTTATATATATTTATTACTATATAAAATGAATATTATTATATTTATAATATCTATTATTATATTGTTTATAATAATAAAGCACTTGGTACAAACCCTGATACACACTAACAAAGCAACACAGAAACACAGAGACAGCCAGTTTAAAAAAACTGTACTAAATTTTAATTTGTACGGTAAGAAAAATTTTAGTCACTTTTCAGAAGAGACAACAGTACATATTTTTCACTTAATAGTTCCCATGTTTATATTATTTACTTTATATATTAACACAAATTAATTTTCATCAGCTAATGTTAAGAATATATCAACTGATTTCTTTCACCCTTAAACTAACAAGATTTTCAGTGAAATTATTTTTGTCTTATGTGGAACACTATTTTTTGTGGCATAATAAAATCAAGTTACCATCAAGCTAATAATTCTACTTTTGAGATGGTCGCTCATTGGGATTTAGCTTCTCCTATCATTTAAAAAACAATTACCTTTTGGTGTTTTGAAATTGTATTATGAGGGATAGCAAAAACATAAAAAATGCACAAGGTCCTCCAAATATAAGTGTATTTTTAGGAATACATGATTATTCGATATGCTTCAGAAAGAATGACAATGGGATGCAGAGAACACACATCACACTCCCACCAAAATAACATTCTACTACCACCAGTATAATCAGATGAGATTTCATTTTAATTGAGTTGTAGCCAAGATCCATGAACTATGTTGTGATTTATTATTACTGAATCCAGATAACTTCTGATCATTTATTAAATTTTAAAGTTTAGCATGACAGAGAACCATGTGGCTGGTGTGCAGTCTTAATCTAATGTAAACAGACTACAGTCTCTTGAAACTGGATCAATCAATAAAAAAGAACAGGTGAGATGTGGGACCGAGAAAACAAAAGCTGTCTACCCATAACCGTCTTACTCGTACTACTGGAACCTATATATTGAGTAAGGTTTGTCACATGTCTCACTGATATTACTGTGGGAAAATGTCGGTTCTTCAATCTGTATTTTATTAAATTTAACCATATTGGTTTTACTCATCTCACACATTTATCACTTTTTTTTTCATTTAGTGCATATTAGAAAAGCCCTGAAATTATACACTTAATACCAATTGAAAATTATTAACACTGTGATCTAATGTCTGAGGTGGCTAATTTAAAAATGTTTCTGTAGATAAAATACATAAGGAATGTATGTTTGACAATTGTTAAAGATGGGATATAATGCAAGTATTGGCCCAGGATCTTGGGAGAGTTCTGAGGGGAATTAACTATTTTAGCAGGCTGTTGTTCCCGCTTTCCATCAACTAAAATACAGAAGATCCTACTACTATTCCTTAGGTAACGTTTTACGCGCTGAGGACACAAAGAAACATAAATTCCGCCTTTTCTGGGCCCAAGCTATCAGGAAAGAACAATGTGAATGATAATAACCATACGGTTCCTTTCCTATCTTCTCATGAATGCAAATTTGTCAATGATTCTTTTACTGAACCTTTAATTTACTACCTATTGCCTGTTTCTATTAGTATCTAAACCTCCTTAATCAGTTCAGTTCACTCAGTCATGTCTGACTCTTTGCGACCCCATGGACCGCAGCACACCAGGCTTCCCTGTCCATCACCAACTTCTGGAGCTTGCTCAAACTCATGTCAATCAAGTCAGTGATGCGATCCAACCATCTCATCCTCTGTCATCCCCTTCTCCTCCTGCCTTCAATCTTTCCCAGCATCAGGGTCTTTTCCACTGAGTCAGGTCTTCGCATCAGGAGGCCAAAGTACTGGAGCTTCAGCGTCATTCTTTCCTTAATACACCTCCATTAATGTACATGACTGAATGTATGTTTATACATATCCTTACATGTGTACATACATATATTCCATCCATGTCCCTGAGTCACCACCATCTCCACCAAAACTGCAACCTTATGTTATCCCCTTGGAGAAAGAAATAACAATTCACTCCAGGATTCTTGCCTAGGAAATCCCATGGACAGGAGAGCTTGGCCAGACTTCAGGCCATGGGGTTGTGAAAGAGTCAGGAATCACTTAGTGACTAAACAACAATTAAACAATTTTCTCCCTTCCAGAGAAAAAAATCCTTGAAAGGGTGGTCTATACTCATTCTCTTTGCTTTCTCACTTCTCTAATCTGTTTTCCATACTCACCTCTCCATCAAAACTGGAGGAAGGCATGGCAACCCACTCCAGTATTCTTGTCTGGAAAATCCCATGGATAAGGGAGCCTGATGTGCTACAGCCCATGGGATTGCAAAGAGCTGAACACAACTAAGCACAAATACATCTCATCATTTTAAGTTGTAAACATTAATATATGGAAAGAACTCAAGCAGATTCACATTACTAGCAATTTGTAGTAGTTTATCACCCTTATCTTGCTGCCATCTAAGTGGGTTGGACTTGCCCAAAAAGTGCAAAATTAAGCCTCAGAAAATGCAAGTCAGAGAAAAGTATTTACAAAATTCAGAAGAGACAGTTATTACAGGATGATATTTTACTCTATCCCCTAAAACTTACTCTTTTAAACCCTGCAAACTTTTTCATGCCAGTATTTAAATAATAAAAGCATAAATTGAATAATTTATTAATAAATATACAAAATTATGACAACATGAGACAGTTGCCAAGGATGATGAAGATATAACTCATAATCCACTATTTTTAAAGCTGTATAATGAGGACATTTTCAACGTCTCTTAACAGCTTTCAAATAAAATATAATAATTGTTTTGAAAAATAATGTATTGTTGTACCTATTATTCATGCAGTAGAGACTAAACGATGGTAAGCTTCCATGTTATCGCCTTTGTTCTGATTATGTATTATAGTTTAACAAAGCATACAAATGCTTAATTCACAATTTTGTGAGAAAGGAATTCTGAAAGAACGTGGGATATTTGGTTCATCTCTGACTCATATTATGTCAGCTGAGGGTACTGGGAACGGAAAATCCACTTCTGAGATGGCTTTGCCAGTCATATATCTGGTATCTTGATGCTTTTTTGTATCTCTCTTGCTCCTTCCATCCGAATCTCATTCCACTTCCTTCTACCCACAACATTGTGGTCTCAAAGAAGACAGACTTTCCTACATGACAGCTAGCTTACCCTGAGTAAATATTCTAAGATAAAGTATTCTAAAAGAAAAGAAGTAGAAGGTGCCAATCTTATAAGGTTTGGGCCTGAAAACGAGCACAATGACATTTCCACAGTGTACAGTGGGACAAAGCCATCACAGAGATCACCTCGATTCAAAGGGAGATGACAGAGTATCACCTATGTATTAGTGTAATGCCACAGGGTTTGTGGTCATCTTAAATCCAACACATCTTATTTGAAGAAATAATAAAAATTATTCATTTTCCTGTCTAATTCTCACACTTAGCTAAGTGAAAGTGACAGCTGCTCAGTCATGTCCCATTCTTTGCGACCCCTTGGACTGTACAGTCCATGGAATTATCCAGGCCAGAATACTGGAGTGGGTAGCTATTCCCTTCTCCAGGGGATCCTCCCAACCCAGGGATGGAAACCAGGTCTCCCACATTACAGATGTATTCTTTACCAGCTGAGCCACCAAGGAAGTCCAAGAACAGCCTCTGTCCCTTTCCTGACCTAGGAATCAAACCTGGGTCTCGTGCAATGCAGGAAAATTCTTTATCAGCTGAGCTACCAAGAAAGCCCATGCTATCTAAACATGAACACCAAATACAAATAAAACATCATGCTAAGTGTTATATAAAACAATGTCTTACTATAAGGAATTAAACTTTTCACTTGAAAAATGAAAATGCAACTACAAACAGTTAACAATATTTTAAACTAGTCAAGGAGAAAATGAGTAAGAGTGAGAAACAAATTTATTCAGTTCAGTTCAGTAGCTCACTCGTGTCCGACTCTTTGAGACCCCATGAACCACAGCATGCCAGGCCTCCCTGTCCATCACCAACTCCTGGAGTCCACCTAAACCCATGTCCATTGAGTCAGTGATGCCATCCGACCATCTCATCCTCTGTCGTCCCCTTCTCCTCCCGCCTTCAATCTTTCCCAGCATCAGGGTCTTTTCAAATGAGTCAGCTCTTTGCATCAGGTGGCCAGAGTATTGGAGTTTCAGCTTCAACATCAGTCCTACAGATGAACACCCAGGACTGATCTCCTTTAGGATGGACTGGTTGGATCTCTTTGCAGTCTAAGGGACTCTCAAGAGTCTTCTCCAACACCACAGTTCTAAAGCATCAATTCTTCAGTGCTCAGTTTTCTTTACAGTCCAACTCTCACATCCATACATGACCACTGGAAAAACCATAGCCTTGACTAGACAGACCTTTGTTGATAAAAGTAATATCTCTGCTTTTTAATATGCTGTCTAGGTTGGTTGTAACTTTCCTTCCAAGGAGTAAGCGTCTTTTAATTTCATGGCTGCAATCACCATTAGCAGTGATTTTGGAGCCCAGAAAAATAGAGTCAGACGCTTTTTCCACTGTTTCCCCATCTATTTCCCATGAAGTGATGGGACCAGATGCCATGATCTTAGTTTTCTGAATATTGAGCTTTAAGCCAACTTTTTCACTCTCCTCTTTCACTTTCATAAAGACGTTCTTTAGTTCTTCTTCACTTTCTGCCATAAGGGTGGTGTCATCTGCATCTCTGAGGTTATTGATATTTCTCCCGGCAATCTTGATTCCAGCTTATGCTTCCTCCAGCCCAGCGTTTCTCATGATGTACTCTGCATATAAGTTACATAAGCAGGGTGACAATATACAGCCTTGACGTACTCCTTTTCCTATTTGGAACCAGTCTGTTGTTCCATGCCCAGTTCTAACTGTTGCTTCCTGACCTGCATACAAGTTTCTCAAGAGGCAGGTCAGGTGGTCTGGTATTCCCTTCTCTTTCAGAATTTTCCACAGTTTATTGTGATCCACACAGTCAAAGGCTTTGGCATAGTCAATAAAGCAGAAATAAGATTTCCATTTTTCTACAATAGTAATGCCAACCTCTCTCATGAGGAAAAGACTAAAAATCACCCCTATTTTGACAAAATGTCGATGAATAGAGTGATTCAGACTCCATATACTGCATTCAATTATGAGGAATAAACACATTATCAGAGACAAGTATGGAGAGCTATTTCGCTGTCTCACAAGAGAAACCAAAGATAATCATATTTAATAGCAGCATTCAAGATACATTATCTAAATTTAGAAATGATGCATAAAAAGATATGAACATAGGCACATTTAAAATTGCATGTGTAGGTGGACCTCATGAATAATTTTGTTTTATAAACAATGAAACAAACATTAATTTAGTACTAGCTCTGTGCCAGGATGTTGTGTGGTGTTTTGGATATATAAAGATGAAAAAAGACACCATTTTTGCAAACGAGGAACTCAGAGAGTTGGGGAGAGAAATGAGTAAACATGGAATTCTAAAACAGCATGAGAAGTCCCACAATATGGGACATGCAGTCTGGGGTAGGAGGACTTAAGGGAAATGTCAGCTGATGGTCCATCACAAGGATATTGTCATTGTTTGGCAGTGGAGACCAGTCTGGAGTAATGGAGGAGTTTGCAAACATTCTAAACAGAGGCACCAAGGTTATGAACACATTTGGAAAAAGACAAATCATGGCGGATTCAGAACAAGCCAGTATAGCCTGAGGAGATCTGAGGTAGAAAGACATTTTGAAACATATGCCTGGGGGAGATAACTACAGTCTTATCACTTAGTGCCTTTTATTTGATGCAGATGAGTATGATTTTCACACTTCAAGCCACGAGGAGGCACTAATAGATAAAGTAAATGAACACGATCATTTCAGATGAATACTTACATATGCACAGTCACATATAGAAAAGCATACTAGTAATCAGCCAGTATAACATTTTTGAAAAGTCACATATCAGAGTTCAAAAATAAAAGCCCATGAAAGCTTTTAAATTTAAAGTCATAAATCTGAAAGGTTTTATTTATGAGCTAAATGTGTTTTTTTGGTTGCTGGCATTTATTAGAGTACCTATTGATTTAGTGTTTATAGTTTTACTGTAATAATTATTTTATGCAGTGACAAGCATAGACTATTATTTAAAAAGTGAGTATTAAAAAAGCTTCAGTTCTATATTTTTAATTAGAAACTATATAAGTATAATATTTAAACTGGCAATAATAGACTTTCTATTTCACTACATTGAAGGGAGATCTATATTCACTATAAACTTCTTAATATAATTCATCTATACTAAATAACCAATAATGATTTGGAAAATAAGAAAATTCAGAAAAAAGTCCATCTTTGTCAAAATAAAACTCAAGATAAATAGCAAACACTTTGTATCTAACTTTTTGGCTTAATAAAATGTAGTGGACTAGTCAGTTATAATACAACAATGTAACCACTAAAAACAATATTTAATCTTTATGTGAATTATTTTCTAGGAATTGAATGATGAATGATTATCTTATCTCAAATAAACAATAAGAAGAACACAAAAGAGAAAAATCTCTAACTCTCTTTAGACTATGTCAATCTAAAGGTAACACAAAAACAATGATTATTGGAAAATATTTTTAGAAAGAGAAATGGTATCCTTAAATATGAATAAAAATATGAAAAATATATATAAAAGGCTAAAATGCAAAGAGTAATTCTCTACTAACAATTTTTAGGATTCTACCGTGTAGTATGAAGTCATTAAAATTTATAATAAATGTGTTCACACAATGGCCACTGAGTATACAGAAACAAGAAATTCCTATAACCTTATAAAGGTTTTAATCAAGAAAACTATAGTGGTCTTTATGATCACAACGGTAGGTAACGAAAGAGTTCATCCTAGTGTATAATTTGGTTGCCTAATTTTAAGTTTCATACACAATATTTAGACACTGTTGCTATATAGCTGCTGCTGCTACTAAGTCGCTTCAGTCGTGTCCGACTGTGCGACCCCACAGATGGCAGCCCACCGGGCTCCCCGTCCCTGGGATTCTCCAGGCAAGAACACTGGAGTGGGTTGCCACTTCCTTCTCCAATGCAGGAAAGTGAAAAGTGAAAGTGAAGTCGCTCAGTCGTGTCCAACTCTTAGCAACCCCATGGACTGCAGCCTACCAGGCTCCTCCGTCCATGGGATTTTCCAGGCAAGAGTACTGGAGTGGGGTGCCATTGCCTTCTCCAGTTGCTATACAGAAGAGAGATCAACTCAGCACTGATCAACCACTGACAAATGAAAACAGCTATAAAAGTCAACTTCAAAGTAAACAAAATAAGTTAGTTAAAGGTACCATCTTTCATCTTCTTATGAATCCCTGTTGTTGCTTAGTTGCTAAGTCATGTCCGACTCTTTGTGACCCCATGGACTGTAGCCCACCAGGCTCCTCTGTCCATGGGATTTCTCAGGCAAGAATACTCGGTCAGGTTGCAATCTCCTCCTCCAGGGGATCTTCCCCACCCAGGGATCGAACCATGTCTCCCACACTACAGGTGGATTCTTTACTGTTGAGCCATCTGGGAAGCCTTATGAATCCTGACAGAAGTACATTTGATGATTCCTAGCAAGATGCTAATTTCTTCTTTCTCTCTAATTTTTCATAATCTCTATGACTTTCATGAAAAGTTTGGTTATCTTTTCAAAGATAACTCTTGTTTTAATCCATGTCGACTTAGGAACATTGATCTTCCCCCTTATAAACTAAGAAAGTGAAAGTATTAGTCATTCAGTCAAGTTCAACTCTTTGTGACCCCATGAACTGTAACAGCCCACCAGGCTCCTCTGTCCATGTTATTTTCCAGGCAAGAATACTGGAGTGGGTTGCCATTTCCTTCTCCAGGGAATCTTCCTGACCCAGGGATCAAATGGAGGTTTCCTGAATTGCAGGCAGATTCTTTACTATCTGAGCTACCAGGGAAGCCCTGTAAACTAGGTGGTAGCCAAAAGGTGAAATAGGGGCTGTGGTTAAGTATTTCTCCACAGCTAGCCAAGAGAACACTCAAACTGGCTCCCGTTCTGCCGATAACTAAGTACATTTAAGCAGCACATATGGATATTTCTTAGAACATGTCCCACATGGTCGAATCTAAACAAGTGTTACATAAATTAGTAGACTTCAGTCACTGGTACCAAAAGAGTGCTGCAGAGAGAAATTATCCAGGTTGGGATACTCAGCTAACTAAATGACAGAAATGGGAATGTAATAATAACGATAATCACACTGTCAAGCTTTCCCTCTTATAAAGCAGCATTTAGTACTTTAAAGATGGCTGACTTAGGTGTGCCATTTAACTTTTACTGACATAAAAGAGCAAAATGATAGACAAAATTAAAACAGAAGGCAAAGCAGTAACACAACCCCCTTATAGTTTCTTTTCCTCTTTGGTTTCTTTAAAAAGCTTTTTAAATCCACATGGTCAGTTTTCCTATTCAAGTGAATCTATGTGTGTGTGCATGTAGGTATATTCTATTGGGAGTAATTTGTTTTGCTTCACCCATATCATTAAATATCAAATATCTCCCTGATTTGATACCTCTTTAATAATTAACAACAAATATCTATTAATTATATTATATTCAAGCTTCCCAGGTGGTGCTAATGGTAAAGAACCTGCCTGCCAATGCAGGAGACTTAAGAGACACAGGTTCAATCCCTGGGGTTGGGAAGATCTCCTGGAGGAGGCAATGGCAACCCACTCCAGTATTCTTGCCTGGAGAATCCCATGGACAGGGGAGTCTGGTGGGCTACATTCCATGGGGTCACAGAGTCGGATACGACTTAGTGACTAGCATAGACACGTTCAAGCAATAACTTGATTTAAAGCAAATAGTCTTCTGACCAACACAATTTTATTTTTATATAAATCATGATAAGCAAAGACAAGACAAGCAGAGCTTCTATGTTATGAACAAACAGCATACAGACTGAACTACTAGCATGTTGGAAAATAATGCTAATTACAATTATAACCACTGTGCATACACTAAGGTCTCAAAGTCTTTGAACACATTGGGATGAAGGTCACTGAACTGATTTATTCTGCATGTGCACAGCTTAAGTACTATAATAATGAAATCACGTTCTCTTGGAAGAAAATTGTCCAGTGTTAAGTTGCCAATGGCCATGTTAATAAGGCTTCCTACCTAACTTGGCTGATACAAGCTTCCAGCTCAAATGCTACTAATTTATTTAGTAATTCTAAAACTCACAAGTGAAAGAAGGAGAAGAGATACTTTCTAAAGAAACACAGATAATTCAGGAGGTCTATTGTTCTTTATAACAATGGAGCTTTTAGCTCTATTGTCTAATTTACTGTCACTTTATCACTTTTGTCTTCCATTTGAAGTCTGTTTCTTTTATTGGACTATCTATTCAGCTGATAATTCATTTAGACTTTTGAAGTTCTATGCCATAAAAATTCCATTTAACTGCTTCCTAAATGGTGGTTAATCTGCACAGATTTTGAATTTGACCTTAATGGAACAGCTTATTCCTGAAGTTATTAGGACACTGGAAAACAGATCATGTCCTTATAAGTGCACTTATTTGAAAGGTTTTATTTTTTTTTTCCATCATCCACAAAATGAATTTTGCACAGAGAGATGTTTGCAAAGTGTATCCTTTTACAATGAATGCAGAGTCATTTTCCCATCTGAATTCCTTCTGCACAGTTCAGAATTCCACTCAAGCATCAGATGAGGTGTCAAAGTGCTTTGTTAACAAACTTATTTCCCAGATGTGGCTAAAACAGGGACAGAAGGCATGAATGCTCGAACATACCTAACAATTCAATTACAGTTATCTTATGGTGCCATCACATATTTTTCCTTCAACAATCAAACAACCTCAGCTGGAAACCTCTAGCAATAACATAAATAAAGGACCATCTGGCTAGAATAATTAAGGAAGGCTGGAAATAAAACATTAATTAGTGCAGTATTTCAAACGACCTTCAGAGGCCTTATTATGAAATTATATCCAAACAGGTAATCATTTATTTCATGTTGCTGTTAAATTTAACTAGGCATGAATAAGTACAAATACCAAAACTTTACTCTTTCAGGTAGGACTACTGACTTAAAATGACCATGACATTATATTAAAGTGACAAATCAGTGAAAAAAATCACACTACAAACTTTTTAAAAAACTGCATAACTTAAATGCCATAGAATTTTAACACTGAAAGGACTTTTGGAGATCACAACAGCCCCTCACTTTATGGATGAGGAAACACAGGCTCAGGGAGATTAAATGATTTTCCCAAGGTGGCACACTTAGAGAGGGTAGAGACGAGCAGCAAATACAGACCTGATTCGCATGCTGGAAATATTCTTTGCACTGACTATGAGAACATGCGTGTAAATATTCTATACAAAGTGTGGTGGTTGCTATTTTGCTGCTCCACTGAATTTAAACAAAATTTTGCAAAACCTGCTAATGTACTTAATTACAGGGCCACATAATGAGACAATAACTAAAGTAATAAATACCTTGAAGAGTCTGTGCCAGAGATGACTAGCTATCCATCAATGGATAAAACTACTCTTCTTAGGTAGCCTATGACTATATCACAACAATGCAATGCAGGAGATCTGGATTTGCATCATTTCAAGGTCCTGGTTTTTAAAAAGCACGTGTGCCTTCTGCACTAAATATTCACTGTTCTGCTCACTGGAAGACCTAGGGAATGAGGGAGCCACAGACAGAAGGGAAAGGGCTCCTTGACATACTATATGAAGGAAAACAGACTACTGGCAGGAACAGCTATATTAAACTGGTCCATGAGAGAGAAATGAATTCCTCTGGCTACTGAAATTAGCATTTCTATATTATCTAATTAATAAAGGGTTCAAAGTAGATCTGATGTAGACTGCTTTTCATGCTATAGCAGTCATTATTATCAGGTATCAGTACATAGCTTTAAAGGAGTATTATAATAATTTTTCCCCATTACTTTAAATCAATAAACTTGAAGACCCTTTCAAAGAAAATCATCTCTTTTATATGTCCTCCATAACTTCTGCTCTTCCCTTGGCTTAAGTGTGTATATCACGCAGATTAAAAGTTAAAATACACAAAAGAGAATACATGGGCTGGAGCACAGTACCACAAAAGAACATGCGATCAGAAGGCAGAAGCCTGGTTTCTAGCATCAGTTTTGCCTTGAGATGCCAAAGACTAAAACACGTCTGTGTTCATTTTCACCATCTTCACTCTTCTGCTTCTACTTCAACACAACTGGGTGGGGGTGGGGTGAAACGAATGGAACTTCAAGGTCAGTTCAATAACAACTTCAGGCTAACTCTACCCTGAATCACTGCCAGAAAGAAATAGAAGAAATAACGCCACTAGATAAACATTCAAAGTATCTTTCTGATGTCTACTTGGTCAAGTCTCTCAGCAGGCACTCTATAGATGCACATGGGATGGCACAGATCTTTTCTTCTTAATGTTTCTGCTAAGAACCCAGTTTGGTTACATGCCAAAATTCTTAGCAAATCCTGTGGTGCTTGTATATGCAACAAAAGGAAAAAAAATTGCTGAAAAATATATATAGAACTAACAATAGTGGAAACCACTAAGAATGGGTTGGGAACTGTGCAGGATGAGGAATGAAAAATGAAGAAAATTTTTCACTGTATTACTTTTTTGATGATTTTTCTCTAAGAGGGACAGTGTATTTAAGCGGAGAACACACTTATTTTTCTCATGAGTGAGTTAGAGGTTTAAATAGAGAAGCTATACAGTTTCTCATCTATGTTATGAAGTCTCATGTAAGTATGCACTGACAAGCTAGATATACACCCTCATACCACTGAACACATAAAAAACAAGCAGTGAAAATCTTATTAAGTGTTTTACAGAGTCTCTTGGAAGAATATTCAGCCTTACATTAGGGGTGAGTGATAAGGTAAAACCTTGATATCTCAGACAATGTCCCTCACCATATATTCTCTAAACTCAACTGAGAAATAACATGAAGTGAAAATATCTGATTTAGTCTTACAAATAACTAGTTCAGAGCTGAGTGTTTCACTAGAAATTTTAGATAAAATGTTGGGCACTTAAAAGGATTTTAAGAGTGAGCCTGCTGGAACAAAGGTTTCCTCAAATACTCATGCACAACAAAGGCAGGAATGATAACAGTTACCACTTATTGTTTGCTAACAACATGCCAGAAATGTTGCCTCTAAGCACCTTACAGGTAGCTTTCTAATTACCATGAAATACCCCTTACTCCAAAATGAGGAAAGGCAGTGAGGCATAATGATAGTTACAATGTATTCAGTATTTACCTGGGACTAAATTTTATATCCATTCATTTTTTAAAAAATCAAATAGCACTGCAAAATAGGTACTATTCACGTTTCATTTAATAGCCATCAACTCTTAAATGTAGTAAATGCTTAAACAAGGATATGAACGCAGGTCGGTCTGTCTCCAAGCCTGCATACTATCATCACTGAAGATGGTGTTGAAGTTATCCTGGCTTTGAAATAAAGCCTGAATAAGAAAATGTTTGGCTGTATGACTTTGACCAAAGAGAATTCCTTTTTTTGAGACCCAGTTTCTTCATGTGTAAAATGTGTTCAAAATGCCTACATGCATTATTGTTTTCAGAATGAAACGAGAATTTAGCAGCGTTTGGAATAAACAGCAGTGTTTGGTGGTTCGTGGTTGCTACATTAGTTAAGGTAAGGTTGGCTGTTATAACAAAGGGATCCATCAACAGACTGACTGAAGAGCAAGGAGTTTACTTCTGTACCAAAAAAAGATCTTAATGTAATTGGTTCACAATGTTTAGCAGCTCTGCTCCTGTGGTCATTTTGGACACCTGTTTCCACCCAAATCGTTGGTCTTTCTCTTTCTCAAGCAACGGTTCTCAAAATTTTTGGTCTAAGGACTCCTTTATCCCCTGAAAATATACTAAAGATCCCCGCAAACTTTTGTTTTTGTAATTACTGCTATCTAAATTTACCATTAGAAATAAAAATATTTAAAAACATATTGATTCATAACATCAAAAGTAATTCAACTTTTTGAAAATTATTTAATGAAACTACAAATTTCTAAATACAATGGCATTTTTTATGTTTGCCAATCTCTTTAATGTCTAGCTTAATAGAAGATGACTAAATTGTTATGTCTGCTTCTGTTTTCATTGTGTTAGGAATCTTGTTTTGACAGAAGTATATGAAGAAAATCCAGATGCACACATAGGTAGTTGAAAAGAAGGGCAGGCATATTAATTATTTATGTATTTAAATTTTATTTTTATTAAACAGAAAACTTTAGGCTTTATTTGTTGTCGTATTTTAAATTTTTGAGGGTTTTTTTTGAGGTATGACTTACATTATTGTAAAGGTCACCCTTTAAATTACAGTTTTATGAGTTTTAACAAGTGCATACAACTGTGTAACAACCACCATTATCAAAAAATTTTAAGTTTTATCCCATCAAATCTTCTTTGCCCTTTCTCTTACTTAATCCCTCCCCATATGATGAGACAATCATTTATTTTTTGCCCTATAATTTTCTCTTTCAGATTTTATACAAATACAAATGGGATCTTTTCAGTTTATTGAATTTTACTTCTTTCACTTAGCATAATGCATCTGATATTCACCCATGCCATTGTAGCACTAATTTTGTTTTCTCTCAGTACTTAGTTAGCATTAAACTATATGGCTACACCACTTTGTTTACAAGGTGAACAAACATATGAATTCTTTCCAAGTCTTGGCATTTTAAAGTTACCATAATGTTCATGTATAGCTTTCCTGTGCACTTAGGTTTTTCTTTCTGTGGGGTAAATATGAAGGAATAGGACTGTTAAGACACATGGTATATACATGTTTATGTATGTTAAAAACTTTTTCTAAAAATAAACATATGATAATGCATTCCCAAAAGCAGTCTTTGGGAGTTCTAGTTGTTCTGCTTTATTCTCTGGTATTGTAAGGTTTTTGTTTTCTTTTTTGAATTCATGCAGAATTAATGCTACTAGTAGTAATAATAATATAGTGACAGTAATATACTAATATAATAATAGCAAAATAGTAATATAATAAAGTGTTAGCAGTAGAATTAGTATTATATTATTGTCTTAATTTATATTAAGCAAGACTAATGATATTTAGTATATTTTCATATGCTAATTGGACACATATTTTTTGTTTAACTGCATGCGCAAGTCTTTTATTTATCTTAAACATTGTACTTTTTGTTTTCTTGCTTTTTGAGAATTCTTTGCACACATCAGTTATAAACTGACAGATAACGAGATATGCAAATGTTTGTCAGTCTATGGTTTGTTTTTCTATTTACTTAGTAAGTCTAATTTATCATGATTTTGATTTTGATATGAAGTACACACTGGAATCAAGATTGCTGGGAGAAATATCAATAACCTCAGATATGCAGATGACACCACCCTTATGGCAGAAAGTGAAGAGGAACTAAAGAGCCTCTTGATGAAAGTAAAAGAGCAGAGTGAAAAAGTTGGCTTAAAGCTCAACATTCAGAAAACTAAGATCATGGCATCTGGTCCCATCACTTCATGGGAAATAGATGGGGAAACAGTGGAAACAGTGACAGAATTTATTTTCTTAGGCTCCAAAATCACTGCTGATGGTGACTGCAGCCATGAAATTAAAAGACACTTCCTCCTTGGGAAAAAAGCTATGACCAATCTAGACAGCATATTAAAAAGCAGAGACATTACTTTACCAACAAAGGCCTCTGTAGTCAAAGCTATGGTTTTTCCAGTAGTCATATATGGATGTGAGAGTTGGACTATAAAGAAAGCTGAGGATCAAAGAATTGATGGTTTTGAACTGTGGTGTTGGAGAAGACTCTTGAGAGTCCCGTGGACTGCAGGGAGATCAAACCAGTCAATCCTAAAGGAAAGCAGTCTTAAATATTCACTGGAAGGACTGATGGTGAAGTTAAAACTCCAATATTTGGCCACCTGATGTTGAAGAACTGACTCCTTGGAAAAGACCCTGATGCTGGGAAAGATTGAAGGCAGAAGGAAAAGCAGATACCAGAAGATGAGATGGGTGGATGGCATCACCGACTCTATGGACATGAGTCTGAGAAAGCTCTGGGAGTTGGTGATGGACAGGGAAGTCCGGCGTACTGCAGTCCATGGGGTCACAAAGAGTCGGACAGAACTGAGTGACTGAACTGATATATCTTAAATTGGAAGACTGGGATTGACATATACACACTACTATATAAATAGTACTACTGGGGACCTAACAGAAAGGTTTCAGTGATGGTAAAGAAACTGCCTGCAATACAGGAGACCTGGGTTTGATCCCTGGGTCAAAAGTCGCCTGGTGAAGGGAAGGGCAATGCACTCTGGTATACTTGCCTGGAGAATTCTATGGACAGAGGAGACTAGCAAGCTACAGTATATGGGGTCACAAAGAGTTGAACACAACTTTCAGATGTTCAAGCTGCATTTAAAAAAGGAAGAGGAACCAGATCAAATTGCCAACATCCACTGGATCATCAAAAAAACAAGAGAATTCCAGAAAACATCTACTTCTGCTTTATTGATTACATCAAAGACTTTGTGTGAATCACAACAAACTGGAAAATTCTTAAAGAGATGGGAATACCAGACCACCTTACCTGCTTCCTGGACTTATCTGGTTGCTCAGATGGGAAAGCATCTTCCTACAATGCAGAAGACCCGGGTTCAATCCCTGGGCCAGGAAGATCTCCTGGAGAAGGAAATGGCAACCCACTGCAGTATTCTTGCCTGGAAAATCCCATGGATGGAGGACCTGGTAGGCTACAGCACATGGGGTCGCAAAGAGTCAGACACAACTGAGCTAATTCACTTTCTTTACCTGCTTCCTGAAAAGGCTGTATGCAGGTCAGAAGCAACAGATAGAACTGGACACGAAACAACAGACTAGTTCCAACTTGGGAAAGGAGTACATCAAGGCTGTATATTGTCACCCTACTTATCTAACTTCCAAGCAGAGTGCATCATGTGAAATACCAGGCTGGATGAAGCACAAGCTGGAATCAAGATTGCCGGGAGAAATATCAATAACTTCAGATATGCAGAAGACACCACCCTTATGACAGAAAGTGAAGAGGAACTAAAGAGTCTCTTGATGGAAGTGAAAGAGGAGCGTGAAAAAGCTGGCTTAAAACTAAACATTCAGAAAACTAAGATCATGGCATCCGGTCCCATCACTTCATGGCAAATAGATGGGGAAACAGTAGAAACAGTGGCTGACTTTATTTTCGTGGGCTCCAAAATCACTGCAGATGATGATTGCAGCCATGAAATTAAAAGAGGCTTGCTCCTTGGAAGGAAAGCTATGACAACCCTAGACAGCATGCTAAAAAGCAGAAACATCAATTATTTTGCCGACAAAGATTTGTCTTGTCAAATCTATGCTGTTTTCTGGTAGTCAGGTATCAATGTGAGAGAGTTGGACCATAAAGAAAGCTGCGCGCCAAAAAATTGATGCTTTTGAACTGTGGTGTTAGAGAAGCCTTTTGAGAGCCCCTTGGACTGCAAGAAGATCAAACCAGTCCATCCTAAAGGAAATTAGTCCTGAATATTCATTGGAAGGACTGATGCTGAAGCTCCGATACTATGGCCACCTGATGTGAAGAGTTGACTCATTAGAAAAGACCCTGATGCTGGGAAAGATTGAAGGCAGGAGGAGAAGGGGACGAGAGGATGAGATGTTTGGATGGCAGCACCGACTCCACGGACATGAGTTTGAGCAAGCTCCAGGAGCTGGTGATAGACACGGAAGCCTGGCGTGTTGCAGTCCGTGAGGTTGCAAAGAGCTGGACATGACTGAGCAACTGAACTGAACTGAATTCTTTGTTTGGGACTATTATAAATTGTCATTGTAAATGTTTAACATTATCTCTAGTCTTTACCAGTAGCAAGCTCCTTATTATGAGGACCAAAATGTCCTTGGGCATTGCTGAATGTTTCCTCTCTCTGGGAGGGCAAAACAGTGCCCTGTTGAGAATAATTACTTTAGAACATTTTGAATTTAAGTGTTGTGAATCCTCCAGTTTGGCACTTCCTCAAAATTGTTTTGGCTACTCTAATTCCTTCATATTCTCATATGCATTTTAGAGTAATCTTACTGATTTATATTAAAATATATACTGGAATACTGATCTGGGTTATATGAGATCTATAGATCAATTAGAGAACTACTGAAATGCTAACAATATTGATTCTTCCAATTAATGAGAAAAGTAGATTTCTCTACCTAAGGCTTTGATATTTTTTTCATCAGTCTTTTGTAATTTTCAGCACATAATTACTTAAATATTACCTAAATATTTCATGTTTCTCAGAGATATTGCAAGTATCACCTTTTAAATTTATTTCAATTTCTCATTGTTCACTGAGTGTATAGAAAAGTCCGTCAATTTAATGTATTGGCCTTGTAAACTCTGACCGTGCTAAACTCAATGATTTTTGAAACACTTTGATACTATACCACATAATGCACTTGTTTTATTTTTATTAATTTATAATTGATAAGCAACAAACTGGATACATTTAATGTCTATATTGTGATGAGTTCAAACATATATCCAAGATACCATCATCACAACCAAGGCACTAAACACATCCATCATTTCTAAAATCTTCCTTGTGTTTGTCTGTGTGTGTGTTTGTGTGTTTTGGTAAGGAGAATTAAGTTGAGATCTTTCCTCCTAATAATTTTTAAGTGTAAAATATCACATTTTAAAATATAGATACTTGTTGTACAGTACATCTCTGGAAATTATTTTATCTTACATAAAAGAAACTGTATACTCTTTGAAAGGGCTGCTCTGGTAGCTCAGCTGGTAAAGAATCCTCCTGCAATGCAGGAGAACCCGGTTTGATTTCTAGGTCGGGAAGTTACCCTGAAAAAGGGATAGGCTACCCACTCCAGTATTCTTGGACTTCCGTGCTGGCTCAGATGGTAAAGAATCTTTCTGCAATGTGGGAGACCTGGGTTGGAAGATCCCCTGGAGAAGGAAATGGCAACCCACTCCAGTATTCTTGCCTAGAGAATCCCCATGGACAGAGGAGCCTGGCAGTCTATGGTCCAGGGGGTTGCAAAGTCGTGAGCGACTAAGCAAAGCACACAGTACTCTTTGAAAAACAATATCCCATTTCTTCCTCCCCGTAGGCTCCAGCAACCACCAGTCTCCGCTTCTAAGAAGCACTGTATTAAGTTGGTGCAAAAGTAATTGCAGTTTTGCACTGTTGAGCTTTGCTGGTTGATACTGGAATACACTCTTAAATAAATGTGGTTATATTATACATAATTTTGATATACATTTCCTGCTTTATGTTTTTACCAATGAATTATTACTTGCTGTTTCCTGTATATTTATTTTAGACTATGGAAACGATGTTAGACAATAAGCAAAGTTGAGTGATTTTCTTATTCAAGTACAAAATGGGTCATAAAGCAGCAGAGACAAACTCGTTACATCATCAATGCATTTGGCCCAGGAACTGCTAATGAATGTACAGTACAGTGGTGGTTTAAGAAGTTTTACAAAGGAGACAAGCACCTTGAAGATCAGGAGCACAGTGTCCAGCCATCAGAAGTTGACAATGACCAACTGAGAAGATCACTGAAGCTGATCCTCTCACACCTGCAGGAGAAGTTGCCCAAAAACGTCAACCATTCTATGCTTGTTTGGTATTTGAAGCAAATTGGAGAGGGGAGAAAACTTGATAAGTGGTTGCCTCACGAAGCGATCGAAAATTAAAAAAAAAACAACGGTCATTTTGAAGAGTTATCTTCTCTTAGTCTATGCAATGACAACAAACTATTTCTCTATTGGATTGCAGTGTGTGACAAAATGTGGACTTTATATGACAACCAGCGATGAACAGCTCAGTGATTAGACCGAGAAGAAGCTCCAAAGCACTTGCCAAAGCCAAACTTGCACTAATAAAAGGGTCATGGTTGCTGTTTTGTGGTCTGCTGCCTGTCTGATCTACTGCAGTTTTCTGAATCCTGGCGAAACCATTATATCTGATAAGTATGCTCAGCAAATCGATGAAATGCACCAAAAACTGCAATGTCTGCAGCAAGCATTGGTCAACAGAAAGGGCCCAATTTTTCTCCATGACAATCCCCGATTGCATGTTGCACAACCAATGCTTCAAAAGTGGAACAAATTGGGCTGTGAAGTTTTGCCTCATCTGCCATATTCACCTGACTTCTCGCCAACTGACTACCATTTCTTCAAGGATCTCAACAACTTTTTGCAGGGAAAATGCTTCCACAACCAGCAGGAGGCAGGAAATGCTTTCCAAGAGTTTGTCAAATCCCGAAGCACAGATTTTTATGCAGTAGGAATAAAATAACATTTATCATTGGCAAAAATGTGTTCATTGTAATGGTTACAATTTTGGTTAATAAAGATATGTTTGAGCCTAGGTATAATGATTTAAAATTCAGGGTCCGAAACCATAATTACTTTTTCACCAACCTAGTAAGTGGAATCATATAGTATTTGCCCTTCTGTGACTATTTTATTTCACTTAGGGTGTTTTCCTGTTGACAAAAATAGCAATTCTTCTTCCTTTTAAAGGATAAGTTCATATTCCATTGTGTGTAGATACCATATTCTCTTTATTCATTCATTCATCAGTGCACATTGGGTTGCTTCCATATCATAGATATTGTGAATAATGTTGCAATATACATGGAGGTGCATATGTCTCTTTGATAAGTTGATTTCATTTCGTTCAGGTATATATATATATATATATATATATATATATATATATATATATATATATATATATATACACACATACACATCCAGAAGTGGGATTACTGGATCATATAGTAGCTCTATTTTTATTTTTTGAGGAACTTCCATGTATATGTGCTTAGTCACTCAGTCGGATCTGACTATCTGTGGCCCCTTGGACTACAGACCGCCAGGCTCCTCTGTTCATGGGAATTCTCCAGGCAAGAATACTGGAATGGGTTTCAATTTCCTCCTCCAGGGGATATTCCAGACCCAGGGACTGAACTCACATTCCCATATTCTCAGTGGTTCTTTACCACTGAGCCACCTGGGAAGCCCATGCTCCTCTATTCCTCAATGTTGATTTTTTTTTAATAATCATGAATCTGTGTTTAATTTTGTGAAATGCTTTGTCTGCATCAATTTATACGACTATTTATGATAAGAGTTTCATTTGCTACACATCATGGACAAACTCAGCATTGTCTCTCTTTTCATTTTAGCCATTTGATAGATGTGTAGTCTTCTCTCATTGTAGTTTTATTTTGCATTTTTGTAATGGTTAATGAAACTGACATATTTTACATATGCCTATTGGGTATTTGGATATTCTCTTTTGTGAAAGGCCTGTTCAATTACTTTATTATTATTTATGTATTATTATTATTATTTATGTATTTATTTTTTATTTTGACTATGCTGGGTTTGTTACTGAGCGCAGGATTTTCTCTAGTTGAGAAAAGCAGGGACTATTCTGTAGTTTAGGTATGCAGGCTTCTCATTGCAGTGACTTCTCTTGTTTCAGAGCACACGCTCTAAGGCATGCAGGCTTCAGCTGGTGCAGTACATGGGCACAGTAGTTGCAGCCTGCAGGCTCCAGAGTACAGCTTCAGTAGTTGTGGCACATGGGCTTAGTTCTCCTGCAACACGTGGGGTCTTCCCAGACCAGGGATGTAACTGATACCCCTGCATTGCAAGTCAGAATCTTAACCACTGGACCACCAGGGAAGACCTGTCTGTTCGAATGTCTACCCCCTTTTCTATTGGGTTATCCATCCTTTTTTCAGTTCAGTTCAGTCGCTCAGTCATGTTCAACTCTTTGCGACTCCATGAGTCACAGCACGCCAGGCCTCTCTGTCCATCACCAACTCCCAGAGTTTACCCAAACTCATGTCCATCGAGTTGGTGATGCCTATCCAACCATCTCATCCTCTGTCGTCCCCTTCTCCTCCTGCCCTCAATCCTTCCCAGCATCAGGGTCTTTTCCAGTGAGTCAACTCTTCGCATGAGGTGGCCAAAGTATTGGAGTTTCAGCTTCAACATCAGTCCTTCCAATGAACACCCAGGACTGATCTCCTTTAGGATGGACTGGTTGGATCTCCTTGCAGTCCAAGGGACTCTCAAGAGTCTTCTCCAACACCACAGTTCAAAAGCATCAATTCTTCCACGCTCAGCTTTCTTCACCGTCCAACTCTCACATCCATACATGACCACTGGAAAAACCATAGCTATCCCTTTTTACTGATTTGTAAAAAGTTCTTTATATATTCTAAATATGCTTAATTTGCCAGATTTATGCATTGAAAATATTTATTCCCACTCTGTAGCTTATTTTTCACTATCTTAATCATGTACTTTAATGAAGATAAATTATTAATCTTAATATAATCTGATTCATTAATTTTTCTTTTATGGTTAAGATTTTTATGTCCTATTTAAGAAATCTTTGCCTATTCTAAGGTTATTAAAATATGGTTTAATAAGTAACACATATTTTGTTTACACAAATTTTGTACTGTG
Source organism: Okapia johnstoni (assembly GCA_024291935.2). NCBI lineage: Eukaryota > Metazoa > Chordata > Mammalia > Artiodactyla > Giraffidae > Okapia > Okapia johnstoni. Next base: position 73,228,511 of record CM044318.1, on the reverse strand, counting down.
TATTTAAAAACACATCTAAAATATTTAGAAGTATAATCTATCTAGAATTGATCAATTGCATCTACTTTTTAAATTCCTGAGCATAACGTCGTTTATTACTAGGTGGTAAAAAGAATTAAACAGCTTAAAATCTTTCAGATTAAGCATTTTCCTAAATTTCATTGAAATAGTAAAGGACAGTGATGATTTTCCAAAATACAGTTTTACTCAAAACCATTGGCTTATATAGGATATGGCTATACCAGGCTTAATGGACTACTAAATTACATGAATTTCTTTTTTTTTTTTTAATTGTTTTATTTTATTTATTGGACACACAGCATGTGGGATCTTAGTTCCCCAACCAGGGATCGAACCCATGCTCCCTCCATTGGGAGCTCCCTCCATTGGGTGGTCCATTCCCCTGGACCACCAGGGAATCCAATTACATGAATTTCTGACATCTTATTTGCTTACTGTCTGGTGTAAATTACTCTCATTGTTCCAGTATGAATTTTATCAGCCATAAAATATGTTACCTTCTACCAGAATCTAAGACTCTCAAAATCCAAATATACATATCACTATTCTTCAAACTATTCTGGAAATAGTTCAGTGTTTAATATGGTTGATTGAATTCAAGCGCCATTATAGACACTAATGAATTGCTATTGTGTAGCGTGAAATAAAAAAATCTGTTTCACTGCAGTGACTTAGAAAATAGCAAGGATAACTTAGCAAGATAATAAAATTACATAATAATAATGTCATGCTACATATATAAAAACTTGAAGTGATCTAAGCTGTTTTATTGGATAAGATCAGTGTGGTTGACTTTATTCACTGACACTAATTTTAATTTTCAGATCTTGGCATCATTAGTATCACATTCTCAAGCTACATGAAACACATGCTTCCCCTTCCCATTTTCTCTGTTACAGTAGAGATTTTGAGGATAACAAAAAGTAAATACAATAAAGGTAATTTTCTCTTATAATAAAAAAAAAACTTTACACACAGCCAATGCCAAATACAGGCCTTCTCTCATTTCTACCATGGGAAACAGGAAAAGGTTCACTTTCTAAGGCATCCTTGATGTCCAAGTACTTCAGGATTTCCATATTTGATTATTTCTAAAGAATCTGTTGTCAGAAGTATTAATGCGAAGAAACATATTAGTTCATACTTACAGTATTTACAACTTATAGAATGCCTATGTCACACACACAGTGTTAATAGTAAGCTGCCACACATTCTATTTATGGTGGAAACAATTAGAAACAAATGCAAATAATCATTTATTAGCATGATTGACTGGGTTTATTTTTGAATCAGAGCCCATGGCTATATGTCTGCTACCAAAACATTTCAACTCATGCCTTTGAAATGACTCTAGAGATTATAGGAGAAAAGAATGTTTGTTTCCTTACTGTGTACACCTATAAACTAAATTCAACACATTGAAAGAAACTGTCCAAGATGACTCTCAAAACAACCCAACCTGCAAACTTAATAGTGATAAAAATACTTACATTAGCATAGACAGAACTAAGACTCAAAGATCTGTACTTCATGATAGAAGTGGTTTTCCCATTAGAGATACATGCATTTTTCCAATGAATAATGGACAAGAATACTGTCTCTTGAAATTTTAGCTTTAGGGCCTAGAGTTTGTATTTACAATATTGACTCAGGATTTTAAAACTTAGTTTTATATTATTCATGTACTGTGGCTTATCAAAAAACTCTGTGTATGTGATAATCTCAGTATACCTACTAGGATTTCCTAGTGTGATAAAAAACAAATAAATAATGGAGCATATTCCATCACTTGATGCATATTCCCTTTATTACTTACGGTTTTTGAGAACTCTAAAGAAATATCCAAAATATCACAACACGTAAAATTAGGTAGCTTACTAAGATAAATAAAATCAGCTAATATTTGAGTGAAATAAACAGAAAGACAGCTGACATCCTACGTCAAACAAATTCTTAAAGACACATAAAATGCTCATTTAAGAAACATTCTACTTCTCATCTCTATCTTTACCTTGAATACAAAAATAAGGAGTTCTTATTTACAGTCAACTTGCTTATTCACTGAACACCATAGAAAAATAATCAAGCATTGAGCTTCTTCTTTCTTTCTTTATCCCAGCCATAAAGATACAGTGCTCCATTCCCAGTAACAGTTATGGACTTACACAATTGTATCCATTTCCAACCTCATAAGCATGTAATAAGCAATTCCTTCACATCCAGATAACTGGACTAGCTGCTTATATAATCTCCTTGCCTTTACCTAGTCACTAGAAATCACTTATCCCACCCCGTGGATTTATGTAACACTGTTAACTATTCTCCAGAGCGAATTCTTCCCTTCTTCCTTTTAGTACCAGAATACCCTGCAGGAATAGAGCTGCAGAGCCCATATTTTCCATAGTGCTTTGAAACTAGTATGTAAATTTTGAGCACTGAAATGTGACCCAAGTGATGGGTATCAACACTGAAGAATACTCTTTAAAAATTATTTTGAAAAAGTTCTGATTTCTCATGGTCACATGGGCTGGAATGTAGGGACATGGTACTTGAGAGTGAGCTGCAGCATGTAAATGAGGAAACACCTGGAGCACAGAAGAAAGTGAGAGAATGGACCTCAGGTCCTGGATGTGCTTGTGGAACATAGTTGCCTGCCTGCCCTGAACCATTCTCCAGCCCTGGAACACCATAGCAGACAAACACATTTCTAACATATTGTTTTCTGAAGGGTTTCCATTATAGCATTCAGTCTGTCTGCTAAATAATATGAATAAGATAAACTAAATGTATACGTGCTATGAGAGATTAAGATGTGTTCACTATATTTTTGTTGCTTCTCAGGTGGTTCAGTGGTAAAGAATCCTCCTGTCAATGCAGAAGATGTGGGTTCGATCCCTGCATTGGGAAGATCCCCTGGAGAAGGAAACAGAAACCCAATCCAGTATTCTTGCCTGAGAAATCCCAAGGACAGAGGAGCCTGGAGGGCTACAGTCCATGGGGTCGCAGAGAGTCCGAACACAGCTTAATGAGTAAGCAGACAGTGTAGTTCCGTTACACAATTATACAATACATGATGCTTACGTCTATGAGTGGAATTAAAAACTTGTTCTTGAGACTAATGTACCATTACCTAAATGCTATGTTTTCCCAAAGATCTTCCCACATCATCTTTTAGCAGAATGTGCTCTAGAATGAAAAGCATCTACACAGCAAGGGGTATGAGTTTTCAAGTAAAGGTGCTGCTTTAACCAGTAGAACCTCTTTGTAGAACATCAAACCGCACTTGCTTATATGAATCCTGCTAATCTGAGAACAAGAGAAGCAGAAGAGGACTAGAAAATCTTATATTTTCGTTATACAATGAAACAACTCCAGGATTACTGAGTCAGATAACCAGAGGTCAGGCCCCAAACCCAATGGTCACTTGCTCTGCAACAATGGAAAGATCACTTTCCCTCTAGGAGTCTATTTCCTGATCAGACGGCTATCTCACTTACTCTACTGTGGCATGAAATGGCACCATGTTTACAACAGATGGAAGCTAACAATGTAGCCCAGGGATACTGGCTAGTTGATAAAGTATATCTTTTAGCATGGATATTTTAACTGGCCTAACAGAGAACAACTTCTGGGTTTTGGCCTCATAAACCCAGAAATTTGATTTTATCAATGTTTTAGAAATGGAATAACTGTAAGGTAATAAAATACCTATTAGAATAACATTTTTTGAGTACCAACTTTATGCCAAGCACTGTTCTAGACAACTCAAAGTGGACAACATTTAATTCTCACTACAACTAAGTAAGAAAGGTTCTATATTTATTACCCTTTCATTCTTTCTTAGAGGCAAAGAACTTAAGTGGCTCTTGGTTACACAGCTAGTATGTGACCAAGCTAGTATCCAAACCCAAACAGGAAGGCTGATTCCAGAGTGAGCAGTCTTAACCAATACACTATACAGCTTTATCACAATCATGACTCAAAACACACTGAAAACTAAAATAACTCACAAATTCATTAATTTATATTGGGGAAAAAAATGTCAGGAATAATCAGCAGTTTTGCCAGTCTGAAAAGGGCATTCTTTTGTTAAATCCAGGCAATCTGGGGAATTAATCACAATGAAAACATAGCGTGGTAAGATTATTAGTCCATGGAATTCTCCAGGCCAGAATACTGGAGTGGGTAGCCATTCCCTTCTCTGGGGGATCTTCCCAACCCAGGGATCAAACCCAGGTCTCTCACATTGGAGGCAGATTCTTTACCAGCTGAGCCACCAGGGAAGCTCAATTTGGGAAATTAAATCACAATGAAAATAACAGTGTAGTAAGTATTATCATCTGAAGAAGCAGAGTTTCTGCCACAGTTGGAGGCACTCCACCCTCCTGCCAGTAGACTAGATGGCCATTCTGTCAGTATATTAATAACCAATGCTCAGTTCTAGCAGAGAAGGCAATGGCACCCCACTCCAGTACTCTAGCCTGGAAAATCCCATGGACGGAGGAGCCTGGTAGGCTACAGTCCACAGGGTCGCTAAGAGTTGGACACGACTGAGTGACTTCACTTTCGCTTTTCCCTTTCATGCACTGGAGAAGGAAATGGCAACCCACTCCAGTGTTCTTGCCTGGAGAATCCTAGGGACGGCGGAGCCTGGTGGGCTGTCGTCTATAGGGTCGCACAGAGTCGGACACGACTGAAGCGACTTAGCAGCAGCAGCAGCAGCTCAGTTCTAGAAACTCACTAGAAATGTTCTCATGCTGTTTCTCTTCCTTTCATAATATGATCTTGATCTTATCAGAAGGCGTCACCACCTTACGTTTGGTAACAAGACTCTTGAGAGTCCTTTGGACAGCAAGGAGATCAAACCAGTCAATCCTAAAAGAAATCAACTCTGAATAATCATTGGAAGAACTGATGCTGAAACTGAAGCTCCAATACTTTTTGACCACCTGATGCGAAAAGCCAACTCATTGGAAAAGACTGTGATGCTGGGAAAGACTGAGGGCAGGAGGAGAACGGGGCGACAGAGGATGAGATGGTTGGATGGCATCACAGACTCAATGGACATGAGTTTAAGCAAACTCTGGGAGACAGTGAAGGACAGGGAAGCCTGGCGTGCTGCAGTCCATGGGGTCGCAAAGAGTCAGATACGACTTAGCAACTGAACAACAACAAGTGTATGTCACAGATTTAATATACCACTATAGGTAGACATTAACTAGAACATACCAGGATCCTTGATTATGACTTCGATGTTTTGAAAGTTCCCCAATTAAATTATCCCTTTGATGTGGTATCAGCATCTCTAGCTTCAACACTTATTTGTTTATTCAAGCATGTCACTGTTGAGCTCTGGAATTTCTCAATGTCTCTGCTACTTCTTCCCTTACACTCACTAACCTCCCTAACTGGGTTGACCTGAAAGCTAAGAAGCACAATACACGTGAGAACACACATTGTCTTTGTATATCTATATTCCATTATCCTAAGTATACTATAAAAATCCTTGTTAGCAGAGCTCGTGTTTTATTCTTCATAATCACCACTGCGTGCTCCTTCTTGCAATGCCACTTTCCTTCTTCTTTGCTTAGGTAAGTGCTATCTGTTCTTTTACATTCAATTCAAATATCTTTATTTCTGGGAAGCTGTATCTGATCTTTAGTCATACTTAGACGTACCTCTGGCGCTATGCCCCCCTCATAATAACGTTGTTTCAAGTTCAAGAAACATAATTCCATGTTCAGGCTGCCATAAATAGTAAAGAAATTTATGAGCTCACATAAAGGTAGTTCAGTCCTCAGGGCTGGTTGAGCCAACAGTTCAATGATGCCATTAAGGACTCAGTTCAGTTTGGACTCTTTGCTCTACAGTCTCCACTGCAGCTTCGCGGAAGACCGCTGATACCATTTGGGGAAAGCATTTCCTAATTCATTTCCATTGGAAAGAGATCAACTTTCTATGGCTTTCTCTTTAGAGTAATAAAACTTCATTTCCGGAACCCCTTAGAAATTTCTCCTGAGATTTCTCCTAGCCTAAAGTGACTTAGGCATACACTGTCTTGAAAAAATATTCCTGGCAAAGGACATAAGGTCCCATGGTTGACTTAGACTAATCATCTGCAGTTGACACAGCATACTGAGCCTACCTCAATATTAACACTTATCAGACTGAACTTAAATTGCTGATTTACTTATGGTGGCACCACGCTAAACATGAAGCTCTTCCTGGGGAGGAGGGACAGTGTCACATTCAACTTTACGTTCCCTTCTGCCTGGCACAGTGCTTACAACACAGTATCTACATTAATGTGACAATGAAAATTATAGATTAATAAATTTTAAAATGTAGATAACAAAGTTTCTATGAAATTTAGCTGATGTAAAGATAAACATATAAGCCAATAGAATATAATTGAGAATCTAGATAAACACATATATCTATGGCAAATTGATTTTGGGGGCCAAGACAAGGTGGCCAAAACCACTCAGTGGGGGAAAATAGTATCTTTAAGAAATGGTTCTGAGACAACTGGAAAATTGTTGTATGACTTGGGGAACTCAAACTGGGGCTCTCTAACGACCTAGAGGTATGGGAAAGGGTGGGAGGAATGTGCAAGAGGGAAGAGACATATGTATACCTATGGCTAATTCACTTTGATGTATGGCAGAAATAAAATCAATATTATAAAGGAATTATCCTTCAATTAAAAATATAAATTAAAAGAAATAGTACTGGGACAACTGGATATCCATATGCAAAAATAAATAAATAAGAAAATGAAAAACATGTCAAATTCCTTTCTCACATGAAATACAAAAACTAACTTAAAGTGACTCAGTGACCTGAATATAAGAGGTAAGACCATAGAACTGAGAAAAAAACACAGTGGTTGATCTTCAGGACCTTAGATTCGTCAGTGAGTTCTTAGCTAGGATACCAAAAGCACAAACAGCAAAAGAGTAGAGACATAAATTAGACTTCAAAAAAATTTAAAACATTAGTGCATCAAGCTCGATTTGTAAGAAATTGAATAAAAAAACAACCTACAGAATGGTAGTGTTTGCAAATAATATATCTTATAAGGGTCTAGTATCCAGAATATATTGCAACAACTGAAAGACAAACAACTCACTTAAAAAATAGGCAAAGGACTTAAACATTTCTCCCCCAAAGATGCACAAATGGCTGAAAAGATGCTCAGAATTATTAGTTATTTGGGATACAAACCCAAACCATGAAATACCACTTCACACCCACTAGGATAGCTATAATTTTTCAAATGGAAAATAACAAAAAGTTGGCAAAAATGTGGAGAAAATGGAACCTTTGTACATGGCTGAAGGGGATTAAAAGGGTTCATTTTGTATTGTGGAAAACATTTTGGTGAGTCCTCAAAAGTTAAAGATAGAATAATCATATTAACCATAAATTCCACTCCTAGGACTATACCCTCAAACTGGAAAACTGGTACTCAAATACAAGTACAGTCATGCTCCTAATAGCAGTATTCATAGCAGGCAAAAGTTGGAAACAATATGTATGTTCATCAATGGAAAAAAAAAGTCATAGTATACACATACAAGGAAGGACTGATACATGCTACAACATGAACTTTGAAGACACTGCTAAGTGAAAGAAGCCAGACACAAAAGGCCCCGTGTGTGACTCCATTTATATGAATTGTTCATAATAGGTAAATCCACAGGGCTCACTCAGGTTGATGGAGGTCAGGGATCTGACCGGTGCAGGGTTGGGGGGATGAGGCATATGCTTAATGGGTACAGGGTCTTATTTTGTGCTGATGAGAAAGTTTTGAAACTAGATGGAGGTGGAGGCTGCATATCATTGTGAATGTTTCAAAACACACTGAATTGTTTACTTTAAAATGGCAAATTTCAAGTTTTGTGAATTAATTTTTTAATTGACTCATTTATCTGCCTAATTATATTTTGATCACCAAAGCATAAAATATTGAGATTTTGAGGAAGCAAGAAACATGTTAAACATAAGAACTGAGAAATACATATGTGCCAAGGATTTTCAAGAGGGCTAATCAAGAACATGCCACATTTACTGATTATTTCTACATGTGGGAATGACTCTTATATGGGTGCTAGAAGCTAGATTCCCTCTTAAATGTAAGCTCAAAATAATGTCATAAATTGAGTTAGGAAAAACATATTTTAATTTTTTTCTATCAATCAGTGATAAAAATCTTCCTTTGTGACATTTTCACTTATTTTGTTTCAAATTAGCCCCAATTTAGTTTGTGTACTCTGAGAAGCTGATTTGTAAGTTAATCACTAATATAAAATACAAATAAGATGAAAAGCAGATTTATTAAGAATTTAAAATAATTTAATTTGCTGCCTGTGTAAGGGAACTTAGTAAATATTTTCCAAGGGCTATCAGAAAGTCTATGGTTTACTCTAATTATTATAACAGAACAAAATATGCCAAACACGAACCAGAACATATTGAAACATTACAAAAACTAATTCATGGACAGATGCTTAAGCAATATAGAGACCAAAAATAAATTGTTTGAGCCAAATCACTGTTAACTCTAACTATAATTACCAGGACAGCTGATGCTTCAAATAAACCTCTGCTGCTTTGTCTACTGGATAATTTATAAAATATAATTATTCCTAATCCTTCCCCAAAACAATTGCTAAAGGAAAACAAACGATTTATCCCACAATTTATAGGTTATATATTGAAAGAAAAGTGAAAGTGTTAATAACACAGTCATGTCCAACTCTTTGCGTCCCCATGGACTGTAGCCCACCAAGTTCCTCCATCCATGGGATTCTCAGGGCAAGAATACTAGAGTGGGTAGCCAATCCCTTCTCCAGGAGATCTTCCTGACTCAGGGATCGAACCTGGGTTCCCTGTATTTCAGGCAGATTCTTTACCACTGAGCCACTGTTATGTATGGGTTGACCAAAAAGTTCGTTTGGGTTTTCCATAATACATAAACCCAAACAAATTTTTGACCAACCCAATATGTCATCTTGTTTATTTCTTTTACTAAAATCAATATATTTTTTGTTCAAACATTACACTTTTTATTTTGTATTGGGGGTATAGTCAAATAACAATATTGTGCTGGTTTCATGTGAACAGCAAAAGGATTCAGCCATACATATACATGTATCCATTCTCCCCTAAATCCCTCTCCCATCCAGGATGGTACATAACATTGAGCAGAGTTGCATGTGCTATACAGTAGGTCTTTGCTGGTCATCCATTTTAAATATATATATATTCTTCGCAAAAGCATTATGTGTGTGGATGTGTGTGTGCGTAAGTGGTGATTGATATATTAATATATCCAATCTACTTAAGGACTTATGACTGTTGAGTATGTTGTTTCAGGTCAGTACCAGTCTCAAGTGGCACAAAGATATAACAAACACTAGGAATTATTATTAACAAGATATTTTCCCTGCAGGGCAGGCTGGGGCAAATTCAGGAGGTGAGAGAGAAGGTGCGCAATCAGTAAAGTAAGTGTGCTTAGTCAGTTCAGTTCAGTTCAGTCGCTCAGTCGTGTCCGACTCTTTGCGACCCCATGAATCGCAGCACGCCAGGCCTCTCTGTCCATCACCAACTCCCAGAGTCCACCCAAACCCATGTCCATTGAGTCGGTGATGCCATCCAACCATCTCATCCTCTGTCGTCCCCTTCTCCTCCTGCCCTCAATCCTTCCCAGCATCAGGGTCTTTTCCAATGAGTCAACTCTTCGCATGAGGCGGCCAAAGTATTGGAGTTTCAGCTTCAACATCAGTCCTTCCAGTGAACACCCAGGACTGATCTCCTTTAGGATGGACTGGTTGGATCTCCTTGCAGTCCAAGGGACTCTCAAGAGTCTTCTCCAACACATCAGTTCAAAAGCATCAATTCTTCGGTGCTCAGCTTTCTTCACTGTCCAACTCTCACATCCATACATGACCACTGGAAAAATCATAGCCTTGACTAGACAGACTTTTGTTGGCAAAGTAATGTCTCTGATTTTAAATGTGCTATCTAGGTTAGCCATAACCTTCCTTCCAAGGAGTAAGCGTCTTTTAATTTCATGGCTGCAATCACCATCAGCAGTGATTTTGGAGCCCCCCGAAAGAAAGTCTGACACTGTTTCCACTGTTTCCTCATCTATTTCCCATGAAGTGATGGGATCAGATGCCATGATCTTAGTTTTCTGAACGTTGAGCTTTAAGGATATACTAAAAGAGGGCCAGTTAGGATGCCAGAGGGATTTTGATTTAGGGGCACTGAAGTTTATTCTGGAGAGAGAAGTTGTTCATTGAAACAAAAACTATAATAATGCAGGGTCATCCCTCATCCTCAGCATCCAAATCCTGGGTTCTCCCTGATCAAACTGCTCTCAGAAGCAAGAACAATGTTCAGCAAACTCAAGGACAGCAACTATCTTCTAGTCTCAATTGTGGTAACACAGATTGGCAAGTGCCACAAATAGCAGAATGAATGATGATTGTTGGAATGTCAGTTCAATAGGGAAAACTTCTGTCAAACACTAAATGTATATACAGTGATATTAGTTAAAGACACATCACACAGATGATTGCTTAAAGTAGTACCCAATTTAGACATTAGATTCTGTGACATTCCTTTCAATAAGGTCATATCTTTGTGCTGAACTTTCAGTACTTGCTATCATAAAAGGCAAGAAACACATGAAAATCAATATAGAACAGGATATTTACATAGCACAATCAGATTCTAAGGCTTTGGAAGCCATGCAGTGTCCAGCAGACATATATATCCCATTAGTAACTGACAGGGGTAAGTCAGAATGAAATAAAATATTAATTTTTTTTTCACTTTGTATGCATTTTAAAAATAGCTGTTAAGTCTTTAGACTATAAAAACTTGTTCAGCTGTCCATATGTAACTATTTACTAAACAAAACAGGTACTTCTTTTGGCTTCAGAGCACAGAGACAGTGACAGAGACACTAAAGGTACTAGAACAGAAAAAGTTTTGGAAATGTCTTTGGAAAATATAGCTCACATAAAACAAAAGTTCCTTAACACAAATATAGAAAAGAAAGAAACAACTGAATAATGAAACTCAGTCAACTAAGATATAAACCAAAATAAAAGAGTTATCTGTGGTAAAAGGACTGGTGAGCTCAGTCGCTCAGTCATGACTAACTCTTTGTGACCCTCTGAACTGTAGCCCACCAGGCTCTTCTGTCCAGGGGATTTTCCAGGCAAGAATACTGGAGTGGGTACCATTCCCTTCTCCAGTAAAAGGACTGGTAACATATATCAAATCCACCACAATACATAACCAATACTTCCCAACCACGGGAATTCATGGAACAGGAGGTGACCCTTACAAGTCAGCACAATATAGAGAGTACACAAATAACAAAATTGGCAGGATGCTGATGAAAACACTGTTATTCTCTGTTATCAAAGCAGCTAATCAAACGATATAAGAATACACAGAAGAGCTTTACAAAAAAGATCTTCATGACCCAGATAAACATGAGGGTGTGGTCACTCACCTAGAAGCAGATATCCTGGAATGCAAAGTCAAGCGGGCCTTAGGAAGCATCACTATGAACAAAGCTAGTGGAGGTGATGGAATTCCAGCTAAGCTATTTCAAATGCTAAAAGATGATGTTGTGAAAGTGCTGCACTCAATATGCCAGCAAATTTGAAAAACACAGCAGTGGCCACAGGACTGGAAAAGGTCAGTTTTCATTCCAATCCCAAAGAAAGGCAATGCCAAAGAATGCTCAAACTACTACACAATTGCCCTCATCTCACATGCTAGTAAAGTAATGCTCAAAATTCTCCAAGCCAGGCTTCAACAGTACGTGAACTGTGAACTTCCAGTTGTTCACGATGGATTTAGAAAAGGCAGAGAAACCAGAGATCATATTGCCAACATCTGCTGGATCATCGAAAAAGCAAGAGAGTTCCAGAAAAACATCTACTTTTGCTTTACTGACGATGCCAAAGTCTTTGACTGTGTGGATCCTAACAAACTGTGGAAAATTCTGAAAGAGATGGGAATACCAGATCATGTAACCTGCCTCCTGATAAATCTGGATGCAGGTCAAGAAGCAACAGTTAGAACTGGACATGGAACAACATACTGGTTCCAAATAGGAAAAGGAGTATGTCAAGGCTGTAGATTGTCACCCTGCTTATTTAACTTATATGCAGAGTACATCATGAGAAATGCTGGGCTGGATGAAGCACAAGCTGGAATCAAGATTGCCAGGAGAAATATCAATAACCTCAGATATGCAGATGACAACACACTTATGGCAGAAAGCAAAGAACTAAAGAGCCTCTTGTGAAAGTGAAAGAGGAGAGTGAAAAAGTTGGCTTAAACTCAACATCCAGAAAATTAAGATCATGGCATTTGGTCCCATCACTTCATGGCAAATAGATGGGGAAAGAGTGGAAACAGTGGCAGACTCCCTTTTAGTGGGCTCCAAAATCACCGCAGATGGTGTCTTCAGCCATGAAATTAAAAGACACTTGCTCCTTGGAAGAAAAGCCATGACCAACCTAGACAGTACATTAGAAAGCAGAGACATTACTTTACTAACAAAGGTCCATCTAGTCAAAACTATGGTTTTTCCAGTAGTCATGTATGGATGTGAGAGTTGGACTATAAAGAAAGCTGAGGGGTGAAGAATTGATGCCTTAGAACTGTGGCGTTGAAGACTCTTGAAAGTCCCTTGGACTGCAAGGAGATTCAACCAGTCTACCTAAAGGAAATCAGTCCTGAATATTCATTGGAAGGACTGATGCTGAAATTGAAACTCCAATACTTTGGCCACCTGATGTGAAGTACTGAACTCATTTAAAAAGACTCTGATGCTGGGGAAGATTAAAGGCAGGAGGAGAAGGAGTAGACAGAGGATGAGATGGTTGGATGGCGTCACCGACTCAACAGACATGAGCTTGAGTAAGCTCAGGGAGTTGGTGATGGACATGGAAGCCTGGCGTGCTGCAGTTCATGGGGTCACAAAGAGTCGACACAACTGAGTGACTGAATTGAACTGAATCAAAAGATTCTCTAACAGAAAGTTAAGAAATTAGATTCTGAAATCTTAAACGTTTTTCATACTTTCTTGCTGCAACCTTAGAGGAATATTTTAGAAATTACTATCTTTTATTGTAATAAAATTTTTGAATTTCAAGAATTATTTTACTTTCAGTTAAGTTTCCATTTCTTCTGTTGAATTAAAATAAAATGAAATATAATTATTTTCATGAAAGTAACACCCATGTTTACTATGAATCTTTCTGTCTGTTTGTTTTCATTCGTTTCATCCTCATTCTTCTACACTTATGGATGGAAAAATGGCAGGAAAGATTTTCAGAATGTTACGGGGGATAATTACTAGCCAGAGATATTTGGATTCTTTCTTTTGTTAATATAAACATTTAAGCCTATAAATTTTTCTATAAGTACTGCTTTTGCTGTCTTCCCAGGGGACTTAATGGTAAAGAATCCCCCTGCCACTGCAGGAAACAAGAAACACAGGAAACACCCACATTGGATACATGGGTCAGGAAGATTCACCCCTGGAGAAGAAAATGGTAACCCACTCCAGTATTCTTGCCTGGAAAGTCCCATGGACAGAGGAGCCTGCCAGGATAAAGTCCACGGAGTCACAAAAGAGTAAGACATGACTGAGTATGCATGTACTGCTATTGCTGTATCTTACAAGTTTTCATAAGTAACATCTTCAGTATCATTCAACTTCACATATTTTCTGATCTCTACATCAGTTCATTCTTGGTCCCATTAGCATTTGCTTTTTAAAATTTTTCTATTTCCTGGAATTTTCAAGTTAAATTTTTTAATATTAATTTCCAATTTTTCTGCATTAGAGGAACACAGTGTGGTTCGTATGAAACTGATTATTTAAAACATTCTTGACATTTTATCAAGTTTCTCTTTATGAACAAATGCCAACAGGGCAAAACTTCCTCAGTGCTTTTTTTCTCAATTCTCCTTTGCCATAGTGTTTTGCCTTATAACTACCACATTGTCAACTTAACTCATTTATGCTTTTGAGAAAATTTTTTTTAAATTATTTAGTACTTTAAAATCCAGTGGAAAGACTGATCTGATTAACCTCTTCTGTCAATATGAGTCTCTAAATTACTGGCCCTTATTTTTTCTATATAACATTATTCCAAGCCACAAAGTATGATTCAAATAATATTAATCAAAGTAATATTAAACAAAAGCTCTTTAGGTCTGTGAGCATTACATGAGAACTGATGGCATTTAATTAAATATATCACACCATTTTGAGCTTCCCTGTGGCTCAGATGGTAAAGAATCTACCTGTAATGCAGGAGACCCGGGTTTGATCCCTGGGTCAGGAAGATCTCATAGAGAAGGGAATGGTGACCCACTCCAGTGTTCTATAACACCATTTAGCTACTTAAAAATTATTCTTTTCAAAATCAATAAAAACTTTGCTATAAATACAATAATTCTTCTTTCATTACATAAAAGTTTCTGTTAGAACATAAACACATGAAACTGAGTAGATTGAGATGCTTCATGAATATACTTAAGACATAAACTAAATCCATTGAATTATATAATCCTAAAGTACACATTCTATTAATTTATAATTTTAACATGTCTACCTCTGTTTAACTTTAAATGCTTCATTTTGATAGTATCCAACAAATGCTATATGAAATAAAATCTAAGCAACTTGATATAAACAAAATTTGTCTCCAAATGAAATGTACATATTTTATAAGCTCAAAAAGCCACCTTTAATTAATAATTGTACATTAGAAATAAATTTATTTTTCCAATATTCTTATTATTTTCTTTCTTTATGTTACTTACATTAATCTCCTTATTTAACAACACTATCACATGGACAATTAAATAATACCCACAGAGGTATACAAATGTCCAATCCAATCAGTTCCACCTTATTAAGTTCTTCTCTCATGATTTCATTGCATTATGCAGGATATAGTAAAAAGAAAATGAAACAAAGTCCTTTGAACTCTACTGTGTTGTTTGAGGAGGATTTGTATTTTGAAACTCTACATTTGTGTATTATATTATCTATATATTCAGCTGAAGCTGAATTCCAATACTTTGGACATCTGATGCAAAGAACTGACTCATTTGAAAAGACTTTGATGCTGGGAAACATTGAAGGCGGGAGGAGAAGAGGATGACAGAGGATGAGATGGTTGAATGGCATCACCAACTCAATGGACACGAGTTTGAGTAAACTCTGGGAGTTGGTGATGGACAGGGAGGCCTGGCGTGCTGCAGTCCATGGGGTCGCAAAGAGTCGGACATGACTGAGCGACTCAACTAAACTGAACTGATAAATTCAAAATTTTAAAACAAAGGTAAGTGATTCCATTTGTCATTTTATTTTAATGATACTCTTCATTAACTCAAAATGTTACAATAAAAAGTCTTTATTCTGTCAATTTTAATGCTGCTTAAGAATATCATCAAAAAAATTAAAAACTCTTGATGAGGTTTGGCTCATTACTGCTACAGAAATAAGGCTACCAAGAGAATATGAAAGTCTTTTGTAGACAGATTTTTCTAGTTATAAACCATTTTCATAGAATTCAATTGCTTTCCTTAATTTATTAAATTTATTCTATTAGCTAATCAAATCTGGTTTTACTGCAAGTTTGGAAAGATGATATAGTGTACCAGAAAGAGCAGTTAAGAGCATAGTTTCTGGAATAATGATGCCCAGGATTGCATTCTGGTTTCTGCCTTACTAGCTGCATTATGTTGGGTAGTTACATAGCCTCTACAAGCTTGGTTTATCAAACAAAGATAATAATTTTATCTACATCACAAAAGTAAAGGAAAAAAGTGAAATACATTTTTAAGGAAGCACTTAGCAAAGAATTTAACATAATTTTATAACTTTTGTAAATTATCTTATGTCCTCCTGATTAGACTTAATATCTCAAGATATCAGCATACTTATGCCCAATTGCCCCACCCTGCGGATGCAACTTGTTGCAGGTTAGAGAAGAGTTCCTTTCCTTGGATTTCACTGAAGTCTGAACCAGTGTTCTCACTACACACATCCTGGCTACTCCTTTGTCAGACACTCAGTGTCCTCCATATCATATCAACAGAGAGCAGTGAAACTGAAGAAGCAGTGATGCTTTCGGAGAAAGCTATATAATTTTGGTAGAATGAAGCCTTAATAGCCCAACTAAAATTATATACCTTTTAAAAAATATTCATCATTTTCACCAAACATTATTCATAGTAATTAGTGCTATTCCATTCTAATAACATTAAAATAAACACTTCAACTTAATTTTTATTTTTGAATGTATCTGCTAGTTATAAAGTATTTATATTAATAATATAAGTACTTATATATCTGTAATTCATGTCATCCAATTAGAAATTTAAAAATAATCTTAAATAAATATTACCATTTATACACAGCAAATCAGACAAAAGTTTAAAGAAATTTTTTCAATTATGTCTCCTGAAATTTTAAACTATTAAGGAATTCATTACTTCTAATCAAAACTTCAAACCATACATTTAAAAAATAAAGCTAAGAAAGCTAAAGTGTGTAGCTTTATTTAACCTGTGGGCACTCCACTGAACCTAACCCTTTTGGGAGCTTATGTTTCCATAAAAAAACAAAGAAACAAAACAAAACAAAAAGACACTTCAAACTTCAAACAATGGAAATTCTTCTATTTAGTAACAGTAAAATATATTATTGGTATGAAAGTGAAAGTCGCTCAGTCATGTCCAACTCTTTGCGACCCATGCACTATACAGTCCATGGAATTCTCCAGGCCAGAATACTGGAGTAGGTAGCCTTTCCCTTCTCCAGGGGATCTTCTCAATGCATTTTTACCTTATAGATCTTTAATTAATAAATAATCTAGTTATTGTCTATATAACACAATTTAAATAGCTGAAAATATGAATGCATATTTTTGGTAATAATTTTGAATTAACTGTCACATATAAGAGCTACTATGATATACGGTTATACAGTTTTGTTTAGAAGTATCTGCATAAGCATGCAATGCTCATTATCCTTGATTTTTGACCTATGGGGAATTTTTCAAGTAAAACCTCTGACACAGAACTCAACAGTTCAGATATAGTTTTCAAATTATCTCTTGGTATAAATTTATTGATCTTGAGGATTTCTGAAATCCAGAATTCAGGTTTTCAAATTATACATTTTTCTCTTTTAGACACTTGACTGTAGAAGAGTGGTGATAAGGAATTAATTTATGTATATAACATTGCTAATAATACAGAGTTTCAAAATTTACAGAGTCTACTTTGAATAATACTGTTGGATAGTATAACTCTGAGTGAAAATTGCGTCCCTAAAAAGTCTAAAGTGCTATGGGGAAATTAAAGACCAAATATCACAGACAGGTAGATTGTAACTGGAAAGACAGCTGCCATTAATCCAATAGCATATGTTCTTGCATCCTAAGTCTCTTAAGTCATGTCCAACCCTTTGCGACACTATGGCCCATAGCCCACCAGGCTCCTCTGTCCATGGAGTTCTTCAGGCAAGAATACTCCAGGGGATCTTCCCGACCCAGGGATTAAACCTGCATCTCTTATATCTCCTGCACTGGCAGGTGGGTTCTTTACCACTAGCATACTTCTAGGAAGTACATATTAGGAAGCCCTAATAGAGTATGTTGATTCTTATTAAATTAATACAATGAAATTATCCCATGCCAACACTTGCAATCAATAGGTACTCAGTGAAATAAAATCAACTATAGTGAATGAAAATCTGCAAACAATGGCATTTCTTATCTGTGTAGATATTTCTCTTGGAAAATGACTGTATGGACATATGGAGGAAAATAAGGTTGGTAATGAGCCACTGAAGTTTCATGAGCAATGAGGTGATATCACTTAGAGTGATAATTTAGAAAAATTAATACAGAAGCAATGAATATTTAATTCAGGTATAGAGAACACTCTACACATGGACATCACCAGATGGTCAATACCAAAATCTGACTGATTATATTCTTTGCAGCCAAAGATGGAGAAGCTCTATACAGTCAGCAAAAACAAGACCAGGAGTGTGGCTCAGATCATGAACTCCTTATTGCCAAATTCAGACTTAAATTGAAGAAAGTAGGGAAAACCACTAGACCACTCAGGTATGACCTAAATCAAATCCTTTATGATTATACAGTGGAAGTGAGAAATAGATTCAACTCTGATAGAAAGATAGATTCAACTCTTGAAGAACTATGGATGGAGGTTCGTGACATTGTACAGGAGGCAGTGATCAAGACCATCCCTGAGAAAAAGAAATGCAAAAAGGCAAAATGGTTGTCTGACGAGGCCTTACAAATAGCTGAGAAAAGAAGAGAAGCTAAAGGCACAGGAGAAAAGGAAAGATATACTAGTTTGAATGCAGAGTTCCAAAGAAGAGCAAGGAGAGATAAAAAGCCTTCCTCACTGATCAGTGCAAAGAAATAGAGGAAAACAATAGAATGGGAAAGACTTGAGATCTCTTCAAGAAAATTAGAGATACCAAGGGAACATTTCATGCAAAGATGGGCTCAATAAAGGACAGAAGTGGTATGGACCGAACAGAAGCAGAAGATACTAAGAAGTGGTGGCAAGAATACACAGAAGAACTACAGAAAAAAGATCTTCACAACCCAGATAACCACAATGGTGTGATCGCTCACCTAGAACCAGACATTCTGGAATGCGAAGTCAAGTGGGCCTTAGAGAGCATCACTGCTAACAAAGCTAGTGGAGGTGATGGAATTCTAGTTGAGCTATTTCAAATCCTAAAAGATGATGCTGTGAAAGTGCTGCACTCAATATGCCAGCAAATTTGGGAAATGCAGCAGTGGCCTCAGGACTGGAAAAGGTCAGTTTTCATTCCAATCCCAAAGAAAGGCAATGCAAAGAATGCTCAAACTACCGCACAATTGCACTCATCTCACACGCTAGCAAAGGAATGCTCAAAATTCTTCAAGCCGGGCTTCAACAGTACGTGAACCGTGAACTTCTGATGGGCAAGGTGGATTTAAAAAAGGCAGAGGAACTACAGAGCAGATTGCCAACATCTGCTGGATCATTGAAAAAGCAAGAGAGTTCCAGAAATACATCTACTTTTGCTTTAGTAGTAGTAGCAATATAACATAGTAGAAGACAAACATCTACTTTTGCAAAGTCTTTGACTGTGTTATCCACAACAAACTGTTGAAAATTCTTAAAGAGATGGGAATACCAGACCAGCTGATCTGCCTCCTGAGAAATCTGCATGCAGGTCAAGTAGCAACAGTTACAACTAGACATGGAACAACAGACTGGTTCGAAATGGGGAAAAGAGTACATCAGGCTATATATTGTCACCCTGCTTATTTAACTTATATGCAGACTACATCATGAGAAGTGCGGGGCTGGATGAAGCACAAGCTGGAGTAAGGACTGCCAGGAGAAATGTCAATAACCTCAGATACGTAGATAACACCACACATGCAGCAGAAAGTGAAGAAGAACTTAAGAGCCTCTTGATGAAAGTGAAAAAGGACAGTGAAAAAGTTGGCTTAAAACTCAATATTCAGAAAACTAAGATCTTGGCATCCGGTCCCATCACTTCATGGCAAATAGATGGGGAAACAATGAGAACAGTGACAGACTTTATTTTCTTGGGCTCCAAAATCACTGCAGATGGTGACTGCAGCCATGAAATTAAAAGACGCTTGCTCCTTGGAAGAAAAGTTATAACCACCTAGATATCATATTAAAAAGCAGAGACATTATTTTGCCAACGAAGGTCCATCTACTCAAAGCTATGTTTTTTCCAGTAGTCATGCATGGATGTGAGATTTGGGACTATAAAGAAAGCTGAGCACTGAAGAATTGATGCCTTAGAACTGTGGTTTTGGGAAGACTCCTGAAAGTTCCTTGAACTGAAAGGAGATCCAACCAGTCCATCCTAAAGGAAATCAGTCCTGAATATTCACTGGAAGAGCTGATACTGAAGCTGAAACTCCAATATTTTGGCCACCTGTTGCGAAGAACCGACTCACTGGAAAAGACCCTGATTCTGGGAAAGACTGAAGGCGGGAGGAGAAGGGGTCGACACAAAATGAGATGGTTGGATGGCATCACTGACGCCATGTATATGAGTCTGAGTAGGCTCTGGGAGTTGGTGATGGACAGGGAAGCCTGGCTAGCTGCAGACCATGGGGTCGCAAAGAGTCAGACACAAATGTGCGACTGAACTGAACATTTTTTCTATAAAAACACAATGTTATATTTATGCCAGTGCTAAGCAATCTTCAAATTCTCAATAAATGTAATCAAATACGAATGGAATATGAGGAAATATATTGGATTTGAGGCCACAAAGCCTAGCTTTAAGTTCAAGCTTTTTGAGCTTAGGGTATTAACATCCCTTAGTTCAATGTCCTCACCTGTAAAATGGGGGTAACATTTTCTGAAATACCTACCAAAGAATTGTTATCAGAATGAAAATAAATATTGCGTGTGAAAGCAAGTTATAAACTTCAAAGTACTATATGAGTGAGAGATGATTACTGAATAAGTAGAATTAATCACTAGCTATCATATAATAATAATTATTTTACAAAACACTTTTCCTATTCACTGAAGTCACAAACAGGAAGAAAATGTAAATGGATTAGAGAAATCTATAATCCTACCTCTGTTATATTTCACAGGAAACAACAAAAAGAAAATCAAAATGTGGTTTTATATATTTAAAAAGTAGAGAAATCATAGTTGATTATTTAAAATAAAACTAAAGGTTAAAAATGACAGGTCTTCAGAGGGATGGGATGGCGAGGGAGGTGGGAGGGGGGTTCAGGATGGGGAACACATGTAAATCCATGGCTGATTCATGTCAATGTATGGCAACAACCACTACAATATTGTAAAGTAATTAGCCCCCAACTAAAATAAATACGTTAATTAAAAAAAAATGACAGGTCTTTAAGTTGCAATATGTATTTGCCTTAAAATTTAGCAAGTACCTAAAAAACTTAAGGAAGCAAGTTAAGATAAAAAATACATTGATTAATAAACAAATTGCTGAAAAAATACAAATGAATCTCATTATTTTGACCTTGAGTAAGAAGTCATTGGGAAACATCATCCTGCGTTAATACATTTAGCAGTGCAGGAAGACAATGTCCCTCACACTTTATCATGCATCACTGAACTGTAACAAATGCTGACAGTTAGAGAGCATATCTCTAAACATTATGACACCATCTTACTGACAGCTAAAGAAGAAAGCTGAGTACGATCGTTGTTTCACATTTACTACCACAGGCCTAGCTTGAAAATATAAAAATAAATTGATTTAATGCATTTGTATAAACATCTTTAATTCTGACATTCTAGGGGGGGAAATGGTTGCATTTGTTTAGTCTTTTACCACCATCAATTTATCTTTAGGTCTTATCTATAATACTATCACAGATACATTTATTTTAAAAAGAGTATTCAATAACCTTGTTTCATTACAAAGTAATTCATGACAAAGGTCTTTTGCAATAGCAATAATATTTGCATAATAACTGCAATCAGAGGAAAAAAAATTGAAATGCTACAATCATATTCCAGGAGTTTTCTTATTCATAAATTAAATTTTCACAAAAAGCACTTGGGAAAGTCAATATTTTATTTCTGAAATTTGTTACTTAAACATTAATTTTTAATGGAATATAACATTCTTTTGTTGTGTCTTGAAAATGAAATGTTGAGAACAACATTTCTTAATGAATTTTTTTGATTGAAAATATTGAGCAGGAATGGATATATTTTCCATGTAGAACTAAATTAAGCATGCACCATTAACAGTTTTGGCAGCTGTGCATTTAATTCTATGAGAGCCATGCTGAATATGTACTTTCCAAAATCAAATATGCAAAGCCTAATCTGTATAACTGCTATCTGAACTTTTTGCCTCTCAATTAAATGGTCTGTGTGAAAAATATTTTTGAAAAACACAACACTGTACATTTGCAAAATGACAATCCAAGTCATCTCTAATACATCTTAATTTATCCCAGAACAATCAATGTCAGGGAATGGATCTTGGGACTTTTAACACATGACGATATGATATACTCATCAAAATACTCTACTTTTATTTTTCCCTACCATTTTTTTCAAGCCATTATGTATGCGATTACTTGATAGCACAGTAAGGACCATGACCCTCAAATTCTTATTTAGAAAAAATAAGTTTTCTAGCATCTCAGTCTGTAGAAATTAAGATAAAAATAATTCAGAAATAGTAAAATGTAAAAGAATTAAATACTTTGATGAATGAGATCCACTGATATTTTGCCTATGGATTTCTGTATAACATACTGAAAGACACTGCTCTACTGTAAAAGATGTTTGAAATGTAAAGATGAGAGTAAATGTATTTAATCTATGAAAAGCATAAGGTATATCATTAAAACATTCTCTCTCTTCATATATACATACACATACAGACACACTTAAATATGTATGCATGCTAAGTGTAGCTACAGGATATTCTCTTATTAGTAATTATGTTTGCACACTCCTCTAGAGGTAAATTAATTTTAGAAACCTAATTGGTAATGCATTTTTTTTAATTAAAAAGCAAATTAAGATGTCCACATCTGGCTATATGATTGAGTCACAGAGATTAGATTTATCCTCCTGTCAGAAACAATTAGAAAAGTGGACGGAGTGTATGAAAGAATTGCTTCTAGACATTGGGCAACAGGCATAATAGCACTGTAATTCCTGAGAGAAGAGAAACAAATGAAGTAAGCCAACAACTGCCCTGGGTTCTGGTGGGATATCGCAGCCTGGAGAGCAAGAAGTGCATCCAAAAGGAGAGGGGACTTGAGTTAAAAGACCTAAGTTCAGGGAGGCTGAGCTAGTGGCCAGCCATAGGGCTCCATCCTGGAGAGGAGGGGTACCTGCAGAAAAAAAACTTCAAATATATTTAAATTTCCACTGTCTCCTCAAAGGAATAAGGCCAGACAAAGAATGACCAAAGAATGGTGAGTTTCACAGTTTTCTGAGCTCAGAAATGGCTGGAAGATACTTGAGCTCCGATCAGCCAGGGTGTTGAGTCTTTGTTAGTCATTATGAGTACTCAGTAGAGTCCACAGAAAGCCTGTACCTTAGTGGTTTGAATTTTAGAGAAAAGGATAGTCTGGATTGCTCTAATAAAGCTCAAAATAAGCCTCAAAAGAATTAAGTTCAAGTATAAATGACTTATACTGCCTGCCAAAATAAAATTCACTTAGTAAACATTTATTTTAAAAATGTTTGTTAAAAAAACCCAGATAGTCAAAAATGTAAAATATATTATGTCTTGAACCCAATACAAACTTACTAGACACGCCAAGAAGCAGTAAACTGAGCACAATGAAAGACAAATCAGTGAATAAAAATAGACCCAACATAGACACCCCCCAAAAAATGACATATTGTGCCCAGATGAACAAAGACTACAGTAGACTTAATCTTCTTCACCAGAGGCTGTGCAATTTCAGCCCTTTAAAAACATCTTTCCTTTTTTCTCCTTGCATAGTCAAACCATGTTTCAAAACTAGCCTGCACTGATCACAGTCAAACATAAAAGCTGAAACCATAAACTAGAAAAAACCACCAGAAGATACATTTTTGTGACTTTTAAATAAACAAGATATTCTTTAAAAGTTCACAGAAAAAGCAGAAGTAATAAAAGAAAAAATTATGAAATTCATCAAAATTAAAAACTGTACATATCTGAAAGACACTAAGAAAATAAAAAAGCAAGCTTTTAGGTTTGGAAGAAATGAGGTGCATCGCATAAACCTAATACAGTCTTGCCCAGGATATATTAAGAACTCTTCCATTTCAATAAGATTAAAAAACAATTTAATGAGAAGATTAAAGACATACTTAGCCAAAAAGATATACAATTGGTAAATAGACACATGAGAAGATCTTCAATATCATTAGCAACAAAAATGAAAATTTAAACCACTATAAAATCACTAGAATGACTAAAATTAAAAAGACTGACAGTACTACATGTGGAACAACTGGAATTCTCATATATGGTTGGTGCAACATAAAATTGTTCAACCATTTTGGAAAAGAGTTTGCCATTTTCTGATAAAGTTAAGACAGACTTTTAGAGTAACATCCAAATATTTTACTCTACAGTATTTACACAAGAGAAGTAAAAGCAAATGTCCACTAAAAAAACTGTACACAAATATTCGAAACAGCTTTGAAAAACAACTGAGCAATAGAAATTATTGAACTGGTTGTTGTTCCTGTTGCTAAGCTGTGTCCAACTCTTTGCCACCCCATGGGCTGCAGCAAACCAGGCTTCCCTATCCTTCACTATCTCACAGAGTTTGCTCAAACTCATGTCCATCGAGTCAGTGATGCCATCCAACTATCTCATCCTCTGTCTACCCCTTCTCCTTTTGCCTTCAATCTTTCCCATCATCCGGATCTTTTCCAATGAGTCAGCTCTTCGCATCAGGTGGCCAAAGGACTTGAGCTTCAGCTTCAGCATCAGTCCTTCCAATGAATATTCAGGGTTGAATTCCTTTAGGATTGACTGGTTTGATCTCCTTGCTGTCCAAGGGACTCTCATGAGTCTTCTCCAGCACCACAGTTTAAAAGCATCAGTTCTTCAGTGTTCAGTCTTCCTTATGGTCCAACGCTCACATCATAAAGAAGGCTAATCACCAAAAAACTGGTGCCAGACACAAAAATACTTATATATCTTAAGACTGTTATGCTGGGTGAAAGAAGCCCTACATACAGTGTATGTATTTATTGAAACTCTAGGAAAGAGAAAGAAAATCTATAGTGATAGAAAGCACTTCATGGGCTTCCCTGGTGACTCAGCGGTAAAGAATCCACCCGCCAAAGCAGGAGACATGGGTTAGATCCCTGGTTCAGGAAGATCCCATATGCTGCAGGGCTATTAAGCCACTGTGGCACAACTAATAGCTTATGCTCCATAGCCCGGGAGCTGCAACTACTGAACCCACATGCCACAGCTACTGACGCCTGAGCATGCTAGAGTCTGTGCTCCACAACAAGAGAAGCCACCACAACAAGCAGCCCAAGTGCTGCAACTAGAGAAAAACCCAGGCAGCAATGAACACCCAGTACAGCCAAAAATAAAGTAATTAATGAATTTTAAAAAAATAAAGAAAGCACATCAACGGTGCTTTAGAGTGGAGCTGGAAATGGGGAGTGACTATGAAGAGGCACAGGGGAATCTTTGGAGGTTATGAAAATATTATTTATCTTCACTGTAGTGGTAGATGCATGACTGCATAATTCTCTCAAAATTCATTAAAATATACAGTTAAAATGGTGTTCTATATTGTATATAAATTTTATTTTAATTAAATTTATTTTTTAAAATTAGCAAATTGATATAGAGCAATAGTAGTGTGAATTACAGATTCTGGGAAGCTCTATAGAACGCATCTGGGTGTCTACCGACATTTTAACATGAACTCTACAATGTCATTTGCCTTTCACATTGTGTGGACATTTACACAGACGGTGCAAGAGCAAAACTGCTGGGACTTCAGTGCAAATCACAAACCACAGTGGCTCCAACCGCTCAGTCATCATGGAATTTCACTGCTAAGCTCTTGTAGAATAATGACCAAAACAAACAAACAAAAAACAAATTCACTTAAATTTTCCCTTGATAAACCAGTAGAAATTACTGATTCAAAAAAAATGCAACCCTTGAGTGCATAAAATGGGAAGAACACACACAGCATTTCTGCTGCATAATGAAAGGTGTCTCGGAAATGCACTTGTGTGATTGAGTTGCCACTGATCCAGCTGCCTTTTTTGTGGAGCACTATTTATCCTTGACAGTTGGGGCAGTACATGATGTAAGTCATTACAGAGTGGACTGTGGCTTCTAGTCTTTTATACTTCCTTGAATCAGCACTCTCTTGGGCTGCCTTTGCTCCCTCCAAGGAAGACAGCCTGCTAGGCCGCATTTGACCTTTCCAGGTGGCCCGAGTGGTAAAGAACCTGCCTGCCAATGCAGGAGACACAAAAGATGCAAGTTTGATTCTTGAGTTGGGAAGATCCCCAGGAGGATGGCATGACAACCCACTTCAAAGAATTCTTGGCTGGAGAATTCCTATGGACAGAGGAGCCTGGCAGGCTACAGTCCAGGGGGTCTCAAGAGTCAGACACGAGTGAAATGACTTAGCATGTATTTCCCCTTGAAGAACGACTTACAGACGAAGCTATTAAGACTGGGTATTTTGCAGACATTTTCTCAAACATTAACAAAGGAAAATAACTGATGCTGTTTGTCGGCAAAAATAAAATAGGAGACTTAAGAAAATTTTATAATCTGGAGAAAACTACATTATACACTGCGATTTTGACAGCTTCCCAATACTTAAAGACTATTTTTATTCTTTGATGGTGACATATTTTGATACTATAATATAAAATAGGGCAATATTCAGAAGACCTGAATTGTTCAATAAATCAGTATTCTCCAAGTAACCAGTGCATGATGCTATATAATCATGCATGGATACAAAAATTACACTGCTATATTTTCAGATTACAAATTGAAACTAATGTTAAGAAATGATCAGTTGTCAGGTTTTGATGAAGTATCAAAACAAGTCTCCTCATTATCTGAAAAGACTTTAAAAACACTCCTTTTTTTCCCCCCAACTACTTGTCTGTGTGGTCAGACTGTCTTCCTGTACTTTCCAATAAACATATCTCAACAGATTAAATGTGAGAAACAGGTTTGAGAATTCAGTTATCTTCTATTGAGCAAGATACTAAAGAGATTTATAAAAAGTGAAACAATGCTACTCTTCTCACTGATTTCTGAAAAAAATACTTTTTTCTTAAAGCATATGTTATTTATAATAGCAGGTATGAGTTTTAGGTTGTTTCTTAAGTAAATTTTGTTACATTTAAAATTTTGTCAATTTTAATTTCTAAAATGATAAACATATATAGCTAAATCCCACATAAATAAAACCTCTCTGGGGTCTTCAATAATTTTTAAGCATATAAGATGGTCTTGAGACCAAAATGTCTGAGAGCTGCTTTATTGAACAGAATCATGTTGTTGCAGTCAATGTGATGATATTCCTGACTGCCTGAAATTGTTCTCAGCTTGTTTCCTCCCCATTTCTTTTCTCCTCATGGCCCCTGCAACAGTTAGGAAAGGTTATCTTGATACAGGTAGCTCAGTGGTAAGGAATCCACCTGCCAAGCAAAAGATAAGGGTTAAAGCCCTGGGTTGGGAAGATCCCCTGGAGGAGGAATGGCAACCCCACCCCAGTATTTTCGACTGGGAAATCACATGGACAGAGGAGCCTGGTGGGCTACAGTCCACGGGGTGGCAAAGAATCGGACACAACTTAGTGACTAAACAATAGCAAATTCTAAGCCTCCTACTCCCTGACACATGCACCCAACAGGTTAACTGTTGCTTTCGCCACATGAATATTTCAACCTAAACCCTTTACAGAGCAGGGCATTCCCTGTTGTAAAGAGGTAGAATAAAAATGAAAGACACTGTTACTTTATTTTACAAGTGAGAAAACAGGGAAACGCAGCTAGCAAATATCAATGCTAAGAGTGATCAACATCAGAAGTGGCTATAAGCAGGTAGCATCACTGAGTGACACAAACTCCAAGTGGGAAAGCAACAGAAAGTGGTGAGACCTGGAGTGAACTAGAATACCGTGCAGCCTGTTTAAGTGGAGTAGGCACTATTCACTCCTAGGTAATTTGTTATTTTGAATTAAGTCTGTTGCTCCTATGTCTTGCAATTTTTTAAGAGGCTGAAAATCTGAATTTTTATGTGAAGTATCTTAATTTTTAAAATCCTGTTTAGACCAAAAGAAATGTTGATAGGCTTAATGAAATGTATATACCACTAGGCAACACATTCAGTTTTATGACTATACTTCTTGCTACTATAGAAATTGGACAATAATGTTGAGGATATCTTTGCTTAAAGAGTCTGCATCAATGAAGTATTTCAGAGTATGTTTTCAAAATACTTTCTAATACTTTATAATAAAAATTTTAACACAATGAAAACATTTTTGTATATAATTACTATTTTAATTCACATAATGGGCTAGTGTTTAGTAAAACTAAAATATATTTTTCTAAAATTTTATCATAAAACACAGTGAATATATAAAAAGATATTATTCTACTTTGCATTCCTGTCACCTTATTTTTCAGCCATTCTAAGAGAAAGCTAGAGTTGCAATGGTTGTATCACACAAAATAGACTATAGAATTTTCAACAATTACGACTAGATTACTGTTTTAAATAATTTTGAGATTTATTTTTGAAAATCTTTGTGTTTTAGAACTTGTATGATTCACTAGCTGAAATGATGAGCCTCAAATCGTTTTGGTAAAACAATGAAAATAAAAAATTAATTTCATCTTTTCTATTGAGAAAAAATCTTCCAGCAAACACAGGGAAAATACTGCCTTCCTGTCAAAATGATTTATTTGTCTATCTTTTGCGGTAAATACAATCAAAATATTTCACTAGACTGTTAAAGATAAATTTATTTAGGGCTGAAATATGAGACCTGAGTAATAATACTGAAAGAAATTAACATTACAGCGAAAGGTATTTTTTTCAAGCTTGTTGTTCATCTTTATTGTTAACTAGATAAATAAGAAATAAAAGTAATGCAGGTTAGTTATGGTATGCAACTTGTAAGTTTAACCTGACTTCACGATAACAATATGCAGTTTTTATGACAAAGAAATGCTGATCTCAGATGTATTTTTAATACTACATGTTAATAATAATGGTATTTAAACTAACATTGTAAAAAGAGATGTATTAATCATTTCAAACTAATTTAAAGCTTGACAAAGTGAATTTTTGCATAAATTTTACTTCCTATTGACTATCATGTAAACATCGACACATATGAAATCACAGGTATGCAGTATTATGCTAGCACTTTTCCCCAATTCACATAAATCTGCACACTCACTGAACGTGAATGTTCCTTCTACTCTTAAATTAGCCCATTTTCTCTACTATAAAATGTTAGAAAAAAGTATAAAGACCTTCGATCTGTTACTCCTTTTATTTATTTATGAATGTCTCTGTGTTTACCATAAGTTGATAATAGTATCTGAACATATATTTAAATGATAACCTATGCCTATTAACTCAAATGAGAAGAACGGGTAATTCGTGTGACTCATTTTCACTTACAAGCACAACATAAACTGTTAACACTGTTCCTAATAGTACTTTTCTAATTACGAGACCACAGAGAGAAAAACAAACTGAAGGAGAACTTAGAGACAGTGCTGTCTGTAGAATCCTGCTGCAGTATTCATGATCACTAACCAACAAATGCAACTGACAGACTAGTGAAATTCTCACCTCATTCAAGTAGCTTCACAATAAATACACTGACATTTTGATTTCAAATTCTAATTATCAATCCTTAATGCTTCATTATAATTAAATCTAACGTTTCAAATTGAGAGCAAATTGTAACATTTTGAGTTAATAATAAAACAATTCATAAAATGCTGAGTCATAAATATAAAAATGTCAACAGCCATATTGCTATTTTTAAGGTAGAAATTGCTAGGCAATCAGTATAAGACTCTGAGACCTAGATCTTGTTTTCAATACACATCCATTGGCCTAAAGCTAATTCCTTGGTCTGATAAATTATCACACTCAGATTCAGGGAAGGGCAGTAATTAACTTCTCTTCCATATGCCGGAGGGAAAAACAACTGGTGATCATTAATCTTTAGCCCATACATCTGGTCCACTGTAAATTGGCCAGGGAGCATGAATAAGCATGGTGACTTAATCCAAGGATCAAGAGAAGCCATAAAGATGTCAAGTTAAGCATCTTGATCTTTAAACTGATCAAAAATGATGCATTTTAAGGACAGGAGCCAACCAAAAATTTACATATTCAGGCTATTAAAACTGCTGTCCCACCTTTGGGGGACTCTTTAACCCCTCTCAGAGTCTATGCTGAGAGCTCTGTGCTTTACCTCTCTTTAATAAATTCTATTCACTTGCTACCGTGAGTGCTTGTGTGTTTGTGCAATTCATTCTTCAGCTCTGTGAACAAGAACTCAGATTCCCATTTCATTTTCATGTATAAAAAGATTCAAATGCATCATATATTGTGACATTTGAATCTAGAGAAAAATAAAAAATTAACTCTGCCCATTAGATAAAGTGAGTGGGAATATAATATATGTGTTCAAAGAAATGAAAAAAAATTATTTTTTACATAAAAATAGAGCTCTTCAAAAAAAAAGAGCTCTTCATTCTTGTTTTAATAATTTTTGTAACATATTAACCAAACAATAAGTTAAATCTAAAAATGAATAAAGTAGCAAGTAAAAGGTGGTAGAGCAGCTTTTAATAGCTATTTTTACTAGATAAACTATAACATTACAAATTTCATGGTGGTCTCTATTTAAACAAAGTAAAAACATTTCATTTATGCTTGAGAGTTTCCATTTGGAAATGGATGATATCACAGATTGTATGGGTGTCTTGTCTTCGACCCCTTGTAAATTAAAAAACAAACCAGAAAAAAAAGAGGAGTGAAGGAAGGAAGGAAGGAAAGAAGGAAGGGGAACTTTTTTTTCAAAGGCCCAAAGTGGCCAGAGATGATTGTAATTAAGATGTTGGAACAGTATTATTTTAAAGAGGACTGTGCTTGGGTAGG
Source organism: Okapia johnstoni (assembly GCA_024291935.2). Taxonomy (NCBI): domain Eukaryota; kingdom Metazoa; phylum Chordata; class Mammalia; order Artiodactyla; family Giraffidae; genus Okapia; species Okapia johnstoni. The sequence goes on along the minus strand of CM044318.1, from coordinate 73,197,685 downwards.
GGCTAAGTAGACCTTCTGTGGTGCAATTCTTTATATACACATATGTGGATCATGGTTACACAGGAGTTTTCATTCTGTGAAGATGCTAAGCTAAATAAATTTAGCTTGATGCATTTCTGATTTATTTACTGATTCATATACAGATTAAACTTCAACAAGTCTAGTCCTACACTTAATAATTAATGAAAAGATTTTTTTTAATCAAAGAAAGAATTGCTAAGCATCCATTACTAGAGACTTGAAAAGGGAAGATGGCTCAAGAAGGATGACAAGTAAATTCTGAGAAATCTACTTTGATTTGGAGCCATCAATCACCTGGTGACCTCTTTGGGGAAATAGAGGATTTCAGGAAAATTAGATTACTGGAGAATCAGTTTCTTACCCTAGAGTCCCTGGAGAGGAAATGAAAATTGAGACACATCCAAATTCACACTACCTAATACTCTTCATTTAAGTCAAATTTTCAGAGTCTTCAAGCAGTTTATGGAAGTAAAATGAAATTCCCCCAGGAAAAAACAAGAAAAGAGCCTAAAAATCAGCTTACACTTAGCATATATTTATAATAAAAGCAAATCAGTTATATGTGATGTATAAGGGGGATATGAAATAGGCAACATTTTATTTATGATCTATAATTCATGTATGACTACGGATATAGATAGATAGCATTTCGAATCTTGAGGAATTTATTGCATTCAGATATGAAAGATGGGCTAACTGCTTCTTCCTCTTCTAGGAAGAATCATTAAATTACAGTCAAAAGAAAGTATAGTTATAGTCATTCTAAACAAATAAAAGTATCTATGAACTGTGTTACAGCTGATTTGCTGTTGTTGTTTATTCGCTAAGTCGTATCTGACTCTTTGCGACCCCATGGACTGCAGCCCGCCAGGCTCCTCTGTCCATGAAATTTCCCAGGCAAGACTACTAGAGTGGGTTGCCATTTCCATCTCCAGCAGATCTTCCTGACCCAGGGATCAAACCATGTCTCCTGCATTGCAGGTGGATTCTTTACTATTGAGCCACCTGAGCTTCTCACAGATGATATAAATAAATTAAAAACAAGGATATCTGAAATCTTACTGACCAAATTATACATTTCAGAGTTTATTTCATAGTGCAGTATGAAAATCAAATCTCTCTTAAGTTATTTAAATGGAATAACACACACACATATATATACAAGTATATATTGAACAAAATAATCATTCACTACATGGGGGAAAAGATAAGACAAGTAAATCTTTGTTGTAAAACACGACAATGAGAATATGTATGAGCAAAATATCTATCTTTTTAAAAGATTTTTTGATGTGGACCATTTTTAAAGTCTTTACACAGTTTGTTTCAATATTGCTTCAGCTTTATGTTTTGCTCTTTGGTCCTGAGGCATGTGGGATTCTGTCTCCTCGACCAGGAGAACTACACATTATCTGCTTTGGAAGGTAAAGTCTTAACCACTGGACCTCTTGAGAATTCCAAAAATATCTATATTAAAAGACAAACTACCCATTTAACTATCGCTTCAGAATGATTACAAGCAAGAGCTGATACTAATTTTCTTACAATGTAAATTTTAGATATAATTGTTAAAACTCTGTCATTAAAGCAGAGATGTGTTGGACATGTTTATGATTGATATCCATTAAAAATAATATAAATTTCCATATATACATGATCATAAGAACATATTAGGTGCAACTGTAAATAGACATTTGTGGCAAAGTGATGAGATAATTATGATTTGTTTCTGTTATTTTTGAATATCACTAATGACATATTAGCTTTCAATAAAAAAGAAAACACAGAAGAACTATACAAAAAAGATCTTAATGACCCAGAAAACCATGACAGTGTGATAACTCACCTAGAGTCAGACATCCTGTAGTGCAAAGTCAAGTGGGCCTTAGGAAGTATCACTTTGAACAAAGCTAGTGGAGGTGATGGAAGTCCAGTTGAGCTATTTCAAATCCTAAAAGATGATACTGTGAAAGTGCTAAGCTCAATATGCCAGCAAATTTGGAAAACTCAGAAGTGACCACAGGACTGGAAAAGGTCAGTTTTCATTCTAATCCCAAAGAAAGGCAACGCCAAAGAATGTTCAAACTACCGCACAATTGCACTCATCTCACACACTAGTAAAGTAATGCTCAAAATTCTGCAAGTTAGCTTCAACAGTACATGAACCAAGAATTTCCACATTTTCAAACTGGATTTAGAAAAGTCAGAGGAACCAGAGATCAAATTGTAACATATACTGGATCATAGAAAAAGCAAAAGAATTCCAGAAAAACATACACTTCTGCTTCATTGAATACACTAAAGCCTTTGACTGTGTGGATCACAACAAACTGTGGAAAATCCTTTACTAGATAGGAGTACCAGGCCATCTGACCTGCCTCTTGAAAAATCTGCATGCACGTCAAGAAGCAACAGTTAGAACTGGACATGGAACAACAGACTGGTTCTTAATTGGGAAAGGAATACATCAAGGCTGTATATTGTCACACTGTTTATTTAACGTCTATGCAGATTACCTCATGTGAAATGTCGGGCTGGATGAAGCACAAGCTGCAATCAAGATTGCTGGGAGAAATATCAGTCACCTCAGACATGCATGCCGGGAGAAATATCAGTCACCTCAGACATGCAGATGACACCACCCTTATGGCAGAAAGCAAAGAACTAAAGAGCCTCTCAATTAAAGTGAAAGAGGAGAGTGAAAAAGCTGGCTTAAAACTCAATATTCAAAAACTAAGATCATGGCATCCAGTCCCATCACTTCATGGCAAATAGATGGGGAAACAATGGAAACAGTTAGAGACTTTATTTTCTTGGGCTCCAGAATCACTGCAAATGGTGATTGCAGCCATGAAATTAAAAGACGCTTGCTCCTTGGAATAAAAGCTATGACAAACCTAGACAACATATTAAAAAGCAGAGACATCACTTTGCCAAAAAAGGCCCATATATTCAAAGCTATGGTTTTCCCTTTAGTCATGTATAGATGTGAGAATTGGACCATAAAGAAGGCTGAGCACTGAAGAATTGATGCTTTTGGACTGTGGTGTTGAAGAAGACTCTTGAGGGTCCCTTGGACTGCAAAGAGATCAAACCAGTCACCCCAATAGGAAATCAGTCTTAAATATTCATTGGAAGGACTGATGCTGAAGCTGAAGTACCAATAGTTTGGCCACCTGATGCGAAGAACTGACTCACTGGAAAAGACTTTGATGCTGGGAAAGACTGAAGGCAGGAGAGAAGGAGATGACAGAGGATGAGATGATTGGATATCATCACCGACTCTATGGACATGAATTTGAGCAAGCTCCGGGAGTTCGTGATGGACAGGGTAGCCTTGTGTGCTGCAGTCCATGGGGTCACAAAGGGTAAGACATGACCAAGTAATTGAACTGAACTGATAAAAGAAAACTTTAAAAATTAGAACACTGATACATGGTTTGCTGGTTAGAGATGTATTACTAAAATAAACCTGCTAGTAACCTGTCACTTGATTTGCTGATAAACTGTGGAATAAAAATGGAATTCAGATCAATTATGTGTCCCCAAACCAAACTCTTTGATCAATGAAATGTACAGACTGGCACACATTCAAGCATTTGAAATATTCTAAAATGGCAAATGAGTTAATGTTTTTTAATAGGACTCATACAAACTATGAAACAGAATCACTCTGTGTTTGATTCCAAAAATTCTGCTTTTCCAGACTCTCATAATCAATTTTCAGTGCTGCATCATCAAAATATAAGCTCATATTTGAAATAAAACTTTATCTCCATGATAGAAATGGAATTATTTTTCTTGTAAGACTCTCAAATACAACAATAAACCACATAGAATATTCGGAAACAGTGAACAAACTACTTAGATGCTAATCATTTCATTCATTTTCTTAAAAACTGGGACTTGCTCACTGATACAAAGGAAAGAGTCACATATTTCCTTTCTTTTCACAGAAGATATCACAAATACTCCTCTTGCCACCCATTTTTCCTCATGTGTCCTGCAAAGATTCTTCCCAACCTATTGATTTTGGACTTGATCATGTTCCTTGCTTTGGTCAATGAAATGTGTGCAGACATGATATGTGCCATGTTCTAAAAGAGCTTTAAATGCAATTACACCGTTCGGCTTGACAGCTCTGTTACTACTGGTCTCTGCCATAAGAACAGCATGCCTTCTCAGATGGGTGTTGCTCATGCAATTAAAGTCTTAGGATAAGAAAAACATGGAACAGACTCACAGTCAATCTGCTGCTTGAGAGAGCCACCGTTAACTGTCCCCACTGTCATACGGTGGGAGTAACTTTATTACCTACTACGATTTAGGGGTTATTACAAAAAGTGCTGATTATCAAAAACAAAAACACAGAAAAAAAAGGTACCTAACAGTTGGGTTGGTACAGTAAACTAAAATACGCAGCACTGGCTTCGAAACCAGGAGACAGGAGGCTGGATAAAGGTAACCCTTGCTATATAGTGACCAAATAGTTGGTAAATCTATAACACTTTAAAGTATAACAAACCATTTAATATATAATCAACATATGATTGTAGACAATAAGTTCTCAAAGAACAATTATTACAATGTGTATTAGCTATTACTGCTAAAAATAATGAGCTAATACATCCAAGAAACAATCTCAGAAAAGAACTGTCTTGTGTTCAGGAAGAGATGAAACTGAAAACAGACAGGTCAGAAATTCCTTGACACGTTTGCCTTTTGTTGAAGTCTGTGGTTCGATTAAGTCGATCCCCAGTAAATTATTAAGTTGAACAAAATGTCTCAGAGAACACAAGTAAAATAATATATACCAAAATGCCTGATAAGCTCAAAGCTCAAATTAGTTAAAGGGGAGAGAGTGATCAGTCAGATACCAGCATTTCCTGTAAAGAACTTTGAGTAGGCACATGTTGCTGACTGCGATCAAACATAGTGTAACAACAAAAACAACTATGTTTTCCAGGGCTTTGTACTGTCAAAAATGCCACCATCCTAGATGAAAGGAGACAATGACTGCTGGAAAAATAAAACACTATATTTAATATTCTTCAACAATAAACAGGAATGAAGTACTGATACATGATACATCATGGATGGATGTCAAAAACACAATGCTAAGTGAAAGACAACAGGACTGATTTGGTATAATATGATTTCATTTACAGAACTGTCCAGAATAAGTAAATCCACAGGGACAGAAAACATAGATGACTGCCAAGAGCTTGGTGGGAGAATGAGGTGGGTGAAAATGGGACAGTGACTTTCAATGGATGGGTTTCTTATTAGAGTGATAAAAATATTCCAGAATCGTGGCAATTTTGTGAATACAATAAAACCACTGAATGGTACACTTTCAATCAGTGAATTGCATGTGTATGAATTATATTTAAAGAAAGTAGTTATTTTAAAAAGGACCAGCTTTGAACACTCAAACGTCCAGGTAGAAAGTGTATGAATGTGATGGATATTTTCCAAGCACATTCAAGACTTTATGGGGACTTCCCTGGTGGTCCAGTGGCTAAGTCTCTGTGTTCCCAATGCAAGAGTCTGGGGTTCAATCCCTGGTTAGGGAGCTAGATCCCACATGCTGCAACTAAAAGATCTGGCAGGCTATAACAAAGATCGGAGATCTCGTGTGCTGTAACTAAGAACCAACACAGCCAAATTAAAAAAAAAAAAAAAAGACTTTATGAAAAAATATTACTGGAAAATTAAAGTATAATTAAAGAGCAAACAAATCTTGGAAGGTAAAGATGAGGACTTCCCAGAAGATTGAGGAGCATCTCCCCCAGAAGTATCTGTCCACATTCCAGAGCAAAGGTCCCTCTCTCCATATCCAGATCTGGAAGGGAAAGGCACAATACCAGCTGCCTTATAGGAACTCCAAGATTCATAATTTCTCCTGTGGTACAAACCTCATGGCATGTGCAGAATAAATCTGGTTCTCACGGGGTCACCCTGCGGGAAAACGAGGCATAGGGAATTGAAACAAGCTACAATGTGGGCAAACAGTATGTCTCTGAAGCAGAGTTCTCAAACTCTGTTAACATAATGAGTGTGTATGTGTGCAAGACCTGTGTATACACGTGCGTACACATACATACATATGTATGTGCATGCATATTATAAATATATATGTTTGTATATATGTGTGCCTATACCAAACCCTTCATGGTTTTAGAATCAACACTAAAACTCCAAAGAAGATAGATTCTGCAATGCCCTCTTCATACATGACCAAGCAAGATCATGGTAATAGAAGGATTTCCCACAGGGCAGAACCAAGTCCTGTGAGCAACAGACTAAGGAGTTGCTACCAGAAAGCCTAAGCAAAGATTTCTGACTCATAGTAAACAAGATGATAACATATATGCCTAGCAGGAGTGCAGAAGCTGTAATGCTGCATGTCTTCCATTCTTCCCTTTCCAATGGAAGTGTCTATTATCATTATCCTGTCTTGTCTCACCACTGAGTGTTGAATGTGGAGCGAGATGGGGCTATACACCTGATACCTTTACCTTAAGGTTTTTAAACAATTAGATGAGACTTCTGAGCTTCCTCCTGGATGAAGGGGTTGGGCAACACATGTACATTTGATATAAATGGAAGGGAAGGTCTTATGTGTGAGAAAATGGACTATAGTAGATTTCACTATTGTTTACAAATATCCCTCCTCTCCTTTCCCCGTGACATGAAAAGAGTATATTTTCTTTTTATATTTACTTACTTACTGGGCAAGCAAAGGATTTATCACAAATAATGGAAAACACAAATAAAAAATATTAAATATCTACCCCAAAACAATAATTAGGAAATTAAAGGTTAATATATACATTTTATCAAATGCATATACTTTCAGCAAAGTGCTAAGGCAAATAACATAACTTAAGATCATCAGTAAAATAGGATGCCACTGAAGTAGTTACAAGCCTTTTTCCTCATGATGAACAAAGTATAATTTAAAGGCCAGAATAAGCCTACTAATCTTGTTAGAACATGCATTCATGTAAAATTAGTTTCCGCATTTCTGTCTAAAAGAAGCACTTAGACCTTTTTAAGTTTTGTGGCCTATGACAGAAAATGACTCCAGTCATTTAACAACCAGACTCTTTACAATTCAGATTTATTTATTCTTAAGGATACTACAGTCCATACTTCCGATTTAAGTAACACAACAATGAATTCATTTATTTTGCTACAATATATTCTCTACTGTGAATTTCACATCGCTGGAGTAAGCTGCTATATTAAAGGATTTTTTTTCAACAGAGAACCAACACAAAGCTATGTCAGCTATAATTTAGTTGCACACAGAAAACGATAAACAGCAGCAAAGGAGGCGGCCTACTGCCAAATGGAGTTGTCTGATAAGACTGCTACTGGCCATGGACACCTAACCTTTCTATTGGAAGGTTAACCGCCTCATCTCTCACCAATAAACATTCTGACACTTTGGATTCAAAAGACTTTGGGAAAAAATGATGTGTTACATAAACAAATTTAATTCTAAACAATGTCATTCAAAGTTAAAACAAAATTGATGACAGATGTTAAATCTCTGTCAAAACTTACTGCCAAAAAGGTAGCCACTAGTGGGTATACATGGTCTAGGCCCAGGAAATATTTTATACTAAACACTCAAATAAGGAAAGACAAGTGAACTTCCTTTGTCTTTTTGAAAGCATTTGAAAGTCGTCTTTATACAGTGAGAATTTGAGAGTATCTATGTGAGGTCCAGAGCTCTTACACAATTACTGTCAAAGGGCCAGACAGTGAAATACAGTCCCTATGACAATACAATGTGTTTTGTTCATTAAGTAAATGACAATCCAGTGACAAAGTAAGAATATAATTATAAAAGTCTGTGAGTAAATATGATAATCCCCATACTGATCTAGGCGGCTCTTTTGAAAGATAACTTTTTGCCCAAGATAAGCGCTCAAAGGGTACCTGCATTTTAAATAGATCATTTAAATATTCCTCAAGCTTCACATAACTAATAACCATGGCAAGCATTTCCTTGACATTACTGGCAAAGTTTACCTTATGCTCTATAGATCTAAGTATGTTAATAATCTTTAAAGCCATTTTAATGTATTATGTTATAGTCATGGCATAATTTTATCCTAAAAAATATTCATTTTGCGCAGGATCCGCCATCACAATTCATACATATATGTACCTCCCTTGTATTTCTTATTTTGCTTGCCATTTCTCTACTGTTCAATTAATTGTCAGGTGGAAGGATCAAGTTGTAACTTCTTTAGTACTCGATATTAATGGTGTAGTCATCTGTAAAAATGCTCAACATGGAAAAAAATGCTACAAATGTAAAGAATCACCTATAGTTGTTTTAAGTGTGCCTGAATTCTACATCTACGATGTTTGCAAAAAAATAGCTGTGGCAAGTAGATGTCGTTAACATGCAAAAAGGAAAAAGGTCTCTCTAACACTTGGAAAACACCAGTGGGAATGGAAATGGCTATGTGATCAACAATGAAGAGAGAGTAAAAAACACATTATAAAAATGTTGAAAAACACTCCAGATGTCAACAACATCAAACCTTCAGACATTCAGAGAAAAATAAATGCAATAATGTTCACAGAGTTTGCTTCTCAACTTGATCCTAGTTAGGGCAAAATTCTGACACCATTCTCTGCTTCACTGAAAATGAACATGAGCATTCTTTAATGCACTGCATTTCTGTTTTAAAAGTTTTACTACAAACATAATTGCTCAGATCTCAGTTCTAGCTTAGCAAACAAAATGACTTGAAAGTGGATGGCCCATTAACAACATACAATTTCTAAGCTCAACATTAAGTAGAAAAAGATGAATATGTATTATATGCTCTACCTAAATCACTTTCCAAAATCTGATGCTCTAAAATAGTGCAGTTTATAAATTCTGGAGATAAAGAGTATTTAAAGACTTTCCATTAAAACAATGAGTTTAACAGGTTCAAGGAAAAACTAGCAATGTTTATTACAATTCTATTTTCATTTATTTATTTTTAAATGATTCAAAGATGAATATTTTTAATGATAAAAGGTACAATTCACAAAGGAGGCATCATAAACCATTAGACACCTAACAACAAAGAAACAATGATACATAAAGCAAAAATCAGAAGAAATAGAAGGGAAAAGAAAAAATATATAATCATAGTGAGACATGTTGACATTTCTCTGGGAATATTTTATCAAGTGCAGAAAAAATAAGGATAGGAGCATCTTGAATGATGTCATTAATAATGTAAATATAATATTTATATTTGTATTAATTTGTATTAACCTTATACCTAACACAAATACATTTAAAATTTTATAACACATTGTTATTAGATATCCATAGGACACTTAGAAAAACTGGCAAAAAGATAAACATTACTAAATTTCAAAAAGTAGAATTTTTCTTGTGATTCAGTTATACATATATACATATATTATTTTTGAAATTATTTTCCATTAGAAATTATTATAAGATATTGACGATAGCTTCCTGTGCTATACAGTAAACTTTTGTTGCTGTTGCATATCTATTTTTGTAAATTAGAAATCTAGCATATTCATACCAAGTCAAAAAAGTGGAATCAAAATATCATAAAATTTTTAGTTAGGCAAAAATTAAGTGTTATCTGTATGTTACACTGAATTATGTTTTTTTAATTAAGAGCCAATCCTAAAGTATTGTATACTGTTTTGAAATACTGTGCCAATAATTTTCCACAACTTGTAGCCATTTCAAAATAGTTTATAACTGTTTTTTTAAGCAATTTTATTTAATTAAGAGATATATCTAAGTGTACACAAAGAGGTAGGCTACGTTTGAAATGATTCTGCATGGAAAGAAATGGGAAGTTTTGTCCTAGCATCCTGTTATGAAGTAGAAATAGCAACAGTCAAGAATAGAATTGAGCAAACTCTAATTGGCTTTCATGCTAGCAATGACCAGGGGATTTCTGGGGATACTGGAAATCTGCATATGGAAATCAGCTAAGAAACCTCTGGCATCTGAGGAACAGAGAGTTTAAATGTGATTAGGATAAAAGAAAATGGCAGACTGCAATTAGGAAGCAATTTCGGCCAGATGCTCCACATAGGTTACAGAAAAATTATAAAAGGTTGAGAAGGTGGGTTTGTCATTAAAGAACTCTAGATAGTTAATGATATACCAGTTACAATCTTTTGATTTAAGTACCTAAAAACAGGAAAAGTAAATTTGAAAGAACGTGTTTCAATGGAATAATACTAAAAACTACAGGCATCTTTTTTGAAAATGAAAACATGCATGCTAATGGTTCATATATCCATATGTATATGGAGTGATTCTTATATAAAGTAGGAGAAATGACATGATTTCATAAGGAATAACTGAGACAACCATTTTTCCAAAGACTATACCTCTTTAAATGATTTATTCAATTCTGTTTCCATTTTTTTTCCTGCTTAACTTCTATAGTCAGACACAGAAGTATCTTTTCACTTCATCTTTCAACTCACACATCCACACTGGATGGATCAGTATTTTTAAAACAATGTGTACTTCCATTTCACACCTATGAGGCATCTCTAACTTAACAAATCCAAACAACATTTTGATTGCTGCCTAACTACCCTCCCTGCATTTTTTCTATCCTAGTTCTTATCATTTCAGGTTATGGTAAAACCCAGTATTTAGTCATTGAAGATAAAACTGTTAGTGGTATAGTGAGACTCAGACTTTATCTCTCCCTCACCCATTACATTCAATCTCTCAGCAAGAACTATACACTCCTCCTCTAAAACAAATGCTTAATTTACCTGTCTCTCCATCACTACTACCACTTACTTAGTCCAAACCACTATCATCTCTTACATGGAATATAAGCTAGTCTTACAGGGAATATACATTAATCTCCCTACTTTTGCTTTTATTATCCTATAATCAATTCTCCACTTGGTACCTAGAGCTTTCTGATTTTCTTTGTAAAATTTTACTGCAATATAATATATATAACATAAGATTCACCATAATGTATAGTCCAATAAATTTTAATATATTTAGGGAGTTGTGAAAACCATCTCCACAATGTCTAATTATAAGAACATTTCCATCACCCAAAAAGCAACCTCTTCCCCATTTCCAGTCATTCTTCATTCTCACATTTACCTCTAGGCAGTCTCCACATAATTGCCTTTCCTGCACATTTCATGTAAACATAAACATACAATATTTATTTTGTGTCTGAAGCATACAATATATATTTCATGTAGGCTTCATTTTCATTTTGTTTACTCTTTAACTAGTAGATAATTAATTAAATTTGTTTTGACTTTTCTAGCTGCTATGAAAATTCACATATACATCTTTGTGTGGACCATTTTTTTTTTTTTTCATTTCCCTTGGGCAGATAACTAGGAGTAGAATTGGTGAGTCACACAGTAATTCTAGGTTTAACATTCTGAGAAACTTACAACTGCTTTCCAAAATAGTTCTATCCCTTTAAATTCCCATCAACAATGTATGAAGGCTCCAATTTCTCCTTCTTTGACAAAATGTCCTATTTACACAGATCTTAAAGACACTGGATACTGCTGACTAAGAAAATTAGTCACAACCTGAAAGTACAGAGTTATTTTATTTGGTGGGAATGTTAGGACTCTGAGCCCATGAGACAGCATTTCACATAGCCCTGACAGACTGCTCCTCGAGGGCAGAAAAAGGAATCAGACTATGTACAAGTTTGCAAGAAAGAGGGCAGGGCGGGCAGTCTGAACATCGAGGATTATTGCTAAGTAAGGAAAACCAGATATCAAGTTAAGGAATTTAGTGCTCTTCTATTTATGGGAAGATGCAGAAGTCTTGGATTATTGAAGTCATTTCTTTGATATGCATCCCAGCAATCTGTGGCCAGCATCCTGTCCTTCTGATTTTGCACATCCCCCTCACCCCCAGCTCATCAGCAATTACCTTGGGGGTGGGGGCATCTGCTGCATCACAGGCAATGGATTCCCTTTTGGGAGCCCTCATTCACCTTTGGAGGCCTGAAGTCCCTGATGGCTGTTAGATCCTTGTTTATTGATATGGCAGGAGCTATTTCATTTCACAATACAAATTCAACACAAATTCTTAAGAAAAATACTCAATAAAATAGAATTATAATTTCATATAATTTCATGGATAGATAGATTAATCAATCAGCCCCAAGCTGCAAAACATCTTACTTAATGCAAAATCATTGGAGAGGTTTTCACCAAAGTCAGGAACAAGACAAGGACATCCACCATCACCACCATCACTAATAACACTGTACTATAGACATCAGCCAGAATAATTAGACAAAAGAAATAAACCCAAGATGTAAATGTTAGAAAAGGAAAAATAAACCTGTTTTTAGCAGGTTTATGTGATGGGAACCCATAAGCATGGACCATAAAACTATTACCATGGATCAGAAAATTCAATACAGCATAAAGATGTTAAATTAATAAATATCAATTTATAGTATTTATATCTGCATACATCTATGTGTGTCTGTGTTTATAAACTTAAAATACGGGAAATCTACTTGAAGAAAGCATTAAAACCTTCCTTAAAGACACAAAAGTAGAACAGGAAGACTCAAAAATTACCTAAATTTATAATTTTAATTCAATTTCAGTAAGCATGCCAATAGTCTTTTCTCTCCACAATGTGACAAACTGACTATAAAATGTATTTATAAAAGCAATTATGTAAGAATACACAATAAAATTATGAAAGCAAAAGAATAAGAGAGAACTAGCCTACCAGAGAGAAACTGTATTATAAGGCCTTAGTGTGGTGGTGGTGGATGGACAGACAAGCTAATGGAAGCAAATAGCACAGAAATCATTGGAATTTATAATGTGGTAATGAAAGCATCTCAAAATATTAAAAGAAAGGAATTTATCCATACACAGTTTTGGAATATCTTCAATGAATATACTTTATTCTGATTAATGCTCCTGTACTCAGGTTATTAAGATCACTTTCAATATTAAATTTTTGGCATAAAAAAGATGAAGTCAATTAGAATTTGTTTCATTTCTTGTGAACTTCAATATTGACAAAGGACTTACCATAATATCCTTTTTCCTCTAGCTGAAATAACACATATCACCAAGATTTAATAGCCTGTACAAAGTGTGCTGGCCACTTACTATGTATGACAATAACCTCTGCCAGACGTGATTCTATGCACCCACACTCAAAAAAGTTATTCTACTGTTATCGTTAACTGCCAGCTTTCATCGTCAAAGTCACCTTCATTTGAAAGCCAACAAACATTTATCTTAAGAAAAATAAAAAGTAATTCTAAGAACAATAATGAGGCATATTAAGTAGAGTAACAACTAGATAAAGAATGATAGTACTCAAGCTGCCACCAAATATCCCACTCATCAAGAAGCAGGACTGTAAAGGCTTTATAAAGGTTAAACAAAAGGGAAACACAGACAGTGTAATTACTTATTATGCATTATTCTCTTTGCAAGCACATTCTAGAGAATTTATTTGGTTTTCACCATCCTAATTAAACTTACTGTTATTAAAATGCCTTCTAGTTGTTCACTAATGAGCAGATAATTTGCTAATTATGAGATGTAAAAAATGAGTAAGTCTTAACAAAATAAGGAAAAAATATGTCCTTGCATTAATCTAAAATTACACCTTAACAAAGATTTAAGAGTAAGTACATGATTTAACTTTTCAATTAAAAATAGAATAAAACTATCAACAGAGTCATCAAAGTGAGACGAATCTTAACAATTCTTGAGTTTTAGTAAGTTGTTGGCTGCACAGTATCCCTGACCAATTCTTCTGATATGTACTATTAATTAATGTATATCTTTCATGATAAAATAGATCCATCAAAATTATATGAAAAACAAATTTAATTAGGCAAATCCTAATTTTTAATTAACTTCTGAAACAAAATGAGGTGTTTTCATGGAAAAAAAAACTTAACCAAATACATTTCAAAAAATTAATAAATACAGTAGTCCATTTTACCACAAAACCATAGAAAACAAAAGAACAGCTAGAAGAGCACGAACTCTATATTTGTAAAACTTAAGATTACTGAGCTATTACCCAAGACATTAAAATTCTGAAAACTAATTATCTAGCGACGTAAGTTTCCAGTCAGAACAAGACTCTACTCTCAATCCACTCTCTTTAAAAGCCTAATAATTTTATAGACTTTTAAAATGAAGAGCAACCATTGTACCCAATATTGAGCAGATGCTAAACAATATATGTTAAGCAAAGAAGATGTTCTTGACCAACACTTTTTGCATGACCTAGGTGACAGACAGGTACACCACTTATTTTGTTTTCTCCAAAATTGGATTTCAGCTGCCAGTAACTGATGTCTGGTTCACCAACCAGTGTGCAATTGGTTGGTTATTAATGTGTTGATATGAGAGTTGGACCATAAAGAAGGCTGGGCACCCAAAGAATTGATGCTTTCGAATTGTGGTGCTGGAGAAGACACTTAAAAGAGTCCCTTGGACTAGAAGAGAGCAAATCAGTCAATCCTAAAAGAAATCAACCCTGAATATTCACTGGAAGGACTGATGCTGAAGCTGAAGCTCCAATACTTTGGCCACATAAGGCGAAGAGCCAACTCATTGGAAAAGATTCTGATGCTGGGAAAGGCTGAAGGCAAAAGAAGGGGGCGGCAGAGGATGAGATGGTTAGATAGCATCGCTGACTTAATGGACATGAATAAGAACAAACTCTGGGAGACAGTGAAGCACAGGGAAGGCTGGCATGCTGCAGTCCATGGGGTTGCAGAGTTGGACAGGACTTGGCAATCAAACAACAATGTGTTGATGTTTGCACGTTAGGGGTGCAATATACTCCAGGGGTCTGTATCACAGCTCATGGGCATGACACCTGCAGTCACAATAAGTCTTCTTTCTTACCTGGTGTATCTTACGAACATATCCTTTCAATGTGTGCCTGACCTGAAATAGGCTGCTATGCTGATGCGCTCAGTCATGGCCGACTCTTTGTGACCCCATGGACTAAAGCCTGCCAGGTTCCTCTGTCTATGGAATTTTCCAAGCAAGAATACTGGAGTGGGTTGCCATTTCCTTCTCCATGAAATAGGCTAGACAGCATAATATGGAAACAATAACACAATTTCTAGTGCTATTTTTATAGTAGACAAAGAAAATGCCACACTTGAAACACTTTGACAGTTTCACTTGTTCCAACTGATGGAGAAAAAAACCTACAGTAGTGCACAGAGACTACAATTTAGCTTGCATACACACTTGGTTCATACTCCTCAAATATTCAATAGTCTCTATAGAATCATGTAGCAACACGATTGTCCTAAAATAATAGCGCATTTTAATTAGATTTTGCATTTCAAAGCATTTTCCATATAGAAAATAATTTTATGCAACTTATATCAATACCCTAAGATAAAAGAATAGCCAAAGGTTATATGTAAATTACTAATTATCTAAAGGAAGTAAAACTGATTTACAGCTGAATTCATGTTAGCTCATCTGTTAGGCAAATAACTGTTCTGAAAGTAACAATAAATTGTCCACAGCTATTTGAGATAAATGTTTTATATTCAATGATATAATACAAAACCGGCCTAAAAAACTAGTGCATTTCTCTCATTTTGATTAATAACTATGGGCTTTATGTAGAATTGTTTAAACAATTATGAATGGTTTTTGAAAGTCAAATATAATGTTCCAATTATAAACCTCACTGGAGTCCAAAATGTCAGTACTTCAGGAAGTAGTAAATTAATGCTTTTTAGTGAAGTAGTGTAAAAGGAATAGACTAAACAGGATTGTGTCAACTTGTATTTCACAGAAATAACTTGGATTTTTAAAGAAAAATACACTTCTATGCTAGCAGAAATATTTGATAGCAATATATAAAAATAAAGGTAGACCATTAAAGATGGAGGCAGAGTAATCTCTCCCCAAGAAAAGATAGTCAAAAGGGAAATTTCCAGTACAAATGATGACTCCTGGATTTTTAATTATTATCTTCTATATTTTACCTAAAATGCTAACCATGTGTAGATTTTAAATTTGGATGTTACTATAGTTCAAATTACTAGCAGTTGGAGAGACTGTACTTGGGAAGCCCATTTCAAAATTACTGTAAGTCAATTTTCAAAGCAAAAAATTAGGGCCAAGGTAAATAAATATGAACTGCTCTAAATGAACTAGGTGGAAGATCAGTAGTTGAGTGCTGATTTATGAGTCTGTGCCACCCTTAAAAACAAAGCCATCATGGAAACTTATAACTACATGACATAATGACTATACAGTTACATAGCCTTACCATATAAGTACATAGCCTTACTATACCAACACACAAATATTTACATATAAATACTTTTAAAATTTAAATGAAGCAAAAATAGCATAAGCCAAATTTTATTATTTTCCATTTATTCACATTTCAGAGTTTACAATATAATCTAAAGCAGTTTTACAATATTTTAATTCTCAAAGATTATAATTTACTTTGTTGTACCTTAAATTTCTTACTGTAATCCTTAGGAATTTTATTTATATGATTATTATAAACATTATTATTATTACTTACTTATTATTATAAGAGCAATGAATTTTTGAGAGGTACTCCACTGGGAGTGTGGTTTTAAGAATGATTTCTCAGTAGCAGAAAGGGAATGTAAACAAACAATTCTTTGTAAGGTTAAATCAAAAAATAAGAAAATCTGAGGAATAAACCTCACCAAGGAGGTGAAAGATTTACAGAACATTAATAAAGGAAACTGAAGGTGACTCAAAGAAATGGAAAGATATCCAATATTCTTGGATTGGAAGAATTAATATTGTTAACATGGCAATACAAGCCAAAGCAATCTAAAGAATTAATGTGATCCCTATGAAGTACGAATGACATTTTCCAGAGAACTAGAACAAATAATCCTAAAATTTATATGGAACCATAAAAGACACATAATTGTGACAGCAATCCTGAGGAAAAAGAACAAAGCAGAAAGCATAATCCCCCCCATGCATCAAATGCTATTACAAAGCGGGAGTAATCAAAATAGTATAGTATTTGCACAAAATCAAAAATATGGATCAATGGACGGAACACAGAGCCCAGGAATAAACCCACACACTTATGGACAAAGGAAAGAATATACAATGGAGAAAAGATGTATCTTCAGCAAGTGGTAATGGGAAATTGGAAACCACATGTAAATCAATGAAATTAGAACACACTCTCACATCATGCACAAAAGTTACTTAAAAAATGGCTTAAAGATTTAAATATCAGACAAGACACTATAAAACTCCTAGAAGAGAACCTAAACAAAACATTCTCTGACATAAATGGTACCAACATTTTCTTAGGTCAGTCACCGAAAACAATAGAAACAAAAGCAGAAATAAACAAATGGGATCTAATCAAGTTTTTAAGTTTCCACAAAGCAAAGGGAACCATAAACAAAATGAAAAGACAACCTCACAAACTGGGAGAAAATATTCGCAAATGATGCAACCAATGAGGGCTTAATTTGAAAAATATACAAACAGCTCATACAATTCAATAATAAAAAAACAACCCAATTTAAAAGGTAGGAGGAAACTGAAAAAGATATTTCTCCAAAGAAGACATCGAGATGACCACTAACCACATGAAAAGATGCTCATCATTGCTAATCATTAGATAAATGCAAACCAAAACTACGAGGTACCTTCTCATACCAGTCAGAATGACCATCATTAAAAACTACAAATGATAAATGCTGGAGAAGGTGTGCAGAAAAAGGCATCCTCCTACACATGGGCTACAGTCCACGGGGTTGCAAAGAGTTGGACACTAGTAAGCGACTAACACTTTCACTTTCCTACACTGTTAGTGGTAATGTAAACTGGTGCAGCCACTATGGAAAACAGTAGGGAAGTTCCTCAAAATACTAAAATAGAGTATGACTGCTATATGATCCTGCTTCCCTGGTGGCTCAGATGGTAAAGAGTCTACCTGCAATGCGGGAGACTTGGGTTCTATCCCTGGGACGGCAAGATCCCCTGGAGAAGGAAATGGCAACCCACTCCAGTAATTTTGCCTTGAGAATTCCACAGACAGAGGAGCCTGGTGGGCTACAGTCCATGGGGTTGCAAAGAGTCAGACATGACTGAGCAACTAACACACACATATGATCCAGCAATCTCACTCCCGGGTATATATCCAGACAAAACCATAAATTCAAAAGACAGATGCACAGTTATGGTCACAGCAGCACCATTCACAATAGCCAAAAAGTAAAAACAACCTAAATGTCTATTGACAGATGAAAAGTATACACAGTGGAATATTACTCAACCAATTAAAAGAATAAATTATACCATTTGCAGCAACATGAGATTATCATACTAAGCAAAGTCAGGAGAAAGACAAATATCATATGATATCGCTTGTATGTGGGATCTAAAATATGACACAGATGAACATATCTATGGAACAGAAACAGACTCACAGACATACAGAACAGACTTGTGGCTGCCAAAGGGGAGTGAGGGTAGGTAAGGGAAATAATGGGAGTTTAGGACTAGCAGATGTGAACCAGTACATATAAGATGCATAAACAAGGTCCTACTGTATAGCACAAGAACTATATTTGATATTTGTGATAAACAATAATGGAAAATAATATCAAATATAATATATATGTGTATAACTGTGTCACTCTGCTATATAGCAGAAATTGACACAACACTGTAATACCTTAATAAAAAGTTTTAGAAAAGAATTATTTTTCAGAAGTAATAGTTAAACTGGTATCCTGGAATTCTTACAAAAATCTCTCTGAAAGAATAGTCTAAGTTCATGACTTCACTGCAGAAATAAATAGTAAAGAAGAAAAAAATGTTAAATGGTCAAAATGTGATATATCATTAAAGTATCAGTTTACATACTTTTGACTCCTCACTATTAGATACATTATTTTAAATAATAACTAAGAATTACAAGAATTTATCAGAATTTTAAAGTTAAATGTTAAACTCTTCCAAACAGGGTGTATGTATTATCTATCATTAGAGTAAATAATAAGGGGGCAATGTATGTGCACAGTTACTTGTATATGCATTGAGTAACTTCAGAAGAACACAAAAACAAAAATGCCCTAGTAACATGGATTGGCTCTGGGAAGGAGAGAATTGAGTGATTAGGGAATAAGGGTGCACTTGCTGAATTTGAAACAGATACATCACTTATTAAAAATAGATATTAAAAATGAAACAAGTAAAGGTAATAAAAACAATGTTTTATATGATAACAATGTGCCCATGTTTACTTGCAATAGAGAGGAGAGTGACTGTTAATATTCTCTTCCACTATTAGAATATAATTTTGTAATATAAATTACCAAAGAAATGAAAGACGTGTCTGGAAAAAAAAAGGAGGGGAAAAATTCATGCTTGTCCTTAGCTAATCAAAGGAGTTTCAGTTTGCATGTGCTAGGGAATAAAGAATCTAGCTGGGATTGTCTGCCCTTGATCAAGGTACTGGTTATACTGTAACAGTGATTTTGAATTCAAATTAATATACTAAAATAGATAACTCTTTCAATATTAGATTCATTCAAGTTCTACAAATACCATGTTCATTAAATATACTACTCTAATAGTGTTTTACCTAAATATCACAATTAAAGTATATGAAAATTTCAGTGAATGGCAAGCCAAATTAGACCATAATTACACAGATATTAAAATAATTTTAAAATAAACAAATGTAATATACTACATAGCAAGAATACCAGGTAATTTCTTGATAAAGACAGTACATGTCATTAAATGACAATTAAGCATTACTTCCAGTACAACTATGACTCTTGGGGATGAGAAAGGAGAATTGCCTCTCTAAAGGGGACATCAAAATCAACCAGAGTAGACACTTTCAAATTACACTATTTTGAAATGTCCTCTTTGATTGAGAATCCCTAATACAGTGAACTTTATATATGCACATGATAGTACTTTAACGGCACAAAGTGAAGAGGAACTAAAGAGCCTCTTGATGAGGGTGAAAGAGCAGAGTGAAAAAGCTGGCTTGAAACTTAACATTTCAAAAAACTAAGATCATGTTATCTGGTCACGGCAAAATGATGGGGAAAAGGTGGAAGCAGTGATAGACTTTATTTTATTTTCTTGAGCTCTGAAATCACTGCAGATGGTGATTGCAGCCATGAAATTAAAAGACGCTTACTCCTTGGAAGGAAAGCTATGACAAACCTAGACTGTATATTCAAAAGCAGAGACATCACTTTGCCAATAAAGATCCATATAGTCAACGCTATGGTTTATCCAGTAGCCAAGTACGGATGTGAGAGGTGGTCCATAAGGAAGGCTGAGCACTGAAGAATTGATGCTTTTGAATTGTGGTGCTGAAGAAGACTCTTAAGAGTCCTTTAGACAGCAAGATCAAGTCGGTCAATCCAAAAGGAAATCTACCCTGAATATTCACTGGAAGGGCTGATGCTGAAGCTGAAGCTCCAATATTTTGGCCACCTGATGCAAAGAGCCAACTCATTGGAAAAAACCCTAATGATGGGAAAGACTGAAGGCAAAAGGGGAAGGGGGTGGCAGAAGATGAGATAGTTAGATAACATCAGTGACTCAAGACATGAGTTTGAGCAAACTCGGAGATGGTGAAGGACAGGAAGCCTGCATGTTACAATATATGGGGGTGCAAAGAATCAAATACAACTTAGTGACTGAACAGCAACAATAATTTACAGTAAACCATTGCCAGTGATGGAGGGTGCACAATATCAATTGTTTCAATTTATTACTGTTTTCATGTTCCTTTTAATATGGTTGAATTATTAGAAAAAAAAAACAATTCTTCAGGGTGCTGATATCATTAATAAAAGCACTTTTATTTTGAAATAAAAACACTAAGCACATGACAGAGATAACTATATGCTATTAGGTAACTAAACTAATTTTGGACAAGCAATAAGTAATGCATTACAGTAACTATATTCAGTCAGAACATAAATGTTTTTTGCTGGAAGCAGATTCTTTCTAATTAGAATCAGTAAAATATATTTTTAAAGTTCACAAAGAGAAGAAATTTTAGCTCATAAAATTATACAAACTGCTTAATTATGTATTAACCTTAAATGTATATATAAATGCCCAAGTATTAATAGGATACAGCTACCAAAAAAGTATACAGTGGCAAGGGGGAGGGTGTAGGAAGGAAGTAGGAGGTGGGCATGCAAGCAGGGTAAGTCACTTCAGTCACATCTGACTCTTCGCGAGCCTATAGACTGCAGCCCACCAGGCTCCTCTGTCCATGGTATTCTCCACACGAGAATACTGGAGTGGGCTGCTGTGCCCTCCTCCAGGGGATCTTCCTGACCCAGGGATCAACCCACCTCCTGCATTGGCAGGAGGGTTCTTGACCACTAGTTCCACCTGGGAAGCCCCAGGAGCCAGGCAGAGGGATTCTCAAACACAGACATGAAAATTATGGAATATCCTTATATGGAACAATTCCTTATTTTAAGGAATTTAAAAAAGATGAATGACGATAATATGGAATGATGGCAACATTATCTCCGACACACTCAATTTTTAATACAATTCAGAAAAAGTCTATGTCCATCATTCCACAATAATTTATGGAAAACAAAAGATCATAAACCGCTACTCTGCAGAAGATATATTAGCAAGGGCAATGCAAATTCTAATAAAAGAAAAATTCTTTTAGTAACCAGGTATTTTTATTTAGAGAGAACATACTAGTCCCTAGTCACCTTTCCCTTCTCCAGGGGATATTCTCAAACCAGGGATCGAACTCAGGTCTCCCGCATTGCAGGCAGATCCTTTACCCACTGAGCCACAAGGGAACCCCAAGTATACTGGAGAGGGTAGCCTATCCCTTCTCCAGGGGATCTTCCCAACCCAGGAATCAAACTGGGGTCTCCTGCATTGGAGGCAGATTCTTTACCAACTGAGCTATCAGGGAAGCCCATCCTAGTCACCTGAAAGTGAAGTGAAAGTCACTCGGTCGTGTCCGACTCTTTGCGACCCCATGGACTTTACAGTCCATGGAATTCCCCAGGCCAGAATACTGGAGTAGGTAGCCTTTCCCTTCTCCAGGGGATTTTCCCAACCCAGGGATCAAATCCAGGTCTCCAGCATTGCAGGCAGATTCTTTATCAGCTGAGCCACAAGGGAAGCCCAAGAATACTGGGGTGAGTAGTCTATCCTTTCTCCAGCAAATCTTCCCGACCCAGGAATCGAACCGGGGGTCTCCTGCGTTGCTGGTGGATTCTTTACCAACTGAGCTATTAGGGAATCCTAGTCATCTAGTAGGTGTAAATACAAAACAAAAAATGGATTTCTATTTTAGTTTGTTACCTCTCATGCTGACCCATGTAGATGATACAAAATAAGAAGCATCAATCTTGGATTTCAAATATAAAATGTAATGTACTTGCTTTGCTCTACTTATTATATTAATGAAGACTCCATTCACATTGTTGTTGTGTTCACTGTTAAGTCCTGTCGGACTCTTTGTGACTCCATGCTATGCAGCAGGCAGCAAATCATTTACATTATACAACACCAAATTAAATAACCAGTTTACATGTGTGGCTTTTTTTTAAGTTCAATTAAGTTCAATCAACTATATGGTCAGCTTATCTGTGTGATTTAATGACGACTATACAGTGTACAAGTAGAAGGATTAGCTTTAGCCTGAAGCACTGAACATAAACTTCCCCAGAACAAAATTCACGAGTGTAAACTATATACACTCTACAGGTACAAAGGTTCCACTGAAGCCAAAACCCTCTTCATGTACACACTGCTATATTCAAAATGAATAACCAACAAAGACCTACTGCAGAGCACAATGAACTCTGCTCAGTGTTATATGGCACCCTGGATGGGAGCGGGGTTGGGGGAGAATGGATACATGTATATGTGTGGCTGAGTCTATTAACCTGAAACTATCACAACATTGTAAATCGGCTATACCCAGATACAAAATAAACAGTTTTTTAAAAAAGAATTAGCTACACTTTGTATTTTAAGTTCTCTCTTCCTTCTCCTATCACACCTCCTCTTTTTCTAATATTTTGAGATACTGAATATTTTGAGATATTCATATACAATTAACTCATTTCAAGTATAAATTAAATGGTTCTTACTGTCACAGAGCTGTGCAACAATCAACACAAATCTAATTTTAAATATTCCCAATGACACAAAAAGAAACTCTATACCTATCAGTAATCACTTGCTATCCAGCTGCCACTTCTACTCCTCAAAAACCAGTGACCTCAGAGCCCAAGGGAACCATGAAATTACGTTTTGTCTCTACAGATTTGCCTAATGCTGTCAAGGTTCATCTACTGTAGCATCTATCAGTACTTCATTTTTTTCTAATACAGGGTTTGGCTTTTTTGACCCTCTATTGAAATTCTCATGTGATCAATGTCCTTAATTTTCTTTATTTGGTGTACTGTATTGACTGATTTTCAGATGCCGAACCAGTCTTGCATCCGTGCCATAAATCTCCCCTAGCCATAGAATATAATTCTTTGCGTTGTTGGTATCAGTTTGTTAGCATGGTCTCGAGGATCTCAATGGATATTAGTCTCTGCTTGTCCTGTGATGCTGTAGTCGGCATCTGGTACTAGGATAATATTGGTCTCACAAACTGAGTTAGGAAATGTTCCTTCCCATTCTGGTTTGTGGAAGAGTTTGTAAAGGATTGGTACTAGTTCTTTAAACGTTTTATAGGATTCACCAGCTAAGCCATCTGAACATAGTTTTTTGTGAAATCTGTGAAATTTAAAAAAAAAATAAACTTCATTTTGTAATAGTTTTAGATTTATAGAAAAATTGCAAAGATTTTTTTCTAGAGAGTTTCAGTATGCCCCATACCCAGTTTCTCTTTTTAGCATCACTTTGCATTAGTACGGTATATTTGTGACAATTAATGAACCAATATTTATTTAGTTAATAATTATTAGCTAAAGTCCATTATTTTATTCAGGTCTCTTCCTTTCTAAACTAGTATCTTTTTAGATGTTTCAAGATCCTTTCTAGGACATCACATTACATTTAATAGTTGTGTCTCCTAAGGGTTTGATGAGTACTAATCAAGTATTTTTTAGAATCAAGTATTGTTCCTCAACTAGGACTGACCTAATGTTTCACTCATGATCAGTTTAGAGGTATAGGTTTGGGGGAGGAAGACCACAGAGATAAAAACCTTTCTTGTCATATCATATCAGAGCTACACACTGTCACCCTGACTGGAGGGCTATAGTCCTCAGGGTCGCAAAGAGTCGGACACAACTGAAGCGACTTAGCACATAGCACACATCACCATGACAAATCTTTGTTGATGTTGACCATGACCATCTGGTTAAGGGAGTGTTTGCCAGAATTCTCTGCTGTAATGTGACTCAGTTCTACTTTTCTTAACCCTATTCCTAACTGTGTTCTTTGCAAAGAGTCACTATGTTTATCTCACACTTAAGGAGTATCCAGTTAAGCTCCACTTGGGGCAAAGTACATACATAAAATTATTTTGCATTATTTGTCATGGGACAACATCAGTTCTGCCCCATTTATTAATTTATTTAATAACTTTTTATCAGTATGGGCTCACTGATATTTATTTTATATACCTGGTTATAATGTAACATTACTGTTCAGATTGTTCCTGTATGATCATGGGAATTGCTGCTGGTGGCTCTACTGTCCCTTTGCCCCTTTGACTCACATCATTGTATTGTTTATGTGGGTGTGTGTTTGTGTGTTTGAACAATTCCTAACATTTTGGCACTACAAAAAACTCCAAACTCAATTTTTATATTCCCTGTCCCAGTCCTAGAATTGGCCAATTCTCGAAAACACCCTGGTTCCTTTCAATTGAAAACTGTATTAGAAAGAAAGGTCTGGGCACTATATGTGCTGGTTGCAGACACGACATTGATCCATCTAGTGGGAAATTTTTAATTTACTAATGCAATCCTTCTGTTACATGATTCAGATTTTATATGTCTTCATTGAATTAGTTTTGACCAGTTTATGCATGTCTAGGAGTTTTCCATTTGAGCTAATTATCTAGCTTGTTGGCATACAGATGTTCACAATGTACCTTTGGATGCCTTTTTATTTCTAGAAGGTCAGTAATATTTCCTCTTTCATGTCCAATTTTAGTGATTTGAATCTTCTTTTATTCTTGGTTAGTGAGCTTTTTTGTCAATTTTGTTGATCTTCCAAAGAAACAATTTTTGTTTTCACTGATTTTCTATTTCTTTTTCTGTTCTCGACTTCATTAATTTCTCCTCTAGTCTTTATTACTTCCTTCATTTTCTGCTACCTCTATATTTAGTTTGTTCTTTTCTAAGTATCTTAACATGGAATGTCAGGCTACTGATTCAATTTCTTTTTTCTTTTTAATATTTGCAAGTGCACCTATATATTTTCCACTGAGCACTGCTTCAGCTTTGTCCCGTAAGTTTCAGTATATCATGTTTTCATTTTCATTCCTCTCAAGATGTTTTGCTTGTTTTGCTTCATATTCTTTTCTATTATGGCTTATTGCAGGACACTGAATATACCTCCCTGTGCTGTACAGTAAGATCTTGCTGTTTATCTATTTCAAATTAATATGTAGTAGTTTGTATCTGCGAATCTCAAATTCCTAATTTATCCCTCCCCCAAAGCCTCTGGTAACTACGAGTTTGTTTTCTATGTCTGTGAGTCTGTTTCTGTTTCATAAATAAGTTCACTTGTGTCATATTTTGGATTCCACATATAAGTGATACCATATGTTATTTGTCTTTCTCTGACTTACGTCACTGAGTATGAAAATCTCTAGGTCCATCTATGGTCCATCTAGGTCCTTGGCTGTAAAGGGCATTATTTCATTCTTTTTTATGCTGAGTAATTTTACATTGTGTATGTATACCATATTGTCTATAACCATTCATCTGTCGATGGACATTAAGGTTGTTTGACTATTGTAAAAACTGCTGCTATGAACACAGGGACGTGTGTATATTTTTGAATTATAGTTTTCCCCAGATACATGCATAGGAGTGGGACTGCTGGATCATATGGTAGCTCTATTTTTAGCTTTTTAAGGAACCTCCATACTGTTCTCCATAGTGGTTGCACCAATTTACACTCCAGTCCACAGTGTAGGAGGGTTCCCTTTTATCTCTACCCTCTCCAGCATTTGCTATTTATATATTATTTTTTAATAATGGCCATTCTGACTGGTGTGAGGTAGTACCTCATTGTAGTTTTGATTTTCATTTCTTTAATAATTAGTGATGTTGAACATGTGTCTTTTGGTCATCTACATGTCTTCTTTGGAGAAATGTCTGTTTAGGTCTTCTGCTCATTTTTTGATTAGGCTGTTTTGTTTTTGTTATTGAGCTGCATGGACTACTTATATATTTTGGAAATTAAGCCTCTGCAGTTCGTATTATTTGCATATTTCCCCTTAATCTGTAGAATATTTTTTGTTTGTTTTGTTTATGGTTTCCTTTTCAGAGCAAAAGCTTATAATTTTGCTTAGGTCCAATCTGTATTTTTCAATTCTTATTTTCCATTAGGTTCTCTCTCTTTTTTTTTTTTTTTATAACTATGTCTTGTTATTGGTATTCTCTATTCAATGAAGTATTTCCATCCTCCTTTCCTGTCCTTCTTTAATCACTGTTGCCTTAGTTCTGTGGACTATTTACATTGGCTGCTCTGAAGCCGTTGTTGGTGAAATTTAACTGCAGAGTTCTCTCACAATCAGGTTCTGTTGCCTGCTATTTGTCCTGTGTATGCACTGCAAGCCATCTTTCTTTGCACAGCTGTTAATTTTTGGTTGAAAAACACTGACATTTTAGGTAATAGACTGCAACAACTCTGGACAGTGATTTTTTTCCCACTCCCCACCCAACATACCCAACACTTAATGTTTTTACATGCTTGTTTGTGCAGTAACAATGTTGGGCTATTTTAAGGAAGTCTATTTTCCCTGCAGTGCAGCCTGTGAATTTGCTCCATAGAGACTGGAGCTTTGGGCCTGTGCACAGTCACCTGAGATGACAGTGGTTTGATCAGGGCTCTCTTTGACTGCTTCTTTCTAGATCTTTCTGTTTAGCTACCTACTGTCTTTGGTATTATACTCAGCTGTGAGCCTCATGAATTAATGCCTGATTATTGCTTCTGATAATGCTCTAGGGCTTAAATTGCTTTGTAATCTGATCCACTTAATTTGGGGCCCACTGTAGGGAAAATGGCTTCCCAGGTGGCTCAGTGGGTGGAGAATCAGCCTGCAGTACAGGAGCCATGGGTTCTATCCAGGGGTTGGGAAGATCCCCTGGAGGAGGGTATGGAAACCCACACTAGTATTCTTGCCTGGGAGAAGCCCATGGACAGAGGAGCCTGGTGGGCTACAGTTCATAGGGTTGAAAAGAGTCGGACACGACTGAAGTAACTGAGCATGCATGCAGGGATAATATTTGAGACCAGTGCTTTGGTGTTTTTTACAACCCTAGGAGGGATCTTTGTAATGTTATATAGCTCTGGATCTTTCTATTAAACTTCTAGCTGATTATGATTTAGCTTGTTGGTGTCATGGAGAAATTAGTCTCCTCTATTGATTACCACCACAATCTCCATTGTTTTCAAGAGAAGCTTTAGGGTTGAATTTACCTATAATTTGTTCCAAATAAAGTCAGTTCACTTAAAGGGACACTTTTAAGCTCTCCGTTCTTACAACCACCTCTCATCCTAGGCAAAATTTCTATGTTACTGCTCCAGAGCTGCTGGTAGGAAGAGTGGCTCATATCTCTCTATTTTGTGAAGAGGGTGCTAGAAAGGTATAACAGACTTTTGTGTACCAGCAGAAAGACAGTGCTCTTGTGTCTCTTTCTTTTTCATAAGGGCACTAATCCCATCACAACTGTACCAACCTCATGTAAATTTAAATACCTTCCAAAGACCTACTCTCCAAATACCATCACATTGGGGTTCAGGGCCTCAAATATGAATCTGTGAGTGAATACATTCAGTTTATAACGATATATTTGTATGCCTCAGGGCTTAACTCTCCTCTCTCGGTGATATCATCCAGTCTCATGGTTTTAAATGCTCTCTATATCTATATTCTGAGATTCCCAAATTTATCTCTCCTGTCCAGATCTATTTCCTCATGCAAAATCAACTTCTGCTTCCTTGACTTGCCTAATTATATATCCAATGTAACATGTAAAATTGAACTGTCAAACTTAACATGAAAAAATGAACTCATAAACGCATACCATCAAACCAATTTTACTTGCAATCAACACCATCTCAGTTGAT
Organism: Okapia johnstoni; assembly: GCA_024291935.2. Lineage (NCBI taxonomy): Eukaryota > Metazoa > Chordata > Mammalia > Artiodactyla > Giraffidae > Okapia > Okapia johnstoni. Next base: position 73,169,290 of record CM044318.1, on the reverse strand, counting down.
GGCAACTTTATCTTTACAGTTGCTCAGACAAAAACCTTGAAGTTACACTTGTTTTTATAATCTTTTGAAGTCATGCTCGGTTTATTTCTTTCTCACACCACCCCATTCATCTAATCCAGTTATTATCTTCAAAAAGTACTCATAATCCAATCACTTCTTGCCATATACACTGCCATCTTTTGATCTGAGCCATCATCATCTCTCACAAGGGATGGTAATAACCTACTTACTAGTCTCCCTGTGTCTATAGGGGTCTGTCTATAATCTAGTCTCAAAACAGCAGTGGCACTATCAGTTGAAAAGCACATCCTTTTAACTCAAATCACTTAACTCCTCTGTGGAAAACCCTTCAGTGTTTTTCTCTCTCTCTAAGAGGAGAGGTCAAAGCAGTTTCAGTGCTAGTGGTGCATATTATAATCAATTAGGGGCTTAAAAATAGATACATCAAGCTGAGACTCAAAGAAATTTTGATTTATGGATCAGGTGGGGGTGGAGTACTGGAGTGACACTCAGGGATACATAAATATATTTTTTAAGATCTACAGGTGATTCCAAAGTACCTGCTAGATTGAGAACCTCTGTGTCAAGGTGGATATGGAAGAGGAAAATAATCCTAGATATATAGGAGCTGCTGTTACTAATATGAATGCATAATATAACACTAGTCATTATTTATTTTACATATGAACAATCATAGCTAACTTTTGTTGTAGTCTGGTAAGTAATAGGCAGTGAGGTATTCAGCACATATTAACTTGTTTAGTACTGTAAACCTTATAAAGTTGACCCTACCATAGTCTATTGGAGAAGGCAATGGCACCCCACTCCAGTACTCTTGCCTGGAAAATCTCATGGACGGAGGAGCCTGGTAGGCTGCAGTCCATGGGGTTGCTGAGTCGGACACGACTAAGTGACTTCACTTTCACTTTTCACTTTCATACATTGGAGAAGGAAATGGCAACCCACTCCAGTGTTCCTGCCTGGAGAATCCCAGGGACGGGGGAGCCTGGTGGGCAGCCGTCCATGGGGTCGTGCAGAATCGGACACGACTGAAGCAACTTAGCAGCAGCAGCAGCAGTACCATATTCTATTGACTCTAAGACATTGTTTTCACATTTTAATATCTCTCAAGTCTGATGTGTCTTACAATCAATGAAACTGTACAACCAATACTGACCAGATGGCAGTTATGATATAGTTGTCACTGCTTCTACAGACACAAACTTGATTATTCTAGTCAATGATATTATGTGAAATAAACAAAACATTTTTTCTTAAAGTCAAAAAGTGATTTATGAAAAACTGAACTATGAATGTGAACAAGTTTAGGTAATAGCTTAACCAATTTATTTTGCTTCTACTTTCCGTTCAATGTATATATGTGATGATATATAATAAAATCTATATCTAAGTAGTTCTTTAAGAGTCCTTTGAATAAGTATAAAACAAATACTCTTAGTGGCAAGAGAACCATAATTAATCGGCTATGGTCTTTCTTTCTGTTACCTCAAATAATGATTGATTTGTATCATAGTGTTAGAGTAAACGTTAAGCAAATATAAGGTAATATTAAGGCCATCAACTACAGGGATAGACATTACACGAACTCATTATTTAATAACAATTTTAAAATTTCTTGCTTTTTTGACAAAGGAACATGTTTCATGGAAAGCTTTATCTAGATACTGGAATCTTTGACTATTAAAAGTAAAATGCAAATTCTTAAAGTACCAAGAAATTCTATAAGAAGTTTTGTATAGTACCTAACTAATTAATTTTAACTTTTCCACCCAAAATAATATTTTCTCATTACATTCTTCACTCTACATCCACTCTCCTGTCTCTAAATAAACTGGGTATATTTCCAAAGAGGTAGAGCAACTTACTTTGTAAACATTGATTCATTGCATTAATAATACTTAGATGAGAACACATTTACTGCAAATTTACCCTCTCAGAGATGATTTTATCATAAATTATTTACTCATGACATGTCTTTAGTAAAGTATAACAATGGTATTAATTCTTCTCTGGGTATTTTTTTGTGACCATGAACAGATGCAGAGAAAATAATTAATGTGCTTGCTTCAGGAAAAGTAGTTTGTTACTCAGAGCTACTAGATTCTATTTATGAGTTTTAGTTTATTATTTCTAACTCAAATTTCAGGTAGATTATGTTAAATTCTAATTTAGGCTCCATGCTGTGTGATTGTGAAACGTGTAGGAAAATAGAGCAACATGAACACAAGACCAGTTACTCAGTGGACACTGTCTTAGCCCCAATATTGTTCTTACCGATTTTCAAACATTAGAGATGCATTATCATGCTATGAAAGATAAGCAAATAATGTGATAGTGATCTACAATAATATGTTTTTATCCTTTAAAGAACAGTAAAGAGAATTAAAGAATGAAAAGCTCCTGGTATAAGAAACATAATCATTCAAATACACAAACCCACTAGAAATATGAAGTTGATTAAACATAACCTTACCTTTGCTTATGGGACCTATTATTCCATAGATATTTCACTTAGATTTTAATGGAGGCATAATACAGTTAGACCTCCCAATATAAATGGAAATAAATGTGTCAACTGAAAAAAATAACTTCTTCTAACTATTAAGATATGCACAATAGTTTCACTTATATTAGTCAAATATAAGAGTAGATTTCTTTATCGCAAGGAGTAATCATAACATTTTAATGAGTGTGTGCTTTTTGATACCTACTAAAAGCTCAAATTTCAGTTTAAACATGAAAATTATCAAGTACAGCAATGCTATTCTAAAAGTCTCCTTTTAACATATACTTGGTCCTAACAAATATTTTGGAATGTAATGACTATCTAAAATTAAATACGCCACTGAAAATCAAGGTTTTCAAGACCTCTGTAACAAGCATAAGCTACAAAATTGAACTAATTCTTCTCATATATAATAGTATTTCCACTGATCAATATCCACTTACTGTATCCATTCATTAGCATAGCATCCCCACATACACACAAAACTTTCGTATTTTTAATAGAGTTGTCACAGAAAGGAGTTTTGAGCTCTCATATGCAGAGGTAACATTAAAATTCAAGTCCTTTATAGTTTCATTTGTGTTTTTAAGAGCCCCTGAATTCCAAGAGGTATTATTTGAAGGCAAGAAATTATTAATGGGCTTCTGATAATAAAATTACAACACAAAATTCCATGTGTGTGTTTATGAGACCCAAAGTTTCAAATAGCTAAAAATAAAACAGGAGTATGTCTGGTTTAATTAACACATATTTTTAAAATATTCAAATACTCATTTTAAAACAGTCCTTATATTTAGACAATCAAATAACACAATTTCTGTAACAAAATTATAGAAGTACTAAAAAGGAAGAATCTTTTAAATGACCTTCATTTACTGTTACAGATAAATTGTCATTCTACTGTTCACAGGGATCCTTTGCAGTTTATAATATTTGATGTATTAACACTTTAGAGAAAGTAACATCTCCATATAAAGAAAAAATATTGAGGTCTTTTCCTTTTGGGAATGTTAGTGTTAATCTATTAGTTATGACTGAATAAAGATAGATAAAAACACATTTTAACCTCCATTTACAGAAAGTCTATATATGAGATTATCACACTTGTTACCACTGTAAAAAGTTAAAAGTCTTTAGGTCTCTAAAACCAAAATGACAATCTTTTAATAATTAAAAAATTACCAATTAAATAGATGTCTGGTAGTCATCAAAATAATGTCATCTTTACTTTGGAGATCAGCATATGAGTGGTTTCTAAGACATTTGGAATTTTATATTTAAAAGACCTAATAAAATTACAAATGATAAAATTCCTCATAATATTTCTTAACATATGATATTGTAACATGACATGACCTTTCAACAGGGCAGATTTTTAAATTTTCATAGAGGTAGCAAATTAAATGCAAATATTATTATACTCTAAAACGACTCATTACCTAGAAAATTTGGAAAGAAAGACATTATATTGTGGATTATCAAGAGGACACTCTAACATTTAGAACCACAGATCAGAACAGGTCCAGAGGTTCCTAACCTAGTTCACCCTTCTTAGTTTTCCTTCATTCTCAAATGTGCAACACATACATTGAAAGACTTTGACTGCCAGTCAAAAATTAAATATATTTTTTTATATATTTGTATTTAAAATTTTAAAAAACTTTATGTATCTGTATTTTAAAAATTAAAGTAATTTCAGTTTGCTGGAGCATCTGATAATATGCAGTCAACATTACTATACTGAGGTCATAGCTTAACCAAAAACAATTTGTTATTTTGAAAAGTGTGACAGTTTCATAATTAAATGAACAATTCCCATCATTTTCCTCAAATATTTAATAGCTTATAAACTTTAGTCATTAAATATAAACATTCCTACAGTTCTAGGAACCTCTAACTGAGAATAAGCTATATAGTGCAATACAATCTCGAGAGGAAAGCAAATTCAATTAGGCCACTTACCCAGCTAGTTAACGGCAGAGTTGTACAATGATCTTTTCACAATGCTATATTTATACAGTTATATTTTATAAACTGTAGAAATCAGATATTTAAACATTGCTAATCATAATGAAGTATGAACCCAGTCTTCCCTGATTGCTCCTGACCTCTTTTTTAATGAATAGAGGCATAAATTGTCACTTGTTCTCTTCCATTATGGAAGGTGTTCCTACTGCTTCACTTGTCCTTCATTTGTTTTACCCTTCCTGAATCTATACTTTTACCTTAACAAATTGCCTAGCATGTGTAGAAGATTTTTTATTTCTACACAGAACACTTTTGCAAAATATTTATATATTTACACTTTAAAAACTCCTTTTAAATTGGATTACTTTTTATCATAGCATCATACTAAGTAAATTCTCATGGACATTGCACTGACCATATGCAGAAAATCAGAAAGGTGGAGGGAATTAGGAGTAATTTATATGCAGGGAAGTGGTTTCAAGTTTGCAAACATAGGTAGACACTGGATGTTTGAAAATAGAATAATTAAGAACTCACATTATTTACGAATTCTATACTTTGGGATATTTTGGATTGCTTTTAAACATAATCTTTTAATATGTGAAAATAAGTAGGCAAGCAATCATATCTTTGCTATGCATCACTGCACAAAATTAAACATATAAAACTATACTGGGCAAAGCAACAGCAAATAGAATGCTAATAATACTAATATTAATATTAATAGACTAAGATAATATTAATAAAAACAGAAACTTGCTTTTCCATTATATAAAGCAAAGAACAATAAATCTACTGTATACATAGGGTCCTCATATTATTTGCTCCTTTCAATTAACTAATATATACAAAGTTAAGAAACTATATTTGTATAATATATTTTTATCATCAGCTGTTGTTCCATAAGACTATTACTTTTTTTAATCAATTTTAAGATTATAACAGATACACAGATTAATTCTGATATAGTAATGTATCATATTGAGGTGCAATACAGACATACTTGGATTATCATATACCTATGAAATGGAAAAGATCTGATTATCAAAAAATTCTATGAGATACAAACCAAAAAATTAATATTACCCAGAATATTCCTTTAAATTGTAAGAGTTATAAAAATAAATTATGTTTTTATAATATAATTATCTAAATTAAAGTGATTGAAGATTATTTAATCAACAAAACTAATATTTGTATTCACTATAAATTCTAACACTATTTTAAAAAAACTGCTTTCAACTAAACAGTGCTTCTACAGATATGGATTTAAAATGACAATGGCAAATTTTGCTCTAAAGCTTAAAAAATGCAAGATTGACTTGTTCAATCTTAATAATGAAATTGATTCGAAAAACTCTATTTGAAAGGAGCACGTCAATTAAGCAATAGAGATTCATATGTTTGCCTGAATCTTTAAACAAAACATTAAGTAATATTACTATTACCTCTCTCCGTCGAGAAGCCCAACATGTTTGCTTGATCTTCCATACCACAGCAGCCACCAATAATAAAGATAAAAAACAACTAGAAAATAAAACACAAGTAAATTTTGTTTTAAACACTTGCAATATATCATGAAACAATAAAAGAAGATGTAGAATATTTTAAAATATATTGAAGTAATCACTTTCCCTTGGTAAATATTCAAGAAAAAAAGAGTAAATTAGAAATTCTTAAAACATTCTCAAGTAAAATCAAAGTATACAGGTGGAAAAAATTATTTATACTCCTTGAGATACATACAGTATAGTCTATCTCTCAGATTTTCTCTGTCAGAAACAATGTAACTTTATAATTCTGTTGGTTTTACATAGCAATAAATCTATCTAGAATTGCTACTGAGTCATAAATTCTGGCAATTTTATAAATTTAAAGATCACACATTTATTCATTTTAAATTATCAGCAACTATCTTATATCTGAGAATATTCCTATAGTTCTGAACTGAAGGTGATTTAGCCCTTTCCCCTCTGCCACTGCCCCCGACCTGGGACATTTAAAAACATCTAGATACATGTTGCTTTTGAACTGTGGTGTTGGAGAAGACTCTTGACAGCAAGAAGATCAAGCCAGTCAATCCTAAAGGAAATCAGTCCTGAATATACACTGAAAGGACTGATGCTGAAGCTGAAGCTCCAATGCTTTGGCCACCTGATGCGAAGAACTGACTCATTGGAAAAGACCCTGCTGCTGGAAAAGATTGAGGGCAGGATGATAAGGGGACAGCAGAGAACGAGATGGTTGGATGGCATCATTGACTCAATGGACATAATTTTGAGCAAACTCTGGGAAATGGTGAAGGACAAGGAAGCCTGGCATGCTACAGTCCATGGGATCGCAAAGAGCTAGACATGACTTAGCAACTGAACAACAAGATGCATGACTGATTATCACACTGCGAGAGAAGTACAACTATACTCTAGCGAGTACAGCCAGGGATGCTACTAAGTATCCTGAAATGCACAGGACTGCCCCCAGTGACAAAGAATCATTCAATCCAAAACATCAGTTGTACTGAAGTTGAGAATCCCTCTATATGCCAATATTTAAATCAAGAAATAACTGTTACAATGTATATACATGTGGTCAGTATGTATGAAGTACAATATGCCATACACCATGATAATGGAGAATATACGTTTTTAGCAGTAATTTGAGACTGGTAAATCTCCAAATAACGGATTTATGTGAATATGATTAATCAATCCCAGCCATACATTACGCTTCTTTTCTCTTCCTTTGCTCTGTGGTCAAAGACTATGCTATGAAAAGACCCAGAAGTGAGTGGAATAGGGCCACTACAGATTCACTGGCCACTGATCATTCCAAAAAGAAAAAAACCCTGGTCTTCACCCCTAAATGATAATCGTTGTATTCATCGATTGATTCACTCATAAGCAGTGTAAATGTTGACACTTTCTTCTCTTGTCAAATCCTTAAATATATTTTTTCTCCTTAAATATATGTTTTTCTCCTTGCCTCACTTAGAGATCTTAGAATGTCTTTCAATGATGACGACAAAGACAACTCTAACACCGATACACTGAGTAGGAACACATTCCAGATAAGTGCTAGGTATGTCACATTAAGAACATTTCCAGATAGGATATACTAGTCTCATTTTAGAAAAGAACAATCCAATGCTCGGAGAAGTTCAAAGTAAGATGCTTACAGTCACACAGAGAGTTTAACTGATAGAGTCAAAACTCAAAATGAGCCATGTAAGCCTCAAACTCTTTCCTCCCCACTTGCTGGGAACTCTGAGCTTGCACACTATCTCACAACAGTTGTTTTACATATTCCCCAGGATCAACAACCAAGGTGCCTTTCTGGTTTTTACATAATTGTCTTTCTCCCTAATATTTATAAACTCATCTGCTTAGTCTAAATTCAATATTTCAGAAGTGCTCAAGTCCCACATCTCCTAAAAAATAAAAAGCAATAACCCTTTTTGATTAATCCTGAAGCTTTCTATAGCTGACTGAGCAAGTGGTCCACATAGCCATTGCCACATCAATCTTCTCATAACCTAGTCTTATTTAGTATCTTATAATTTGGTATCTAATTTTTATACTAATAAAACTGTTACCATTGCTAATTAATGTTTACATAGTATGCAACATTCTATTAGTAACTACTTCCCTCACTTTTTAAAAATTAAATAAACTAGTCTTTTCTCTATCAACTGACTTTTACTTCTCAATTGACAATACCAACCATCCATTCTTTTCCTTCTGAACACTTTATTTTCTCGGCTTCCTTTCATTCTTCTTGACACACTATAGGGTCAATGAAGGTAGACTGCATTCCAGATTCCTTGCTTTAAACTATGGACATCCCTGAAAACTCATTCACAAAACCATGTTGTTATCTACTCTTGCTCTCAGAGAAAGAGCTCAGTTACTCTCATGGCTTCAACCGAGATCTCAATTGGAATAATTTCCAAAAAAGAGTCATTAAACCTGCCAGAATGAGAGCATCTTATTATTAGAAGAGACCTATGAGGTTATTTAGTTCAGACTCCCTCCCAGGAAAGAAATTCCCAGCAGAACCCTGATAGTGATCCAGATCCTAATTAAATATTCATGGTAGCTAAGAAGATGCTGACTCAGGTTAGTGCATTTTATTTTTAAAATAATAGCTCCAACTATGAAATTTTCTATTAACCTGTCTTTCTAACTTTAATTAATCAGTGCTGCTTCTGTCTCTGGGTTACACTGAATCAGTCATTTCCTTCTTCTATATGCTAATACTTCTTTATATAGTTGAAGACACTCACATGATTCTTCTAGCCCAGTGGTTATCAATAAGCAGAGTTTTACCTTCCAGGGCACATTTGGCAGTGGCTGGAGACATTTTTGGTTGTCAACACTTGGTGCACACAAAGGGATGCTGATAAATATGCTACAATACAGAGGCCAGTCCACCTCCCGATCACAAAGATTTTCCCCAGCCCAACTTGCCAATAGTGCTGAAACCCTGTTCTAGTCTGAATTGCTGGCACAGCAGTTAGACTTCCCATGTTATTTCCAGGTTAACATGAAAATGTTGAAATATGTTACTGAGAATTGATAATTTATATATAGTCTAAGGATCCATTTAACTGAATTTAAGTCCTACCATATAAGAATCTTAACATGAGATAAATCTGCCATATACAAACTGAACTCAAGAATAACACTCATAATAATAGGAACTAACATCTACTGAGTAATATGTACAAAGCGCTGCATGATATGCTTTACATACATTAATTCTTTCATTACCACAATCACACATGCTATACATTCATTTTAAAGATGAGAAAGTTGAGGTCATGAAGTGTTTATGTAAATTGTCAAAGTTACCAAAGTCTTAAATTGAAAGTACTCCCCTTTATGTTGCCTTGTCTATTATTTTCCAGCTAATGTCAAAACACATTCAATTTTATCATCCCTTATACTCAATCGGACATCACATCTTGCCAACTGTTTCTCTCACAATGGCTGCAGTAGTAGGCAATAGCATAAGCAACAAAATCCATTCACATTTAAACACAACCTAAATACCAATAAAAAGTATTCATATTTGAAAATCAGTAATTCACAATATCCTCCCCTCCAAAATAGTTACAGGATCAAGGTTCAGTTTAGGACAGTAAAGACTTGTCAAATTTCTCCATTGGGAATTTAATCTTTTGGACCTAAACTTCATGATACAGATAAAGAATGTCACTTTTACATGTACCCCAATGTTCATCACAGCACTGTTTATAATAGCCAGGACATGGAAGCAGCCTAGATGCCCATCAGCAGATGAATGGATAAGGAAGCTGTGGTACATATACACAATGGAATACTACTCAGCCATTAAAAAGAATACATTTGAATCAGTTCTAATGAGGTGGATGAAACTGGAGCCTATTATACAGAGTGAAGTAAGCCAGAAAGAAAAACACCAATACAGTATACTAACACATATATATGGTATTTAGTCAATCAGTAAAGATAACCCTGTATGTGAGACATCAAAAGAGACACAGATAAATAGAACAGTATTATGGACTCTATGGGAGAGGGCGAGGGTGAGATGATATGGGAGAATGGCATGGAAGCATGTAAATTATCATATGTGAAACAAATCGCCAGTCCAGGTTCAATGCATGATACAGGGTGCTCAGGGCTGGTGCACTGGGATGACCTGGAGGGATGGAATGGGGAGGGAGGTGGAAGGGGGGTTCTGGAGGGGGAAAACATGTACATCCATGGTGGATTCATGTCAATGTATGGCAAAACAAATACAATATTGTAAAGTTAAAAAATAGAAAATAAACTAATTAAAGAAAAAAAAGAGTTGTCACTTTTATAGTGATACAGAAAGCCAGTATAAAATTTTTCAGTTGTAATGATTTTTCCTCCTTGAGAAGAGGAGTTACACACTTTAGGGGTCTTCATGTTTTCTATGTTAATTCATACTAGGTTGGTAATAAAATGTAAAGAGAGATTATGCTGATGAGAAATTGGTAAAATCAATAAATAGTTTAAGAAAATTTTCTTCTAATATTCTAATAACCTCCAATAAATATTAAAAATTCAATAAAAATATATCTCAATTTCTGGCATATAGTAGTTGTCATTAAACCTTTACTAACTGAATAAAATTGGTTAATTGATTTGAATATCTTATCATTTTTTCTGAAACTGAATGCCTTTTTTTGGCATTATTATCCTTATGGCAAAGTAAATACTTTATAAAGCTTTTTTATTTCTACTAAACTACACAGCAAATAAAACTTATAGTTCTTATTAAAAATCTACATAAAATAAAATCCAGTGAATTAAGCACTTTCACTTTATTAAAAGGCAAACAAATAAATGAAAACACTTAACTTATCCAGCATAATTGAAATGTTAACACTCATCCTTTTGTGACTGTTAGAAAATGCCAGTATCTACCGACAATCCTGGAAGCCTGAAGAATCACAACATTTTCATCAGTCTAATTTCACTGGTGGCACAGTGCCTTACATACCACTCTGCCCCTTCCACCTGTTCCCTTTTGCACACTGAACTTTAAGTGAGTGATAAATGAACTTTGTATTATTATTATCTAAAGTGACCAAGATTCTGGGTTTATCTGCTCCAATTAGCTTTTCCCTAATATATTTCTTAGGTCAACGGTATTAATGGGCAAAATCAAACATCCTTTAATCTGATATTGCAGCAAGTTTGTCCGAGAAAAATTAGTTTTGCTGCTGTCTTTCAGATCTCTTTTTCTATTGTATTTTACAATAGCTTGGATTGTTCTTTGGTATAGGTATTGTGGAGGGGGCAGGGGTACAGGAGGTAACTGAGCTGTCTTTTTTTTTTTTTTAAGTCTGCTGTATAATAGCCTAGAAGATGGGAACTATTAAACACCCTTCAAAAAATCCTCCCAATAGAAACAGGAAAAAGAGAAAAGAAAAGAAACTCTTAAAAGCAAATGTATAAACTACAAGGATTTAAAAAAAAAAGGAAACATAGGACTCAGGGAGAGATATTTCAATAATTTGATTTGAACCTTCATAAAATGGTCATTATGGAAAAAATGTGAAAAAATAAGGAAGTCATTAGGTAGTCTCATTTAGGGAAAATTAAAAAGAATTCAAGAAAAGTAACACAGTGTGGTGTAAGGTTATATTGTAAAGCAGGGTTTTAGTGACAAAGAAATACTCGCTAGTGGTAATCTAGTCAGCCAAATGCAAAAAGAGATAACATTGTCAAGATTTTATAGAAATTTAGGTTAAGTGATCATAGAATTTGTCTTGAATGCATTTTTTAAAAGATGCTTTTATTTCTCTGAAAAAAATGAAGAAACTAGGGAATTGTTTTGAAATACAGAAACATAAGATTATAAAAATTCATTTACTTCTTAATTACTACTATTGCAGAAAATATATCTTAAAGCTTTTAAAAAGCACCTTCCTAACACTTGAAGTATATTTTTGTCTTAACCAACTAAAATGTTCACAAAGTATATTATCAACTTAGAATGCAATAAATCTGCATATTAAAAAAATTACTTGTTTCTGTCATCATATTTGCAAAGATGAAAACCCAGCAAAGCCTAGGGGGTGAAACTGGAGAAGCAATATGTTCACAGCATAAATTGCTACAAACTTTTTTGAGGGTTGATAAGCAAGGGTTAACTATACCTTAGAAGGCACTGTCAGTTAAGATGATTTCAAATACAAGTAACACAAACTAACACAAAATGGGATAAACAGTCTTGGAATTAAACAGATTTTACACTGCCTGCTATGAACTGAACTGTGTTCTCCCAAAATTCTTATTTTTGAAGCCCTAACACCCAATATTTGGAGACAGGGGATTCAGGAGCTAATTAGGTTAAATAAAGTCATAAGCGAGCGGCTGCTGCTGCTGCTAAGTTGCTTCAGTCGTGTCCGACTCTGTGTGACCCCATAGACGGCAGCCCACAGGCTCCCCCATCGTTGGGATTCTCCAGGCAAGAACACTGGAGTGGGTTGCCATTTCCTTCTCCAATGCACAAAAATGAAAAGTGAAAGTGAAGTCGCTCAGTCATGTCCAACTCTTTGCGACCCCACGGACTGCAGCCTACCAGGCTCCTCCATCCATGGGATTTTCCAGGCAAGAGTACTGGAGGGGGTCGCCATTGCCTTCTCCGCATAAGCAAGGGAACGGATGCAACAGGATTAGTGTTCCTGTAAGAAGAGACTGGAGAGTGTTTTTTTACTTTCTCCTTCTCCCTTTACTGCCCCCCTGCCTGTCTCTCCCTCTTCCCATGGGTACACACTGAGGAAAGCCGCCAAGTCCAAAACTGTGAGATTATAAAAGTTCTGTTGTTAAAGTCACTCAGTCTGTGTTAGTTGCATACGGGAGCCTGAACAGACCCTCTTCAAAGTAAAAAAGAAGAATAATTTGCAGGTCTGTTCTGGTGAAGGCTTTGGCTACATTTCTCTCTGTTTTCTGAACTATACACTCTGTTGTGCATCAGCTTTATTCTCAGGCTTGTTTTCCTCTTAGATACAAAAATGAATGTAGCAGTTCCAGATTTACATCACACACAATCATGCACACCCACTATTTCCCAATCATTTGGTGAACTGAAGGCTGTGAACTTACTAGCTTTAGCCCACCCATGACGCTGGTGGGAGATCAATTCCTCCCAAATTGAATCATCACTACATAGGCATGTGGAAGGAATTAAATGAAGTTGGGAAAGAATCCATAAAATCTACTACAGATATCATTTATGAAACATTTGTAGAAAAACATCAAAATGAACCCCCCAAAATTGCTAACAGACTTAAAAATATACAGAGCACATTTGTTAACTATACAGTCCTTTCTTGAAATATTTTCCAGAAAATAGAGTGCTCTAAAGCCTCATTGGCAAACTATTAAAAAGGCAAGCAACATACCATAAGGAAGACCTTCCTGGTTAACTCCTCCTATTACAAATCATGTACATGGATAACACCTTAATCTTACAAACTTATACAAAAATTATTAAGGTCAATGTATACAGTATTCTTTTCTACACTCCTTTTATTTAAAGCACACATTTTGAAACCACATAGATAGGATAAAAAGTTTCAAATACAAAATGTTCTAAATACTTTAAAAGAAGTAAAAACAGTTTTTCTAAAACATTAATGCACAGCACACATAGAGAAATGATAAATCCACAGCTCAATGAATTATTCCAAAGAAAATACACCCACATAACCACCACCTGGGGCTTCTCAGGTGGCATTAGTGGTAAAAAGAACCCGCCTGTCAATGCAGAGGACATGAGAGACATGGGTTCCATCTCTGGGCAGGTTAGTTCCCCTGGGGGATGGCATGGTAACTCACTCCACTATTCTTGCCTGGAGAATCCCATGGACAGAGGAGCCTCACAGGCTACAGTCCATAGGCTCGAAAGAGCTGGACACGACTGAAGCGACTTAGCACATAGGCAAGCAACCACTGCAGTAAAGAAACAGTACTTTACCCATCCCCTCTTCCTCAAAGGTCACGATCATAAAAATTTTTAGCACCACAGTTTGTTCCTGCCTATTTCTGAACTTTATACAAATGTAACCTTAAAATATTATTTTAGTTTTAGCTTCTTTTGTTCAACACTTTGTTGATGAATGCCATCCATATTGTTCTTTGAGGATTAATCTGTTCTTTTTTTCATTGTTCCATATTCTATTAGGTTTAGGTATTTGGGTTATGCCAAGGTTTTAGCTATTTGAAACGCACTACTATGTCTGTTTAACGTGACTTTTGATGGAATGGAATAGCTGGATCAACAGAGGATGTAAACTCAACTTTACAATATAGTCAAATTATTTTCAAAGTTGCTGCACCAATTTCTAGACTACCAGAAGTGTTTACAGTTCCATGACCACTCCAATATTTGATCTGTATAGTCAACAAAGGTCCGCATAGTCAAAGCCATGGTTTTCCCAGTAGTCATGTACTGGCCCATAAAAAAAGGCTGAGTGCTGAAGAACTGATCCCTTTGAACTGTGGTGTTGGAGAAGACACTTAAAAGTCCCTTGGACAGCAAGGAGATCAAACCAGTCAATCCTAAAGGAAATCAACACTGAATACTCATTGGAAGGACTGACGCTGAAGCTGAAGCCCCAATACATTGGCCACCTGATACAAGGAGCCAACTCTTTGGAAAATACCCTGATGCTGGGAAAGACTGAGGACAGGAGGAGAAGGGAGTGATACAGGATGAGATGGTTGGATGGTATCACCGACTCAATGGACATGAGTTTGAGTAAACTCTAGGAGATGGTGAAGGACAGGGAAGTCTGGCATGCTGCAATCCATGGGGTCACAAAGATTTGGAAACAATTGAGTGATTAACAATAAAATTTTGTTCTTTCCAGCCACTATGATAGGTGTACAGGAAACAGTATTACATTGTGGTTTTAATTTGCATTCCCTGATAAAAACTAAATGGAGTACTTTTTTATATTTTGTTAGCCACTTTTATATTCTTTTTTGTGAAGTGCTTGTTCAAGTCTATTGCCATGTTGGGGGAGAGGTAATGAGATTTAAGATTGTTTTTTATTGACTTACATATTATGCATTGTGACTATAAGGCCTTTGTCCTTTATATAGCATGTGAGTATTTTGTACTACTGGATGGCTTGATTTTCCATGATGCTAAAGACATCTTCTAATGACAAAAATTGTTAGTTTTACTGTAATTTTATTGAAGTGCTTTGTGTGTTTGTTTATTTCTAAGGATGTGAAGAATTCCCATATTATTCTCCAGATACTTCATTGCTCTCCCTTTCTTCCTGGAATTTATTTTTACTATTAGTATGAGGTAGAAGTCAAATGTTACTTTTCTCAATATGGATAGGTAACAGATCCAACACGTAATAAAGTTTTTCTTAAAGATATGAATAAATATTGACAGATACTCCCTGACTTGCTAACCAAGCTGAAGAATGGCCCACTTCCATCACAGCCCTCTCTGATGTATCAAATTTACAGAGGGACTGAGGTCTTACTTATCCTATAGAAATGTTAGTATTATCATAGAGATATTTTACTTTAGTTATCTGTAGGCTGTGCTTACAATGCACCCAAAGCTTTTTCGGTTCTATTTGAGTCTGTCCTGTGTGTTCTGTCTAAGGCCTGGGCAGAGTTCTAACCATTAGCCTCTTCTTAAATTTTTTGGTATGCTAATTAGGAAAAGCGCCTCACATGGAAGATTCCAGAAATTCAACTTTCAGTTCAGTTCAGTTTAGTCACTCAGTTGTGTCCAACTTTTTCCAACAGACCCCATGGGCTGCATGTAGCACACCAGGCTTCCCTGTCCATCACCAGCTCCTGGAGCTTGCTCAAACTCATGTTCATGGAGTCAGTGATGCCATCCAACCGTCTCATCCTCTGCCATCCCCTTCTCCTCCTGCCCGCAATCTTTCCATCATCAGGGTCTTTTCCAATGAGTCAGTTTTTCGCATCAAGGGGCCTAAGTATTGGAGCGTCAGCTTCAGCATCAGTCCTTCCAATGAATATTCAGAACTGATTTCCTTTGGATGGACTGGTTTGATCTTTTTGCTCTTCAAGGGACTCTCAGGAGCCTTCTCCCACATCACTGTTCAAGAGCATCAATTCTTTTGCACTCAGATTTCTTTATGGTCCAACTCTCACATCCATACGTGACTACCAGAAAAACTGTAACTTTGACTATACAGACCTTTGTCGTATAAAGTTCAGCTTTCTGGGATGGCTTTTCTCTCTCTGACATTTCCCAAACTTTTTCTGGACTTCACTTTTCCTTCCTCTGGCATATAACTACGCAATTCTGTGATTGGACCACACTCTGCGTTGGGAGGACAATGAAGATGGAAAAGCAGTGGACTTGTATAGACTCTCTTATGATCACAGTTCCACATTACCTAGAAGACTCGCAACTCTTGGGGATCTTACTCTAGCAGCTTTCCACTCCCAGGCATTTTAGCTGCAGCTAATGTCACTGTCTCAAGGCTGCTTGGAATTGGGGATGAGTAAGTTTTTGAAAAGAGAGGAAAATTGGGGGGTGGATCTCCCCTACTCTCTTTGTAGCTTTAAGACTTTCCTTTTCCATAGCGTAAGTCAGAAATAGAGGATCTGGGGACTTCCCCAGCAGCCCAGTGGTTGAGCCTCTTCCTTCCATTGCGCCTGCGTGCAGGTTTGATCCCTGGTCAGGGAAACCTGTGGCTCCCAGGTTCCACATGCCACAAGGTGTGACCGAAAATTTTTAAAAAAAGAACTGGAGGATTTTTCCAGGATGTTTTCTGTCTAGACCACAATAGTCACTTTACGTTTTCAGACCGCATTGAGGCTCAAGTCAGGGGAGACTGGAGGGGAAAAACTATTAACTTTCAAACATTTCAGGGTGTTTCTGAATTCTGGTGTTCTTCCCTGATCTGTCCAATGAAACTACCCAAGCACATCATCCAGGTTTTATAGTTGAGACCAGTGGGACATAAAGAGAGATGTATGGTTATGTAGTGTTTCCTGGAACTGGAAACTAGATGATGAATTGATTTTTGACAAAGTTGCAAAAGCATTTCAGAAGGAAAGACCAGTCTTTTAAAGATATTCAATGTCAGCCATTAGAGAAACGCAGATTAAAATGATAAGATACTACCACGGGCTTTCCTGGAGGCTCAGGTGGTAAACAATGTGCCTGCAGTGCGGGAGACCAGAGTTCAATCCCTGGGTCAGGAAGCTCCCCTGGAGAAGGGCATGGCAACCCATTCCAGTATTCTTGCTTGGGAAATCCCATGGACAGAGGAACCTGGTGGGCTACAGTCCATGGGGTCACAATGAGTCGGAAAAGACTGAGCACCTAACAAGATACTACCACATCTGAATGGCTAAAATAAAAAATTCTGACAGTACTAAGCATTGAGGATTTGAAACAACCAAAACCCTCATACTTTGTTGGTGGCAAGGCAAAATGATACAGTTACTCTGAAAAATAGTTGCAGTTATTATAAAGATAAATATACATTTACCAAATGATTCAACAATCTTACTTCCAGCTATTTATTCTAAAGAAACTAAAACTTGTGTGTGCACAATCCCTAGAAAAGTTATGTATCTTGTCCATGGCAGCATTATTCATAGTTGCCAAGAAGTGTAACAAGTCATATCTATCCAAGGGTGGGTGAATAAACAAAACTGGAGTCTATTCATTCAGTGGAATACCACTTAACAACAAAAATGAAATGAACTACTGATGGAACAAAATATCAACTTGGGTAAATCTTAAAAGGAGTATGCTAATGGAAAGTAATCAGTCTCAGGAGATAACATATTGTATGTTTCCATGAATATGACATTCTGGAAAAGGAAAAACTCTAGAGACAGGGTACCAGCCAGTAGGTGCCAGGATTTATGGATGAAGAAAAAGCGTTAGCGTAAAGGAAGCCCTATGAAGGATTCTTTGCCATTCTGGACTGGTCTACGGCAGAGTGGATGATTACAAGAGACTATACATATTTTAGAATTCCTATGGCTGCATCCCAGCAACTGGAATTTTACTGCACATAAATTTTAAAAGACTTTATAAAGGAATGAAAAACAAAACAGACAAGAAATAAACCAGATACCTCCAAAGAAAAAGTGATTGTAAGATAGCAAATTTGTGGAGAACATGAGAGGAGGCATATAATTTTAGGCCGGGTTTCAGCGGAACTTGTGAGTCTAGTTTGAATTATAAATGTGAAGGGAAGCTTTTAAACAATGGATTCTCATAATTTCTGTTAAAAATCATTTTTGTTGTTTTGAATACAGTAGATTGATAGAATGAAGGAAGAATCGGGTTTTATGCATGGGATTAAGAGAAATGTATTGACATTAGGGAAGTAGCAGTACCCATAACTCAGCTAGAAAATACTATTAATAGAAAAGAGAGCTGTTTGCCAAGACAGAAAGTTTAGGACATGTTGATTTTGAATTGTTAGTCAACATTCTGGTGAAAACGTGATGTTACTGATATCACTCTTACAGAAGTATGTTTCAATCTATAGTGTTCTAAATCTCAGCACTGAAAATTAGACATGGAGCACTGGTTTAGCTAAGTTGCAATAAACTTGGCACAATTATTATTTTATTCGAGCCATATTTGATATTTTGGTTTAAAAGAACAGTTGGGATCTATATGTCTGTTTTCTTCTATAGCAAAGCCAGGGAGAGAATTCCTGAAGAAACCTCCAAAATAATAAGATGTAATTAATGTTTTCTACTTAGGGAAATCTGTATCTTCAGGCCTCATTTCCCTTAACATATCTATTATCATAATTTTACTTTGGAAGAGGAGGACTACTATTTTTCATTCTACCAGCATTCTTTGTTCTTACAGCATTTAAAAAAAGAATCTTTATACCACATACCCCTCTGGGCTATGCCATTTTGATACTAATGAATTAGGTTTACCTCTCTCCCTGTTACATCCCTCCTTTTCGACTTTTGAAATATCTTCGTGGACAACATGATTGCTTCATTTTCCTAAATCTTGATCACTGTATTAACTTTAAATTATTCTTCCCACTCACGTTCTTACTTCTATAAGGTCATCTTTGATTATTCTTGTTTTTAATTGCTTAACTCCTACTTCTTTCTTTTTCTATTCTTTAGATTCCTAAACCTTTCCTTTCTGGATCCTCCAAAATAGTATCACCATTTCTTTTGGCACTTTATACCCACTAAGATGGCTATAACCAAAAAAAGAGAGATTAAAAAAAGAAGTGTTAACTAAGAATATGGTGAAACTGGAACCCTCATACATTCCTGGTGAGAATGTAAAATGGGGCAACTCATTTGGAAAACAGTTTGCCAGTTTCTCACAATGCTAAATCCAGAGTTACCATATGACTCATCACTGCCCCTCCTAGGTACATACTCAGGAGAAACAAAACATATCGCCACACAAAAACTTGAACACAAATGTTCATAGTGGCATAATTCACAAGAACCAAAAAGAGGTAAAAATTCAAATGCCCATCAACCAAAAAAGGAGAAATGAAAGGTGTCTTATGCATACAGTGGAATATTATTTAGCAATAAAGAGCAATGATACACTGATACATATGACATCATGGACAAATCTTGTAAACACTGTGATAAGTGATAGCAGCCAGTCACAAAGAACAGATACTGTATGATTCCATTTTTATGACAATGTTCAGAATAGGATAATCTATAGACAGGAACTAGATTAGTGACTGCTTAAAACTTAGCATGTCTGAGAGGGATGGGAAATGACTACAAATGTGTATACAGTTTATTTTGGGGGTGATGAAAATGTTCTAAAATTACTGTGAAGCTGGCTGCAAAGCCATTGAATTGTACAATTTAAATGGATGAGTTACACTTCAAATATTTCAAGAAGGCTATTTTTAAAAATAAATTAAAATTAGAAATTAGAAAATGAGTTGAAAATTAGACAACTGTATGTAAAACTGAAAGTTTCAAATTTTCTAGTGTTCCTATATGATTTAGGAGTAGAAAAAAAGACATCGATTAACATTAATGCTGGTTAGAAAAAATACACATGTTAAAATTTAAGGGTAGTCAATAAAGAAAAAATATAAAATGTATAATTCCTAAACTGATAAAAGGAAAAATATAAAGGGTATTAAAAGGACGTTCAATTTCTTAGAAAGCAGGGGAGAAGAAAGACGACTTGAGAAAGCATTTTAAAAAGTGAGAAAAATGACAAAAAAACCCCACTAAAATACATCAATAATCACAATAAATAGAAATTCATTAAGTCAGAGATTTTTCAGATTATTAAAAGGGAATAAATGATGTCCAGATATTTGTGGTGTACAAGAAACATTTAAAATCTAATAAGATAAAAAATGCTGAAAGTAATGAAGATAGATTCACGAGGGAAAGTCTAACAAAATGAGACTAAGTTTACAGAAAACAAGATATAACTTAAGACAGAAATTTCCCTAGAGACAAAGAGAATTCAAAATTGTTCAAACAACAATTCAACTCCTCTTTAAATAATGGATAGGACATCAGAGAAACAGAAGAAAGGAAGCAGAGGATTAGAACAACGCAATAAACCAACCAGTTAACAGACATACATAAAACACATTCTCAACAACAGGATACACGTTCTTCTCGAATGCACATGAGATATTGTCCAGGCTATACCATATTTTAGGTCACAAATTGTCTCAACAAATTTAAAACAATAGCTATCATGAAAAGTATCTCCTTCAACCACAGCAAAATAAAGCTAGAAATAAATTAACAGAAAATAACCTGGAAATTCCACAAATTTGGGGAAATGAAACACCAGACTCTTGAACAACCAACAGCTCATAGAAGAAATCACAAGGGAAATTAGCAACTACTTAGAGACGAATGAAAATGAAAACAGAGAGTATTAACACGGACGGGACTCAGCACAAGCCGTGCTGAGGGAGAAACGTTCAACTATACATGTTCCCATGGAAAAACAAGAAGGTTCTCAAATCAACAACCTCACTTCAAACTTAAGGAATTAGAAAAAGAACGAAACCCAAAGTCAGCAGAAGGAAGGAAATAATAAAGATTACAACAGAGATAAGTGAAATACAAAATAATACAGAAAACTCAACATAGCCAGCAACTGGTTCTTCAAACAGAAAAACGAAACTGACAAACTTTTGGCCAGATTTACCAAGGGGAAGAAAAAGGCAAGAAGATTCAACTTACTAAAAATAAATTAAAAATAAATATCGTATAGATAATACTACTCATCCTATAATAATAAAAAGGATTTATTAGAGTGTACTATGAACAGCAAGGGAGGCCCGATCCTGAGAGATGCATAACTCCTCTGTACATGCAGTTTGACTTGAGGACTCACCATTGACCTTGTCAGACTTTCGGACTGCAATGTAATCTAAATTACACTGCACTGTAATTAGGCTCTTTCATTCAACTTTCCTTTCTTCCTGCTCTACTTCACAAATGTCAGATTGGCACTGTGATCTAAAAGATCTCTCATCTTCTCCCCTGATCTTTCTGTCACAAGAGTTCCCCCTAATACATTTACTGTATGGCTAATGCCATTCTGGTCTTCATTTCTCTGAGGACTAATGGTCTAAGATATCAGGAGGTAAAATGGAGATTTGTAATTGGCTCACTCACTACTTGGCAGGCTAAAAGGAAACCATCCATGTTGCTTGATTCATCCCTGGAAGAAGACTTCAACTGCTAAAGATTTCACCAGTGGTGATCTGGGAAAAATGTTTTCAAAAGAGAGTGGAGTTGGATAATTACTGAATATTTGTATTAATCCTGCAAAGAGCTAATGAGAGACTGAAGGCCATTAACAAATATTACAGGCTAAATATAAGATCCAGAGGGTCTCTTTTATACCTTTAATTTAGGCCCTTATCCCTGACAGTGGAAGAGCCAATATGAATGAGCAGCAGACTAATGATCTAAGGGTGAGAGTTGCAGAGTTCCAGAGATGATAGACTGCTTAGATAGAGCAGTCCTCTTATGTAAAGACAATGGCCATGGTTGGGAAAATTGGAGCTCTTGAAATATGGGATAGGAGTATCTAGAATGAAATATCTAGATGGATGTTTTTGAGGAAGTCAGTTCTACAACTATAGAGACAATAGGGTTGTTCCCTCAACAAGCTGTCAACGTCTCCTCTCCTCGTTGCTAGACTGATAACTAGGGTTTAATGACAGCATAATGCATCTTGGCCTGATAAGAAAGGAAGGAGATTATATACTTGGAAGAGTTGCAAGAATGGTCTAGCAGGTACTGGCAACAGCCAGGGGAGTATAAAAGGAATTAGAAATCAGTGGTATCTAATCACAGGGGATGGAATGTAAGCCCGGATCAGCAAGAATTCATGAATTTTGGTGTGCAGTCTCAGGACCAGGAAATGCAACACCCCATGGAAATGACTCCAGGGGATGGTACAAAGTTGATGAAGAAGTGACTCTTAGAAGTCTAGATAAAGCAATGGCCAACGCAAAGTGAAATGAAAATGCCTGAGTTCCCCAAGAAGATGGAAGAGAAAGAATAAAGAAGCTGACAGGAGGAAATGTGGCAGAAAGACTGTATTATGTAAGGTCAGAAGAACTACCAGAAGATTACTTTCCATGGGACGCATCATTCACCAAGGCCATGAGGAATCTGCTGATGAAAGGGCAGTGGTGGCTTTCTTCTGAAGATCAAAGCTGAGAACAGCAGAGGCAGTGACAGAGCTAGGTGTTAAGTGATGGGAGCCCCAAAGTAAAAAAGACCAAGGGTCATTGTTTAACTGACAGAATTCAGGGGTCACAATTAGGATAATGATCAACAAGCCTGGAGAAGCAGACAAGGGTGTTGGCCAACAAAGAACTGTGGGATGACTAACAATGGATGGTATCTACAAGAGGGGCAAAATAGGTTAGCACCAGCTAACAATGGTGCTACTTAACATTACTTGAAGTACAAATGGAGGAGTAAAGGCTGAGGCTTGTTGCCCCAAAAGACAATTGTGATCCTCTGCTCAGTTCCAAGATGAGTTAATTTACAAATCCAGAATCCATTGACTGAACAGGTAACTGAGTTCATAGAAGAAAGGTTGTTTTGAAACATCTTGGAAAGTGTATAAAATGATCCCCAAAGGAACATGTGTATGACTACTTTATAAAGAGATTTGTGCTTATTTGGGTATATACACAAGTATATTTCTGGGTATATATTCAGTGCAAGACAAATTAATAGATATTTTCATTACTATAAGACACAGGGTAAGCAATGAGAGATAGCCAATGACTAGAACACCATCATGGCCCCTTGTTAGAGTCGGGGTGTCTCCAGGGTCCACATAACAAATTCTGGCTAAATCCTGGCTCATACTGGGCAAACTGTGTCTATACATCCACCCTGTGACACTTTGGCCATCAGATTGACTGACTCATAGGAAAAGTGATGGACAGGGAGAGAGGGGACAACAGAGGATGGACGGTTGGATGGCATCACTGACTCAGTTTCATGATGGACAGAGAAGGTGCAGTTCATGGGGTCACAAAGAGTCAGACACAACTTAGCGACTGAACAAGAAGTGATAATTTCCTTACTTTTCAAGTGTATAATTAGAATTTATGTACAAAGTGGTTACAGTAAACCCCTACATTGTGTCTCTGGCCTGTGAGGTAAGATCTATCATAGTAGGAAAGACCAAGTGGCAACCTCTGAAAATACCCTCCATCTGGTCAAGATGGTAAATCAAAAACATTATGTAATCCTTGTAGGCAAGTGAAAATTAGAACCACCATTAAAAATCTAAATGGTACAGGGTCCTTGCTGTATCTCCATTTAATTTACCAGGCTGAACTCCTTTAAAAACTCAGACTTTTCAGATTCACACAGACTTGCTTTCCCATTTTACATAGAAAAGTCTTTATTTCTTAAATGATTTCTTTCAATTTTTTAATTACTCATTATTATATTTTACTGTATACTACAGACTCTAACAACAACACCTTTAAATTCTATTATGATAAAGGACATATATATGTGTGTATGTTTATGTATGTCTTGAATACCTTCGCTGTTCACCTGAAACTATCACAACTATACCCCAATACAAAGTAAAAACCTAAAAGGACTGAGATTTGGAGGTACTAGGTAATCTGCTTAGATGGCACAGAAAGCTAAGATCAGAGCCAGGCTATGACTATAAATGATCTAACTAGTACTGACTGAATTACGTTTACCACCAGAACTATTCCCGATATAAAAGCAAAAAACTGACACTGGCCTCCTTTAAACCTTGGCTAAATGAAAGGCTGACATTTTATCTATACTACTTCAGTGATACAGAGACAGCAATAGCAGTAATAGTGGCCTGAATGAAGGCTATCCATAAATGCTGAACTATCTAAAACTCTCTTAAAATTTAACAGTAAGTCTACTTAATATAAAAATAAACTTAAAAGTATTCTGTCCATGATTTTCCTTAACAATGAGATAATTTAAAATCATCTAATTTACATTTCGCTACTAACAAAAAATTTAAATGATAAAAAACCCATCAAATACATTTTATCTCACACAATAATTAGAGTACATTACTTTGTCTATGATGTCAACATAATAAATAGCATCATCTCTAAGACATGGTACACATTAACACTTGCTTTCTTTTACTTAATAAAAGAGCTATTGAACTTAAACACGCACACAAATTCAAAAGATTAAAATAAAACCCTAAACATTTAAATAATTTATATATTCAGCTTTGTGAATTTTTATACAAAATAAACTTTTCAGTATATTAACATCTACATTATCCTGTCAAAAACTTTTATTTTTGTGCATTAAATAAAGCTTATTCAATTATAACTTCTAACACTTTTCAAAAACATTGTAACATCACTAAGTTTTAATATCCCTTAATAGTCACAAGTACAAAATCAGAAAAATGTTTAAATATACTTAAGATGTTTCCTCAAATTTCATCTTTAAGGGACAAATTTAAATATGAATGAACTTTGCAATGTTAGTAAGAAATATGCTTTAGCATTAAATTTTGGAAATTAGTATTTTTAAGGGACATAGACAAACCTGATTGCTTTAAAAGCAAAGTGACTAATATGGCAAGGATTCTGACAAGAAGCAAATAACTGAACAGATAATGTGTGAATTGGAGAAAAGAGTTTAGAAAACTGGAAGGCCATAAATGGAGATGAGGGAATTAGACTTGCTATGTATGGGCCCATATGGGTAAATTAGAATAGCTATCACAGGGAGGCAGATTTCATCTCAATTATAAAGAACAACTAATTATCTGAAGATAGAAAATGCTATCACAAGAGATGTTCTGTTTCCTGCCATTAAAGGCATTCAGGCATAAGTTAGATCAGTGGTTGGACAAATTATGTCCACAGGCAGAATTCAGCCTGTGTGCACTCTAAGTCACTTTTAGTAGTGTCCAACTCTGTGACTATGGACTGTAGCCCACCAGGTTCCTTTGGCCATGGGATTCTCCAGGCAAGAATACTGGAGTGGGTAGCCATGACCTCCTCCAGGGGATTTCCCCCACCCAGGGATGGAACTCAGGTCTCTCATGTCTCCTGCATTGGCAGGAAGGTTGTTTACCACTAGTGCCAACTGGGAAGCCCATAATTCAGGCTACCAGCTATTTTTATTCTACTAAAGGTTTATTGGAACATAAATAGTCACTCCCATTTGTTTCCAAACTGACTCAGGCTGCTTTAGCACCACAGACACCTTATAGCCCACAAATCTTGAAATTATTTACTAACCAGCCCTTTATAGAAAAATGTTTGGTCACTCCTGTGGATAAGGGACTAGGAATTCAAGTACTGTATGGTAACTTGATAAGATAACCAATACTTATCACTTACTTAGGTGCAGAGGAAGTACTGGGCACACCATCTGTGTCAAGGACTGGGTTTAACAGGTTCTTTACTGTACAAAGCAGCCCAGACAACTAGGTGAGTGAAGGTCAAAATCATCTGCATCTTTGTGCTGTGATGTGGGGCTATGTCTACCAGAAGGAAGAGACACAATTGTCTAATTCACACAAAAGCACCCTGTGGACCACTGTAAGCTGTACATATCATAATCATGTTAATAAAGATAATATTCTTTCTTTTTTTGTTTTTAAATACTGAATTGACCAACTAGGTCTTTTTATTTGATTGGAGTATAACTGCTTTATAATGTTGTATTAGTCTCTGCTGTACAGTGCAGTGAATCATCTACATGTATACATATGTCCCCTCCCTCGAGAACCTCCCTCCCCACCTACCCCATCCCATCCAACTAGATGACATGTCTCAGATATTCTATCACTGAAACTCAGCTTCTTCTCCTCACCCATTGTTTATTTACATCCCATGGAAATGAACATAAATGTTCTATGAAAAGAACTTTTAGGTTTTGAGAAATGCTACAAACGCTATCCTCTCTTTTAGAACAATACACTGCAAATTAACACATTAAAAACTGTGAGAAAAAAATCTGAGGAACTCAGTTAAAAACAAACCAAAAGAGACCTGTTTAACTTTAGTATACATAGTATTTTCCAAACATATTTACTTATGGAACCCTTTTTAGTGAGCCTCCTGTTAACATCTCAAATAACTAAAGTTCTAGGAAATTATGGTATATTCTAGGTCACATTTAGTACTTCCAGATTACATGCTCTTTGAGGGCAAAAAAATACATCCTTTCTCTCATCCCCTATAGATTTTATCACATTGCTAAATACATACAAAATAACCTAACAAATCCAAGAAATTGATTTTAATGCTAGGAAACGTAGCTAATCAATATGATGAAAACACTGTTAATTTCATTAATTAAAACAGGCTTTAATTACTTATGTGACAGGAGAACACATGGTTATCATCTTCTTTCCACTAAATTAACTAACTATTAAATAGAACTACAGCAAAATAATCCTGCAATAGTACTTGTCGAATATATTTCTTCTGGTCTGCGGTATATATTTAAGTACATAAAACTATACAAGACACACTGTATCATATTCAAGGTTAAAGAACTGATATTACCTAACAGATTGACAGGACATCAGAATCCAGATTTAACACATTCAAAGCCAATAAAAGCAAATTACCTGAAGAAGGTGACAAAAAACTGCACAAGATCCATGATTGTGTTGTGTTGTGAGAATGCAATCTGAAAAATCAAAATAAAAGGAAGTTTGAAGCTTACTGAATCTATGTTCTTCTTCAAAGTGGTGATGTTTCATGGCATTTGTAAATACAATATTTATAAATCATCAAGAAATTTGGATTACCATATTATAAAGCATATGTGCTAGAACCAAAATTTCATTGACAACGCCTTATATATCCAACAACTGAAGACAACCTTTACACAAGCTATAACATTAAATGCTTTAAGAAAATTATTATAAAATTACTTCAGTAATGTATGCTAAGACTGTCACTTGAAATCAAATGAAATATGCCTAAAACATGCAAATGCATTTCTACATCTAATAAACGTCATATTTTTCTATCAATACAATTGATAATTGCTTATGAGATAAAAAACTTAATTTCAACTCTATGAAGGAAACCGAGGGAACCAGTTTTTCTTGTGTATTCTTGTCTAACTAAAGAAGCTGTAATTATTTTGTTATAAACCCCTGAAAGAATAAAATATATCAAAAGTTTATGTTTTCATGTTAATGATTTCAGAAGAGAAGTCAATAATCTAAAGCTGTTCTCCACTTTTGTTAACATTATAGAGATCATATTGTAACACATTTCTTGAAGAAGAATTATTACACATTGTACTAATCAATAATGCAGCACCTGAATAGAGAATGCTTGATATGAAAATCCAATTTTTCACTTATTAGGTATAAATATTCTGGAAATCTATTTAACCTATTTTTGTTCCATGTGTGAATGGTAATAATAAAAGCATCTACTTCACTGTGTTAGAAGAAAGACTAACTCAATTAACAGAAATAAAATTATTACCATAATACCTGGTATATAGTAGGCATAATACAATAAATATCATGCTTTTACATCATGTATAAAGGAGCTGGTCAACATTAGTGAATTTTTCCAGGTAGCTGGAGGTGAACAATTAAGTTCTTAAAATCTCCTTCTCCTTTAATAATCTTTTATGAAAATCTTTCAAAAATATGTAATACAATTTCCACTTCCAGTGAAAATAGACTAACAAAGATGAGATTTCTCTTATCTTAAGAACTAAAAACTATACAAAATATACAGAGAAACCATTTTCAGACATTAGACAAAAGGCAGAAAAGGATATAATCCATGAGTGAAGGAAAACAAAGGAAATGAATTTCACAATTATACCAGTTTTCAGGGCAAGGAATTGAAATGGCATTCTAAAATAAGAAATATTGTTTCTTATATAAAACAAAGAATTATAGCCAGTCAAGAAGATAGTTAAATTTTTGTATATACATAAAGTTTAAATATAATAACATTCATTTCCAAAACGATTCTAAGCATTTGAAGAATTACAAAGCATTTACACAGAGACTGAGGAAAGATAATTGCTGTAGGAGATTGGTTCTAGGTGAAAATGTTTTAAAAAATTTAAGAACGTCTTTTAAAATGGAAATGATACAGATGAATCATCTCCCCAGGTACTGTCCATGACAGCATCTTACAAACAGAGCTTATCAAATAACACTGTCAAAAATAACTTAAAACCATAGTAAGATAATTCAGAATACAGCAATTGAGAACTAACTAGATAATCTTCTTCAAAAGGATACAGTGTTATATCTTTGAAATCCTGAATAAATCTGACATACAAAAATAAGAATGGTAAAGCCACACAAAGATCCGTTAGAAGAGAATTCGAGGCTTAGAGAATAGCATGCTTAGGCTAGAGATGTTGAAGAAACTGAAGTCACAACAGCTGCAGTACTGTGAGCTACAGAAAGAATAGTTAAAAATGAGTACAGTGTGACAAGTTGGGGTTAATTCACCTAGGTCCTTGGCATGATAAAGAGTTTGGAACGTTTTATAAGAGCTGAGTCATATAATAACTCAAGAAAAATATTCTGGCTGCTGGGTGAGGAAGAGATGATAAAGAAAATCAGGGACATTAACAAGAAGGACACTGGATTTTTCTAGCTATGATAGTAGCTTGTACAAGGGTAGCAGCCTTGCAGACAAAACCAAGTTGATGGGCACATAATTTGGAGTGAAAGGTGAGACGGCCTGGTAAAGATTGGATCAGTTCAGTTCAGTTCAGTCGCTCAGTTGTGTCCGACTCTTTGCGACCCTATGAATCACACCACGCCAGGCCTCCCTGTCTGAGTCATTTAAAACTAAAAGGAAGTTTAGGGCTACCCCATTAGCAGAACTAACAAAAAAGTCAACAATTAAGTAGGAGGAAACCAGGAGAGCATTGTGTCAAGGATGTCAAGGAAAAGGAATGCTGCAGGAAGAAAGTCATGGTTGGTTTTGTTGGTTGAGTAAGATGAAGATGGGAATATGACTATTACTATTAAATTTGACAACATCAACCTTGTGCATGGGTAACAAACAAATGCACTTTAATGAAGGGGTGGGAATGTTCATTTAAACAGAGAACGCAAGGCGAACATGTAACGTGAGGAAGTAGAGACAGCAACTACAGATTGAACTTTCAAAAAGATCTGATAGAAAACAGCTGACAGAATCAGGAGCATATAAAATAGGAAAACAAATCTTTTCCTAAATCCATAGTGCATTTAGAAAAGCAGACAGTGTACATTATGCAGAGAAACTACTTAAAAATTCCAAATGGTAGGGGTTTTATGTACTATAGTATCAGATTAAAACAAAATTAAAACTATAATTTTGAATATAAACAAAAAAGCTTAACTACTCAGAAACTGAGAAATATAATCGGTGAGCTCAAGTTTCAGGTGGAGAGTGACAATGGTAGCACAGTGTTTTAATATCCCTTAGTTTCTACATTAAAAGAAAAAACTCAGTATCTATCTCTCTGTCCATTACCTATCTATATCAAGTAAACTGCAAAAAAAAAAAAAAGAAAGAAAATAATTTCAACAAAGTTAAATGAAAAATTCTCATCCTATTGACTGCTGAAACATGAACAGGTACTAATAAGCCACAGCACAAGGCACATATGGTACCAGAGTCTACGTGGGAGTAAGAAGAGAATCAACAGTATAATCCAAAAGACATTCACTGGAACTAGGCAGGCCAATTTGAATACAGGAGGTAAAAACTGAAGTGGTTTTGCCTAGTCCAAGAGCATATGAGTGCAAAGGGTCTTTGAGAAGTTCCAAAAGAGGCTAGAACAGCTTGGGACACATGAATTTTCAAAAGCAACCACTCAAATCTCTATTCCAAGACAGACCCCATATTGAGGAAAAACTGTTGGAAGTGAAACCAGAATTGAGCAGAGCAGGGAAAATGGAAACAAAGGAAAAAAGGTCCAACTCTGGGAGAGGAACAGAACCTGGAAATCTTTAAAAACCAAGTGACACATATTGGGGGGAGGGGAAAAAGGCAAATATATATATATACATATATATATATATATAGAGAGAGAGAGAGAGAGAGAGAGACACACACACACACACACACACACACATAGACACACATATGGGCTTCCCTCATCGCTCAGACGGTAAGGAATCCTCCTGCAATGCAGGAGGCCAGGGGTCGATCCTCTGGAGAAGGGATCCTCTGGAGAAGGGAACATCTACCCACTTCACTATTCTTGCCTGGAGAATTCCATGGACAGAGGAGCCTGGTGGCCTACAGTCCATAGAGTCAGACACAACTGAGCAACTAATACTACCACTACATATTTATATATGTAGCGTTAGCTATCATCACTCTGACTCTTTAATCTACAAAGGGTTTTGTATTCCTTCAAGATAAGTAATGCATAAACACTGGGAATAGCCAAGAGTGTTAAAATAAATTTAGGATGGCAAAGCACATGACTCAGGCTGGTACTGAAGAATTTCATTTTATTATTGCTTTTTGCCCTGCTAGGTCCATATAGCTAAGTAACTTGGAAAAAAAGAAATCATGTTTTGAGGCAAGTAAGCAAAACACAGACATACATGAAAATACCTTCCTGAATTTCCCCAAAGAATATTTGCGAAAAGAAAGCAGAAAAGGGAAGCATCTACAAGCTACAATAATGAACTAAACCACTAAAACATTCGGAAACTTGTATTATCTATCTGTAACTAATCTGTTAACATAATTGTGCTGAAGAAAAAGTGTGGCTGGCACAAGCAGTCTCTATACTTAGCATGCCATCTGGGTTCTAGAGACTCAAGCTGAACAGCGTTTGATATTGGTTGTTCAAACTGAAAGTCAGTATTACAATGGGTGTTGCAAATCTCTTTCATTGTTTCTCCACCTGGGATTTTCTAAGAAGTTCCACAGAAGATAGCCTTTGAAAGATACTATGTCAGCGAGTCCAGCATCAGGCACAGGTATAAAAATGGAAGGCAGATACAAGGAGATTTGGTTGCACTGGTGAACAAGGCCAAGCAAATACTAACTCAAGCAGATTCCCTCTCAAGATTCCCTCTCGGGAAAGTTAATGCATTCAGCCGTCCGATATTTCACTGAAAATCTATTATAGTCTGGGCACCATGTCAGATTCTTGGATATATCAGTGAAAAAAAAAAATTCTTAGTGGTTGTAGCAGAGGTAGACAAAAACATTAATAACAATTGTAAATTATATACTGTGTTAGAATTTAGTGATTCTAATGGTGGAAAAAACTAAACGTATCCTATTTTCTATATAAATGTACATGGTTATCTAAAAATAGGCAAGAATACTGAGAACAGATAGGAGAAAAAGGCTGGAGTAGCAGAAAGAAATGATACCAGCATTAGTTGCAAATATACCTGACTATTCTCAGTATTTCTCTATCTAGGAAGAGTATCCAGCAACTCCAGGTCCCTTCCAATGAAATCGGAAGACCTACAGAAAAAGAACTAAGTAGAGATAAAAGAAAACTCGTTCTAAGTGATACTGGCAACTGGTCTTCATGTGGCTAGCTCCTTATCATCTAAATTTCACCTCAAACACACTGCTCTAAAACACTTAGATGAAGTAGCTGCCCTCTCCCTTATTCTATACTGTTATGTGAACCTACTTCTTTTATAAATTTTTCATTCTGAAATTATCTGATTTATTGGTTGATGGTTGATTATTAGTTAAAATATCTTTCTCCACTAAAATGTAAACTCCTTGAGAATATTAGCCTTATTCATATTATCTGCAGGACTATTCTACTACCTAGAACACTATTTGGTACACAATATATAGTAAGCATTTAATTTAAAAAATCTGCTAAATAAATAAATAGCAACATCAAAATTTAGCACATCATAAATCCTTATTAACAGCCATGAAAGGAAGGAGGAACAGATGTTATTTTGCAAAACATTAAAAAATTATTTATTTGATCATCCTTTATAAATCAATAAGCATATAGACTATAAGTACCTTCTAATTTCAGATCATAAAATACTATTCACCCTTAGAAAATTTATATATATATATATAGTAGAGTTCAGATGTTCTAAAAAATTTGCATCTGAATAAAATGTTAGTATAATCACAGAAAAAATTCATATCTACCATTTATAATTTTACCTACATATAAATATTTTGAAACCAAGATATCAGAAATAGTTTAACATGTATTTTACCTCAGTTCTTAATTTCAACAATAAACATTTTTAACTAGGCTTGTCTTCCAGGAATTTCTTTCAGAAGGTGACTTAGTTCAGACTACAATCATCTCATCTAAACCATATGGTACTGCCTGAAACATTACTTTCTAACCAATGAAAAAAATTATACTGTTTTCAAATGATCTTTCAGAGTGATCTTTTGATCACTTAGCTAAGTTTATTTAGACAACAGTGAGACAAATTAATAGCAACAAAAGCAACACTATATTCATAGTTTCCCTGAAAGTGTATCTCTAGAGGATATGGGACACTTTTGACTCTAAAATCTCCAGTTGTCTAATAAGAAAGACTTGGCTATAACATGGCTCTTTACAGATAATCAATATGTTCCAATTTGGTTTTGTGGTCATTACTATTAAAAATGTGAAAAGTTTACTTAAGTTGAATTTAAACTTGGTTTTAAAACTTTAACCAACAAAATGTACCTCTGAAATTCTCTTTTTAATGATTTTATTCAAGTTATCTAATAATCATTCAAAGAAAATTATTTAAAATCAGGAAACCAATTAAAGTTTCACAATATTCTCATTTTCTTCATGCTTTTAAATTGCCCCAAATGACTGATAAACTGGGATGCTAAATATCAGAGTCAGCTGAGACTACAGCAACAAAGATAATATGTTTTGTCCATTTAATCTTAAATGCAAATTCATATTGAAAACATGTCCAAAATCTAAAACCTGGTTTAAAACATGCTGTATTTTTCATTAACAACAATAACGATCAACATTTTGAATATATGATTTGATGAAGAAGTTGCATTAAGTGTGCTTGGAATAGAGAAGTAGATTAATAGTTTGATATTTACCACAAAATGTCAGATTTTGTAAGACAGAAAAAATGTTATTATGAAGGACAAATTGGTGTGTTTGTGCAAAATGTCAGCTTGCCATAAATTCTGATATAATATTGAGATATAAAAAATGAAAATGTGAAGAGATGTGTTAAAATGATTGAATTCATCTAACGAACTGAAAGTAAAAGAGAGGTTCTTCAAACCACTATTTGGATTATAGTCCTTCAAAATGATGACATAAAAGCAGAGTTAAGGAATCCAAGTTAGTCACTGAGTCCTATCTCAAAGACAACTAGGCTTGTTTCAGGCAAGCAATTCAAAATCATATTAGGTCTATCTCTGCATTCTTAAAAATAAAGTAGACTGGCACTTAAATTAACTATTACTGAATAAGCTCAACTAAGATAATCTAGTCGAGATATTAATAAGCATAAATTCCCTATAGATAATTCATACACTGCTTATTGATAATATAAATCTATATCAATCCTGATAAAGTAGTATTTTTCTAAAATTCAGTTAAATAAAAAACGGATGATTTTAAAAAGAGAATAAAATGTATGATGAACAAACATACTGGCCAATTCTGCATAAATACTATACAAATTACTCTGATTATAAAACCTTGAATGTTGTCTATAAAAATTTAATGACTTTAATTCTTCTTAGAGAAAATACATGCCTTAGTGAAGGCACTCATAACTTTCCTCCTGGTTTAATGTAAACAACTGTCTTCAACCTCGTAAGTTTCCGGTCATTCTTTACCCAGCCTACAAAATGTTCTTTATTTGAAACTGAAGGACTCTCCCATAATTCTACTCCTCAGAATCCTTCACTCCCCCACTTAAATATCCTCATTGTTTTTCCACCACTTTTAGCTTAACTCCAACTTCCTTGACATAGAAGCAGTGATCCTCAAATTTTGGCCCTTGCTTCTCTCTCTACGCAGAGCACTGACACGGCAGTGACCAATCACACTGCAGACATTACCAATCTCTGTGCTTTGTTTGCCTGCCCTAACACCTTCTTCTCTTGAGTAACTCCTATCCAAATGGTCCACTTCCTGGCACGTCCAGATCTTGTATAGTGGTCCTCAATCGTACGCTTGTTGTCCCTACCATACACAGTTACTGCAGTACTACTAAAATACTAATATTTATTAAAGTGCTTACCATTGCCCAGACACTATGCAGAGTGTTTTTTACACACTAATTTATTTAATCCTCAGAAAAAGCCTATAAAGTAGGTAATGTTATTAAATTCATCTTATAAATAAGGAAATAAAGGTTTATAGATTACTCAGGCAACAAGCAGTGGAGGTAAAATGGAAACCAATGCATTCTGAAGCTAGTTCTAAGTTCCATACTTTCCTAACACAAATTAATCAAGGGTGTACCCTTAGCATAGCTGTCTTCCCTTTCCATTCAACTTCAAGATATTAGAAGTTATGTATTACAATGTTGAGCTAAACATTTCTAGGAACTAGCAAAGAACCTAGTGTTTTTACTTATACGTCTTTGTGTACTTAGTCACTTAGTCATGTCCGACTCTTTGTGATCCCATGAACTGCATCCCACCAGGCTCCTCTGTCCAGGCAAGAATGGCATTCTCCATGTAAGAACGCTGGAGTGGGTTGCCATTTCCTCCTCCAGGGGATCTTTGCAACCCAGGGATGGAACCCAGGTTTCCCGCACAGGGGGTGAATGAATTTCAGTAACTTCTAGAGATGTGTAACTCAATGCTCTAAATAGAAAGTCTCAAAACAGTTTCATTTTATTAAAGGTCAAGCTGTACAGGAAAACAATTAGTTTTAAATCAAGAGTAGTCAGTGAAAACACATAGAGCTTTAAATCTACGTATTCAGAGAATAAATTTTCTCTAAGTTAAAGGATACTATCTTTTCAAAAACAGTATTATTTTAAGTGTTAAAAAATGAAACCAAACCATTAAAATGAAAAGATAAAGCTTTGTATTGTGATGCTACCTGTTCTTGATTATTGTATTGGCATATTTATGAGGTTTCTTGAAGAGTATCAGGTTTTAATTCAAAGATATAAAACTACAAGATATAAAACTGGCTAATATAGAAGTCTATATGCAGTTTATGCTTGTAACACTATCTTCTATAAATTACCTTTTTTTTTCTGCCACAACCTAGCTTCTCCCCTATAAATTAAGTGGTCAAAAGGGACCTTCATTTTATAGAGTGATGTTCACTAACCCTTCATCATTCAGTTCTACCTCTAAAACTTCAAAAACAGGTTTATGTCTAAACCCCAAAGAAGCAAATGTAGCCACAGTCTTACTAAAGCATGCCGTACTTGCCAAATGTCATTTTTTCCATACATATGTACTCCTACTAAATAAGTGATTGAACCATCTGCATTCAAAAAGCATTAATAGTTGCTAAAGAAAGAATGAGAATTATAAAATTTCAAAGAAAAAATATTTTCTATACACATCTAATTTTGAAACTTTGCAGGTTAATTCTTACTCTCTTCTCTCCACTAAATCTAGACTAATGAACCAGAATGCACTGAATAAGGTGCTTTCCATAAGAAAGCATTTTTTAAAACCAATTTAGTTGATCCCCACAACTCTTCTATTCCGTTGCATTGTTCATTTAAGAATGTCTTATTATCTCTCCTTGCTAGTCTCTGAACTCTACGTTCAGTTGATTATATCTTTCCCTTTCTCCCTTGCCTTTTCCTTCTCTTCCTCTTAGATGAACAATAAAAAGAAAGAGAGGAAAACAACAGGATGGGAACAGACCAGAGATTTCTTCAAGAAAATTGGAGATATCAATGGAACATTTCATGCAAGGATGCATATGACAAAGAACAGAAACAGTAAGGACCTAATAAAAGCAGAAGAGATTAAGAAGAGGTGCCAAGAATACACAGAACTAAAGATCTTAATAACTTGGATAATCATGATGACATGGTCACTCACCTAGAGTGAGACATACTGGAACGTGAAGTCAAGTGGGACTTAGAAAGCATTGAAAGTGAAAAGTGAAAGTGAAGTTGCTCAGTCGCGTCTGACTCTTTGCAAACGCATGGACTGTAGCCTACCAGGCTCCTCTGTCCATGGGATTTTCCAGGCAAGCATATTGGAGTGGGTTGCCATTTCCTTCTCCAGGGGATCTTCCCAACCCAGGGATCGAACCCAGATCTCCCACATTGTGGGCAGATGTTTTACCATCTGAGCCACCAGGGAAAGCATTACTATGAACAAAACTAGTGGAGGTGACAGAATCCCAGCTGAGCTATTTAAAATCCTAAAAGATGATGCTCTTAAAGTGCTGCATTCAATATGCCAGCAAATATGGAAAACAGCAGTGGCCATACGACTAGCAATGGTCAGTTTTCATCCCAGCTCCGAAGAAGGGCAGCGCCAAAGAATGTACCAACTACTGTACAACTGCACTTGTTTCACATGTTAGCAAGGTAATGCTCAAAATAGTTCAAGCCAGGCTTCAGTAGTAGGTGAACCAAGAACTTCCAGAGGTACAAGCTGGGTTTAAAAAACGCAGAGGAACCAGAGATCAAATGGCCAACATTCATTGGATCATAGAGAAAGTAAACAAATTTTGGAAAAACATGTGCTTCATTGACTACGCTAAAACCTTTGACTGTGTGGATCACAACAAACTGTAGAAAATTCTTAAAGACATGAAATTACCAGACCACCTTAACCTGTCTCCTGAAAAACCTCTATTGAGGTCAAGAAGCAATAGTTAGAACTGCACATGGAACAACTGTCTGGTTCAAAATTGGGAAAGGAGTACATCAAGGCTGTATATTCTCACCCTGTTTATTTAACTTACATAGAGAGTACATCACGTGAAATGCCAGGGTGAAAGACAAAGAAGGGTGAATACAGAAGATTTGATGCTTTTGAATTGTGGTGCTGCCAAAGACTCTTGAGAGTCCCTTGGACTGCAGAGAGATCAAACCGATCAATCACAAAGGAAATCAATCCTGAATATTCATTGGAAAGACTGATGCTAAAGCTAAAGCTCAAATATTTTGGCCACCTGATGTGAAGAGTCAACTCACTGGAAAAGACCTTGATGCTGGGAAAGATTGAGGCAGGAGAAGAAGGGGGTGCCAGAGGATGATATGCTTGGATGACATCACTGACTCAATGGACATGAGTTTGAGCATGCTCCGGGAGATGGTGAAGGACAGGGAAGCCTGGAGTGCTGCAGTCCATGGGGTCTCATAGAGTCAGACATGACTGAACAAACTGAACAACAATGAATATTTAAACAGAATGCATTAAAAATCTTAAAAGATTAATTAGACATCAAAGGAAAATTAATGACTTTTAAAACACTACTATAAAGAAGTTGGAAAATTTCTTAGAAATATTTTACAAATGAAAAGATTGAAAATGTTCTTTATAAGCCATATTCATTGAAAAATATTTTACACTTAAGCTATCTTATCTAATTCAAACTATTTTGTTGGTTATAAAAAACAGCATTGGTAGTAATATTTCATATAAGGACTCACCAAACTTCTGCAGAGAACAACATAGTACATATTTTGTGATTTCTGAGCAATATGGTCTCATTTTTACTACTCAACTCTGACATTATAGCATAAACTTGATATATCTTTCTTCTCTGAATCTCTAGAGCATTTGTACCTACCATAACCAATCTTATTTTGTCACTGTCATAAAAACTTTCCATTCCTCTCTATAAGAATATATTCCTTAAATATTATTAGATATAGTCCTCACATAGACATTTTCTGATTATCAGTACTGATATACAGGTTGAGTAACTCATAAAATTGATTAACACTTTCCAATGCTATTTCTTGAACTTGTGCTAACATTTTTAATGAAAAAAGAATCTTTAAAGAAAAGGTTCATTTGAAAATATATATAACAAATTCCTCAAGCCTATAACAATTTGGAAGACAATAATAACAGCAGATAATCATGATAATAATGCTATTATTATAATATGTCTTTGAGTTAATTTTGGAAAAAATTATACAAGGACTTCTTTATTATTTGGGCTCCCCTAGTAGCTCAGCTGGTAAAGAATCCACCTGCAATGGCAGGAGACCCCAGTTCAATGCCTGGGTCAGAAGATCCCCCGGACAAGGCATAGGCTAACCACTCCAGTGTTCTTGGGCTTCCCTGGTGGCTTACCTGGTAAAGAACCTGTTTGCAAATCAGGAGACCTGGGTTCAATCCCTGGGTTGGGAAGATCCCCTGGAGGAGGACATGACAACCCACTCCAGAGAATCCTGTCCTGGAGAATCCCCAAGGACAGAGGAGGCTGGCGAGCTACAGTCCATGGGGTCACAAAGAGTTGGATACAACTGAACAACTAAGCACATCTTTATTAATACACATCTGTCATAACTTTTACTTTCAAACCATACACACAAGATAAAACTTCCTGTAGACTCCAATCCCTGTTTGTCAACTAGCTTAGCATCTTCTGTGATCAAATGACTCATGTCTATGTTCAAAATACTAACACACTTGTGATAAAAGTTTACAGACATCAACATTAGGATTCTGTTCTTTTTCTCTTTGGTTCTATAGAACTTAACCATTATTAGTAAGAGGATATCACCTAGTGTACTGTGAAAATTAGATTTGCAAATTGAAGAATGATTCCTAGCATCATTCTCATTAAAAAAAATCAAATCTAAATTATGACATTAGTTTGCAGATTGACTTAATAGTGAATTACCAAATTCCATTTACTCAGAAACAGGTAATTTAGATTCAATCTAATTTAATTTAATTTAAACGGTGATGTATAAGTGTTGATGAGCAGCATTATTGCAGGAAAATACAAAGTACTTAAGTTCAATGCACTCTTTCTGTTTTTAAGGTATTTGCATTGCAGTTATAGTAGTGTTTTTTTTTCTCTTTTTATTGTCAAGATTCAATTGCATGGCATTAGAAGTCATAAAGAATCAGGGTTACCAAAATAAAATCTCCCCCAAGAAGCTGATGCAAATCAACTGAACAGCATGATTCCTAACATTACCAAAGAAAAAATTTTCCTGTTTAATTACTACATCATTGGTATATTTATCCCATAACACTGCTAGGCGTGTTACCGTCACAATTAGGAGTTTTAAAGATGTCTGAATGCTAGTGTTTGGCAGTCTAAAACATAAAATATTCTATTGAAGACAATAAAGAAAACTGTTTAAAAATTAGAATGATTTACTTTAAATGGAAATGGCTTTCTTTTAAATATATAAATTGATCAAATAATATGTTAAATGGCAGAGGCTCCCCCTTCAATGGCCACATTAAAGTTTGATTAATGTGTACAAGTGGTCACCTACTTAAAAATGTCCTACTCTGGTAGACATATTACGTATCTGGCAGAACAAAATAATCATCGTGATTTCTAAAATTCTATCAGTAAGAATATTATTTATGATACAATTAGAATTAAACCTTTACAATCCATATAACTCAGTAACAGGGATTAAAAAAAAAAATGTTATAGCAGAAAAAAATAACCTCAATAAAAATGTTTATTCCTCAAACATGTTCATGAGTATTAAAAAAATCATGGAGGATTTCTGGAAAACAGTGGATTTTGGTGGAAACAGTACTTTTAGAATGAGAAGCCATAATTTACCTTTTAACTTAGCAATTATTACAAGATTTACCCATATGTAGTCTTTACTCTACAAGGATTGTAGGTCATATAATTCATATTAAAAGGTTCATAATAAAAAAATTTAAAAAAGTTTAAATTTAATGGGATTAGTGAGGAAAGGGACAAGAGATAGGTAAAAACAAAAACATATTTGATATACAGCTTGTAATAAAATATACATTATTACCAAAGGAAACTATATATTTCAATGAAAATGTAACATAAAAACTAATATTATTTCAGTCAAGATTTTATTAAAAAATCCAGTTTAAAAAACTTTCCATTTAATTTTACTTTTACCTCAGGTCTGAAGATAAACAGATGATAGATAGATGTGTACAGATTTATAATGTATTTTATATGATGTATATAATACCCCACATTCACTAATTTATGTATATTCATAAGAGTTCACTAGTTAACAAAAAACTTCAAAAGAGTTTGTATTTACCTACTCAAATTGCATTTAAACTATTTGTATTTCATCAGCTCTGACTTTTCCAGAAAATCTTCTGCCTACTTAAAGTATACAAGTGACAATAACTTTAAAGCATCTAGTGAGAAATTTTTCATTAATCAAACACCTACCAATTACTACAAGCATTCTAATAATTAAGTGGTATGAACATTTTCTCATCTGTTTAAAATATAAAATCTTATGGTGTGATTAAAATGATAGAATCATGAAATCCTATAGATAGAAAGCCACTTATATTTTCCCAACAATATTTATGACTATAATAAAGCTTCTACTTAATTTTGTAAGTGGAGTGCTCACTATTAAAGCTGGAAAACCATTCTTTTGGACAATTCTATTCATTAGAAATTTTGTTTTAACTTGCACTATCTTTCTCTGTCCTGGAGAAGGAAATGGCAACCGACTCCAGTATTCCCACCTGGAGAATCCCATGGACAGGGGAGCCTGGCAGGCTACAGTCCATGGGGTCGCAAAGAGTAGGACATGACTTAGCAACTACACACCACAGATACCTCCCTATAATATCAACTGACTGACTTTAATTCAGCTGTTTACTGTTCCACGTGTATGTGTGCTTAGTCATTCAGTCGTGTTGGACTCCTTGCGACCCCCTAGATTGTAATCTGCCAGGGTCCTCTGTCCATGGCCTTTGCCAGGCAAGAATATTATTGAGTGGGTTGCCATTTCTTACTCCAGGGGATTTTCCTGACCTAAGGATTCAACTTGCGTCTCTTGAGTCTCCTGCATTGGCAGGCAGATTATTTACCACTGTACCACGTGGGAAGCCCACACACATACACATGTATTTCTCTATAATATCTATTGACTGATTTTAATTCCACTCTCTAATGTCCTATACAAGTAATTAAAATTTTAGTCCACATAGAAGTTTCAAATTATTAAATCCTTATTTATATAATTCCCATGTACAGTTTACTTTGGTATGTATCCCAGTCTGTCAATGTCCCTGGTAATATGCAGCAACTGGTACTGGATATACTCTTCAGTTCAATTCAGTTCAGTCGCTCAGTCTTGTCAGACTCTTCGTGACCCCATGGACTGCAGCACGCCAGGCTTCCCTGTCCATCACCAACTCACAGAGCTTATTCAAACTCACGTCAACTTTCTGAATGTTGAGTTTGAAGCCAACTTTTTCACTCTCCTCTTTCACTTTCATCAAGAGGCTCTTTAGTTCTTCTTCCCTTTCTGCCATAAGGGTGGTGTCATCTGCATATCTGAGGTTATTGATATTTCTCCTGGCAATCTTAATTCCAGCTTGGGCTTCATCCAGCCTGGCATTTCTCATGAAGTACTCTGCATATAGTTAAATAAGTAGGGTGACAATATTCAGCCTTGACGTACTCCTTTCCCGATTTGGAACCAGTCTGTTGTTGCATGTTCCATGTCCAGTTCTAACTGTTGCTTCCTGACCTGCATACAGATTTCTCAAGACACAGGTCAGGTGGTCTGGTATTTCCATCTCTTGAAGAATTTTCCACAGTTTGTTGTGATCCACACAGTCAAAGGCTTTGGCATAGTCCATAAAGCAGAAGTAGATGTTTTTCTGGAATTCTCTTGATTTTTCGATGATCCAGCGGATGTTGGCAATTTGATCTCTGGTTTCTCTGTGTTTTCTAAATCCAGCTTGAACATCTGGAATTTTACAGTTCACATACTGTTGAAGCCTGGCTTGGAGAATTTTGAGCATTCCTTTGCTAGCGTGTGAGATGAGTGCAATTGTGTGGTAGTTGGAACATTCTTTGGCATTGCCTTTTTAGGGATTGGAGTGAAAACTGACTTTTTCTAGTCCTGTGGCCTGGATAATCTCTATACATTTATAATACAAAGGAATTAAGTTGTTGTTTTTCTTTGAGAAAAGATTACAGACTATATTTTTGGACGTGTTAGTATGAAATGTCTTTTATACATCAAGTGGGCATCAAGAAGTAGCTGGATATGCAAGTCTAGTGTTGATAAAATAGGACTGGGTTGAGGTATCAGCTCAGTTCAGTTGCTCAGTCGTGTCCCACACTTTGCGACCCATGGACTGCAGCACACCAGGCTTTGGGGTTGAGTAATAAATTTCTAAATAACAAATTAACGTGCCTTGGAGATTTTCATCTTAGACATTTTCAAGATCCCTTCTACCACCTATAATTATTACGTCTGACACAGACTGGAGTCTATGCACCTTCCCATATGCAGTACTTTTCAGAGCAGCCAACTTCCCTAGGCCTCCAAATTTCAAATTATCCCCATAAGCATATTAAAACTTAAGGGAAAATATGAACACTTTGTAAAAGGAGAATCAGGAAACGTTTAAAAAATAAAATATGTGAAAAAAAAGCAGAGTGAATGGATATATGAAAACAATAAAATATTATGCTAGAAGAACTTACTGAGAAGCAAGTAGAGGAAAAAAGAAACTCTGAACTAAAAGCTAAATGGTTTGGAAGATAGAAACAGAAATGTGATCGGACAAATAATGAG
This sequence comes from Okapia johnstoni, assembly GCA_024291935.2. Classification (NCBI taxonomy): domain Eukaryota; kingdom Metazoa; phylum Chordata; class Mammalia; order Artiodactyla; family Giraffidae; genus Okapia; species Okapia johnstoni. The sequence goes on along the minus strand of CM044318.1, from coordinate 73,126,107 downwards.
AACCTGAAAATAGCAAAGAAAAATGGACTTAAAGAAGTATTTGAAGATAAGGAAGATACAATTACTTGAATTAAAAAAACAAGATGACAAAAATCCTTCACCTGTACACATTAGAGTAAAATTAAATAATATCAAGTATAAAACAAAAATTTTTAAGAGAGAAAATATGAAGTTTCAGAGAGAAAGAGTATATCACTTAAATAACAAGAATTAGAATGATGTGGCATTAATTTTTATCATTTAAATTGAAGTTGATATTGTATCAATAAAATATACACCTAGTTTATAATCCACCTGAGCATTACTTTACAAAATCTGAAGGTCATTTTACTTTCACACGACTACTTTTAGTGAGAATCAAGAATTTTGCATTTAAATAATATTAATTATAGCTAACACTGATTAAGTTCTAACTAGAGATTTTGACATGTATTATTTTTTTAACCTGCAAAACTACCCTAAGACAGAGTGGTAGACAAAATTCTAATATGGCCTCCAAGATTCCAGTCCTTGTGTACACACCCTATGTACCCCTTCCCATGAATCTATGCAAATGATGGAAGCCACACCATTAATCAGGTTAAGGTGATGGAACAGTCACTCCCATGATTGCTACATTACATCAGACTCCACTTTAGTAGACTAAAGAGAAAGATTTTAAACAAAAGAGATTATTGAGCTGATATTGAAGAGGCACCACGCCACGATTCTTAGAGGGTCAGATGGCAGGGAACAGCAGTCAGGCAGTCAGCTTCTAGGGGCTGAGAACATACTATGACTGAATGCAACAAAAAAAGTGGGGCCTCAGTCCTACAACTCTAAGCAACCAAATTCTGCCAAAACATTTGGGCACAGATAAGAGCCTGACAGACACCGTGACTACAGCCTGGGGAAACACTGAGCAGAGGAACGAGCTTGACCCGCTAAAACTGATGTTCTACATGGATGTTGTTTTCAGCTGATAAATTTGTGGTTAAATGCTATTTAGCAAGAAAACTAATAAAGTCAGACCGTATTGTCATTTCCAGTTTTGCAAATGAAGAAACTGAAGTACTGACACTTAAAAAAAGATTCCTTCCCAATCATACAGCTCAAAAATGGAAATGTAAAGCTATAGTCTGATTTAGGATCTGTGTTCTCAATACCTACTCTATAGTGCCATGAAGAAAGTAAGCAGCTGTCACCTGAGAGGTAGATAAAAACATTCACAGAAGACTGGCAGTGATAAAAAAAATATTATATATAATTTACCTTGCACCAGGTTAATTAACTGTGTATTTTAAAAATACACGAAGTCTCCTTTCTCACTTCAATAACAATTGTATAATTTCCTCAGTGAAATCTGTAATATTTCCCTAATATAGGCAAATATAAATTTCAGAAAGATACTTTTATTCCCTAGATTATATATCTTGGGCGAGGTCACCTACGATAGCATATATTTGTTGTTTTCTGGTCACTAGAAAAAACCTCCTGCCCCAACAAGGGATTATTTTATCCAAACATGTTTTCTTATTGAGGCAGTGCACTCTAGTCTCATATATTTCAGTATGGAAGCTAAAAAAGTTCTTTTTTGGAGATCTTTTTTCTTCCACCCTCTGGAACAACAATGGAATAGACAGGTGACCTAAATTTGCCAAACTCATTCACCTATGATTCTCAGATCCTGACTGACTAATATGGAAGAACTGAAAAATCACCAGATGGTCAACACCAAAATGAGATTGATTATATTCTTTGCAACCAAAGATGGAGAAGCTCTATACAGTCAGCAAAAACAAGACCGGGAGCAGACTGTGGCTCAGATCATGAACTGCTTATTGCCAAATTCAGACTTAAATTGAAGAAAATAGGGAAAACCACTAGTCCATTCAGGTATGACCTAGATCAAATCCCTTATGAGTATACAGTGGAACTGACAAATAGATTTAAGGGACTAGGCCTGATAGACAGAGTGCCTGATGAACTATGGACAGAGGTTTGTGACTTTGTACAGGAGACAGGGATCAAGAAAATTCCCATGGAAAAGAAATGCAAAAAAGCAAAATGGCTGTCTGAGGAGGCCTTACAGATAGCTGGGAAGAGAAGAGAAGCGAAAAACAAAGGAGAAAAGGAAAGATATTCCCATCTGAATGAAGAGTTCCAAAGAATGGCAAGGAGAGATAAGAAAGGCTTCCTCACTGATCAGTGCCAAGAAATAGAGGAAAACAACAGATTGGGAAAGACTAGAGATCTCTTCAAGAAAATTAGAGATACCAAAGGAGCATTTCATGCAAATATAGGCTTGATAAAGGACAGAAATGGTATGGATCTAACAGAAGCAGAAGATATTAAGAAGAGGTGGTGAGAATACACAGAAGAACTGTACAAAAAAGATCTTCATGACCCAGATAATCACAATGGTGTGATCACTCAGCTAGAGCCAGACATCCTGGAATGTGAAGTCAAGTGGGCCTTAGAAAGCATCACTACGAACAAAGCTAGTGGAGGTGATGGAATTCCAGTTGAGCTATTTCAAATCCTCAAAGGTGATGCTGTGAAAGTGCTGCACTCAATATGCCAGCAAATTTGGAAAACTCAACAGTGGCCACAGGACTGGAAAAGGTCAGTTTTCGTTCCAATCCCAAAGAAATGCAATGCCAAAGAATGCTCAAACTACCACACAATTGCACTCATCTCACATACTAGTCAAGTAATGCTCAAAATTCTCCAAGCCAGGCTTCAGCAATACGTGAACCATGAACTTCCAGATGTTCAAGCTGGTTTTAGAAAAGGCAGAGGAACCAGAGATCAAATTGCCAACATCCGCTGGACCATCAAAAAGGCAAGAGAGTTCCAGAAAAACATCTTTTTCTGCTTTATTGACTATGCCAAAGCCTTTGACTGTGTGGATCACAAGAAACTGTGGAAAATTCTGAAAGAGATGGGAATACCAGACCATCTGACCTGTCTCTTGAGAAACCTGTATGCAGGTCAGGAAGCAACAGTTAGAACTGGACATGGAACAACAGACTGGTTCCAAATAGGAAAAGGAGTACGTCAAGGCTGTATATTGTCACCCTGCTTATTTAACTTCTGTGCAGAGTATATCATGAGAAACGCTGAGCTGAAAGAAACACAAGCTGGAATCAAGATTGCCGGGAGAAATATCAATAACCTCAGATATGCGGATGACACCACCCTTATGGCAGAAAGGGAAGAAGAACTAAAGAGCCTCTTGATGAAAGTGAAAGAGGAGAGTGAAAAAGTTGGCTTAAAGCTCAACGTTTGGAAAACTAAGATCATGGCATCTGGTCCCATCACTTCATGGGACATAGATGGGGAAACAGTGGAAACAGTGTCAGACTTTATTTTCGTGGGCTCCAACATAACTGCAGATGGTGATTGCAGCCATGAAATTAAAAGACGCTTACTCCTTGGAAGGAAGGTTATGGCCAACCTAGATAGCACATTTAAAAGCAGAGACCTTACTTTGCCAACAAAAGTCCATCTAGTCAAGGCTATGGTTTTTCCAGTGGTCATGTATGGATGTGAGAGTTGGATGGTGAAGAAAGCTGAGCGCCAAAGAATGGATGATTTTGAACTGTGGTGTTGGAGAAGACTCTTGAGAGTCCCTTGGACTACAAGGAGATCCAATCAATCCATCCTAAAAGAGATCAATCCTGGGTGTTCATTGGAAGGTCTGATGTTGAAGCTGAAACTCCAATCCTTTGGCCACCTCATGCGAAGAGTTGACTCCTTGGAAAAGACCCTAATGCTGGGTACGATTAGGGGCGGGAGGAGAAGGGGATGACAGAGGATGAGATGGTTGGATGGCATCACCGACTCGATGGACATGGGTTTGGGTAGACTCCAGGAGTTGGTGATGGACAGAGAGGCCTGGCGTGCTGCAATTCATGGGGTCGCAAAGAGTCAGACACGACTGAGCGACTGAACTGAACTGAAAAATCCATGAGACTTCACTCACTACAATAGCCATGACTAGGCAAGAATGTAAGCACTTCACAGAACTGAAAACTTCTGGAACTAAGAGCTTTCTGTCTATCGTAAACTGGATTACTTATTCCCTGCTTCACATTGCAAGTAGCATGTCATACTAATAATATATTTTCCATCTGTTTGTTATCAGAGACAGTTTCTACTCATTACAAAAATTTTATCTAATAAAACTACTATACAATTTCGTTTGTTGAGAAAAAAGAAAGGTTTGGTTTTGTTTTATAAAAATCCACTTGTGGTTACTTGATTCCTAGCTTTTTAAGGAATTTCCATACTGTTCTCCATGTGGTAGTATCAATTTGCATTCCCACCAACAGTGTAAGAGGATTCCATTTTCTCCAAACCCTCTCTATGTAGACTTGCTGTGATTCCTCCCTCAGGAGAAATAGATTACTCATCTCTTAATTTAAAAACGATTCATTGAGTTACTTCACCTAAGAAATGAGGACAGTTTCTATTATAACCGAGTTTTGATGTTAATAGGGGACAAATAAGTGAAACAATAATTACACCAAAATGCGATATGCTGAAGAATCTGCTAGTTTAAGAGAAGATCTGTTAGTTTAAGTATAACAGGAGGCAAAGTATTTGGGAATTAAGACAACTTTTAATGACTCAGGAGTCAAAGAGTATATCGCAAGGGAAATTAAGAAATATTTGGAAGTGAATGAAAATGAACATAAAACTTTTCAAAATTTGCGGGATGTGCCTAAAGCAATGAATGCATTGAGGTTAATTTATAGCATCAGAGGCATATAAAAGAAGAAAGTTCAAAAGTCAGCAATCTAAACTCTAACCTTAAGAAGCTAAAAAAAGTGAATTACACTAAATTATTTAAAATAACTATCTCCTTTTCAACTGTTATATAAGCAGGCATAATCGTTGTACTACTTTTTGTTGTAAGATATCAACCTACTATAGACAAGTAAAGTAAATACCATTTATCTCAAATGGTATGAGAAATCGTAGAAGAACTTAAACAGGTGAGATATATGATAAGAAGATTAAAACACTCTTACTACCAATGATGATAATGGTGCTGAGGAGGGAGAAAATGATGATCACCTATGTACTGCTTACTGCAATTATTTACTCTAGTACAGGCAGGGTTCTATTTTACATAATTATGTCGTTTAATCATCATGATAACCCTATGATGTAAGCACTACCGTCTTTATTTTATGAGGTAACTAAAGCTAAGGCAAAGGAACAACATAACTGAGGTCACAAGTGGGGGATGGACAGATTTAACAGAAATCAGAGAAAAAAGTAGTTCAGAATGAAAAAAGAAATCAGTGAGAAACGCTACAGAGACCTGAATAGCATAAGGACTAAATAGTATCCATTGGCATGGTAACTAGGACATTATTACTGACAAACTGACTGGTATGGCTTAAAGCTGTTTGCTACATACTGGCTGTCTGATTTTCAAAATACATAACATAATACATATAAACGGTAGCAGCCTATCATTACAGCAATCAAGAAAGGTGAAAATTTCCTGGGATTTTAGATTTGGTTTCTAATCGTACTTACAGTCTGTTTTCTGCTCTTTTTTACTATAGATGTGTATATCTAAAGGAATTTGTGCTCCAGTAACTGGCAAAGATGTCATCAATTTCTGCTTAAAATTGTCCTTTAAAAGAGAATGTTGAAAATAATACTACAATATTCCCATCCAAACAGCCACTTTAAAATTTTCTCATCAGTTCACAAAGAATCCTCCTGCCAATGCAGGAGATGAGGGTTCAACTCCTCAGTCGGGAAGATCCCCTGGAAGAGGAAATGGCAACCCACTCCAGAATTCTTGCCTGAAAAAATTCCATGGACAGAGGAGCCTGGCCAGCTACAACCCATGCGGTCGCAAAGAGTCAAACATGACATAGAGATTAAACAACAACAACAATTAAGTACTACTTCACTGGATTGTTAAATAGCAATCTGTTTTCGTTAATTTCATACATTCTGGAGCTACATTTTAGGCACACACAAATTCAGGATTGTGCCATCTTTCCAGTGGGTCTGTTACCTCTTCATCTTGGTGAAGCATACCTCTTTAACCCTAGCAATGAATCTTGCTTTAAAGTGTACTTTGTATGATTCAGTTTTCTTTTTGTCTACAATAATTTTTGGTATAATTTTACTTCCAATCATTTTGAATCATTATATGTAAAACATGTCTCCTTTAAAAATTATCAGTATTTTTTCAATCCTATATGACACATTTAGGCTTCTACTTGGTGTATTTAGTCTACTTACATTTAATATAGTTACTGATATAGCTAGGCTTGTATTTATCGTTTTACTCTTTAATTTTTATTTGAACCCTTTGTTATGTACCTATTTTCTCTTTTCACACATTCCTGTGAGCTCATAAAATATTTCTATTCATCAATTCTTCTCAATCAACTTGTTATTTCATTCTTTCCTTTATTCTTCTTTAGATTTACCCTAGAAGTCATAACAATAAGAGACTTAAGATTTGTTACACTTTCCATGTTATTGATATGCTGACACCTTAGACTTGTTTATGGTCATTTACTCCCTCACTCTTCACATTACTTTCACCATCTATTTGTTTTTCTACACGTACTTTAAACTCCATGAGCTATTTTTTTAATCCAATATTCATCTAAGTTTACCTCTTCTGTCCGTTTTCCCTGCTCTCAGGTGTCACTGCTTGTATCTGAAATCACTTTAACTCATGCTTCATGTTCTCCCTGGAGCGACTTTCTTGGCTCCGATCTAATGTCAGCAAAATCCTTCAGACTTTGTTGGAAAATGTACTTCTTTGACCAGCCGACTCATCCTACATCAACACTTTTCTATCCTATAAGCTGTTTTTCAGTAACTAAAAAAAAAAAAAAAAAAAAAAATTATTTGCTCCCTAATGAAAATTCTTTAATTAAACTTTGAAAACCCATCCTTCTTGCCTAGAATTCCTTGCCATGCATCAGGTCCTGAACTCCTATTTATCCTTCAGTATCTTGCTTCAATATAACTCGATTCAAGAAGATTTTCTGCTTCAATACCACCTCTGTAACAATAACAAAGGTAGGATATACAACTTAGACACCCCAACTCACGAATAACAGTCACAGTGATGTTAAGCAAAGTGAACAGCTCAGATCATATTTCATAACATAAACAGAACTAAAATAATGTCCCTGAAATTTCATATCAATATACAGGCTCTAGGAGAGAGTCTTTCCCCTTTTCTGTCTGAGATGGCTAAATCAGTATTCTGAAAATCCACCTAGACTAGAATGTAGTCTACATACTTTGTAAAAGAGAACCTGGAGACAGAAAGGGAATGAGCCAATTCAATAATTATTTATATAACATGGTGTAAAGAATGTCAAGGGAAGCAACTTTAATTTAAGGTGGTCATAGAAGGAGACACTGAGTTCTTGAAGTTCCCAAAGACATTTCCTTTGGATGCTTTGCTTTTTAAGTCCATAACATCTTGTGTTATTTTAAAGCTAATTTAAAATTGAATTACTTTACCTATAACTGAGACGATGCTGATTAACATTTTTCGAGCTACTTGACAGCAGAGAATACTTTCAGTACTATTTCATCCCCTAGCAAAATATCCTGTGTGTGACTGAAACTTAAGAAACATCTGCTGGATAGTATAGCCAAAAATTTATATAAGTGTACAATATCTGCCATTTCCGTAGGAAGCACTACTTTATATCAGCCTTTGACTGATTAAATACAGAAGACACTGAAGAAATAACAATTATTATCAATCCTCTTTATTTTCTCAATTTTTCAGAAATATACAAAATTTTGTCATCACACTACTAAGTTTCTTCTCATTAATGGCAAAATTAGATCCAAATCAGATCAAACCAGATGAAGTACTTTTCTACTTTCTTACGTATCAGTTAAAGTGTCTCCTTATTCATGTAATACTTCTTAAATTGTAATGTTAAATCTGTTTTAACATACATAGAAACATTATAACTGAAAGTACTCAAAAGAACTGTGATATAAAAAAGTACCACATAAACATATGAAAATACTATTGACAATAATTAAAGCAAAATCAATGTGAAAGGTTCGGCTTACAAAAAGGATATGGTACGAAGATGTCCTGTTGTGCAAACAACAATTAAATATTAAACTATTCATACATCTTTTATGCTATAGCATATAAAAAAGAATTAAATTACAAGCAGAAATTCTAAAGTAACATGAAACACTTTCTTTTAGCTATATACACTAATTTTTCTCCCTAACAGTCAACTAAAGCAAATATTAAACTATATTAATTAAGTAAAAACAATCATAAAAATTAAATATTTTTTATCAGAAACTATTGCTGCTTGTTTGATGCATCACTGATAACCTTTTGTGAAAATAAAACAGTGACTGTTATCTTTGGACAGAGGATTCTTGGTACCTCATGGTCTCATGGATATTTTTAAACAGGAATTGGATCCTTTCACTTTTTACTTTCAGCCACTTTTCAAAATAGCTGCTTCCATAGAGTGTAGTTTATAAATACTTAATGAACAATTTCATCTGTTGCTTGTAAACTTTTTCATAACTTGCAGCTTGTTGGAATTTGAATAGTATTTCCTTATGAAACTTAAAATATATGATACAGGTATACAAAATGTCATTTATCTAAAAAGTACTTGAAAACTTAAATTCAAACTCTAAATAAAGCAATTTATCAGTAAAAACATAAAACGCATATAGTAACAGTCATCATGTATCCCTATCATTTTAATTCTATTACTATGTAAACTGAAAATTTTATGTAGGCTTTCTACTTTCTTTCACGATGGAGTATCAGGGACTGGACTTCTCCTTCTGCCAAAACAACTAGCAAAGCAGACCAACTGTACAAAACACTGCTGTTCAGATACTGGATATCAAGTAATACAGGACAAAGATTTCCAAGAGGAGAAAAATTATGTAAGCCTTTGAATGCCACAGATTATTGTGGCTCTGAGGCTGCATTAAAAGCAGAGTGAACACAGGTGCTGTCTAGAAATTTTCCTGAATTGGGGAAATGGTGCTGGTAATTCTGGAGAGGTCAAGGTGGCTACAATGTACAGGACACTATCTTAAAGAAGACAGAACTGCCCAGAGTGTCGATGACTCTTCAGTTCAGTTCAGTTCAGTTCAGTCACTCAGTTGTGTCTGACTCTTTGCGACCCCATGGACTGCAGCACACTGGGCTTCCCTGTCATCACCAATTCACTGAGCTTCCTCAGACTCATGTCCATTGAGCTGGTGATGCCATCCAACCATCTCATCCTCTGTCGTCTGCTACTTCTCCCACCTTCAATCTTTCCCAGCATCAGGGTCTTTTCCAGTGAGTCAGTTCTTCACATCAGGTGGCTAAAGTATTGCAGTTTCAGCTTCAGCATCAGTCCTTCCAATGAATATTCAGGATTGATTTCCTTTAGGATGGACTCGTTGGATCTCCTTGCAGTTCAAGGGACTCTCAAGAGTCTTCTCCAACACCACAGTTCAAAAGCATCAATTCTTCAGTGTTCAGCTTTCTTTATAGTCCAACTCTCACATCCATGCAAGACTACTGGAAAAACCATATCTTTGACTAGACGGACCTTTGTTGGCAAAGTAATGTCTCTGCTTTTTAATATGCTGTCTAGGTTGGTCATAGTTTTTCTTCCAAGGAGCAAGCATCTTTTAATTTCATGGCTGCAGTCACCATCCGCAGTGATTTTGAAGCCCCGAAACATAAAGTCTCTCACTGTTTCCCCATCTATTTGCCATGAAGTGATAGGACTGGATGCCATGACCTTAGTTTTCTGAATTTTGAGTTTTAAGTTAACTTTTTCACTCTCCTTTTTCACTTTCAAATGCTACTTACTGCTGAAAAAATTATACAAGGCTGGGGAAAGGACCATGTGAAAGGAGCAGAGAGAAAAATCCTCAAAACTCAGATAGGGTTGGGAACAGTTCATGCTCCAACCATGGCAGATAACCTGTAATTCACATGTCATAGAGTAGAGTACCCCTATGGGTAGTGTCTCATGAATGGAAAGATTAACCCTACACTAAATTATGCTTTCTTCTGGTCTATTAAAGCCAAAAAAAAAAAAAAGTCTTGAAAAGATCAACATTTTCAAAGCAAGTTAAAACAATGCAGAACAAAGGTAAAACTTACCTATCAAAACTGATAAACACCCAAAAAACTAAAAATCAGAATATCTAGAAACTAATCAAAATATTACCCATAAGGAAGAAAAAAATAAATCAATAGAAAAAACTCAGAAATGATACAAATTACAGAATTTGCAGACAAGGACATTAAAAGAGTTATAGTAACTGTATTTTCCATAACTCAAGAAGGCAGAAAGTTGATGGACCATGTTAAGTAGAAACATTCTTGAAACAGAAAATATAATGTCTGAGATGATGGATACGATATACTGGGTAGGGTTGGATACTATATAAGAAAAGATTCATGAACTTGAAGATACAGATAACAAAAATATCCATAGTGAAACAGAGAATGAACAAGAAATAAAAACAAGAATTAGTGAGCAAAAAACAATTTCAAACAGTTTAATACAATACTGTTAGAATTCCTAAAATGAAAGAGAGAAGTGGGAGAAAATCAAGAAATAATGGCTTAATATTTTCTAAATTTCATGAAAACTCTAACTTCATAAATTTAAGAATGTCAATAAAACCCATGCACAAGAAACATAAAACAAAAACTCACAACTATGCACATCATAATCAAATTGGCCAAAATCATTGACAAAGAGGAAAACAATTTTAATGCAGAAGGAAGGAGAAAAAAGTCATTACACATTAAGGAGCAATGAGGTTAAACATAGATTTCTCATTAGGAACAATGGAAACCAAAAGATTATATACAAAAATAGTGAAAGGAAAATGCTATAATTTAAAATTTTTCAAAGCCCCAAGAAAGTAAATTTTTTTTCCCAGATATATGAGCAGATATAATGTACTGCCAGCAGATCTGCACTTAAGTATTAAAGTATGTCCCTTACACAGTAGGAAAATGATACTATAGCAAACACTGCCATATTTAAAATAGATAACCAACAAATACCTACTGCATAGCACAGGGAAGCTGCTCAATATTCTGTAGTAGCCTAAATGGGAAAAGAATTTGAAAAAGAATCGATACATGTGTATGAACTGAATCACTTTGCTGTATACCTGAAACTAACACAACATTGTTCATCAACCATACTCCAGTATGAAATAAAATCTTTAAAAGTCTGGATTTACAAAAAAGAAAAAGAAATGATGAATGCCGGACACAATAAATATGTAGGTAAAAGAGAAAATGTTTTCTTACTTTTAATATCTCTGAATAAACCTGACTGTATCAAAATAAGTAAAAGTGTAGCAAGCGTTTTATAAAATATGAAGCTATAAGATACATTCAACAATGACACAAAGGCCAGGGGGGAGGAAATGAAAGCAGACTGTTTTAAGATTAATACACACCAAAAAAATGAGTGATATAATATTACTTGAACATAGATAATAAAAAGTTTAAGATGTATAAAATAAGTTACAAAATACTCACTAAAATAACACAATGTAGAGTTGCAGCTAATAAGCCAACAATAAAATGAAATCAATAAAAAATGTTAAATTCAGAAAAATAAGCACAATAAAGGAAAGAGCAAAAAATGGATAAATAAGAAAAATAGAAAGCAAATAATGATATGTTAGATTTAAACCCCAAAACATACAGTAATATCCCAAAGATACTCTAGGTTCAGTTCAGGACCACTGCAATAAAGCAAATATTGCAATAAAGCATTTTACATCATTTTTTTGGTTTCTTAGTGCATATAAAAATTATATTTGTACTATACTGTAGTCTACCAAGTGTACAATAACACTAATCTAAAAAAATGTACATATCTAAATTTAAAAAAATATTTATTGCTGAAAAGTATTAGCCATCACCTGAGCCTTCATTGAGTCCTAGTACTAACATTAAAGATGACTGAACACAGACCACCATAACTAATAATAGTGAAAAAATTTGAAATATGAGAAATACCAAAATGTGACACAGAGACACAGTGAGGAAATGCTTTTTGAAAAATGGCATCTGCAGACTTGTTCAATTCATTGTTGGCAAAAACCTTCAATTCATAAGAAACATAATATCTGCAAACTGCAATAAAAGAAACCTCAATAAAATGAGGTACACCTGTAAATATATAGATATATTACATGTACATGGACAAGGATTGGATAAAAAAGACATAAGTATATGCTGTCTAAAATAATCTACTTTAAATATAAAAACACAAACAGATTAAAGTAGAAGTATGAAAAAATGACATAGCATTCTAGTAATGTTTTTTAAAAGCTGGAGTGACTATACTTTTTATATTTGGCAAAATAAACTTTGAACCAAAGAATATTACCAGGGATACAGAAAGCAATTTCCTAAAAATAAAAAGGTCAAGTCATCAACTGATCAAGAAGACATTAAAAACCCTAAACATTAATCCATCTAAGTAACAGAGTTTCAAAATACATGAAGTAAAAATTGCTAGAAGAACGAATAACCTAACCTACAAGTACAGTCAGAGATTGCAACACTTCTTCTTCAAACTGACAGAACATCAATGTGGACACTAGACAACTTGAAAAACTTGACCCAACTGATCTCTGTAGAAGACTTCACCCAACAAGAGCATAGGAAATTTGCAACTGTCCCAGGAACATTTACCAAAACAGGTTCATATCCAGGTGATATGATCTTTGGAAGATGATCAGATAGGTCATGAGAGTGGACTGGTCATGAATGGGGTTCAACTCAGTTCAGTTCAGTCGCTCAGTCATATCCGACTCTTTGTGACCCCATGAACCGCAGCACACCAGGCCTCCCTGTCCATCACCAACCCCTGGAGTCCACCCAAACCCATGTCCATTGAGTCGGTGATGCCATCCAACCATCTCATCCTCTGTCGTCCCCTTCTCCTCCTGCCCTCAATCTTGCCCAGCATCAGGGACTTTTCAGATGAGTCAGCTCTTCGCATCAGGTGGCCAAAGTACTGGAGTTTCAGCTTCAACATCAGCCCTTCCAATGAATACAAAGGACTGATCTCCTTTAGGATGGACTGGTTGGATTTGCAGTCCAAGGAACTATAAAGAGTCTTCTCCAACACCACAGTTCAAAAGCATCAGTTCTTCGGTGCTCAGCTTTCTTTATAGTCGAACTCTTACATCCATACATGACCAATGGAAAAACCTTAGCCTTGACTAGACAGACCTTTGTTGACAAAGTAATGTCTCTGCTTTTTAATATGTTGTCTAGTGAATGGGGTTAGTGCTCCAATAAAAGAGGTCCCACAGAGCTCCCCATCATCTTCCCTCATGTGAGGGCACAGAAATCATCACCAAAACCCAACCATTCCATTCTGGTCCCTTGATCTTGGACTTCCCGCCTCCAGAACTATGAATAACAAATTTCTGTTGTTTATAAACTACCTAGTCAATGGTATTTTTTCATAGCTGCCCAATGGACTAAGACATTAGGTTTATTCATTTTCTATTGCTGCTGCTGTTGTTCAGTCGCTAAGTTGCGTCAAACTCTTTGCAACCCCATGGACTGCAGCATGCCGGGCTTCCCTGTCCTTCACTATCTCCGGAGTGTCCTCAAATTCATGTCCATTGAGTTGGTGATGCTATCTAGCCATCTCATCCTCTGCCACCCTCTTCTCCCTTTTGCCTTCAATATTTCCCAGAATCAGAGTCTTTTCCAATGAGTTGCTCTATGCATCACGTGGCAAAAGTACTGGAGCTTCAGCTTCAACATCAGTCCTTCCAAAGAATATTCAGGGTTCATTTCCTTTAGGATTGATTTAGAAGAAATGGAGTTGCCCTCATAGTCAACAAGAGAGTCTGAAATGCGGTACTTGGGTGCAATCTCAAAAATGACAGAATGATCTCAGTTCATTTCCAAGGCAAACAATTCAACATCACAGTAATCCAAGTCTATGCCCAACTGCTGATGCCAAAGAAGCTGAAGTTGACTGGTTCTATGAAGACCTACAAGACCTTCTAGAACTAACACCAAAAAAAGACGTCCTTTTCACCACAGAGGACTGGAATGCAAAAGTAGGAAGTCAAGAGATAGCTGGAGTAACAGGCAAGTTTGGCTTTGAAGTACAAAATGAAGCAAAATGAAGGGCAAAGGCTAACAGAGTTTTGCCAAAAGAACGCACTGGTCACAGCAAACACTCTCTTCCAACAACACAAGAGACGACTCTATTCATGACATTGCCAAATGGTCAATACCAAAATTAGATTCTTTGCAGCCGAAGATGGAGAAGCAAAAACAAGACCTAGAGCTGACTGTGGCTCAGATCTTAGCTCCTTACTGCAAACTTTAGGCTTAAATTGAAGAAAGTAGGAAAAACCATTAGGCTAATCAGATATGACCTAAATCAAATCTCTTCTGATTATACAGTGGAGGTGACAAACATATTCAAGGGGCTAGATCTGATGGAGTGCCTGAAGAACTATGAGTGGAGATTTGTAACACTGTACAGGAGGCAGTGACCAAAATCATCCCAGAGAAAAAGAAATGGAAGAAGGGAAAGTGGTTGTCTGAGGAGCGTTACAAATAGCTGAGGAAAGAAGAAAAGTGGAAAGCAAGGGAGAGAGGGAAAGATATGCCCAAGTTAACGCAGAATTCCAGAGATTAGTAAGGAGAGATTAGAAGGCCTTCTGAAGTGAACAATTCAAAAAAGTAGAGGAAAACAACAGAATGGGAAAACTAGAGATCTCTTCAAGAAAACTGGAGCGATCAAGTGAACATCCCTATTGCTAAGAAACCAGTAAGAACTGTCGTAGTGGCTTACGACAAATCACATTTACTATCTCACAGTTCTGTATGTAAGAATTCTGACAGAAGTTTCAGTGGACTAAAATCAAGGTGTCAGCAGAGCCACATTTCTTTTTGGAGGCTCTAATGATGAATCTGTTTCCTGAACTTTTCTAGCTTCTAGAGTCTATATTCCTTGGCTCAAGTCCCCTTCCTCCATATTCCAAAGAAGCAATGTTGTTCTGGTCTAGACCATTCTCCCATCGGCACATCACCCTCTGACCCTGACCTCAGCCAAATAAAAGTCATGATAAGGATTCATGTAGTTAGGGTGGGTCCACCTCAGTAACTTGGAGTAATCCTCCTAATGTACCAAACTTAATCACATCTTCAAGTTTTCTGTCGATGTAAGATAATATTCACATAGGTACCAGAGATTAGAATGTGGTCACCTTTGCAAAGCCATTATTCTGCCAAACACTTTGAACCATAAAATAAGTCTTGCCCATTTTTTAAAAATTCAGTAAGTGACAGAAGCACTTCTAGACATTCTCTAAATAGTTGGAAATACAGTATCTCACTTCTAAATACCCCACTGATCAAGGAAGAAATCAAAAAGAAAATTAGAAAGCATTCACCTGAAGAAAACAGAAAAAGAAGAGCAAATGGATGTCAAGGAAGCACAGGAAAAGGAATAGTTTAAAAGAAGTAATTAATGAAATAAAAGGCAGAAAAGTAAATGAACTTGCTAACTCTTCAGCCAGACTGAACAAGAAAATAAAAAATGAGAATGTGGAAACTAATTATCAGTTTCAGGAATTAGAGGACATCAGTGGGTAATATGTGAATATTACGAAAAATCTTTTGCCAACAAATTACACAAAATAGCCAAAATGGGAAATATACAACTGAGAGACATAAACTGATACAGTTGCACTCAAGAAAAATATAGATAACCAGAAAAGTTCTCAATCTATAATAGAAATTCAATTTGTAGTTAAAACATTTCCACAAAGAAAATCTCAAGTTCAAATAAATTCAATGTTGAATTCTATCACAAATTTAAAAACATATATATAGATAGATAGATAGATTATATATTAATAGCTTTAGAAAATTACAGAGGAAAGAACACCTCCCAATTTATTTTGTAAGGCCAGTAGTACCATCCTACAAAGTTAATAAGACTGCATGAATAGAAAACTACAGACTAGTTTGCCCCAAAAACATAGGCATAAAAATTCGTAAAATTTCAACAAATTGAATCCAACAGTATATTAAAGTTGTAACAGAAAATGACTAAGTGGAGCTTCCCCTCATTACCAAGACTGGCTGATCATTCAAAAATAAATGAATGTAGCTCAATTCTATTAGCAAATAATTTCAATTAAAATAATTTTACTATTTTATACTTAAAAACAGAAAGTTTATTATAGTTGTATAAACAAACACACATACTCATAACCCTTAATAGTAACATAACATATTCCACAGGACTGATATAATGATTTTACTCAAAGAGTAGGAATTAGGATGCACCTATCTTGACCATCACAGTTATTTTCAACATTTTATTACTTTGGGAAAGTGGGATATTTTAACTTCATTATAGAAATTCTGGTTTGGCTTCCAGAACACACTACTAGTATGATCTCAAAAGAAAATCCAATTTAGAAAGTTAATTTCTAATCATTAAATATTCATCAACATTCTGAAGTGTGTAATTTGCTTAAAAATAAAATATAATTAGATAGCCATGAAAAAAGGGCAGGAAACAATCAGAAATACAGCAATTCTTTCAATTTTAATTACTATTTAATCAGCTCATGATGAGCCTTTTGTCACCTTCAATCATAATCTGAATAAAACCAATGAAATCTGATTAATATTTCTATATAAATAATAAAAAATAAAATGATACCTCCAGCATCCTAAACGTCAAAATTCTAAAAACCCATAAGAAAACATTTCTGGCATTTTTTTTACTATATTAACATCTAATACAATCACAATAAAGAAGTAAATTTATCAAATTAATTATCATTACTACTTACTGAGTAGTAATTTATACTAATATTTCTTGAACAAGTAAGTAATTTCCTTAATTTGGACATGAAATCAACGTTACAAATCAAAATTTTTGAAGCAAATATACAATTTTCAAAAGTCACTCTGTCTTCCCACAAATCACACAGAAATTGATAAAGGATGCAAAAATTTTCTAGTCACAAATTAAAAATGGTCATTTATTAATAAAAAAGTATAAATTATCTGTAATTTTTTTAAAAGTCACAAAACATAACGGCTCAGCACAGGGTTTGGCACACATGAGCTATTTAATAAACTAATATGAACTCAATCTAATCAAACAATCAAAAAAGAATGAATAAATAAATCTAAACATTATAACATGTAGATATTTCTTTCATAAAAGAATAAATTAAGAATACACACCTTGACTATTTTAGTAAGTTTTAAGATAGTAAAAATATCCTAAATGTCCCTAGCAATAAATCAGAAGCCTTTAGCAGTCTATCACTAAACACAATAAAAATATACATCATATACAGAGTACATAAAGAAATCAACAGTGAGAAGTAGTGAGCCTTAAAGAAGTAATTGTAAGGTACTGCTAATTCTAAATTTTTCATGATGATTTGAATTATGTGCAGTATATAATAAAGATTGCTAAAAATCGTCAATGCTTTCAAGAAGGATTGTAAGAAAATAATATCTATTTAACCCTCAAAGAATGAAATTAATCAGAAAATATAAATGTCATAGTTATTTCAAGTTCTGATACATTTTTTAAGAATATAATCACACTGAAAAATTAGTACATACTTATGTTGATTCAGTATTATTTGTGCAAACATTTTTTACGAAGATATTCATCATCACAGACACCAACTGTATCCTTTCTATGAAGGATCAATACATGTTTCACATTGTGCAAAATATAGAAACCTTTATCACCTCTTTGAACAAAAACAGCATTCTTTTTCATATGAAAATATTCAGTGGTCATTAGATTAAACACTTTGAACACTTACCTGTATTTTAATAGGCCATGAAAAGTTGCTGACGTATACATAGAATGTAATGTTTGGATTGCTTCTAAAGTTAAATTTTTCATAGGAAAAACTATCTCTGTATTCTTTTATATTAGTCTTGGAAACTATAGGAGTCTCCTCTCCAGATATTGTTCCAGCTAAAATGTAAATAATAACAAATTTAAATAATTCATATTAGGAAACATATCTTTATTAATGTAACATTTACATATATATGACATTTACTTAATTTTTGTAACTGTGCTTATAAGGACATAACTATCCAAATAAACTCATGTTTATAATTTAGAATGACAAGGAAGAAACAAGATTTGTCATAAATATAACGGAAACAGATTTAGTATAAAAATTATTTTTTTAAATAATACCAATTATTTTAAATGCTACATAATAGGCACTGGCTTAGAGACTTTATATTCTATTCTAATAAAAACTTTATCCCAGAGGTATTCCATCTCTGTTTTTCAAATTGGAAACTGAGCCTCAGAAAGATTAAGATATTTGCCTCAAGTTTGTAACTACTGAACAGTAAAGTCCTCTTTGGAACTCAAATAATACACTGCTTCAGGAACTGTTGTTTTGCTACTTATTTCTCCACAGAGCCTTTCAAAACAAAATATGTCTTAATCCAATTAAAAAAAGGAAAAGAAATCAATTTTTTTTGTTTACCACATACTGAACCATCACTTATTTGAATAAAGTGGGAGGAAGATATAATTTAAAACATGAGCTAAAAATGCAGTTAGTTAAACACATATTGGGTACTCAATAAATATTTACTCAAATTAACCAAATGGAAGAAAGGATTTCCAACAATCTAAACTCTTTGCCTTAAAGATAAGAATAGTAAGGATACTGAGCAACTCAATTATTTTCTAACCGATCATCTGTTCCAAAATTACTATGAATGCTTTTTTTATTTTATTTTACTTTATTTTTATTAAATTAGTTTATTTTCTATTTTTTAACTTTACAATGTTGTATTTGTTTTGCCATACATTGACATGAATCCACCATGGGTGTACACGTTTTCCCCTTTCAGAACCCCCCTTCCACCTCCCTCCCCATCCCATCCCTCCAGGTCATCCTGGTGCACCAGCCCTGAGCACCCTGCATCATGCATTGAACCTGGACTGGCGATTCGTTTCACATATGATAATTTACATGCTTCCACACCATTTTCCCATATCATCCTGCCCTTGCCTTTTCCCATAGAGTCCATAATACTGTTCTATTTATCTGTGTCTCTTTTGATGTCTCGCATACAGGGTTATCTTTACTTATCGACTAAATACCATATATATGTGTTAGTATACTGTATTGGTGTTTTCTTTCTGGCTTACTTCACTCTGTATAATAGGCTCCAGTTTCGTCCACCTCATTAGATCTGATTCGAATGTATTCTTTTTAATGGCTGAGTAATATTCCATTGTGTATATGTACCACAGCTTCCTTATCCTTTTGTCTGCTGATGGGCATCTAGGCTGCTTCCATGTCCTGGTTGTTGATTTTTGCTATGGTCTCTCTTGTTTCTTTTGCATTTATTTCTGCCCTAATTTTTAAGATTTCTTTCCTTCTACTAACCTGGGGTTCTTCATTTCTTCCTTTTCTAGTTGCTTTAGGTGTAGAGTTAGGTTATTTACTTGACTTTTTTCTTGTTTCTTGAGGTGAGCCTGTATTGCTATGAATCTTCCCCTTAGCACTGCTTTTTTAAAATGCAGGTTTCCTGGTGACATCTTCCAAACTAATAAATCAAAATATCTAAGATTTGGTTTTGAGAATATGAAAGTTACAAGTAATCTCTTGCATACTGAAGGCACTGTTCTAAAGTGATTACTGAGGTTTTATATATTTTTGTTGCCAAATTTTAAAACTCTTGTACGGTCAATTTGTTATGCAGAATTTCAAATTAACAGTACAAGTTATCATGAACTCATAGTTAATGAAACTTACACTGCCAAGAGTTTACTATATGTTTACACTATTGTAACAAAATATGTATATATGTATATAAAGTTTTCATTTCTTATATATATAATATAAAAACTGGAATTGCAAAGACCCCTTCTCATTTGAATTATGTTTCTATTATTCTATTAATACTTATTAAAATAGCACATGATTTAATTTTAAGAAATTAAATACGGATTTCTAAGGATTCCCATATTTTCTTTAAAAGTTTCTAGTACTTTTATGCAACAGTACATACCCTTTATACAGAAAGTAGAAACCAACAGCATTTCTTGAAAACAGCAAGCATACTTTTTCATAATCCAACATACAGATTTGTACTTTTTGTATTTCTTAAAACTTAGCATTTCAATTTATAAACCTTATTATGGAAGAAATATTAAGTTGTACGGTTTTTTAACCCTCTCTCAGAACCAAATCCGACAATGGTAGGGGGTATAAATCCAAGCTTAAAGGTAATAAGTAAGTTGGTAATTTACCAGCATACACAGATAATTTGTTGTTTTAGATCAATATTAAAGTTATTAAATTTATAGCTTCAATGGTGAATCAAATAATTGAAATATCAGTCTCTTTAGTCATTATAGAAGTAATCTGTCTTAATTAAAATCACAGGAATTCATAACACTGCCATATAAAAAAAAATAAGTAGCGTTAAATATCTGTTGTCCACCTAACATTAACTGAATTAGGGAGAAAGTTAACAGAATAATGACACTTTATTAAAATGCAACTTAATAGTTTTACCTAAAACAGCACAAAGATTCTGGCATATAATATCTTTATTTCAATTATTTAAATTAAGAGTAGAAAGGTCGTATTAGAAACCTTACATATAGGAACAGAAGTAAAGGACACATGGCAACAAAATTCTCTCACCTGTTGAACCAATCGACCATGTAATGTTGAGATTAAAGTTGTTTGATGCATTAATTGAAATGTCCAAATTTTTGTTTGACTATCAAGAAAGAAAATATGAAAATTAAAAAAAAACAGAATTATACTAGATGTTATCTTTAATGTTTTAATTATGTCCATGCTATGTTTCTCTAACTGTGAACATTGAGTCAATAGTTAAGTGAGAAAGTGTAGACACCAATTACAGTTTTTTAATGAAAAAAAAAAAAAAAGGTGATAAATTCGAAGGTTATATTTAAAGTTCCCATTTATCTTTCCTACTGTAACCTGGTCTTCCACATGTAGCCAGAGGCTGCTATAATTCAATACTTGTATTTTGATTTTCTTGGCTTACCTGTAGTTAATATTTAAATGATATGGGTTTGGTTAGTCCAAAGTTATTTCACAGCAATGGATGATTGTTTTGTTGAAAGATTTCATGTTAGCTGCATACAGTATTAGTATATACACATTTTTCGGTGAAAAAAAATACTTGAAATGTAAAACTTAAGAGGTAAAAGTTATAAACCTACTTGGGGAAAAAGAGGGGATCAAGTCATATAAACATCTGTAGAGAGGAACACTGAGGAATTTTATATTGATCAACCTGCATCTTGTCATTAATTTAACTGCACAGAAGCAAATGCCCAAGAGATTTCTTTAAATGTTATTTGCTATTATCCTACTCCAAGAGATGAGGAACAAAAATTATGTATGATTATAACTATCAAGACTTGCAGAAAGGCATAGAAAGATAGTCATATTGAACAGCTTTAGCTGAAGATATTGAGTGTGCTTTGCTGTGTTTTAAGTATACAAAGACTCTTAGAAAAAGCTGTGTTGCTAAGTGAGACCTGGCTACTAAAATAATTAAAATTAATACCTTGATATTACAACTTTTTCTAAATAAGACAGAATAAGAGAGCCAAGAGAAAACGTATCACCAATTTTCTGAGTGGCTCTTAGAGAAAGTAAGTCTATAAGCAATTAAGTTCCCCATATCTGATAAAAATAGTGTTAGGAAAAACTGACAGAAGGACATGGTTCTTGCCTGATATGGGAAGAGTAAGAAAAAGCACGATAAAAGGCAAAGGCTGCTGGGTGATGCGTGACATGTAAATGATACACTAAGATCCAATTATTTAGTTTCAAATAAAAACTGCTCTAAATGATTGCCGTAGAGATGGGGACAGCCGGGCCTCTATTAAGAACTACTAACAATGCTCCATAATCATTGAAAGATACTCTCTTCAAAGCTTCCAGGAAGCAAATATAAACTCAACAAGAATGGTCATCTTGCAAGAGCATACAAAATAAAATGTGTGGTAGTAAGGCTGAACAATTTTGCCACATAGATTTTTCAGGGTAGTGCTCATTACTACTGAAGAGATAACAGCAGAGAATTTGAAGTGATCAAAGAAAAACAAGGCTTGGAGTTTAAAAATATACTGTATCTCAGAAGGGCACTATATTATCCATCAGAGTCATATTTGTATATGGCCACAGATGTAAGAAGGAAGTTAACTTACTGAGTTCTATTGGTAAGCTATTAAAGTATCCTCTAATATGTACCACAAAGCTTTCAAACTTCTTAAGACCTTTCCACTTTTTAACAGATGACACTGATTCAAAAATAATGCCAATATTAATGACTCAAGTAATAAACGCAAAAAGCTTTTGTCAGTGTGCAAATAAGTCTGTCCAACAGACTGCATTACTCAGGTGTGGTAGTAACATCTATTTCATCATACTTACAATGCTGCATTAAGGAGAACCCAGATATGAAAAGAAGAAATTTCTTTGGTAACAGATACTTATTTACTCCATCAATAATGAACTAACCAGACCCCAAAACCAATCACTGCTTTGTATTAATTAAATCGTGTTCATGAGGCAATGAAGTGAATTTGCAGAGTATTCATTGTTGAGTCAGATGACCTTGAGTTCGAATCTTAGACCTTTAATGTACATGCATATTCATTTAGAGAAAGCTACCCTTATCCTTCCTGAAAATCAGCTTTCTTCTCTCTAAAATGGGCTTCTCTGGTAGCTCAGTGGTAAAGAATCTGACTGCCAATGCAGGAGATGGAGGTTCGATCCCTGGGTCGAGAATATCCCCTGGAGAAGAAAATGGCAATCCCCTTCAGTATTCTTGCCTGGGAAATCCCATAGACAGAGGAGTCTGGCAGGCCCCAGTGCATGAGGTCACAAAAATATTGGACACGACTTAGCAACTAAACAACAACAATCTCTAAAATGGGAATATCATGATTTCCCTAAAGACTTTTTTGGGAAAATTCAACAAGATAATTTCTCAAAAAACTTATCATGGTTTCAGGCCACCGTGCTGATAATGGTCCTGTTGTTGATATTATTAGGTCTGGGGACACAAGATTTCTTCTTTTCCTTCTCTTTTTTCATCTTCCGTTTTACTAGAGGACTCAGAAAGAAGGCATGACTGCTGACCTCAGAGAAAGGTTGACTTTCTTTATTATTAATGAAATAGTTACCAAAAAAAAAAGAGTTGTTTTCTATGAAAACAAAACATGGTAGAAAGAGTGCACCCCTAAGAAAGCTTAAATCATTATTTTTATCATGAAGTTGCATCTTCGTAAGTGTGTGTACCTTATTTTGTGTCAGGGAAATCTGAGAATAACTGCTATTATTACGGAAAAGGTCACATGAAATTTCCAACTGATATAGAAAACTATAAAACTTTTCTTGAAATTTTACTTCCTCTTCTCAAGTTAAGGCACTACTGAAATATACGGTACTATAACTAAAGCCCTATAAAATATATTTAAGGTCAAGGAAAATATGCTGGACTCCAAGAAGTAATACTGTGACTACCACAGCAAATGACAAAGTTAGTCATTTAGAACATTGTTGTTAGACGTGGTTAAGTTCAGCAAGATCATATTATACAAGAAACTACTCCAGAAACTGGTTGAAGATGATGGTTAGAATTACATTTAGTAGTTAAATTAACTACTACTAAATTAAATTTGTTTTCAAAATGTAATAAATGCATAAAAATGAAAGTACTTCTTTTTTGTAGAAGAGGTCCAGACTAACAATACATGTTAATTTCAGAAATTGTTCCAAGTTGCATTTCTCTTTAATTATAAGTTGTATGTATAGATATATATGCAATTATAAATTACTTATAATGATGTTATAAGCATTCTTAGTGGTACATCTTACGATAGTTTAGTGTCCATCAGTTTCCAAAAACATGTGTCTAGGCTCTTGGTTTCAACTGAACAAAACAGCAAAAAGTAAACCTGAAAGCTGTGACATTGTGAGAACTCAAGGATTTCTGGGAATTGAAAGAGGAGAGGATAATCAAGAGAGAAACAAACTAGAATCATGACTAATCTGAGCTTATTTGTATGACACCACAGATAATATTGGAGAGAAGTACTGTTCACACCCACATTGTGAGCCAGACATCCCACTTATATTAAATTTCTCATATCCTCAATGAACTCCACAGGCTTGGAATTACTATTTATGAATAAAATTCTGATTCATGCGACAACATGGATGAACACTGGAAACAGGGAAACATTAAACTAAGTGAAATAAACCAGAAATAGAAGTAAAAATGTTACATGATTACACACATGAGGTACCTGGAATACAGAGACAGAAACTAGAATAAAGGTTTCCCAATGATGGGAGTAGGGGAGGAATAGAGAGTTATTGCTTAACAGAAACAGAGATCCTACTTGGAGTGATGAAATATTTTGATAATGGACTGTGGTGTTGGTTGTATAGCATTGTAAATTCACTTAAATGCCATGAAAACTGTACACTTAAAAATGGTTAAAATATAAATATTACTTCATGTATGCTTTACTACAATAAAAAAGTCTACAGTGTTTACAATGCATTTATTGAAACATTCATTATATTAAAACTGTAGTTTCTGAAATATTATAAATGTCTTCATAAAAATACACACCATCAATGAAGAGAGCATTATAATTTACAGACAATATCTTCTAAAATCCTTATTTAAAAATCAAAACTTTATACAAAGGTTTTTATTTTAATAATAAAATGTTTTGTTTTTAAAAATACTCAGTGTGAAAAAATAACTATAAAATGCAACTTGTTATACTGGAATGTGTTGCAATTTCCTTCTCCAGGAAAAGTCAAAATATTAGACATAATCCCAAAAATGTAGGCATTCCTTAAAACCTAAGGACTAAGGGGTAACATAAAATGAACTTCTCTATTTTGGGGAAAGAGAGATCTAATTTACTGAAAAATGAAAATTTAAGAAATTACACTATTTGCTGGCAAGTTCAGTAAAACAATTTAGAGGAAAGAAGCTTGCAAATGTCAGGATAGATTTTGAGGTTTCACCTATTTGAAAAACTATTAAAAAAACATGACATGAGCTTAATAAGCTGAATTAATGTATAGTTAGAATGAAGCACTACAGAAAAAGTGACATCAGCAAAATAGTGTAATAGGAAGTCCTAGCCCTCATCCCTGACAAAAACACCAATTTAACAATGATCTATGGACCAAATTACCGTTATGAGCAGACCAAAATCCAGTTAAGAAGTTGCAGTACAAAAACTAAATGCAAAACTGAGAATAGCTACAATATAATGCATAAAAAGAACAATTTCACTCTACCAAGGTCAGCAGCTCACCCAAGACAGCACGGCTCAATATCAGAAAGACCAACATAGCCAATGACTGCTCCCTTAAGGGAAAGACAGTATAACATGCATCCAGTATACTTGATCTTTATTTAATGTTACTGCCCAAAGGACCTGTTTCTGTCTCGATTAGACAGAAAGCACTGAAAAATCTAGCATAGTGTGGACATCTGACATCAGTTAAGAACAAACAAAAAGTGTGTGGCTCACTACACCCAACATGACTCAGAGAGATTGGTAGAAGGTGCACAACTCTGAGACTTCTCCCCGAGAGGAAAGTGTTAAGAGATACAAGCTTGCAAACAAGTGTATGCTAAGTTGCTCCAGTCATGTCTGACTCTGTGCAATGCTATGGACTGGAGCCCACCAGGCTCCTCTGTCCAAGGGATTTTCCAGGCAAGAATACTGGAGTGGATCGCCATTTCCTTCTCCAGGGGATCTTCCTGATCCAGGGATTCAACCTGGGTCTCTTTATGTCTCCTGCATTGACAGACGGGTTCTTTATCACTAGCGCCACCTGGTAAGACCTAAAGATCTAATGCGCTACATAGTGATTATGAATAACAATAGTGTTGTTGCTGTTGTTCAGTCGCTAAGATGTTTTCTACTCTTTGCAACCCCATGGACTGCAGCACACCAGGCTTCTCTATCCTCTACTAACTCCCAGAGTTTGTTCAAGTTCATGTTCATGGGGACATGAGGATGAGCTGGTTGGATTGCATCACCGACTCAATGAACATGAATAACAATACTGTATCATAAACTTCAAAGTTGCTAAGAGACTTTAATTATCATTAACTCCCCAAAATTACAATTAGGTGACATGATTTCAGTGTTAGGTCATGCTATGGTTGAAATCATATTGCAATATATACATATATATATTAAATCAGCATGTTATACACTTTTAACTTATACTGTAAGATGTCAATTATATCTCAATAAAAATGTTTTTTTTAAAATCTAGCATTCATATAACTCAGATAAACCAAAGGGTTTATAAAAAAGAGACAATGAAAACCTACTATTATGTAATAGTATATTAAAATATATATATATAATATAGCTTATGTTAGGAAGTAATAGATTTTAATTTCAAAGAAGACTATGACCAGTGTGAAAACATAATTAAAGACAGAAACACTGCTATAAGCCTGAAAAATAACAGAAATAATGTATACACTGCAGGACTATTTGCAAAATCTGAAATATCAAGGTCAAAAATTCTCTGATTACAAAGATACTTAGGTTTTATGAAAAGAAAAACCTAATAGGATTTGTTTTTCTACAAAAGCCCTACAGTGTGATAATTCTGAGAAGAGGCACAATTACAATGAAACATAGAGAAACATTGCATCCATTGATATAACTATACTACAAAAGTTAAATGATCTTCTCACCTGTTCTGGGTTTGCTATGAAGTTTATGGCAGTATGGTGGCGATCATCTTCCTGTAATAAGCTGAATGTAAACTGATAATCAATCAAAAGGCTATCTGTAGGGGAAAAAAATACAATCCTGATATGTAGTTTTAAAACTTGCTTGAAAAACAAGTTAGGTGAAAATATATTGAATATCAGCACTGAAAATTATTATCATTAAATTACTAGTGGAGTACTCAAGACTGGCAAAATATAAATCATTGTTATCAAGCAACAAACAGTAAAACACAGATATGAAAGCACTTAACACTTCAAAATTTTATTTATTACTTCTGTTACCATTATAAAATTTCTACAAACTACAATTTTTTCTGGAAAAACTAGACAAGAGAATAAAATAAGGTCATCCATAATCTTACACTCAGAGAAAAATACAGGTAATATTTTGGTGCATTATATTCAAGTTAAAATTGTATAGAAAGAAAGATAACAGGGAGACATTTTGATGTTCTAGTTTTATAAAATCAAAACTCTTTGAAAACATGAATTTTAATAGCTAAGTAATTCTTGTTTTAGAAAAGGCAGAGGAGCCAGAGATCAAATTGCCAACATCTGCTGGATCATCGAAAAAGCAAGAATTCCAGAAAAACATCTATTTCTTCTTTATTGACTATGCCAAAGCCTTTGACTGTGTGGATCACAATAAACTGTGGAAAATTCTGAGAGATGGGAATGCCAGACCACCTGACCTGCCTCTTGAGAAATCTGTATGCAGGTCAGGAAGCAACAGTTAGAACTGGACATGGAACAATAGACTGGTTCCAAATAGGAAAAGGAGTACATCAAGGCTGTATATTGTCACCCTGCTTATTTAACTTATATGCAGAGTACATCATGAGAAACGCTGGGCTGGAGGAAGTACAAGCTGGAATCAAGATTGCCAGGAGAAATATCAATAACCTCAGATATACAGATGATACCACCCTTATGGCAGAAAGCGAAGAAGAACTAAAAAGCCTCTTGATTAAAGTCAAAGAGGAGAGCAAAAAAGCTGGCTTAAAGCTCAACATTCAGAAAACTAAGATCATGGCACCCGGTCCCATCACTTCATGGGAAATAGATGTGGAAACAGTGGCTGACTTTATTTTTCTGGGCTCCAAAATCACTGCAGATGGTGATTGCAGCCATGAAATTAAAAGACACTTCCTCCTTGGAAGGAAAGTTATGACCCACCTAGACAGCATATTAAAAAGCAGAGACATTACTTTGCCAACAAAGATCCATCTAGTCAAGGCTATGGTTTTTCCAGTAGTCATGTATGGATGTGAGAGTTGGACTATAAGAAAACTGAGTGCCGAAGAATTGATGCTTTTGAACTGTGGTGTTGGAGAAGACTCTTGAGAGTCCCTTGGACTGCAAGGAGATCCAACCAGTCCATCCTAAAGGAAATCAGTCCTGGGTGTTCATTGGAAGGACTGAGGTTGAAGCTGAAACTCTTTGGCTACCTGATGCAAAGAGCTGACTCATTGGAAAAGACCCTGAGGCTGGGCAAGATTGAGGGCAGGAGGAGAAGAAGACAACAGAGGATGAGATGGTTGGATGGCATCACCGACTCAATGGACAGGAGTTGGGTGAACTCCGGGAGTTGGTGATGGACAGGGAGGCCCGGCGTGCTGCGGTTCATGGGGTCACAAAGAGTCGGACATGACTGAGTGACCCTACTCATAGTGAATATTTCATCACATGCCATAAAGCATTTACTTGTCCCTATTATTATGGTAATTTTTACTTTGTGAAATCTTTTAAATATTTCAAATTATTTAAATAGAAAATAATGCTATTTTTTGGAACCATAACTTTCATATTATGCCCTCAGCCGTTAAGTACTATCAAAGTTAAAATTAAAGATAGGAACAATATCACCAGATTTATTGTCAGAGCATCATTCTTCATGTTGCTTCCTTCATATCTTGTAAGATCCACTCTATATAATTCTTATTTAATTTAATGCAAGGAAATACTTTGTTTTTCAAAGATTTTATTACAGGCACCATTATCCATGATAATGAAGATTATATAATAAGTCATATTTCTGCTTTTCATATGACTGCCAGAAAATGCAGGGAAAATTCAATGGCCCAGTGTTGTTCCAGACACTGGAAATATAAAATAATAAAAGATAGAGATTTCTGTCCCGTGCAACTTATATTATATCAAATGGACATTGAAAATTAATAAATAATTTAAGCATATAGTATAATAATGACAATAAGTGTAATAATCATAATCCAGTGAAGAGGAGAGAAATTTCTGTCCAGGTAGGAGTAGGCTTGCAATTTTGAAAAGGAAAATTTAAAGATAATGAAGCTGAAGCTGAAGCTCTAATATTTTGGCCACCTGATGCAAAGAGCTGACTCATTGGAAAAGATCCTGATGCTGGGAAAGACTGAAGGTAGGAGAAGGGAGCGACAGAGGATGAAATGGTTAAATACCATCACTGACTCAATGGACATGAATCTGAGCAAACTCCAGGAGATAGTGAAGGACAGGGAAGCCTGGTTCTGCAAAGAGTTGGACACGACTTAGCGACTGAATAACAATTTAAAGATCAAAGGTAGTTAAGAGAAAAGTCCTGGAGGTTACATGAGAAAGTGTAATCCAGGCAGAGAAAACAAGCATAAAATCCTCAACAAAAGAACAAGTCTTAACTGTGATTCCTATAAAGAGACTGTGGCAAGAATGCTACAAAAAGTGATGGTAGAGATAGGCATAGCAAGGAAGGTGACGGGAAGGGGTCAGACACAGTGAATGAATTTGGAAGGTGTAACAAACAGAATTAGCTAAATAAACAGATGCAGCATTTTAAAGAAAGAAAAGTAAAAGGTTTTATTTTTTGGCCCATGACCAGGTAAAATGTCAGCATTAACTGAGATGGGTGAGAACAGGTTTTATTTGTTGCCAGTGTGGAATAATTAGAAGCTTAGTTTTGAAGATGTTAAGTTTGAGTTACTCATTGAGTGTCTACATGATACGCTGAGCTCAGGAGCCTAGTGGATAACAATTTGGAAATCATCCTCATTGTAATGGCCTATAAAGCTGCGAAGCCAAGAGATCTCCAGTCATAAATAGAGTAGAGGTGCCAGGGATGAGCCCTGAGGTGAAACAATGTTAAATAATCAGATCCTCTGAAGAAGCCCACAAAGGAGACTAACAGGGCAACCCACGAGACAGAAGCACAACCAGAATTTAGTGTCCAGTGAATCAAGTAAACGTAGTGCTTAGAAAAGAGAACAGTGATCACCTTGGTCAACTGCCGCTGAGGAGGTTTTTTGAAGTACAGACAGCTACAAAACTGAGGAAAGATACCATCAATTCAGAATAAAGAGAAAATACTAAACTCAATGGACAGGAGTCTGAGCAAACTCTGGGAGATACTGAAGGACAGGGAAGCCTGGTGTGCTGCAGCTCATGGGGCTGCAAAGAGTTGGTCACGACTGAGCGACTGAACAACCATCACCACCACTGAGGAAAAATAAACATTTCAAAACTATTTTTCAAATGCTTATCTGAATAATTATCTTCCTGTTTTTCTAGTTTGAAACTCAGCATTAAGAAGTTAGGAACAGATGGCTTTTAGGTGGAAGGGACTGGGTGACTTGGGACCCTTGAGCAGCTCTGGGTAGAGGCTCCAGTGCCCCAGTCCTATGAACATTCTTCTACCTTTAGGGACTCCAGTCCTCAGCCACAGTCACCAAACTCTTGTCCAGACATTCAAGTTTGATTTCTCTATTGCTGTTTATTATAGTTGGAAGTACAAGATGAGTACAACGTATATTAAGCATGGTAACGATTGATTCTAAAATCATCTGGGCTAGAAAGTAAGTCTGAATCCTGGAGCAAAATTAGTAGGAGCATCACTGAACTCAGGTGACTAATCAATACTACTCAGTGAATGTGAATTTTTATAAACTGAAGAAAGTTCAGAATTCTACACAAAATAGTTCCTTTTAAGGTTGCTTAAAGTATTTCAGAAACCAAAGGTACAATTTTCCACTTAACCAGAAGTTATATTTCACTCCCTAATTTCAAATACTATCAGGCTGGTATATTTTAAAGGGGTTGCAAATGAGAAATTACTTGGCACAAAACATATACCTTAATGCTATAATTTACTCTGAACTTCTTAGCTAAGTAGGGTACAGAACATAAAACATTAAAATCCTCAAGTTTATGCAAATGTGCATAATTTGAAAATAAGCTTTTGTACTGCTTTAATGAAGCAATTCATTATGGTATAAAAACGACAATCATGTTTGACTATAAATCAATTCAAACAACATCGCATTATTGATGAATACAAAGAAAGGACAGAGTTGGAGGAGTAAGTGTGAACAGTGAGCTGAGAGAGCTTCTTTCTTAAACTGGGAGAAAGAGCAGCTTTTCATAATAATTGGCATAAATAAAATTTAGTGGAACACAAAAAGTTGATGATAAAGGAGAGAGAGAAGAAATTTTAGAACAGTGCCCTGGGGTAGGTAAAAGGCAATGACCTCCTAACTCAAAAGATGACCCAGATGTGAGTCCCCTGGGTGTGTGGGGGTTTTGTTTGTTTCATTGGTTTTTCTTTCCTCTGTCTCTCTCCCCACTTGCATGCTAAAGTAGCTGTAATCTAGAAATACCAACAAATTCACAACAAAGGGAAAAAAGAAAGCCTTAAGAAAATCCTGATGCTGAGATTGTAGGATGAGGCCCTGTACCGCATACCCATCCTGTACTAAGGTAAGCAGAGGTGGAGCCTGTGCTGCTGCAGGAAACAGGGCAAAGTGTTAAGCTTTGTTAAACTCAGTGATAGGTCCACAGTTTTAAAATCATATTATTGTTCAATCGCTCAGCCATATCAGACTCTTTGCGACTCCACAGACTGCAGCACACCGAGCTTCCCTGTCCTTTTACCATCTACCGGAGCTTGCTCAAACTCATGTCCATCGAGTGGGTGATGCCATCCAACCATCTCATCCTCTGTTGTCCCCTTCTCCTGCTGCCTTCAATCTTTCCCATCATCAGGGTCTTTTCTAATGAGTCAGTTCTTCTCATCAGGTGGCCAAAGTATTAGTTTCAGCTTCAGTATCAGTCCTTCCAATGAATATTCAGGATTGATTTCCTTTGTGATTGATTGGTTTGATTTCCTTTGTGATTGATTGGTTTGATCTCCTTGCAGTCCAAGGGACTCTCAAGAGTCTTCTCCAACACCACAGCTCAAAAGCATCATTTCTTTAGTGCTCAGCTTTATGGTCCAACATTCTTTACGGTCCAACATTCACATCCATACATGATTACCAGAAAAACCATAGCTTTGAATAGATGGACCTTTGTCAGCAAAGTAATGTCTCCGCTTTTTAATATGCTGTCTAGGTTGGTCATAGCTTTTCTTCCAAGGAGCAAGGGTCTTTTAATTTCATGGCTGCAGTCACCATCTGCAGTGATTTTGAAGCCCAAGAAAATAAAGCCTGCCACTGGATCATACAGGAGGTCCTTTAACGTCATATGTACTACAAAACTATATATACCATACATATGAACATATATACTATACTTCTCAGCATATTTTAATCTTTCCTAATTAAAAAGGAAAACAGGCATTCTGTATGTTTAAATGTAGTACTGGGGCAACAAAGGATGAGATGGTTGGATGGCATCACTGACTCAACGGACATGAGTTTGAGCAAACTCGGAGAGATAGTGAAGGACAGGGAAGCCTGGTGTGCTGCAGTCCATGGAGTCACAAAAAGTTGGACACGACTCAGTGACTAAACAAAAACAAATATAGTACTAACTAGAGACAGCTATTTGAAAACTTTGTGAATAGGAAAAATACCAAAGATACATTTCAAAGCTTGAAGAAAACTATAAGCACTACATAAATCAATCTTTTGATTTTGTAGGCTGAGCCCTGAAGGTTGCAACAGCTGTACTAAATATTCCAGCTAATAATTAGCAAACTATCTTTGATAATTCCAGGAAATCTAGACGTTGGCCATTAATTTCGCAATTAGATCTAAAAGTGATACGAGTACGAGGGATGTCAAACATGGTAGACCTTAAGGTGAGCATGAGGTTCCTCATATGTCTGGCCTCAAATTTTGACTGTACAAATGAAAAAAATTATGAAAATAAAGAGAAAAGACAAGTTGACATATTTTATACTGTTAATCTGACTTGCATAGTAAGGAGAGAAAAGAGAAAATTATCAGTTTGCCAATAATAGAGTAAGTATATATAATTATTTGATATGAGTATGGTGTTAGGTCATTTAAAATATCTATGCAGTATGCATGAAAGGAAAAAGAAAATCTAAAAAAATCCCACATAATTAAGATAAAAGACAAGATAATAACACTGAAAACTACAATAAAAGAGAGTTAGGTAAATTAAAACTGTAAGAAACAAAACAGAAACAAAATGCAATTATATAATGGCAAAATTAAAAATAATAGATCAGAAAATAAGGGAATTAAAACATAATTCTGCATCAGTGCTATGTAGGTCAAATCTGAAAACGCCTCCGAGAATAGAATAGAGATGAAAATCACTCAAGAGGAAAATTAGACACAGAAATTTTCAATATGTGCATGTAAAATATTGTTAAAGCTGACATCAAAACAAATTGAAAAGAAACTATATAAGTTAAATATATGATAAAAATCTGTTGAAGATTCAAACCTAAATATTAAAAGGAAATAACCTGCATAAAAGATTAAAAAATCCAGTGTTATTCATAATAGCCCCAAAGTAAAAACAACCCAAATGTCCATCAGTTGATGAATGGAAAACAAATATGATATGTCCATACATTTGAATATTGTTTGGCCATAAAGAGGAATGAAATACTGATACTTGCTATCACTTTGGATGATATGGATGAACCTTGAAAACATCATGATAAATAAAAGAAGCCATCACAAGAGACCACATATTGCAAGATGTTACTTATACAATATTTCAGAGTGGACAAATCCATAAAGATAGGAAAAAGGATGTCAAAAGCTAGGGGAAAGGAGAAGGAGTGACTGATAATGTCTCCAGGATTTCTCTTAGGAGAAAAATGTTGAAAATTAGATAATGATGATGTTTTCACAACCTTGTGAATATACTGAAAATCACTGAATTGTATACTTTAAAAGGGTGATATTTTAGGTGTGTAGATTATATCTTAATTAAGTTGTTATTGAAAAAATACTATTGATATCCAGTCATGTGCATATGGGCATGTGCACACATGCGCACACACGCACACATACACACACACACACACACACACACACACACACACACACACTCACACAAAGGCAATAGTTAGAAAGTAAGATTAGGGAAGATGTTAGGTGGTCTTGAGTAACAACATAAGTCAAAAGACAATGAACTGGAACAATGTTTTATGAAATATATATACTCAACCATCCCCAATAGAAAAACAACATAATGATAATTTCAGGTAAGCAAAATGCCATAAAATATAAGATCTACATAGTCATACTGAAAAAATTATTTACACACATGCTACAACCAGGAGACAAATACAGATATGAAAATAATTTAGCAAAAAGATCTGGCAGTGAATGGATGACAGAATTCAAGTTAGAGAAGAAAGCACAGTTCTCTTTTTATATCTAAAATCAGATTGTTTAGAAAGAAATATAAAATGATTAAGAAACTACTAAAATAATAAACATCTCAGCATGCAGTTATAAAACATAAACACCTACAGTTCTTATTTAGGGACTATTTTAATATATTGGAGATTATGCCTACCTCTACACCAAAAAAGTCACACCATCTTAATTACTGTAACTATATAGTTAACCCTAATATCTAAGATCTCCAGGCCCCTTTCAATGCATATCCTCTGCTTATAACAAAGCTATACTGAGAGTACAGAGTGTTCAAGTCCTACAGGCCTTCATGGAAACTGAACACAATATACTTAAAGCATAATTAAACCACATGTGGAAACAAATCAAGAATAATCAAGAGAGATAACAGGCAGGGGACAAAGTTTTAAATGGATAAAAGATTAAGTGGAGCGGACAGGATTTCAGAGCAAGACACCAACAAAGAGAGGCAGAGTATTGCTTCAAAGGAGACAAAGATTTTGAATGAGTAAAGAAAAAGAGTTATTTGTCAAACTCAAAGGAAGCAAAACTGATACTATTTCTATGTCTAGATTCTAAGGTATGGACACCAGGAAAG
Organism: Okapia johnstoni; assembly: GCA_024291935.2. Lineage (NCBI taxonomy): Eukaryota > Metazoa > Chordata > Mammalia > Artiodactyla > Giraffidae > Okapia > Okapia johnstoni. The sequence continues at coordinate 73,091,033 of CM044318.1, read as the reverse complement.
GGGAAAAAAAAACAACAGTTAACACTTCCTTAGAGAAGAGTCAGTTTTCAGATACAACAAGTTTCTGTTAAATCAAAATAGCAGAGTTTCAAAAACAGAGTAACAACATATTTGGTTATTTAATTTTAAAAATAACATTTTAAAAGTAAAGAAAGACTGGTATCCCAGAACCAATGAGCTTCCACGTTCTTGTTTCTAAATACCATTCTCTAATATAAGGAACCAAGGCTTCTTGGAAAACGGCTGATTATAGTGTTAGGGAGAGAAAGAACAATGTGACTCAAATATCCTGCAGTCTAAGAAAATAAGGAAGTACTTAGAAAATGATACAGTGTTGTCAAAAGGACAGAGGAGACAATTTGAGGGAGTTCCCAGTGGCCAACTCTAGAGCAATTTCAGCTATAAAATAAAGAATAATAGCTATTATAAGCCACAAATGTGTGTGTGTGTGTGTGTGTGTGTGAGTGTGTGTGTGAATCTCCATGGGTCCATACTGATAAGTACAAGTAAGTGAAGAAACAAATAAATGAAGGAGAAAGGACTGCTCTTCCTTATAGTAATAAACAGAGGAAAACCAGAAGCAACAGTGGAAGAGAAAGTTACCATCTGGCAAACACATCAATGTCTGCTGCAAATACTAGGTGAAAGTATGGTGAGAAATGGGACATTTACATAATTTAAAAGAACTTCCCCGTAATACACTCATTAAACCCAATAAAAAGAAGTAACTTTAGAGTGGGGAAACTGGCGGACATTGAGCATTAACAATGATCTAAGGCAATACCACCAATAACGGAACAAATGGATATCATGTGCTTCCCGACAGGATGCACTGAGAAAAACACATCACTTCTGCAGTATCCTCACTAAATATGCATAATCTGAACTTAATCATGAAAAAACACCAGATAAATCCAAATTGAGGGATGGTCTATAAAATAACTGTCTGACATTTTACAAAGGTCAAAGTCATTTAAGAAATTTGCACATTTTTTTGCAATTCTGAAATTATTTCACATGGAAAATTTTAAAAGAATTTTTTGTAAAGTTGCCTAGATGTCCTCAAGTTTCAGTCAAGTCTTATATTATAGGATTTCCATTTATCTGTCAATGAACACTTAAGCAATTTCTACATCTTGGCTGTATTACATAGTGCTGCAATAACATTGGAATACTACCATCTCTTTGAGATCCTGACTTCAACTCTCCTGGATAAACACCTAGAATGGTACTGCAGGAGCTAAGTGAAACAAAACAATCACAGAAGTACATATACTGCATGATTCTACTTATATGAGGAATCTAAACCAGTCAAGCCCATCAAATTAGAGTAGCAAGAGGGTTGCCATGGGCCAAGAGGAGGGGGAAAAGAGGAGCTGACAGTCAGCAGACATAAAGTCTCAATTAGCAAGGTGAATAAAAATTTGTTGAGCATAGATTTCATGTTAAAGATGAAATATAATTTTCAATTTAATTCGATTTAAAAACTGCTAACATGGAAAAACAATGAATAAAAATAATTTAAAGCTATGATACTCTGATAGAGACAAGAGAACAGATGACATACCTAGAGGTATTAAGAACAAATTAAAGAATAATAACTTTGTGAAACACTTCATTTGTAATGTTATGCTTGGAAAAGAAATAAATACACAAAAAGTGTATATACGTATTTATTTTTTTTATTGCTGCTGTTACAAATTACAAGAAACTTAGCAGCTGAAAACAACACATTTATTCTCTTATAGTTCTGGAAGTCTGAAGTCCAAATGATTCTTACAAGGAAAAACCAGTGTGTGATGGTGGCTCCTTCTGGGGGTGCTCAAAAAAATCCACTTCCTGACTCTCTCAGCTTCTGAGGACCTCTCACTCTTTAGCTAAATGAACCCTACCTCTGTCTTTCCAATCTTTTGCTTCCGTGATTACAGTTCCCACCACTGTAGTCAAACCTCCCTCTACCCTCTTTCAGAACACATGTAATTACACTGGGTCCACCAGAATAATCCAGGATAATCTCAAAATTCTTAATTGAATTCTATCTACAAATCTCCTTTTACCATTTATGGTAATATATTCACAAGTCAAGGGTTAGAATGTGGACTTCTTTGGAGAGTGAGGCATATATTCAGCATAAAACAGTGTTAGTACATAAATAAAAGACTGGGAAAGTATCTGACACAACGTTACCAACAATTTTCTAAGGATAGAAGAATCATCAGTGCTTTTTAATTTGTCTTTTTTGTCTACCTTTTTTCTAGAATGAAACATGCATAACTTTCATAACTGGGCCAAAAGGGGGAATTCTTTTTTAAAAAGTGTGAAGAGAGCTTTTTTCTTTTGATCCTTGATCTTTAAGGTGCTTTCCACATGACTTATACTTGCATGTTAAGAAATTAGATTTATATGGCTGCATATCTTTCCAAAAATGGCATATCTAATTCCAAATTCACCTACTTCTTAGGTACAGATAAATGAAAACGTAAAATAATCAGACTCTCTTCCTAGTCTTCTGTGGCTAGAAAAAACCAAGGATGAAGTTCCAACACACAACACATTTTTTTAGGTAGTTCAGTCAATACAGGACTAGTAGTTTTGAAGCAAAAAAAAAAAAAAGTAGCTGCTATTTACTACAAAGAATTAGTAACGAGTTATATATAAAATCAAGCTCATGAGTAAAACTCAAACAGTATGCTAAAAGGAGTTTAAGCAAATAAAATATCAAGAGAACAGATTTAAAAGGTCAGATATTCCACCAAACTAATGATTCATTGTAAAGAGATGACTAAAAATTTACACATAGAAAAAGACATTTTGAAAGAGAACTTGAACTGCGAGGGAAGTTTTTGAGTACATGATATATTGGGGGTGATGGAGAGCAAATGGTGAATATTTGTTTTACTCTTTTAGCAAAAGCTATATAAAATAATGTATTTTTAAGAAAATAGTAACCAGTGATAAAAACCAGCTGCTGCTGCTAAGTCACTTCAGTCGTGTCCGACTCTGTGTGACCCCATAGATGGCAGCCCACCAGGCTCCCCCGTCCCTGGGATTCTCCAGGCAAGAACACTGGAGTGGGTTGCCATTTCCTTCTCCAATGCGTGAAAGTGAAAAGTGAAATTCAAGTCGTTCAGTCGTGTCCGACTCTTCGTGACACCATGGACTGCAGCTTACCAGGATCTTCCATCCATGGGATTTTCCAGGCAAGAGTACTGGAGTGGGGTGCCAGTGCCTTCTCCGGATAAAAAGCAGCAAAGATACTGGAAATATCTATATATCTGAGGTCTAAAGGCAAACGTGTCAGGATTGCAAATGAAATCAATCGATTTGCATATGAAGTATCAATGCACTGTTTATAGAAATTTCAGAAATTCTTAATTTGAATCTTTTGAGAAAGGAACTAAGGCTTAATGATTTGCTTTTTTACCAGTGAGTATTGTATTTTACTTTTAACTCAGCATTATGCACAGTATTTAAGGAGATCTTAATTGTAATCTCCCATTTACCAACTGGGTTATAGTATGCTGGTTAATTTTCTCAGCGAGATTCAGTGGTACAATGAAGATAATACCACCTACTTCATAAGATCGCTCTGTGGGTTAAACATAATTGTGTTAGTACGTATTAGCGCTACTACCTCATAAAATCAAGGCATTCAATAAGTATTATTTCACCTTCAATATTGATTGTACTGGGGCTGAATGAATTCTACAAGATTTCAAAAATCAGTTTCGGAGTTGCTCAATCACGTCTGACTCTTTGTGACCCCATGGACTGTATAGCCCACCAGACTCTCTGTCCATGGGATTCTCCAGGCAAGAATACTGGAGAGTAGCCATTCCCTCTCTAGGTGATCTTCCCGACCCAGAAATGGAACCTGGGTCTCCTGCACTGCAGGCAGATTCTTTATCATTTGAGACACAAGGATAGCCCATATACTTATATATTTGTTTTTAAATATATGAGTTCATGATTATGTATTTAGCCATCCTGAGGAGTGTGAAGAGGATACACATAAACTTTGGCGACAACAACACTGAGAATCCTAGTATGTTTTAAACAATGGCATATGTATAAGTACATATCACTGATATGTAAACACATACATAAGTACATGTATACGTACAAAATCACTGCAGATGGTGACTGCAGCCATGAAATTAAAAGATGCTTGCTCCTTGGAAGAAAAGCTATGACCAACCTAGACAGCATATTAAAAAGCAGAGACATTACTTTGCTGACAAAGCTCTGTCTAGTCAAAGCTATGGCTTTTCCAGTAGTCATGTATGGACGTGAGAGGTGGACTATAAAGAAAGCTGAGTGCCGAAGAATTGATGCTTCTGAACTGTGGTGTTGGAGAAGACTCTTGAGAGTCCCATGGACTGCAAGGAGATCCAACCAGTCAATCCCAAAGGAAATCAGTCCTGAACATTCACTGGAAGAACTGATGCTCAAGCAGAAACTCCAAAACTTTGGCCACCTGAAGCAAAGAACTGACTCATTGGAAAAGACCCTGATGCTGAGAAAGATTGAAGGTGGGAGGAGAAGGGGACGACAGAGGATGAGATGGTTGGATGGCATCACCCACTCGATGGACATAAGTTTGAGTAAGCTCCGGGAATTGATGATGGACAGGGAAGCCTGGCGAGCTGCAGTCCATTGGGTTGCAAAGGGTCAAACACAACTGAGTGACTGAACTGAACTATGTATAAGTACATGTATGTGCCAACTTAGACAAGTGTTTAGTAAATGATAAAACTTAAGTAAATATAAGGTCAAGTGTACTTATAGCCTAAATGTATCACAGCCATAATTAAAAAGTTAACCATGGGAACAATGCCTCGGAAAATGAACTAAAGTGACCTCTCAGGCTCTATCGCCTTCACCAAGCTACTTGACACACTGCAAGCAAACTGATTATTTTAAAATTAAAATTTAACATTTTACTCTCCTCTTAATATCCTTTAATGGCTTCTCATTTTTCTTAAGATAAAGACCAAATGCTCTATAAAGCTTGCATGCTCTATAAAGCACTGCATGATTTGATCCTGCATACCTCACATAACTCATCCCGATTTCTTCTCCTAGTTCTCTGTGTTAACATGGTAGAATCTCATGTGCCATGATCTTTCCAACCACTGACCTTTGTGGCTGTGGCTGCCACTGATTCTACTTCTTCCCATCATCACACCATCACCGCTCCACTACCAAGTCATCTTTCACATCATAGCCTCCTCATTCTCTTGCTTCACCCACTTCTACTCCCTTGTCCACAAATTAGGTCAGGCTCTCTTGTAATCTACTCCCAAAGCATCTATAATTCTTATTCAGAGGTCTTATGATCATCATAACTAGGTAACTGTATGACAAGTTTAATATCTATCTTTCCTACTATTTTATCAGCTTCAATGGAGCAGAACACGTCTTGTTCTCTATAATATCCCCCGAGTAGTCAGTCAATAAATATATGTTGAATGAATAAAGAAAAGCAAGTTAATTCCAATAACTGACAGTCTCTCTAAGCTCTATTAGTGTAACTCTTGAGTAAGTAAAAATTAAGGAGAAAAAAGATGTCATCCTTGTGCACATTAAATTAAATAATAATAAATTGTTTTGCATGTAATAAATACTCAATAAATACTAACATGTCCTTACATGCTGAACAGTACTATCAATGCTTACAATTATTAATTAAGAATTTCTACTAAGCTTGAAACATTTAGAACAACTGCAAAGGCAAAATCTGTTGTTTAGGAACTTTAAAAGCTGAACACTTGCTAGGTACAGTATCACAGAAAAAAATACAGAAACCTTGCTATTATCCACACTCTGACTCATTGTGTGGCCTAAGATATATACTTCAACCCACTGAGTCTTACTTTTTTCTCAACGAATAAGAGACGATGAACCATGATCACCAATGTCTACATGTCAATGATTCTAATTTACGAGTTTTCATATAATATACCATGATCTCTTCGGAAGCCACCTCCCTTTGCTCATACTATATCCAAGTAGCTAAGCTTTCTGCAATGATACTTGGAAAACTGCTCAAACTTTATTGGCTGCAAATGTTCCATAGGCTAAATAGAAAAACAAAGATTGAAACTCATTTTTATTTAAATGAATGGCTGGTGCTTAAAGCTTTTCAGTCATGAACTGGACTCCTTTATGTAAATTAATTAAAAAAATAATGTAAAGCAACTTTTACTTGATAACCTATAACATGATTTCCAAAAACTTTGGTCAAACACCCCATCAGTTAAAATACCTGCCCACACAGAAACAATACATGTGTATTCATTCATTTATTAATAGCTTACATGCATACACCTAGTATATTTACTGAAAGCATTCCTAGGAGCCACAGGCTTTTCTATTATAAGTACGGTTCCATCAAGACAAAGTCCTGGGTTCACAGATTTTCTTTCTAGTGAGTAAAGAAAACCCACATTCAAGTAAACAAATACGTGAGATATAACTTCATTTTAGTGTAAGTGTTAGGATGGGAAAAAAAAAGTTGTCATAATCCTTAAGCAAGTCTATTTTAGGTAAGAGTAGAGTAGTAGAGATGGAGTATTTGAGGCAGAAAAATAGTAAATCCAAGAGCCATGATCTAAGGTAAAGGCTGGAATATTTTAGAACAAGCAGATTAAGTCATTAAGAACTTCTATAAAAATAAACTGACTGCCATATAAATTTCCAAATGTTCAGGAATCTAATCCTGAACTCTGTCTTGTTAATTTCAATCCTATACCAAATAGGAACCAGTACAACTAGAGTTACCACATGTCTGGATATCTACCAGGTGGGAATTTCTCACTATTTTTCCTTTTCATAATTTTACTGAATATTCTAAAAGTGTATCATTTAAAATAAATTTTATGATAATTTACTCCAATGCATACATTTCAAAAAATCAAACTGAATGAATTCTAATTAAAAATATATAAAATTTATATATCAATTTTGGTAGGCATATTTTCATATGAAGACATCATTTGAGAAAACAGTTTAATTTTTTTTAATTATTTAGGTCCTGTTTCCATTTTCTTTAACATGACATTTTTATTGATATATATACATATATATTTTATATAAAAACAACTCAGGTTAAATATATTGTGAATTTTAGTAGCAATAGTTTTATCACCTGTAGTTGAGAGTGGGTGGTATAGACCCAGTAATAGACCCAGGCTGCCTGGATTAAAACTGGATTTGACTTTCCTCACCCTGTGATCTTACACAAATGAATCAACTTTCCTCTGCCTATGTTTCTACAAACGGAAAAAAAAAAAAAAAGGTGATAATAAACATACCCTTCTCATTTGAGGATTTAATAAGCTAATAAATGGAAAAAGCTTAGAATAACTGGCACAGTAAGTGCTCAATAAAGTTTAACTAGTATAATAGTTATTTTAAAATCAGATGGTTTTCCAGTTTTATTTAATAAATGATCCAAAATAATGAGCTATATATCTGTGAAAAATAGTTGTTCACAACAGGAATATGAGACATGCTATTACCTCTTTTATGTGAAATCATTCTCAGGACATAATTTATTTAGAAAGGCATGCATTCAGCATGAGAAAAGCGCATTCAGCATCTTCATACAAATAAGGAGCTATCAACCACTGCTCAAGACTTATAAAGCCCCGCACCACATTTCATGGCTTAGCAAGACAAGTAAGTACGGGCAATCAGCTGTTGCGCTCCCTCGCAGTTGGGCACCTTTACAGAGGACATAGGTGGCACGGCTCCACTTGGGAGCCCTGGTGGGAGGTTTTCAGACATTTTTGCTTCCCTCCTTAAACTTTTTTTTTTATTTAACTATTTTTACGATGTTTATTTACATAACCAGAATGACATGTCCTTATAAATATACAATCAAATAAATTTTCATCTCTCTTCTAAGTTAATTTAATAGCAACCGTTTTCTCTCAGCTATTTTTCACTTTCTCATAATTGTGCTGTGTCATCCTTAATTTTGGAATACGCTAAGATATTCAATAATGCTAAGATACATATTTAAAAACACTGGCGTATAAGCTTCGGGAGATTTAATAAAAACACATGAATCAAAGAATACGATTAAAATGTCAACCATGCGGCTCCTTTATGTTCTGCCACACAATCTTCAATCCATCATTCTTCAATTTGTGAAATATAAAAATTTAGATTCTTTGTGTCGATCAAGGTCACTTCTGCTCTATTTGCAGATGTACCAGGCAGATCCTATTTAAATTGCTATTTATATTTATCATTTAAAATGCCACGTAAACCATTAAAGTACAATACATTTCATTTAAAAGAGGAGAAATTTTTTATTCTGTTTTAAAACAAAACAGAATAGTTACACTAAACGTAAGGTTAATTCAAGTTTCACTTGTTTTCACTATTTTACATGACATAGAATTTTAAGTAATTAAATTGAGGCTGATATTTGTTAATTTATAGCTATAACAACACACACTAGAAATATTATCTCTCCTTTATGAAACAAAAGAAAAAATCAAATCCAATAAATAATACACTTATAAACAATGTCTTTCAGTCAAGACATAAACATCAATTAAATAAATCAATAATAATGAGAGGTTTTACAGGGAGATAAATGGACAAATATTTTAAATTTTAGTAATATGAGCGAAGGCAAGATGTGATCAGTGGTAGAGGTGAGAATGAAATATAAAAGTAGCAACTAAAATTCTTACTCTTAAAATAGGGAAGTGTATTATTTTCATCATAAAACTGCACACTGAACTCTAAAAAGCAATATGAGAAAATCAAAGCAAAACAGCTATTTTTTTCAGAGAAAAAGGTGACAAAAATATATTAGATTACTTAGAAATACACTGAAATACAATCAGCAGCATGACCATTACATATAGTAGAAGAATAAAGTAGATGATTTCAGTAAGTGACTTTTCGTACTCTGATTCTTCTCATGGAAATATATCCCCTATAACATTTTCATAGTCCAGTCTTTCATCTTGTGTTTATGGTTTTCTTCACTATAATTGCTATTATAATTTTTCAAAATGAATTTAAGAAAAAAAGAAACTATACTACTTCGTAGCTACTACTTTTCATATTTGCCAAGAATAATTAAGTCCTACAATGTTTACAGGGGTCAATCAAATTCGATATCATTGATAGAAACTTTTTTCCCATGTGATACATGATAGCTACCAAATACATTTGATTTGGGGGTTTAAACTGAATTTTAAAAAACTACTAAGACTGTCTATAGGATACAAGTGCTGAAGTATCACTTTCAATTAAATTAACACCATATCGTGCTCAATTGGTTCAAATTACAGTGTAGACCTGCATTTCAAATTTCACTCCAGTCTTTAAAATCAGTATAGTTTCCATTAACACTATTACAAGAACCACTGACCTTTTTTCTCTTTTTTAAAAAACACCATTTCTTTTAATTGTTATTACTCTTTTAAGGTCTCATAACAAGTGACAAGACTGCCATCTAGTGCTTTATGACTATTCTTATAACATTTTTAAGAGACAATGAGAGTCCTATATAATAGATGAGCTTACGACATGGTAGTCACTAGTCAGACGTGTCTTGAGTAATTAAAATGTGACTGACTCGAATTGAGATTGCCATTAGTATAGTATACAAGCTGTATTCAAACACTTGGAAAAGCTAAAAAATAAAAAGAGGCCGTTGATTTTTTATGCTATGATATGTTTAGATATTTTGAATTAAATAGAATATATTATCAAAATTAACTTCACCTGTTTATTTTAATATTTGAGATATAGCTAGTAGAAAAATTTTAGTTCTACGTGTGGCTTACACTAATTTAATTTGTATAGCACTGATCTAAAGAAAAATCATCTTAGTCTTAAATATAAAAGGCTTAAATATTAGTGTATTCATTATTTCTAAAAAATGGAATGTAATTTATTTGTGTCCATAATTGTAACTAAATTACTCTTTGGGGATATAATAAACACCAAAAATTTAAGAAGAATGAAACAGGAATTTCTAATTTTAATAAGTCAGACAAAAATATGTCCCCATAAAATCCAGAATGTTTGAGAGAAGTAAATAAAATTTCTGTGGAAAATATAGAGAACGAGGATAAATTAAAACAAACAGAAAATAGACAATGTGAACATCAGTAAGGACAATAATTGCAAGTGGACTGAAACATATGAAATATGCATGTGTCCATAAGTTTATGATACAAACACAGCAAACAGAGTTGCAACCTTAATAAGCAAAGTATTCTTTATTTTGAAAACTGGTATTTTTTTTAAAAAATATCAAAAATTTATCATGCCTTTCCTGTGTGCCTGTAGTAATGAGTAAGCAAATGCCTCACTCAAGGAAATTTGTTTTCACAAAAGTTTTCCAATCAAGAAATAAAGGAGCAAGAATACCACAGTTTATAACCCCTAAATCAGTTGCACACTAACATTGGGCATCAGTGTCTGCTAAAGAACAAGAAAGAGACTTGCAGGCATTATGTGCTTCAGTTACATGACGAACACAAAACTACCTGCGAAAGTATTTCCTCCAAAATCATATTTGAACCTGATTAAACCTCTAAATCAGGGTTTCTCAACCCTCATGGTGTTGAAATTTGAGTCAGATGATTCTTGGTTCTAAGGAGCTCTCATGTGTTTTGTAGGACATGTATCAAGAGCAACCTCTACCCACTAGAAGTCCATCGGATCCACACCCCATGTCTACTTGTGATACATAAAAACCTCTACAAACACTGTCAAATGTCCCATAGACTACAAACAAATCTTACTAAGTTTGGGGATTTTTATGCTACATTCTCAATAAAATTATAAAAAATAATTAAAACATCGGTTTTAGTTCAATTGGGTTCAATTAAGATTTACTTAATTGAAATTAAGAAAATTCACAAAAAATTCAAAAAGAAGTTAAAATTGAACCACAAACTATATAGAAAATAATATTAAAAATCAAACTTAATGGAGGTAAAAGCAATAATTACAAGCTATAAAAGAGAAAGACATCACTAAGGACAAAACCTAAAACAGATCAACTAGAAAACAAAACCAGTGGAAACGATGAATGAACCCAAAAGCCCACATTCAGACTATGGGGGAAAAAAGAGGAACAACAACAAAGAATCTACAAATAAAAAAACCACCAGATCCAGAGATCTCAGTTGAATTTAAGTGAATCTTTGAAGTTCACTTCTTACTGTTTAACTATTCTTGTTTTAAAATAAAACACAATCTTGTCAAATTCATCTTTAAAAGTTATTACCATAGTTATATAAAATGAAGTTAGAAAAACCACACTTAGAATGGCTAAAATGTAAAAGACTATACGAAGTGCTGAGAGGTTTTGAAGAACTGAAATTCTCATACATTGCTACTGGAAATGTAAAATAGTACAACCATTTGAGAAATCGTTTGCTTGTTTCTTGAAAGTTAAACATATATCTGCCATATGATCACTACCCAATAATAGGCTATTTCAGTACAAAATCAGCACTGCTTTTTAGTAATAACCAAAACTGCCTCCTGGAAAAACCTATCAGAAAATTCTATTTGTTCAAAATTTAAAATGAAAAAGATTACATTAAAATTCAGCTGAGTTACTCAAGTTCTGTTTTTTGTTGCATGTTCAAAATAAGATCTACTGCTGTTTTAGTCCTCAGAGTGGAAAAAAATGCGCCAAATATTAATATAATTAGAGAATATAGCAAACAGACACTGACTTCCCTAGCAAAATATGTGAAGCTATAAGATTCAAAAATAGAAATGATTAGCTATTAATGACAACATTAGTTATTCAAAATGAATTTTATTACCTGTAAAATCACCTGAAACTAATAAAACAAACCAATTTTCTAAAATAAAAGACACAAATACTTACAATAACATGTTCCTCTAAGCGGGTTTCCAACATAGCGATTTTCCGAGTCACATCTGTAGAAACAAAAAACTCATTTACGATTAAGCAACAAAATTCAAAAGCTTCATGTTTTTCCCTCAAGCAAACAAGTAATTAAACTCTACATTAAAACATGTTAAAAACTATACTATTAATTAAAGTTTTAAAAGCAAATCTTCCAAAGAATTAATGTAGAAAGCCTATATACGGACATAAGTGAGAGAATAAGTGGAAAAAAACACACAAAAGGAATATAGAGGATGGGAAAAAATTATGAATTTAGGGGATATGTATTCTTCCTTAACAACATGAAAAAGAATTCTGAAGTCTGGATAAAGATTTAAAGACAATTTGTTAGGTGTGGGAAAGTGTGGGAATTCATAAACCATATCATTTTCTTACTTCTGGTAATCGAAATTAATATATTTTCCCCAGTTTCTAAACCAATTAATCTGTATTTTTAAAAGACATCCTCAATTGTATCATGGAGAAAAGCTTTATTTAAATTATTCAAGATGAAATTCAGGAGTTCAAACTTTGAAGATTAAGCAGATTAAAATGAAATGGAAGAACACATGAGCATTCAGGCTCAGTAATTCTAAGTTAAACTCTTCAAAAATATGGTTAACTACAGCAGTTGGAGAAAATCATAAGTATTTTCAAAATTTCTGAAGTTTGTATTTTTCCAATCCTTGTTTCCAGAACTCAGTTAAAATGACAATTAGTGCCTAAAAGAGATATAGTTTGGTTTTGCATAATGCTACTTCTTGGAATGCCCTCCAAATTTAATTTTTATAAAATATATACACATGGATAACTGAATAAAGTGCTTCAACATTAAATTATATGTAGAATTTTAAAAAGCAAGAAGGTTATTCCAAAAATGTCTTTAGTTTTAGCAGAGTCAATTAAAACCGAGGAATACATATATATTTTCATTAACGAAGGTCCAAACAGTTGAGAATAATAAAGTAAATAATCAGTTACATTCTGAATGCATTCTTCACTCATGTGCTTGCTAACATTTTGTATCCATGAAAAAAAAATGAGGTGAAGAGTGAATATTTTTCTACATTAACTACAAAATTACTATATAGCCCTTTATACCACTAACTTTATTCTCTGGAAAAGAGAAACTTTGGGGTATAGGTTTTCTTCGGGATACAGGTGACTTCTCCAAAAGGTACTTTTAATGTGTGCTATATAGTTGTTTTCCAACTTTAGAAAATGATGAAACCCATTACTGCTGGGTTAAGCACTTCAGAATCCATACTATTCCTATATTATTGTTCCTTCCTTTAGACTTAGCTCCTTAAATCCTACCACTTTATACCCAATACATACATATGCTAAAGGACTGATTTACAGTACGGCTATAACTTCTTTACTCTCACAAAAAGTAAACTTGACTTGTTGCAAATGGATAACTCAATACTGCACTTCCCTGGTGGCTCAGATGGTAAAGAATTTGCCTGCAATGCAGGAGTACCAGGGTTTGATTCCTGAGTTGGGAAGATCCCCTGGAGAAGGGAATGGCAAACTACTCCAGTATTCTTGCCGGAAGAATTCCATGGACAGAGAAGCCTGGCGGGCTACAGTCCATGGGGTCGCATTTTCAGAATAGGAAAGCATTCAACATAATACTCCCTGCATTTTTATACATGATATTCCCTGCATATCTTATTGCCTAAATATTGAATAGAGGACTTTCAAGTTCCCATAGCAACTTAACATGACAAACTTTGACAAACAACAAGGGATTTCAAATCCTTTTTAATTTATAATGAGTTAACTTTAAAAGCTTCAACCCAAACCTATTTTCCAATATGGAAGTTATGAAGTTTTCATTCTTGTTATTAATAATTCATTTTTTCAAATAATCAATATAATTATAACATGTATACCTTCAACATAATTTTTACAAGGAATACTTAAAATTTTATTTTCTCAAAACCACAAGTTTTCACAGAAGGATGAAATTCTATGCTTCTGTTTAGGAAATAACTTTTGCTGGCTTTCATTACTCAAACTTAGAATTTTAAGAGAAATAAATTAACATGACCTTGATAAGAATAAAACTCAAAGGCTTTACAGAATTCTTGATGGTATCCAATATAAAAATGACATTCTCTTTTACATTTTCAAACTCAAAAAAGTAAATTAAAAACATTGTCTAAAAGATTTTATATTAATCATTATTGAAAAATTTTGAATGTATTAAAAGTACTTTCAAAATATGAATTGAGTTTAAACACCAGTTTTTGGCATTTTAATTTCAGATATCATTTAAAGAATCACCAGTGTTTACTAACAACTGAGGAAATAAATAGTTGCAAAGGAAACATAATGAAATTTTTGACATAAAATTCAGCTGGAAAAACACAAAAGTAGATATAAATAAACTGAAAGACGTTCCTTGTTTTTCATTAGGCTATCTCAAGATCATCAAGTTGGCAGTTAATTTCAAAGATAATGGTTAATCTGATCTAAGAAAAATTCTAATGAGCTTTAAAGGAGCTAGAAAAGTTGATCTTAATGTTCACATGCAGAAGTAAACATACAAGAATAGCTAGAAGCAACAGTGAAAGGAAGGGCTTTGAGGTGACCTAGACTGAAAAGACATTAAAATATACTCAACATGTGTATAATTAAAACAATATGGTATCTGTACATCAAGAGAAAGATAAATGGCACAGAACAGAAATTCCAGAAATAGGTACAGCTACTATCACTAAAATTCTAGCGTATGATAAAAGCAGTGTTTTAAATGATAGTCATCCTCTAACATAGTACTTGAGACAACTGGAAAACCATTTGGAAAAATGTAAGACTATATCCAATCCTCACACCACGCACACACACAAAACACTAAACATAATTATAGAAGTGCTATCCATCATCTTTGCTAAATTTTCTGGTTTAGAAGTAAGTCACATGTCCTGCCCATACTCAAGGAAAGGGGATTATACAATAGTGTGTGAAGACCAGAAGGCAGAAATTATCGGTAGTCACCTTAGGATCTGTCCACCATAATATTTTTGTTACACATAAAGTTTTTATTATAAGATATTTTGATACAATTATTTGAGATATGAGTATGTACAATTTAATTCATATAATAAATAATTTGAGAAGCTAAAAGTATTTGATTGAGGTCAAACTCAGATTATAAGGGGTAAAGAGAATATGAATGGAAAAGTATATGTATAAATAATTCTTCATACCAATTAGTATGATACTACATGGATTACATTAATAATAATTCTGATATGTAAGCTAAGTAATGTTTTCAAAATTCAGAATCTTTCTGTATAAAGATTAGAAACAAACATTAAAAGCCTTCAGAAGTCTTCTGCGAGGCTTAATTAAAAACATAACTTCAAAGTATTTCTGTGTCTAAGCAAAGAGATAATCATCCTCTATTCCCACTAAGCAAACAGCCAGACCTTTTTATAAAACAGACTTAGGCTGAAATATTCATTAGGGACTTTGAAAGGGTAAGTATTATCATTACACAGCACCTAAATAATGCTTACCATTTATTTATGTGATCATATTAAATCATAAATATCACTTTTGAAAAAACAAAATATAAAATAATGCCCCATTTCTAAGCGTTAAAATATCACATTTTATTTTGTTCCTACTGATGTAAATACTTACATATATTTATATATACATATATATATACATCTTACTGCAAGATATAATTTTTCTACTCAGAAGCTAAAGAAAGGTTAAATCTAACTGGTATAATTTGAAATATCATAACAGAATATTTAAAACAACTGAGAATCTGATAAATAAGTTTGTGTTTTCATAAAAATTATGAAAATTATACACAAAGTAAGACATACTTGCTTTTGTTTTGCTTTTCCTCTAAAGGGACTCATAAAAATCATATATAAACAAAAAGATGATATTAAGTACTATTACAGTGTCAATACTGATATCATACTTCTAAGACAATGTACCATAAACAAACAGTAAAAATTCAGACATGAATGTATGATAAATCCTGAAATAGTAGAAGAGGTACAGGTTCTAAAACTGTAATGCTATTTATGGACTTGAGAGTCCAGTAATAATAAATAGAACTAGCCAGGTAACTAAAGACTACTAAAAAGAGTAGCGGTTTTTTTTTAATACTTAAAAATATTGGCGAGCAAAGGGGTA
This sequence comes from Okapia johnstoni, assembly GCA_024291935.2. NCBI lineage: Eukaryota > Metazoa > Chordata > Mammalia > Artiodactyla > Giraffidae > Okapia > Okapia johnstoni. Next base: position 73,074,952 of record CM044318.1, on the reverse strand, counting down.
AAAAATTACCAGGCCAAGATGCAGAGAAGGATAGAATCCCAGGATGCTGAACCATTCCAGGGGTCCCTTTGTCTCCATTTATGAATGGGAACAGCATATCACAGAAAAGGATTGGGGTCCAGGCACACCAAAGACTGGTAAGCTTAGTCTCAAAGTGTAATCTTAGGATTAAAGGCATTAAAAAGGCCTTCCAGAGACTGAAAATCCACTTTGCATGCTAAATCGCTTCAGTGTTTCCAACTCTTTGTGACCCTCTGTTTATGGGATTCTCCAGGCAAGAATACTGGAGTGGGTTGCCATTAACCTCCCCCAGGGGATGTTCCTGACCCAGGGTTCAAACTTGCATCTATTATGTCTCCTATACTGACAGGAGAATTCTTTACCACTGCTGCTGCTGCTGCTAAGTCGCTTCAGTCGTGTCCGACTCTGTGCGACCCCATAGACGGCAGCCCACCAGGCTCCGCTGTCCCTGGGATTCTCCAGGCAAGAACACTGGAGTGGGTTGCCATTTCCTTCTCCAATGCATGAAAGTGAAAAGTGAAAGGGAAGCCGCTCAGTCGTGTCTGACTCTTCGCGACACCATGGACTGCAGCCTACCAGGTTCCTCCATCCATGAGATTTTCCAAGCAAGAGTACTGGAGTGGGTTGCCATACTAGTGCCACCTATGAAGCCCACATCTACTTTCACCCATCCTTATCCCAGAAAATCATGAAGATACTACTATTCTCAGGCACATAGAATTAAATTCTCTTATGATTTAAGCAATGGTCTCAAATTTTCTACAAACATTTCGCTAATATGGCATCAATAAAAAATAACCAGGCACAGAAATAGACAAGAAAACAAGAAGAGGAACCAGCAGAAACTAAGGATAATGGAAACAGAGCCATGGGAATTTAGATACTACCTAGGAAAAGCCACTGGCTTTAAAATAACTATTATATTGGAGAAGACAACAGGCAAGAATAAAAATCTGTCTAAATTTTGGAAACTATAAAAGGCAACTAGAAACTATAATAGATGAAGAATAAGAATTCAGTCTGAAAAACTAGAAAATAAAAACAGGAAAATGAAATACGATAACCAAAATTAAGAACTGGATGGATGAGATTAACAGCAAACTATACACAGTGGGGAAAAAATTAGTAAACTGAAAAATAGGTCAGGAGAGAGTGGAAAAATATGAAAAAGAAATAAAAGCTACGATGTTACTGGCTCCAAAAGCAGAAGACAGAAAGAATGGAGAAGAAGCCACATTTGAAGAGTACTGGAAAATTCTGAAATGCCCAACATGATAAATGAAAAATAGTAACTTCAGCAATCATTGTAAAATTGGTAAAACAAAGAAAAAACTTAAAGTCAAAGAGTAAAAGAGACCTAGGAAGAAATTAAAAATCTGAACAGCTTATTACTCTTAAATAAATTCAATAGTTTATATCTCATCTTAAAGGTGTAATTAAAACCGTTCGACAAAGAAAAATCTAAAACCATTCAGTCACCTTGTTGATATTACCTAATACAGGGAAAGACAAGGAAATTGCAAACAGAACCCCCCAAAAGCACTAACCATATGGAAAAGATTGATATACTGGATTATATTAAAATTAAGAACTTCTCTTCATCAATGACATATAAAACAGGATGAAAACCTAAACCATACAGTGGCATTTACCACACATAACATCAATAGAAGATATGCATCCAGAATATAGAAAACATTACTACAAAAAATTAAGAAAAAGAGAACAGAACAGGAAAAAAAAAAATCACAAGAAATTTGAAAGAGCACTATTTCAGAAAAGAGAACTTCAATTGATGATTAAACATATAAAATTTTTTAAATATTAAGCATACTAAATCTTAGAGAACTAAAGAAACACTTCAGTTCTTAAGAAAACGTAAATTCAAATTGCAACCTATCAATTATACATTCACAGAATCTTTAAATTTAAAATGTCTTATAACACCAAGTATTGTCAAGAGTGTAGAGCACTAAGTAAATTCACACAGCCCTGGAAAGCGTATAATTTCAGATAACAATTTTATAAGAGCTAATCCTCTAAAATTGAAAACATGGGTGCCCAACACAGACTATAAAAAATGTCTGCACTTGTGAATCAGGAGACACATATGAGAATCCTCTAAGCCCACCAATTTTAATGGTTAAAAAAAAAAACAACTAGAATTATCAACAGAAAAATAGAAGAATGATTAAATGAAGTGTGGTATAATCATATCAATAAAATTAAATACTCTATGGCATTGAAAACATCAAATTATAGTTACAGGGATGCAGTTATTTATTCTTTCAGGCTCTACAGTTTTCACAGTTCTTTCTATAACACAATGGCGTCTTCCAAGGCGAAATCCTTCCAGACTTCCAGGATGCTCACCTTATCCGAGTTCCCTTCCATGGCATTGACAAGCCTTTTCATTGAGTCCTGTGTGTAACGAGCCTTGAAGGTTCTTATGAGGCCCTGATCTAGAGGCTGAATTAGAGACATTGTGGGAGAGGGCGAATAGAACATTTGGATGCCTTCAGTACTGAAGCTGAGATCTGAGTGGCCAGGGGGCATTGCCCAGTATCAAAAAGAGCTTCAAAAGGCAGTTCCTTATGGGCAAGGTACTTCCTGACTTTAGGAACAAAGCATCAATGAGACCCATTTAAAAAAAAAAAAAAGTTCTCCTTGTCCAGGCCTTCTTGTACCACCAAAGACAATCTTTTCCTTTCTAGGTTCCTTGATTAGCAGCTTTATAGATAATGGCAGTACTGATCATAAACCTGATTCCATTTACACAAAACAGTCGAGTTAGCCTATCCCTTCCTGATTTAATCCTGGTGTGTGCTTCTCTTCCTTACTCACAGAAGTCCTTCATGTATTTTTTTTTTTTAAGAATAGAGCATTTTTATCTGCATTAAAAATCTGTTCAAGCAGATATCCTTTCCCATCAATGAATTTCTTAATGGCATCTGGGAAGTCATTTGCTCTCTCTCAGTCAGCAGAAGCTGCTTATCCTGTCATCTTGACATCTTTAAGCCAAACCTCTTTTTAAAATTTTCAAACCATTCTTTGCTGGCATTAAATTCTCCAGCTTTAGACCCTTCACTTTCCTTTTGCTGTAAGTTGACATATAATGACTTCACTTATCCTTGAGTAAGAGGCAGCTGCTGCTGCTAAGTCGCTTCAGTCGTGTCCGACTCTGTGCGACCCCATAGACGGCAGCCCACCAGGCTCCGCCGTCCCTGGGATTTTCCAGGCAACAACACTGAAGTGGGTTGCCATTTCCTTCTCCAATGCATGAAAGTGAAAAGTGAAAGTGAAGTCGCTCAGTCGTGTCCGACTCTAAGCGACCCCGTGGATTGCAGCCTACCAGGCTCCTCTGTCCATGGGATTTTCCAGGCAAGAGTACTGGAGTGGGGTGCCATTGGTGTACATTTCTTAAAGAAATCATAAAAAAAAAAACTAAATAAACTGCATTTTCAATATTAGATTAAAGGTATTACTCAATGAGTACAAGGGTTGAACACCTTCTGGGATAGCAGAAGTGACAGCTTCACAAACTTCCTATTCTATTATTTTTTACAATGGTCCTTATGCTGGATTCATTTATCCTGAAATGGCAGGTAACCACAGCTACAGACCTCAACCTATAGGACATATCAAGCAATTAAACTTTTTCCTGTATTGTCATGACTTTTCTATGCTTCTCAAGAGCACTTCCAGTATCACAGGTGGCACTTCATATGGGTCCCCTGATTTCAAGGTTTACAACATTGCACTAAACACAATGAAAAATACACAAGAACCATGAAAGATAATTTTTTACTGTGATGTATACTTTACTGGAGAGAAGAACTGCTCATGAAAATATGATTAGCGTCACAAGGCATTTTAAGTGGATACTCACAGCACTTGAGCTCACCGCAATAGCAACACAAGTGGCTACAAGATTATTAAATAGTAAACTATGTACTATTGTCAATTTCATGCAGCTATAATTTAATACTGCATCTTTACATTTATTTACATTAATTTCAACTGCAAATGGGGCCTTGTAAGGTCTTGTAAGTACATGCATAACTTTTCACTAATTTTACCTTTTTATAACAAATTTTTAAAGGCTTCCCAGGTGGCGCTAGTAGTAAAGAAGCTGCCTGCCAATTCAGGAGACATAAGAGAAGCCAGCTCAATCCCTGGGTGGAAAGATCCCCTGGAGGAGGGCACATCAAACCACTCCAGTATTCTTGCCTGGAGAATCCCATGGACAGAGGAGCCTGAGAGGCTACAGTCCATTGGGTTACAAAGAGTCAGACACGACTGAAGCAACTTGGCACATAATAAATTTTAATAATAAATTTTTGTTTATTTTATGGTTCAGTTCAGTCGCTCAGTCGTGTCCGACTCTTTGCGACCCCATGAATCGCAGCACGCCAGGCCTCCCCGTCCATCACCAACTCCCAGAGTTTACCCAAACTCATGTCCATTGAGTCGGTGATGCCATCCAGCCATCTCATCCTCTGTCGTCCCCTTCTCTCCTGCCCCCAATGATAAATTAGTATCAACATATATTTTATATATTCATGACATTTTAAATTTTTTCATTGCTTCTAGATTATAGGGTTTGTCTGTGATTTTTTTCCAAATTGTCCCAAATACTCAAACATTTTTCCAATATATAACTGAAAAATTTTCATGTTTAAGAGGACCCATCCAGTTGAAACACATGTTGTTCACAGGCCACTTGTAGTTAATTTCTACTCTCATACCACCGTAGTTGGAAAAGACGTTTGATACAATTTCAAACTTCTTTTAATCCATTGCCCCAATATTTAATGTTTTTAATGTCATGTTATCTCTTTGTTCTGCATATCCCTTAACTACTTATTGTGAATACAGAAGATTTTACTATGTTTGTCTTTTAACCTGACTACTAGCTTCAAAAGTAGCTGGTCTATTACTTTTTATTGTATGTTTGACTTTACCAATGAGATTTTCCTTTTTATAATTTTCACATTTCTAAGTGGCCTCTTCTTTTCCCCTTAGAGAAGTCCTGTTAACACTTCTGGCCTTTAAGACCAGTTTTGTGGTGCTGAACTCTTTCAGCTTTTGCTTGTCTGTGAACTCTTCATCTATCCCTTCAAATCTGATTAACTTTACCTGGTAAAATATTCTTGGTTGTAGGTATTTTCTCCTTATGACTTTGAATGTACTGTGCCTTTCCCTTCTGGTCTGCAAAGTTTCTACTGAAAAGTCAGTTTATACATGTATATTATCATATGTGAAACAGAACACCATTCCATGTTCGATGCATGAGACAAATGCTCAGGGCTGGGGCATTGGGATGACCCAGAGGGATGGGATGGGGAGGGAGGTGGGAGGGGGGTTCAGGATGGGGAACACATGTAAACCCATGGCTGATTCATGTCAATGTATGACAAAAACTACTACAATATTGTAAAGTAATTAGCCCCCAACTAAAATAAATAAATTTATTAAAAAAAAAAAGTCAGTTTATAGTCTTGAGTTCCCATATATGTAATCAGTTGCTTTTCTCTTGATGCTTATGAAATTCTCTTTTAGTTTAATTTTTGCCATTTTAAATATAATGTGTCTTGATGTGGACCTCTTTGGATTCGTCTTCTTTTGGACTCTGTGTTTCCTGGGCCTGGATGTCCGTTTCCTTCCCCAGGTTGGTAAAGTTTTCAGGTATTATTTCTTCAAATAAATTCTCTGCCCCTTTCTCTCCCTTCTCCGTTTGCAATCCGTATAATGAAAATGTCAGTACATTTTATGCTATCTCAGAGGTCTCTTAAACTATCCTTATTTCTTTCCTTTTTTTCATGTTTCTGTTCAGCTTGGGTATTTTCACATACTCTGTCTCCCAGATGGCTGGTCCTGTTCCCTTATCTCCTTTAAGCTACTGTTGATTCCTTTCAGTGTGTTTTTTCATTTCAGTTATGGTACTGTTCAGATTCTCACTGTGTTCATCCATTCTTCTCCCAAGTTTAGTGAGCATCTTTATGATCATTACTTTGAATTTTTTATTGGGGATATTGTTTATCTCCAATTCGTTTAGTTCTATTTCAGAGGTTGTGTCTCATTCCCTTATTTGGACATATTCCTCCCTCTTCTTATTTTGCTTAATTCTTTGAGTTTATTTCTATTTCTTAGGTAGGTGTGTTATGTTTCCCAATCTTCAAGAAGTGACCTTCTGTAGGAGATTGTCCTATGGGGCCCAGAAGTATGCTTGCCTCTGGTAGCCAGAACTATATGGTGAAGGGGTACCCCCTATATGAGCAGTGTGTACGCTTCTGTGTGATACGATATACTCCTATGGGTATGCTGGCAGGCAGACCTGGCCTCTGGTCTGGTGAGCTATGAGACCATGCTTTAAACAGTAGCTGCAGGCCCACTAGAATGTGGGGTAGGCTTCCTGTATAATTGGCTGAATAGCCCAGGGAAAGTGGATGGCAGGCTCAAGGCTGCTACCAGCTCACTGGTGGTCAGGACCAGGACCTCTCATGACTGTCTGTATTCCCCTGCAGGGCTTGGGGCTTGTGCCAGCTCACTGATGGGTGGGTAGGCCCCTGGTGGAAAGAGTCTAAAGGGAGAATTCCAAGATGACACTTGCCCATGCCAGTGTTATCACTATCACAGTAGAACAAGATCTCAAAAATGTCTGTCACCAGTATCTCCATCCCAGGCAGAGATCCTGCTGCTTCTTGCCTCACTGGGAAGCTCTCCAAAATGAACACACAGGTCTGACCTAGGCTCCTTTCAAACTACTGCCTCAGCACTGGAAGTCAAAGGGTTTCAGATTTCGTGCACATCCTTTAAGAGGAGAGTCTCTGTTTCCAATAGCTCTCTGGCTTTCATGAATGTAAGCCCTGCTGCTTTTCAAAGCCAGACATTCTGAGAGCTTGTCTTTCTGGTACAGGATCTATATGGGCTGAGGAGCCCAGTGTGAGGCTCAAACTCACTACTCCTTCATGACTGTAATATTTCTACCATTTGTGGATCACCAGCCCAGCGGTATGTGTTCTGAATATAATGTGTCGCCACCTCGCTTACTCACCTCTTTGTGGTTCCTTCATGTCTTTTTTGCAGAATGTCCTGTCTGCTAGTCTTCAGGTCAATGTCATAGATAGTTTTTCTGTAATTTAGTTGTAATTTTGATGTGTCCATGGGAGGAAATCAGTTCAGGTTCTTCCTACTCTGTCCTCTTGGTCACTATATTTTACAGTCATTTTATTCTAACAATACATACAATTCGATATGTATTGAGACCTACTCTGACATTCTAGAGTTAAAACCACTTAACTTTGCACATGAATTTGAGCAAACTCGGGGAGACAGTGAAGGACAGGGAAGTCTGGCGTGCTGCAGTACACGGGGTCGCAAAGAATCGGACACAACTTAGCGACTGAAGAATAACATCTTTGTTATGTCTGATGTCAATGTAATAATCAAACAAGATCAAGGACAATGCAGTATCCTAAGAGAGAGCCTCCAATGACAATAGCTCTGAGGAAAGAAATGGAGAAGTCTGCAAAGGTTCTAAGAGACGAATGGGGATCAAAGAACGATTTGACTCTAAATCTCAGACATTTCACTAATCTAAACCTAGAAGTCATCAACCTAAACCTAGAAGTCACACTTAAAGAACAGGTCATTTAAGGTTATTCAAATGAAAGTGCAATAGTTAAGGATGTCAAGCAAGGTGCCAAGTAAACAGTAACTACTTGTGAAGGGTGTGTGACTCTTGCAACAAACAGTCTTAAAAATCTAGTCTTTATGGTAATGGTAACCCTATATGTGAGACAGAATAAGAGACACAGATGCATAGAACAGTCCTGTGGACTCTGAGGGAGAAGGTGAGGGTGGGACGTTCTGGGACAATAACACTGAAACATGTATATTGTCATATGCGAAGCGGAACACCATTCCATGTTCTATGCATGGGACGGATGCTCAGGGATGGAGCGGTGGGATGACCCAGAGGGATGGGATGGGGAGGAAGGTGGGAGGAGGGCTCGGGAGGGGGAGCACATGTGAACCCATGGCTGATTCATGTCAATGTATGGCAAAAACTACTACAATATTGTAAAGTAATTAGCCCCCAACTAAAATAAAAAAAAAAAAGTCAAGAAAAAAAAAATCTAGTCTTTATTACAATAAAGGTTTGTAGCTTCAGGCACAATCCAGTGTAGAGGGGTGGAATGGAGGAAGAGTTATTCCATGCAATTTTCCAGGACTTGGGCTGTTCCTAAGTCCTGCAATCTTGTAGGTCCTCATCTTTATCTCCACTGAAGCATTGTATGGGGAAAGAGAGCTTGTATAACATAAGAGCTTTTAAGGGGCCAGGTCTGAAGTGGTGGACATAATCCAACTGCATGATCTCCAACTGAACTCTGATAGAAAATGGGAAACAATGCCTAATTGTGTTCAGTAAGTTTTCATAATTGACAACTAAATGAAATTCAATCTAACAGAGTTCTGGAGGATGATGTGTTGGCTTAGAAACACTGATGGCAGAACTAACATTTAAATTTGAAAGTTCCTAATAATCTAAGAGTTTTAAACTCAAAAAGACACATTCAACAATTCAAATATTTACCTGACATGGGAGGTTTTATATTAATATCCAAGTTGACCCTCCTACCAGGATAAGTACTGTTTTCCCCCTTCCCAAAAAGAAATTTAGCAAGGGGGAGGGGGGGAGTGTGGAAATAATTGGGGAAAACAAAATCCTAAAATACACTGATTTACATTTGTTTTATAAAACCCTTGTGTGCTGTGCTGTGCTTAGTCACTTCAGTCGTGTCTGACTCTGCAACTTCAGGGACTGTAGCCCACCAGGCTCCTCTGTCTGTGAGGATTCTCCAGGCAAGAATACTGGAGTGGGTTGCCATGCCTTCCTCCAGGGATCTTCCCAACCCAGGGATCAAACCCAAGTCTCCCACATTACAGGTAGATTCTTACCATCTGAGCCACCAGAGAAGCCTAAAAACCCTTTCCTATGTCCCAAAAACTAGTCTAAAGTGGAAGGCACAAATTTGATCATCCAAAAATGGAAAAGGCACTGACATCATCCCCTGCCTCCCACCACCAAAACAATATAGATTAAAATGGGTAATAATCTTAAATATGGCTGGTCTAAATGTAAACTAGAGAGGAAAAATTGCTCAGGAAGAAGATTCTCCTATGGCAATATTTCTTGAAGTGTGGCAAGACCTATTAATGTTGCAATGCTTATAATAAAGCAAAATTTTGATCCCATCATAAAGTCACCATTTTCCAGGAGATTCTTCTTCACCCTACTTTTGAGAGACAGAGTCTTAATCCTACCATAAGTAGCTGTGAAGAAATTATGACCACTAAAGAGGAAAGATGTAAGGAAGAGAAAGGGGGGACTCAGTTATGAATTAAACTACTAAACTTAAAATATCCTGTTTACTAATAGTGCCATATATCTCAGGTAATTATATTTATAATTCCAAATGACTTTCAGAAATTTTACTTTCAATTTACTACTAATAAAAAGTAAAGAATGATTCTGGTTCAACCCACAAATTTTGATCAAATTACCAACATAATATCTAATAACATCATGAATGTATATACTTGTCTCCAGAAGGAAATAAATTGCTCTAAGATCTTATATACAATAAATAAAACAACAAAGGAAAACACTAAGTAACTAGATCAGTGGTTCTCAATGGGGATAAATGTGTGGGTAACAATTGTCTCCATAATTACGGAGTTCTAATGGATCATATTAAAATAACTAAAAAAGAGGCAGATGATAGATAACCTGAATGCACAAGGCAATTCCACATGACAAAAAAAGTCAGTCCAAATCCCACACTTTTGGAAAACAGAAAAGAAAGAGCTTTGTCCATAATTATTTGACAGTAGAACCTAACCATTTTACCTATAAACAAAAATTATTTTTCCATGTTTACAATATATAGTGAATTTTCTAGGAATGCAATTACCACATAAGTTGAAAATAGACCATACATAATTTTATTCACAATTTAACAAAGGTGCATTCAACATTTCTAAAACCTCATCAACAAATACTTATGCAATTCATGGTATTTACAGCACACATTTTGGAATATGCCACATATCCAAAGAATGTTTGAGACTCCTTTTAAGAAAAGAAGAACTAATTATGTTATTTTAATCCTATCCTATATATTTTGAAAAAAATTGTATTCCTATGATATAAAATGTACGTAGTAAAAATTACATATTAAAACTATTTATTTGAGTAATGCCAATTGATTTTCAGCTGGGAATTCTGACAATGTTCCCAGAAGCCCAAAACACAACTCTACCGGCTCAGTATTACTGTGTGTTTTTCCAAATTATCCTCTATTTCCTATTATCTAAGAAATGATATAGTTTCCAAGGTCTTTTTAAGTTCCAGAAATAGAATGTGTACCTTGACATGTGGTAGGGTTTCAGGACAGAATGAATGCTTTCTGTGACATTTTATCTAAATCTTACCCATATTTTAATCTAGGGAATTATTTTGGCAAAGAGTCGGACATGACTGAGCAACTGAACTGAACTGAACATTCACAAGTAAGATCCAGCTAATATTTGAGAATATAATACTTCCTTATTTCTCCATTTCAACAGCCTGTCACTTATCTTGGTTTAAGATCTCTAATTTCTAATTTACCATCTTCACTGGGTCCAGAGTGGATGGAAGGAGTTTCAGAGACTCCTTCCACTTGACCCTTTCCACCTAACAGCTTTTTTCCCAAGAGTCAGAAGACCAACAAGAGGTGTCTGCCAGATGCTACATATATCCATTACAATTATGCATGTAGGGACAGAAAAATGACCACAGAGTGAGTTTACAGACTGATATAGGGGGCTTCCCTGGTGACTCAGACTATAAATAATCTACTTTCAATTTGGGAGACCTGGGTTCGATCCCTGGATCTAGAAGATCCTCTGGAGAAGGGAATGGCTACCTACTCCAGTATTCTTGCCTGGAGAAATCCATGGACAGAAGAGCTGGTGGGCTACAGTCTACAGGTGGCAAAGAATTGGACATAACTGAGGGTCTATTGCTATCACACTTAATTAAACAGACTTGGACCAAAATTCCATTTATAACCTGGTCCCTATAAGTTTCCATGCTAACAAAGGGGCTATGATTCATCTCTAAAGGCCAGTAGCATTATCTAATTTTTAAAATAATTAATTAGGAAAATTCATTAAGTTCTAGAGATGCTAGTCCATCATGACTGAGAACCACCGACCTAATAAATTGATGTTTCCTTTGTCCAATCAAAATATTTTGAGCTTCATACTTACTGGGTACAGTATATAACATGTTATTGACATACACTTCCTCTTTGTACCTGAGTAGAAATGAGTAGCTTTGCAACTAAAAGAGACACAAAGATCTTCATTCTTTCTGCAGAATATTGAAAAGTACAGGAAACTAACTACTGCAGTCATGGTGAAACCATAAAAGCCATGGGAGCTGGCCAGATGATATCATAAGTATCTGCCACAATTTTATCAAAATTTCTTCCACCTATTTTCATCTGAAATCTTTTATTTCCCACCAAGAAACATCAGTATCTATCAGAAGTGTTGTCAGAAGGTTGAAAGAAAAAAAATGAACCACTACTGACCTTCTTCAAACATACACTGAAAATGACAGACACTGTACTGTACACAATGCAAACAAGCATCACCTACACGTTGTTAACTGAGAAATTTTACAGAAACAATATGTGTGTTTTCCTTAAAGTCTGCATTGCTCTTCAAAACAAAAAAATTTTCCAGAGAAATAATTTTCACTCATTTCATATTTATATTAGCTTATATTTTCATTAAATTCATTTTTTTAACTTACCAATTTTGAGTTCCAACTGTGTTCAGACCAGTGCCAGAATGGGAACTTTACCATGGCAAGATTAATAATTTGCTGTTCCTTTAAATGAATATTTTGACCCCATATTGAAGGCCTGCCCACTGTGTCTGCTATTCTCCTCCCCCAGCTTACACCACAGGAAATGCATTGCTAAAATTTTCTCCAATTTTTTTCCATGGGGTTCATGGAAAAAGACTCTAAAAAGGGTGGGGACCCACAACTCCACATTCCCAGGACCCTCACACTATTGATGATGAGCACTTGAGCACTAAGTTATCAGCTGGACATTTAGTCTTCCTGCTGGCTTCACTCCATGTTAGTCAGTATTTCTTTCTCATCTCTCCCTGAAAGCTCTTGCTTCTCTTTAGAGTTCTGGCCATTTGGCCACGCTATAATCTCAGGATTCCAATGCTTTCAAGAAAACTCATGAATCTGCGTTTGCCAAGGTTTATTTCTTTCATTGTAAATGTGGGAATGATGCTTTTTCCAGCTCTCTACATCCTTGAGTAAAAACTAGAAATGCGATGATCATGTTCATTTTTACTTCTTTGCTTTATTAATGCTATTTCCCCTTCTGTTTGGGTGCTTCCCTGGCTCAGACAGTAAAGCGTCTGCCTGCAATGCAGGAGACCTGGGTTCAATCCCTGGGTCAGGAAGATCCCCTGGAGAAGGAAATGGCAATCCACTCCAGTACTCTTGCCTGGAAAATTCTATGGGCGGAGGAGCCTGGTGGGCTACAGTCCATGGGGTCCTAAAGAGTCGGAAATGACTGAGTGGCTTCACTTTCACTTTCCCCTTCTGTTTACTATATTCTATACTCAGAAAACTTGAACTGTCTTCAACTTTCATCTTAAATATGCCCTGTTCTAATTATCCTTACTCTTCCATGATAAATCAATCATTCCTTTAGTCCTCATTCAATATTTTCCTCATTCTATTCCATTAAATAAATTTATTGAATATTTACACTGTGATTGATGCAATGGTCCCCAAAGAGTTTCACTTAATAAAGGATATAAGCAAGTACACAGATAACACACTGGAAAAATCCATAAATAGGAAGAGACTCAATTTCAGTTTGGAGAGGTTATGAAAAATGTACCAGAAGGTGTGATATCTAACTACATATGCATGCTGTTCTAAGTGGCTTCAGTCATGTCTGACTCTCTGCAACCCTATGGACTTAGCCCGCCAGGCTCCTCTGTCCATGGAATTCTACAGGAAAGAATATTGGAGTGGGTTCTCATGCCCTCCTCTGGGGGATCTTCCTGACCCAGGGATTGAACCTGTCTTTACATCTCCAGCATTGGCAGGCGGATTCTTTACCACTAGTGCCACCTGGGAAGCCCCCTTCTAACTACATTTGTTGTTGTTCTATTGCTCAGTAGTGTCCAACTCTTCGTGACTCCTTACTTAAAGCCAAACAGAAATTATCCTGGGAAGAAGGAAGGGCTCATTCATAAGCATCTCAAAGCACTAACGTAAGAAAGTAGTATAGTATATTTTGCCTAGTTTCTCCACTGCAAGCCTGATACTTTAAGCAAAAGCCATGTGTTATTCATCTTCATTAATAGTACAAAGCACTCATTTAATCATTGTCTACTGACATGAGTGACTAGCTTTGTTTCCTAACAAGAGCATTTTTTCCAGTATAAGCACATGGCAGGAAATTATTGCTTTAAGTTATTGCTTTAAGAATGAGGACGGTGGACTTCCCTGGCAGAAGGTTAAGAATCCACCTGCCAATGCAGGGACACAGGTTCAATCCCTGGTCTGGGATGATTCCATGTACCGCATGGCAACTAAACCCTGGGGTCACAACTACTGAGTTCACACGTGGCAACTAATGAGCCCAAGCACCTCGAGTCTGAGCTCTGCACCAAGAGATGCACCAATGAGAAGAGCATGCATCGCAACAAAGAGTAGCCCTTACTGCAACTAGAGAAGACCCAGTGCAACCCAAAAAAAAAAATTAATTAACTTAAAAAAAATTTGTGAGGACGCTAATGTCACCACTGCCCCACACTAAAATAAATAAATTAAATAAACAAATATTTATACAAAAATAAATATATGTATTAAATACAAATATGTAATATGAACATTTCTATTTTATAAATGCATATATTATGTAAATAATTACTATATAAATAAATAAAACAAATAAGTAAAATGCAAAAGCAATGACCTGAGGGGTGGGATGGGGAGGGAGGTGGGAGGGGGGTTCAGGGTGGGGAACACATGTACACCCATGGCTGATTCATGTCAATGTATGGCAACAACCACTACAATACTGCAAAGTAGTTAGCCTCCAATTAAAATAAATAAATCAATTTTTAAAAAAAGAAAAAGAAAACAAACAAACAAAAAAACTATCTACAAAATGCTCCCACAATTTAGTATTCCAATTTCTTCCATACTTGTAAAAAATTTCCCCTAATTATAGTAACTAGCAGTAAAATGTACTTTCATCATTCAGAATTACATAAATTATTTTTCTAATATTTCATGCATACATCAAATCTTATAACTCTGTATATCTAAGCTTACAAACCCGTGAGTTCAGTGAATTCAAATACTGTCTCTTTCACCTGGAATCAAAAATGTGTTACTAAAGTACTACATCACCTAAGAGATAATTATTATGGATGGCTATGCCATTTATGAAAAAATAAAGTACAAATTTAAACTGTCAGTGTTTAAAATGATATTAGAAGCTCAACAAAAACATCGCTGCTTAAGACCAAGATCTACTACATAAATCACTAGGAAAAGGGGAAGCAAGAAACAGCGGAAAATGAAAATTAAGGGCTCTTGTTAAGAATCTATTAAAATTTTAATATGGTAACAGCAGAACATTCAATCATGCAAGAAGCTCTACTAAGCATGAGGCCCTGTGCAAATGCACGTCATACGACCATAAAGTTGGCTCTGCTTATAACCACCAGTATATGGCATTGCAAAATACTGGTGACTTAAAACATAGGACTCTGCTTAATTGAATTGGTACTGAGAACAAACTAGCCTTCCTTAACAGGAATTTCCCTATGATCTTATGCTTTGACTTTACTTTTAAGTTTAGACACTATGGAGAAGGAATAAAAACTTGTTCTGCTCACCTTCTCTTGAAAACCTATGACACCTCAGGGACTAGCCAAAGACATGATCATCTAACATGAAAAGTGCAGGATAATTCTATAGCAAATAATATATTTGTTCTAAGTAAAAACAAGCAGAAAGATCATTTTCCAAGGCTAACAGATTTCTTTGGATATAAACTTTTATTTATATATAGATAGATACAGTTTTGGAGAATGTTTTATTAATTTTTAAAATAATTATGTAATTACTATAGCTGGAATTTATGGTTTATGTCAAATACAGTGTATTATATCTAATACAAAGACAAGTGCATGCAGATAAATAATTCAAAACTATCAAAATGATTTTAATACTTAAAGAATATAAGTAAGAAAAATGATTTAAATAACCTGAATCAACTACCTTTTAAAGTTACTTCTTTTGGAGGTGGGTGAGAATCAATCTTCAGATTAACAACTAAATTATAAAAAGATAAAAACCACTCATAGAACTACTAAAAGCAGAGTAACAAAAAAAGTGAGTTCATGTCTAATGAAATAACAGAGAAAAAAAGAAAATGAGTATAAGAAACCAATTGAAAGGCTTAATGAGATTTTGATGATCAGGATTGATAATAAAAGATTTAAAACAAAGAAATGCATAGAAACATTGAATTTCAGTTCTTTAACAAGATGTAGAGGAAAACTCTAAAGATAGCTACCCAGATTTTAGATTTGATATATAAGATAATATTTTTTTTATCAGAAAGGTACAAAAGACAAATATTCTATGGGCTCTGTTTTAAAGCTTCCACAAAATTGTCATTTAAAGGCTTAACTTTTATAAGATTGATAAAATGCAAATCAGTATAGAGATAATAATATTGATTGCTTAACTAACACAACACTAAACTTCAAAGGGAAACCTGTAGGAAATAGTTCCACAGCACAAATTTAACCCACAAAAGTTCTATAAAGTAATTTTTACTTACAATTGGCATTGATCACCTTTTATTCCTTTAGTTGTGCAGAAACATTTTCCTGTGTGCATATGACAAATATTTGCATGGCCACTGCATGTACAAGCTGTAAGTCAAAACCAAAATGATATTGAATATTCCCCATCACAAACATGTACATCACATTTCAGGGAAGATTTTATTATCTTATTTTTAAAATCATCAATTTATCCTCTTGCCATCCAAAAACTAGGGTTATGACATGGTTTGTTTTTAATTAAAGGGAAGTTACTCATTTAAAATTTTTTGTGAAACGCTTCAAAGTCTTTGGAATATCCTTAAGTCTAGTGTGGATCCAAGTATTTATCTCATCCTTCTTTGGACATTTTTCCATTTCTAATTTGGTAAACCTACTTAATAAAACGAGTTTCAAAGAGCACAAGATCTTTAGAGTCAAACAGCTTAGCTACAAAATGCACATCTATAATCACTAGTATGTTGACCTTGGACAATTTATATAACCTCTCTAGTCTTAGTTTCTCTCTATCTTCAAAAGCAGGGATACACTCTTGGGACTTTTGTGAGGATTAAATGAGATAATGTATTTTAAATTCTGAACACATATCAAGCACTTAATAAATTTAACTATTACCTCCACTACTGTTACCACTGCCAACAATAAAATAATATAGTTTTTATGCATTGTATAAAAAGTTTATTTGCCCAAAAATCATTCTTTTAAACTTCTGAAGTCATTCTCAGTTTTAGTATTCCAAAATACTACCTGAAACATGCCACAGTATAACAGTTACACCCAGTGAATTTGGTTCATATGAACTCATTTCATTTTCTTACTCCACATTCCTTTGTTAAAGATCAGTGTTCCAAATATTTAGGACACAAACCTCATACTTCATTGTGCCCAACATCTAATTAGCCAGTAGGTTCTAGATTCTACAAGGAAGCATCTTTCTTGTATCTGACCTTTCCTTTCCACTGTGATAGCCATCATTCAAGTCCCATCACTCACAGTCTCTGACTGATACCAATACAATTCAGTAACTGATCATTCTACCTTCAGTTTGGCTACACCTTCATTCTCCAACCCTCAGACATGTTTTAAAAAGATAGAGCTGATCATGCCATTAGGCCTTTCAAAAACTTTTAATGAGAACTATTGTGTTTCTGCACACAATCAGCTAGTTAAACAATTCTACTGATAAAAATGAAATTATTTGGCTTTTTCCCAATTTTCATACACGTTTAAAAATGAGATAATGAGTCACTATTTTGATCAAAATATAAAATACTGTCATGTGGAGTTATTTGCTTGTGCATTCAGGATACTTATCATCTTCTGCCTCTTTATTAGTTATTTTAATAGGATACATTAGAATTTTAAAATTATGGAGATACTTAATCGTCATCCCCACATTTATCCCCACTGAGAACCACTGATCTAATTAATTTGTATTCCTAGGATATAAAATCTTTGTGGCAAAATATTGCAGAAACTAAACTTCTCATTGCTTATGATCATTTGCTTTGAAAAAACACATAATTAATGTATAGTAAATACATACAACACTACATACACACACACAACAAATCTTTGGTATTAGGTAGATTTTTATGAACCTCGGTTTGCTTTCCTCAAGAGATGGGATTTTCTTTCAAGAGTTTCTTTCTTCAAGAGACAGGAATATCAGACCACCTTACCTACCTCCTAAGAAATTTGTATGCAGGTCAAGAAGCAACAGTTATAATTGGGCATGGAACAACAGACTGGTTCCAAGTTGGGGAAGAAATATGCCAAGACTGTATATTGTCACCCTGCTTATTTAACTTATATGCAGAGTACATCATGGGAAATGCCGGACTGGATGAAGAACAAGCTGAAATCAAGATTGCCGGGAAAAATATCAATAACCTCAGATATGCAGATGACACCACAGTTATGGCAGAAAGCGAAGAAGAACTGAAGAGCCTTTTAATGAAAGTGAAAGAAGAGAGTGAAAAAGTTGGCTTAAAACTCAACATTCAGAAAACTAAGACCATGGTATCCAGTCCCATCATATCATGGCAAATAGATGGGGAGACAATGGAAATAGAGACTTTATTTTGGGGGGCTCCAAAATCATTGCAGATGGTGACTGCAGCCATGAAATTAAAAGATACTTACTCCTTGGAAGAAAAGCGATAATCAACCTAGGCAGCATATTAAAGGCAGAGGCATTACTTTGCCAACAAAGGTTCATCTAGTCAAAGCTATGGTTTTTCCAGTAGTCATGTATGGACGTGAGAGTTGGACTATAAAGAAAGCTGAGGGCCAAGGAAATGATGCTTTTGAGCTGTGGTGTTGGATACGACACTTGAGAGCCCCTTGAACTGCAAGGAGATCAAACCAGTCAATCCTAAAGGAAATCAATCTTGAATATTCCCTGGAAGGACTGATGCTGAAGCTGAAACTCCAATACTTTGGCCACCTGATGCGAAGAACTGACTCATTTGAAAAGATCCTGATGCTGGGAAAGATTGAAGGTGGGAGGAGAAGGGGATGACAGAGGATGAGAAGGTTGGATGGCATCACTGACTTGATGGACATGAGTTTCAGTAAGCTCTGGGAGTTGGTGATAGACAGGGAAGCCTGGTGTGCTGCAGTCCATGGGGTCACAAAGAATCGGACACAACTGAAAAGATTTCTACATAACGGTGTTTTTCCTTCATAAAGAATATGTAAGTAGATCAGATTTACGTTTGTGAATAAACTCTGGAAACACAATATGTGACTACTACAGAAATGAATGACAAGGTACAGAAATGCAAGGAAAAGGAAATGATCGTGAGCAAAAAAGGAACTCAGATATACTGATGACAGGTAACATCATAAATAGTAAATGAATATAACATGATATCTGTTAATATTAACTTGAAGTTTCACACTAATACTATTTGTATTCAGAACTACACTAAAAAACAAATGACATACATTAATATTTTAAAACTTGGGTAAACATTTTATTTATCCTTACGGCAGAGCTAAATAATGTCATACTTGCAGTGTTTCTTTAAAGAATTATCATTGTATATAGCTTTAATAATTTCTGAGACAGAAAAAAATTGTGTTAAAATACTTTTCAATGTAAACTCATTTTGAAAGAATTCCCTTGTGGTGCTATACTTCAGGCTAAAATGGCACAAATGTATTTTAAATTCAATTGTTTAAAATGTATATTTTATGACATGACAATGTTGAAATTATTCTGTTGTTGTCAGCATTTGAGGTTATCTTTTTATGCTGAATAAGCACCTATAAAATCATCATACTGTGGCCTTTTGTTTGGTAAATTTTATATGATGATTATTTTACAGCTTAGATATACACTAGAGGAACATTATGTGGTCACATGGTATTTGTTTCCCTACAATATAAATTTTCAATATCAACTTATAACCAAAACTAAGAAATAAAGATAGGAAAACAGATGCTATAAAAGTTATTCAAATAAATTGTATATAAAGAACATACTTTAGAAAACTGAAATCAAACAGTAGTCACTGGCAGTATCCGTTTTAAAGTCAGTTTACGTGCTTAGAGCTTTAATTTCTGTCATTGCTATTTCTCACAAACACATACAACAACTTTCGGGAGTTGGGAAATCATGTCCATTTAATTTCCTTTCTATGTTTCTAGCATAATTATACTTGATATTTAATAGATATACATTAGGTTTCACATATAGTAAGAATTCTGGCAAAGACAAATGTTCAAGAAGCCACATGACTTAAAATTATATTTTCCTTCTTATATTTTTATTTACAGCTCTAAGTTCAAGTATTCACCATCTGTGGCTTGTGCAAATGGGGAAAAACATAGCTGCTTCTCTCTGATATAAATAAATATGAAATGTCAATATCAATATCTTGGCAATCTGATTTTTCTCACTAAAAACTCAAAAATTACAACTATTGTCACATATTAATCTGTTACTCAGAGTATGGTTTTGTTTTTTCCTGGAAAGATAAGTCTCATAATTAAAAATATGTCATTTCATTTATGAGATTACTTTGTTTACTGGGGATATTGGGCACCTGTATTTGCCTAAATACAGGTGAATGAGAAATTAAGAAATGATGCTTTCCCCAAAAGTACAGTGAAACTCAGTTATTCTGTCGTTGTTCCAGTTCTTGGATGCTACTGGCTGAAAGGCAGTACTCTAGAGCTACTCTGAGAATATGATAGTGAACAATAATCTACAACTTAAGGACTGGAACTGCCGAGTAAATGGCACTGTTTTGAGGATTTAAATTACAGACTGAAAAGTCTTAAAGTACCAAGAGGGCTATAAGTTTCATATTTTACATTTCAAAGCCATCTAACATATTGAAAAATGAAAAGAAACTCTTAACCATCTGTTTAAGGATCAGTAAACTATATCTGTGAGGCCAAGTCCTCATTTGCTATTTTTAAATATCCCATAACTTGAGAACAGTTTCTACATATGAAACAACTGTGAAGAAGGAGGAGGAGTTGAAGCTGGAGGGAAAGAGGAAGAAGAGGAGACAGCAGTAAAGCAACAATAACACCTAGGTCAAAAAAATAATTATTTAATCTCTGATCTTTTAGAGAAAAAAAAAAATTGCCAACTCCAGAAATATAATCAGAAAGGCTGGAGTCACGTAACTTGTCAGTTTTACATTCTGAATTAATGTCAAAAACTAAGATCTCATTTAAAACCAGCAAGGGGGCTTCTCTGGTGGCTCAGTGGTAAAGAAACCACATGCCAATGTAGGAGACACAGGTTCAATCCCTGATCTGGGAAGATCCCAGATAGTGGCAACTAAGCTCAAGTGCCTCCACTACTGAACCTATGCTCCAGAGCACAGGAGCCACAACTACTAAGACCACACACCACACCACTGAGGCTGGCGTGTCCCAGAGCCCGCGCTCTGCAACAAGAGAAGCGACTGCAAAGAGAAGCCTGCACACCGCGACTAGCAGCAGCCCCTGCTCGCCACCACGGGAGAAAAGCCCACACGGCAACAAAGATCCAACACAGCTGTAAATAGATAAATAAAATTTACTTTAAAAAACAAAAAGGTTTTGGTTTTCCTTTTTGACAGAAGAGAGTTAGGCATAAACACTGACAAATTTTGACCAAAATTAATTTCAACCCAACCGTTCTGGAATTGTATTTTTAATATCTTGTATTTAGCTTGGATAAATGAGTAACTTTAGTCATATTTCATTTTCCAACACCAGCAAGATAAATTTCTTGAACATCCCTAATCACTACCATCAGTTTTTGACCTCTTTGTCTTCTTGTACTTTATTTCTTTAATCTGTAGCTTTCATTCAGCTAAAAAAAATAGGGCAAAATGTTAATACCCTGGGCTAGAGAAGAGGCAAGAATGCCACATATTATTAGAATCTACTCACAAACCAAACATCAATAATAAGTGAAATACCAGGCATTTTTTCCCATATTCAGCTCTACCACCAAACATTACTGCTTGGCTCAAGTTCAAATTCTAAATTCCAATTTATTTAATTTTTATCATGTCTCTTTTCAAATCTGCATTGCTTTCAATGAGATTATTTTTAAAAGTTGTGTTGAACTGTAAAAACATAGATACATAGATAAATACATAGATGCACAGATATATGCACAGATAAAATTCACAGACAGACAAAATAGAGAAAGGTTTTAATTGTAGAAAAAATCTAACTGATATTGCAGAAGGGATGACAGAATTAGAAAATCTCCATTTGGAAAAAAAATCATAAAAATAGTGGATAAAAGTTTGAAAAGTAATATGATATTCACATAGCCTCAAAGTATCTCCTACAAGACATTTTTCCATTAAAGGAGAAAACAGTAACTTCATTGTGAAGAAATCTGGCAGACACCACTTTAACCAAATGTTCATAGTGAACACAACCATTTACTGAATGATGACAGCATGTAACTCCTGATATGGTGAGAAGAATTTAGCATAACTACACGGGTATTTCTGCCAAAAGTGTGTAATCAAATGCTATGATGAAGAAATGTCAGACAAAGCCAAACTGTAGTATATTCAATGTTGTTGTTGTTCAGTTACTGCTGAACTGTAGTATATTCAATGTTATATGTTGTTCAGTTACTAAGTCATGTCCGATTCTTTGTGATCTCACAGACTGTAGAGACAATCAAAAACAGGCCATACAGGTTTCCTAGCACACTCTAAAGCAGAGCGTTCTATGAAATCTTTCCTAAATTGAAATGGTGTAAAACAAAGGGGATATTAGCTAGGACACACCTTGCTAAGCGTGTACAAAATAAATCAAGATAAAGCACAGATGCTCACAGAAACAATTCTAAGCTACAGTAGCTTGATGCTGAGATGATGCGTGCAATTCCCAGGGAAGGAGTTTGGTGGTGCCACTCTTGTACCTTGGGGGGGTTTGCTGTTTCTCTAATTGTTCAGTCATTCAGTCATGTTCGACGACTCTGCGACCCCATGGACTGAAGCACGCCAGGCAACCCTGTCCTTCACCATCTCCCAGAACCTACTCAAACTCATGTCCATTGAGTTGGTGACGCCATCCAACCATCCGTCCCATGTTGCCCCCTTCTTCTCCCAGCTTCAATCTTTCCCAGCATCAGGCTCTTTTCTAATAAATCAGCTCTACACATCAGGCAGCCAAAGTATTGGGAGCTTCAGGTTCAGCATCAGCTCTTCCAGTGAATATTCAAGGTTGATTTTCTTTAGGGTTGCCTGGTTTGATCTCCTTGCAGTCTAAGGGACTCTCAAGAGTATTCTCCAACATCACAGTTCAAAAGAATCAATTATTCAGTGCTCAACGCTCTTTATGGTCCAACTCTCATATCCATACACGACTACAGGAAAAACTAGAGCTTTGACTATATGGATCTTTGTCCACAAAGTAATGTCTCTGCTTTATAATAGCTCTCTAGTTTGGTCATAGCTTTTCTTTCAAGGAGCAAATGTTTTTTAAGTTCATGGCTGCAGTCACTGTCTGCAGTGATTTTGGAGCACAAGAAAATAAAGTCTGCCACAGTTTCCATTGTTTCCCCATTTATTTGCCATGAAGTGATGGGACCGGAAGCCATGATCTTCATTTTTTGAATGCTGAGTTTTAAGTCAGCTTTTTCACTCTCCTCTTTCAACCTTCATTAAAAGGTTCTTTAGTTCCTCTTCACTTTCTGCCATAAGGATGGTGTCATCTGCATATCTCAGGTTATTGATAATTCTCCCTGCAGTCTTGATTCCAGCTTGTGCTTCTTCCAGTCCAGCATTTCTCATGATGTACTCTGCATATAAGTTAAATAAGCATAGTGACAATATACAGCCTTGACGTACTCCTTTCCCAATTTGGAGCCAGTCTGTTGTTCCGTGTCTGGTTCTAACTATTGTTTCTTGACCTGCATACAGGTTTCAGGAAAGAGGTAAGGTGGTTTTGTGCTCCCATCTCTTTAAGAATTTTCCAGTTTGTTGTGATCTACACATTCAAAGGCTTAATGTAGTCAATGAAGCAGAAGTAGATTTTTTTTTTTGGAGTTTCCTCACTTTTCCTATTATCCAACAGATGTTGGCAATTTGATCTCTGGTTCCTCTGCTTTTTCTAAATTCAGCTTATACATCTGGAAGTTCTCAGTTCACCTACTATTGAAGTCTAGCTTGAAGGATTTGGAGCATTTTGAGAAAAATTGTCCAACACTCTTTGGCATTGCCTTTCTTTGGAATTAGAATTAAAACTGACCTTTCCCAGTCCTGTAGCCATGGCTGAGTTTTCCAAATGTGCTGACATACTGTGTGCAGCACTTTTATAGCATTATTGTTTAGGTTTTTAAACAGCTCAGCTGGAATTCCATCACCTCAACTAGCTCTGTTCATAGTGATGCTTCCTAAGGCCTACTTCACTTCGCACGCCAGGATGTCTGGCTCTAAGTGGGTGACCAGACTGTCATGGTTATCTGGATCACTAAGACCTTTTCATACAGTTCTGTGTATTCTTGCCACCTCTTCTTAATCTCTTCTGCTTCTGTAAGGTACTTGCCATTTCTGCCCTTTATTGTGCCCATCTTCGCATGAAATGTTCCCTTGTTATCTTCAATTTTCTTGAAGAAGTCTCTTTCCCATTCTATTGTTTCCCTCTATTTCTTTGCATTGTTCACTAAAGAAGGCTTTCTTATCTCTCCTTGCTATTCTCTGGAACTCTGCATTCAGTTGGGTATATCATTTCCTTTCTCCTTTGCCTTTTGCTTCTTTTATCAGTTATTTGTAAAGTCTTCTCAGGTGACAACTTTGCTTTCTCACATTTCTTTTTCTTGGGGATGGTTATGATCACCATCTCCTGTACAGTGTTACAAAATTCCATTCATAGTTCTTCAGGCACTCTGTCTACCAAATCTAATCCCTTGAATCTACTTGTCACCTCCACTGTATAATCATAAAGGGTTTGTTTTAGGTCATACCTGAATGATCTAGTGGTTTTCCCTCTTGTTGTTAAGTTGCTCAGTGGTGTCTGACTATTTGTGACCCCCATGGACCACAGCACGCCAGCCTTCCCTGTCTTTCACTATCTCCCAGAGTTTGTTCAAACTCATGTCCATTGAGTCAATGATGCCATCCAACCATCTCATCCTACGTCACCTCCTTCTCTGCCTAACCTCAATCTTTACCAATGTCAGGGTCTTTTACAATGAATTGGCTCTTTGCTTCAGGTGGCCAAAGTAAAAGAGCTTCAGCTTCAGCATCAGTCCTTCCAGTGAACATTCAGGGTTGATTTCCTTTAGGATTGATGAGTTTGATCTCCTTGCAGTCCAAGGGACTCTCAAGAGTCTACTCCTTTCTTCAATTTAAGCCTGAATTTTACAATAAGGAGCTTGTGACCTGAGCCACAGTCAGCCCCAGGTCTTGTTCTTGCTGATGTATAGAGCTTCTGCATCTTTGGCTGCAAAAAATATCATCAGTCTGATTTTGGTGTTGACCATCTGGTGATATTCACTGTAGAGTTGTATCTTGTGTGTGGTACATTTAATAACAATAAGCACCAATGTTACTGGCCTGATTTCTATAAATATAATGTAGTTAAGAGAAGTCCCAGGTTTTAAAAAATAAATTCAAAAATGTTTAAGGAAAAGAGGGACATCAAGCCTATGATATTTAATTGAGAGATAAGAAGAGAAAAACAAATTTCAAAGAATATTCTAAACAACTCTTCTGTGTGAAATTATGCTCCCCAAAATTAATAGACCTTTTTGACTTTGAAAAGATTAGATAAATCTACACTTAAAAACAGATATTAAAATACACTTTTATGCATTCTACTTGTAAGTCAGTAATAACATGCTAACTGTAATTGAAGAGTTCCTTGTTTTTCTTGTATGTTACTAAGGGTTTGTTTTTATACTTTTGAGTGAAGGGATGTTGTTAATATATAAAATGAAATACGATTTCATTTCTCTAGAAAATATTTGTCCCTATTTTTAAAAGAAAAGTCACCCCATGTGAAGAATTATCCAAATGCCTTCTATTACCAACAATGGGATTCATAATCACAATACAGCTTTGAACTTGAAAGAGTTACCTGATGGCAGATAGAAGAATAAACAAAATATACTCTTAAAATCATTAAATATACAAATCATATGGTGTAGGGAAATAAATATTTTTGAAGTCAGCTGAAAACATTTATAGGATGATACATTCACTAAAATGACCCCCAAATTAACAGGTTACGGAAGTGAACTGTAAATGGTAAGCTTAGGGAACTCAGACACCAAGATTCTATTCTATTGTGTGAAAAACCAGAAACTGAAAAAAATTATATAAATTTCATTTTCTTCCTTATCCAAAATTCATATAACTCCTTTTATTGGTACTTAATGAAAAATTTATATACAAAATTTTGGATTATTACTCAATAAGTTATGAGTACAGACTGAAACACCATTTATAATTATTAAAACTCATCCTCATTTAGAGAAAAACAATATATATATTTTCAGTCAATATTGCTTCTTGCCTCTATTACTGAAAAATAAAAGAATTCTGAAATATTAACAAGCCAAAAATCATAACCTGCTTTTTACCTCTGGCTCTAAAGTGAAACAGTTGGTTGAAATGTGAAAGCCATCTAGCCAGAAAGTCTGAATTCCACTTTCTCTTGGATTATATGAAAATGAGTAAAACGTGTCACACCAACATTATATGTTCTTAGTAACTAATGTAGCAATGGACTAACTGCATACCAAGCACAGTACTACTACCTATGTAATAGGGACACAGAGATAATATAAAACGATTTTTTAAAAAGACAAAACTTTTCTCATCTAGAAGTTCACATCCTACTTAGAAAGACAAGAGAACAATAACTTACAAAAACACTGATGGCTATCACCATGAAGGTACAAAAACTGCCTGAAGTTAGGATGGAGATTACAAGTTTTCAGGCTGAAATTTCCCCTCAGCGGAGATTTGAAAAATGCGTAATGGAATCCAGAGGCATAGTAATGTCCAGGGAAGTAAAGATCGGAAAAACAGGTAGAGTTGGGTTAACGTAAAGAAGGGATTGAAGATGAGGCGAAAAGAAACACAATATTGTGACTATCATAGAGAAGAACAAATGATCAAGTAAAAAAAAGAGAGAGAAGATGATCTATTTAGGAATTATTACAATGGGCTAGGCTAAACTAAAGATAAACACAACCAGACAATGGCAGCTCAATTATGTCTTTGAAATGGATAAGAGTTGACCACTGTTTATATCTGGGGTTCAACAGAAGTTAAGTACATACTTTCTTTGGAGCTCAAGAATCTGAGAGTCCACATTTGAATTCTGGTCCCATCACATGCTGGCTTAACTTCTTACATGACTCTTTGGACCTATGTCTTTGGTTTACTCCTCTGTAAAATGGATGTAATAGTACATACTTGAAATAATGCTTAGGAGAGGATGACAAACATTAGGGAAATTTCTTAGCAATATTCCTGATATAAATAAACTATTAAACATTAGTTATATATGTTTTTAATATAATGCTTGGAGCTTGGCTGACTAGAAAAATGTCAGAATCTGCAATGTGGACACAGAGACAAAGAGAAGTAAAGATGTGGTCGAATATGAGAACCATGGTAGGATATGAAACCAGAAATATCACTCGGGGTCAGAGCAGAAAAGGTCTTGAATGTCTTGTCAAAGAGTTTTTATTTATTTCATAGATACTCTGGAAGCAATGGAAAATTTTGGAAATGGCCATAAAATCACTGAATTTTGAGGGAAGAAAATGTGTCTTTGTCTTCCGATAAAGAAGGTATAAAGGTGGATTACAAATGGAGAGACTGCATATAAGGAGGGTAATCGTTCATCAACTCAACAAATATTTAAGAAGAATCCATTCCATTTTAGGGCTTCCCAGGTGGCTCAGTGGTAAAGAATCTGCTTGCCAATGTAGGAAAAATGAGCTTGATCCCTATGCCAGGAAAATCTCCTGGAGAAGGAAATGGCAAGACCTCAGTTTTCTTGCTTGGGAAATCCTACGGACAGAGGAGCCTGGCAGGTTACAGTCCATGGAATCACAAAAGAGTCAGACACAACTTAGCGACTAGCCAACTAAACAACAAAGAACAACACATAACACTTTAGGTAACCTGTACCATCCATCAGCAGTAGGAGAGAACAGGAATCATGAGACCTAAACTAAAGGGGCATGGAATACAAAGGAGGGTACAGACTGTGGAGTCTGTTTGGGGCACAAAGGTTGAAGAAAAGGAAGAAATCAAAGGTACCATAGAAATTGAGCCTAAAGATGCGGGTGACGGGAGAACATTCTTTTAAATAATAGTTACTGAATTTAGTTTATGGACATTAATTTGAATAATAGTGGCCTTCTACAGAAATGTTTAATAAGAAGTCAAAAATAAATTAAAATTGCTTAATAAAGTAGGCTGTGAAACATACAATTCATGCTAAGCATACAATTATATGCTAAATATACAATTAAATGTTTATATAGTTGCTTTAAAGCTTAAAAGCATAGACCATGGTTATTGTAAAATTATTAAATTTTATTTACTAAAATTTGAAAGAAAAAGCAATATAAAAGGTATAGATAAAATTATATGTGATTAAGAAAAAAGCTAACACATTCAGGTCTTATGATATATAAAAATGGACCTTTGAAGAAATGGACCTTTGATTCCCTGGTGGCTCAGACAGTAAAGCATCTGCCTGTAATGCGGGAGACCAGGATTCGATCCCTGGGTCGGGAAGATCCCCTGGAGAAAGAAATGGCAACCCACTCCAGTACTCCTGCCTAGAAAATTCCATGGATGGAGGAGCCTGGTGAGCTACAGTCCATGGGGTTGCAAAGAGTCGGACACGACTGAGCGACTTCACTTTGAAGAAAAGGCATTTCTTCCTAAATAATATGTTAAGACAGATTTTAATGTTCATGAACTATTTATGGAGAATATTTATGCTGGTGCTTTCTTAACCCTGGTCTAGGCATTTTTAATATATAATTAACTTCGTAACCATCACTAAGTAGTTTTTGAGATATGAAAAAGTGTGTGTGTGAATTGGTATTTAGCTTGATTTTGTTTTTGAAAAGATCTGCAAATATCAGAAAAAGCTAAATACATGCTGAGAGCTTCTTAGTTAACCGCTAATTTTCTGTAGCATACTAAATAAATGTTTTATATGTTTTAGAATATGAGTAGTACACCCAATTTAAAGTCACCTCTTCATTTTTATCCTACATCTGTCATTTGAAGCTAATAGGAACTCCTCAACACTTGTAGGTTTAGGTTAGAGCCATTTTTGTCTTTAAATTATAATATCTTACTTTTTAAAAAACAAATTGTGCCAGATCCTTGTAACATAAAACCTAAAGTAAAACATGATGAGGAAGCTAAGCACTACATCAAGCAAAATTAAAGGGAAATATTGAACACTTAGATAAAATAATGGTTTTATTTTGCCCCCAATAGTTTAAGTATTGTTATCTGGTCCCATCACTTAATGGCAAATAGATGGGGAAACAGTGGGTGACTTTATTTTGCTGGGCTCCACTGCTGATGGTGACTGCAGCCATGAAATTAAAAGACGCTTACTCCTTGGAAGGAAAGTTATGACCAACCTAGACAGCATGTTAAAAAGCAGAGACAGTCTATAGCCATACCACCCTGAATGCGCCTGATCTCGTCTAAAAAGCAGAGACATTACTTGGCTAACAAAGATCCATCTAGTTAAGGCTATGGTTTTTTCAGTACTCATGTATGGATGTGAGAGTTGGACTATAAAGAAAGCTGAGCTCTGAAGAACTGATGCTTTTGAACTGTGGTGTTGGAGAAGACTCTTGAGAGTCCCTTGGACTGCAAGGAGATCCAACCAGTTCATCCTAAAGGAAATCAGTCCTCAGTTTTCATTTGAAGGACTGATGTTGAAGCTGAAACTCCAATACTTTGGTCACCTGCTGCAGAAAGCTGACTCATTTGAAAAGACCCTGATGCTGGGAAAGATTGAAGGCAGGAGGAGAAGGGGACAACAGAGGATGAGATGGTTGGATGGCATCACCAACTCAATGGACATGAGTCTGGGTCAATTCTGGGAGTTGGTGATAGACAGGGAGGCCTCGTGTGCTGTGGTCCACGGAGTCGCAAAGATTCGGACATGACAGAGTGACTGAACTGAACTGAACTGAAAATCATCGAATAGTTTTTCTCTTTTTTTTTTTAATTCCATAAGAGATATATAGTGAACTTACTAATGAAGAGAAAGCATTCATGTGACACACTTCTTGGTCAAAAACTTACAAATCAGAGGTGGAGATACGCTACATTATGTCTAGGAGCCTAAAATCCATTAACCAAATGCAAAAAATCAGAGAAAAAATTTTAGTTGGTAAACCCTGTGCAATAAATAGCAAGAATGGAGATCTTGAGGAAGATATCAAAGTAAGTCATGCATGGAAAAGTTCTCAGCTCTTAAAAATTCACAGACTAATATCTCTGGCGGTTTCATGAGACAGCCCACAGACAGTTCTTTCAAAAGAATCTAAGAGAAAAGAGGAGTAAACTGCATCTTCTAATAATCCACAATCAAAGATCACTCTAAAATACCTGACGATGTCAGGCCAAACAGTTTTCATAAACTCTTCTTGTTCTTAAAGTTCTTCTTGTCCTTAAAAATTCCTTTTATGAGGACAAAAAGGATGAAAAGAGCTTGAAAGATGGAGTAGAAAAAGAAAACAGGGCTACTGAGCATTTGACGTGAATGAACACCTCTAGAACGTAAACAAAGGCTATCAAAAAATTAGTATAGGGACTTCCCTGGTGGTCCAGTCATTAGGACTCCATGCTCCCAATGCAGAAGGCCAGGGTTCAATCCCTGGTCCGGGAACTAGATCCCACAGGCCACAACGAAGATTGAAGATCCCACATGCTGCAGCTAAGACCCAACCCAAATTTATTTATTTTTTTTAATATTTAGTATAAAGAGAAGAGAAACTAGCTAAAAATACTGCAGAAACTGTGCACTGACTGTTTTTCAATCACACAGTTGAAATGAGCAGCTCTACATTATTTTAAAACACTCTCTCATTTTCTTAAATGTATATAAAAATCTCATTCAAGAGAATCTTAGGTCAAAGTATAACTTCATGGCTATACCCTATGCTAAATATCTCCATATAATTCTGCAATTATTCATTTAGTGTCCTCACTTTGAAATATTTAAAATCTCATACTGGCGTATCTCAGCCACCCAGGATGATAAAGTATACTCAGAAAATACAAAGTTTTAACTTTGTTTTTTCAAAATAATCCACAGAAACAAGATTTCCATATCCAGTGATTTTTGTCATCTGCATTTTTAGGTTATTCAGGCCAATGCTCCCATTCTGAGAAAATTAAACTCTTACATTTAAGAAATGCTCGAGTTCATTTGGCTATAAATTTTCAACTTCTATGAACAATCTGCAACATGTAAGAAAGGTTTAAAATGAAAAAAATCTCTTATCCCAGCAGAGAGAAGGAAGAGTTCATTCATCTTCTTTACTATCCTCAAGTCTCAGAGAATAGCCCAGTGTGTTTATTAAAGTTTTAAGTGTTTCTCTAAAAGCCTGCTATGGACAGATATTAATAGCATGCCAAAAAGAAAAACATAAGTTTTGCTAATAAGAAACAAAGGTAAAAATAGAACTGTAACTATGTTGAAAGAGCTCTTTTTATCCCAGACTGAAAAATAAGTTTCTTTATCACTATTAAAATTAAAAAAATACAGAAAGAAAATCATATAAGTATACTATTTAAAAGCCTAGAAAAAGAATAATAAAATGAACTAAAAGACATAAGCAAATACAAAATCAGATTTGCTAAAACAAGTTATGAATGCAATGTTAGAGGAAAAGAACTTATTCATAACATCAACAGAACCCATTAGACATCTTGCAATGCACTAAATAAAAAAAAGGTAAGACCTAGATGAAGAAAATTATTTATACAAGATTGCATTTTTTAAGATTTTTTTTTAAGGTGGATCGTCTTTAAACTCTTTACTGAATCTGTTACAATATTAATTTTGCTTTATGTTTTGTTTTTCTGGCCACAAGGCATGTGGGATCTTAGTTCCTTGACTAGGGATCGAACCCACACCCCCTGCAGTGGAAGGTGAAGTCTTAACCACTGGACCACCAGGGAAGTCCCAAGACTGCATTTTTTTAAATGTCTGTATATTTCAGTATGGAGAGCTTTTTTCTTATAGTACATTTTATGAATAATGAAACCAAAAAAATACATGTAAACAAATTAAAATATTTTTAAGATTAATAACATTATACCTTAGTTTCTTATATTCAGAGAAAGTTGTGAAAAACATGCAGCTAATGATAATCACATAAAATTGAAGCTTGTAAACTGCCCTCAATTTCAAGGGCCTACCCAAATACTCTCATTAAAATTAATCTCTTAGTCTCTGATTCTGTCATTCAGCTTCTACATAACACTATTAAAGCACTACACAATGTTCAGTTGATCCTACAACAAGGGATTTGCTGATGCCAACCTTCTGTGAAACAGAAAAATCCTACATAACTTGTAGTCAGACACTCCATATATGCAGTTCCTCCATATATCAGGTTCCTCCTAAACACAGTTCTACATCCTCTATACACAAGGCTCAACAAACTGCGAACAGTGTAGTACTACAGTATTTACTGTTTAAAAAATTTGTGTATAAGTGAACCTGTGCAGCTCAAATCTCTGTTAAGTCAACTGTACATAAATTTAAGTCCTAACACACTACTTTGCATATAGTAAGTAGTCAGTAATTGGGGATTTGAAGAACAATCCTTCTTCACAAAGTAATACAGTATATTGAGCGTTGACTTGTTGTAGCACACTGAGCTGTTGCTCTTATTCAATGAAATTTTCACTTATTTTCTCTACTAAAATGTATCAGTCATATTGGAGATAATATAGCAAAAGTAATACTGTCCCACAAATATGATTCATACACTTATATCAAAATACTTAACCCTAATGATGTTATAAATAATAATAATAATAATATCCAATAACAGCTTGCATTGTAAAGCTAACATTTGCTAGAAACACGTATTATTTCCTGTTTATTTAAGCCTCACAATAAATTAAATTCAGCTACAGTTTGCAGGTGAGTTATGGGAGACACTAAGAGGTTAAATAACTACCCAAGGAGACGGTGACAGTGCCAGTATATGAACACAATCAGTATGATTTTGAAGCCTAAACACTTAACAATGTTATGTTCTTTTATAACTACAAATACAGATAGACAGACAGACAGAGAGATAGACAGATGCATGCTCAGTTGTGTCCAGCTCTTTGCGACCCCATGGACTGTAGCCCATTAGACTTCTCGGTCCATGGAATTTTCTGGGCTAGAATACTGGAGTGGATTGCCATTTCCTTCTCCAGGGGTTCTTCCTGACCCAGGGATTGAACCCATATCTGTCTCCTGCACTGGCAGGTAGATTCTTTACAACTAGCATCACCTGGGAAGATAAATAGATACCAGTACCAGAATAAGTATGTATCAGAGAATCTTACTGAACATTAATAAGAAATAAAATAGCTTAATAATAAAGCATTTTCAATAGTTAATTGCACTAATAGAATAGCCATAAATACACCACAGTTTAAAAACAACTGAAGAAAGTCTGTACATACATTTATATATTTACAACAATGTTAAAGGGCTTTAGTAGGCTGAATTTTTAAAAGAATATCTAAATCAACAGTACATTTAAGCCTTACCATTTAAATACAAATCTATTTCCTCACTTCCCTTAATATCACTATGGACTTTGAATTTTAATAAATGCAAATACTAAGGAAAAAATGAACTTCTCTCAATGAGGTGAATGAAAAAATGCAGAAATAAACTTTGCCTCTCACTTTTCATAAATTGATTTTAGCCTTTGCTGCATTAAATATAATTCACTGCATGTGGCATATTTTTTATTTACTTAGATAACTAATGTGGCTATAAGAAATAAAAATGAATTTCATATATCATATCACCATAGAAAAGTCACAGACAGCAAAATATTATTTTGCCAAATTTGGGAAACAAGGAAACTATAAGGAATTATTTAAAGCTTCATAAACTACCAGAGAATGTGCAACAGCAAAAAAGAAAGGTATTTATCTTTCATTCTCCTTAATTTTCTATTGCACTGTA
This sequence comes from Okapia johnstoni, assembly GCA_024291935.2. Taxonomy (NCBI): domain Eukaryota; kingdom Metazoa; phylum Chordata; class Mammalia; order Artiodactyla; family Giraffidae; genus Okapia; species Okapia johnstoni. The sequence goes on along the minus strand of CM044318.1, from coordinate 73,041,268 downwards.
CCTCAGCTCTACAGATGTATAATGTCAGCAACAAAAATAATATGAAATAACTGAATTAATCTTAAACCTAGCAGAGAAGTATGATTCCCAAAGGGAAACATATTTCTAAAAGCACTCTGCCTGTCGGAATAATAATAACTTATTTTAATTTAAAACAGCTTTTAGCTAATAAGAGTTATTCAAAGGTTCCTTTTGCCTATGTCGGCAAAAAAATTAAAATAATACTTTGGGTAATCTTCATGACATTATATTCTTGGATTATTAGATATGCACCAAAGTACAAGCAATAACAGAAAAAAAAAAGAGATAAACTGGACTTCATCAACACTGAAAACTTTTGTGCCTTTAAGAACACTGTCTAGACAGTGAAAAGGCAGCCAACAGAACAGGAGAGAATATTTGCAAATCATATGTATGATAAGGGCCTCATAACTAGAATATGGGCTTCCCTGGTAGCTCAGTGGTAAAGAATACGCCTGCCGATGCAGGAGACGCGGGTTCGATCCCTGGGTTGGAAAGAGCCCCTGGAGAAGGAAATGGCAACCTGCTCCAGTATTCTTTCCTGGAAAACTCCATGGACAAAAGAGCATGATGGGCTACAGTCCAGGGGTCACAAAAGAGTCAGACAGGACTTAGCAATTAAATAACAACAATGACTAGAATATATGAAGAACTCAGAATTCAACAACAACAAAACCAAATAATCCAAATAAGAAGTCAACAGAGGACTTCAACAGACGTTTCTCCAAAGACATACAAGTGTGAAATAGGCACATGAAGAGACGAAAAGAAAAAGACCTGAACAAAACACCTGAACAAATATCTGTACACCCATATTCATAGCAAGACTACTTGTAATAGTCAAAAGATGTAAGCAACTCAAGTATTCATCAACAGATGAATGGATCAAAACAATGTCGTATACATATACAACAGAATACTATTCAGCAATAAAAAGGAAGGATATTCTGACACATGCTAAAACATGAAGGAACCTTGAAGACTTCATGCTAACTGAAAAGAGCCAATCACTAAAGGACAAATTCTGAATAATTCCACTTATCTGAAGTATCTGAGTAATCACATTCAAAGTGACAGAAAGTAAAAGAGTGGCTGCCAAGGGCTAGTGTTGAGGAATGAAGATTTATTATTTAATGGTTATATAGTTTTAGCTTTGAAAGAAGGAAAAAACTTTTGAGATGGGTGGTAACGATGGATGCACAACAATGTGAATGCACTTAATGCAACTAAACCACACGCTCTTTTAAGGAAAATTTTGTTATGTACATACCACAGTTTTTAAAATCATATTTTAAATGGTCAAGAACTTGAATAAACATTTCTCCAAAGACTATATACAATGGCCAACAACTTCATCACTAGTCATGAGAAAAATACAAGTCATAATGACAATGAGAAATACTTCTACACGTATCAGCACAGCTAGAAGCTTTTAAAAAATGTAAAATAACAAGTGTTGGCAAGAACATAGAGAAACTGGAATCACCCACAGTACTGACGGCAATGTGAAATCACAGCCCCCATGGAAACCAATGTGAACAACTTGGCAGTTTCCCAAAAGGTTAAACATAAAATCGACAAACGGCCCAGCAGTTCCTCTTCTAGTTCATACACAAAATAACCAAAAACGAAATCTCCCCAAAAAACATGTGCAGTAATGTTCTCAGTAGCAGTATTCACAATAGCCAAAAGGTGGGAAAAAAGCAATGTGCATCAATAAATAAATGGGTAAAACTATTGGGATACATGTATACAATGGAATAATATTCATCAGCAAAAAGGACTGAAGTACTGATATATACTACAACAGGATCGAATATTAAAAATATTATGGCTAAGTAAAAGAAGCCAGTCACAAACTAACACATTTTATAATACCATCTATATGAAATATTCAGAATAAGTAAATGCAAAAAGAAAGCAGATTAGTGATTGCCAGGGGCTTGGGATAACTGCTTAATAAATATGATATTTTCTTCTGGAGTGATGAAAAATTTTTGGAACTTGATGGAGCTGATGGTCACACAATATTATGAAGGTACTAAATGCCACTGAATTGTAACCTAAAATGGTTAATATTATGCTATGTGAATCTGACCCCAATTTAAGAAAAACCCTCTAAAATGAGGTTATGGATGGAAGCAATATATAAATAACAGAAAATATTAAGCAATTTACTTCACAAAATCCCCATGTGCTATTATATAGCCATTAAAATAATTTGGAGAGCATAAATAAAATAACTTTTATAAAAGTAAATTAAAACAATTATATATAAATATTTGAAAGGTTGCAAACACATATAAATTGCAATGTAAAAAAAACAAAAAACCCAGAGATGGTTTTTTTCCTTAAAGTCATGGAAACAAAGCATTTATATGTGTGTGTGTGTGCGTGTGTGTGTATGCGTGTGTCTGCGCTCAGTAGCTCAGTCATGTCTGACTCTTTGCTGTCCATGGAACTTTCCAGGCAAGAATACTAGAGTGGGTTTCCATTTCTTACTCCCGAGATCTTCCCAAACCAGGGATCAAACCTGTGTTTCCTATATTGGTAAGCAGAATCTTTATCAGCTGCATCACCTGGGAAGCCCTATTTTTAATCATAAATAATCATTATCTATCTAATCTATCTGAAATACATTTTTTGTCCAATGAAAGTCTTGGCTAAAGAAAATTCAGCAGTAAAAAGCTTTGGAAAACAGGATGGTCCTTTTAACTCAATAAACATAAAATAACAAAATATAATACTATCATTATAATAGATAAGCTCTGAATTTTTTGGATTTCATTGTACAGATGTCTCCTGCAGCTTCTTTACACACTGAACACAGCACTAAGCTGTGGCTTTTGACTAAGGGTTCCTGGATCCTCCCTGTTCACATTAACACTACTTCTGCATTGATAGTCAAGAGTTAGGTCTTAGAATCAGATATTTCTTGCCTGTTAGTAGTAGTATAATCATGAGCATTTCACTTCACTTCTTTGTATATTTGGCTGTACCTAAAATGGAAGCAACTGTGATTCCTCCCTTACAGTTGTCGTGAAATGAGACAATGAATATAAGCTATGAGTACAGTACCTCAAGCACAGAAAATGCAAGTGGCAACCAACTCATGTGTTAGAGCCTCAATCAGGGCGGAGCAAAATTTCCACTCACCAGAAATGAAAGGAAACCTGCTATTGAGCAGTTTCGTTGACTCTGAGGCATAGCTCATTTCTGTCTTCTCGACTCTGAATGTAAATTTGAGTCATTTGGGAAGATTTAAAGAACCAAGAGTCACCCTAGGGCCTAAACTAAGAGATTGATTTAATTATTTTAGGGAGTGGCCTAGACAACCATATTTTTTAAAAAGCTCTCCAGGTGGTTTTAAAGTGCAGGTAGTGTTAAAATTTTTGTCTAGATCAGCCCCAGGCCCAATTCTCTCTTTAAAGATTCCTCGTTTTACCACAGCTGGTCTATGAGTGCTATTCAGACACTCTTCATTTAGAAAAAGTAGATTAAAGATTTAAGGAACAAGGACAAATTTAGAAATGAAGAAGGATTACTGAAAAATCACAATCTGAAAGAAAATTATTTTAAAGAAAGACCAAAATTTCTTTTTAAACTTATTAAAAAATAAGTTATAAGCAGTGATTTTTTTTCAGAATACTGAGATTACACATAATTTCTAAACTTTATTTGCCTGCATTTACTAAGTTTCCTACAGTAATTATGTGTTCATTTTCAAATAAGAGAAAGTAGGAGTTTCTTAGAGCAAGTATATCACAGAATTTTCATAGTTCATAGTTCTCAATAAATACATATTACCTTCCAAAAATACTGAGACAATGGAAAAAACTTCTTTAATAAAATACATTTTCCACAAGAAGTATATCTTTCTTAATTTTCTTTCCTATAGTGAAAATACACTGAAGTGAAAGAAAAAATAATTACCTGTACACTGTCCTCCATTGGTTGGATCTCCATAATAACCTGGCATGCAGTCTTGACACTGCTTTCCTGTGGTAAGATTTTTACATTGTTCGCACACATTATTATTGATGCAAGTGCTATGTCCATTACACTGGCAAGCTAAAGAAAATAGCAAAAAAAAAAAAAGTTTGAAAATATCTACATAACAATACAAAGTATAACTGACATAAAGACAAAGAATTTATTTTGCAAATATCAATGCCAGCCAAGTCCGAAGGGTATTTCCCAAGTGTTTTTTTTTTTAACATATGTCTCAAAATATTAACATGGGACAAATTTTGCCTATGATCTGTAAAACATAAGGGTTAAAAATTAAAGTGAAACATAAAAGTTATAGCTAAGGAAGGAATGAAACATCAATGTGTTAGTCACTCAGTCATTCAACTCTTTTCAACAGGGACAACAGCCCACCAGGCTCCTCTGTCCATGGCATTCTCTAGGCAAGAATAATGGAGGGGGTAGCCATTCCCTCTCCAGGAGATCTTCCCAAATCAGGGATCAAACCTGGGACTCCCAAACTGCAGGCACATTCTTTACCATCCGAGCCACCAGAGAAGCCCAAGGAAGGAATACCTTTTAACATATTCGTTAAAGATGCATGTGACTATTATGTCTATTGAGTTAACACAAGAATAAATAAAATAGCTCTGATAAAGAATGCTAAAATGTATCTATTATCTTTAGGTATAATAAAAAAGGATCAATAGATACAGAAAACTGTGTGATGATAAGGCCTTACTTCAAGAAAATACATTAGTGTAAAACTTAACATAATACTTTTAAATTAATTTGTATAAATGTTTATCTTCTTTGGGCAAGAAAAGCTTCAAGGCTTACTAGAAATTCTACTTGAAATGTAAACTAAAACAAAAATATTTGAAGCATGAGATCTAATATATTTTCATATTAATATTACAATAGAATTTTAAAATTTCAGATGAGAAGTAAAGTTTATATATGAATGCTCCTGTTTAGTGTCTATTGGGGGCATAATATTGACTTACTTTGGTAACTTCTTGTAGAAACATCATCATCATTTTCATAATCATTTTCATCATTATTACAACTATGCATTTAATTAGCGCCCTCACCTCAAACCAGGAAACCCACTGTTAAATCAATTGCAATAGTCTGTGCTGCTATCTATTCTGCTTTGTCAGTTCACATACCACATCAGTTTTCTTAAATATTTTAACTACTACCCCATTGCAAGATAGAATACCAAGTACTATACATGAATTACATAATTTAATCCTCACAACAATTTTGTATGGAAGGTGCTATTCTCAGGGTTGTTTCCAAGACCAGGAAGCCGGGATTAAGCAACACATCTAATCAGTAGCAGCAACAAATGCACAATCAGGAGTATGAATCAAAGATCAGACATTAAATTTCACACATACTGTATGCAGAAAATTTGAAAGTTAGAGGGAAATACCAAGAGACGAGGTCATCAACATGAGTTAACATCAAAGGGTAAAGAAAAAGAGTAAAAAAACAAATACCTATATCTTACAGAAATTTTCAGAGGCATAATTCTACTGTAACATAGTATAAAAATGACACGCAGCCATCAGGGAAAAATGTACAATCATCTTACTCTTAATAAAACTGCGAGAATTACTGAGAGAATTCAAACTTTATATTACATTATAAAACAGCCAGGAGAAAATTTAATAACAAGCAAAACGTTCATGATAAATTAAGTAAAATAAGAACTCACACATTATATCTAAGTGAAGTGAAGTGAAAGTTGCTCAGTTATGTCTGACTCTTTGTGACCCCGTGGACTACACAGTCCGTGGAATTCTCCAGGCAAGAAAACTGGAGTGGGCAGCCTTTCCCTTCTCCAGGGGATTTTCCCAACCCAGAGACCAAACCCTGGTCTTCCTCATTGTAGGTGGATTCTGTACCAGCTGAGCCACAAGGGAAGCCCAAAAATACTGGATTCAATAGCCTATCCCTTCTCCAGGGGAATCTTCCCGACCCATGTCTAGAATGACCACAATTTTGTTTTGAAATGTATATATATGCCCATGGAAAATACTGGTTATCTTTAGTAAGATTTTTCTACATCATCAATTTTCTACTATAAATTCATATTACTACTATAATTAGAAAAAATAATGATAAGAACTTTAATTTTTTTTAATTGTGCTTAAAATTTTAAGTCATCTTTTACAGAAAATTTTATGTAAGGCCACTAGGGTTGATTCACTCAGGTTAAAAACAAAATTTATTGAGTTCTCACTACATGTAAAGTATTATCTAAAAAAGTCAGAATAACAGATAGGTTACTACAAGTATTTTTATGAAAACCCCTGGCTATATCTTTTTCAGCAGAAACATAAATGCCTTAACTTCCAAATAAAATTACTAATTTTAGTAACCTCATCTAATATCCTCCTCAAAGATTACCAATGAAATAATAAGAAAACTTGCCAGCAACAACAGGAACTGCTGTTGTTGTTGTAATTGCTCAATCTGTCAGTTGTGCCCTACTCTATGTGACCCCACGGACTGTAGCACACCAGGCTTCCCTGTCCTTCATCATTTCCCAGAGCTTACTCAAACTCATGTCCATTAACTTGGTGATGGCCATCCAACCATCTCGTCCTCTGTCATCCACTTCTTCTCCTGCCTCCAGTCTTTCCCAGCATCAGGGTCTTTTCTAATGATTTGGCTCTTCACATCAGGCGGCCAAAGTATTGGAGCTTCCACTTCAGCATCGGCCCTTCCAATGAATATTCAGGACTGATTTCCTTCAGTATGGACTGGTTAGATCTCCTTGCAATACAAGGGACTCTCAAGAGTCTTCAACACCACAGTTCAAAAGCATCAGTTCTTCAGTGCTCAGCTTTCTTTATAGTCCAACTCTCACATCCATACATGACCACTGGAAAAACCATAGGTTTGACTAGAGGGACCTGTATTGGCAAAGTGATGTCTCTGCTTTTTAATACACTGTCTGGGTTTGTCATAGCTTTTCTCCCAAAGAGCAAGCATCTTTTAATTTCATAGCGACAGTCATCATCGGTAGTGATTTTGGAGCCCAAGAAAATAAAGTTTGTCACTATTTCTATTGTTTCTTCATCTATTTGCCATGAAGTGATGAGACCAAATGCCATGATCTTAGTTTTTTGAATGTTGAGTTTTAAATCAGTTTTTTCACTCTCCTCATTTATCAAGATGCTCTTTCATTCCTCTTCACTTTCTGCCATAACAGTGCTGTCATCTGCATATTATCTGAGGTTATTGATATTACTCCCAGCAATCTTGATTTCAGCTTGTGCTTCATCCAGTACGGCATTTCACAATAATAAGTTAAATAAGCAGAGTGACAATATATAGCCTTGACGTAATCCTTTCCCAATTTGGAACCAGTCTGTAGTTCTATGTCCAGTTCTAACTGCTGCTTCTTGACTGGCATATGTGTTTCTAGGAGGCAGGTAAGGTGGTCTGGTATTCCCATCACTTTAAGAATTTTCCACAGTTTGTTGTGACCCACGCAGTCAAAGGCTTTAGTGTAGTCAATGAAGCAGAAGTAGATGTTTCCCTGGAATTCTCTTGCTTTTTCTATGATCCAACAGATATTGGGATGACAACTACATAAATAAAACTAGAAAGTAGCAACCTACTGTATCTCTTGGAACTGAAGGAGGACTTCTGGTATAATGCCACTCAACTGTAACCTTCCTAAAAGTGAGAAGTTCTGGAGGCAGCTCTGGGTTATGGTACAATCAAGAAGCATATCATTGGTATGCCTCCGTACTGCTGCTAGAATGTGATACAGGAAAGCCTAAGGTTCCAGTAATGAATAAAACATACAGAAGGCTGATATAATTTAGACATAACTGCTGGAAAATTTTCCAGAAAAAAAAAAAACATTGTCATTCTTGCAGTTTGTAACTAGTATGGCAGCAATGGCAAAGGAGAAGGCATGTGATAGAGAACAGGACCCAGGAGTAACGACTGTATCAAACATACAGGAAAAGGATACACCACAAAGCCTAGGACGATGCTCTATTCTCCACTACCATCAGCTTGTTGGATCAAAAGGTAAAGTAAGCTTGTACCTAATAGTTCTTTCAGGATTCACTGTTACTTGAAAGGTTCTAATAACAATTTGGTTCTGTAACATGAGTGAAATTAAAGAGAAGTCATCCATATTGTTTTGTTTAAATTTTAAAACTAGTCCAGATGGCTCTTCACTTATATACATACAAACAGAAAAAAACTGAAAATACAACATAATGAAAAATACATTTGATATGCAAATAAAATACATAGTTTTGAAAAATATGTCTTCTCTAAAACAGATGTAAGACATTAAAAAATAAATGCTTGGCATTCTCAATAAAATTCAAAAAAATACACACAGAAATTCAAGACTAAAATTTACCAAAACCTTTTTTTTCAAAACATAGCCCTTTAAAAGAAAAGGGAATTATCATTGCTAAAAATAAAACTGGGATTCAAAAGAAAAATGTTAAAGAGAAGCTTGAGCTAGTGACAGAACTTTACTGTACATAGGAATAGACAAGCAAGAGCTAGTGGGTTTGACTTTCAAAACCCAGAGGACCAGGAGATATAATCTCTGGCATACTTAAGAGATAACCTGAACCATATTTATAATGCTTAAAGTCTTCAAGTGTAGTCTCTCTCTGTGTAAAAGGTGCTAAAATAAATCAAAGCCCAAAGAAGTAGAAAAGAACATTAAGTCCACTGGCATATTGTATGGAAGACAAAAGTCACTTATGATAGCCTGTGCCAATCAGATGGGTGGGGTTGAAATTCACATTGTCTATATGGTAGAGAAACCCCAACATTAAACAATAGTGTTAAAACCTGCTCTGTAAATAAGAAAAGCCTCATGCATCTTGCAAAAGCAGATGTAAATGGCCTCTTGAAATATTTCTTCAACTCAGGTCGTCACCAAACAGAGATCAGAAAAACTTTATTCTATAAACTGCTATTAAGAGATAGTAAGTATTTCAGGCTCTGAAGACCGTAGAATCTCTTCACAACTACCATTGCTGCCTTTGTAGTGCAAGAGTAACCATATACAATATACAGACAATTGATAGTAGCTATAATCCTATAAAATTGTATTCATAAAAATAGGCAATCAACAGGTTTGGCCATCAGACCTTGGTTTGCAAATCTTTGATACAGAAAAAATACAACAACACTTACCGAATTACACCTCAAAATGAAAAATTATAAACCGCATAAAGGAGAGTCAGGAGAAAGAGAGGGAGGTAATAAAAATGAGAACTGACACACGAGAATTTGAGTAAAAGGACAATTACAAGACAATGAAAGTAAAAACAAAAGCAAAAAACTGAGAAAACCATATTTAAGGAAGTAAAGGTAGGTATTACTAGATTACAGTCTCACCAAAAAGAAAATATCAAAAACATATAAAAATTATAAAAAATAACTAATGGAAATGATAAGAGTAGAACAATAACTGAAATGAAGAACTTCCCTGCAGGCCCAGGGGTCACGACCCCATACCGCCACTGCAGGGGGCACAGGGGTCACGACCCCACACCGCCACTGCAGGGGGCACAGGGGTTACGACCCCACACCGCCACTGCAGGGGGCACAGGCTCAATCCCTGCTTGGGGAACTAAGATCCTGCATCCCATACAGTGTGGCTAAAAAAACAAAAAGTAAACAGAATTCTACACATGCGGGGCGGGGGGGGGGGGGGGGGGAGCATTACAAAAACTGAAATGAAAATATACTACAGAGAGAGATTCAACAGTAAATCTGATCTGTCAGAAGAATTAGAAAATGTGAAGAGAGATCAATAGAAACCATGTCAGCTGAAAGACAGAGAAAACAAAACGAAGAAAAACTAACAAAGCCTCAGCTAAATGTGGGAAACCATGAAAAGTGCCAATCAATATGTAACGGGAATGTCGGGGGGACAGGTAAGAGACAAAGAAGGCTAAAATTTACTTGAAGAAATAATTCCTTAAAAGTCCCCAAATTTGATAAAAGCATTAATCTACACATCCAAGAAGCCTGAATATTCATTGAAAGGACTGATGCTGAAGCTGAAACTCCAATACTTTGGCCACCTGATGCGAAGAACTAGTTCATTTGAAAAGACCCTGATGCTGGGAAAGATCGAAGGTGGGAGGAGAAGGGGATGACAGAGGATGAGATGGTTGGATGGCATCACCAACTCAATGGACAAGAGTTTGAGTAAACTCTGGGAGTTGGTGATGGACAGGGAAGCCTGGCGTGCTGCAGTCCATGGGGTCACAAAGAGTCGGACACAACTGAGCAACAGAACTGAACTAAGAAGCCTAATGAACTTTAGCTTCAATACATATGCAGAGATTGACAAATACATTATAAAAAAAGTGATGAAAGCCAAAGACAAGTAAAAAATCTTGAAAGCAGCAGGAGGAAATATTACTTCTCACTTAGAAAAATCCCAATAAGATTAATAGCTAACTTTAAATGAAGAAAAATGGAGGTCAGTAGGCATTGGAATAATACACTCAAAGTTCTCAAAAAAAAAAAAAAAAAAATGGTCAACCAAAAATTTTCTATCCAACAAAATCACTTTTCAAAAATTAAAGTGGAACATTCACAGATAAACAAAAATTGAGAGGATTCACTGCCGGGAGATATACCTTACAAGAAATACTAAAGCAAGCTCTTTAAGAAGAAAGCATGTGATGCCAGACAGTAATTTAACTCCACAAAATAAAACAAGGAGCACCAATAACATAACCGTCATTTATAAAGGACAGTAAAAACATGTACTTTGTCTCCTTTCTTCTTTTACCTGATTTTTACAGGTTGCATTTTAAATGATATAAGGGCATTGTTGGGCCTATAAAACATAAAATGTAAAGTACTTCCCAATAACAGCACAGAGGAAGTGCATGGGAAAAAAATCTATACTGATTTAAGGATATAATGTGGTATTACTAGATGGTAACACAGATTCACAGGAACAAATGAAGAAAACTAGAAACGGTAAATACAAAGATTAACAAAAGCTAAAAGTAAATACTCATCCTCCTTTTTTCCCTCAGATTCTTTAAAAGACATGAAATTATATAAAGTGATAACTGTAAAATGTACTCTTTGGTTTCCAACATATATCGATGTAATATATATGACAATACCACAAAAAGAGAAGAAAGAAATTAGACCTATAAAAGTAATATCATTTTATCTCATTGGAATTAAGTTAGCATAAATGAAGCATATATTAATAAGTTAAGATATATAAAGTAAACCCTGGAGTAACCACTAAGAATATAGCTCATAAAATATAGTGAAAAAGTCATTAAAAATTAAAATGCTATATTATAAAATATTTACTTACTGCAAATTAAATAAATAAACGAAAAGTGGAAGAACCAAATTCATCATATACAGGGTGAAAATAACATAAATCCAGTTACATCAAAAATAACATTAAATGTGAATAGACCACATGATTCAATCAAAAGGCAGAAAAGACAGACTAGATGAAAGACAAAGAGCTAACTATGTATCCTTTACAGGAGACACATGTAAATATTCACATACAAACAGCAACCACAAGAAAGATGGGATGGCTTTTAAAATGTTACCAGAGACGAGGAGGGACATTTTATAATGATAAAGAGGACAATCCATCAATAACATATAAACATTGTAAACACACATGCATCTCACAACAGAGCCTTAGACTACACGGAGCAATTACCGACAAATTAAAATGGAAATAAAGAACCCAACAAACAGAGTTGGAGACTTCAATACCTCACCTTCAATAGTGAATAAAAGAACTAGACAGATGATCAGCGAGGGACTAGAAGACTTAGAAAACACTATAAACCAACTGGACCAAACAGAAATAAATTAAAAAATCCATTTATCAGCAGCAGAATATACTTTATTCTCAATTACACATAAAAAACTCCTCAGGTCTTAAACCTCAACAAATTTAAAAGGACTGAAGTTATATAAAGTATGTTCTCTAACCACAACTGAATGAAATTAAAAATCTATGGAAAAACCACAAATTATGGAAATTAAGCTACATATTTCTAAATAACAAATGGATCAAATAACAATCATTGGAGACTTAAAAATTACTTTCAGATAAACTAAAATAAAGCATAACATACCAAAAACCTTACAGGATGCGGCAAAAAGATTTTTCAGAAAGAGATTTATATTGTAAAAGCTTTCATTCAAAAACAAAAAAGGTCTCATATCAACCTAACTTTGCACCTTAATAAGCTAAAAAATTAATAGAAAACTAAACGCAAAGCAAGCAGAAGAAAGGAAATTAATACAAATCAAAGTGAAAATAAATAAAATGCAGAGTAGGAAAACAATAAAGAAAATCAATAAAGCCAAATACAAATTGTTCTTTGCAATGTGCAACAAAATCAGCAAAGCTTTAGCTAGACTAACAAAGAAATTTTAGAAGACACATTATTAAAATCAGGAATGAAAGATGGGACACACTACTGATAAAGACTGGGGAAAAAGACTGTAGGGAAACACTATGAGCCAATAAAGCAGATAACCTAGATGAAAGGGGGAGATTCCTAGAAAGATACTACCAAGAAGAAATAGAAAATATAACAGTAAGGAGATTGAGCTAGAAATCAACAAAGTGCCAGAAAAGTTTAGCCCAAGAGCAGGAGGCTTAAATTAATTCTACCAAATACTTTTAAGGAGAATTAACAACAACTATTCACAAACATTTCCAAAACACAGAAGCAAAATGAACTTAACAAACTAGGAAAAGCAGGCAATTGTCTTAACATGATAAGGGACATGTATAAAAACTTCATAGCTAATGTCATATTTAATGGTGAAAGACTGAAAGCTTTGCTTTTAAGGTCAGGACCAAGACAAAATTGTCCTCACTTGTCACTTCTAATGGCAGTGTACTGGAGGTTCTGGACAGAGCAATTAGGCAAGAAAAAGAAATAAAAAGCAACCAGATTTAAAAAGAAGAAAACTAACTCTGTTTGCACATGACATAATCTTGCATACAGAAAACTAAGAAATCTATAAAAATTATTTCATCTACTAATGTCTTCAACAATGTTACAGGTCATTTCCAGAGAAATCAGTTTCACTGTATTGATATATATTTACAATGAAAAATTTGAAAATGAACTCAAGAAAACTACAAAATATCATTGAAAAAATTAATGAAAAGGCATCTGCATTCATGAATTAGAAGACTTCATATTAGTATAGCAATTCATCCTAATTGATCTGCATACTGAATGCAAATTCCAAAAGATTTCTTTTTTATAGGAATAAACAGCAGATACTAAAATTCATATTGAGAAACAGAAGCCCAGACTAGGCAAAAAAGTCTTGATAACAACAGAGTTAACGGTACTGACACTTTCCAACTTCAAAACTTACTTCAAATTCTTAGTAATCAAACCATGTGTCATTGTCATAAGGATAGACAGGTAGATCATGAAACAGAATTAGAAACAGAAATAATACCATACATCTACAGCCTATTGATATTCAACAAAGGTGTCAAGAAGTTTAAATGGGGAAATAAGAGCCTTTTCAACAAATAGTGCTAGGACAGCTTGATATTCACATGCAGAAGGATGAATTTGGACCCACACACAACATATATAAAAATTAACTAAAAATGATCAAAAACTTAAATTAAGAGCTAAAATTATAAAAATGTTAGAAGAAAATATAGATGTAAATCTTCATGACTTTGGATTAGGTGACAGTTTCTTAGATATGACATCAAAGGCTTAAGTAACTCACAGAAAAAGATACACTAAACATCAAAATTAAAAATTAAAAAAAAAACTGCGTCTCAAATGACACCATCAAGAAAGTGAAGACACAACCCACAGAATAGGGGAAAATATCTGAGAATCACATGTCTTATAAGGATCTCATACTCAGAACATAAAAATAACTCTTACAATTCTACAATTTAAAAAACAACTTAATTTTTTTAAGTGGGCAAATGATTTAAACAGACAGTTTCCATAGAAAGAACATGAGTAGTCATTAAGCAAATGAAAAGAACATCATAAGTCATAAGGGAAATGTGAAACAAAGCCACAATGAGCTACCACTTCACATCAAGTAGGAGGATAATAAAGAAAATGATGAATAACCAGTATTGGTGAAAAGAGTTATTAGAGCCAATATACACTACTGGCAGTAATATAAAATGCTGCAGTAGCTCTGGAAAAAGTCTGGCAATTCCTTAAAAGGTTAAATATAATACATGTACCATTTACCAAAAACATCAACTCCTAGATAAATATCAAAGAGAAAACATGTTCACACAAAAACTTACATACAAACGTTCATAGCAATATTCCTAACAGCAAAAGAGTGGAAATAAGTTGAAGATCCAAAAACCAACGAGGTATAAATATGTGGTATGCAATTTAATATTGAAAGTGAAGTGAAAGTGTCAAACGCTCAGTCGTATCCGACTCTTTGAGACCCCATGGACTGTAGCCCACCAGGCTCCTCTGTCCATGTGATTTACTGGAGTGGATTGCCATTTCCTTCTCCAGAATTTAACATTACTCAGTCATAAAAAAAGATGTAAAGGACTGATATATGCCACAATATGGATAAACCTCAAAAATGTATGCTAAGTGAAAGAAGCCAGACACTAAAAGACACATTATATGACTGTGTTCAAATGAAATGTCCAGAATAGACATATACACAGAGAAAAGAAAGTAGATTAGTCGTTTTCAGATATTAGAGGGGAAAATGAATAGATAGTGACTGGTAAAGGGTATGGAATTTGGGGGTAATTGAAGTGCTCTGGAATTATATGATAGTGATAGTTGCACACCCACTAGCCATACTAAAATCGATGGAATTGTACACTTTAAATGAAAGATTCTATGTACGTGTCAATAAACAAAACAGAACTAATTAGATGAGATGAGAAATAATTCACACCAATTCTTGCCATCTCTGTTTGTACAACACTGATAACGTTACTTTATGCTTGCTCTCATTGAAAAAGCACAATTTCTCCCCACTTTCTGAACTTGGATTGGCATCAAGACTTTTTCAGAACAGTAGAATGTAAAAGTGATGGTATGGAAATTTTGAGCTTAGGCCTCAAGAGGAAAATACACTCTGCTCTCTCTCTCTCAGAGTGCTATTTTAAAAATACCATGTAGAGCAGCCCAATCTACACTTCTGGAGGATAACAGACCAAATACAGCAGAGAACAATCATTTGTAGCTGAGGACCCCTAGATCAACCATTCAGCTCAGACTACCAGACATGTGAGTGAAGAATTCTGAGGTCAACCAAAATCAGTTAAGTGGCCAGATAACTGGAACCACAAGAGAAAAACCAGGATAGTCCGACAGAAGAACTCCCTAGCAGAATTCAGGAAAACAGATGACATAGAATCATGATTAAAACTGTTTTAATGCAGAGATCCTGAAGTGTTATGCTAAATAATGATAATTAAAACATAGTTGTAAGAGAAAACTGGAGAAATGTGAAGAAAGAATCAGTGAGTTGAAATACTGATCAAGGGAGATACAAGGATGTAAAATACAGAGAAGACAGTAAGAAAAGATGGGGATGTGGTGAAAAAGCCTAACATAAGTGAAGTAAAGCCTTCAAATAGGATAGATGCAATTTCTGAAGAGATAATGGCAGAAAAGTTTACAAACATGATGAGAAACATCTACAGATCAAACAGACTATACAATTCACAGTCATAATTTAAAAAAGGAAACTAATACTTAGGTATATCAAACTAAAATTACTGACATCTAAAAATAAGGAAAAACATGTATTTTAAAAAGTCAGAGGGAAGAAAAAGACACGCTGCTTTCAAAAGAGAAACAAACAAACGAACAAGCAAAACTGACAAAGGATTCTTAAGAGAAAGCAGAAGCCAGAAGAAAAAGAAACTAAATCTTCTAATTACTAAAAAACATACCCAGCAGCATAGAATGCTATTACCAGTAAAAATATCCTTCACATATGAAGACACACAATAAAGAATTTTTCAGATGTATAAAAGCCAATTCATAGCCACAATTTAGAAACACACCATTTTAAAATGTTAACATAAAATTCATCAAGCTAAAGAAATGTCACAGCCAAAAAAGAAATTCAGATCAACAGGAAACAGTGAAGTTCACAGAGAATGGTCGATACATGGGTAAACAAAAAGATTTTTTTTTTACTATGATTTCCTTAGGAGAAAATTATCTTTATAAAGTAAAAAAAATAATGTATTATGTGGTAAATAACATATACAGGAGTAAAATACACGGCAATAATTACACGAAGGACAGGAAAAGAGCAAACGGATTACACTTTGTAATATTCTTACCTTATACATGGAGGAGTATAATATTGATTCAAGGTAGACTGTGATAAGATACTATTACAATCACTACAGCAGTCACTAAAAAAAACACAAAAGAGGTATAGCTAAAAATCCAATAAAAGTGATAAAAGTGGACTTTAAAAACACTCAATTAATCTAAAAAAGGCAAAAGGAAGAACAAGCACAGAGAAAAATAAGGAAATTTTAAAAACCAATACTGTGAGGGTAGAACTAAACTCAATAATACCAATATTATATTAAATCTAAATTGACTACACAATTTGATAAAAGATAGAGACTATCAGAATAGATTGCAAAAACAAAAAAGCAAGTAGTGTATGCTATTTACAGGAAATTCATCGTAAATGAAAACACTAGAAGATTTCCACTTCTTCCCATGGAGGATTAACCGCTGTGAGAACTGATCTCCAGTGTAAACCGTAAGGAAACGAGACAAGGCACATGAAATGACCAGTTTCAAACAGAACAGGCAGCTCAGGAATGGCACCCTGAGGGAAAAGAAAACAAAATACGCCTGTCTCGACTGGCTACCTGGAGGGAGATTTGCGGCTACAGCCCAGGGAAGGAAACCCAAACCCTCACATGGTGGAGGATAAGGATCAAAGTTCAGGGAGGCCATGGTTCCAGACCTTGTGAGGCAAATACTGGAGAACAGAGAACTGCACTCAGCAATCTGCAAAGGGGCGCCCTTGAATCTTTGGTTGAATGATGAACATAATGTGAAATTCTGTGAAGCTGGAGAAAGAACCATCAGAAAACAGGAAGCTAAAACAATGCCAAGAACTCACATAGGATTGGAAATAGCTTGTATTCCCGCTTGTCAGAGTGAAGAGACCTCTTAATACAAAGAGCATCATACAGAGACCAAAGAAGACACTGTATCAGTAGTGGAAATAAATTAGCACTGAACTTGGGGCTGCTATGTACAGGCCTTGACAAATCTTAAAAACAATCTTTGAAGTAACATAACTTCATAGCAGAATAAAGTCCAACACACTAAAAGAAATAACGCTGAATAACCTATTAAAAAAAATCACAACGTCCAGAAAATACCATCAAAATAATCATCCTGGAAATTTTGATCCATGACCAGTAAATACACACACACACACACACACACACACACACACACACACACACACACACACACACCAACAGAAACAGAGAAAAAGGCATACCAGTTGGGATGAGTAGAGAAGGAGTTCTAAAACAGCTATTTAAAGCATGCTTCATATACTCAAGAATTCTAAGTAAAATATGAAAATAAGGGGGAGAGAAATGGAAAATATAAAAATGACTAAAATTCAATCTCTAAAGATTAAAAATATATACAAAATTAAAAATAAATGTAGTAAGACAAGAATAGTCTTTCCAACAAATGGTGCTGGGACACCCAGACAGTCATGTACAAAAGAATTAAACTGGGTCCCTATCTTACCCCACAGACAGTTAACTCAAACCAGATCAAAGACCTAAACGTAAGAGATAAAAAAAATGTAAGAGAGAAAACTACACGTCTAAAAAGAAAATATAGATGAAAATCTTTGGGATCTTTTATTACACCTGATTTCATAGGCATGAAAGCAACAGCACAAGAAAGAAAAGAAAAAACTGACAAAACATCCTTAAAATTTAAAACTTGTGCTTCAAGGACACTATCAAGAAAGTGAAAAGACAACCCACAGGATGGGAGAAGATACATGCAAATCAATGTTTGCTAAGGGCCTTATATTCAGATATATAAAGAAGCTTTACAGTCCAAAAATAAGACAAATACTCCAATTAAACAACGGGCAAAGAATCTGACAGACATTTCTCAAAAGAAGAAATATTGGTAGCAAATAAACATATGAAAAGATGTTCAACATAATCAGTCACCAAATAACTGCAAATCAAAACCACAGTGAGATACCACTTCACACCTACAACGATGACTATAATCAAAACAATATGAAATAAGTAGTGTGTGCAAGGATGTAGAATAATTGCAACCCTCATGCCCTGCTTGTAGAAACGTAAAATAATATAGCAGCTTTCAGTCAGGTGGTTCCTCCAAAGGTTAAACACAATTATCATTTGACCCAGATATCCCATTCCCAGTGTAATGAAAATATGCCCACACATAAACTTGTACATAGTATTCAAGAAGGATATTTTAAAAACCAAAAATCAGAAACACTCAAATGTCCACCAAATAATGATGGATGAATAAATAAAACATTGCATATTCATGTAATAGAATATTATTTGGTAATAAAGAGAAGTGAAGTACTGTTATAGGCCACAACATACATAAACCTTGAAAACATCATGCCAGTATGAAAGAAGCCAGTCAAAAAAACTATAACTGTAGGATTCAATTTATTAAGATGATCAGAATAGGCAAATCCATAGCTGACAAGGGTAGGCAGGGTCAACAGGCAGTGACTGCTAGGAAGTACAAGATTTCTCTGGGAGATGATAAAATGTTTTTAAACTGATTGTAGTGATGGTTGCTTAAGTCTGTGAATATGCTAAAATCCATTGAGTTCTATACTAGAAATGAGTAAACTGTATGGTATGCTGGTTAGTCTTAGGCATCAATGAACATAGGTGGTGATACCTCAGTTATTTAATCAAATGCTAATGGCCTCCTCCTGAGTGTGGTAGCATTTGCTCAGTCACTCAGTTGTGCTCGACTCTTTGAGACTCCATGGACTGTAGGCTGCCAGGCTTCTCTGTCCATGGAGTTTTTCAGGCAAGAATACTGGAGTGGGTTGCCATTTCTTACTCCAGGGGATCTTCCGAACCCCGGGATCGAACTTGCATCTCCTGCACTGGCAGGCAGATTCTGTATCACTGCGCCACCTGGGAAGTCCTGAGTGTGGCAGGGGCCTGCACATATGATGAGACAGTCACTGATGACTAGGTTATGTCACATGTAACAGCTGGCTTTGAGAAAGGGAGATCATCCTGAATGGACTCAGTCAGATAATCCTTTAAAAGGCACTGGTCTTGGAGAAGGAGATACAAGATGTGGGTATTTGCATTTCAATTGTGGAGACTCTACACTGTTAGTTCTGGAGGTGGAAGGGGGATGGGGATGAGAACATGAGCACTCTCTAAGAGCCTAAGTGGTCTCTGGGGCTTAGAAACAGTTACCTCAGTCCTACAACCACAAGGCACTGAATTGTGCAAACATGTGAATGAGCCTGGAAGTATATTCTTTCCTAGAGTGCTGGTCAAGTATGCTGAAAAACGTCCTTCAATCTGGGTTAATCTGATGTTTGCTCATGACTCAGCTGGGTTACAGATTCGGGGGAAGAGTATTACAAAGTGAAGTGCCCTTCTCACCACACAACATCGGGGGTACATGACATTAACATGACTTATCACTGGTGTTGTTAACCTTGATCCCTTGTTCAAGGTGATGTCGCCTTATGTTCTCTACTGTAAAGTTACAATATTTCCCCTTCCACACTCTCTTCATTAAAAGTGAGTCATCATGTCCAATTCACACATGGTGGTAAAGAAATTAAGTTCCACTTCCTAGAGGAATAAATGTCAAGGTATTTGTGGACATACATTCAAACTCCCAGAGCAGTTAATAAATACTTTTGAAGGAGATACTTGGGAGCTACACAAATATCTTATTTCTCCTCAAAGTTTCACCCACTAATTTGAACATTCTTAAGCAGATTCTTCTTACAGCACTTAACTACTGTGGGATTCTAACAGTAATTTTTTATTTCCTTCATTCATTCTTCGTTTATTTATTTGCCCACATCATGCAGCCTGCAGGATCTTAATTCCCCAACCAGGGATCCAGCCCAGGCCCCTGCATTGGGAGCGCAGAACTTCTAACCACTGGACCACCAGGGAAGTACTTCATCCTACATTTATTATTCAGAATTTTCTGTAAGAAATATTTATCCATTCTCACTTGTGTATTATTTATTCCATCATTAAATCAGTAAAGAATCATGGATATGTATTCTGTTCTTTGGGTTACAATCCAATACAGTCGTTATTTTTTTGCCCAGATCTGACCCACTGAGAACTCTTTCAGATCAACTGTGCCCCTCTGACATGCTCCCATTCTCCTCTGTTTCGTTTTGAGCACTTTCTAACTTTCTGGCCGAGACAATACTTCAGGCTCATCTTGTATTCTCCCTGCCTCAGTTGTAAAATCAGTCATTTCTCCAAACAGTGCTGGTTCGTTTCACTGGAAACAGTATTTTGAAACCAGTATGTGGGCACTGAAGATGCTCATTGCTACTGGGGCACTGTAGCTTCTATGCCTTCTTGAAGAACTGAACTAGAAAATATATGTATATATACAACACACATCTACATATATATAAATATTAAAATAAATTTGAATTTATGCTTATACATGAAACCAATACCACAAGGTTCTGTTCTGTTTTGCTTTGTTGTTTTTTGTGGGGTTTTTTCCAGCTGTGCCACAGGGCATGAGGGAATCGTAGTTTCCTGACCAGGGATCAAACCTGTGCCTCCTGCAGTGGATCCATAGGTCCTAACCACTGTAGGACCAGGGAATTCCCCACAAGGTTCTTATAGTCTTTACTCTGCATATTTTTAACTTTTTTCTCTGAGACTGAGAAACCTGGCTCACATAAAACACAATTAATTGATATATTTGTCCAAACCTAGTAAATGTATAAAGTATTGTTAGAACTGTTAATCTGTACTAGGTGAGAAACAAATTTACCAGTCAGAATATAATATTTATATAATTTTTTGCTTTAGTTTCACAGTATCCAGACAAAACACTATTTTCCAAGGTTACTTAGATCAGCTCATTTTTTTGATGAAGTTATGGCATTTGTAATACAGTTACATTTACTTGTCACAGTTTGCATCCTCTGACATCCTGGTTGATTGACTTTTTTTTTTTAATTTGCAGTCAGGAAAGTTTATTTTCTGTAGTATTCAGTATGGCTTGACAAATGCATAGAGTCATTATCAACCACCATAGTATTAAGAAGAACATTTTCACAACCCCAAAAGTTTCACTGTGAAGCCCTCTTGAAGGCAATCTCTGCCTTTACTACTTCTGGCAAATTAACTCATCTCTTTTCCATCCCTATAGTACAACATGTGGCTTTTAGTCCGGCTTCTTTCACTAGGCAAAATGTACTTAAGATTCAGCCATGCTATTGTAAGAATCAGTATTTAGTCCCTCATCTTAGTTTGCATACCTTCCAAGGTTTATGAAGAAGCGTCACATTTCCTCAGTCTACCTGGTTTCAGTGCAGCACACTGTCAACACCTCACCTAATGAAAGTTCCACAGTATCTTCTGCCTTTTTGCCTCAGGATATTTACTGGTATCAGGACAAGCTATTAATCAGACGTGCTGGCACAGTGCAGAAGTTCAACACCCTCAAAGGCATCACTCAACTTTCAATGGAGGAGAGTTAATGGATAAAATCCCATTCTCCAAGTCCTTCAGTGTTTTAACCCTGAGGAGCATCCTACATATTTCTTCAAAGGTCCCAGTGGGTCTGAGTTCATATTTCCCAGTAGAGTATCCAGCTTCATAATGTACATATTATTGGTTTTCCTCTTTTCTCTGAAATTCTCTATTGTTTCAATTATGCTTCCCAGGTTCATCTAGTAAATAAACTGTATCACCCATTCCTTGCGTCTTCTGGAACATTCTTTCCCCAGACAGCGCCATGGTTCACTCCCTCATCTACCTGAGATGTTTATTAACCATTACTCCTGAGAGAGATCTTCTCTTACCACTCTATTTTAAACTGCAAGCCTTATCTCCCTTCCTCGATTTATTTAATAAGACTTAGGACCATCTAACTTATTACCACACACACACATCTGTGTGATTAATTTCAATTAGAATACAACTAGGCTCACCTAAGTGTTTCCCTGGTGGCTCAGCTGGTAAAGAATCTGCCTGCAAAGCAGGAGACTGGGTTCGATCCCTGGGTTGGGAAGATCCCCTGGAGAAGGGAAAGGCTACCCACTCCAGTATTTTGGTCTGGAGAATTCCATGGACTGTATAGTCCATGGGGTCGCAAAGAGCTGGACAGGACTGAGCGACTTTCACTGTCACTTTAGGCTCAATTAATGCAGTGGTTTTAATCAACTTTCTTAATTGTTACGTCCCTAGAATGTACAACACTCTTTGCACATAGTAGGCACTCAATAGAAATACACTGAATAAATTAACTTTTCAAGAGGTTGATTTTATTCCATATAAGAACCAATTTCCTATTTTAAAAACTCTAAAAACTTCACTGACCTTCAAAATTGAATGACGCCAAACACCAAAGGCCCAATGACTCTATCATGTGTATTACACAAAATATTTCCATACTTAGCATGCAGCTTGACTGAATCCTCTGAGTTGCCTTTGAAGTCTAAGATGTTATATTATAAACAATAAAAGACTATACTACAGTACAGAAATATGGTATGGAACCAATATTATTTTTCCTTGTAATAGTTCACATGAAACCAAATCTGACAATTATATATCATGCACCTGGTTAGCCTATTTAATGATTCCAAACATAATATCACCTATACAAATGGATATAGGAAAGAATTTTTTTAATCTTTTATTTTCAGTCTCATTTTCATCATTATTTTTTTTCTAAAACTTTTTGTAAGAAAAGAAAGTAATTTTTGGTGTCCTTGAGCAGAAATTAAAATTTCTTTCAGAATATTTTTATTACCTGGACACTGGATAAAGGACCACTCATAGTTCTTCTCTTTAGGACAAAGACTGGTATCAAGAAGCATCTCATTATTAAGCATTCCAACAAGCTTCATTGGTCCCCGGGAAGACCCTTCAATGCAGTGTCCTCTTCCAGTATTACTAGGATCGTTGCACCAGCCACACCCAGGTTGTTCCAAACACTGTCCACAGGTCCTCAATCCAGAACAATTTTGGGCTGCATGGCAGGAACATTATTAACAAATATGTTACACGACTTTATATTCAAATGGAACTGCAAGCTAATGGAAAAATAAATATGATCTGGAAAAAAGACAATAAAGGGTCATCTATGGTTAATGTAAATATTTTTTCTAATAATAAGAAACTGCAATTACTTCAAGAGCAAATAAAGCATACATTATGAATAAAGAAGAGATGAATGAACTGGCATGGAGAAAAACGAAGCTAGCATTCACACACTTCTGAGAAGTGTGCCAGTACTAGGACCTTTTGGGAACTGATGCAGGCACCCACAGACCACACTTACTATATCGTCTGTGATATAGAGCAATGTTAGCTCTTCTTGTGCCCAGGAAGTGCCTCTAAGGAAAAACTCGGCATCTGTCTGTGAATGTCCACCCACTCCCTGAGAAAGCTGACTCCAGCATGGACAATGCTCTTCATAAGGGTCTAACATACTAGCATTTGCCTGATATGTGATGTTTTAAAGTAATCTCACTCAAAGAGTCAAACTGAAAAGGAATATGGAAACTGGATACTCTGCCTCAGCAGGCAACCAGCAGGACAGGTTCTCTCTGACTTCCAGGGCTGCAGAATATCATCTCACTGAAGCTCAACCTTTTTTTGTTTAACTGATGTATAGACTATGAGCCTCAACAAAGCCCATGAACACCGTGATGCCTTTTGCAAGGATGAACATATTACCCACCTGCCATCATATTCACAATAGTTGCTATGTGATGTTTTGAACTTTTACTTCAAAACCATAATACCCTTGTATCAGGCTAAGGCTTTTTTAAATTAGTCTCACTGATATTTTTGCTAGAAAAGGCACACAATGTCTTGGGAATTATTTATCCATAGAAGACAGTACATAAGCACAAAGTTTCATGAATGGTCTTCTAGTCACATGCTAGAAGAACCTCAGAGAGAAGAAAAAAACAAGGCAGACTTCTGGCCATCTCAATTTCATTTTTGTTGTGGTAATAACTTAATTGTTACTCAGCTGTATAATATTACTGGAAAGAGGAAAGCTCCTCAGAAAGCTACAAATAAGAATAGTACAAGCTTCTCAGCGGACAAAACAGGAACTCAATACTGTAGACTGTGCAGGGATAATAGAATATTGGATTAAAGAATTCATCAATTACAGTATGATTTGTTGTGACTTTTCTCAGTACTGAGCATTTCAGGGACTAGATGTAAGAAAGTGAAGAATGACTACCATCTCCCATATTTCCTTAATAATAAATTTAAAAGGAAGAGTATTCTTTGAGTCATTGAACACAAGTAATTCATGTTAACTCTGTAGATAAATAATTCAATGACATGAACAAACTTCTTTCTGAAAATTTTTTTCAGCAGTACACAGCATTAAACGGCACTTCATTTAAAATATCCTTAGATAACTGGACCTTTTATATATTACCATACTCCTCCTTAGACTTTTTACTGTGAAATATTTCTCTTTTATCTGTGATTGTAGCTAGCTCACAGTACCGTTGACTAGATGATTCTAATTGTCTTCAAACCTATATTAGGTTGGTGTGAAACCAATGGGAAATAATGTAAAACATCAAATTAGGTATGCCAGCTTAACATTCTAGTTATTTACTGTCACATGCTAAACTAAAGTAAATCTTTACTAGGTCTCATCGAGAATAAATCTAGGCTTTATTTATAGTCTATAGATATCTCTGAGGAAAATAAAATTTATTTTAGGATTATCTTTTTAAGTAAAATAACCAATCAAATTTCTTAAAGAAGCATAATGTACAATATCTACCTGCAACTGGGGGGACCTGGGTTCTACCCCTGGGTTGGGAAGATCACCCGAAGAAGGGCATGGCAACCCACTCCACTATTCTTGCCTGGAGAACCCCCATGGACAGAGGAGCCTAGCAGGTCCAGTCCACGGTGTCACAAAGCGTCGGACACGACTGAGAGGCTAAGCACAGCAAGCGTATTCTCAAACACGGCATACCTGTTCTGTTGCTTTTCAAACAACTAGGTAAATCTTAGATTGAAGAATCCTGCCTTTCTTGCATTGACTGAAGGACAAGCTAATAAAGGTCCATTCATTAGAATTTATGCTTTAAAAATGAGTTACAAAATGTCATATTTAGAGCAACATTCTACTCTATTTTTTTTTAGATGTGAAATTTTTACAAAAGTTAATATTGGTTTAGTTCTTGCTCAAGAGTGGAGAGCAATGTGCACGCTGAAAAATTAGCAGAATATTCATTCTTTGCAGTGGTTAACTAAAAAACTGAAAGACTAATGATTTTTATTTCCTTACAGAAAACAGTAATATAGGAAAGTTTTTGTAGGTTGTGCTATTTTGACTAAATTATGGCTAGAATGGAGACTATGTATGAGCTATAAGTAATCAAAGCAATCATATTTTACTTTATTTGTTTTTGGCTTTTTGAAATGTTAACTTTTATAATATTCAATATGGTTGATGAAATGTATAAGCATTTGAAAAATCAATCTGTAACAAATTATATCACCAAATGATGACTGGAGACTTCTGGTTTCCAGTCCAGCATGGAAGGAGTTTAGAAGTCACCACTCCATCTTAAAAAGAAAAATCAGCCACAAACTGAAAAATCAACAACTCTTCTTAGGTCCATCATAAGTGAGGTCACAGGGCAAACAACAGCATCCGTAATTGGATACAGAGCAGAATACAGAAAATCATGACTTAGTGGCACAGAAACCTCTTCAGGACCCAGTGCCGGGATAAGATAATCTGAATGTTAACTACTGAATTGCTGGAATCTCAGTGTGGACAACTCTGAGGGTTCATATCTCCAGGCAGACCCAGTTATAGGAGGAGCCCCGACATTTTTGTAAGTATGACTTTCAGGAGCCCTAACAGGTCCTCACAGTTAATATTGAAGAAAAACCCCTTTGTGCTTCTGGCCATGGGAGGGGAAAAGGAACTATTCTGAAATATCCCAGAACACTGTTCTTCTTAATAAAAGTCTGGAGAAACTATTTAAGAGACTAAACCACTGGGGTTTTATCAGAGCATAACTGAACCTGTTAAAGGGAAATAACCAACTCTAGCCTGTTCTAGTCTTTCACTGGGGAAAGAGAAATATACAACTCCAGCTCCCTCCAGCCATCCTGTACCCTCTGAGAGAGAGAGAAAAAAAAAAAAAAAAAAAAAAACAACCGGGAAGTACTAGTGACGTGAAGTTCACAGAACAGTACAGAGCACAGGCTCACCAAAAGCCTGAGACCTAATCACAGGACTGTAGAATCCTTCCCCTCCCCCAAATCCTACTGCTACATTACTAAAAGCTTACTTACAGCAGTTTCCTTTACCCATATTTTGTATCTGACTATCAAGAAAAAATCCCAGGGACGGCGGACCCTGGTGGGCTGCCGTGTATGGGGTCGCACAGAGTCAGACACGACTGAAGCGACTTAGCAGCAGCATCAAGAAAAAAACTACAAGGAATACCAAGGGGCAGAAAACACAGAAGAGACAGTAATAAGCATCAGACCAGACATGGCAGAGATGTTGGAATTATCAGATCAGGAATTTAAAACAATTATGATTAATATACTGAAGGTTCAAAAGAATATGCTAAAGGCTCTAACAGAAAAAGCAGACAGCATGCAAGAAGAGATGGACGATATAAGCACAACTATATAACTCTTAGAATACAAAAGACAAGAAAATCTAAATGACCTTGGGTCTGGTGATGACGGTCCAGTCTAACACCAAAAGCACAATTTATGAAAGAAAAAATGGATAAATTTGACTTGGCCAAACTTTAAATCTCTGCACTGCAAAAGATGCTGTCAAAAGAATGTAAAGACAAGCCACACAGTGGAAGAAAATATTTGCAAAAAACACATCTGATAAAGGATTGGATTTCAAAATACATAAAGAACATTCAAAATGATAATAAGAAAACAAACAACTCAATTTTTTAAAGTAGACAAGGAAGTAGGGAGGGACAAGATGGATACATGAGATTAAGGGATACAAACTACACTGAAAAAAATAGATAAGTAACAAGAATATACTTATTCTTGTATAAGTATATACAAGAAATACAGTCAGCACAGGGACATACAGTCATTATTTCACAATAACTTTAAATGGAGTATAAACAATAAAAACACTGAATCACTATGCTGTACACCTGAAATGAACATAATACAGTAATCAACTAAACTACGATAAATTTTTTTTTTCATAGGCAAAAGATCTGAACAGACACCTCACCAAACAAGATATATACACACGGCGAATGAGAAAAGATGGTCCACATCATTTATGATTACAGAACTGAATACTAAAACAATAAGATATCATTATAAACCTAATGCTGTTTTTGTTGTTTAGTTGCTAGGTCATCTGACTCTATGACCTCCTTTGTATTCGACTCCCCTTATAAAGAAAGCTGAGCACAGAAGAATTGATGCTTTTGAACTGTGGTGTTGGAGAAGACTCTTGAGAGTCCCTTGGACTGCAAGGAGATCCAACCAGTCCATCCTCAAGGAAATTAGTCCTCAGTTTTCATTGGAAGGACTGATGTTGAAACTCCAATACTTTAGCCACCTGATGTGAAGAGCTGACTCATTTGAAAAGACCCTGATATTGGTAAAGATTGAAGGCCAGAGGAGAAGGGGACAACAGAGGATGAGATGGTTAGATGGCATCATCGACTCAATGGACATGAGTCTGGGTAAACTCCGGGAGTTGGTGATGGACACGAAGGCCTGGTGTGCTGCAGTTCATGGGGTCGCAAAGAGTCGGACACGACTGAGCGACTGAACTGAACTATTAGTTTAGGCCCTCATGATTCCTCGTCTCTCTTCTACTGCTGATGGATGTTACAGATTACCTAAAATGGAATGTATTGTTGTTTGCTGGTTAGCCACTAAGTCGTGTCTGACTCTTGCAATCTCATGGACTTTAGCCTGCCAGACTCCTCTGTCCATCGGATTTCCCAGGCAAGAAAATTGGAGGGATTTCATTCTCCGGGGGATCTTCCCAATCTAGTGATGAAACCTGCATCTCCTGCATTGGCAGATAGATTCGTTACCACTGATCCACCAGGGAAGCCCCTATAAACCTATTGGAATAGCCAAAATCCAAAACATCGATACCTCCAGATGCTCAGAAGTATGTAAAATGTGAAGAAAGAGGAACTCTTGTTCAAAACTGGTGGGATTACAAAACGCAGCTACTTTGAAAGACAGTTTGGTGGTTTGTTTCTCATTTACAAAGAAATATTTCCTTCAAGTTTCATTTACTAAGAAAAAAACTTCAAATGATCACTGAAGACAACTTTCTAAAAGCAATATGAAGCTTAGACCATTTCTAATACTGTTCTATTTATAACTGTAAAAATGGTTTTGAAGACTTACTACTGTCAAAGGTTTGGTAAATAACTAGAAACATATAGCACAAAAAGTTAATATAAATCCATTACATATAATTCATACTAAAAAAATATATAATGTTAAAGGCAATGCATGACAGAACCATTGCTCAGCAGCTGACATTTTGAAACAGTAACACTACTGCTAAAAGCACTTGGATTTTGAGCAAGGATGTCATCTTCATTCCTAGTCTCTATTTTCTGGCATTTCCTCACTGCTCAGTAAATGTTTGTTAGTTAAAAACATGGAAAAGAATTAAATGTAATAGAAAAGGAGTTGTGTGTTTCGTAACGAGTGGGTCACTGCCAGGTAAATGCCACTTCCCAGGAACACAAGGGCTCCTTGAGGCAAGGTAAAATGCCCCTCTTTCCCACAAGGATGCACAGGATGTACAATTTTAAAAGTTATGGAACAAAAACAATGCGATTAGACATCATCAGCTCAAATGAACTATATATACAGCCACAGGGAAGGCAAATGTGACAACAGACATAACAATGAAAGAAAAGACCTATAGAAATAGAAAATCCAGCAGACTAGACCAACTAACTATTCAAGGAACAAATGGCAGAAGTATAAAATAAGCCTCTACAACAATCAAGAAAACAAAAGAAGCAAAACATCAAAACTCAAGAGTGCCAAAGCAGGACTAAAGAATTGATCCATGCATGCCTGGCTGACAATCTCACCAACAGTAGTTATCATCATTTGGTTCATCTGTGGTCAAACTGAAGTTCTTATCTGTGTTAAAACAGTTAATCATTTTTAATTTACTTTTCAAAAAATGTAGCTTCAATCTTTACAGTGGGATTACAAGGTTCTCAAAAATTCACTTTAAATAGATAAAAAAACTCCAGATTTTAAAAACCTCAAAAAAGGAAAAATATCTGAACTTCACTTAAGAAACAAAAACATGGAAAGTACAAATGAATTTAAGACACACTAAACTTTTACAAGGATCAAAACGGCAGAATGGAGCACACCTTCCCCCACACACAAAACAGAAATACACCTACAAGTGGAACAATTTTCACAGAAAACCAACTGGAAACTGGCAAGACATCTCTTACTCAACCAAAGCTGTAAGAAAAGATAAAAACACTAATTTGAAAAGATAAATGTACCCCAATGTTTACAGCAATACTATTTATAATAGCCAAGACATGGAAACAATCACCTCAAGTGCCCATCAACAAATGACTGGCTTAAAAAGATGTTGTGTACAAAAATAAACTCAGAATGGATTACAGACTTAAATGCAAGGCCAGAAACTATAAATCCCTTAGAGGAAAACATAGGCACTGCACTCTGTGACATAAATCACAGCAAGATCCTCTTTGATCCACCTCCTAGTGTAGTGAAAATAAAATAAAAAATAAACTAATGAGACCTAATTAAACATAAACGCTTTTGTACAGCAAAGGAAACAATAAATAAGATTAAAAGACAACCCTTAGAATGGGAGGAAAACAATTGCAACTGACAAAGGATTAATCTCCGAAATATATAAGCAGCTCATAGAGATCAATATCAGGAAAAACAAACTGCCCATCAAAAAATGGGTAGAAGACCTAACTGACATTTCTCCGAAGAAGATATACAGATGACCAATAAATATATGAAAAGATGCTCAACATCACTATTTATTAGAGAAATGCAGACAAAACTACAATGAGGTATAACCTCATACCAATCAGAATAGGCATCAGCAAAAAAATCTACAAACAACAAGTATTGGAAAGGATATGGAGAAAAGGCAATCCTCCTATACTGCTGGTGGGAATGCAAACTAATGAAGCCATTATGAAGAACAGTGTGGAGATTTCTTTAAAAAGGAGGAATAAAATCTACCATATGAAACAGCAATCCCACTACTGGACATATACCCTGAGAAAGCCACAATTCCAAAAGACACATATATCTCAATGTTCATCGCAGCACTACTTACAGCAGCCAGGACACAGAAGCAACCGAGATGTCCACCTACAGATGACTGGATAAAGAAGACGTGGTACATATATACAGTGCAGCATTACTCAGCCATAACAAAGAAGGAACTTGAATCAGTTCTAGTGAGGTGGATGAGCCTAGAGTCTGTTATACAGAGTGAAGTAAGTCAGAAAGAGAAAAACAAATATCGTCTATTAACACATATATATGGAATCTAGAAAAATGGTATTGATGAACCTATCTGCAGGGAAAGAATGAAGACACAGATGCAGAGAAGAGACTTGTGGACACAGTAGGGGAAGGAAAGAGTGGGAAGAATGGAGAAAACAGCGTCAACATATATATACTATAATGTGTAAAACAGATAGTTGTTGAGAAGTTACTATATAACACAGGGAGCTCAGCCTGGTGCTCTGTGATGCTAGAGGGGTGGGATGGGGAAAGGGGAGAGAGACTCAAGAAGGAGGTATATATGTATGTTTATGGCTAATGCACGTTGTTGTACACAGAAACCAACACAACATTGTAAAGCAATTTTCCTCCGATTAAAAAATAAATTTGAAAAAAAGATGTGTGTGTATAGAATGGAATATTACTTATCCATAAAAAAGAATGAAATATTCCCATTTGCAGTAACCTAACAGACATAGAGATTATCATAGAAAGTAAAGGAAGTTAGAGAAAGACAATTATATATCACATATACATAGAATCTTAAAATAATGAACCAATGTACAAAACAGAAACAGAATCACAAATATATAAAATGGACTTATGATCACTGAAGAGCAGAGTGAGGGAGGAAAGGGGGACTAAATTAAGAGTACAGGATTAACAGATAAAAACCACTATACATAAAATAGATAAGCAATAGGATTTACTATATACCACAGGAAACTATATTCAATTATCTTTTTAATAACCTATAATAGAATATAATCTGAAAAAGGAATATATATACATATGTATATGTGTGTATATATATGTATGAATCACTTTTCTATACACTTGAAACTAATACAACATTGTAAATAAACTATATTGCAATAAAAAATGCAAAAACAAGAGATGTTGAGCTATATCCAGAAATTCCAACAACTGTTTTAAGATTTCCAACAAAAGAGAAGAAAACAATCTATGATATTAAGGAATATTCTTAGCACTGAAGAAATAAAATACTCTTCAGATTAAAACAGCCAATGAGAATCCATTTTTGAAATCCACACCAGTTACTGAAAACTGAAAAATAAACTGCAAAATTCTGAATGCCAGGGATAAGCAGAAAAGTTTTAAAAGCTCTCCAAAAAAGGAAAAAAAAGATGTCTCATAAAGGAAAGAATATTTGATTGGCATAAAATTCTAACCCACAACACCAAATACTAGATATTCTAAGAAAGGAAATATTTGGAACTCTACACCCAGGTATTTTATCATTTAAGTGAGTATGAAAAAGTGCAAAGATTCAAAAGGTTTACTGCGTGCTAAGTCATTTCAGTCATGTCCAACTCTTTGTGAACCCATGGACTGCAGCCTGCCAGGCTCCTCTGTCCATGGGATTCTCCAGGCAAGAAAACTGAAGTGGGTTGCCATGCCCTCCTCCAGGGGATCTTCTTGACCCACGGATCAAACCTGTGTTTCTCACATCTAACCTGCACTGGCAGGAGGGTTCCTTACTACTAGCGCTACCTGGGAAGCCCAAAAGGCTTACTAACCAACAATTTATTCGGAAAGAATTACTGAAGACTATTTCCCAGAAGACGAACGAATGAGAAGGAAAGAATGGAATATAAGAAAGATCTGTGAAGAGAGAAGACAACTTATACAACTCCAAATAATTTTTAGAAAGTTCTTAAAATCTTAAGAGCTTGGCGACTTTTCCCTACCTTTTAGACTTCTTTTCATTGTGAAATATAACACACATACAGAGAACTACATCAAGAAAAATGTGAGATTAATAAATTATTGTAAATGAATATCCCGTGCCTGCATTCAGTCTAGAAGCAGAACATTGCCTCCCTACCCTTTTCCTAATCAACACTTCTAATCTTTCCCAGCAGCAACCACTAGCCAACATTTATAAAAACCTTACCCTAAAATTTTTCTACCTAAAAAATTCATTCCTAAATGATACAGCATAGTTTTGCCTATTTAAACTTGATCTAAATGGGTCAAACATATATAATCTTTTGGGTCAGGCTTCTTTCACTAAACATTGATGTTAGTGGAGAAACAAAAACAGCAATTGAGGCAGGAGAGGCCGAGCAATGTCTCAACTCCCCACAAGTACCCAGGACTGGTATTCAACTCTCCTGGGCAGCTGGTTCCTAGTTATAAGGTGTTTTCTGTGCCAGCAAGACCATTTTATGTCTGCAACAAACCCACTGCTACAGTCTTCATCAAGTATATTCCTGTTCTTTATCAAAATTCCTAAAAAGGGAGACCAATAGGGAACTCAATACAGACATGCCCAGCCATCCCATCCCAGGAATACCTCTCTACTTGATACCAAGAGCCTGGGAGGATAAATGCATACAACAGCTGCAGCCTGCAAGTTCTAGCCCACATGGTAGCAATTATCGCTTTGTCTCAACTCTTTAAGCAACAGTGGTGCCCAATATGGAACAAATATGGATTTGGCTAGGTCCCAAGGAGAAGAAAGGGCTTCCCAGGTAGCACTAATGGTAAAGAATCAACCTGCCAATGCAGGAAACGCAAGAGACTCAGGTTCAATCCCTGAGTCGGGAAGATCCCCTGGAGGAGAAAATGGCAACCCACTCCGGGATTCTTGCCTGGGAAATCCCATGGACAAAGGAGTCAGGAGGGCTACACCATGGGATCGCAAAACAGTCGGACATGACTTAGCAACTAACCAACAACACAACATACCACCATTGTGATGATAGCCTCGTCAAAAAATGCTTAACTTGAATCTAACCATAAGGAAACAATTAGGCCAATCCAAATTAGGAAACCTGCAAAGCAACTGGTGAAAATTCTTTTAAAAATCACACTTGTGAAAAAAAGAAGTGTACTAGATTAAAGGATACTAAAGAAACACAATGAAGCAATATATGATCCTTCTGAAGGAGCACTTTCGTGAAGTGTTCCACTGTCTTCAACACACACTCAGAGCTTAGGGGAGCACAAACACGGCAAAATGTTAAAGGCTAAGAAAATTACTGGAATTCAAAATGACAGTATAATGTAAATCAGGGGCTTGTAGCACTAAGAGGCTTTAAAACTAATTTTTAATTGTAAATAGCAATTTTTAATGGTAACTAGTGTACTGTTAATCGTTCAGTCGTGTCCGACTCTTTGCGACCCCACAAACTGTAGCCCGCCAGGCTCCTCTGTCCATGGGATTCTCCAGGCAAGAATACTGGAGTGGATTGCCACTCCCTTCTCTAGAGGATCTCCCAGACCCAGGGATCGAACCCGAATCTTCTGCATTGCAGGCAGATTCTTTACCTTCTGAGCTAAAAGGAAGATCTAATGGTAACTAGCGACAGCATTTTTTCTCATTTTTTTAAAAATTAAACTTCCTCAAACTTTCCATTTCTCAGCCCATCACAGAAAGGGGATTTATGTTGCAGTTAAACAAAAAGTGATCCTAGAGAAACACTCACGAGAGCAGGTGGCAGTCTGCCACTCCAGACACTGTCCGTACGGAAAGGAGATTATGTAGGCGTTGGAGTCAACACACCGCTTCGTGCTGCTGCACCACATACATTCCATGCCGTTGCTCGTACAGTTGGAACACGACGTCCTTAAAGAGCAGGGCTTTTTGCAGGGCCTCGCGTTTTGATTTGGACTAACTGGAATAATTGACAAAAGATAACTATTTTATTTATTAACTGCTTTTTTGACACAAGGATGTGAGTTTTGTTCGTTTTGTTGTTTAGGGAATGTTTCAATGAAGCCAAGTGTGGGATAAAAATTAGAGTCAAAATTATATAAGGTAAAATGAGAATGAAGATGGCATGCCAATACTTCTTAAATTTATTACCTAATTTGAAATTTATAATACCCTGGAAAAGTTTAATCCTTTACAAAGTACATAAAATTGTGTAACTTAATTTTTTTAAATAGAAATGCAATACATGACTTAGGTTTTGGTTCTATTGGCTAGATAATCTGTGTGTGTATCATTATTTACTTTTCTAGTAAATGGATAAATATTCAGGCTTTTCCACACTTCTATTAATATAAACATTCCACACCTTTTAAAAGCAACAAACAATACAACTTACTATAAAATCTTCACATAAAATATAATCTTTATCACACCTATTAGGATAGCTATGTTTTTAAATGTTAGCAAGAATGTGGAGATTGTACACTACTTGTGGGAATGTTAAAATGATGAGGCTTCCATAGCAAAAAGTGTGGCAATTCCTCAAAAAATTAAACACAGAATTACCATCTGATATAGCAATTCTACTTCTGGCTATACACACAAAGTCATGGAAGCAGGAACTGAAACAGTTCTTTGTACACCCATGTTCATAGCATCATTATTCACTATAGTCAATAGGTAGAAGCAACAAATATCCACCAATGTATGAAGAGATAAAGAAAATGTGGGATATAAACACAATGGATAAATATTCAGGTTTAAAAAGGAATTAAATTCTGACACATACTACAAGACAGGTGAACTTTCAGGACATTATTCTGAGGGAAATAAGCCAGTCACAAATGGACAAATACCTCACGATTTCACTTATATGAGATACTTAGCAGTGGGGTTGGAGAGGGGTGAATGGGAAGTTATTGTGTAATGGATATGGAGATTCAGTTTGGGAAGATGAAAAAGTTCTGGAGATGGATAGTGTTGATAGATTAATAACAATGAGGATGTAGTTAATGAAACTGAACTCGACACTTAAAAATGATTTAGAAATCTCAATCATATCTCAAACCCACTGAACGAAAAAAATGACTAAAATTCTAAGTTTGACATTATGTATATTTCACTGCAATACAAAATATAATATTTAAAAAGAGAAAAGAATTCAGTACTCTTTTCTCACTTAACAAAACTCCACTTCAAAGGATGTAACAGGAATGTTTCTTTTCACTTGCCAACTGAAATAGATCTATAAGATTAAAATGATTCTAAATTAGTTGTTAATCTTAACAATTAATCTTTCTTACAAAAACTATTATTATAAAAGCAAAACACAGTAAAAAATTAAGAACGGATTATTACTATAACATCACTATTTTAACCAAGAAATAAAGATTGTATAAAACAATACAATTCTATTACTTTAACAAGTTAATGCTGAGGTCATTAACAGTAAATGGGGAAAGTGGACAAAAATAAAATTTACAAAGAAGTCAGCATCATTAAAAGATGGTGAAAGTTACTTCAGGCCTATGTAGGATCACAAGCTGGAAGGGGGTTGTAGGAAGGAGAGTTGGAAATATTAATTACATCTTTAAAGAAACATTAGTTTACAAAACTACTTACCAACAGGTTTTTCACAGACAAGGCCATCTGCCATAGATGTGCAAGGATTAGCTTTTAAGCCTGCCACTGCAGCTCTTTCTAGATACGCACAGAACCCAGAATCATTAGGTTCACCAGGAAGCCACTGTAGTGTTGTATTTGTAAATGGAGACATGTCTTCCCATCCCCAGTAGGATATATTGATCTTGCGTAAGCCTACCCAAGGTGATACTTTCTGTAAACAACAGCAAAGCGACATTTTTTTAAAAAGTGAGATGTAAAAATCCTGTGTCACATTCCTTAGCAAACAGTTTATTATCTTTAAAAATTACATTTTAAAATATATCGAAGAACCTATCTAATAACATCTAATACCAAGGAAAATCAACAATCCTAGGACATCTTGGAAAATGATGCATAATAGTATGTTTAAACTATACATTTAGCGACATGGCTCAGGTCATTTATTTAGCCTTTGTGAAGCTCAGTTTCCTGTTCTATAAAATGGGGATATCTGATATACATACCTATCTTATGAGAATAGATCATTGTATAAAACAACATATTGTATTGCTACTGCTGTTACTGATACTTCTGCTGCAGCTGCTATTACTTCTGCTACTATCAATCTAAAGAGTTATGCAGTTAAGAATCTAAAGCTAAAGTGCCATTATATGCACTGTGAGAAAATAGAAAACAAAACCAATGAACAGGATATACAGGCTGAGTGAAGACTTCACAATAGGTTCACAAAAAGACAAAGAAGTGCCTCTCTCCTAGTTCAGACCTCTACTAGTACAGTAGGACTTAAGTGCAGTTTTAGATAAAATTAGCCATCTACTTTATCAAAGAGATCAAGAAATAAATAATAAAAATCTTTGACCCTATTGCCTAAAATTTAATTGACAGAGGTTTATAAATGCCACCAAAGTAAATATTCTTAATGCTCTCAGCAATACGTCGAAAGGAGCTTAAAAACAAAATATATTCTGTATTTATATAGCTTATTTTAATCATTCCTCAATTTTAAAAGGCTATTCTAATGAGACTGACAAAATAATGATATATTCTTGGGCCAACCTACACTCCTTACAAATCTTTTAGATTGCAAACATCTCTTTTTCTTGTCTTATTTCTGCTTAGAGTTATACATCTCTTTTTGAGATTTTAGTTTTCATTTTTTGTAACTTA
The DNA here is from genome assembly GCA_024291935.2 of Okapia johnstoni. Taxonomy (NCBI): domain Eukaryota; kingdom Metazoa; phylum Chordata; class Mammalia; order Artiodactyla; family Giraffidae; genus Okapia; species Okapia johnstoni. The sequence continues at coordinate 73,003,955 of CM044318.1, read as the reverse complement.
ACTGAAGTATAATTGACAAATGAAAATTATACATATATAAGGTGTATGGCATATTTGTTTGGTATATGTGTTTCACATTGTAAATTACCACATCAAGCTAATTAACATAACCCATCACCTCATATAACTTTGTGTGTGTGTGTGTGTGTGTGTGTGTGGTAAGAAAATATAAGATCTACTCTCTTAACAAATGTCAAGTATACAATATAGTATTATTAACTACAGTCAACTGTCCCATACACTAGATCTCCAGAACTTATTGCCCTGCATAACTGAAACTTTGTACCCTCTGATCTACATCTAAACATTTCTCCTATACCCAGCCCCTGGTAACGATTATTCTATCTGCTTTTATTAGCTCAACTATTTTAGAGTCCACATATAAATGAGAACACCCAGTATTTGTCTAAGTTTGGCTTATTTTACATAGCATAAATGTGTCTCCAGGCCTATCCATGTTGTTACAAACAGAAATTCCTGATTTTTTTAAGTCTGAATAAAATTATACGTGTGTGTATATATATGTACATATATATTTATGTTTGTATATTTTCTTTATCCATCCATGTATCCATTCATGGACACTTACGCTGTGTCCATAACTCGGCTATTTGGAAGTGCAGATATCTCTTCAAGATAGTGATTTCATTTCCTTAGGATATATAACTGGGCTTCCCTATTGGCTCAGACGGTAAAGAATCCACCTGCAATGTGGGAGACCTGGGTTCGATCTCTGGGCTGGGAACATCTCCTGGAGGAGGGCAACCCACTCCAGTATTCTTGCCTCGAGAATCCCCATGAACAGAGGAGCCTGGAGGGCTACAGTCCATGGAGTCGCAAAGAGTCGGACATGACTGAGCCACTAAGCACAGCACAGGATATATAACTAGGTGTGGCACTATTGGATCATACGATAGTTTTGATTTTGGGGGGAAACTCCATGTTTTCCAAATTGACTATACCAGTTGTATTCCCACCAACAGTATATAAGGATTCCTTTTCTCCACATTGTTGCCAATATTTGTTATCTCTTGTCTTTTGGACAACAGCCTTTCTAACAAATGTGAGATGATATTTCAGTTGGTTTTGATTCACACTTCCCTGATGTTTAGTGATGTTGAACTTTTTATAATATACCTGATGGCCATTTGTATGTCTTCTTTGAAAAATATCTACTTATGTCCTTTGCCTGTTTTTCAACTGGGTATATCTATATGTGTGTGTGTGTTGAGTAGCTTGAGTGCCTTATATATTTTGGACAATAATTCTTTTATTACATACAGGTTTTACAAACATTTTCTCTCATTCCTCAGGTTGTCTCTTTATTCTGCTGATTATTTTCTTTGCTATGCAGAAGCTTATTAGTTTGACACAATCTCATTTGCTCTTGTCTGTGCTTTTGGGCTCACATTCAATAAAATCACTGCCCTGACCAATGTCAACAAGACTTTTCTGCACGTTTGCCTCTGGAAATTTTACAGTTTCAAGTCTTAAAGTGTAAGTCTTTATTTTGAATTTATTTTTGTATATGGTATGAGAAAAAGAATCCACTTTCATGCTTCTGCATAAGAATATCCAACATCATTTATTGACGAGATTGTCCTTTGCCCATCCTGTGTTCTTGACACCTTTGGCAAACATCAATTGATCATAAATGCATGGATTTATTTAGGGCTTTCTATTATAATGTGTCTTGGTGAAGACCTCTTTATGTTCAATCTGCTTGAGGTTCTTTGGGATTAATGGCTCTGTATGTTCATTTCCTCCTCCATATTAGGGAAGTTGCCTGTCATTATATCTTTAAATAAGCTTTCTGTGCCTTCTGGAACTCCCATAAAGCATACATTGATTCCTTGTGGTCTACAAGTTCCCTAGGCTTTCTTCACTTTATTTTCATTCTCTTTTTTTAACTCTAGGCAATTTCAAATGACTTGTATTTGAGCTTGCTGACTCTATTCTGCCTGATAAGAGTCTGCTATTGAAGTTCTATCTGGAATTATCTAGTTCAGTCATTGTGTTCTTCAGCTCCATAATTACTCTTGGGTTCTTTTTTATGGTCTCTGTCTTTGTTGAACCACTCAATTAACTCTTCTTTCATATACTGTTTTCCTAATATTGTTAGGCTGTTTATCTGTGTTTTCTTATAATTTACTGAGCTGCTTTCATTGGTTATTTTGAATTCTTTGTCAGGCAGTTTGTAGATCTCCATTTCTTTTGAGTCAGTTGTTATCGTTTAGTTGCTAAGTCATGTCCAACTCTTTGCAATCCCAGGGACTGTACCTCCAGTCTCCTCCTATCCATGGGATTTTCTAGGCAAGAACAGTGGAGTGGGTTGCCATTTCCTTCTCCAGAGGATCTTCTCAACCCAGGGATCAAATCCGCGTCTCCTGCATTGGCAGGCAGATTCTTAACTGCTGAGCCACAAGAGAAGCAGTTACCCATGCTTTACTTTGCTCTTTGGTAACGTCATGTTTCCCTGATTTCTCCTGATTCCTATGGCCTTGCATTGGTGTCTGCACATGTGAAGGAGTCATCACCTCTTCCAGTCTTTACAGATTGGCTTCAGTAGGGAAAGCCTTTCATCAGTCAGCCTATCCAAAGATTCTGGCAGACTGTGTGGTGGGGTCCATGGACAAGCTTACTATTGAAGTCCTTAAGTGGGCTGCCCTGGTGCCTAGGCCATGGGTAAGCAGGCCTAGAATTTGGGTCCAGAGGACCTGTCTGGTGCCTGGGTTCAGAGGGACAAGTCTGGATCCTGGGTCCACTGTGTGGATCTGGAGTTTAGGTCTGCATGGACAGACTCAGAACCAAGGGCTCCATAAGGGCAAGCCTGGAACTGGAGTCTGGGTGCAGGCCTGGATCCAAGGTCTGAAGGGGTCACCACAGCACAGGGGTCCACTGGAATAGGGCTGGCGGTGACTGAGTACAAAGTGGTGGGCCTGGAACCTGGTCCACAGTGCCCAGCGAGCAAATTCGGTCCACAGGGGCCAGTCTGGAGACTGGATCTGTGGGAGCCACCCAGAAGCATGGATCCACAGGGTTTACCTGGCACTGAAGCAGGCCTTGAGCCTAAGTCCACTGGGGCTAGTCTGGGGCTGGGGCAAGCTGGGCACCTGGGCCCACAAGTATGGTCCTAAGGCTGCAGGGGCTAGCCTGGTGCCAGGGTCCACTGCGACAGGCCTGGTCCTGAGTCTGTGAGGTAGGTGTAATACCTGCATCCATGGGGGTGGGCCTGGCACCTGGAATCACAGGGGAGGGCCTGAAGCCTGAGTCCACTGGAATGGGCTTGACCCTTGGTCTGCAGAGGCCAGCCCAAGGTGGGGATGCGGATCCTGGGTTTCCTAGAGCCCAGGAATGTATGGGGGCTGGCCTGGAGGCTAGGTCTGTGGGCACAGTCTGCATCCGGAGGCCACAGGCACCAGTCTGGCACTGGGGTGTGCCTGGAGCCTGGGTTCACAGGGAAAACCCAGGCACTGGGGTTCATAAGAGCAGGCCTGGGGGGTGGGGACCACAGCAAAATCAAGGCTCATTTCATCCTCTTTCCCCTTTTCAGAGGGTATTTCTCACTAAGCTTCATGGCACTGTGTTGGCTTAGGGGAAGGATGATACAGGTAATGTGGAACTGTCCTTTCTACCATCTTTAATCAGTCTTTTCTTATTTCTGTGTTCCCTCTGCCATCCCTGATGCTATAACCTCTCACCTGGACTCCTGAGCTTCCTGAAAGGTATTTTGTGTATGGGTAATTGGTTAAGTTAGTGTTTCTTGGAGGGAAAGAGTGTCAGAAACTTCCATTCTATCATCTTGCTAACATCATTCCGAAACATTCTTGCTTAAATACACATAATAATATATTTATGTTCAAAGTTATCAAGTTAATAATATTATATTATAATGTGAACTGGTTTCAAAACTCCACATCATCTCTTTTTTACATTACCGAATGTCAGGGTAGAGAAAAATATGTTCCTCCACCTTGGTCTTTGACAATATAGAAGTAAGATGTATTAATTCAGTATTTATTCTAAATATGTTGTACAAATGGTCCTTGAGAGCTTCTAAAGAACTTGTAGAACTTGAAATTTATACAGTGTACAAATATAATGATTTTTACACATAAATACTCAACAAATATTTCTTAAATAAAATTAAAGTATTATTAACATTCATTAGGGGCTTCCCAGGTGGTTCAGTGATAAAGAATCCACTTGTCAAGCAAGAGACGCAAGTTCAGTCCCTGGGTCAGGAAGATCCCCTGAAGAAGGAAAGAGCAACCCACTCCAGTACTCTTGCCTGGGAAATCCCATGGACAGAGAAGCCTGGTGGGCTACAGTCTATAGGGTCACAAGAGTCAGACACAACTTAGTGACTAAGGAACAACAAACATTCATTAGAACAGATCTCATATCACCCAGCAGAGCACTGTACATATCACAGGTAGTCAATAAATTTTGCTAAACAAGGCCAATAGAACAGAGATAGCTATCTTCTAACATTCAGTTTCTGACACAGAGATAGTACTTAATAAATAATGTTTTCTAATTACAAAAACACACATGCTGCTTTGTCTTGTGACCATCATATATTTCATACATTATTCTCAATATATTTTGGTAACAAAAAAGCTATAATATTTTTATAGTTCTTGATAATAGCAGGAATCAATCCAACAGATATTTCAGATTAATGACTGTGCTTTACATTATAGCTACTCTGCCTATTATTTCCAAACTACTTATAGTAAAGATAAGTTGTTTAAAATGAAACATTTTTCTCTAAATCGTCATGATAAGAATCTACAAGGAAGAAAAGAAGAGCAGGAAAACAAGCAGTTGATAAAACATTTAAAGTAACTATTACCCAGTAAATGAGCTGGACAGGCAGCTGAGAAACAAAAGATAAATTACTATATTATGAAAATTTACTGCAGAACACCATAAATCACTGCAACATTTCATTAGCCACTGTCGATAAGTAAATGATCATTTGACCCAGGACATCTCTTTAAAGTGCATGAATTTGTCAATCTCTATTTACGATGGAAGGGTTATCTTAAGTTTATACAACTGCAATGACTCAGGGTATAATTCACTTTCCATAGTGATATGTTTAATGGAACGTCACCTTGCAGAAAATTCCACCTTTGAAATTTTGCTAAACTTCATATTTCTAATGAAACAAAACATTTATTTACAGAGGATAGCCCACAAACTACTGAATCTAAGTTCATCATACATTCAAATTAATTGTTGGTCTAATCTTTGTGATTTATAAACATAAGCAATAAAAAGTAAGCAACTTAAAGAAGAAATCTTGAAATAAGAAGCTTCTAAAATAGCACATTTTGAGATTATAATGTAAAAACTAAAACTAACATAAACAAAGGAAAAAGCAGTTGAGTTCTAATGCCAAACACTGTGCTTGTTTGTGCCTGTGCTCAGTTGCTCAGTTGTGTCCAACTCTGCGACCCCATAAACTGTAGCCTGCCAAGTTCCTCTGTCCATGGGATTATCCCAGCAAGAATACTATAGTGGGTTGCCATTTCCTTCTCCAGGGGAACTTTGTGATCCAGGGTTCAAACCCATGGTCTTCTGCAGCTCCTTCACTGGCAGGCAGATTCTTTATCACTGAGCCACCTGGGAAGCCCAAAGCCAAACACAAGTACTTTTCTAAAATTCAAAGAATGTGGATCTACCAATAAGAAGCTCTTTGTAAGTTAAATATATTCAGTAGAACCAATGTCCAAATATTCACTGATAACTACCCCTCAATTTTATACTGAAAACAATGAAGTTCTTGCTAGTACAAAAATGTAAATAGATCTTAAATTATGTTGTATTCTCCATATGATTAAAAACAAAACTTTACAAATACTACTTTGTTACATTTTTCTAAAATATTTTTAAAAATCAATAGATCTCTCCTAGATGATACCATGTGCATCTTATCCTCAACTATAAGGCTAGTAACTCTCAAACAAGATAAATTGAGAGAAAAACAAAAACAGAGGTATTTCTCTGAATCCTCACAAATATCTTTATGTACTGGCCAACTCTAAGTCTTGCGAAAAGTAACTAGGGTACTACTCTAGGAAACTCCTTAAGTTGACATTACATGTCAGAAATCTATCCTCTATCTGCATATATCGCCCTCTGTGTATTTACCATTGCAATCATCACACTTTGGTATAATTGGGTTTGTCTTTCTCTTCCGAAAGCTCTTTGACAACAGTGATTGTTTTTAATCTCTATATTCTCAGCAAGCAGTAGACTGTCAAGTACACTGAGGGTGCTCAATAGATATACTAAATGAAGATTAGCCTATCCTTTCCAGAAAGATAGCTTCAGTTCACACAAAAATGGTTTTATAATACAAATTGAATTATTATAGTTTTTCTTTACCCTATTAATATAAAGCATTTAATACATTTGTTTGACAGCCAAGTATCATATTGTAATGTCCATGTAAAACTTTTGAATATTTATAAAAACTAGGGATACATTACTTTGCTGACAAAGGTCCGTCTAGTCAAAGCTATGGTTTTACAGTAGTCATGTATGGATGTGAGAGCTGGACTATAAAGAAAGCTGAACACCAAAGAATTGATGCTTTTGAACTGTGGTGTTGGAGAAGACTCTTGAGAGTCCCTTGGGCTGCAAAATCCAACCAGTCCATCCTAAAGGAAATCAGTCCTGAATATTCATTGGAAGGACTGATGCTGAAGCGGAAGCTCCAATACTTTGGCCACCTGATGCAAAGAGCTGACTCCTTAGAAAAGACCCTGATGCTGAGAAAGATTGAAGGCGGGAAGAGAAGGGGATGACAGAGGATGAGATGGTTGGATGGCATAACTGACTCAGTGGACATGAGTTTGAGCAAGCTTTGGGAGTTGGTGATGGACAGGGAAGCCTGGCATGCTGCAGTCCATGGGGTTGCAAAGAGTCAGACACGACTGAGTGACTGAACTGAACTGAACTCAAGGATATAAATTATCAATTTTACTCATGAAGGGGGAGACTTTTGACTCTGTACAGATATAAAATGTCATTAGAAATTAAATTATCCATATCAATACTCATCAGAAACACACACACTAATACCACCACAAAAATTGTGGTAGGCAGTAACAGTGAATTGAATATTCATACAAACATTTCAAAAGGGTATGTGCTTAAGTCTCTCTAGTTTTCTTAACAGTTATACAAAACTGTTCTTAAGTCACTTTTTAAAACTCAGACACTTATTCCCCTGTTATTAGCAAAAGGAAAATCCATAACATATATTCATATTCTTTAGCATAAATCAGGAATGATCTTAAGAGGAAAAAGATCCTAGTATAATTAGTGGAGATGGGGGAAAGGCTTTGTAAAATGTAAAAAATTAAAACACCAGTTTGGGGTAAATATTTTTCTATAGACAATATCAATATTAACTATTCATTGAATAAATTCATTTAGTTACCTAAAAATTCATTATCTAATTAATGATTCCTGGAAATAGCAGTAACAGCAATAGTGGAAACATACAAAAATAACAATCTTAAAAATGCAAACAATAATAATCGTAATTTTAGTAAATACTTAAGAAATAAAATTTTTATTCTTCACATACAATATCTCACTTATTTCTCACAATAAACATTAGTGCAGTTCAGTTCAGTCGCTCAATCGTGTCCGACTCTTGTGACCCCACGGACTGCAGCACGCCAGGCCTTTCTGTCCATCACCAACTCCCAGAATTTATTCAAACTCACGTCCATTGAGTTGGTGATGCCATCCAACCATCTCATCCTCTGGTGTCCCCTTCTCCTCCTGCCTTCAATCTTTCCCAGCATCAGGGTCTTTTCAGATGAGTCAGTTCTTCACATAAGGTGGCCAAAATATTGCAGTTTCAGCTTCAGCATCAGTCCTTCCAATGAATATTCAGGAAGGTAGCAAATAACTATCCCAGGTTATAGATAAGGAACATAGGGCTGTGGAAGTTAACTTACTACTAAGTTGTAGAGATAAGCAATATATCCAGATTGCCTGCTCTCTATCAGTTTGATATTAAATGCATCATTTGTCATCAATGTTGTTTAAAAATCAGCTGTATCAAAAACGTATCACTTAACTGTTTCAACAACAAGCAACTGGTAATATATGTTCTGAAAAGTTTTCAAGCCAAAACCATCTCCACTGCACCATACCAAAAGAATCCTTGGCCAAATAAAAATCATAACCCAAGGTCGAAATAAGTCGTTGAAATCTAATACCATTTTCAAAGCAATACTTGAATTATAGCCAGACCTCCATTAGTGAAAGTTGCTCAGTCATGTCTGACTCTTTGCAACTCCATGGACTATATACAAACCATGGAATTCTCCAGGCCAGAATACTGGAGTGGGTAGCCTTTCCCTTCTCCAGGGGAATCTTCCCAACCCAGGGATCGAACCCAGGTCTCCTGCATTGCAGGCGGATTCTTTACCAGCTGAGCCACCAGGGAAGCCCCAAAACACTGCAGTGGGTAGCCTATCCCTTCTCCAGCAGATCCTCCCGACCCAGGAATCGAACTGGGCTCTTCTACATTGCAGGCGGATTCTTTACCAGCTGAGCTATCAGGAAGCCCTGTGTAGAAATCATGCCACTTTGTGGATTATTTAGCCCACAGTGTCTGTGTGTGTGCGTACATTTTAAACACTGGGCAAAATTGTACATACCTCAGATGTGAGGTATTTATTACTGTTTAGCTTTATCACTTAACTAATCTATACTGAGTTCTAATTTTACTTTTGACACAAAATACAAAATCTATAATGATGCTATGACAGTTTACATTAGTATATTTCAAGTATATATTTGAACTAAATAAGGTATTTCAAAACTAGATTTAGTAAACTATTTCTAAATCTCCTACTTAAGCTATTCTTAAGTGTTTACTATACTTTTTCTTTTAATTGATGTATGTGAAGGGAAAGACACTCAGTCACGCCCAACTCTTTTTGTGACTCCATTGACTGTAGTCCACCAGGCTCCCCTGTCCATGGAATTCTCCAGGCAAGAATACTGGAGTGCGTGGGTAGCTATTCCTTTCTCCAGGAGATCTTTCTGACCCAGGGATCGAACCTGGGTCTCTTGCACTGCAGGCAGTTTCTTTACCATCTGAGCCTCCAGGAAAGCCCCATTAATTGATGCATGATTGACATATAATATTATTTTAATTTCTAGAATTCAAAATAATGATTCAATATTTGCATACATTGTAGAATGACCACCATGTAAGTCTAGTTAACATATGTCACCATACACAGTTTTTTGTGATGATTTTTAAGATATACTCTCTCAGCACATTTCAAATATGTAATACAGTATTATTCACTATTGTCATCACATTGTATATTATAGCCTCATAGCTTATTTATTTTATAATTGTAAGTCTGTACCTTTTGACTGCTTTCATTCATTTTGCCCACCCTCCATCCTTACCTCTGGCAAATACCAAACTGTTCTCTGTATCTGTGAGGTTGGTTTTTTAGTTTTTAGGATGTTTGTGTGTTTGTTTTAAATTCACCATATATGTGAGGTCACAGAGTACTGAAATCTTACCATTTGCAAGAACATGGATAGATCTAATTGAAATAAGTCAGGATAAGAAAAATACCATATGATCTCACTTATATGAGGAATCTAAAAAAAAATCCAAGAACATGTATCACAATAAATACAAATATCAAATCATTATGTTGTACACCTAAAACAATACAATGCATAATATAATCTACCTCAATTTTTTCAAATGTCTTCAAGACACTTCAAGTAAGTATATGAACTAAGATATTTCAAAACTACATTTAGTAAATTATTTCCAGATCTCCAACTTAATCTGTTCTTAAGAGTTGACTATATTTTAACATTCCAAGAACAGCAAATAAATACTATGGATTCCTATTAGAAGTTTATTATAAAATGATATTTGATACCATTTCCAAGCAAATATTCCATTTTCTATGGAAATATTTTCCATAAAACAGCTTTCAAGGAAATTAAAACTGCTTCCAAGTGTTGTATGTTCCAAATCTTCCATACACTTTAATGATCTGTTTAAGTCCAGCTAACTATTTGTACATTATTTCAAGCAAATCTATACAGGATAATTCAAAATTTTAACCCTCAGAACATACACGTAAACACACATACACACAAATACACATATACAAATATAGCCAATATGCTTGTCTAGTGTTCTGATTATAAGAGACATCCTAAGTTACAAAAAAAATAATAATTCAAACAAATTATTAAATTATACACACAAGTTTTAAAGTACATTTATTCATATGAAATGACTTCTTGCTAAGGTAATGCAATGGTTTACTGAGCAAAACATGAGATAAGCAATTTAGAAAATTACCAAGCTACCAAATGCTGCGCTGTGCTCAGTCATGTGCAAATCTTTGCAACCCCATGGATTGTAACCTGCCAGGCTCCTCTGTCCATGGGATACTCCAGGCAAGAATACTGGAGTGGGTTGCCATTTCTTCCTCCAGGGGATCTTCCTGACCCAGGGATCGAACCCACGTCTCTTGCGTCTCCTGCACTGGCAGGTGGATTCTTTACCACTGCCTCCTGGGGGGAGGGGCATATTACCAAATACAAGTACGGAATGAGTCCTCTGACTATTCACTGTTGAAATGAGTTCGACTTTCACTTCCAAGGTTTATTAAGAAAATGTATTTAAAAACAAAAAGAATGACTCATTGCCAATAGCTATATGATTATAAGCATATTTCCATAAAAAAAAAAAAATATAGTTGTTACCTGCTGTGTATACTTCTGTATTTCATCCAGGACAAATTCTACTTCTTTTGAAGTTGTTAATGAAGCAAGATTTCCACTAAGATTATAGCAGTAAAGTTTTGCATTGTCATAGTTTTCTCTACTGGAATTAATTCTAAGACAAGCATCCCCGACGTGAATCCATCCTTCTCCACAAAGATGAGCTAGTTAAAAAAAAAAAAAAAAGTCTTATTTTTTGATTATCCAAACACATGTGTATTTCTCAATTATTGCAGAATGCTAAATAAATACAACTTCTAGATTTGCTTAAATAATTTTTATGATAAAATTTAAATATATCCTTATATTATACTAAACAAAATTTGACTAATATTTTGGTGAAGAATAAGAACAGAAGATCCTAATTTTTTCTCTAATTATTAAACATAAGAAAGCTACGGCTCTGTAACATCAGTCAAAATCTGCTGACTGTTAGGTCTTCTGTGTAAATCTAGTGTATTGACGTATGGTTTCACAGCAAGTGAAATCACTACTACCTTTATATGTCGCAAGGTCCACTTTAAACAAGATCACTTTAGTAGAAAAATAACCAGCACACAACAAAAGCAAAGTTATTCCTACAAGTGTAGCTATTAATAACTGTCCTCTGGGCTACGGAATCACATGAACTAGTCTCCTTAGCCCAGGTGTACTATTTTGATATCAGCTGGGTTCTTTGATTCTTTTTTTTTTGTTTTTGTTTTTTTTTCATTCACGCTTCGTAAAGAAACTAGAAACTTTGCTTTCAAATATTTATTTTTACACAACCTTTCAGGTCTTTTGAAAGTTTAAACATACTATTCAGTAACAGTGGTTTATCCTTAGGCTCCAAATTGAACTTAAAACAGTGTCTATTTTCTAAAACACAGACTTATAAATTCAATATAAAGTTGTGCTCTAGGATACATTAACAGTGGGGTGTTTTATTGACATACCAATCTGTGAAGCCTGACTTGACCATCCGTTAGTTTCATATCACTAAATATATCAGTGCCTCTTGCCCTCTCAGGTTGGATGTATCAGTTCGGTCTCTATGGAATTATTATAAAGCAGCAGTTCTCAAACATTTTGGTCTCAAGACCCCTTTAAACTCTTAATTAAAAATTATTGAGAATGCCACCTATTTTTCCTTATACGTTTTATATCTATGGAACCTGACCATATTAAAAATTGAAATTAATCTTTTAAAAATACATGTATTTATTCATTTAAAATTTTATTACAAACCTACTTTTTCAGTTTCTGGGATGTCTTGCCCCTTAAATGCTATTATTACACACCCAAAGAAGATGTATTAATATCACCACATTTTCTCCTTGAGAAAGTAAAGCTGATGGTTTAAATTAGGCCCTTGGCATCAAAAATTGAGATGGGTTGATAAATGAATAGGGGATGGATAGGCAGAGAAATCAAAGATAAAGCAGAGTAAAACGTGCATTGCAGAATCTAGGGTGTGGGTACTGAGTGTCCTCACTACAATTCTATTTTTCATTAAAAAAATCATAAAAAATGTTTGAAATTTTTCATTAAAAAATGTTGGGGAAATACATAACAACTTAAAATAAATAGCATACTTAATTTCTCTTAATTACAGTCTCCAAAAAACAAAAGAGTTAAGAGTGTGGCTTTGTTCTACATTTTTGCAAATCTCTTTAATGTTGGTTTAATATAATATTCAATCTATTAGAATCATATACTATGTAGCCTTTGGAAAACTATTAATACAGAGTAAACCGATAACAGAATGAGAATTACAAAAGCGCACAATATCTTAGTATTACAGGGCCCTTTGCATCTTGAATAACTACTGTCCTATTAAACCAGGTAATGAGAATAACACATAGTGCTTGCAACATAGTAAGCACTCGATACACCAGAGTCTTTTAATAAGACTTCAAACACCTCTGTTTTCATTTTCAGGCTACAATATAGCAATCTTCCTTGTCTTCTGAAATCTAAACTACCAAATCAGTTCAAGGAAACAGTACAGAAGTTTTTGTTAAATTTCAGCTTTTTCTTTCCTTACTGAATCAAAGAAGGATTTACATTAGTTTTGGTTATCTTTTGTTTTACAAGATCAAAAATACTTGGTTAATGAATCATACAAATGCAAACAACGCATGGGCCTTTGAGGCTAAACTAAATCAGAGCGCTAAACCAAATGTTTTGATGTCTTAAGCTTCTATAGTTTTGAGCACCACCTCAACTTTAGGATAGTAGTTAATTTTTAAAATAGGTTAAGCTTGATAAATTCAAATTGCCAATTTTACATGAGATCAATGGAAAAAAACGCAATTCACAAGTTTTCATGGAAAAAGGCAATTACTGCAGACTGAGGTCTCCATTTAGAGCATTCATTTCCTTGAGACAAGCTGAACAGAAACCAAACTACATATAATGTCAAGCTGTTTCTTAGTAAATATAAATATAGAACAAGGGGAGTTAGTGCATAATAAAATAGCTTATTATATTTATTATCCTCCAAAGTAATAACCTGGTCAAGTACAACTCTTAGGCCAAACCAAAATATCTTCCCAGGCAAGAGTAGATGGGCATTACTAAATATAACTTCACTATCATTTTCCCAAATTTCCACTGGTAATCAAATTCTCTTCTTATTGAATAATATTCCTTTACATATATATTCCTTCAGTCAACTCTTAGTCCAGGATTTACTCTTTTTAAAAAAACTTTGTAAGTATTTTTATTGATCTACATGTAGCTTTTAGACTTTAACACTTAGAAATTATTACCTTCAAGTTTAGTGTCATCTCACTATTGCTTCTCAAATCTTGCCTACTGCATTAATATTCTCTAAATTACTCAAAATGAACACACATGCATACATCGCTATTTAAAAGCTTTAAAGCTCAGTACATAAACAAAATTTCAAAATATCAATGGTACTTTTAAAGGCAATCTAATTTTTATTTTATTACATGAACTTATAAGAAAGACTTAAATCCTATGCTGGGATTTTCCAACACTTTCCAGAATTACATAGGTTCAGATATTTTTCAATGAAAAAATGAAAAAAAAACAAAAAAATCATGACATAGAGACAGGCAAAAAACTGAACAGAGATAAACATCCAGTTACTAGTCCCCTCTGCCATTTACAAGTCATGCACTTTTTAAAGCAGGCCATGTAACCAGTCTCAGCTTATCTATATAACAAGAAAATGGAACTGGTTAAATATCTATATAAGTTTTTGATTTTCTGATTTTCTCTTTCATATTCAAAAGAAAAAGTACTTAAGGGTCTACTAAGAAGAGTGCTAACTGTAAAAACTAACTTCAAATTTCTTTTTCAAATGAGTTTTGTTCTGGTTTACAGAACTTAAGCATCTCATTGAATCATATAATAATTATTATAAATGTTACCATTTCTAATAAAAAAGGTCAGTAAAAAACTGCTCCTGGAATTTAAAAAATAAATGGCACTTAAATCCAATATGGCAAAATGTTAACATTGTTAGATCTGGATATTAGCCTGAGTACTTATTATTTTCTATGTTTTTAAGATACAATTTTTTAATTGAAAAGTATTCTGATCAAGTCAACAGTAATAAACAGAAGATACCTTGAAAGTCTTAATCGGAAGCGAATGTATAAATCTTTCTCGTAGGAACACTGCTATCTTTACTCCAATACTATTGTTTATTTGCTACTGCTTTAATTTTAGAAAATGAAATATTCTTACTAAACGTTCTTTACAAAAACAGCATTCATCTGTGGACTATAAAACAGATTTACCAAATTTAAATCTTTACCTGGTAGAGCCTGGCACTCTTGCTGTCGCTGATCCCACTGGCAATTCAAGTTTAGTGAACAGCTTTTACAGCTGGTAAGTTTGTTACAAATCTGCTCATTTCTCACATGGCATTTGGTATAGTTTTTCACAGACTACAAAGTTAAAAGATAAAGCATGTTACCTTTCGCCTTTGTATGGTATTGACTCATGAACTTTAGCGTATATATAATCACCTGGTGAAATTTACAACACAGACTTCTAACACCAAATCCAGTTCTACTGAATCAGAATTTCTTATTCATTTATTTATTTAGGCAAAGTTCTTAGAATTACAATGGATGCTTATCGAAAAAACATGCAAATTACACAATCTGAAACAGAAATCAAGTGATGAAAACATTCTACTGAATCCGATAACAGGCTTCCAATTCAATAAATAAAGCTGATGAACAAAGTTGTTTCTCTCAACCATCACATCAAAGAATTCTAGTCATAATACAACTATCATGCAGACTCCTGGGAATAAAGTGGAAATGATGAGTAACAAAAGTTAAAGAGATGCTTTACCAAAATCCAGTACAATCTAAAATGATAAATTATTTCCTCAATAAATCAAGCTAAGTTTACTTCCACATAATTAAATAACGGTTTTGGTTACTTCCACAGACATTAAGTAATGATTTTGGTTAATTTATGTTTCTCCTGTGTATCTATCACATTTCCTCAATAAAGGTTGAAAAGAACCTGCAAAAGTTACATTTTGATCAGTCCTATTACACAACTACTCATATTCAACTAACTCTTCTTGTGACTCATTTTTGAGAAAGAGAAAAACACAAAGGAAAAAAGCACATGCTGCATCACAAGCTCCCTTTCCTTCCCATAGGTAGACACTCTAACCTTAGGCTTTCTCATGTAAGGGTGATCAATACTTCTCTTCAACCAAAAAACTTAACAATTAAAGTTTACTTATAATTTCCCATATATAAAAATGGTTGAAGAAATTTTTATCTTATTCTTCCTTTAAAAAAAATCACATAAGATACATTTTATAAAGCCCAAAATACTACTGCAAGTCTTATTCAACCATCACTTTCATTAGGAACATGTAAATTCTCTTAATGTTATTTTTCTGATTCACAGCTTTTTTTTCTCATATAGCATATAAATCTTAGTATTACTCTATAGGATTACTATACTTCCAAACGTTTGTCACATAACTGAAAACAAATCAAGTTACTTGAATCATCTAATAAATAAAATAGCCTATAAGAAAGACAAGAGAACAGCTAAACAACATACTAGAATAAGAGAAAGAATGAGAACTTAATGCCAATCTTTAGAACAATGATGGCAGAGTCACCATCGGAATAACTCGACTGCTCTTCATAAGAACAGTAAAATCATTTATTGATACTGAGCCAGTACAACAGATGAAATTGTATTTTGATCACATACAGGGTCAATTTATTCAATGACAGAAGAAAGCTGACTGCTACTCTGAAACATGGCTGGCATTCTTTGGCCTAATGAACCAGATGCACATTCATAAACAGACTGAAGAATAACCAGTACTCTACTCATCTTCACCCTAATGTATCTAGATGTGAATTTAAAATGGAAATCTGCAAGAAGAAAGCAGTTATTTGGGCTATTAGAGCACGAAATATGCAACTTGCAGTAAAAATGACTAAATAATGAAACAGAATATCAATGGACATCATTTATGCTAAAATCTCATAGACCCTTCTGTATCTATTAGCATTTGGTTTATTTTAATCACCAGACATTCTGATAAAACTGTCCAAAGGACACATTACATCAAAGTCTAAATTATAAGGGACTTCCATCTGTTCACTTGTACTGTCTCACCCACTGCTTTCCTTTCTAACACATTATCAACACTAAACTTTAAAGGAAAAGGCCACTTTATCACTTGAATACTTTATAGTAATTTGCATAATACAATTTTTGAGACATGTGTTTTCACATAGTGTAAATTTCTAACTACAAATTAACTCAGAGTTATCGAACAAAGTTTTAAATAAAATCTGCTTGCAATTCTTATCTAATGACATTCTCCATTTTAGTCCCTTATTCCCATGTTTTATTTTACTTTGCTACCATGTCCGCATTATTTACTAATATTATTCCTATTAGATGAATATTATGCAAATACAAAAAAGTAATTCAAACTTTCAAAGTGAGTCATGTTCTATTAACATTAAAGCTCAAATAAAATTGAAGTATCTATTATTATTAAAGCAACATATCACTGCAAAGTATACACCAACACAGCAAGTATAAAAACAAAAGGGTTCAATCTGATGAGTCAATAATTCAAAGTTTTCCTTCATTTTAAGTTTCTAATATTATTTTATTTTATTTTATTTTATTTTATTTTTAGTTCTACCAGTTTATTGCTACCAACCCATCTCCCTCCACCCTCATGCACGCGTGCTCAGTCATGTAACCCCATGGACTGCAGCCCACCAGGCTCCTCTGTTCATGGACTTTTCCAGGCAAGAATACTGGAGTGGGTTGCCATTTCCTTCTCCATCTAATATTATTTTAGAATAGAATCATAAAGCTTTAATTATTTCAAAATATGACTGGTTACTGGAGAAAAATTTTAGATAACGTAATAAAAACTTTTTACTTAGTTTTCAAACTCCCTTTTTTTACCTTTTACTTCTGCCTGGTATCTTGAAAAACAAGTGGATACTTTTCTTGCTTAATAAAAATTCAAAAAAAGAAAAAATTAACATGTATTTAGTTTAAAATCTGTATGGAAACTTTTTAGTTATTTAAGCTACACTCCAATAAGAGAATCTTTAATCCTACTGAATACAATCCTTAATAATTTTAAAAAACTTTCCTTCAATTTGTTGACATCTAAAAAACATGGAACATTTTGATGCTATCCATTAAAAGGTTAGTTTTTACTCCTCTTGATCTATTTTAATCTATCAATATTAATTTTATAATATTTTCAACTGTCTACCTAAGATGGGCTCTTGACTTCACTAGTGAAACTTGGAGCCAGGTGATGATTTTTTGTGTCAGCGCTATTCATTCATTGTAGGATGTTTACCTGTGTCCCTGGCTTCTCTATGTTAGATGCTGGCAGCAGTCCCACAGTTGTGAAAACAACCAAAAAATACACATTGCCAGATGTCCCAGTGGGGGACAGAATTGCCTCAGAGAACCATAGATCTAAAGACAAATTTTTAAATTTAAAACACAGATCTATAGATGATTTTAAAGATAAAATGAAAACTACTACTATCAACACTTCAGATTAAGCTTGCACACAAAATATATAAATAAAACCTAAGTCACAACACTATTAATACATGTCTGACAAGATTCTCATAGAAATGACTTCAATACTTACTTATACGTTCCTATTTCTATCAGCATAGAAGACAATGTTTACAGTTACAGTCTTTTTTTAAATTAAGTTTTGAAAGAATTTTCCCAATCCTATCCATGAAAAGTAAAGGTTATTGGATTCAACATGGAATCTAGACTGACCAACAACATATCAAGAAGTAAGTGATGCCCTACATATTTTCTGAATGTCTTTTTTTATAGTTGGCTTACAATATTGGGGCTTCCCTCATAGCTCAGTTGGTAAAGAATCTGCCTGCAATGCAGGAGGCCCCGGTTCGATTCCTGGGTCAGGAAGATCCGCTGGAGAAGGGATAGGCTACCCACCCCAGTATTCTTGGGCTTCCCTTGTGGCTCAGCAGGTAAAGAATACGCCTGCAATGCAGAGACCTGGGTTCGATCCCTTGGTTGGGGAGATCCCCTAGAGAAGGGAAAGGCTACCCACTCCAGTATTCTGGCCTGGAGAACTCCATGGACTATACAGACCATGGGATCACAAACAAAATTTTATAGGGCTTCCCTGGTGGCTCAGATGGTAAAGCATCTGCCTACAATGGGAGTGACCAGGGTTTCATCCCTGTTTCGGGAAGATCCCCTGGAGAAGGAAATGGCAACCCACTCCAGTATTCTTGCCTGGGAAATTCCATGGACTGAGGAGCCTTTTAGGCTTCAGTCCATGGGTTCACAAAGAGTCGGACACAACTGAGCGAGTTCTCTTACTTACTTACTACAATATTGAATTAGTTTCAGGTGTACAACATAACGATTCAACATTTTTTAAAGCTTATATATTCCATTTAACATTATTACAAAACAATGGCTATAAATTTCTGTGCTGTACAATATATTCTTATTGCTTATCTATTTTATCCACAGTAGTTTATATCTCTTAATACCATAATTCTATTTTGCCTCTCCCCTTTCCCTTTTCAAAATGTCTTGATACAGGTAAGCTAATGATTATAAAGTAGCAGTGTTTTGTACAGGTAAGCTAATGATTACAAAGTAGCAGTGTTAGCTACATCATCATTTACCCATAAATACTAACCATGCTGCAGTTACTGGTTGATGAAATGCATTTCTTGTCATCACACCACTGGCACCCATTTGTATTGGCGGTACAGCTGGCACAATCTGCGTATCTGTAACATCTGTCATCAGAAGCAGCTGTGATACAAATGGGAGACAGAACACATTAGGATGAAAAGAAAATGTCACACTTCTTAATTCACATATTTTTAACATCTGCTAAGAATCACAAGGACATTTTTAAACCATAAATATAATCATCAATATCAAAATAAGTTCTCCAATATGAAGTCAGTTTTGTAATTTAATTGGATTTACGAGGATTTAAATACCTCCTGCCCTCATCTTGATTATTCACTCTATCAGGATCCTACAATCATTTGACATTTACACATTATGGAGGAAGAAAAAGATTTAGAAGTATCTTATTAAACAAAATGTATTACTATACATTTAAAAGAAAAGATTATAACAAATGCTCATTGTTTATCATTCTTCATAAAGCTATCTAAAGACATCTGATCTGTTCGTTGTAGCACCAAAAATGTATAAAAGCCCCATTCATTTAAAGAAAATTGAAAATTTATATCCAAATCATTCTTTATAAATATTTACTATTAATTATTCATAAATTAGGGCATCCCAGGTGGTGCTAACGGTAAAGAACCTGCCTGCTAAAACAGGAGCCATAAGAGATGTGGGTTCAAACCCTGGGTCAGAAAGATCCCCTAGAGGAGGGCATGGCAACGCACTCTATTATTCCTGCCTGGAGAATCCTCAAGGACAAAGGATCCTGGAGGAGTACAGTCCACAGGGTTGCAAAGAGCTGGACATGACTGAAGCAACTTGGGATGCACATTCATAAGTTTGAATTATTTATTCAACATTTTATAAGAAATATTGGACATCCAAATTCTAGAAACTTTTTAGCTTTATGGGATGGTTTGACAATAATCCAGGAAGAAAAAAGTACCAAATGCAGAATAAATTATTTCATTTTATTTCTTTGAAGGATACAATATATCTAAGAAAGGATGTGTTTGAGACCATTTTATACTTACATACAAAAATAATTCATATATATATGGCCATGTTACATATCAAAACTGATATATTACTATTACACATTCAAAAAAGAAAACTAAAGATAGCTAAGAAAGATATTAAATTATTAATCACCGCTAAATTCAAATGTTAGAATTCCTAATTAGAGGATTATAAGTTTTTAATTTTTAAAAACTAGTAAGGTAATTCTTATGAGCAGTAATGCACTTTCATTTCAAGCCAAGTAGAGATGCTTTATGTCATCAAGAAGTAAAGAAATATTTCACCTGTTTTCAGAGGGCATTTTGCTCTAAGAATGTTATTAGTATTCCCAGAGTCCCAAGATTCACAGTGATTTTTGTTCCAAATACATTTTATTCCTGGACCAGCATTTTTACAAAGTTCTTCATCTCTGAAAGCCTTGCAATTTGGAGGCTTGTATACAAGTATATCGTTAAGGAGTACACTAGAAAATCCTCCAAATATATACATGGACCTATTAAAAACAAAACAAGAATCTTAAAAAAAGTATCTAATGAGTTTTAAAAATAAATTTAAATATGCATTTTACATTTTTTATCTAGGTAGGAAACAGTTTTAGAAATATACAGTAGCTATATGGAGATAACAAGATATACTTTACAATTGCTATATAGAATTAAATTTTTTGAATACAAGGAATTTAGAAATTGGATATAGAGTTCTTTGCATACTGTTACTATCCTTTCATAAAATAAAACAACCAAGAGTAAAATCATCAAAAAGATTTTCAAAGTTTCAATTTGAAAAGAAAAGCCCAGATGACTACTGAATTAATACTACCAGCACCAAAGAAACTTGAAAATTTGACATGGCCTCAAAACAGCCTAATTTCCATTTCTAAAAATATTATTGATATAAGAAATGGAAAAGATCAGAAAATACTTCAAGAATATTTTTTACTATTTAAAAAGTAAAATAAAAATCAACGAAATGCAATTTTCAACAGAGAAGTTTAGAGTCTTTATGTTTACACTCTGGATTTCATTTATTTCCATTTCAAAAGCCAACCGATACCATTTACACAGCTTTATTTTTAGTATCATATTGGACAATTTTTACATAATTTGAATAAGGTAGTAATAAAATGACCTTATAAAAATGTCATTATGAATCACAAATTTTAAGCTAATGGATGATCTAGCATGTTGTTTACTGTCATGAGTCCACATTAATGAATTTTTGCTATAGAAATAGCAAACTCACACTACCTTACAGGAGGAAGGTAACTTAATGATCATCCAGTCCAAATTCCCAGTGAATATCAGGGTACTAACGGCCAGATGGGCTTCCCAGGTGGCACTAGTGATAAAGAACCTGCCTGCAAATGCAGGAGACATAAGAGATGCAAGTTTGACCCCTGGGTCGGGAAGATCACCTGGAGGGGGACATGACAACCCACTCCAGTATTTTTGCCTGCAGAATCCACTGGACAGAGGAGCCTGGCAGGCTATGGTCCATAACGTCGCAAAGAATCGGACAGGACTAAAGCGACTGAGCACGCACACATGAAAAAGCCAGATAGCTTAAGGGACTCATCAAAAATCACACATTCAGTTATGACAGAACCAAAATGAGAACCTCATTCTTCTCACTTCCCCTGCTCTCCTCAGTAGAAATACGTGGCTAGCCTTTCTATAACTTTAGGCTGACGTTTTTAGGGAAATCATTCATGATCTGATCTCTGGAAAAAGAAGTGCAGGCAGGATGAAAATTTTCAAGAGTATCTGAAGCTCTATCTTTCCTCTGATACTCCCCTGCCCCTTATAAATTTAAACAGAAAAGAAGGAAAATGGTTAATGAACCAAAATTTATTCCCACGGTATTGAAGCAACACATAAAACTACAATGCCATTGAGTACAAACAATAATTTGCTTAAAGAATAACAAAATATGTGAGTCGTATGACTGGTAAACATGCTTCTTTTACCCATTAATGACAACTGCAGAGTGACCAAATCTGTTGACATCTCTATGAAGATTTGGTTTCGGTAGTATTTTCCATTCGTCACAAGCTAGAAAAATGAAAACACCAAAACAAAAAATTAAATAAAAGAACAATTTAAGACACATACTACAAAACAATCACTGGTCAAATAAAGATACAATACTTAAAACTAGGATGCCTTTCATTAATTTCCCATGACCTACAATTTAACGTCATTACTCAACGAGCATTATTCCTTAAATAAAAATAACTTCCGTCTAAAATTCTCACAAATAATTTTATATGTATGAGAATAAAGGAAATTAAAGGAAACAAATTAGGTGTACTTTATTTTGGAGGGTAATTTCAATGACATATTTTATTAAATAAAACAAAGTTCATATGGCAAAATTCATGAACATCAATATTGGGAAAATGTATCATAAAGTTAAATCATTAAATCATATTTTACATGTATGCATGCAAAAGTAAATAGAATAAAGTGAAAGAAAGCCGAAAATGGAATCATCAAAACAAAAATGTTTAAATCAGTTAAATAATTTGATATTTCAAAAGAAAAGTTTTCATTTTATGTAAAGAAGAGCTTTAGTTGCAAAAATAGGAACAAATCTTAAAAGTTCATGAGCTACATAAAGATTATGGAAGAAAAATGATTAAAGAAAATGTTTTCATTTAAATATAACCTCAGAATCAACACATATATTATTAGAGATTTTGAAATGTCAAATAATTCAGTATTCAGTGACCAGAAACATTCTCAGGACAGTGTTCTAGATTTTATCCTCTTAGGTGTAGCCTATCTAAAAGCAGGCCTAGGTATTTAATATAAGTACATAGGTATAACAAGCTTTAAAAACATTTTTTCCATTTTTTGGCAATTTAGAAGCCCTTTTGAAACAGAAAAAAATAATCTAAAATACAATTCGTTGTAATTGTTGAATTACTTGTTTTCCTATATAAACAGCCACATATATTACACTAGAAGTAAAATAATAAATTTGGTTTCAATTCAATATTATTACTAGTAAAGATCAAGGGAATTACAAAAACCAAAGTCATAGTTCAGAAAATTAAACTGGAATTCTCAGAGTAATAAAATATATCTTGGGTTATATCTCCCACAGTACATAAATCCCCTCCACCAAAAGGGTATTTTTTAGTTGACATCATCTTTTTAGTTCACAAAGTACATGAACTTATTAAATACTCTGAAAAAAGAGAGTACAAAGGCACAGAAGCCTAACTTTACTAAACCCAGTGTTTTCCCAATGTTTTACACATAGAAGCGCTATTCACATAGCACTTATATACATTCCCAGGAGCCAATGCTCTGAAGATCACATTTTGAGAACTATTATAAAGGCTTACATGTAACATTCATAGTCTACCAATTTTTTACATGCTAAAGTTCACTTAAGAAATGTGCATTAATATGTACACAGTAATGCTAAAAATTTCAAAGTGCTTTCCTCTGCATAATTTAAATAGTCTTTGTTAAGAATCCAGTGAGGCTGACTGAGCAGGTATCACCATATGCTAGTGGTTGTGTTAATTCATGAGTTGTGTGTTGAATATAGTATTTCAACAACAGAGTTATAAACTGAATATGCTTCAAGGAAATGAAACAGAGTCAAATGGAAGAGTAGGACATCCAGAAACCAGTTTATCATAAAAAACCTCCAAAAGAAGAATCATCTCCAGTATCATTTTTGGGACATCATTTTGGGACGTTTTTGTTACAGAAAAGAAAGTGACCCAATAATCTGAGCCTATCCAGAACTGAAGAATAAGTAATTTGGCCCATCATCCAAAACAAATCAGCAAAAGGGAGAAAAGCAGATTTCAGAGATGAGAACCAGGAAAAATGCCCAGAGAAACCATTTAAGAAGTGAGTCAGGAAAAAGAGCTGAGAGAATCAAGGTCATTTACTAAAAATTAGGCCTTTGTAAGAACTCTTTCAGTTCTACAAGCTAATGTCTTCAGGAAAACAGAAAAGCTTTTAAGGACACAGAGTAGTAAAAACAATGGCATTATAAATACCTACACCCCAGCACCCAGACTTGTCAAACCCAGTATTTTACCACGTCTACTATAGAAAGCATTACATGTACAATGGCGGCTCCCGGGATACTCCCTCTCAAATTTGATTGATTTATATCTTCTGTCTTTGGATGCAACCACTATCCTGTATTTGCTTATCAATTTCATATTTATGATCTATACAGAGTATTTTTGTAGGTTATAAAACTTTATATTAATACAACTGGTATCAAACTATGCAAACTATGCAGATTCTTCTCCACCTTGCTTATTCTGTTCAACCTGTTGTTTTTTGTTTTCACCATTTTAACCATTTTTAAAAGGAACAGATCAGTGACATTAAATATATTCACACTGTTTTTCAACTTTCATCACCATCTATCTCCAGGGCTTTCTTCATCTCACAAAACTATAACTCTGTACCGATTAAAGAAAACCTACCCATTCCTCTCTACCCCAGCCCCTGGTAAGCACTATTTGACTTTTTTGTCTACAAATTTGACTGCTCTAGCACCTCAAATGAACAAAATTATGAAGTATCTGTACTTTTGTGGCTGGTTTTTTCCCTCAGCATATATTCAAAGTTTATCTGTGCTGCAGCATGTCTCAGAATTTCCTTCCTTTTTAACCCTGAATATTAACAATATACACATTGTATGTATATATGAAACTTTTGTATATACAAATATTAATATTATATTATTAAATTGGTTTTATCCTATTAATATCATATTATATTTATATTATTAATTTATTACTATTGTATAATTATATTATTAATATTTGATTGCTAGAGCAGTCAAATTTGTTCTAATTTGTTCTTTGAGTGGATCACAACAAAGTGTGAAAAATTCTTAAAAGAGTTGGGAATACCAGACCACCTGACCTGCGTCCTGAGAAATCTCTATGCAGGTCAAGAAGCAATAGTTAGAACTGGACATGGAACAACAGGCTGGTTCAAAATAAGGAAAGGAATAGGTCAAAGCTGTATATTGTCACCCTGCTTATTTAACTTATATTCAGAGTACATCATGAGAAATGCTGGGATGGATGAGGCACAAGCTGGAATCAAGATTGCTGGGAGAAATATCAACAACCTCAGATACGCATATGACACCACTCTTATGGCAGAAAGCGAAGAAGAACTAAAGAGCCTCTTGATGAAAACAAAAGAAGAGAGTGAAAAAGCTAGCTTAAAACTCAACATTCATAAAACTAAGATCACGGCATCAGGTCCTATCACTTCATGGCAAATAGATGGGGAAACAGTGGAAACAGTGGCTAACTTTATTTTGGGGGGCTCCAAAATCACTGCACATGGTGAAAGCAGCCATGAAATTAAAAGACGCTTGCTCCTTGGAAGAAAAGCTATGACCAACCTAGGCAGCATATTAAAAAGCAGAGACATGACTTTGCCAACAAAGGTCCATCTAGTCAAAGCTATGGTTTTTCCAGTAGTCATGTATGGACATGAGAGTTGGACTACAAAGAAAGCTTGAGTGCCAAAGAATTGATGCTTTTGAACTATGGTGTTAGAGAAGACTCTGAAGAGTCTCTCGGACTGCAAGGAGATCCAACCAGTCCATCCTAAAGGAAATCAGTCCTGAATATTCATTGGAAGGACTTACACTGAAACTGAAATTCAATACTTTGGCCACCTGATGCAAAGAACTGACTCACTGGAAAAGACCCTGATGCTGGGAAAGATCGAAGGTGGTAGGAGAAGCGGATGACAGAAGATGAGATGGTGGGATGGCATCACCGACTCTACGGACATGAGTTTGAGTAAGCTCCAGGAGTTGGTGATGGACAGGGAAGCCTGGTGTGCTGCAGTCCATAGGGTCTCAACGAGTCAGACATGACTGAGCAACCGAACTGAACCACACTTTCTTTGTTTATTCATCCACAGATGGATATGTAGATTGTTTCCAGATTTGGGCTACTGTGAGTAATGCTGCTAGAAAAATGGATGTACAGGTATCTGTTCCTTCCCCTGTCATCAATTTTTTGTGTGTATATTCCCAGAAGAAGAATTGCTAGATCATTATGTTTAAGTTTTTGAGGCACCTCTATACCCTTTCCTATAGTGGCCACACCATTTACACTCTCCTCAGCATTGCACAAGGGTTCCAATTTCTCCAGATCCTCACCAAAAAACTGCTATTTTCTATTACTTGATACTAATTTACACCCATCCTAATGGGTGTAAAGTAGTATCTCACAGTGGTTTTAATTTGGTTTTAATTCTCTAATGATTAGTGATGTTGGGTGTTTTTTATATCCTTATTGGGCCACCTGTATATCTTCTTTGGAGCACTATTCAACAGAAAGCTTGTATATTAACTTGGTCAAACTTACTATCTCCTTGTGATTTGTTCTTTGTACTCTTACCTCAAGATTTTAAAGATAATCTCTAATTTTCTTCAAAGATGTATAGTTTGGCTTTTACTATTTTTATCTTCAATCCATTTGGAAGTTATTTTGCATTTGTTACATGGATCTAACTTAATTTTTCCCATATACCACATTTCCCAGATACTTTTGAGTATATTTCAATATACCAAATGCCTAGAACCATTTGTGAACATTTATCCCTGACCCACTATTTGTCTCATTTCATTTCTATACTGCCATGGTTTATTTTTCCTCCAGTTGCATACACACACACACACACACACACACACACGCACGCATGCAAAGTTTAAAAGTCAAATAATCCCACCAGGCTCACCACAAAAAAAGTCTCCTGATCGCTTTCTACAGGCTATGTGCTGTGTGCTGTGCTAAGTCGCTTCAGTCATGTCCGACTCTTTGTGACCCCATGGACTTAAGCTCCCCCAGGCTCCTCTGCCCATGGGATTCTCCAGGCAAGAATACTGGAGTGGGTTGCCATTTCCTTCTCCATTCTACAGGCTATGGAAGCCCAAAATAGAAAAGCATATAACTTCTTCTAATAGTTAAAAAAACACTTTTAATTACTATAATAATACTGTGTAAAATTAACTGAAGAATTCACCAAACCTTTTATAGTCTGTTTAGATAGGTGGTGGTGGTGGTGGTGGTGGTGTTTAGTCGCTAAGTCGTGTCTAGCTCTTTTGCAAACCCATGGACCGCAGCCCACCAGGTTCCTCTGTCCATGTGATTTCCCAGGCAACTATACTGGAGTTAGGTTGCCATTTCCTTCTCCAGGAGATTTTCCTGACTCAGAGAATGAACCCAGGTCTCCTGCACTGCAGGAGGATTCTTTACCACTGAACCACAGGGAAAACCCTTTTAGATAGTTCAGTTCAGTTCAGTTCAGTGGCTCAGTAGTGTCTGACTCTTTGCGAACCCATGAACCTCAACACGCCAGGCCTCCCTGTCCATCACCAACTCCCGGAGCCCACCCAAACCTATATCCATTGAGTCAGTGATGCCATCCAACCATCTCATCCTCTGTCGTTTCCTTCTCCTCCTGCCCTCAATCTTGCCCAGCATCAGGGTCTTTTCCAATGAGTCAGCTCTTTGCATAAGGTGGCCCAAGTTTTGGAGTTCCAGCTTCAACACCAATCCTACCAATGAACACCCAGGACTGATCTCCTTTAGGATGGACTGGCTGGATCTCCTTGCAGTCCAAGGGACTCTCAAGAGTCTTCTCCAACACCACAGTACAAAAGCATCAATTCTTCGGCTCTCAACTTTCTTTATAGTCCAACTCTCACATCCATATATGACCACTGGAAAAACCATAACCTTGACTAGACGGACTTTTGTTGACAAAGTAATGTCTCTGCTTTTTAATATGCTGTCTAGGTTGGTTATAACTTTCCTTCCAAGGAGTAAGTGTCTTTTAATTTCATGGCTGCAATCACCATCTGCAGTGATTTTGGAGCCCAGAAAAATAAAGTCAGCCACTGTTTCCACTGTTTCCCCATCTATTTGCCATGAAGTGATGGGACTGGATGCCATGATCTCAGTTTTCTGAATGTTTAGCTTTGAGCCAACTAGATTCCTAAAATAAGTGGCAGCCATGACCTTTCACCTAGTCAAAATAACATGCTAATTGCTTACCAGTGCTATAAAATATTTACTTCTCAGAATTAAACTCTGAGGAGTAAATATTTTTGTCACTGTTATAAATAGGGAAAGAGTCTTTACGGGTTAGGTAACTTCCTTAAAGTCATTAAATATTAAAGTCAAAACAAAACCATATCTCTTTGACTTCTTTATGCTATACTGCCTCAACACATCATCAAAATCCTTTTTGATATAAACATTAACTTTATGAAAATAAAAATACAATAATACGTTTTTTTTAAGTACTCAAATCCCTGCAGAAGAAAAGCATTCGGTACAGTAATAAAAATTTAATTATACATGAGAGCAATTAATTCGGACAAATAATAATACAACACAATTCTACTTCTAAAATTCTTTGCCTTTTAACATATGTGGTCGTAGGAGGTAAAGGTTTCATAACTATCTCTAGGACATCACCTTCAATTACACTAAATGTTCAAAAATAATTACAGACAGTATTTGTGGTAGACACTGTTGCTGCTCAACAAATATTTCAGTTCTCTTCCTTAAGGCCTGTGGCAAAATGATACTCCCACACTCCTGAGAACTTGGATGTGACAGTATGACTTGATTTAGTCAAGGAAATGCAAGCTAAAGTGATAATGCCATTTCTGGATGGAGCCATTTAATTGCCAATGAAAGAAAATGCAATGCAGCCATAATCCCCAAGTGATAGAGTAAGCAAATCTGTCCTCCCCACCATCACTAGACATGAATGAGGAGTGAAAAATAAACTTTTATTGGTGTTAATCTTCTGAAGTTTGGAGATTTGTAATGGACATGAATATGTGCTGCCTAGACCATCATTCAAGGCAGAAATTGTGTTGCTAAGAATGCTGTCAGTGAATAGCCATCTGCTTAAGCTCAGGAACTGTCTCAGGAGCAGAGAGTCACTTCATTCAAGGACACATCTTTCCAAGGATGACCTATTTGTAATGGTTTATCAAAGGAGGGTTTTAAACATCCCACCATTTCAGCCCAATATAGAACAACTCCGAGCAACAATTTTATCTCTGGAGATCCTTGTAGGGTTGATTGAGGTTATCTGTCCAGCATCACTTTCCCTTTGTCCAACCCTGCTTCCTCCTCTGCCTCTTTAGAGACATTGATCTTAAGGATACTCCCAATGGACATCAGTTCAGTTCATCTTAAGGATACTCCCAATGGACATCATGAGTACTAAACTCTATCGAAAGAGTCTGCTTCCCAGAGAACTCAAACTATGGCATTTGGTGCCAAGAGTGGTACAAGAATACAGGAAATGAGATGGAGTTTGGGAGCTGAAGCACAG
Organism: Okapia johnstoni; assembly: GCA_024291935.2. Taxonomy (NCBI): domain Eukaryota; kingdom Metazoa; phylum Chordata; class Mammalia; order Artiodactyla; family Giraffidae; genus Okapia; species Okapia johnstoni. Next base: position 72,974,547 of record CM044318.1, on the reverse strand, counting down.
ACTGCAAAGCTAGTAAAGAATCCATCACTGGTGGCAGGTGGGGCACAGATAGCAGCCAGCACGAGGGGGTCATCCAACTGTTAAAACTTAAACCATTGGTATATTAGGAAGGTATGTCCATGGAAGGTAATTCTCTACAGGTGTGAAGTATTAGATGTTTGAGAAGCATTAACATTAAAAGTATTAATATACCAGAATTCATGCCTACTGCTTAGTCATATTGAGCTCTAGAAAAAGATAGTGAAAGGTTGGGAAAGCAGAAGGCCTCCTTAGTTCCTTATAAATAGGCTCCCAAATATAGAGAGTCTGCTAGTTAAAGAAAGTCCACTATTCTAAAGACAAGGTCCTGATAGGAAGAGAGTAAGACCCTGACACATGGGATGGGAACATCTGAGTTGATGCCCCTGAAAATCTCCCCAAGTTTTGCATTCTCAAATTTTCCTGTATCAGCTGAGACTGAAGAAGTGGTCTACCCTACTGCACTGAGAGACAGTACTCTACCCTTGCTTGAACACAACGCAGAGGCCTCCCTTCAGCAAGACCTGTACCTTAGTTCAGAATCTGCTCAAACTTTTCCTAATGGCCACTAGGCCTATAACTTGGCTCAGTATAACCCTGCCAGATACAGGCTGGGGCTTCTAAGAAAAGAAAGATGATCTATAAGACCTGCTGCTAAGTCACTTCAGTCGTGCCCAACTCTATGCAACCCCACAGACGGCAGCCCACCACGCTCCCTCGTCCCTGGGATTCTCCAGGCAAGAATACTGGAGTGGGTTGCCATTTCCTTCTCCAATGCATGAAAGTGAAAAGGGAAAGTGAAGTCGCTCAGTCGTGTCCAACCCTTAGCGACCCCGTGGACTGCAACCCACCAGGCTCCTCCGTCCATGGGATTTTCCAGGCAAGAGTACTGAGTGGGGTGCCATTGCCTTCTCCGTCTATAAGACCTAGACAGCACATATTGGCAATAGTTGGGGGAGCACACATGGTACAAGCTGCCGAAGGGAGTCTGATCAAAAGGGCCAGAACCTTATACTGGATTAGGAAGAATTTACGTATATGAAAGCACTCTCCAAGATGCAAGATTAAGGATTCATCCCCTTACAAGAACCCTGGAAGATAGCATGAACTCACTACTAAGATAACTCTTACTCACAGCAAAATAAACCATCAACAAAATAAAAAAGTAACTTACTACTGAGTGGAAGAAAATGCTTTAAATCATATATCTTATAGGGGTTAATATTCAAAATATATAAGGAATTCACACAACTCAATAGCAGAAAAAGAAAGAAAGCCCAAACAATATGATTAAAAAGTGGGCAGAGGAAATGAATAGATATTTTTCCAAAGAAGACACACAAATGGTCAACACGTACATGAAAAGGTACTCAACATTCCTAGTCATCAGGAAAACCCGTATCAAAACCACAAGACATCACCTTACACATGACAGAATGGATATCACCAAAAAGATAAGAGATGACAAGTGTTGGCAAAGATGTGGGTAAAAGGAAACCCAGGTGCACTGTCAGTAGGAATGTAAATTGGTGCAGCCACTATGGAAAACAATATGGACGTTCCACAAAAAAACTCAAAACAGAACTGCCATATGATCCACCAATCCCAGTTCTGGGTATATATCCAAAGAAAATGTAAAGAAGATCTCAAAGAGATATCTGCAATCTCTTTCACTGCAGCATTATTCTATAGCCAAGTTATGGAAACAACCTAGGTGTCCCTCAATAAATGAATGGATAAAGAAGAGGTGGTAAAAAAAAAAAAAAGAAGAGGTGGTATATACATACAATGGAATATTATTCAGCCTTGAGAAGGAAGGAAAGTCTGCTGTTTGTGACATGTATGGGAGCTTGAGGGCATTATGCTAAGAGAAATAAGCCAGAAAGAAAAAGACAAATAATGAGCTTGGCATGCTGCAGTCCAAGAGGCTGCAAAGAGTTGGACACAACCTGACAACTGAAAAACAACAAATCATTTATATGTGAAGTCTTAAAAAAAAAAAAAAAAGAAGTCAAACTCAAAGAAACAAAGTAGAAAAGTGGTTTCCAGGGGTGGGAGAAATAGGGGGAGGTTGATGAAAAGATGCATGTATTCAGTGATAAGATAATATGGTCTAGGATCCAAATGTATAACTTGGTGACAACAGTTGCTAACCCAGCACTATACAACTGAGATTTGCTAAGGGAGTAGAACTTAAATGGTCTCACAATCAAAAAAAGAAAATTTGTGAGGAGATGATGGGTGTACTAATTAACTAGATGGGGAGGAGAATCCTTTCACGATGTGAATTTATATCAAATCATCAAAGTGTATACTTTAAGTATGTTACAGTTTTATCAACTACACCGCAATAAAACTGGGGGGAAAAGGATCACTTCTAGAAACATGGAAAATTAGGCTATGCTAAGTAAAGTCAAAATGTCATAACAAACATGAAAAGCCTAGATTAAAAGTCTAGGAATATGACAGTGTCACTGTTGGAAAAAAGTAGCATGTGGGATATGCAGAAAGTCCCTGTGAAAGAATCCCACAGCAGATTCACAAACATGCCAAAGGCCACGCCATCTGCAGTGCAAATCTTTATACTTCCATTCCTGTCATGTTACTGAGCCATGGTAGAGATGGAGTGCTTGACACGGACAACTAAGTGACCATATGCTCAAGGTTTTCTATCATGATATTCTGTGTAACACCAGACAACCTACCAGGTCATTATACCTACAGAACGGACCAGAAGGTATGCCGTTTACTGAAGCCATGACGTGATGCTGAGAGGGATACTGGCATCACTAAGAAAGCAGTGGCTTTCCTCCATGAGCCTAAGCTGATGGTATAAAAAAATCATAACAGAACTGTGCTCAGTGATGGAGACAACAGAAAAACAGGGGCCAGCTGGTGACACATAAGTAGCGTGCAATTATTGTAATGAGGAGCAAGGTTGGAATATCAGTCAAGGGGACTGACCTGTTGAAAATTACAGAGACATTTAATAGAACACAGCATCCCTAGAAGCAAAATAGATGGGTAGCCAGTGAGGGTGCTACCTAACATGTCATCGGAAGAAATCAAGGATAAATGATCAGAATTTGGATGCCAGATGGAGCAATGAAAAGTCATAATTCACCACTCAATTTTTGGACTTGAGTCACTTTTTAAATCCACAGCTGATACATTTAAAATTCTGGGGCCCAGGAAGAAGGACCCTGCAATACCACAGCAAGTGTATATGGTAAGAGTGTCCCTATTTCTTCCTCAAAGGTACCAATGGTCATTTTATTCGGTAACCCTAGCCTATAGAAAGAAATAACTACAAACATGTCAGGTACTGTTGGACACAAGGTCTGAGTTGACACTAGCACTAGCCTCTCTGTATAGCAGGAACAACATGGGGATGATGAGATTAAAGGCATCCTGGCCAAGGTTCTGCTCAAAATGAGCCACTGGGTCTGCAGGCCGATGCAATGGTCACATCCTAAGTCCCTAGATTAATAATCAGAATAGACATTCTTGGCAAATGGCATCATCCCCACATTGGGTCCTTGGCTGTTACACTGAAAAAGAACTGTTACCCACTGGTTATAAAATAAGGTTTAAAATACCGTTACATTTTAGAGGGAGTGATTGGGACACATTAGTATTATTCTAAATAATCTACAGAATGCTGGATAAATGTGTTTTTTTCTAGCCCTATCAGAAAAGAGGACCTTGAGCAGTATGCATTCATATGCAACAGAAGAAAATACATTCACAAATTTGCTTCAGGATTATGTTAACTTTTATTAGAATATATTTGGTCCAGAACATTTGCAGAACATTTTATTTTTCTGCTACATCAATGGCATCATTCTAATAGTGCCAGATGAACAAGAACTGGTAATGCAATGGAGGCCTTGTCAAGACACAGATACTTCAAAGGGTGGAAGATAAAACCTACAAAGATTCAGAGACCCTCCATGCTACTAAGCTATTTAAGAGTCTGGAGGTTGAGAACACTCTGAGATAGCTTATCTGAACTGAAACACCAATTATCATACTTTTCAACTCCCAGTGCAAGGAAGAAAGCAAACATTCAGTAGGTCTTTGGGAGTTCTGAAGGCAGTCTATTCCATTCCTGGGAATACTGTTCAAACCCATATACTGTGAAATATCAAAGGCTGCCACCTCTTGAGTACACATCACAGTAGAAAACAGTTCTGCTATAGGTCCAGGATATAGTGCAAACAGTCCTGCAGCTAGGGCCACATGACCATAGATACTACAGCTATTGGTGGAGTCACCTGTTGGAAAAAGTATCATGTGGAATTATCTGGAAAGCTTCTGTGAATGACTCCCAATGAAAACTCAACACACAGGTCAAAGGCTCTGACATCTGCAGTGGAAAATTTTACATCTCTAGTCCCACCACACTACTGAGCCCTGGCAGAGATGGAGACCTTGACATGGGTTATTAGGTGACCATGTTTTCAGAGTTTTCTGAAGTTGTCTCTGTCATTCATAATCACAGGAACACAGAATGGAAGCTGATCCAAGATCAAGCATGAGCAAGAGTGCACTGCACAAGCAACCTGCATGAGCTGGGAGTTCGGCCCTCATGCCCTCTACCACTGCTGCCTCAGCACTCATCCTGCATCTGACAGCCATGGCCATTTAGGAATCCTGGATGCCCAGATAACAAGACGAAAACGCAAACATGGAAGCTTCGTGTGCAGGCACAATTCATAGGGTCTTAATCAGCATGATCATCACAGAAATGATGAAGTGTCTGATCAACCAGCATGTTATCCCATGTATCAGGAGACACACTTCACAGAAAAGAAGGTACAGAAATGGTCCCATTACCTTAAAACCCACTGGATAACAAACCACACAACTTGTCAGAGATTTCCACAGGCACAACTGAAGCACCAGGATGTAGTAAAGTGAAAGTCACTCAGTTGTGTCTGACTCTTCGCAACCCCATGGACTATACAGCCCATGGAATTCTCCAGGCCAGAATACTGGAGTGGGTAGCCTTTCCCTTCTCCCAGATATCTTCCCAACCCAGGGATCGAACCCAGGTCTCCCACATTGCAGGAGGATTCTTTATCAGCTGACTCACAAGGGAAGCCCACCAGGATGTAGGATATACCTCAACTTAAGACCTTTAAATGGTGCTACATAACCAACAAGAACCCACAGTAGGTCCAAAAATCCAGGAGTAAAATCCACTTCTTGTGGCCTCATTTTGGATTTCAAGATTACAGATACTATTCTCCAAGGGGAAAAATATTCTGGCAGAAGAAGTAGCAATGTCCCATTTAACTGTAAGCTATAACTGCCACTTGGGCACTTCAGGCTCCTTGTGTTAAGCGACCAGCAACCAGGCAAAAAAGGAGCTGACCATCAAAGGGAGGGACTGCTGTTACAAACGCGGGAAGGGAATACATCTGTTACACAGAGGATACATTTAGGAGTCTCTTGGTGTCCCTTTGCCAAGTGTGATGAAAAATGGGCAGGGACAGTAACCCAGGCTAGAAGGGACATGGTCATCAGGAGATCACATACTTAAGGGCAAGGGGCTGGGTCATGCTACCAGGTAAGACAACAGTGCCCAAAAGAGGTGCTAGCTGAGGGGAAGGGACATGAAAGAATAATGGACGAGGGCCATGGATACAGCCTTGAGACCTTACATAAGCCAGCGCAATAATCTAGACTCCCCCCACTGGAGCTGTTTAACAAATAGATTTGAAGACGTGGGCTGAGTGGCCCAAAGAATGAATTATGATGACCGTGGAAATGCACTGCCTGGATATCCCTTCAGGGAAGGACTTGTACCGGTAGACATCATTCAGCTGCCAGCCCCTGCAGAGATGGACTTAGGTATAGAGAGCTTCTGCACCCAAGGTCCTAATTTCCTGGGAGCGACCCTCATACACTGACCCATCAAGGTCTGTTTCACCCTAATGAGGAACACCTTGATGGGCATTTCAACCCGAGTTGCCCTGGGGTTGGCTGTGGCTGTTAATTAAATCTGCTTGACTTGTACTTTCTGCCCAATCCTGCATCTGCCTCTTCTCTTTCACAGCTGTGCAATCCAAGGACCTAATTAGTACCCTGAACACTAAACTCTGTCTCACAGTCTGTTTTTCAGAGGATCCAAACTGACAGGATTGTTTGTTACGTCAGTCTAACTTAACCTGTACTGATGGATACACTATAATAAGTGCAAATTTCCCTCTAGAGTATCTTAAAATAGTTAGTAAATTGTTTTCGCTCCCAAAATTGTTTAGGAAGAAGAAAATTCAACCCGCAAGCTTATAAAAAGCTAGTTGAGGTAAGTAATCTTGCAGCTATAGAGACATTTCATGTTTGCTGGGTATCTGCCCACCTGTCAGGATTTGTCAACAGAATGAGAAGAGAAAAACATAGGTACAGTTGTAGCAAACACACTTTCCACTTATCCCTTCCAACTTTTTCAATAACAAATAAAGAGGATGTTGGGCTAGATAAATTTTGTTGCTAAGTTTTCACATTCTTGATCACGATTCTCTGTAAAATCTAGAAATTATCAAACGCCTTAAAGCTCAATATTAAATTAATATAACTTGTTTACATGTAGTCTCTTTCCATTCTTACAATATAAAGTCTCTTACATTATTAATGTCTGACTGCAAGATCTACAATCATATTTTTTGCCAAGAAGAAAATATATTTCCAGAGCACTCAGGTCATTATCACTTCACAAACAGTTCAAGGATAGACAGACTAAAGAAAATTCCACACAGTTACTGACATCATGAAAACTGACAGAAATACCATCCCATACCAAAAGAAAAGTCACACAGCAATACAGACCAAAGTAAAATATACTCTCTGGAATACAGACTTTTAAAAAACCTATGCTACAAGGTACTAAATATTGATTTATAAACCATACTTTCAATAAACACAATCAAGAAATTAGAGTTACTATTCTCTCAAACACAAATCTCAGCAATGAGAATATGGTGCTGCCAAGACTATTCACATATGAAGGACCACATAATTATATTAAAAACAAAGGCTGAAATTTAGAGACAGATTTATTTTACCACCTATGCATAAAACAGTACAGGTGAAAAAAATGCATGTTCATTGGCTAATTTTTCTACTCACATTCTCCCATGAAAATATGCATCTCTAATACTCTAAGGACACATTTTACAAATTCATTTAATACTCCATCTCAAATGCCAGTTCATAATTCAGTCTTAATTGTATACTCAAAATACACTAAAAAGAGCACATGTCACAGGTGTAAGACTCAAAACTAGATGAATACAAAGAAAAACTTGTATTAACCATTTGGATACTTATGTACCAAAAAACCACATCTGAATGTTGCCAAAAATCTTTTTCCCCCTAACCCTGAAATGCTGATGCTTCATTGGCCCCCACATCCCCAGGTAAAAATTTATCTTAATATTTTAAAAGGTGCACACTTAACATACCCACAGTTTCAAATCTACAGTTTCTCTCAGGATTTTTATCCTCTGGCACTCATTCCACAAATATTTATTTAGTTTCTCATCCTCTATCAGACAAACTGGGTGTCACTATTTGACACTTACTACTGAAATGACTTTATCACGTTTTAATACACAGTGTGGGTTTTCTGTTGGCTTCAGTAAATAGTCTTGAGGTAATAAATTATATTTACTGATTCCCTGATAATGAATCACACTTGAAATCCTAGAATAATTCCTATTGGGTAAAGTCCATTATAACTTTGAAACACTGCTGATTCTATTTGCTAATATTTTACTTTAGATGTTTGATTTTCTGTTCAAGGCTGTATTCCTTGCCTTTCTCCCCATTCAAATATTTTTCTTTCAGCGTACATTTCCTTTTGAGAATCTCTATTCACCAAATTTTACATTCAAGACAATCTCTCAAAATGCTTATAGATCTGTTAAGAGAGAGATTTACTGCTCATTACTCTTTTCTTCTCGATTTTCTACTTAAAGGTAACTGACTAAATGTATCAATAAAACTAATTTTCTTGAGTGTCACATCACATTAACAAATATTATACACCTTTTCCCAAATTAAAGATCATTCAAACTTTTTCCTGTCAAATCAGGAAAATATCAATACATAGTACAGTGGGAGAATCAAAAGAACTTTCAACTTAGACCTAGGTTCAAATTCTGAATATAACATCCTACAACCTATGTGAATTTGGATTTAGCCAGGCTAAATCACAGTTTCTGCCTTTATAAATGAATAACATACTTTACACAGGTTGTTATGAGATACTATTAGAATTACCTTATAAATGTATGCAAAGTACAAAACACTACAGAAGCCTTTGGGGAGTATTAGTTCTCCCTTTTCTCAAAATGAAAGGTCACTTATTCCCTTACTTACTGGCCTCTTTTTTTAAAAGAAGAAACTGCTATTTCTTCTATGCAACCATTTATTACGGGAAGAAAAAGAGAACATAGGACAAAGGCTGTTTCCTACATCCTTTAAAACAGTCAACAGTTGGTGACATTCATTGAAAAAAATACATGATGGTTTTAAAGTTTTTCTGACAAAGAAACAAACTGGGTCTTTCAGGACAAAGGGTTCACCTGGACAAGGGGTGCTGCCTTTGTCGAGGAAGAGCCCTACCTAAAAATTTTAAAAAGTACATAGAGAAATTCTGATTAATAGAGAAACAAATAAAATAACCTCCAAAAAATAAAAATAATTATAAACATGAAAAGTGAGCAAACTTGAATTTTTATAGTTTTACTGGAGAGTTCCAAAAAACTGAAAGGCACATGATTCCTTAGACTGTGTGTGTGTGTGTGTGTGTGTGTGTGTGTGTGTGGCTTTCCAGGGTCGTACAAAAACATGTATGCTACGTTTCATAAACTAGTTAAGTGATTTTAAGGGTATACATTACTATAACTTCACTGTGTTTAAAATGATTATTATATACTACCAACTAAAGTAAGATTACTTCTTCAAATATGAAATTAAGTATTTTGCAGGGTTTTTTAAACTAGTTTTTAAATTTTTGCCTACCAGTAAGTATGGAAAATTCTTAAAGAGATGAGAATACCAGACCACCTGACCTGCATCCTGAGAAATTTGTATACAGCTCAAGAAGCAACAGTTAGAACTGGATATGGAACAACAGACTGGTTCCAAATCGGAAAGGGAGTACATCATGGCTGTATGTTGTCACCCTGCTTATTTAACTTATATGCAGAGTACATCATGCTAAATGCCAGGCTGGATGAAGCACAAGCTGGAATCAAGATTGCCAGGAGAAATATCAATAACCTCAGATATACAGATGACACCACCCTAATGGCAGAAAGCAAAGAAGAACTCAAGAGCCTCTTGATGAAACTGAAAGAAGAGAGTGAACAGGTTGGCTAAAAACTCAACATTCAGAAAACTAAGATCATGGCATCCAGTCCCATCACTTCATGGCAAATAGATGAGGAAACAGTGGAAACAGTGACAGACTTTATTTTGGGGGGCTCCAAAATCACTGCAGCCATGAAATTAAAAGACGCTTGCTCCTTGGATGAAAAGCTATGACCAAACTAGACAGCATATTAAAAAGCAGAGACATTACTTTACCATCAAAGGTCCATCTAGTCAAAACTACGGTTTTTCCAGTAGTCATGTATGGACATGAGAGTTGGACCATAAAGAAAGCTGAGTGCTGAAGAATTGATCCTTTTGAACTGTGGTGTTGGAGAAGACTCTTGAGAGTCCCTTGGACTGCAAGGAGATCCAATCAGTCCATCCTAAAGGAAACCAGTCCTGAATATTCACTGGAAGGACTGATGCTGAAGCTGAAACTCCAATACTTTGACCACCTGATGCGAAGAACTGACTCATTTGAAAAGACCCTGATGCTAGGAAAGATTGAAGGTGGGAGGAGAAGGGGTCGACAGAGGGTGAGATGGCTGGATGGCATCACCAACTTGATGGACATGAGTTTGAGTAAACTGCAGAAGCTGGTGACGGACAGGGAAGCCTGGCGTGCTGCAGTCCATGGGTTCGCAAAGAGTCGGACACAACTGAGCGGCTGAACTGAACTGAACTGAATAAGTCAAATGTCATAAGTAAAACTGTAATATGCAGGAAATTTATTTTTTAAGTTGTGTTATTGTTTTGGTTTGATTTGAAGTTTAGGTATTTCACTTTACATGATGTATTTCTGATGTAAATCTGACACCCTACTCTATTCTGAAATAACCTACTCAACAAATTAATCAATGTCTCTCTGAGTTATCTTTCATCTTGTTTCAGAATTCTATGCATTCTCTTAACTCTTAGATAAGTTTTCTAATTGAAATATAATAACCACCATTTGTAATTAAAACCATCATAATTATGTTAGGCCTACTGAAAATCCTATAATATATATTTTTTGATAATTCTGAAATAATGTCCCAAGATTCAATTCAATTTTAAGGTATGTTTAAATTTAGGAAAATCTCTCATTTGCAGATGTTGAAATCTTCAGTCAAACCACTCAAAAGATGGGTGGTTTACTAAAAAGATGTGAAAAATTTACAAACTACTTGATTCCTTTTATCCCATAGACCCTACAAAACTTTTATGATATTATATACTTTCTACAGACAAACAGCTTAAAAGCATAAATGCTGCTGCTGCTGTAATTGAGCCTCTAAGTTGTGACTGCCTCTTTGTGACTCTAGGGACTGCATCCCACCAGGCTCCTCTGTCCATGGGATTTCCCAGGCAAGAATACTGGCAAGGGTTGCCATCCCCTTCTCCAGGGGATCTTCCCAACTCAGGGATCAAACTCATGTCTCCTGCTTGGCAAGAAGATTCTCTATCACTGAGCCACCTGGGAAGCCCCGAAAAGTAAAACTATGTCTTGGTAATTCCCTGGCAGTCCAGTGGTTAGGATTCCGTGCTTTCACTGCAGGGGGCAGAGGTTTGCTCCCTGATCTGGGAACTAAGATCCTGCAAGCCGCACAGCACTGCCAAAAATAAATTATTTTTTTTTTAAAGTATAAATGTGACTAATAACCTGAGATCAGCTCAGTAAGACAAGTTCTTCCATTGCATCTTTAGCCTCAATAGTACTAGAAGGCTGTATCTCTACTAGGTACAGATTCATTTTAATCTTGAATCAGGTGCAATAATGACACCACTAACAATGACAAAAATATATTAATAAAGTTTTCAGATTTAAAATGTGTTCCAGCTAGATTTACAAGTTAGAAAATTTAGTAACTTATCATTTTATCTGTTACAATCCACTCAGTCTTATTCAGTCTGGTTGTATGATCACTTGTGCCTGAGTTATCTTTTTTAAAAATATGAATACGCAGTGCCTAATCGAAGAGAATCAGATTATTGAGGTCTGATTTTTCTCCCTTCAACCTTCAAAGGGAATGCAAGGTAAGTCATGCTTGAAAATCACCATCATATGCCTTCTACATCCATCATGTATAGTATAATGAGAACTGGGAAGGCAAGGTTATGTCCTCAAAGATTAATGATCATGGCTATATAAAATTTACTATGGCAGTACGGTTGAAATAGCACATTTTAGAGCAGTGAAAAATTAGTATTACCATACATATTTTTATTGTCTAAACATCACAGAACACAAAGCAATCAACTAAATCTTAAGGTGCATTCCAATTAAATATGCCATAAACTCTGAGTGTACTGTACAGAAGAGAAAAACTAGCAACATGACTTTTTTCCCAAAAAGGATCTATTTCCTAGTTGGCTCATTATGCAGTGGTTATATTTTATTTCCACAAAATTATACTTCATGAGGAAAACAATTATTTTGGAAGACATTTTCTGAAATGTGAAAAGTACTTCTCCCAAGAAAATATTTCAGTGTTTGATGATACAAACCCAGGAGAATAAATACAGATTGGGCAGAGGGGAAGACGTTATTGGGAACTGCAGAGAAATAATCAAATGATGTAAAACAAAATGCTTTTATCCTGTATTGATTGCAAGGCTGCTTTATGTTTTTGTTGTTACTTATTAGCACAGGGCAAACAAAAACCTATGTTAAAAACAATACTGTTAAAATATGCTCTTCTTCCTCCAATTTTAACAATTTGCTTGAAAAATGAAACTCATATTTGCTTCCGTCTTTCCATAGCATTGGGCTTCCCTGATAGCTCGTTGGTAAAAAAATCTGTCTGCAATGCAGGAGGCCCTGGTTCAATTTCTGGGTCAGGAAGATCCCCTGGGGAAGGGAAAGGCTACCCACTCCAGTATTCTTGGACTTCCCAAGTGACTCAGCTGGTAAAGAATCTGCCTGCAGGGTGGGAGACCTGGGTTCAATCCCTGGGTTGGGAAGATCCCCTGAAGAAGGGAAAGACTACCCACTCCTGTATTCTGCCCTGGAGAACTCCATGGACTTATAGTCCATAGGGTCGCAAACAGTTGGACACGACTGAGCAACATTTACTTTTCCATAGCATTAAGAAACATTACTAAAAATTACTAAAAATTAAGTGTCTCATAATTTGTTGCCAAAATTAGGAACATACAATGGAGTCAACTAATCAGCACAGTGTAGTCAAGTAGAAAGACTATCAATTTAGGAGGTTTTAAAAAAGCTGGATTTACCACCTGCAGGGCTTTAGACAAATTCCTTTTAGTCTTGTCCTTAATAATCTAAAATTTAGTTTATTAACATCTTGTTTACAAGGTTATTAAAGAAGTTATAGACATTGTAAATAAAGCTCTTATTATAGGGCTTCCCTGGTGGCTCAGTAGTAAAGAATCCTCCTGCAATACAAGAGACATAGGTTCAATCCCTGGGTCAGGAAGATCCCCTGGAGGAGGAAATAGCAACCCACTCCAGTATTCTTGCCTGGGATATCCCATGGACAGAGGAGCCTGGCAGGGGTCACAAAAGAGTCAGACATGACTTAGCAACTAAACAGCAATAATAGTACCTAGCTCTTGGAACTCACTTAATAAAGAGTAGCTATTAGAATAATGATAATCTGAGCCCTTTCTCTCTCTGAAAAACTTATATTTCTAATGTTTTTCACCTTGGTATATTTTAAATGTATAAAACCTAAAATATGGCATCTTGAACAATATGGAAGAAATAAAAATAAATTCCCAATATGTCAGCTACAAAATAGCTCAACATTAATTTGCTCATTAAAATATAGAAATTGAGTAGAAGCTCCTTGAAGAATCTTTTTCAGAAGTTCAAAATCTCACTTCATGGATTTTTAACAATAGCAACAAAATTCTACACTTTTCCTAGGATTTTTATTCCTAGAAGAAAAACACATAAAATGTTCATCCACCTCCAGAGAAATAAGCTTACTGTCTCATCACCATAGTCAAAATAATATATTGATAGTGCCAGCTTGGCAATGACAGATCATAATAAGCCAGCCTAGATTCTATATTTCATTTAACTGATTTTCTGGATGTGAGGCAGTGATTTTTAAGCCTTATAAAAGCCAAGACAATCAATCCCATTTCATCATGAATCATGACTTCAAATTATTATTTCAAAAAGGCAAATATTTAACTATTTAGGCTCTAAAAGACAGGAATTCTTTTCAATGATGACTCACATGCAAATACTCATATAGAGTTTTAAAACTATGCCTAACTTTATTACTAGGAATTTCTTTCCAAACATGCTTACAATAGTTTAGAAGTCAACGTACTTATTAACAGTTCATAATTTTCTTTATATGTTGACACCTGAAATAATTTTCCAAAGTAGATTATGTACCATTATGATGTTTAAGAGCGAAAGCATACTTCTTACATCCATTAAATGTGTTACTCTTTGGTCTCTTTTTATTTTTATTTATCAAAATGTTCCTTAATAGCTTAAAATTGGTATATTACTTCACACAATCAATAAAAGGTGCTCTTAAGTACTGCGAAAGATTTAAAATATCAGCTAGGTTTTATCTATAATATACAGAGAGAAGAAATTTTTTCACTACAGTGGTCTAATAGGTAGCTAAATTTAGTGTTTCAATAAATACATTTTTAACATTCAGAAACTGATAGGACTATAGATAAGATAATTAAAATCAATTAAAATCATAGATGTACTGTATTTCTAGATTCCCTGGTAAAAACTTATTTAGTTACTTCCATTCTTAGATATGTTCTGGGTTTCCATTTTGTCCCAAAATATTATTTCATTAGCTTTTCTATCTTTATATTTCTTTCTCTAATTCTATCAGCTTCCTATACCATGAAAGTATATCTTGTGAGTTTAATTTAAATTTTTCTGTTCTCATCCCCACTAAATCTAAAATGTTTGTATTCCTACTTTCTTAATGTAAATTTGACAGTGCTTCATATCTATCCATTATCAAAACTAACACAGTAATAGTCAAACAAAACAGGCTAATACAGGGTTCATAAAAGCCTTCGAATAGGACATTCAAACCCAGATTTCTCAATCCCCTGCCTCCACCACTAACTCACCTCAGTTCATTTGTTCCCTTCCCCTATACTACTATTTATGCTGAAATTGGAGAGAATTCCATTCAAAATCTGTCGCTGAATTTCTCTCTCTAAAATGACATATACACATGCTGTCTAGTAATGTATTTGAGAATCTCTACATGAAAAATTTCTGGTATTTCCTACTGTGTACAATCCTAACAGATACATACCTATGTCATATGCCAGGAAATCGGCAGAAAAACATTTTGCACCGTTACTCAAGGAAGTGTCATTATGGGTATTTCCTCCAAAAATAAGCATAGCTCCATTGATAAGAACAGCTGAATGAAGGTATCTGGCAAACCCACTTTCTTTCAAAATAGTCCTACAGGATAAAATTTAAAAATGTATTACAAAAGATAAAAAGACCTCCCTGATCTTACATCAAGTACAGAAAGGATTTAATTTGAATACAGAATTTTCCTTGGAATTGTGAAAATAACATGCTTTATTATTTTTAACAAATGGCCTCTAAACTTCAATATTTTTAAAAAATACTTTGAAATTCAGAGTACCTTAAAATGCTTTGAGGAAACACAATATTAAACATAATCATTAATGATTTCATAATAATTTATATTTTGCATTTTGTTTTTATTTATAAAAGTAGGAAACAAATTTCCTTTAAACTAGAAGACTGACTTATCATCAGTTTTAAATACCAAAGTAAATAAATAGTTAAATGTAATAAATTTACTCTGAACAGTATGCAGTTAAAACTATATGACTCATATGGATCCAATAAAATGCTTTTTAACTCTTTAAATATATACATAAAAGTGCACATATCATAAGTCTAAAACCCAATGAATTTCCACAAGATGAACACAACTAAGTAACCAGTACTAAGACCAAAAAATAAAAAATTACCACTATTCTGATTCTAATAGCAAACATTTAGATGGCTCTTTGTACTTTACAAAACGGAATGACATAGTCGGTATTCATTTGTATTCATGTTCTCTTGCTTAAGATTATTTCTTAGGTATATCTATATTGTGTATAATTGAAAATCTCAATGCATTTTTGAGAAACAATAAAATTAATATAAATGTTATTTTAATTAATTACAGTGGAATTCTGAGAGAAAAACTACAAATATATGTTCACAAGTATATTTTACCAGAATGAACTAATATATATTAAAGGTTCAGGACAATATGAGTTAATACTTTAGAAATAAATCCTTAGTACAAACAAAGAGTCAGAATATAAACACAGTTAACATGTATGGTACAGTTAGTAAGACAAATATAGTATCTTAAAAGCCATAGATTTAATACCACTCAATGGACATGAGTTTGAGCAAACTCCAGGAAATGGTGAAGGACAGGGAAGCCTGGTGTGCTGCAGTCCATGGGGTCACAAAGAGTTGGACACGACTGAGCGACTGAACAACAACAAATGCTTAAAGAACATGGAACTGACCTCTAGAATAGCAATATAAGGAGATCCATAAACAATCTCCCCAGAGAAAGAGCTATAATTGGTAAAAATTTTTTTTAAAAAAACGTCTTTTTCGGATCTCAAAAACTTTTGCCAAGAGCAACAACAAATAAATAATTACTCAGGAACATCAACTAAATTTCAGTAAGAACAACAACAGTCCATGATATCTGACTCATTACCAACTCTATTCTTCCCATTACTGCCACCTCCCCACAGACACAACCTGTTCAGCAAGACTGCTCAACCCCAGGCTGGTAAGTTTGAGAACAGAATACTCCTTTATCCCTCAGTCCTTAGTTCAGGCCAATAATATACAACCAGGAGCAATAGATTGCCAATACTTCTCACGCCCCCTAACTCTTGGTGGCAGAAGCTCTATTCAAGGAGAAAGCACGAGAGGTCTGAGTGCTCCTTCTCTACCTTGCTCCCACGCACAGGGTGGAAGCTATACACCAGGCCTCACACACAGGTTAAGAACACGAGGGCCCAAAAATCTTCACCCCTAATTCATAGGCCAACAGTTCCAAGATAAAAGAGGAAGGCTGAGAAGAGCAAAGGCTACCATAATATCCGATGCACATAACACAGTGATGTCACTGAAAGAACAAGCTACGAACCCCCACCTATATTTCCAAAATAATCACCGCTTATCCCCCACAGGGAGAGGCAGCCTCAGAAAAGGAAAGGTCCAAAGCTCTCCCAAGGGAACTTGACTTCATTTGGTACAGGGCAGCAAACTTCAAGCCTTAAAGGCACTCTCAGAAACAATGGAGGTTGTTTCTCAAGTATCTATGTGAGAATAATAAGCTAAAACATAGACCAACTAGAAGTTTACCAGAGAGAATCAAGGGGAAAGACAGCTAATAAGAGCCTTAGTGGGGTCAGAACATCAATGACTAGCCTCAAAGACTACCCATGTAAAAGGTATAAAATGCCAATTCAGACCGTGGAGCAATTCGTGCCCACAGAGCTTTGCTGAAAATAACAGAACTATCAGTCGGCAATTAGTGGAGGCTAAGGGGTGAGGGTGATACAAACAGAGGCAGACAGCTTAACAAAGAGCTCAGAGGAAAAAGTCGAAGAACTCTGCTAAAATCCCAATCATCCCAGGGTGACCATGTGCCTCCACAGCCTCTACCATCTGAAGAGGAACAAGAGAGGAGGCATGTGGAGAAAGAAAGAGACTTCACTAACAGAATTCAGCCAAGTCCCTAAACAAATGAAATTACAGCAGCCTCAGGGAGGGAGGAGAAGTCAGGATCCAGAGTTGCTACAATGTACTGCCTAAAATGCCTGGCTTTCGGGGAAAATTACGGCATGCAATGAAATAGGAAAGTGTGACCCATACGATACACAGGAATAAAAGCAAGCAACAGAACTACCTTTGAGAGAAGCCAGATGCCAGATGAAACAAAAAAAGACTTCAAAGCAAAGTCTTTAAAAAGACTTAGAGAAAACAAAATTTAAAGAAGTATAACAATGTCTTATTAAATATAAAGCATCAACAAATAAAAATAACCAGGAAAAGAAAAATTTGGAGCTGAAGAGTATAAAACTGAAATTTTAAAATTTAGCAGAGAGGCTCAATAGCATATTTCAGCAGGCAGAAGAAAAAAATCAGCGAACTAGTAGATAAATCAGTAGAGATTCTGCAATTTCAAAAACAGAGAGGAAAATGAACAGTCTATGAGAAATGTACACCACCATTAACAGCAAGAGCATGCATTTACTGGGAATTCTAAGGTAGAGGGGGAAGAGGTAAAAAACTGTTTGAGAAATAATGACTGACAACTTCCTAAATTTGATGAAAAATATTAGCATACACATCAAAGAAGCTCAACAAACTGCAAGTAAGAAAAAAGTACAGAAAGAGTCACATTCAGACATAAAATAGTAAAAATATTGAAAGTCAAAGATAAAATCTTGAAAATAGCAAGAGAAAGAAGGTTCTTTGCATACAAGAGAACCCCAATAAGATAAATAACTGACTTCTCATCAGAAACAATAAGGGCCAAAAGGCAATGGGATGGCATATGAAAATGTTGAATTTTTTAATAAGCCAGAATAAGAAGATACAGGGGAGAGTCATTATCAAGGTACTGGAACAAGATTTTCCTGCTGAGAATAAAAAATATTGCCTGTCATATCAGTGAAAAAAAAAAAAAAGGATGCTGCAGCCATCGAGCAATCACATTGCAACCCCAATGGTGAGCCCTGAGGAAACTCAGAGTGAAACAGAAGGCCCACCAGTGCGGCCACCCTGGACAGAGCACCCTGAGCAGATTCAGGATGAGAAGCACAAGATAGTGGCCCCAGATAGCTGAGGTGCATCTCAAAGCAATGACTTCTATGAGCCTAGATTTTGTATCTTTTCATACATAGAAAAAAGTGCTAAGTTCCTTAACTTGAGATGTCTGGTTTTCTTTAAGTAACAGTAATCTTCTGATGTTCTGACTACATGGACTTTGCTGGAAAAATTCCTATAAACCTGGCTTCTCTCTTGCCTTTCTGAAGCAGTCTCTCCGAGTTATCTGAGATGCTGTGTCTTGGGCCTAAGTCCTTAGATTTGTCCACCAAATAAAACATAATTCTCAACTTTTAGGCTGTGCGTTATTTTTTCAGTCAACACCGCCTTGGTGCTCCCACAGAAGCAGTGATTTGGTCAACTACTTGGAGACAGGAGTACATTTATGAGAGCCCAGCAGTCCTGCATGGAAGTCCTAGCTCTACTTAGAGCAAAAATTCCAAGAACAGGACTGAAGCGATTAGTAACAGTTTAACTTTATCACTTCACCTGCCCCAAGGCAACAACAGCTCACTGCCAAGAGAAACTTCTTCAAGCTGCTGTTTCACCCATGAGCAAAGAGAGAGCTAGCGGTGACTAGTGTCCGCCCAAGCAGGGTCATGCCCAAGAGGCCCACTTCCTTTTCACGCCATCCAAAACAATAATGGGATAGGCAGGGGAGAGAAAACAGGGCTCTCAGCAACCAGAGTACAAAACCCAAGAAGAGCAAAGGTTTCTACACCTACCTCAGAAAGTTTACCAAGAAGCCCACGCATAAACATCATAGGATGAAGTAGATTTACCCAAGCTAGCATACGCATGCTGTCAACAATTCATAAATCCCTCCCCCACAGAGCCAACACCCCAAACACAGCCCTGCAGACAGTACACTTGAGTTTCTACAGGTCACGCACGAGCACACATGTATAACTGGCTCACTCTGTTCAGTGGCAAAATGTGCATAACCTTGAACACTTCAGGCACTAGCACACTTCAGGCGGTGCCCTGGGGAAATAAACAACAGGCTCTCCATAGCAGGCCTGGCTTTGTGGAGTTGAGAAAATGCAATCTCTAAAATGTATAAAAACTCACATAACTCAATAGAAAAAAAAAAAAAAAAGAACAATTTAATTAAAAATGAGTAGAGGATCTGCATAGACATTTTTCCAAAGAAGACATACAAAGAGTCAACAGATACATGAAACTCACTCAACAAGGAAATGCAAATGAAAACCACAATGAGATATCGCATCACACGCACATTTGTTGGAATGGTATTATCAAAAAAACAGAAAATAAGAAGTGCTGGTGAGGATGTGGAGAAAAGGGAACACTTATGCACTGTTGATGGGACTATAAATTGGTTCCGTCACTGTGGAAAACAGTATGGAGGTTTCTCAAAATATAGAACTACCAAATTATCCAGCAATTCCACTCTATTTATCCAAATGAAATAAAAAAAAAAACTATTTCAAAAAGATACCTGCACCCCCATACTCATTGCAGCATTATTTATAATAACTAAGGCGTGGAAACAAACTGAGTGCCCATCAACTGTTGACTAGAAAAAGCTAGAGAAATATTATTCAGCCACAAAAAAAGGAAATCTTGCCATTTGCAACAACACAGATGGACCTTGAGGGCATTACACTAAGGGAAATAAGTCAGACAAAGGCAAATACATTACGATCTCACTCATATGTAGAATCTAAAAAAAATCTTTTAATGAACTCATAGATATGGAGGGTAGATTGGTGGGCACAAAAGGCAGGTGGTAAAAGGTGGGTGAAATGAGTAAGGGTGGTCAAAAGGCAAAAGTTTCCAGTTATAAGACAAATAACCCCTGATAATATAATATTCAGCATGGTGATTATAGCAACAGTGCTGTATTACATCTGAAAGCTGCTAAGAATTTAAAAGTTCTCATCACAAGAAAAAATAATTCATAACTGTATGTATAAGTTAACTAAACTTCCTGTTGTAATCATTTTACAACACAAACATGTATCGATTCACTAAGCTGTACACCTAAAACTAATATAATGTTATATGTCAATTATATTTTAATTTAAAATCATTAACAAGTTTAAAAAGCTAAGTGTTGGCAAGGATCTGAAGAAAAGATGTAGAAGTACTACTGATAGGAATGGCAACTGGTATAGTCAATTTGGAAAGCAGTATGGACATTCCTGAAAAAAATAAAAAATAAAAACTGAACTACCAAGAGCTGTCATATGATCAAGCAATCCCACTTCTGAATATATATATATATATCCAACAGATGCAGCAAAAGCCTTGAAAAATTCCAACACCCTTTCCTGATTAAAAAAACACCCAACAAAAGAAAGATAGAAGGTAAATTCCTCAACCTGTTATAACTGAATGGTGCCCACCCCAAAAGAGGTATCCATGTCCTAATCTGCAGAACCTGGGAATGTTATATTATTTGCAAAAAGTATTTTTTTCAGATACAATTAAATTAAGGATTTAAAGATGAGGAACTCATCCTGGATTATCCAGTGGACTTAATCGAATGACAAGTGTCCATTTAAGAGACACACAGAAAACAGGAGGAAGTAAAGTAACCAGCCTAACACTAGATATTTAAAAGACTAAGATCATGGCATCCGGTCCCATTACTTCATGGCAAATAGAGGGGGGAAAGGTGGAAGCAGTGACAGATTTCTTCTTCTTGGAATCTAAGATCACTGCAGATGGTGACTGCAGCCATGAAATCAGAAGACCATTGCTTCTTGGCAGAACGCTATTATGACAAACCCAGACAGTGTGGTGAAAAGCAGAAACATTACTCTGTCAACAAAGGCCCCTATAGTCAGGGCTATGGTATTCCCAGTGGTCATGTATGGTTGTGAAAGCTGGACTATAAAGAAGGCAGAATGCCAAAGAATTGATACCTTTGAACTGTGGTGCTGGAGAAGACTCCTGAAAGTCTCTTGGACAGCAAGGAGATCAAACCAGTCAATCTTAAGGGAAATCAACCCTGAATACTCCTTGGAAGGACTGATGCTGAAGCTGAAACTCCAGTATTTTGGTCATCTGAAGCAAACAGCCAAACTCATTGGAAAAGTCCCTGAAGCTGGGAAAGATTGAGGGCAGAAGGAGAAGGTGGCATCAAAGGATAAGATGGGTAGATGGCATCACCAATGCAACGGACGTGAACTTGGGCAAATTTCGGGAGATGGTGAGGGACAGGGAGGCCTGGCAAGCTGCAGTCCATGGAGTCGCAAAGAGTCGGACACAACTGGGCAACTGAACAAGAACAAAAACAAGAATGTAACTATGGCAGCAACTGGAGTGGTTCAACCACAACTTCGGGAACACTAACAGGCAAAGCTAGAAGAGGCAAAGAAAGGCCTTTTCCCAGCACTTCTGGAAGAGGGATGGCCGTGGTTACACTTTGATTTTGCATTCTTGGCCTCCAGACCTATGACAGAATATCTTTTCATTGTTTTAAGCTACATAGTTTGTGGTAATTTGTTACAGCAGGCTAATACAAAGGATATCTACAAAACTAACAAACAAAAAAACACAGCTAACATCATACTTAAAGGTGAAAGACAAAATGTTCTCCCTCTAAGATCAGGAATAAGCAGGATTTTTGCTCTTGTCACTTCAACTTTGTGTTTGAAATAGAAAGGAAAATGGACAAGAAAATAAAATGCATCTAGACTGCAAAGAAAGAAGTAAAACTCTACTCATAAATGACATGATCTTGCATACAGAAATTCAAATAAACCTATAAAAACTGCTATAGCTAATAAATCAGTTTAGCAAGTTTGGAGGTTAAAAGAACAATATGCAAAAAATAAACTGTACTTATATTACAAGAAATGAAAAATGTTAAGATAAAAATAACAAAACAATTCAATTTTCAACAGGATCAAAACAATAAAGCATTTAGAAATAAATTTAATGAAACACATAAAACTTATACCAGGAAGACAAGAAAATATTGAGGAGAGAAATTAAACACAGCCTAAACAATGAAAAGATACCTTTTTACCTAGATTGGAAAACAAAATATTGTTAAGATGGTCATACTCTCTAAACTGATCTACAGATTCAACTTACTCTATAAAATCCCAGTTGGATGTTTTTTTAACTGACAAACTCCTTGGAAGTAAAGCTATAACAAACACAGACGGCGCAGTAAAACGCAGAACCATCGCTTTGCCAACAAAGGTCCATATAATCAAAGCTACAGTTTTTCCAGTAGCCCCATACAGATGTGAAAGTTGGACTATAAAGAAGGCTAAGCACCAAAGAATTTTTTCTCTTGAATTGTGATGCTGGGAAAGACTCTTGACAGATCTTTGGACTGCAAGGAAATCAAACCAGTCTATCCTAAGGAAATCAATCCTGAATATTCACTGAAGGGCTGCTGAAGCTGAAGCTCCAATACTTTGGCCACATGATGCAAAGAGCAGACTCATTGGAAAAGCCCTGATGCTAGGAAAGATTGAGGGCAGGTGGAAGAAGGGGACAACAGAGGATGAGATGGTTGGATGGCATCACCGACTCAGTGACACTAATTTGAGCAAACTCCAGCAGATAGTGAAGGGTAGAGGAGCCTTCAGTCCTGAGATCGCACTTAGCAACTGAACAATAAAAACAATCCTATGATTCATGTGGAAATTTAAGGGCCCAAAATAGCCAATTCAAAGAAAGGAAAGAATACTCTTTTCAACAAATGATGCTAGGGCCACTGGATATCTAAAAGAGAGAAATTGAACCCTTTCCTTACAATATATATATACAATACAATATATACAAAAATTAACTAAAAATTGAATAAAATGCCTAAATTTAAGAGATACAAGGGAATCCCTATCAAGCTATCAATGGTATTTTTCAGAGAACTAGAACAAATCATTTCACAATTTGTATGGAAATATAAGAAACCTCGAATAGCCAAAGCAATCTTGAGAAAGAAGAATGGAACTGGAGGAATCAACCTGCCTGACTTCAGGCTCTACTACAAAGCCACAGTCATCAAGACAGTGTGGTACTGGCACAAGGATAGAAATATAGATCAATGGAACAAAATAGAAAGCCCAGAGATAAACCCACGCACCTATGGACACCTTATCTTCGACAAAGGAGGCAAGAATATGCAATGGAGAAAAGACAATCTCTTTAACAAGTGGTGCTGGGAAAACTGGTCAACCACCTGTAAAAGAATGAAGCTAGAACACTTCCTAACACCATACACAAAAATAAACTCAAAATGGATTAAAGATCTAAACGTAAGACCAGAAACTATAAAACTCCTAGAGGAAAACATAGGCAAAACACTCTCTGACATAAATCACAGCAGGATCCTCCATGACCCACCTCCCAGAATAGTGGAAATAGAAGCAAAAATAAACAAATGGGACCTAATTAAAATTAAAAGCTTTGGCACAACAAAGGAAACTATAAGCAAGGTGAAAAGGCACCCTTCAGAATGGGAGAAAATAATAGCAAACGAAGCAACAGACAAACAAGTAATCTCAAAAATATACAAGCAACTCCTGCAGCTGAATTCCAGAAAAATAAACGACCCAATAAAAAAATGGGCCAAAAAACTAAATGATATTTCTCCAAAGAAGACATACAAATGGCTAACAAACACATGAAAAGATGATCAACATCACTCATTATTAGAGAAATGCAAATCAAAACCACAATGAGGTACCAGTACACACCAGTCAGAATGGCTGCTATCCAAAAGTCTACAAGCAATAAATGCTGGAGAGGGTGTGGAGAAAAGGGAACCCTCTTACACTATTGGTGGGAATGCAAACTAGTACAGCCACTATGGAGAACAGTGTGGAGATTCCTTAAAAAACTGGGAATAGAACTGCCATATGACCCAGCAATCCCACTGCTGGGCATACACACCGAGGAAACCAGAATTGAAAGAGACGAGTGTACCCCAATGTTCATCGCAGCACTGTTTACAATAGCCAGGACATGGAAGCAACCTAGATGTCCATCAGCAGACAAATGGATAAGGAAGCTGTGGTACATATACACAATGGAATGTTACTCAGCCATGAAAAAAATACATTTGAATCGGTTCTATTGAGATGGATGAAACTGGAGCCCATTATACAGAGTGAAGTAAGCCAGAAAGAAAAACACCAACACAGTATACTAATGCATATATATGGAATTTGAATGACGGTAACGGTAACCCTATATGTGAGACAGAATAAGAGACACAGATGCAAAGAACAGTCTTATGGACTCTGAGGGAGAAGGTGAGGGTGGGACGTTCTGGGACAATAGCATTGAAACACGTATATTATCATATGTGAAGCGGAACACCATTCCATGTTCTATGCATGGGACAGATGCTCAGGGCTGGGGCATTGGGATGGCCCGGAGGGATGGGATGGGGGGGAAAGTGGGAGGAGGGTTCAGGATGGGGAACACATGTAAACCCATGGCTGGTTCATGTCAATGTATGGCAAAAACTACTACAATATTGTAAAGTAATTAGCCCTCAACTAAAATAAATAAATTTATTAAAAAAAAATTAGGCAATAATAAAAAAAAAAAAGAGAGAGATACAAGGGATAAAACTCCTAGAAGAAACTATAGAAGCAAATATTCCTTGCCTTGCATTAGGCAATGGATGCCTAATATGACAACACAAATGTGACAAAATGTATAACAGATAAAATTAAAAAATCTTGAGCTTCAAAGGACACTAAAAATAACATGAAAAATAACAGAGTGGAAGAAAATATTTGTAAATCATGTATCTGATAAAGAATTTATATCTAGAATATATAAAGTACTCTAACAACTCTAAGAATAATAACTCTAGGAATAGAGAGGCATTTCCTCACCTTGATAATAAAAAATTATCCAAAATTTATGCTTAATGGCAAGAAAACATGCTTTCCTTCTAAGAAAAAGACAAGATCTATTCTGTACCACTTCTATTCAACATTTTACTGGAAGTTGTAATTAGTGCAATAAGCCAAAAAAAAGGGGGGGGGGAATAAAACATATACAAAATGAGAAGGAATAAATAAAACTGTCTTTTTTCACACATAACATGATCATCTATGTACAAAATACTAAACAATCAACAACAACAACAATTTAAAAACTCCTGGAACTAGTAAGTAATTATAGGTAAGTTTCACGATACAAGGTTAATATATGAAAGTAAATCACTTTCTTACATACCAACAATAAACAATGGATACTTGAAATAAAGACACAACACCATTTACATAGCACCCGCACAAATTGAAACAGGTATAAATCTAATAAAACGTGGATAAGATCTATATTCAGAAAATTACAAAACTCTGATGAAAGAAATCAAAGAAGTAAATAAAGAGATAGTCCATATACATGGATGGGAAAATTTACTATTATCAAGACATCACTTCTTCCCAGATTAGTCTATATATTCACTGCAATCCCAGTTAAACTTCTAGAAAGAATAGTCAGCACAATATTGTGGGAGAAGAACAAACTCAGAAAACTGACATTACTTGACTTCAAGACTTACCATAGAGATACAATAACCAAAACAGTTATGGTGCTAGGGAAAGAACAGACACACACATCAGTGGAGCAGAACAGTGAGCCCAGAAACAGACCCACATACAGTCAACTAGCTTCTAACAAGAGAACAAAAACAACTCAACAGAGAAAGACAGTCACATCAATAAACGGTGCTGAAACAACAGGACATCCAAATGCAAAAAAAAGAAAAGAAAGCTTGACAGATCTTAAACGTTTTACAAAAATTAACACAGGATGAATCGTAAGACTAAATGTAAAATGCAAAACTATAAAACTCCTAGAAGATAACATAAGACAACCACAGGGTGGCCATGAGTTTGCTGACTTTTTAGATACAGCAACAAAAGAACAATTTGTAAAAGAAAAGTGCTAAGTTCGACTTCATCAAAATTAAAAACTTAAGTTCTGTGAAAGACATCATTCAGAGAATGAAACAGTAAGCCACAGAGTTGGAGAAATTATTTGCAACAAATATCTGATAAAGGACCTGAATCCAAAACGTACAAAGAACTCTTAAAACTCGACAATTAGAAAACAACTCAATTAAAAATTGGCAGAAGATCTGAAAATACAGCTTTTCAAAGACATAAAGATGGCAAAATAAGTATATGAATAAACCCTCAACATCATAGGGCATTAGGGAATTACAAATTAAAATAATGACTCACCACTACCTATTAGAATGGCTAAAATTCAAAACACTAACACCAAATGCTAGCAAGGATGCAAAGCAACATTCATGGCTGGTAGGAATGAAAAATTAATTGTACAATCACTCTTACAGAACTAAACATACTCATACAAAACTAAACACACTTACCACACAATCCAACAACTGTGCTTATTGGTTGAAAATTTATGTTGATGCAAAAAACGTTTATAGCAGCTTTATTAATAACTGTCAAAACTTGGAAATAACCAAGATGTCCTTCAGTGGGTGAACGGACAAACAACTGTACCACATCTATACAACAGAATATTATTCAGTGACAAAATAGGCTACTAAGTCATGAAGAGACTTCAAGGAACCGTAAAAGCATATTGCCAAGAGAAAGAAGCCAATCTAAAAAAGGATATATACTGTATGATTCCAACTATACAACATTCTGGAAAAGGCAAAGCAATGGAGACAGCAAAAATATCAACAGTTGCCAGGGGTTGGGCAGGGAGAGCAGGAGGTGGGCACACATGATTTCAAGGGCAACTTAAACTATTCTGTATGATACAGTAGCAGTGGAAAATGTCATTATACATGGTGTAAACCCACTGGACCTATAACACGAAAGTAAATCTTACTGTAAACTATGCACTTTAGTTAATAATAATGTATCAATATTGACATCAATTGTAATAAATGTACCACACTAATGCAAAATGTTAATAATATACTGGGGATGGGGAACATATGGGGGTATTTGGGAATGCTTGCTCCCTATCTTTTGCTCATTTTTCTTTAAACCTAAAACTGTTCTACAAAATAAAGCCTATTAATTAAAAGACAACAAGAAAACAGTGATGGTGATAAAAATTACAGCTGCTTTTCCAGATATGATACCTTTACTACAATATATAAACCAACCTCCAGTACCTAATAGGCAGATAACTTTTTAAACATACATGAATTGTAAAATGGGGTCTGGATTTCTCACTTTCAAAAGGGATTTGGGATTTACAAATATGAAGGCGAGAAAGTCTAAAATAAATACTATAATGTTGTATTACATTATTATGCAGCTCAGACAGATAGATATACAGTAATAAAGATATACACCCATTTCTATAAATAGATATAGATGTGTGTTTGTAAATCTTCTGGCTCTATCTTCTGGGAGGGTCTATAAACACATCAAAAAAGTAATAAACATACCTAGTCCCCTAATCTTGTTGTTAAATACAATTATGTACTAGATGCAATCAAGGTTCCTTGAAGAAACAAATGACTTACTCGAGCAGGGAAACTACAAGATGTAAAAAGAATTTTATTTATTTTATGCCTGTGCCAAAAAGTATAGAAAGGCACAAGAATGACTGGGGACATGTCTAAAGAATACAGAACACTTACTGAAAAAGTTCACGGAGGCCAAATCTGGGACACTTTGAGCACCAAAATAAAGAAGAGTAACAGATTATAAAACATTGAGTAAAATAAAAATCTATCAGTTCATACTGATGTAGTGAACATACAACTTGGGATATTTATACGGAAAAACATTAGTATACCACCATTTGGTAATCATCATAGTAATAACCGTTTCTCACAAGAATTATTAGTGGATGCTAAAACTAGTGTAAAATATATGAAATCTAGAAAGTGCTTCTGATGAACCGATCTGCAGGGCAGCACTGGAGATGCAGACAGGGAGAAGAGACTTACGGATATCATCGGGGGAGATGAGGGAGTGAGAAAGTGGGATGAATGGAGTGAGTCACATGGAAACATATGCAATTACCACACGTAAAATAGATAGCCAATGGGAATTTTCTATATGACTCAGGGAACTCAAACGGGGCAACCTAGAGGAGTACAATGGAGTGGGAGGTGGGAGGGAGGTTCAAGAGGATGCGGGCATGTATCGACCTATGGCTGATTCATGTTGATGTACGGCAGAAATCAACACAATACTGTAAAGCAATTATCTTTCAGTTAAGATAATTTTAAAAAATAATTTAACGAGAAACTGTGTTTACATGATCTAAAAGTATCCCCCACAAGGTTGTTTATTATTTTAAAAAGAAAAACTGTATCTTTACAGAGGAGAAACCTGAAAACACTTTAACCTTTACTTTAACCAAAATATAAAGTTAAACTCTACAGCATGTTCACAGCAGCCTCACTCACAATAGCCCGAAGTGAAAAAAACCCAACAACTGTCCATCAACTGATGAATGCATTAACAATACATGGTATATTCGTACAATGGAATATTATCCGGCCATCACAAAGAATCAAGTGCAGAATCATACTACAGCGCGGACAAACCCTGAAAAAAGTATGCTAAGTGAAAGAAGCCAGATGCAAAAGGTGACATACTATACATTTCATTTACATGAAATACTGAGAATAGGTAAAACTACAGAGACAGAAACTAGATTAGTGGTTTCCAAGAGATGGAGGGAAAGGGTAGAGGAAAGTACAGGAGTTCTTTTAGGGGAGAAGGAAATATTCTGAGATTAGTGATGGCAGCATAACATTATGAATAAACAAAAAACACTGAATTGTAAACTTTAAATGGTTAAAATGGAGAATTTTATGTTACAAGACTTCTATTATTTTTTCAAAAAAAAGTCACAGGAGAACACATTTTACTGTTCTGCCAAAATGCAAACTCTGAATATAATCATGAGGAAATATAAGACACACTACTTTTTTAGTATTTCTAAGTATAGTTGAAATCTTTTTTTAAGTTGAAAAAATTGGAAAAAATACCAAATTTATAATTACAGCTGTAAGTTGTAAATGATAATGTTTTGTATGTCCCTTATGTGTTAACATACTGTGCTTTTATTATTGAGTTTTAAAGGAACACAATAATAGAGAAACCAACTTCAACAACAGGACAAAAAAAATCTGAGGTCTCTACTGTTACAGAAAAGCCTTGACACAGAAGAAAAATGAAGATGTGAGCTCCTGCTACAAGCTCTACAAACATGTACATGCAAAAAACATTATGAGACATCTCATTTAACAAGGCTAAGAAATGGGAGACCCTAATGGCCCTGGTACCCAAAATCATTACAGCAAATTTAAAGTCTCTTAGCAAAGGATAATACCAATGAATAAAACATCCTAAAATACAAAAGGAATCATTTTTGAGAAATGAGAATTTCTACAAATACAGGATGTTTTAGATAATGCTTCTGTGGTACCATATAAAAATCTCAAAAAAATCTCTGAAATGACATATACTTGAAATATGTTTTCATAATGATGTTAATCTGGTTACATGAAATGATTTCCTATAGCTTCTTAAATTTGATATAATGAGAGTTATTTTTACATTAGAGTATTCAAAACTGACTCAATGGACATGAGTTTGAGAAAACTCTGAGACAGTGATGGACAGGGAAGCTTGGCAGGCTGCAGTCCACAGGGTCACAAAGAGTCAGACACGACTGAGCGACTGAACAATTCAAAGCTACTTTATTGAACTATCAAGATTTTGTGATTTCTCTAAAAATGTAACTGTCAGAGGTTTTGGAAAAGTGATACAAGACAATTTCACAAATATGTTATTCGTTAACAGTATTCTACTAAAGACTGATGAACGTGCTATTGGTGCTGCTTATCCTTGACATTTCTTTGCATAATGAGTGTCTGAAATATACTCCTCTGTCCATGGAATTCTCCAGGCCAGAACACTGGAGTGGGTAGCCATTCCCTTCTCCAAGGGGAATACTTTCCAACCCAGGGATCGAACCCAGGTCTCCCACATTGCAGGTGGATTCTTTACCCTCTGAGCCACCAGGGAAGCCCACTATATTTATAGTATATATAAATATACTACAGTATATTTATAGGATAGTAGATAGTATATTTGTGTACTATATTTGTATACATAATGCATTTGTTGAATACATAGCTAGAAAACTATTTCATGGGATACATATATCACATATGTGTATGAATGCATTCAAATTTAGCAGAAACTGTCAACAGGTTTTTCAGAATGCTTCCACCAGTTTATACACACTTGGATAAACAACCTTATAAATTTTAACTGTTTAGGTGGATGTGTAGTGGTATCTGAATGTTATCTTAAATTACCTTGTGGTAATTGAGGTTGAGCAGTTTCTAATATGTGTTTTGGTCATTTGGATATATTTTTGTTCAAGTTGCTTCCCCATTTTCTACTGAGTTGTCTGACATTTTCTTGTTGATTTGTAGTACTTCTCTATATACTCAGGAAAAGTGACCTTTGTTGACTTTATGTATTGCCAGGATCTCCTACAGTGCAGTCTGCCTTTTCAGTTTCTTAGTGATATTTTTACACATATATAGTTCAGTTTATCGTTTTTCCTTTATTGAGAACACTGTTTACATTCTATTTTTAAAGTCTTTCTTTGCCAATAAAAACAAAGACATTTGTCTGTTATCTTCTACAATATATATTATTTTATATTCTACACCTAGATTTACATTGATCTGAAAAAATTTTTGTGTATGAGATGTAAAACAGGGCCCCAGATTCATTTATTTCAATTGTGTAACCATTGACCCAGAATCATTTATTGAAAAAACAACTGTCTAGTGCCAACTGTGTTATAATCTGTGTCTGTACTTAGTCGCTTAGTCGTGTCTGACTCTTTGTGACCTTTTGGACTGTAGCCCTCCAAGTCCCTCTGTCCATGGGGTTTTTAAGGCAAAAATACTGGAGTGGGTCACCGTTTCCTCCTCCAGCGGATCTTCCCGACCCAGGGATTGGAACCCACGCCTCCAGCATCTCCTGCATTGCAGGAAGATTCTTTACCCACTGAGCCATCAGGAAAGACCCATGATATAAAGTTCCGATAAATGTGTAGGTCTATCTGGGGAATTTCTATTTGCTACAATGGTTTATGTCCCTATCTTTGCAGCAATACTTAA
This sequence comes from Okapia johnstoni, assembly GCA_024291935.2. Taxonomy (NCBI): domain Eukaryota; kingdom Metazoa; phylum Chordata; class Mammalia; order Artiodactyla; family Giraffidae; genus Okapia; species Okapia johnstoni. The sequence goes on along the minus strand of CM044318.1, from coordinate 72,943,183 downwards.
TTACTGTAGCTTCACATTCATGAGATCCAGAAGAGAAGACTTTCAGCTTTGTTCTTCTAAAAGCTAATTTTAGCTATGATTGATCCTTCAAATTTCATATAAATTTTAAAATAGGCATGTCAGTTTCTAAAAGAAAATATGACTTTCTATGATTTGTGTTTTGGAATTACATTAAACCTAAAGATCAATTAGAACAGAATAGACATCTCTACAATACTGAGTATTTCAATTAATTATCGTAATACATTGGGTTGACCAAAAAGTTCACTGGGGTTTTTCTGTAGCATCTTATGGAAAAGCCCAAACGAACTTTTTGGCCAATCCTGTTTCTTCCATTTATTTAGGCCTTCAATTTCCCACAAGGTTTTTTAGTTTTCTATGTAAAGATCCTGCATATATGTCATGACATTTACCTCTCAGGTTTCTGACATCCTGATCTTATATTAATTTTAAATTATCATTTTCCAATTGTTCCTGGTATATAGAATTATATTTTCCTTATATTGACCTTATATCAAGCAAACTATTACCTATGTATCTTTTATATTCTGTTATTCTCTTTTACTTTAATTGTATTATTGCACTGTCTGGATATTCCAATACAAAGGTAAATAGAAACAGTGATAGTAGCCACTCTTATTCATTCCTAACTTTAAAGGGAAATTTTTCAACATTACACTCTAATGTTTGCAATAAAGTTTTTCTTGTACTACATGAATAGTTTACTTCTATTCCTACTGCATTAGAGGTTTTTCATGAATGTAAGTTAAATTTTATCTAAACATCCTATGCATTGTTTGAGAAAAATATATGCCTTTCTTTATTCTTTTAATGTGTTAATTATTCTTTTATGAAATTTTATTTAATCTTTTATTCTTAAAGTGAATCCAAATAATGTATAATTGTTTCCATAAATTGCTGGATTCACCTGATTTTTGTATCTATTTTAATGAAGAAAGATAACACTATACTTTCCTTAGCTGTAATATCTTTTTCCTATTTTTGTCTCAAGGTTTTCCTACCCCATAAAATTGCAAAATAATTATTTCTGTTCTCTGAAAGTTTGTGAATGTCTGGTGTTATTTCTTAAATACATACTTCTTAACTGTCTGGGCACATTCACAGATAAAGTTATCTGGGCCTGGAGAGTTTTGGGTTTTATTTTGTCTTGCTTTGTGTTTGTTTCTTTAAGGGAAGAGGATTTCAAGCATAGACTCTATTTCTTTGTTATAAGATTATTCCCAATTTTCTGTCTCTTCATGTGTCAATTCTAGTAAGTTTCATTTTTCTAGATATTTGACATGGCTCGTTTAATTTTTTAAAAGTTACTCTCATACAGTTGCTTATCATGTTCATTTATTATCACTTAATGTCTGTAATGTCCATAGTGCCCATTTTCATTCTGAAAATTGGTTATTTGAGTACACAGCCATCCCTCAGTATTTGTGGGAAATTGGATCCAGTAGGCTCACCAATACCAAAATCCACAGATACTCAAGACCCTTACACAAAATGACATATAACCTATACACATCCTCCTGTATAATCTAAGTCATTTCTAGATTACTTATAACACCTAATACAATGTAAATGCTACGTAAACTGCTATAAACGCATGTAAATGCTATGCAAGTAGCTGCTGGTGCATGACAAATTCAAGTTCTGTTTGCTATTTTGAAGTTTTTTTTTAATGTCTTCAATCCATGACTGGTTGAAGCCATACATATAGAAGATCAACTGTGATCTCTGTTTCTAAATCTGGGTGGGGATCTATCTCCACAAACAACCAACTTTGCTGCTGATTTTTGGTGGCTATATCTTTATCACATGTTTTTCTATTTCACACTAATTTGTGCTCTATCTCTTGTCTTTCCTCTACCTTTATTCATTTTATTCTTTCTTTGAGATTAATCTGCTGCTTATTTTCTGACTTCCTGAGGTTAAGCTTAGACCACTGATTTTCAGGCTTTTTAAAATATTTTCCAATAAATGCATTTAAAGTTATAAATGTCTTTATTGACAGCATCATAATCATCTTATCCTATTATTCAGTACAAATCTTTTCTAATTTTCTGCATAATTTAATTAATCAATTTTAAGGAGTTTATTAATTACAGACATCCTGGAGCTTTTTTCTAGTTACTTTTTATTTATTTCACTGTGGTTAATTACTTCATATGATTTTACTCTTTAAATTTCTTTAGACTTGCATTAAAACCCAGATACCAACATTCTTTTGTTTCGTGATTGCATAATATGTACCTTTCTTCCACCCTTTACTTTCAATTGCTCTAAATACCTTTATATTTTTTGTATATTTTCTAAGAAGCATATGGCTAGGCTTTAATTTTTATACCAAGTCTAAAAATCTTTAGCTTTTGATTGGGATATTTAGCCTCTTACATTTAGTGTAACTGGAATATTTATTTCCTCACTTTTAGTGTAATTATGACATATTTGGAGTTATTTAAACCATCTTCCTGAGGGGGGTTCAGGATGGGGAACACATGTAAACCCGTGGCTGATTCATGTCAATGTTTGGCAAAAACCACTACAATACTGTAAAGTAATTAGCCCCCAACTAAAATAAATAAATTTATTAAAAAATAAAATTAAATAAAATAAAAAATAATAAAAAATAAAAATAAAAGTTCAGCCAGTAAAAAAAAAAAAAAACCCATCTTCCTTTATATTTGTCCCAATTTTACTTTACTTTGTTCCCTTTCCATTCCTTTCTTGTTTTCTTCCAAATGCACTGAGTAGTCTTCTCATTTTTCCCTCTATTCACTTGATGGACATACAGGGCTTTTTTATAATTACCATTATACTATTTTACAATAAATAATCACTTAGATTTACCCTTTCCATTTCTCTATTCCCTCCAGTATCCAGGATTATTTTTCTTCTACTTCAATAGAATTTTCTTTCTTTATTCAGTATTTTCTGTATTACAGGTCTGCTATCATCAAATTCAATTCTTGTTTTTCTGAAAAGTCTATTCTTTGCTTTTGTTTTTTAAGGGTTTTTCACTGGGTAACTTTGGACAGATGATTATCTTCCTTCAGCCATTTGAAGACACCATGTCTTCTAGATTCCATTTTTTCAGTTAAAAAAATATCAGTTGTCAGTCTTAGTGTTGCTCCTTTAAAGCGAATATGCCTTTTCCCCCTCTGGTGGCTTTTCTCAATCTATTTGGGTTTTCATCAGTTTTACAATGATATTTCTAAGCGTATGTGTCTTTGTACTCACCCCTTCATGCTCATGGAATTTCCTCAATTTGTCGGTGGACATCTTTTGTCACTTTTGAAAATTCTCAGGCATTTGAGACTTCAAATAATGCTCTACATTATTTTCTCAGTCCTCTTCTGGACTTCAATTACATGCATGTTACAATATTTCTACATGTCCCTTATATTTCTTTCCCTCTTTTATTTTTCATTCTTTCTCTATTTCAATATAACTCTCCTTCTGTTTCATTAACCTCCCCCTCAGCTATGTCTAACCTGCTGTTAAACATATCCAAAGAATTTGTAAATAATCAATTTTCCAATTCTATAATTTCTAGTTGATTATTTTGTAATCAAGTTAGTTAGTATAAGTTTCCAGCTGTCTGCCAATATTTTCCTACCTTTAGTTCCTCAATCATAAAATCCTAATTATTTTAGTTTCTTTATGAAACCACCATTATCCTATTGGTATATTTCAAATGGCTGGGTTATTTTCATGGCTTTTCTTTTTCTAAGACTTATTATTTTTTGTTTTGCAACATATATTGTATATGAACTAATTTGAGCCTCTGTATGATACTGTTTTACTCAAGAGAGGATTTCCTTTTGCTCTGTCACCAATGTAGGCAATGAAGATCACCATAATCCAATCAAAGACCTTGATGTTTCAAAGATAAGCTTATCCTCACTCTTAGGTTTAGAACCTCAGGGACCAGACTACGTCATTAAGTGTGTAATAAGACCTCTCTTCCTTGGCACACCTAGAAATACAATTTGGTCCTCCATATTGATTGACAAAAGTTCTGCTCAGTTTCTCAGGAAGTTTTCAGGATTCACAAGTGTCTCAAGAACAACAGTTGTACAAAATGCCAGTCATATCTCCTTTGTCATTTACCTCTCCTAAATCTTGACCAACATATCTTACTGTCTTTATAGTCCTCTCATGCCTTAAAAAGAGGTAATTTCTAATTTTTCTAAGTAGAAATTATAGTCCAGAATAATCAACTTCACCACTGAAAAATAATTTCTCCAAATACACATTTTCTAAAAGTTCAGCAAAGTAGCTTATTTACTAAAATATAATACTGCATTTTATTCAAACTAAAAAAAAAAAATTTAAATTAGCAAAGCTACTCAAAGGAAAAGTCTTCATTTTCTTTAATTCTGTCTTCCTTTTTTTTCAAGTAAAGTAAAAATTAGAATATATGTGTGAAAGTGAAGGGGACAGAACAAATCACAATTCAGTGGAAAACTGTATTTCATTTAAACATATAGTTAACACCATGTAAGTTTAAAAGAATGTTTAGTATCTTAGAACAAAAAACTGGTCACTTTCCAGATCTTAGAAAAGAAAATGAGTACAACAAAAAGAAGATAAGAAAAGAGTGAACATATGCTTCACTTTGCTGTACACTTAAAACTAACACACCACTGTAAATCAATTATACTTCAACAAAAATTTTTAAAAAGAAATAATTGCTGAAATTTTTCCAAATATAATAAAAACTTTAAATAAAAAATAGCATATTGGTCAATAAAACTCATATACATAGAAAAAATCAATAAATGAAAAATTAATATTTTAAACATAAAGAAAAAATTATGGCTGTGAATAAGCAATTCACTAAACAGAAAACACAAGTGCAAATGAACACATAAAAATATGCTTATTCACTACATCAATCAGGATATGCACATTAAAATATCAGTAGGATACCATTCACATCCATTGCACTGAAGAAAGGAAAATATCCTCATAATTATCAAGTACTGGGGGGACTATGAAGAAACCAGAGCACTCATACCCTGCTGGAGGAAGCAGGACATCATCACAGTGACGCAAAAAGCAATTAGGCTTGCTAAATGTGTCCTAAAGTTGAGGATGTGAATATCCTCATATACAGCAATTTCACTTTTAGATATGCACCCTTGATAAAATCTTATGTAAAATGACTGGTTCAAGATGTACACTGTAGTATTATTTATAACAACAGTAAAATAAAATTTACCTAAATGTCACAGCTTTGTATTTCACAGGAAATTAGATGATGAAACTGAAGAAATGCTTTTAAAATTTACAACTGACAATAAAATATGAGTGTAAAGAAGAACAAATCCCAGTACAGATAACGTCAAAGATACATTGGTAGGAAAACTGCTCTTCTGAACTGCACACAGTATCAGCACTTATGAGTGATTTATACAGAACAAGACTATCTACAGGCCTGGAAAACACTGTAAAGTCGATCGTTTGCAGTGAAGATGGCTACATAGAAAATGCATTGTGTAGTGCCTTTGCTACATAATAGAATATCATTAGTTGAAATACAGATGGGAAAAAGTCAAGAATACCTCCTTGAAAATATTTAATAAACACCACTATTATAAAAATATGAAATAGAACAGTGTCCAATTTTCCCATCATACTTCAGCCCAATCTACTCACCAAGTCTTTGGGTTAACTTCATACTTATAAAGGTCATCTACCAGCCCATATTTGTTGCCTGGTAACGCTTTATAGCCTCCATGAACATAAATGGACTTTGTTATTTCATCAAACACACTGGTATGGCCATATCCCCCTTGAACAATAGCTCCTTTAGTTTCCGGAACGAGCCAAGTGTTTGATGCTATAAGAGAAAGAAGATAAAATGTGAAGTTAAATAGTATTTAAAAAAAATTAATATACCACCAAACTACCAACGAGGTCATTCTAATACCACATTTTATGAGTAAAGTATATCTAATAATAATTTAATTTTTAAAAAAATTATTAAATATGTGCTAGTTACTATGTTGGGTGCTAAAGACCAAAGGTGAGTAAAACTGGTCTCTTTGTAGATTTTAATTAAACTTTGAAATATTGAAAATATCTAATTTTTGTATGTGCGAGAAAAAACTAAACCTTATTCTCACATATATTTCTGTATCTGTAAATAAACCTGAAAAAAGAAAGATTTAATAAAAGTTTATGAGAGGTTATTATGTTCCAGGCTGAGCTAGTCACTGACATTACAATGACTAAAAAGATAAGACTCTTGTCTTAACAATTTTTAGCACTGTGCTAGTCTTTTATCTCTTGGTTATGAGTCTCACTATCCCGTCTAAGAGTCCTTTGTACTACTGATAAAAACCTAAAAATTAAATTTCCAAGACTCATTTGACAGTTGTGTTACCATCAGTTTCCAGCAATGAAAGTACTTGGAAGAGAACAGAAGGCAAATGGAAGAAAGACATTCGACTTTCTTTCTTCTCTAGCAGTAGGAACAGGTAGGTGACCACTGGGCAATGGCAGTGGTGGTTTTACAGCAACAGCAGCAGGCGCAGCACCTGCTCAGTGGCAGAAGTGGCATCTACAGTAAGCAGCTCAATTACAAACATGGTCCTAAGTTCCAGCCTGGGTATGCAGCAGCTCCAGATTTCTGACTAATTCCCTCATTTTGTTGTCTCTAGTATATTGTAATTAACTCCCTATTTTAAGTCCCATTCTACTTGATACATCTAGATGGGACTCTCATTTCTATAGCAAATTCACTGAAACAAGTTCTAATCATATGCAAGGCATATGTTTTTAAGAATGTGCAAATGAAAAAATACATATCTTTTGGTCTTAAAGGAATTTAGATTGTAAAGAGCAACCATACAGAAATCTGTTATTAGTCTTTAAATATCCATTAATTCCCTAAACTTTTTCTCTTTTTAAAGATGATGCTTAAAAATTCTTCACAGTCACACAATTTTAAGGTAGTAAAGAATATGATACTTCATCAGTCATAAAAGTAGTCATAAAGGAAGTATCAGAAAGGATTTGTTAAAGTCAACTATACTCAAAGAAAACTAAACATATTTAAAGAAATTTCAGAGTATTCTTGTAACTAATGAGAATTCCTTTGATATTCTTCAACCACTCATTAAAGCTATATATGTATATGTATGTGTATATATATATATATATATATATCTGTGTGTATATATATAGCCAAACTAAAAGTTTTCATGTTTTCATATTCTCTTTTTAATAAAAAAAGATAAAACTACTTCTTACTGAAAAACATTATGGCAATAAAGAGGTATATAATGCAACAGTGAATGTTACCTTCTCCCCTAGCCCACTATCTAGAGGTATTTTTCACAAATTGTTATGTTCAGAATATTTTGAAACGACAGTTCTGAATATTGTATTACAATAGACAGGACAAATATATATGACTTACACATACATACATACCTACAAACATTTGTACCAAAAAATCATGCTATTTTACGCCTATATTTTCACTCAACAAAACATCTGGGGCATCTTTTCCCATTCTACTTATCACTTTCACTTTCACTAGCTAAATTCTATTGTGCTGATGGTAACTTAAATAATCCTACATCATGACTCACTCGAGTTTCAGTTTGTTCTTAAAAACAATGATGCAATAAGCAACCTGGCAATCAGCTATAGCATCATTACCTACAGAGTACATATTATGTCTCAGGGAGTATCTCACTAGTTCATTTGATAATATGAAACCTTTGGAAGTTTCCTATTGCTATTCTTTCTTTACAACTAAGGAAATTTAGAGTTAAAAAAATTAACACACTAAATGTTTAAAAGTTGGTGTAGACTAATTTCTCCCTCTCCTTCCCACTAACAAACCCAGTAAACAGTCCCAAAGACAACCACAGGAGAAATATGAAAGGTGTAAGGAGGAACTCTGACTCGTAGGGCCTCCACGACTATAGGATGGATATTTCATTACCTCCGACTCAACAAAAGAAGGCTAGTCAGCCCAGCATTTCTCAATCCATAACCCAGCAATAAAAACCAACTCAGGTAGGCTTATTCCTCCCGCAAATTGAAGAGGAACCCCCATGGATAACCCCAGATGACACTGGGAGCACCAGCAAGAGGGATTCACCAAACACTGTTTGCAGACAGGGGAGGAGTTCCACTTTCCCTAAAGGCCTGAGATTGGAAAAGGAGATCCCACCACAAGATCTTAATGCTAAACCTAAACAGAGTGACTAACCTACTATAGAAGATTTAAGTAAGACTCAAAGACTCCCAATATAAAAGCCAAAATGTCCAAGATATTAAACAAATTAAAAAAAAAATCACTTGTCATGTTGGGAACCAGATCAGTCAAGTGACACTAACTCTGAGATGTTGAAACCATCTGACAAGAATTTTAAAGCAGCCATGATACAAGCAACTACAAGTTCTCCTGAAACAACAAATCTCAGCCAAAAAAATGGGGGAGGAGATGAAGGAAAGAAGGAAGGGAGGGAGGGAAGGAGTGAGAAGGAAGGAAGAAAGGAAAATACAGCAACAAATACCAGTTAACTGGACAGACTCAGCAGTAGAGATGACAGAGGATAGAATCAGTAAACTTGAAGATAGAGCAGTAAAATTTACTCAATCTGAACACCAGAGAAAATTAACTAAAAAAAAAAGTCTAAGAAACTTTTGGGACAATAACAATTGGTCCAACATTTGTACCACTGGAATCCCACAAGAAGAGAAAAAAGGGAACAGAGCTGAAAGAGCTATTTTTAAAAATGGTGGCTGAAAACATCCAAACTGTGTATAAGACATAAACATACAGGCTTCCCTGGCAGTTGAGCAGTTAAGACTCAGCACTTCAATGTTTCCACTGCAGGTGGTGTGGGTTCAATTTCTGGTCGGGGAACTAAGATCACACATGCCGTGCGGCACAGTTAAAAAAATTTTTTTAGTTAAAAAAACTAAACTAAAAGACTTTGACATCTGTGGCCCTCTCCTTCAAGAATGGCTTAAGAAAATTCTTCAGACAAATGAAATGATGAAAGAATACTGGAACATCAGGAAAGAACAACAAATAAAGCAGACATGTGACTACACACAATCAACTCTCCTCCTCTTTGAGGCTTACAAACGATATCTGATGAAGGAAACAGAAACTATAACATCATCTGACACTCACGACAATGATATTTAAAGTGGGGAAAGTGAGGGAGGTAAATGAAAGGGAAGTTTCCACGTTTCATTTGATGTGGTAAGATGTTGACACTAGCAGACAGACAAGTCACTTATGTATTTTTTAACACCCAGAGCAATCCCTAAGAAAACTATACAGAGAAACACACTCACAAACACGATAAATAAATCAAGACTGAATTCTAAAGCTTGTTAAGTTAACCCATGAGAAACCAGTGAAGAGAAACAGAGGCACAAGCAACAGGAAACAAACAAAAATCATAAAACAGCAGACTTGGGCACTAACATATCCAAGTTACCTTAAATTGAATGATCCATTTACGACATTCTTAAAATTGTAAGATTACATAAAGAACAGATCGGAGATTGCCAAGGGTTAGGGTGGGTACGGGAAAGGAACAAGGGTATTAGGAAGATGCCGTTGTTGTTTAGTCACTCAGCTCTATCTCACTCTTTTGCGACCCCAAGGACTGCAGCCCGCCAGGCTCCTCTGTCCATGGGATTCTCCAGACAAGAACACTGCAGTGGGTGGCCATTTCCTCCTCCAGGGAATCTTCCCCACCCAGGAATCAAACCCGCATTTCCTGGTCTGCAGGAGGTTTCTTTAGCACTGAACCGTAAAGGAAGTAGGTGTGGTCTAAAAAAGATAATGTGAAGGATGGTTGTATTGACAGACACTGCAGTGGTAGATACATGAGACAACACGGAATAAAACTGCCCAGAACTAAATACACACACACAGCTACACATGCTACATACACACACATGCAAATGAGTTCTAAGGAAACTGGAGAAATCTGAACATCAGTGGATTGTACCAATGTTAATATCCAGGTTGTGATTCTGTACTATATTTTTGCAAGATGTTTACCACCAAGGAAAACTGCAAAAAGGATATACAGGATCGCTCTGTTACTTCTTACAAGTGTATGTGAATTTACAATTTTCTCAAATTAAAATTTAAATGGAAAAAAACATATCCACCCTACTAGCAATGGAAAGTTCATCATGAAATACACTATTGCACTCAACTACTCATTAAATATTTCAAAAAACTAAAAGTGTAAGAGCTATGACACAGGTATGACACCAAAGTGAGTTAATAAATACCCCTGCAGAATCTCTCAAGGTTTAGTCACCAGCAGTTCAAATGAGAAACGGTGATATGGTAGTTTCAGATGAAAAATTAAGAAAATAATTTTGTTCAGATATAGGTGATTAACTTGAAATGTAAAATTAATTATGATTACATTCTCATTTTATTGTTATTATTTTTGCATTTGGAAATGTGCACATAGTACAAGGATTCATTTTATCTCAATAAACATTTAAAGTAACAAAATATCAGTCATTTCAGGAAAAGTATTTTCTTATGATTGATATGTTGTTTACATATGCATGAATTTTGTTTTTAATTCTGTAATGTGCTCTATCACATTCTCAATTTATTAAAAATGAAACACTGATTCATTAAAGAGAAGAGAGAGACAATAAATACAAAAGTACATGAAACAACAGAATAATTTTGCAAAAGTAAAAAGCAAAAATGACTTATATACACCAGGAGTTCTTTATCAGTCTATGAAGGAAATATTTAGATAGCATTTAACAACCTGCCATAAACAACTTTTAAAAAGCAGAAGAAAATATTAAAAATGATACCGGATAACAAGCAGCACAGAATTATCATTTTAAAGAAAAGAGAAACAAGGTGAGCCCTGTGATTGCTGAAACATGCTGACGGGAAATTTCTCACCATTGAGCAAGAAGGGGGATTTGATTGCAAACAGATTCTGGAGATCTTAACCAGGTTGAGAAAACAAAGATCGGCACTTGAAAAGAACAGTCCTACAAGCTAGAGTTCATAGGAAATAATACCAGATATGTGGTTTCTACAGAGTGGATGCTCAAGAGATTGGCGGGAATGTTCCAAGTTTTTGCTGTGTACTGATCTGCATGTGCATAACAGAAAACTACTTAAAGTCATGGAAAGAAGCACCGGAAACTAGTAGACTGAACAACTCCTGGATCTCACACAGGGCTGGGAACAATCTGAGCTCCCATCAGCCACAGAAGATAGACCTCATACTATAGGAGGCATTAGGTAGAGTCCTGAAAAGGAAATGTAATTTTGGATGTAAAGGAATGAAATACTGGATTACACTAGCCATAAACTAAAAGTTACTTTGGATTCACTCTAACAGACCTCAGAAGCAATCTCCCAAAATATTTACACTTGAAGCTTAACCCTATGTTAGTACAAAGTCCAACATTCTTTAAAGGAATACAGCGAGGTCCCCAGCAGCCATAAGAGTAAAAACATACAATATTCAAATGCATTAAAAAAATTAACAAGCATAGAGGCCAGAGAAAATATGATCCATAACAAGAAGAAAAACCAATCAACAGAGACACAGGAATAATAAAGAAGATAGAATTAAAAGAAGAGAACGCTTCAAAAGCTACTGTAAATCCACTGAAATACGTTCAATAGTGTTAGAGAAAATATGAACATGAGATTTTAAAAAAGACTCAAAAAAAATCCCTGGAAATGAAAAATACACTGAATGGAATTGACACCAGAGTAAACACTATGGGAAAAAAGAACAATTAATGTAAAATACGAAAATAGAAACTATTCAAAATGAAGCACACAAACAAACAAAAACAATGAAAAACAATTAACAGAATATCAGGGACCTGTGTAACAACATCAAGTAGCCTAATCTAATGTGATATGAGTTTCAGAAGTATGCCAGCGGCAGACAGAAATAATGACATCTTTACAGATCCATAAAACCACGAAGATCAATGATATAAAACAGGACAAAATAAAGAAACAAACCCACGCCAAGGAATAGCATGAAGGGATAAAGATGAACAAGCAGAAGAGCAAACAATGAGAATGCCAGTGGACTCTCAATAGAAACCAAGGAAGGGGGAAGACAAGGAAGTTACACTTTTAAATTAATGAGAAGAGGGGAAAGCCATTCACCCACCACTCGATACTAAAAAGTAGCTATCAAAGTAGAAATCTATCCCACAAAATATTTTCCAAAAGCGAAAGTGAGTAAAGCCTTTTTTGGACAAAGGAAAAAAATGAAGAGAGGATATATCATTGAAGCCTTGCTCTATCAAAAATAACCCAAAAAGTTCTTTAAGCTGAATAAAAATTACACTTGAAACTAGACAGAATCTGGATTTGTATAGATGAATGAGGAGGATAAGAAATGGTTGATATATAAGTAAATACTCAAGGTGTCATTTCTCATTTTCTCTCCTAGTAAATGATGATTAACTGTCCAAACTAAAAATTGTAACAATGTATTATGCTCTTCATAACATACGAGATATGATATAAGCAAAAAGGAAAAAGAGGGAAATGTAGGAATACTATTCTGAGTTTCTGACATTATATTTGAAGTGGTAGAATATTACTAGAAAGTAGAATCTGATAAGCTAATATATATATTATAAACCCTAGAGTAACCTTTATAAAAATAAAATTTTAAAGTATAGTTAACAAATTTATAGTCCTACAGATTCAAGGAGCTGAGAAAAACCACAAACAGGATAAATTTTGTGAAATCCACACCACAATGCAACTGCTGAAAACTAAAGCACAGAAAACATCTCAGAAGCAGCTACAGAAAAATAAAAAAATACCTATAGGGGAACAACAGCTCAAATGCCACAGACTTTATCCTAAGAAACTATGAAGGACAGAAGGAAGTAGCCTTGTTCATTCACCAAGTCCTTTTTGATTCTGTGACCCCATGTACTGCAGCATGTCAGGTTTCCCTATCCTTCACTATCTCCTTGAGTTTGCTCCAACTCATGTCCATTGAGTCAGTGATGCCATCCATCTTATCCTCTGTCGCTTCCTTCTCCTCCTGCCCTCAGTCTTTCCTAGCATCAGGGTCTTTTCCAGTATTAGAGCTTCAGTTCAGCATCAGTCCTTCCAAAGAATATTCTGGGTTGATTTCCTTTAGGATTGACTGGTTTGATTTCCTTGCTGTCCAAGGGGTTCCCAAAGTCTTCTCCTGCATCACAATTCGAAAGCATCAGTTCTTCAGGGATCAGCCTTCTTTACGGGCCAACCCTCACATCCATACATGACTACAGGAAAAACCATAGCTTTTAGCTATATGGACCTCAGTCAGTGAAGTGATGTCTCTGCTTTTCAATATGCTACGTAGGTTTGTCATAGCTTTTCTTCCAAGGAGCAAGCAGGTTTTAATTTCGTGGCTGAGTCACTGTCAGCAGTGATTTTGGAGCCCAAGAAAATAAAATCTGTCACTGTTAACTTTTTCATCTATTTGCCATGATGTGATGGGACCAGATGCCATGATTTTCATTTTTTGAATGTTGAGTTTTAAGCCAGCTTTTTCACTCTCCACTTTCAGCTTTATCAAGAAGCTCTTTAGTTCCTCTTCACTTTCTGCCATAAGGGTGGTATCATCTGCATATGTAGGTTACAGATATTTCTCCCAGCAATCCTGATTTCAGTTTGTGATTCATCCAGCCAGGCATTTTGCATGATGTTCTCTGCATATAAGTTAAAAAAGCAGTGTGACAATATCTCCTTTGATGTACTCCTTTCCAAATTTGGAATCAGTCCGTTGTTCCATGTCCAGTACTAACGGTTGCTTCTTGTCCTGCATACAGGTTTCTCAGGAGGCAGGTAAGGTCATTGGGTATTCCCAACTCTTTAATAATTTTCCACAGTTTGTTGCGATCCACACAATCAAAGGCCTCAGTGCAGTCAATGAAGCAAAAGTAGATGCTTTTTTGGAATTCTCTTGCTTTTTCTATGATCCAGCATAGGTTGGATCATATGTCATTCCTATGATCAGCATATGTTGGCAATTTGATCTCTAGTTCCTCTGCCTTTTCTAAATCCAGCTTGAACATCTGGAAGGTCTTGGTTCACAAACTGCTGAAGCCTAGCTTAAAGGATTTTGAACATTACCTTGCTGGCATGTGAAAAGAGTGCAATTGTGTGGTAGTTTGAATATTCTCTGGCATAGCCCTTTCTTGGGATGGGAATGAAAAATGACCTTTTCCAGTCCTGTGGCCACTGCTGAGTTTTCCAGATTTGCTAACATACTGAGTGCAGCACTTTAACAGCATCATATTTTAGGATTCGAAATAGAGCCTATGTACTACAAGAGAGGCCACCAAACTGAGAAGCCTACACACCACAACTAGAAAGTGGTCCCTGCTTTTCACAACTAGAGAAAGCCTGGGTGCAGCAAGGAAGACCCAGCACAGCCAAAAGTAAATCAATAAATGAATAAATATACAAATTTTTAAGAAAATTAATTAACTAATTTTTTAAATATTAAAAATTAAAAATAACGAGTAAAGCAAAAACCAGTAGAAGCTAACAATGAAACAGATACATCCACAATCATAACTGGAAATTTCTACACTATTCTTTCAAGAACTAAGGAAAGTACTAAACAGAGTACCAGTAAAGATACAGAAGACTTGAATCATTTTATTAACCATAATATAATTGGCATTTATAGAATACCCCAACCAACAACAGCAGAAGGTGTATCTTTTCAAATTCACATTTAACATTCACCAAGGTAGACCATATTCTGGGTCAGAAAATAAGACTCAAGAAAAAATTTAACTGTAAAATATATAGTCTCTAACAATAATAGAATTAAACCAGAAATAATGGCAAGAAAGATACCAGAAAAATCTTCATATATATATGAATCAAACAAAATACCACTAAACAACCCAGGAGCAAAAGAAAAGAACCACACACAAAAAAAAGCAGAAAACATTTTGAACTAAACAGAAACAAAAAAGAAGAAGCCTCTTTCAAAACGTATGTGACACAGCTAAAGCAGTACTTACAGCAGTCAGTCACAACAGTGGTTCCCTGAAGCATCAACTGTCATTACCTGGAAACTTTTTAAAAATGCAAATTCCCTGGCACCAATCTTGATATAATGAATAAGAAAATCAGAGTTTAGGGGATCTATTTTAACAACCTGCCAGGTGATTCCTAGGTATTAAGTTTGAGAACTACTGACTTGGAAGGAAATTCATAACACTACTTTTTTAAAAAGAAGAAGAAAGGTCTCAATCTCAATTCAATGATCTATTCTTTCACCCTAAGAAATCAGAAAAACAAGAGCAAATAAAACTCAAAGAAGAAAATAAATGTAACAAATAAAGCATTAATCAATACGATAGAAAACAGGAACCAAAAGCTGGTTATTTGAAAAAGTCCATAAAATTGATTACCCTACTAATCTCTAGTCAGACAGACCAGAAAAATAAGACACAAATATTCACATCAGGCATAAGAGGAAATATCACTACAGATTTTACAAGTATTAAAAAGAATAATAAGGGAATATAATGAATAGCTTCATGTCAGTAAGTTTAACATCTTAAATGACACAGACAAATTCCTTAAGAACCCAGACTACCAAATGTCATTCAAACAGAAATTGATAATTTGAATATCGCTAACATTTATTAAAGAAAACAAATGCCATAATCAAAGTCTTTCCTACAAAGAAAGTTTCTGGACCAATAGTTGCACTGGTAAACTCAATATTTAAGAAAGAAGAACAATATCGTAAAGTTAAAAAATAGAAAATAAACTAATTAAAAAAAAAAAAGAAAGAAGTAATACCATTTCTACACAAACTCTTACAGAAAATAGGACAAAACATTTCTCAAATCATTTTACCATTACCCAGATTATAAAAGCAGACAAAGATATTACAAGAAAAGAAAATGATAGTCTAAGATCTCTTGTGAGCATAAACATAAAAATCCTTAACAACATTTTTGCAAATCAATTATAGCAATGTATGAAAAGAATAATACATTGTGGCCAAGCAAAGTTTATCCAAAATGCAACAGTAGGTTAACATCTGAAAATCAATGTCAGTCACCATACTAAGAAATCACAAAAAAGAAATGAAAGAAAGAAAGACACAACAATCTTCTCAATAGATACAGAAAATTATTTGACAAAACTTAACATTATTCATGAAAAAGACTCAGGAAACCAGGAATAAAAGTAAATTTCCTTTATAGCTTATGGGAACTTGAATAGAATTTGTATCCAACTGGTGTGTGAAAATTGTATAAATCTTAATTATGTTGAATTGGTTCACAGTGCTTTTCAGATCTATTATATCCTTCTACTTCTCTGTATATTCATTCTATTAATTTGTGAGAGTTTGATATTGAAACTCCAACTAAAAATCTTAATTTATCTACTTAAAAAAAGTGAATTTCCTCTACCTGATAAAGGCATCCAAAAAAAACACATTGCTAATATAGTAATAGTAATTAAAAGACTGGAGCTTTCTTTACTAAAATTTTTAAAAAGGCATAAATGTCTGCTAGCACTACCTTGACTCAGTATTGTACCAGAAAACCTAGCAGTACAAAGAAAATAATAAAACGTATATACAGTGAAAAGGAAGATGAATATTTATTATCCTGAGCATATTACATGAACATCTGTGTACAAAACAAGAAAGATTCTACCTAAAAGCTACAAGAAAGTGGAGAAGACCACTAAAAGCTACAAGAAAGTAGACAAGTGAGGAAAGTGGATAAAATCACTAGACCATTCAGGTACGACCTAAATCAAATCCCTTATGACTATACAGTGGAAATGACAAATCGATTTAAGGGACTAGATCTGATAGAGTGCCTGATGAACTATGGATGGAGGTTCATGACATTGTACAGAAGACAGGGATCAAGACAATCCCCAGGAAAAAGAAATGCAAAAAAGCAAAATGGCTGTCTGAGGAGGCCTTACAAATAGCTGTGAAAAGAAGGGAAGTGAAAGGAAAGGAGAAAAGGAAAGATATACCCATTTGAATGCAGAGTTCCAAAGAATAGCAAGGAGAGATAAGAAAGCCTTCCTCAGTGATCAATGCAAAGAAATAGAGGAAAACAATAAAATGGGAAAGACTAGAGATCTCTTCTAGAAAATTAGAGATACCAAGGGAACACTTCATGCAAAGATGTGTTCAATAAAGGACAGAAATGGCAGGGACTTAACAGAAGCAGAAGATATTAAGAAGAGGTGGCGAGAATACACAGAAGAACTGTACAAAAAAGATCTTCATGACCCAGATAATCACGATGGTGTGATCACTCACCTAGAGCCAGACATCCTGGAATGTGAAGTCAAGTGGGCCTTAGGAAGCATCACTACAAACAAAGCTAGTGGAGGTGATGGAATTCCAGTTGAGCTATTTCAAATCCTGAAAGATGATGCTGTTAAAGTGCTGTACTCAATATGCCAGCAAATATGGAAAACTCAGCAGTGGCCACCGGACTGGAAAAGGTCAGTTTTCATTCCAATCCCAAAGAAAGGCAATGCCAAAGAATGCTCAAACTACCACACAATTGCATTCATCTGACACGCTAGTAAAGTAATGATTAAAATTCTCCAAGCCAGGCTTCAGCAACAAGTGAATCGTGAACTTCCAGATGTTCAAGCTGGTTTTAGAAAAGGCAGAGGAAACAGAGATCAAATTGCCAACATCTGATGGATCATTGAAAAAGCAAGAGTTCCAGAAAAAAACATCTATTTCTGCTTTATTGACTATGCCAAAGCCTTTGACTGTGTGGATCACAATAAACTATGGAAAATTCTGAAAGAGATGGGACTACCAGACCATCTGAACTGCCTCTTGAGAAACCTGTATGCAGGTCAGGAAGCAACAGCTAGAACTGGTCATGGAAAAACAGACTGGTTCCAAATCGGGAAAGGAGTATGTCAAGGCTGTATATTGTCACCCTGCTTATTTGACTTATATGCAGAGTACATCATGAGAAACGCTGGGCTGGAGGAAGCACAAGCTGGAATCAAGATTGTCAGGAGAAATACCAATAACCTCAGATATGCAGATGACACCACCCTTATAAAGAAGAACTAAAGAGCCTCTTGATGAAAGTGAAAGAAGAGAGTGAAAAAGTTGGCTTAAAGCTCAACATTCAGAAAACTAAGATCATGGCATCCGGTCCCATCACTTCATGGCAGATAGATGGGGAAACAGTGGAAACAGTGTCAGACTTTATTTTTCTGGGCTCCAAAATCACTGCAGATGATGATTGAAACCATGAAATTAAAAGACACTTCCTCCCTGGAAGGAAAGTATGATCAACCTAGACAGCATATTAAAAAGCAGAGACATTACTTTGTCAACAAAAGTCCATCTAGTCGAGGCTATGGTTTTTCCAGTGGTCATGTATGGATGTGATAGTTGGACTATAAAGAAAGCTGAGCGCCAAAGAATTGATGCTTTTGAACTGTGGTGTTGGAGAAGACTCTTGAGAGTCTCTTAGACTGCAAGGGGATCCAACCAGTCCATCCTAAAGGAGATTAGTCCTGGGTTTTCATTGGTAGGACTGATGTTGAAGCTGAAACTCCAATACTCTGGCCACTTGATGTGAAGAGCTGACTCATTGGAAAAGACCCTGATGCTGGGAAAGATTGAGGGCAGGAGGAGAAGGGGACGACAGAGGATGAGATGGTTGGATGGCATCACTGACTCGATGGACATGGCTTTGGGTGGACTCCGGGAGTTGGTGATGGACAGGGAGGCCTGGCGTGCTTCGGTCCACGGGGTCGCAAAGAGTCAGACACGACTGAGTGACTGAACTGAACTGAACTAAATAACCCATAAGTGAAAGAACAAATTACTATGGAATTTTAAACACACTTTGAGCTAAATAATTATTAAACCGTACATACCAAATCACGTAAGATATAACTATAGCCATGTTTACAGTGTTTATGCTCCAGCTCTAAAAGTATATATTTTTAAGAATTCAATGACGAAAACCTGAAAATAATGAATTAAGCAACAATATAAAATGGAAAAAAAGCACAACAAGTCAAAATATATTAAAAGGAGATAATAAAAATAGGAATTAAACTGATAAATGAATATATTAAAAGTCAATAACTCCAAAAATTAGTACTCTGAAAAATATTGAGATTTATAATCTTGTGGAGAATCCGACCAAGACAAAAGTAAGAAGGCCAAGGCAGCCAATATTAGGCATATAAAAGTGGATATGGCTATAACATAGGGCTTTCTAGGTGGCTCAGTAGTAAAAGTATCCACCTGCCAATACTGAAGACACAGAAGATGTGGGTTCAATCCCTGGCTTGGGAAAAATCCCCTGGAGGAGGATATGGCAACCCAGTCTGGTATTTTTGCCTGGAAAAAAATGCCATGGACAGAGAAGCCTGGGGGGGGAGCTATAGTTCATTGGGTCACAAAGAGTTGGACATGACTAAGCATACGCACACATGGCTATAAAATATTTTAAACTTCACTAAAAGCATATTATGAAGAACTTTAGATCAATAGATTGGAAAATTTTAGACAAAATGGATAAATTTTGAAAATAAAATCAAATTACCAAATCTGACAAGGAAGGAGAAAAAACTTGAGTCGTCTTATTAACTATCAGATAACTTGAATCTGTCATTTTAAAATCTTGCCAGAAAGAGAACTCCAGATCCAGATGACTTACACCAAGCATTTCCAGGAAAAGTAGTAACTGAAAAGACTTGCAGACAATGGAAAAAAGAATTATATTGCCTAGCAAAACAGAAACTGTTTCTCAAAAAGTTATCTGTAGAAGAGATTATGGCTTTACTCCAAAACCCCTAGAGGTTTGCAGTGTGATGCTCAAAAAATTTTAAAAAAAGAGTTAATTTTTAAAACCAGTAAGTATCCAATTAGTATTCAAATTTCTAATTATCTTATAAGTTTCTTTTCTTCTTTTGGAAGTTTGTTGAAATCTGTATTTAATGAGATCCACACATTGCAGTTGCCTGACATGATCTTTGAACCTCTTTAAATCTATATATTCTGCAACTCCATGTTTTTATTGCCAATAGTTTGCTCCTCAACATTCTTTGTCAGTGCCTAGGATGAAGGCATAGAAGTTGTACTTATTAAATGACCACTGACCCAGTAAAAAGGAGGAATTAATTAAATCTTTATATACAATAATTAGGAATCAAAAGAAATGATGAGCTGAAACTATTTTAACAATGTATTAATAGGTCAAGCCCTTCACTGAGAGTACAACATTCAATTGATAACTACAGGATAAAGTACTTTACTTCCCAGAAGTTACATAAAAAACAAAAATCGATGAACTACAGTAAAGAATCTGCTTGCAATGCAGGAGCCACAGGAGATGCAGGTTCAATCCCTGGGTTGGAAAGATTCCCTGGAGGAGGAAGTGGCAACCTGCTCCAGGATTCTTGCCTGGACAATCCCATGGACAGAGGAGCCCGGCGGGCTACAGTCCATGGGGTCACAAAGAGTCAGATATGACTGAACCGACTTTGCACACACGGAAGTTTTCTTCTTTGTAGGCTAGCTACAAAATCAACATAATAATATTAGTATAAAATATAAATTTAAGGTTGCAATAAAAATATTAATGGGGCTTCCCTCATAGCTCAGTTGGTGAAGAGTCTGTCTGCAATGCAGGAGACCCAGGTTCGATTCCTGGGTTGAAAAGATCCCCTGGAGAAGGAAATGGCAATCCACTCCAGTATTCTTGGGTGGAGAATCCCATGAACAGAGTAATCTGGCAGGCTACAGTCTACGGGGTCGCAAGAGTTGGACATGACTGAGCGACTAAGCAGACACACAAAAATATTAATAAAATACGTCCAAACAAGTGAAAGCAATGTTCTCATATTAGGGAACACATCATTAAGCTGATAAGGTTGAAAAGGTCAATACTGTAGTTTGTCCAGAGAGTATGATAAAGACAACAAAGGGTCAACTAAGATCATGTGTATCTTATATTTATGTAATCCTGATTTTGCCTTTTAGTAGCTATATGATCACTGGTCAGTAAGGTGAGACATCTGTGCCTCAGGTCCCTTATCTGAAAAATGGGCTAAAAAGAGCATAAATCTGCATGTTCACATTGAGGACTAAATGAGTTAATATTTGTAAAGTGTTAATACTACCACCGAGCACAGAGTAACACTTGCTGTTATTATTATTGGAAAATATTCTTTAATTCATTAATATCTGTATTAATGTAAGATGCTATCAAAAAGATGTAAGTAGAAAGCTTGTTATGTGAGGACTGAAGGAACTAAGGATGCTTATCTAAAAAATGGAAAAAAATAAGTTGAAACTAAGATATCTTGAAATATTTGTAGGGCCAATATGTAGAAAAGTGATTACCTTGCATAGGTACAGTTCTATATAGTTATGAAAATCCAAGTACGAATTATAAGAAATGCATATTTCTTCTAAATAAAAAAATTTAATACATAAAATAGTAGGATGGCTGTCTTTTAAGGGACTGATACCTCCATCAGTGAAAGAATGTTAAGCATTGAGACAAAAAGACCAGAGTCTTCTGAATCCTGAATGCACATCTATTAAAACATTTCAATATAACCAATGCATATTTTCAAATTTGTGTATAATATTTATATGGCTTATAAACAGTTTTAAAATAATATGGTTTAATAATTCCACTTATCAAAACTAAAGGGCTTTTTACTGTGGTACTTTTGGAAACATTTAGAAAAAATATAAAAACATACACCATCTTAACGGTAGTCTTTGTCACACAAACCTAGCAATTTATTAAATATTTTATTTATTACATTGCAACTATTTCACGTTATCTAATTAGTTCTCCAAGTTCTTCACAACTGAAACTACACATCAAAGTGAGTGAGTGAAAGTCACTCAGTTGTGTCCGACTCTTTGTGACCCCATGAACTGCAGCCCATCAGGCTCCTCTGTCCCTGAGATTCTCCAGGCAAGGATACTGGAGTGGGTTGCCATTTCCTTCTCCAGGGTATCTTCCCAACCCAAGAATCAAACCCAGGTCTCCTGCATTCCAGGCAGATTCTTTATTGTCTGAGCCATCAGGGAAGCCCCACACAGCAAATGCCAAACCTAATCTATGCACCATTAAAATCTGTCTTCTGTGAATCCTATGACTGGATTATTTTTAAAGGGAGATTTCAGATATTAAAAATTTCTAATTCTCACCACCTAATATTGTGTTCTGTAGGTCTATATTTCCAGGTAACCAGTGTGCTGAAAGCAATGTTCAATCTACACTTGAAATTCACCACAGAATTTTGAAAAAAGAAAAAAATGTGATGTTAAAAGTGAAGAGAAGAGAAAGCCGTATAGTATCACAATTCCTATAGAGAAAAAAAATTACCTTGCTAAGAACACCATATCTAATGGCTTTTAAATCAAAAGAAAAAATGCAAAGTAAAATGACATTATTAATGGCTTCCAAACTATACCTCCAAATCCTAATGGCATGTAATACAGTGCAGCAAAACATTAATATTATACTAACGTTGAGACTCACATGGAGAGTCTTAGAAAGTGTATAATGCACCGCTAACCTACAATGAAATAAACTTCCCTCAGGACTAACCCAGAAGAGCTTTATGACCCAACTGAGTAAAACCATGCACATAATTCCCCTTTGAGATTTATAGATTCCCTAAAATTCCTATAATTCTAAGTGCAGCAAAAAGGAGAAACTGACGTTTCCTTTACCGCCAGAGCAAGTTCACAAGTATTCCTACTCTCAGTTCAAATATACATCTTCTATAACCCAAATGCAAAAAAACACTATTTCCTCTCATCTATTTCAGCACTTTATTCAGATATGACTTCAAAGATACAAACAAGTTATAAGCACACTCGAAGGAATTTCATATACTCATTACTCAGATTCACTAATGGCTAACATTCTGCCCATTTGTTTCATCGTTTGCTCCCTCTCTCCATTTCACACATGAACATGTGAGCACGTGTGTGTGCATGGGTGTGGACACACTCACAAACACACACACACACAACAGGCATGATCATTCCTATTACGCCTAAATATTTGGTGTATATCTTAAGAACGAAGACTTTTTTTACAAAACAATATTATAGTTATCCACATCAAGGAGGTTAACATTTATATACTGTTTAATAAACACATATATTTCAATCTATGAATTCAAATTCTCCCAGTGTACAATTCAGTCTTTTATCACTTAACTGCATTCAGTTGTCATGTTTCTTTAGCCTTCTTTAATCTGGAACAATTCCCAGCCTTATCTTCTCTCTCATGACATTGACACTCTTGAGGAATAACTATTCCTCATTTGAAGTTTATACAATATGGCCTCATGATTGGATTCAGGCATTAATTCTTAGAATACTGTAAGCCAAAGGTCAGCAACCTATGTTCCATGGGCCAAATCTAGCCAGCCACTCCTTTTCATAAACAAAATGTACTGGCACACAGATATATCCATTCATTTACATACTATCCATGGCTTGCTTTCAAACTTCAATGGAAGAATTGAGTAAATCAGAGACTGTATGATCGACAAAGCCTAAAATATTTACTATGTAAGTCTTTACAGAAAAAGTTTATAGAACTCTGCTCTAAGTAATGTTTCCTTTAGCAGGTACCATATCCAGAGGCACATAATGTCCAATTTCCCATGGTTTGTAATGTTAATTTTCATCGCCTGACAAGGTTCTAATGGATTTTTACAGTACATAGTTACTATTTTTCCCCTGCACCCAATGAACAATCTGTGGGAAAGACATCTAAATATCATGAACATCACATTAAAATTCGTTCCCACCCCCATAGATTTGGCATTCATTGCTGATTCTTTCCTAAATACATTTTTACTGTGATTGTCACAAAAAAAGAAAAATGATTTTTCAACTTTAGCAATGTCAGTCAGTATTCCGTGTAGGAAAGAGGGATCCCTTCTCCTCTATTTGTGTCTGTCAGTTTGTGTAGGTTCACAAATCCCTGTGTTTTCAATGTTTCATAAATTATTCTAATTACTCTAAATTATTCTGATGGGCTTCCCTAGTAGCTCAGCTGGTAAAAAATCCGCCTGCAATGCAGGAAATCCCTCGTTCAATTCCTGGATCAGGAAGATCCACCGGAGAAGGGATAGGCTACCCACTCCAGTATTCTTGGGCTTCCCTGTGGCTCAGTTGGCAAAGAATCCACCTGCAATGCAGGAGACCTGGGTTCAATCCCTGGGTTGGGAAGATTCCCTGGAGAAGGGAATGGCTACTCACTCCAGTATTCTGGCCTGGAGAATTCCATGTATAGTCCATATATAGTCCATATATTCCACTGTATAGTCCATGGAGTTGCAAAGAGCCAGACACAACTGAGTGACTTTTACTTTCATTTTTCTTTCTGATGCTCAAATTATCCCAGATATACCAACAGAACCCCTTCAAGCTGACCTCTATGTTCTTTTGAAGTATTTTCTTTATTTAACATAACAAGATATACCAGGTTCATCTTTATATTTCCCTACCACAGCCCTAAAATCAGCCATTTCTCCAAGAAGCCCTGCTTCTTTTGGTAAAAATGTTATTAAAAACTCTATCTGGGAATATGGTTGACCAATGTGTTCATGATTACTGGGGTGTCTTCACATCTAGACCCTTTGTGAAGAATTAATAAGTATCTACCTTCTAATCATAAACTCACGCTGATACCTCCAATTTCAATCCATCTTGGTAGTATCCTTCCTTGCCTTCCCCATTTCTTATTTGTATTTCCTGTCTTCCATATCAGGAACTCTAGCTCCCAATAATATCAACACATTTACTCATTCTTTCAATCTAACCATACATCTAAAATAATTTTAGAACTGCTTTACCAAACCCTTCAAAAAACAAACCTAGAAGATTTGTTAGCAGTTCTTCCTCACATTCACACATATACTAAAGGCAAACAAACATCATTTTAAAAAGTCTCTTGGATTAGTTCTTTTTTCCCCTTTCAGCATTAACTATGGTGATTGCAGCCATGAAATTAAAAGACGCTTACTCCTTGGAAGGAAGGTTATGGCCAACCTAGACAGCATATTTAAAAGCAGAGACATTACTTTGCCAACAAAAGTCCATCTAGTCAAGGCTATGGTTTTTCCAGTGGTCATGTATGGATGTGAGAGTTGAATGGTGAAGAAAGCTGAGCGCTGTAGAATTGATGCTTTTGAACTGTAGTGTTGGAGAAGACTCTTGAGAGTCCCTTGGACTGCAAGGAGATCCAATCAATCCATCCTAAAAGAGATCAATCCTGGGTGTTCATTGGAAGGACTGATGTTGAAGCTGAAACTCCAATACTTTGGCCACCTCATGCGAAGAGTTGACTCATTGGAAAAGACCCTAATGCTGGGTAGGATTGGGAGCGGGAGGAGAAGGGGACAACAGAGGATAAGACGGTTGGATGGCATCACTGACTCGATGGACATGGGTTTGGGTACACTCCGGGAGTTGGTGATGGACAGAGAGGCCTGGCATGCTGCAATTCATGGGGTCGCAAAGAGTCAGACACGACTGAGCGACTGAACTGAACTGAACTGATACTATTCATCTGAAATACAGTTGGGCTCATTTGTTTCGGTTTGCATTACTCTAGAGTTTTGTTTTCTTTTCTTCTTTTCCTTGTTTACTTAATTTTTATATATAGATCATATATGTTTCTAATGGCAATATGCTTTTAAACGTCCAATCTATTTTTTTAAATATGAATTAAGGGAAATATATTTTCATTTGCAACCCTTTCCACAGCATTCTCTGCTGCCCCTTGTAAGTAATCAATATCACTGTTTTCTGGTATATCCTTCTGGTGTTTTTTGCTCATATAAACAGGCATAAGTATGTTTTCTGATTTCTCTTACTTCACTAATACACAAAAAGTAGTACATTATATATACTATATACTTGGTCACAACATAAATCACTGTAAATCACTCCATTTGATTTCAAAGAGTTCATCATTATTTTCTACAAGTGTATGATCACTAATGTGGATATACTAGCTTATTCATCACTTAGTTTTATCACTGAAGGAGTTTCCAAATAATGCTACAATGAATAACCTTGTGCATAAAAAAATATATATATCTGCAGGATAAATTCCTTGGAATGAAATTGATATGTATTTCTATTGGAGATTTAAGTGAATTTAAAACACAGCCAAATTCTCTTCAGTGCTTACCACTAAGAAAGAGAATCTATGAGCCCTCCCTTGAATCAAAAGAGTCTATGACTGCTTCAATTGAGAGAATATGGACGTGATGCTATGGGACTTCTAAGGCTCTGCTATAAAAGATATGCAGCTTCTGCCTGATTTTTGTGGATGCTTGATCTTCTGTTGTTCCCTCTTAGGACACTTCTTTTCAAACTCAGCTGGCATGCTGCAAAGTCCAAACTATATGCAGACTGTGTAAGTTACCTAAAAACTGTCCCATTTGAGCTTAGCTTTCAGTTATCTCAACTGCAACACAATATATATGAGTGAAAAGGCTACAGAGGATACCAGCACCGTCCCCAGTCAAGTCACCCCAGCTGTTTGGGCCCACTCAGCCAAGGTCTCAGATATCACAGAACTGGAGACATGGTTCATTTATTTTCATTCATATTAATATAGTTGTTCAATGCTAAAAATATTCCTCTGATGATTGCTTTTAAAAGTATCTCACAGATTATTATATGTGTTGCTTTTACTGTCATTATTTTTCGGCAGTTTTATAATTTAAGCTTGCATTTATTTCTTCTTTCATCCAATAGAAAGGCTTTATTTAACACACAGGCATTTAATTTCAATATTTGCACCTTTTGGAAACTACTGATGTTTTCTTTATACCGTAGTATATAGTCAACTCACTTTTTGTGAGTTTTCTATGTTCAGTTGGAGAGAGAACACTGTCTGTAATCAGGCTGTATTGTTTGATATTTATGTGTGTGTACTTTTTTGTCCTCTTAAGTACTGAAAGTAATGCTTGACTTGTTTGCTAATGATTGTGATGCTATCTATTTCTCTTTGCATCACCTGTAATTTCAGTTTTGTATAGGTGGTTGCTGGGTTATTTGATGCACTGATATTCTTCTCATATATTATACCATTATGGTGAATTGTGGGTTTTTTATCTTAAGGTGTTCTTATGTAATGTTTTGGTGATCTGAATTCTACTTTCTCTGATTGAGGATCACAGCCCCTCTTTCTCACTGTATCCATTTTTCCTAGTAAATCTTACTTCGTCCCTTCATTTTAGTCTTTCTGAATCAACATGTTTCAAGTGCATCTTCCATCACCTGCATAGAGTTGAATTTTGCTTTATGCACAAATGTGAATATGT
Source organism: Okapia johnstoni (assembly GCA_024291935.2). NCBI lineage: Eukaryota > Metazoa > Chordata > Mammalia > Artiodactyla > Giraffidae > Okapia > Okapia johnstoni. The sequence continues at coordinate 72,915,768 of CM044318.1, read as the reverse complement.
TTTCTTTGAACAGGCAACTTAATCTCATCTATGTTTATTGATAATATTATGTTGGATATCAACTCTGTCATACTGATTTATAATTACTGCGTGATTTAGGATGTGTTTTTCTGAGGTTTTTTTCTATCTGATATTTTCTTTTATTGGTATTTAAGAAAATTTCTATTTTTGCTCTAGTGGTTCCCTCTGTGTTCATACCTTTCACAGCAGCCTTAATTCTCTCCTTTCCTACTTAACTTTTAACATTTGTATCTCAGTTTTAATCCTAAGTATCCCAGGAACAACAGTAATCAACATTTACCATCTTGGTTCAATAATTTCTTTTACTTGTTTTATGTTATCAAGTCATATTATAAATAATTTATAGAAAACTAAGAGGGTAGTGCAAAACTACTTCTTGAAAATATCAGTAAGAATTTAAATACAGCAAAAAAAAAGTGAAACTGTTAGTTACTCAATTATCTGACTCTTTGCAACTCCATGGACTGTAGCCCACCAGTTTCCTCTGTCCATGGAATTCTCCTGACAAGAATACTAGAGTGGGTAGCAATTCCCTTCTCCAGGGGATCTTCTTGACCCAGGGATTGAACCTAGGTCTCCTGCACTGAAGGCATATTCTTTACCTTCTGAGCCATCAGGGAAGTGAAAGTGAAAGTCGTTCAGTCGTGTCCAACTCTTTGTGACCCCATGGACTATACAGTCCATGGAATTCTCTGGGCCAGAATACTGGAGTAGGTAGCCTTTCCCTTCTCCAGGGGATCTTCCCAACCCAGGGATCAAACCCAGGTCTCCCACATTGCCAGCGGATTCTTTACCAGCTGAGCCACCAGGGAAGCCCAAGAATACTGGAGTGGGTAGCCGATCCCTTCTCCAGCGGATCTTCCCAACCCAGGAATCGAAACAGGGTCTCCTGCATTGCAGGCAGATTCTTTACAAACTGAGCTATCAGGGAAGCCCAAGCTATCAAGGAAGCCAATATCAAATAAATGTTGGGGCATAAATATACTAAAAGATCAAAATATATTGCTCACTCATCAATCTTTGAGCTTGAAAAAATTATTTAGGGTATGAACAGTCATATATGAGTCATATGTGAAGAGTCATCATGTGAAGAGTCAGAGTCCGAGATCTAAAGTAGATGATCTATTCCACTATCACTACAGGCATAAATGAAAAAACCTACATTCTCAACTGTGTTCAATAAAAGCTAAAAATAGGCTACTATGATGATGCTTCCAGTCTTCTCTTAGGCTTCCTTTAATGTGATAAAATAATTTGGGCACTACCATAAGAAAACAGAAAGATGACAATATATTTCACTGTAGCATCATCCTTCTAAACAACTTATTTTCTTGGTAATTTAATTTTTTAGCACAGTTGAGAATAACTGATGAGCAATGAATTCCTAGAATAAAGTAACAAAATATTTCAAAATATAGAAAAAATAAGACACTAAGATCCCACAATGTATCTTAGATTTATAAAAGGGTCCAACAGATCCATCTAGGTAATTATATATAGAATATTTTATTTCATATTTTTAAAATAAGTGAAAGTTCTCTTTGTTCTTTGGAAGCCTTCTAAGAAAGAATGAAATCTATGAAACAATTTCATAGGTAGCTGTGGGTATGCTTAGTCACTCAGTCGTGTCCGACTCTTGCGACCCCATAGACTGTAGCCTGCCAGGTTCCTCTGTCCATGGGATTCTCCAGGCAACAATACTGGAGTGGGTTGCCATTTCCTTCTTCAGGGGATCTTCCCAACCCAGGAATCAAACACGGGTCTCCTGCATTGCAGACAGACTCTTTACCAACTGAGCTATAAGGGAAGCCCCATCACAGATAGTTGAAGTGAAGTGAAGCGAAAGTCACTCAGTCGTGTCCAACTCTTTGTGACCCAACGGACTGAAGCCCGCCAGGCTTCTCCCTGGGATTCTCCAGGCAAGAATACTGGAGTGGGTTGCCATGCCCTTCTCCCCATAGATAGTTAGGTCTGCTCAAAAAAGAAACTAAAACTGGGTCCAACTGACCCATGCAGTATACCAAGAATTAAACAGTATCCATTGATTCCTACCTATTATCTACACAACAATCCAGGTTCTTTTTCTGCTTTCCCCTTTCTCTTTCTTCTCCTCTCACTTTTGTTGCATTCTTTCTACTTAGAACATAGTAACAACATTTGCATACTATTCATCTACTGACACCCTACCACTCTAGTTTTATTCTTAGCTCTAAAATTAAATACATGAAATGTTCTCTATCAGTTTTTTATCTGAAGTGTTCCCATTCACCTCCTCATAAATATCAGTAAAAACTATACACACATATAAATTTTTCTGATACCTATATAAATATATATGTTACCTATATAAATACATGTATCTTTCATATTTGTAACATATTTATACAGGTATCAGTAAAAGTTATATATGCATGTGTATAATTCTTACTGATATTTAATATCTATACAAAAAACTGCAATATCATAAATATATTACCACTTTATTAGATGAAGCTTATTCTCTAGGATGAATTGAGTGGTGACAATATAGACTATGGCCTACCAAGCCTAAACTACTTACTAGCTAGACCTTTACGAAAAAAAATCCACAATTCTATTTTAATAAAAATGGTAATGGCCCACATGTACAGAATTATCTGAGTTTGAATTATCAAACTGAATTATCTGAATTATCAAAATGTTTTTTCTATAGGTTTGACACATGAAAAACTACTTGGCAAAATATAAAAACCTTTAAAACTCAACATTCAGAAAACCAAGATCATGGCATCTGGTCCCATCACTTCATGGCAAATAGATGGAGAAACAGTGCAAACAGTGAGACACTATTTTTGGGGGGCTCCAAAATCACTGCAGATGGTGATTGCAGCCATGAAATTAAAAGACGCTTGTTCCTTGAGAGAAAAGTTATGACCAACATCGACAGCATATTAAAAAGCAGAGACATTACTTTACCAACAAAGATCCGTCTAGTCAAAGCTATGGTTTTTCCAGTAGTCATGTATGGATGTGAGAGTTGGACTAGAAAGAAAGTTGAGTGCCAAAGAATCGATGCTATTGAACTGTGGTGTTGGAGAAGACTCTTGAGAGTCCCTTGGACTGCGAGGGGATCCAACCAGTCCATCCTAAAGGAAATCAGTCCTGAATATTCATTGGAAGGACTGATGCTGAAGCTGAAACTCCAATACTTTGGCCACCTGATACAAAGAACTGACTCACTGGAAAAGACCCTGATGCTGGGAATGATTGAAGGCAAGAGGAGGAGGGGATGACAGAGGATGAGATGGTTGGATGGCATCACTGACTCAATGAACATGAGTTTGAGTAACTCTGGGAGTTGGCGATGGACAGGGAGGCCTGGAGTGCTGCAGTCCATGGGGTCACAGAATCAGACACAACTGAGCAACTGAACTGAACTGAAAAATCTTTAGCTCATATTTTCTTTCCTTAAGTTTCTTGAAATATTTGTTCCATGGCTGCCATGAATTTCAAGCTGTTAATTTAATCTCTTGCCCTCGTAAGATAGTTCATCTTTCTGCCTAAAGAGCCTAGGAATTTTCTTTCTTTATCTTTAAAAATACAGTATTTTTACCAAAATGTCTCAAAATTGCTGCTGTGGGTAAATTTTACTGGATACCCAGTCCAAAAGCTTATAAACAGGAGAATGGATAGGCAAATTACAGTAGAGTCAGCAACGAAATACATCAAAAAGGATAACTATAGGAATACAAAACATATGAATTAATCCTGGTAATACAGTGGTGGAAGAAATAAAATAAAACCACAGAAAACTGCATAAAATATTATTTCTGCTTTATAAAAATTAAAATATAAGTAGGCAAAACAATATCCCATATAAGCATAAATATATACGTGATAAAGCCCTCTTTTTTAAAAAAAAAAAATGCATTTTAAGAAATTCTGGATTTCATACTAATGGAAAGCAGAAAACTTGTTCTTAAATAAAAAAATTATGAACATGAACTATTACAAAGAGAAAACTTAAAAGAATACAACAAATTGTTATTTTTTAAAAAATAAATATCCTCTTATCAGATATGTACTTTTTGGGGGTGAAAAAATAAATATCCTCTTATCAGATATGTACTTTTGGGGGTGATTTGGCTAGTAAGACATGACTACTTCTATTTTGATGACATAATAACCAAATAAAGTTGAATTAGCATAAACATAATTATAAGAACAAAACTTAAAAGAATATGCAACAAATGTTGTTTTTCAGTAATTAGAAAGTAATAAATTGACAGCTAAGAATGCTGCTTATTTAAAAAGTTAGGATCCAGTTAAATAGGAAACATGGGTTCAAGGAAGATCCCCACAGGAGGGCATGGCAACCCACTCCAGTATTCTTGCCTAGAGAATCCCAGGGACACAGGAGCCTGGACAGTCCACAGAGTCACAGAGTTGGACACAACTGAAGAGACTGAGCGTGCGTGCATGCTCACACACACACACACACAGAGTCTAATAACAAGACTATTCACAGAAGTATGTTAAAGTGAACGAGTTGGTCGCACAGTTGTGTCCAACTCTTTGTGACCCTATGGACTGTAGCCCACCAGGCTCCTCTGTCCATGGGATTCTCTAGGCAAGAATATGGGAGTGGGTAGCCATTCCCTTCTCCAGAGGATCTTCCTAACCCTGTCTGAACCACCAGGGAAGCCCTACAGAAGTACGGCCAGGGTAAAACCCTGCGACTATCATAGCAGCAAGCCTTTACTATCCTGTCGTGTGAAAAAAGCAAGAGGAACAACATTTCTAGAACTCAAAAGAGCAACTGCTATAGGGGAAAAACACCTGGCAGTGGCAGGCTTCAGCGGGACAACACAATTAAACCAAGAAGATCCAGCAGGGAGGGAGCAAGAGGAGAAAAATACCTTAACCTCACCCATCTCCCACCTTCTGATTCCAACTGAAAGCTGGGGGCGTGGGAGCAGAGTGAAATAAGGAGGGTAGATCTGGAGAAACAAATGGAGAATATCAGATCCAGTGCCATACGAATCACCATGAAAAAAGAATCAAATGCACAGTTCACAATCAAAATAATTTGGCTAATACACTTTTTAAAGCATTCAGGAAAAGAATAGATTCACTTTTAAGGAATATTGCTGAAAACACCGCACTTTACTAGAAGTACATACACAAAGAGGTATATAGCAGGATTCTGCTCCAAAATTAACTTCTTAGAGAAAGAATATAAATATAACAAGAATACCTTTTTAAAAAAGCAGTATATGTATCATATTCATTTATAAACAAAGAAATACAGGAATTTAGAGGATAATTAAACCCTTTCCAGAAAATGAAAAAGGCAGAAGTACAACTGTGGAACACAGACAGTCTTTCATCATTACACAATTATAAAGGCCACCTCCACTTTGTTACTTGAACCAAAGCTTGCGGAGCATTTACTGCAAGCTAATTTTCTCATTATACATTCTCCTGTTAATTTCTAATAATTTTTTGCATGAAGCTTGTTGGTTACTGTCACTCCCAACCCCTTGATAACCAAGCATTTTTAGAAGTTGTACTCTAGGGTACCTGATAAAAAATTTCTCCACCAGATCTATTCACGTGTGCTCCACACAAGCTACTGTCGTAAGTATTCTGTTGTTATATTGTTAGGTTATCTGCACACATTTCAATATAAATCAAGCCACACTCAGTGAAACAAACCCTCGGCTAAAGAATCGATTGACTTTATAGAGATAGCCCATAGAACTCAAACAGTATGTGCTGATTTAAAGCCTGGACTACTAAGCTCCATCACCACTGGTACATGCCTTACTAACAAACCCTTTAATGGCAGTCTTCTCACACCTGCATCACTTCTCAAATCCCTTAAGAGTGATACCTGCACTTTTCAAGTAAAATTCACTTGAATTCTTATTTCATGGTCTGCTTCTGTGAAAACCCAGGTTTTAAAGCATCCTACATTGCCTGCCGCTAAATTTCTTTGCTGTTTCTCACAAGCAAATTTTCCTTGAAAGAGCTGGCTTTGCCCACAGTATCAGATTCCACTCCTCTCACTCCGTCTTAACTCCAATGCAGCCAGGCTTTTAACCCCAACACTACACGAAAACTGCTCTTGTCAAGATCACCAAAGATCTGCACAGTACTAAATTTACTGGTCAGGCCTTAGAAATTATTCTACTTGACCCATCAGCAGAGCAGCATTTGGCACAGTTGATTGCTCTTCTGTTTAATAATCTTTCACCACTGAGCTTCTAGCTCACTGTACTTTTTCTTGCTTATTTCTTTCTTCTCCCTTACCTCTTATTACTGGAACAACCTAAGCCTCAGTCATTTTCTCCTTTCTATCTATCCCCACTGCCTTAGTGATATGATCCAGTCTCATAGCTTTAAATGCCATTCAAATGCCAAGAGCTCTCAAATTTATATCTCCAGCCCAGATCTCTCTCTAGAACTCCAGATCCAAACAGCCAACTGCCTACTTGATGATTTCACTTTAACGTCTAATGGATATCTCACATAAAACATGTCCAAACTGAACTCCTGACCTTCAAGCCACCTTCACCTCAAACCCACTTCAGAGACTTCGAAATGTCAGTTCATGGCAACTTCACCTTTCCAGCGGCTCGTGCCAAAAACTCTGGAATCATCCTTGACATCATTTTTCCTCAGACTCTGCATCCAAACTCTAAAAATTACTACCTTGTAATACATCATACAGGGCTACTCTGGTGGTTCAGTGGTAAAAAAAAAAAAAAAAAAAAAAAAAAAAAAAAACCTGCCTGCCGACTGCAGAAGCTATAAGAGAAGCGGTTCAATCCCTGGGTCAGGAAGATCCCCTGGAGAAGGAAATGGCAATCCATTCTAGATTTCTTGTCTGGGAAATTTCATGGACTGAGGAACCTGGTGGGCTACAGTCCATGGGGTCGCAAAAGAGTTGGACACAACTTAGCAACTAAACAAAAAAAAAACCCATCATATATAAGCATACCTATTATGTTTATTTATTACTGTCTGTATCTTCCTGTTAGAAATAAGTTCTACAAAGAGAAGGAAAAACACCTGATGTATCCTTTGTGGAGAATCCTTACTGCATATCTCTGGAACCAAGTGGAACCAAAACTGAGCTCCAATAAGCTACAAAGTTGACACAATATTTGAAGGTGCTCTTTGGCAGAACAGATACTCTAAAACTCATAAATAACAATGATGGTACCTAAAACTTTTAACTAGTCTCAAGAACTAAAAAATATTCTGCAGTATCTCAGATATTTTTCAAAAGTCTATGGGCAATGTTCAAATTAAGATAATTAGAAGCAAGTAATAATTAATCAGATGGTTCCTTTGTTCTAAATCATATTACAAAAATCTCAGAGAAGATGCATAGTACTAATCACAGAGCCAAAGACACTTCAGAATTATCTGCAATATTATTAGAAATTGAGTAAGTGGTCGCTTGGAGTATGCTAATTGAAAGTTTTTGGTCTTTTTTAAAAATTTCTACATAATAGTTAAGACCAATATCCTTTGAGTATATCTCAGAGTAAATTTTTATCTAGTAAAATGCCCTGTTTCCATGAATGACTATGCTATAACTTCAGCTTTCTTTTCAGCTACCCTCACTGCAATGCTGGCTGAAGAGATAGCCCCTATTTAATTTTTTAAGGAACACGTGTACGCCAATGTTCATCGCAGCACTGTTTATAACAGCCAGAACATGGAAGCAGCCTAGATGCCCATCAGTAAATGAATGGATAAGGAAGCTGTGGTACATATACACAATGGAATATTACTCAGCCATTAAAAAGAACACATTCGAATCAGTTCTAATGAGGTGGATGAAACTGGAGCCTATTATACAGAGTGAAGTAAGCCAGAAAGAAAAACACCAATACAGTATACTAACACATATATATGGTATTTAGTCAATAGGTAAAGATAACCCTGTATGTGAGACATCAAAAGAGACACAGATAAATAGATGGACTCTATGGGAGAGGGCGAGGGTGGGATGATATGGGAGAATGGCATGGAAGCATGTAAATTATCATGTGTGGGGCGAATTGCCAGTCCAGGTTCGATGCATGATACAGGGTGCTCGGGGCTGGTGCATCGGGATAGCCCAGAGGGATGGGAGGGGGGGAGGGGGAGGGGGGGTTCTGGAGGGGGAAAACATGTACACCCATGGTGGATTCATGTCAATGCATAGCAAAACAAATACAATATTGTAAAGTTAAAAAATAGAAAATAAACTAATTAAAAAAAATACTTTTTTCTTAGTTATCTAGAAGCTTTAAAAAAGTAAGGATAATCAAAGGAAATCCAATCTACATTTGGGTAGTTAATGCCATTAAAAACAGTCAAGAAAAGAGAACCTAAGTCATACTACAGTGTAGTAATTACCACTAAAAACAGAGGGAAAAATGTTTTTCACTCTGCCCATAGAGATAAGCATTCACTTATAACTAAGATAATAAATTATCTCTTTACTTATAATCAGAGCAGCCTTACTTAACTTTGTATCATTACCTGAAGTAGAACTTGTCTATGGTACACACAAGTTAGCTATTCTGACAGTCTTTAAACTATACACACCTACTGTTCTGTATTCTTTTCTAAGCACTTTTAAAAGTGGAAGTACTTACAGATTACTTTTTTGACATCACATCCTTTAAGAATAAGCTACAAATTGAAAATACGTTAGGATTAAAGTAATATTAATATGTTAATTTTATTATTAAGATATAATTTTAGAAAACTTGAACTTTACTTTGTACCTAAGTAATTTACAAGATTTTAAAACTACTCATAATTCATTTACTGTCCTTATAAAACTCATAAATCATGTATTCTTCCCATTTCTATCTTATACTACATTCATAAAAGGGCCTGACAAATAATACAAATAGTAGGACACAGGTCAAACCAAAATTTATCCTTTTGATAAATTGACTCATTGACAGAAATAATATTCTGATTATAGAATAAACCAAAAAAAACCCTCAATACTTTTAAATTTACCAAAACTGCAACTGACATTCTATAATCAATTTCAAATAAAAACAAATAGCAATCTATATTAATATTTGAGAAGATTAAAACAAATTTGTTGTGCCTTCCTAACCTCTGTGGAAGTACAGCCACCACCATGTCTCAGGCCTATCCTTCAATAAAGGGAAATATGCAAAAAGTAAAATGCACTCTGTGAATTATAAACTATATTCAGATGGCAGATGGGGTAGGGAAGGCATGTACCAATCAGGTGGCCTACAGAATTGGTTTTAATGGCCAATACTACAGGTAAACTCACCCTGGAGAAGGAAATGGCAATCCACTTCAGTATTCTTGCCTGTGAAATCCCATAGACAGAGGAGTCTGGTGGGCTACAGTCCATGGGGTCGCAAAGAGTCGGACACGACTGAGCGACTAACACACACACAGGTAAACTCATGCAGTTACTGCGTCACAGAACTTCTATATAAAGTCAGGATCCCTAAAAGGTTTAACTATTAATGAAAGGTGAATTTTTAAAATCTGTTCTGCAGAGGCAAAAAGAAAAAAAATCTATTTCAATTTAGGCTCTACACAGCAGAAAAAACTAGTTTGTTTATAGACTAGACATCATGTCACTTTGGGGCATAAATTCATCCTGCAAACAAAAAAAAAAGAAAACAAACCCACAGGACAAAACTTTAACTTACTTTGGACCTGGGTTGCTAGGCCCCTAGAAGACCACACACTCTTTCTCTAGAGCAGGGGTAGGCAAGCTAAACCCCAAGGCTAAATCTAGAACAAAGCCTCGCCCATCTGTTGATGTCTATGGCTCCTTTCATGTTATAACAGCAGAGTTGACTGGTTTTGACAAAGACCATATGGGCCACAAAGCCTAAAATGGTTACTATCTGTCCCTTTATAGAAAAGATTGTGACCCCTTGCATTAAATACTTATAATAATGTCAAATGTGCTCAAAACAAAACAATATTAACTACATTAGTAGAAAACAGTAGTTGTAAATTGGAGGTTGACGAAAGAGTAAAAGTTCTGGTTAATAGTCAACTTAATTAAGTATTCATCTTAAAACTTCAAAAGTCATCACATATGGTTCAAATTCAAAAGCATGATGATGGTTTAACCCTGAATCTTCCTGTTCTCCCCACGACATACAAAATAAGGAAAACATGGAGTGGGGGGAGTGAAAGAAAAAGAAAATTAAATTTCCAGAGAAACTAGGAATGAAAATAAACTCAACAACTCCAAATCAGATGTGAATGTGCAAAAAGCCAATGAAACTAAGAGAACCAGATAGGGAAACCTGCAAGAACACAGAAAGGAAGACAAGAAACAAGGCACACGGGAGACGCCTCCTGGCAGATCCCAAGAATCACCTCTCTCATTCTCACAAAAACGGGCCCCACTCTCCCTCAACAGGAGAAGAGCTGTAATAAAAAAAGACAACAGAACACAGAAAATGTACAAAAACCAGACAGGATCACAAGGCAAAATCCAACTTTCTCTTGTATACCAGAGATACATTTAAAACAAAGTGATTCTGAATGGTTAACAATAAAGGAATGGGCAAAAATGCATCAAGAAAAGACCAACTTGCCATCCCCCAAAATTCAAGAGCCATTATATTAATAATAGACAAGGTAGAAATCAGGTCAGAAAACAATAAACAAACAAAGCACTTTATACTATTAAAAGACACAATTCACAATAAAGATTTAGTAGTTATGAATATCCATGATAGCAAATTCTACAAACCATAAATTCAAGAGTATATAAGAAGATAAAAGCAAAAATAAACTAGTATTTTTATACTTCTATTAACTTTCAGAGCATGACAGATCACATTAATTAAAAAAATCATAAGTAAGGAAGAGAAGACCTAACCAGAAGGAGCAGTAGATTTTAGACAGACTTGATTTTCTTGGGCTCCAAAGTCACTGTGAATGGTGACTGCAGCCACAAAATTAAAAGATGCTTGCTCCTTGGAAGAAAAGTTCTGACAAACCTAGACAGCATATTCAAAAGCAAAGACATCACTTTGCCAACAAAGGTTCATATAGTCAAAGCTATGGTTTTACTAGTAGTCATATATAGATGTGAGAGTTGGACCATCAAGAAGGCTGAGCGCTGAAGAATTGATGCTTTTGAACTGTGGAGCTGGAGAAGACTCTTGAGAGTCCCTTGGACTGCAAGGAGATCAAACCAGTTAATTCTAAAGAAAATCAATCCTGAATATTCATTGGAAGGACTTATGCTGAGGCTGAAGTTCTAAATCTCTGGCTACCTGATGCAAAGAGCTGATTCATTAAAAAAGACCGTGATGCTGGGAAAGAGTAAAGGCAGGAGGAGAGGGGGACAACAGAGGATGAGATGGTTGGATGGCATCATTCACTCAATGGACATGAGTTTGAGCAAAATTCTGGGAGATAATGAAAGACAAGGAAGCCTGATGTGCTGCAGTCCACGGGGCTGCAAAGAGTCAGACACAACTGAGTGACTGAACAACAATAACAACCTATCCTATATCTTGATATAATAGGATTTACCTGCTTTTCAACTATCTACGGAACAATTATGAAAACTTGATTCCACAGAAAATGTGAATAAATTACAAAAAGGAGAAATAATACCTAAAATATTCCCTGAACACTATAATAAAGCCAAAAATTAAAAACAAAATTTAAAAAATAACATTTTTTTCATAGAAAATCTGTAACTCTTGCTTAAACAACTCTGGGGCCAATTTGAAAAATGAGAATGACTCACCCACATCTGCTTCATTGCGGGCATGAGTGTTTATGACAATAATGCATGTACACAGGCTTATTTAATGCAGCATTCCTTATTAACCATTACATCTAAAATGTTCCCCTCACCAGAAGTCTCTTTAGAGTTCCTCTATTTTCTCAGTAAAATAAGAAGTAAAGTCATCAGCTGAGAGTAAGGATGAGGAGTGAACCATAGGAAGTTTTAAGGGAGAGGAAAAGGTATCAAACAGTCATCTTGGAGAGCTGTAAGAGAGAGTGGTGATTATGAACTTAAAACTTGGAAAGTGAGACATACAGACAAAAGAGGGCGGGGAGAGACTGAAAACTTGACAGGAGGCTCAATGGACTATTGAGGTCAGGTTGAAGAACTACCAGTCTGGATCCTCTTCAGATGTAAGCTGCAAACATCAGTAGCACTGAAGAGTAAGATATCTGAAGTGGAAATTACGGGATTCATTGCAGGTACACAGAGTCAAGGGTACCACAGGATGGAAGACAAGATCTTTGGAAGAGAGAGCAAAAAATTTGAGAAGCCAGAAGTATTTAATTGGATGTTAATATACCTGACTAACGTATGTGGGACACAGACAGTGAGCCAGAAGCTATATTCTTCCAGGAATTAAGAACAGTGACCAAAGGAACAACAGAAGCGTGCAAGAAGTGCTGGCACAGTCTGATGCCATAAGATTCAAAGCTGAGTGATTTCAGGGAGGATGGAGTAAAACCAGGAAATGGCAAGAAGAAATAAAGAGAATATATATACCAATCCTAGTCCAGCTGTACTGAGATGAAAAAGAGGAGATCACTTAAAAGGACTGCAGGGGAAACAGTGAAGTATTCAGGAGGGAGTCCTTTACTGCACACACAAGCTCCCTCCTATTGCTGCTAATAGTGATCTGCAAATGAGTCTTCTCACTGAGACTGCACAAGGACTCTAAATAATTGAGTACAGTTATCTATACACAAAAGGGCCAAAAACTTGAGTTCATAATTCTGGCCAGAACTAGAAATGGAGCATGTTCTTGAATCTAAACAGCAACCATAGTATATACATGCTGCTGCTGCTGCTGCTGCTGCTGCTGCTGCTGCTGCTAAGTCGCTTCAGTCGTGTCCAACTCTGTGAGACCCCATAGATGGCAGCCCACCAGGCTCCTCTGTCCCTGGGATTCTCCAGGCAAGAATACTGTAGTGGATTGCCATTTCCTTCTCCAACGCATGCATGCATGCTAAGTCACTTCAGTCGTGTCCAACTCTGTGCAACCCTATGGACAGCAGCCCTCCAGGCTCCTCTGTCCACAGGATTCTCTAGGCAAGAATACTGGAGTGGGTTGCCATTTCCTTCTCCAAGTGTATACATATTTGTAGACAAATTAAGAAAAAAAAAAAGCTTACAACTGTTTGAAAATGTCATAAAGAATTCAAAGAAATAAAGTACCAGGAAAATAAATTAGAATATTTAAGAGTATAGTAGAGAAAGTCATATATGATTGTCCCAGTCACCTTCACACACCAGATATCATCTTTCATAGAAGCCAAAAGACGATCCTTGGGAAGCTTACTTTAGAAGTGTAATACATACACAGAGATACTGCAATAAGATTAGGAACAAAACCCCGAAAAATGAAAAATCCTGAAGGCATGGAATGCATAGTAAAGATAACTGGGTCAATTTTAGCTCTCAATTCATAAGTAAAATCCAAAGAAATAGCACCATCTATTGGAACTCCTCATACTTAAAAATACACATTCTCAATCCTTGGAAAATGTGTCTATAATGTAACATTTCCACACATTTAGCTAAGAAGATAAATATTATAGGGCAATATCTAACACAAAGTTTAAAAGTTTATATTAAAAAATACTAATTCTTGGCTTGTAATTCTAATTTCAAATAACTAACCATTTTGATAAATTCAAATTAATATTCTATTAAAGATAAAAATATTCTCAACCAATAAAAAAAAGAGTATAGCTATATGTTCAAAGTAACTCACAGATATGGTATTCCTGAATGCTGCTTGTATAACCATATATTGCAGAATATCCAAATATTATGATCATGACAACATCTCTACTATCCAACTCCATAATGTGTGCGGAATGTCCCTCCACAGCATACTGCTGACCATGTCCAAGCACAGTGGGAGTTTTTGTACTCCACGACTGACTGTGTATATTAAACACCCACAATTCATCTGTGACATTGCCATCACTTGTTTCAATTCTGCCTCCATACATAAAGATATTTTCCTGTAAATTAAAAAACATATGTTAAGACACAAAATATTTATTTCTTATCAAGATACATGAATTAAAGACTACATTTAAACATTAAATTTTAGCAATTGCTCACAACATGCATAAGACATAGTTATTATATGTAAAAAGTCAAATGGGAACACATGAGCAATGATGATTAATTCTTTTACTTACAAGAAGAGGGGAAAGCAACACTTTCAAAAAGTTATTTAAGGTGTTTTAATTAAAAATTATATGGTTAATTAACCATCCTAGTTGTTAAGTCCCTAGTTGTTACATTTGAATTTTACTGTCTATTTGTACTGCTTTGTGCTAGTCTCAAGTCATTCACCATTTTCATCAAGCATTGTTCACCAGAAAAGTAGACACATTTGTGTATATTATGTGGAGTACATTTTTATCACCACTTCTCATGGCTATGAGCAGATACTTTAGAGCACTTATAAATTATAAAAATCAGATGTGATTAAATCATGCGTGATTGAGATGAATGATATATAAATCATTATTATTTCAATAACCTAGAAAGGGAAAAGAATTTCTTCAACCTAATAAAGAGCACCTAAGAAAAACACAAAGCTAATATTGTATTTAACAATAAAAGGTTGGATGATTCACCAAGGTCAGTTATAAAGATGCCTGCTTTTTGCCTCTTACATTCAACACTGTACTCAAGATTTTTAGCCTGAGCAAATATGCAAAAACTGAATAAAGGCATCCAGATTGGAAAAGAAGAGCAAAATACTTTATTTGTAGGTGATAGGAATTTGTATATAGAGAATCCTAAGAAATAAAAAAGAATTAGAGTTATTGACTTCAGCAACACTGCAGAATAAAAGATCAATGTACAAAAACTCCATTTATATTTCTATACACTTGCAGTGAACAATCCAAAAATGAAACTTAAGTAACAATTCAATTTACAAAGCATCAAAAAGAATAAAATAACTAAGAATAATTTAACAAAAGAAACTCCAAATTTATACTGTGAAAGCTATAAATCAGAAGACTGTGTTCCTGGATCAGAAGACTTAATATTGTTAAGATAGCAGCACTCTCCAAACTGATCTACAGATTCAATGCAATCTCAGTTAAAATTCCAGATTTGTAGAAACTGACAAGTTGATTCCAAAAGCCATATAGAATTGTAAGAGATCCAGAATATTTAAACAACCTTGAAAAAGAATTAAAAAATTGGAGGATTAACACTTTTCAACATTACAACTTTCTACACAGCAAAAGTAATCAAGATAGTAAGCTACTGGAAAAAAAAATAAACGCATAAATCAACATAACTGAGAGTCCAGAAAAAAAATCCATATCCTTACGGCTAACTGATATTTGACAAAAGTGCCAAGACCATTCGATGAGGAAAGAACAGTCTCTTCAACAAATGATGATAAGAAAAGAAGATAGTTACATGCAGAAGAGTGTACCTAAATCCTTACTGCACAGAACATACAAAACAACTCAAAATGGATCAAAGATCTAAAAGTAAAAGCCAAAAACACTATAAAACATTTAGAGAAAACATGAGCTAATTATGCATGACCTTGAATTTGAGAACATATTCTTAGATATGACACCAAAATCACAAGCAACAAAAGAAAAAGTATATATTCTGGATTTCATCAAAGTTAAAAACTTCTGTGCTTCAAAAGACACCGCCAAGAAAGTAAAAGCTCACAGAATGGGAAGAAATATTTGCAAATCATGTATATGATAAGGGACCCGTATCTAGACTATATAAAGAACTCTGACATCTCAATAATTTTAAAATGGGCAAAGAACTTACACAGACATTTCTTCAAAGAAAATACACATACCCCCAAAACTCACATGACTATGAACATTGTTAGCCAACAGCGAAAGGCAAATCAAACATAAGACACAACTTCATACCCATTAGGATGGCTATAATCAAAAAGACAGTAACTAGTGTTGGCAATGATGTGTAGACATGGGAACCTTCATATAAAATTGGAAATGATACCAAAAGTACAGGCAAGAAAAGAAAAAACAGATAAACTGGACTATCCAAATTAATAACCTGCCCATAAAAGGACACTATCAACAAAGTAAAAAGACAGCCCATAGGATGAGAGAAAATATATGCAAATCATATATCCAGTTAGGAGATAAAATCCAGAATATATAAGGAACTCCTAAAACTCAACACCAAAAACAGAAAAAAACTTAAAAATGGGCAAGAGACTTGACATATGTTTCTTCAGAGAAAGCATACAAACAGCCAATAAGCACTTGAAAAGATGTTCAACATCATAAATCATTCAGTTCAATTCAGTTCAGTTGCTCAGTTGTGTCCGACTCTTTGCGACCCCATGAATCACAGCACGCCAGACCTCCATGTCCATCGCCAACTCCCAGAGTCTACCCAAACCCATGTCCATCGAGTCAGTGATGCCATCCAACCATCTCATCCTCTGTCGTCCCCTTCTCCCCCTGCCCCCAATCCTTCCCAGCATTAGGGTCTTTTTCAATGAGTCAACTCTTCGCATGAGGTGGCCAAAGCATTGGAGTTTCAGCTTCAACATCAGTCCTTCTGATGAACACCCAGGACTGATCTCCTTTAGGATGGACTGGTTGGATATTCTTGCAGTCCAAGGGACTCTCAAGAGTCTTCTCCAACACCACAGTTCAAAAGCATCAGTTCTTTGGTGCTCAGCTTTCTTCACCGTCCAACTCTCACATCCACACATGACTACTGGAAAAACCATAGCCTTGACTAGACAGACGTTTGTTGGCAAAGTTATGTCTCTGCTTTTAAATATGCTATCTAGGTTGGTCATAACCTTCCTTCCAAGGAGTAAGCGTCTTTTAATTTCATGGCTGCAATCACCATCAGCAGTGATTTTGGAGCCCAAAAAAATAAAGTCTGACACTGTTTCCACTGTTTCCCCATCTATTTCCCATGAAGTGATGGGACCAGATGCCATGACCTTAGTTTTCTGAATGTTGAGCTTTAAGCCAACTTTTTCACTCTCTTCTTTCACTTTCATCAAGAGACTTTTTAGTTCCTCTTCACTTTCTGCCATAAGGGTGGTGTCATCTGCATATCTGAGGTTACTGATATTTCTCCCGGCAATCTTGATTCCAGCTTGTGCTTCCTCCAGCCCAGCGTTTCTCATGATGTACTCTGCATATAAGTCAAATAGACAGGGTGACAATATACAGCCTTGACATACTCCTTTTCCTATTTGGAACCAGTCTGTTGTTTCATGTCCAGTTCTAACTGTTGCTTCCTGACCTGCATACAGGTTTCTCAAGAGACAGGTCAAATGGTCTGGTATTCCCATCTCTTTCAGAATTTTCCACAGTTTATTGTGATCCACACAGTCAAAGGCTTTGGCATAGTCAATAAAGCAGAAATAGATGTTTTTCCGGAACTCTCTTGCTTTTTTGATGATCCAGCGGATGTTGGCAATTTGATCTCTGGTTCCTCTGCCTTTTCTAAAACCAGCTTGAACATCTGGAAGTTCACAGTTCATATATTGCTGAAGCCTGGCTTGGAGAATTTTGAGCATTACTTTACTAGCATGTGAGATGAGTGCAATTGTGCAGTAGTTTGAGCATTCTTTGGCATTGCCTTTCTTTGGGATTGGAATGAAAACTGACCTTTTCCAGTCCGGTGGCCACTGCTGAGTTTTCCAGATTTGCTGGCATATTGAGTACAGCACTTTCACAGCATCATCTTTCAGGACTTGAAATAGCTCAACTGGAATTCCGTCACCTCCACTAGCTTTGTTCACAGTGATGCTTTCTAAGGCCCACTTGACTTCACATTCCAGGATGTCTGGCTCTAGCTGAGTGATCACACCTTCATGATTATCTGGGTCATGAAGATCTTTTTTGTACAGTTCTTCTGTGCATTCTTGCCATCTCTTCTTAATATCTTCTGTTTCTGTTAGGTCCATACCATTTCTGTTCTTTATGGAGCCCATCTTTGCATGAAATGTTCCCTTGGTATCTCTAATTTTCTTGAAGAGATCTCTAGTCTTTCCCATTCTGTTGTTTTCCTCTATTTCTTTGCATTGATTGCTGAGGAAGGCTTCCTTATCTCTCCTTGCTGTTCTTTGGAACTCTGCATTCAAATGGGAATATCTTTCCTTTCCTCCTTTGCTTTTTGCTTCTCTTCTTTTCCCAGCTATTTGTAAGGCCTCCTCAGAAAGCCATTTTGCTTTTTTGCATTTCTTTTCCATGGGGATGGTCTTGATCCCTGTCTCCTGTACAATGTCACGAACCTCTGTCCATAGTTCATCAGGCACTCTGTCTATCAGATCTAGTCCCTTAAATCTATTTGTCACTTCCACTGTATAATCATAAGGGATTTGATTTAGGTCATACCTGAATGGTCTAGTGGTTTTCCCTACTTTCTTCAATTTAAATCTGAATTTGGCAATAAGGAGTTCATGATCTGAGCATAAACCATTAGGGAAATACAAATCAAAACTACAATGATAGTGCTTTACACTCATTAGGAATTTTATTATTAAAAAAAAGAAAAATAGAAAATAGTAAGTATTGACAAGGGTATGGAGGAATTGGAATCCTTGTGCACTGTAGGTAGGAATATAAAATGGTCAGAGTTTCAGTTTTGCAAGATGAAAAGAGGTCTGGAAATAATGGAAATGACTGTACAACAATTTGAATGTACTTAATGCCACTTGATGGACTACACTGTTAAAAATGGTTAAAATGGTAAGCTTTTGTTATGTGTATTTTATCACAATTTTTTAAGCGATTGATCGGATGACAACATATAAAGTCATGGACAAAAACTCAATCTTCTTTTCTCCCCATATTCAATGGAGGAAAACAATATGGCAGCTCTTCAAAAAAAATTAAAATAGAATTACCATTAAATCTGGGAATTCCTCTTCTGACTATCTATCCAAAAGAACGGAAATCAGGGACTTGAATAGATAGTTGTATACTCATGTTCATAGTAGCATTATTGATACTAGCCAGAAAGGTGAAAGCAACCCAAGTATAAACTGATGGATGAATGGATAAACAAAATGTAGTACATACATACAGTGGAATATTATTCAGCCTTTAAAAAAGGAAGGAAATTCTGATACATGCTATAAGACAGATGAATATTGAGGACACTGTGCCAAGTGAAATAAGCCAGTCATTATATAAACCAGTCATTTATTAATCATTAAATACTGTATGATTCTACTTAAATAAGGTACCTAGAATAGTCAAACTCACAGAGACAGAAAGCAGAAGGGTGGTTTGCCAGGGGCTGGGGAAGGGGGGAAATGTGGAGTTACTGTATGGGTACAGAGTTTCAGTTTTGCAAGATGAAAAGAGGTCTGGAAATAATGGAAATGACTGTACAACAATTTGAATGTACTTAATGCCACCAGATGGACTGTACTGCTAAAAACGGTCAAAACGGTAAACTTTTGTTATGGGTATTTTATCACAATTTTTTAAGTGATTGATCTGATGACAAGGTACAAAGTCATGGACAAAAACGCAATCTTCTTTTCTCCCCATGTTCAATGGAGGATAGCAATGAAATCTATTTTTTTTTACTAAAATAGTATAAAAAAATCTATGACACTTCAAGTTATTGTGCTTCATCTGGTTTCTTGTTTTCATTAAGTATTTGAAATAAATTTGAGGTTTAGTATTTTTTTCTCTAAGGTAAATTAAAAAAGAAATGATTAAAATTTAAAGCAGCATCCATACCTGATACAAAGCAAGAGAATGCCCATATCTCTGGAGAGGTCCCCTTGATACAGCTCCTACATTCCATATACTGCTTTCTAAATTGTAACTAAAAACAAGAAGAAATAAATATAACTTCATAAACTAAGATTCATTTTTGGTTTTTTAATTTGCATATGCTTTCTTTATTTGTATTTAAATATTCATTGAATTCAAAAACAATTACAAATGAACTCATAATTTCATATACCATATTAGAAATTTTTAATAAAGACTCACTCAACATATACCTACTCTAAATTGGGATTCAATCATCTAAATATGTAATATGCATTAACTTGACTAGGCTATTTATTACTGGAATTATTCTGTTCAGTTTAATCTTTTAAACCAGTTGATTAACCTAAACAATAGTGAGCTCTTTTACACTTTTAAAGTCATATGGGCCTCTTTGTTGCCTCTTGAAATCTCCAAGCAGCATCTACCTTAAACCTTTTGTCTGGCCCTTTTCTCTGCCTCCAGATAATTGCACCACCAATGTTTCACCTCCTTCAAGTCTGCTCAGTCCTCTTCTTTCCCATGAAGCCTACCTTAACCACTGCGTTTATACCTGCAACTCCCTCCTCTTCAGCATTCCTAATTTGCTTACTCCTGCTAACTATTTTGCTATCTATCTATATCTATCTGTGTATATATGTGCATATACACAATTCACTTTGTTGCTATTGTTCAGTGGGTAAGTCATGTCCAACTCTTTGCAACCCCATGACTGTAGCCTGCCAGGCTTCTCTGTTCATGGGATTTCCCAGGCAAGAATACCAGAGTGAGTTGCCATGCCCTTCTCCAGGGGATCGTCCTGACTCAGGTTATAAACCCTAGTCTCCTGCTTGCCAGGCGGATTCTTTACCACTGAGCCACTTGGGAAGTCCTGTATACTTGTTTATCACATTAATTACATTTTTTTCTAATTGTCTACCTTTACTCACTAACTTCACAAAGATAGGACATTTATTATATCCACTGATGTATCCCAAGTTGTTATTGTTCAGTCACTAAGTTATGTTTGACTCTTTTGCAACCCCTTGGGCTATAGCCTATCAGGCTCCTCTGTCCATGGGATTTCCCAGGCAAGAATACTGGAGTGGGTTGCCATTTCCTTCTCTAGGGAATCTCCCTGACCCAGGGATCAAACCCACATCTCCTGCATTGCACGTGGATTCTTAACCACTGAGCCACCTGAGATGTCCCATATCCCAAGGACTAAACACATAATGTGTTCAAAACAATTTGCTATGCCCATGATTACAAGTTAATTTTCACTAATGTCAATGCATAAGTATTCTGTAAAATACTCTCTAATAGACACTAATACAAAACTTTTATATCATTTACTGAATAATCTGTCTTAAATGTAACATGTACACCTCAATTATTCTACTATAGAAGATAAATTAACTTATTACTGACACCATCACTTCTAAAAAGCTTTTTAAACATCCTTACCTACAACTAAACCACATTCAGAATAATGAAAAAAACATTCTCTAACCTGTGAAAACAGCAACAAAGTTACTTCTAATCTTATACCTCTAGTTTACTAAAAAACTAAACACGGTAACCAAAAGAAACAGGGTTTCAGACAAAAAAAAAAAATAAACTATCTGGTTCAAATAGAAAATATATGTTTAGGAGAATATCAGCAAAATTCATCACTTAATTTAAAAAGTGCTATTTAACTTATACAGTTAAACTTTTAAGATTTCCAAGTTTCCTTGACAACTATACCATCTTCACAACTCTACTTTGCAAATACCACAATTTAATCCAAAATTCCACTCTATTTTCACAAAGTTTTCATTTTCATAAATCATAGTTAATTTCCTTTTCTTTTCCACATTTAAATCTCAGTTTCTCAAGTTCTTTGCATATCTTAATAATCCTATCAATTCTCTTTCAATTCTTTCTACTATATTTTATCTTTCATTGCTACAGGATATTGAAGGATATTGTTATCCTTCATTTATTAAATGTTTACTTAAAATTCTTCCTCCCTCTCTCCAGAATTTATTTTACACTTTGATTCCGGTCATACTCAATCATAGTTTTAAAGCAATCTCCTCTTATATACAGAATTTTTTAATCCCCCAAATTAATAGGGCTAATATATTCAGAAATTAGGGTTTATAGATACAGAATGCCTAGTTAAAACTGAATTTCAAATAAACCACAAATTTTTAGTATAAGTATGACCCATGCAACACTCGAGACAAAACTGAAAAATAAAATAAAATTACAAGAGGCCTACTCATACTAAAAAATTATTCACTGTTGATCTGAAATTCAAATTTAACTGGGTGTCCTGTATATTTATCTGCTAAATACAGCAACCCTTTTGGGGCATACACCATATGGTACACTGTCCAAGGTCATTTCCGACTGCTTGATGACCAAGTTGCACCCGTTATTACGTATTATGAATATGACCCCTGAAAACAACACTGATAATCAAATTATTCTTATCCCCTCTTTTATTCTGTTATTGAATAGTTCATAAAATACAATCACCAGCTGAAAAAAATCAGATAAAGCTGGCATCCACGCAACTCTCCTTATCATCCAATCATGCAAAGGACAATCTTCATTGAGTCTAGAGTAAATCAATAACCTATCTTACAACACTGGCAATGCTCTACCAATAAACGTTTGCAAAGTAAATGCAGAGTAAAAGTTTAGGTAAATTAAAATTTGAGGAAAAAAACTGGAAGTATTTTTATATAAGTAATTATACTTCATTCTGAAAAAATAAAAGGTGACCAGGATTCACAAAGGCCAATACAGGCCTGGCCTGGCCTTATTTAAAGCTAATACTTTCTTATTCAGAATTTAATAAAAGCACTCTACAAAGTTAATGAAATGTCTACATAGAACAAACATATATGCACAGTGACAAATAACTTCTGGATATACTGAGTTTATATATTCTCAAATCAGTCCCAAGTGGAAAACAGATACTATTACAAAGACAATCATTCATAAATCAGCATAGCAATAAGACATTTAGGATAGTCTTCATTATCCAAAAACACCCAGCTTAAAAAATTGATTGTAAAAATATGAGGAAAAAACTTACTTCAAGACCATTTGAAAAGAACTGTAGTTAAAAGTATATCCACCGATCACCCACATAAATTTCCCATGCAAAACAGCTTTATGGGAAGCCCGACCTACGGAAGGACTGAAGGGTTTAACATTTGGCAGAATCCAGTAAGACTCAGTGGAAGGAACATTCAAAGAACAATCAGGACCTATTTAAAAGAAAAATCAAACAATACAATGCATTAAACAAAGACCTTAGACTACAGAAATAGAATATATGGGTTAAGAGAATTTAAGAATTCAATGTTCATCATATTAATAAATATAATGTACATAATAAATAGTATGAAGTATAACTTACAGGAAAAACTCTAACAGCAAATGTAATGCTTACAGGAGGAAAAAAAATCATATACTCAAATTAGGCTTGAATATGTTTCAAATATATATCACAATTTGAAAGAATTCTTTAAATAATATAAATTTCAGATTTATTTTAGTATGCTAATATTCTACTTGAATATTAGAATGGAAAATGGAAAACAATGTACTCAAATCTCAGTTTTGTCACTTAAAGTGTGACCTTGGGAAAGTCTGTTTACCTCTGCCAGCATCAAGCCTTCATCTATAAAACAGATACATCTCCTAAGGGTTATTATAAATATTTAATATTCTTAAAGACAGTGGAAATGAAAGCATTAGTAAATTGTAGTACTTTCTGTTTACAACTGTATTAAAGAAACACAAAAAAAGTTACATTTTTTCTTAGCAGCATTCTTACTAAGAACAACCAAAATTGGCATTGGTAGAAAAGCTTACTGTCCATAAACTGAAAAAATTATTATGCATGATAAAAAAAAACTATTAATGAGTACAGGATAACTTAAATACTGTAAGTTGAAAACACTGTCTTTTCCTATCCACGTGGATTCACTATGTTGCTCATGAGTCTTGGTTCATCATCTGTAAAATGTAGCCGACTAGGCTAGATAGTTCAGTTCAGTTCAGTCGCTCAGTTGTGTCCAACTCTTTGCGACCCCGTGAATCGCAGCACACCAGGCCTCCCTGTCCATTACCAACTCCCGGAGTTGATCAGTGTTTCTCAAACTTGAGTTATGGAAGGAATGCTCCTAACGGAAATATATTTATTTTCATCAAATTTAAGGGCTCATAAACTATTTTAATTCTTATGAAACTAATAGAAATATATTATGTTCAAAGTTATTTTATAAATATAAAACCAACATAAGTTTATAAATTATGTTCATAAAGAAGCTTATAAAATCAGTAAAATTAATATTCGCTTAAAATGATGGACGATGTTGTTCTGCTCAAAGAAATTCATTAGACTCCAGTTGAGAATGATATTAATGCTACAGCACCTTTTTTACACAACTTTAAGATACCTGCATTATTTTGACAAAATAATTCTCACAGCACTTTTCTTTCATCTACCATTTACAAACCTTTCTAATTTATAAAACAGACCATAACATCACTTGACCTCCACTTATCACAAAAGTATCAGTACATTTTATTATTCTTTTTAGCCTATAATAGAATACTATTTGGTCCTAACTCAACAGTCAACACAAATGCTGGCACTACAATCAAGTAGCATTTTTACACAATTATGAAAACAATGATTTCTTATCAAAAAAGTTTTAGATCACCACTGAATCACAAAATTTTAAAACATCCAAACAGATCCTAATTTCAGAAATATTAACCTTCACAGTTTTTATTTGCTTATTCACTCACCCATGCATTCATTCATTCATCTTCAAAGTCCTTTTCAAAGTTTACATCCTATGACTCTCTATTTTTCAGGCAAAAATTAGGTAGATCACCTCTTTGATAACAAAAAAATCTTTTAAATCAATACAGAAAATTTTATCATTTCTAAGTGAAAAGTCAGTGAACTACACCTTAGTAACCAAAGAAATTAAAGGAACATGTTGATTTTTTTTTAAGTTAAAACTACAATTCTAAACCACTGAGACCTCACTTCACTCAGGTTGCCAAACAACAGTCCATGAGCAAAATCCAACCCAGTACATGTTTTTGTAAATGAAGTTTTGTAAGAACATAGTATGCTCACTCAGTTAAGTATTACTGAAGGCTGCGTTTGCCATACTCAGCAGAGTTGAGCAGTTTCAAGAGAGACCTTACAATTCACAAAGCCAAAAATACTTCCTATATGGTCTGTTATAGAAAAGTTTGCCAACCTCCAATTTAACTGAAAAGAAATAAGATCATATGGGCATTATACATAAGTGGTATACCTACTGGTCTGAATGCTAAATGCTGTTTTCTTTAAAAGAAAAATGTAGATTTAAGTCAGGAATAATAAACCAAAAAGTATAAAATGTTAGTAATAGGTTAATCTGGGTAAAGGGCATTTGTATATTCTTTGTACAATCCTTGTTCTTTCAATTTTTCTATAAATTTGAAACTTTTTCTAAATAAAAAGTTAAAAACAAGTCTACTGCCTAAAGGCACAGAGTTGGAAACACTCAAATAATACGTAGTTTTGCCTGGCAGAGGTTAATAGAGAATAATGGCATGTAAACTTCTTAAGATATTTAAAACAATAATACATGTATGAAGTCCACACTAAAATAAAATAGTTCAGAGCAAGCTTCTGGTAACGAGCCCCAAAGATAAAGCAGGTTCTAATCAGTAGAACCTATGATTCTTACCTTATCTGGCAAAAGGGACTCTGTAGACATAATTAAGTTAAGGATCTTGAGCTGGGGAGTTATCTTGGATGAACCAAGTGGACTCTTCATGTAATCACACATGCCTTTCTAAGAGAGATTTGACTACAGAAGGAGAAATCAACAGGACCACTGAAGCAAGATGCTGTGCTCCATGCTTCGGAGATGGAAGAAGGGGAAAAAAACAAGGAAAGCAGGCATTGCAACTCTATTGCTAGAAAAGTTAAGGATGCAGATTCTTTCTTAAGAGCCTCCAGAAGGAGTGTGGCCCTGCCAACACCTTGATTTTGGCTCAGTGAAACCAATTTCAGACCTCTCACCTCCAGAATGCTAAGAGATTAATAAGTATGTGTTAAGACACCAAAGTGAAAGTGAAAGTTGCTCAGTCGTGTTCGACTCTTTGTGACTCTATGGACTGTCCATGGAATTCTCCAGGCCAGAATACTGGAGTGGGTAGCCTTTCCCTTCTCCAGGGGATCTTCGCAACCCAGGGATCAAACCCAGGTCTCTCGCGTTGCAGGCGGATTCTTGACCAGCTGAGCCACAAGGGAAGCCCATAAACACTGGAGTGGGTAGCCAATCCCTTCTCCAGGGGATCTTCCCAACCCAGGAATCAAACCAGGGTCTCCCACATTGCAGGTGAATTCTTTACCAACCGAGATATCAGGAAAGCCCACGTTAAGACACCAAGTTTGTGGTAATTTGTTACAGCAATTGTAGGAAACTAATGTCACCCTGATTATTTAACTTATATGCAGAGTACATCACGAGAAATGCTGGGCTGGAAGAAACACAAGCTGGAATCAAGATTGCCGGGAGAAATATCAATAACCTCAGATATGCAGATGACACCACCCTTATGGCAGAAAGTGAAGAAGAACTAAAGAGCCTCTTGATGAAAGTGAAAGAGGAGAGTGAAAAAGTTGGCTTAAAGCTCAACATTCAGAAAACTAAGATCATGGCATCTGGTCCCACCACTTCATGGGAAATAGGTGGGCAAACAGTGTCAGACTTTATTTTTTGGGGCTCCAAAATCACTGCAGATGGTGACTGCAGCCATGAAATTAAAAGACACTTACTCCTTGGAAGGAAGGTTATGACCAACCTAGATAGCATATTTAAAAGCAGAGACATTACTTTGCCAATAAAGGTCCGTCTAGTCAAGGCTGTGGTTTTTCCAGTAGTCATGTATGGATGTGAGAGTTGGACGATGAAGAAAGCTGAGCGCCAAAGAATTGATGCTTTTGAACTGTGGTGTTGGAGAAAACTTTTGAGAGTCCCTTGGACTGCAAGAAGATCCAACCAGTCCATCCTAAAGGAGATCAGTCCTGGGTGTTCAGTGGAAGGACTGATGCTGAAGCTGAAACTCCAATACTTTAGCCACTTCATGCAAAGAGTTGACTCATTGGAAAAGACCCTAATGCTGGGAAGGATTGGGGGCAGGAGGAGAAGGGGACGACAGAGGATGAGATGGTTGGATGGCATCACCGACTCGATGGACATGGGTTTGGGTAGACTCTAGGAGTTGGTGATGGACAGGGAGGCCTGGTGTGCTGTGATTCATGGGGTCGCAAAGAGTCAGACACGACTGAGCGACTGAACTGAACTGAATGCTAATGACTAAAATTTTTGATTTAACTTATTTAAGATAAATACTGTTATTTAGTAAAAGAAATTGGATTTTAGAGATTTTAAGAATTTTGTCTGCAATCTAGAATACTACTTTTCTATGCAAAACAGCAACTTTTTCCTGTCTTTGTTACTACCATCTTTTCTGTAACTTCTAGCAGTGCTTAGAAGGAATGGTCAACAGCCAAACACTACAAATCGTCATTATTTTACTCTAAATTAATAAGCTTACATACAGAATGAAAGATTTATGAGTATGACTTAAAAGTTTAAGGAAAATTAGATGTCTTAACTTGTAGTTTTCTGTACTCTACAACTAAAATGATTAAAAGAGTAAATTTATGTACTGAATGTTAGTTTAAAACACAAGTAACTATATATAGAATGCATTATACACACAAAGGCTCCACCACCCACTAAATATCATTTAAGGCCATCCAAGACTGCCATTTCATAAAAATACATCCATGAAAAATCCACCACTTTGTTATCTGGACACTTATGGAATATCTCTGCATAATTCTCCCTCTAGAACTTTCATCAATCAATATGGGAATCTCCTCAAGGTAAGCAGATTACAGTTCTCTTGAAAAAGATGTACTAAACTAATTCAAGTTACAGTGTGTTTTCATAAATATTTAATATGTTACCTTTTACACGGGTTAATCCAAAGAGCATAAATGAATTTCTAATGATGTAACTTTTGGCACTAGTGACAGGCTACTGAGAGACAAATTTTTGAGGTTATTCTACAACACAAAGTAGAATTATACTCTGATCCCTCTCAAATTTTTATCTCCATCCTAACAATCACTCTTGAATTCTAGACTCAAAATTAAACTACCTACATATATTGTCACCCTGCGTATTTAACTTATATGCAGAGTACATCATGCGAAATGCCAGGCTGGATGAAGCACAAGCTGAAAGCAAGATTGCTGGGAGAAATATCAACAACCTCAGATACGCAGATGACACCACCCTTATGGCAGAAAGCAAAGAACTAAAGAGCCTCTTGATGAAAGTGAAAGAGGAGGGTGAAAATGTTGGCTTAAAACTCAACATTCAGAAAACTAAAATCATGGCATCCGGTCCCATCACTTCATGGCAAACAGATGGGGAAACAATGGAAACAGTGACAGACTTTATTTTTTGGGCTCCAAAATCACTGCAGATGCTGACTGCAGCCATGAAATTAAAAGACGCTTGCTCCTTGGAAGAAAAGCTATGACCAACCTAGACAGCATATGAAAAAGCAGAGACATTACTTTACCAACAAAGGTTGGTCTAGTCAGAGCTAAATCCAGTAGTCATGTATGGATTTGAGAGTTGGACTATAAAGAAAGCTGAGCACAGAAGAATTGATGCTATTGAACTGGGGTGTTGAAGAAGACTCTTGAGAGTCCCCTTGAACTACAAGGAAATCCAACCAGTCCATCCAAAAGGAAATCAGGCCTGAATATTCATTAGAAGGACTGATGCTGAAGCTGAAACTCCAATACTTTGGCCACCTGATGCAAAGAACCAACTCATTGGAAAAAACCCTAATGCTGGGAAAGATTGAAGGCAGGAGGAGAGGGGGATAACAGAGGATGAAATGGTTGGATGGCATCACTGATGCAATGGAGATGAGTTTGAGTAGGCTCTGGGAGTTAGTGATGGACAGGGAAGCCTGGCGTGCTAGTGTCCATGGGGTCGCAAAGAGTCGGACACGACTGAGTGACTGAACTGAACTGAACTGACATGACATTTCCACTGGATTAGGTACGTAGGAATACAGCGTTTCCAACTGTTAAAATATGGAAATACTTCACTGATTAAGTAGATGCTGCAGGTTACCAGGCCTTCCCCTTCCAAGTTCCCCTGGCCCCTCTCTGCAACAATGCAGACTCTTCACGAAAGACAACTAAAGGGGTAATGCCTGACACAGCAGGGCTTCTCCAGGATCCTGTTGATTGATTGGTGTCTCAGTGTCTGTACTTTACCAATTATAAGCATTTTTAAATTTGATCACCTCTACCAGACTCTACACACAGATCCTTTCCTTCACAACTACCATCCCTGTCTAAGCCATCATCCCATTTCACCTGGATTACTGAAATAGTCTCCAAACTGGTCTTCTTATTTCTATTCTTCTTCTCTATCTATCACATTCAACTCTCCACAATGCAACCAGAGTGATTAAAAATATAAATCTACTCTTATCAATTCCCTCAAAATCTTTCAATGATTTCCTATCATACTAAAAATAAAAATCCTAAAGATGGCCTACAACTCCTACATGACTGGCTTCAGTATTCACTTACTGAATGGATGAATGAAAATATCCTTAGGATCACAAAAGATTAAAATGAAGTCAAACCTCGCTTTCCCAATTATTAGCCATGAAATCTTGGAAAAATTATTTAACTTTTCTAAACTTCATTTTAATCATGGAGATTTTACCTAAAGAACATAGAATCCTGTGTAAATAAAGTAAGATTGAATGAAACTGTACTTAATATTGAATACTACTATGAAAGCTTCATAATAGTAAATGTATTACTATTATGAAGTTTATTCTCTCATTTCAATATACAAGGAAACTAAGTATAATTAAGTCTACAGGCAAAATATGCTAATGAAGGCTAGCATTATTAGGTATTATAAATATACATGCCAAAAGAAAACAGTAAAATTACAACTAAAACATTTCTATAATCACAGGTAAATCCAATTAAGAAATAATTGCAAAGGACAAAACCCAGAATAAAATACTACAAAGTTTTGAAAGTTTTTTCAAAGCAATTCCAGAATTACTGAATTACATTCTTCCTTCCTTCTCTCTTTTGCACTGGAACAGTTTTTCTAAGGGAATCTATCTCTGATAGGATCATGGAAATCAGTACAAAAGTTTTATTTGCTTTAGACAAATTTTATAAAAGAATTTTTCTTCCAATAAAGAATGATATAAATTTGAAGTCTTCAACTGAATGAAACAGCAATTCCTGGAAGGTCCCCTAACTTTATGAACAGATTTATATACTAAGTTCTGATGTTACTAGAAAAACTGTAAGTGCTATATACAAAGATGCAGGATGGAAAATCGAGCAGTAAAATTTTATCTCTCCTAACAACTGAGTGGCATTTTAACAGCATGCTTTGATTCTCAGGAAAAAAAAAAAATTAGTCTGAATAGAGTTCCTTCATATCATTTAAAGCAGGAAAAAGAAACTGAAAAGTAATTCAGTCAAACAAGAGTTTGGGGGGAAAAAATCATGCTCCAGAATTTTAGATTTCTTTTTGATACAGTTTTAGCTTATGCATTTAATTCAAATTTAATCTATAACATCATGAAAAAAATATTTCTCTTACTACTAAGGTGAAACATATTAACAGATTTTTTATTTTCTTTTTGTAGTTTCTCAACAGAAAATATTAAATAAACATTGCTAACTTTGAACTATATCAACACAATTCAGTAAGCTGCATTTCTATAAATAACTCTATGCTGAACTTCTGGTATTTTAAATAAATTTAGTAACAGAAAATACATATTGTCCTCTAATAGTATCTCTAGTGTCATATCGGAGAAGGCACTGGCGCCCCATCCCAGTACTCTTGCCTGGAAAATCCCATGGACAGAGGAGCCTGGTAGGCTGCAGTCCATGGGGTCACTAAGAGTCAGACACGACTGAGCAACTTCACTTTCACTTTTCCCTTTCATGCACTGGAGAAGGAAATGGCAACCCACTCCAGTGTTCTTGCCTGGAGAATCCCAGGGACGGCGGAGCCTGGTGGGCTGCCGTCTATGGGGTCGCACAGAGTCGGACATGACTGACGCGACTTAGCAGCAGCAGCAGCAGCAGCAGTGTCATATATCAGATTTCTTTGGTTGTAAGCCACAGAAACTAGCTTTGGGGAAATTAAGGAAAAATGGGAATTTGTTGAAAAAATATAGGGAAATTCAAAGAATTTTTAAAAGAAGCTGAAAAGTCACACTTAAAACAGATCGTTATCTGGATTTATCATCCCATCAAGATTACTCGCAATGAGTGAAAGGCAATTGCCCAAAAAGACATTGAATTGCTAATAGGAAAGGAAAAAATACGCTGAGAAGGGAGATGTGAAGAGCGGTACCCGTAAGTTACCGTAATCACTCCAGAAATAGTCCTGTGATCTAATACGCGCACTGCATTTGAAGGTCTCTACAACAAAAGGCAAAATGAGCTAACACTGCTGCAAGCGTCCTCCTATCTTCTAACATCGTTAGAAAAGTCTGATCGGGGTTCTGTATCCAAAGTATTCTAAACATTTTCAAGGCCCATAAAACCAACATCCAAAGGACAGTTATCAATTTTAGTGCAGTTTAAATGTCCACAGCTGTTCTGACAATATCTGAATTTTATAAAACAATGAATTGTGTGAGTGGTTCCAAGAATACGTGGTTCCCACCGTTTAGGTCAATGATGCTATTACAGTATGAAAAGGAACTGTCCTTCCTTTAGCAAAGATCAGTGCTCTCCAGTTACTGCTTTTGTGTTGTGAAAGGCCTGAAAGAAAGCTTTACAGACTGGTTCTGATTAGTTGAAAATTATAAATACACAGTTAGCTGGGATTGAGGACAGATCTGTCTATCTTACCTGTCTAAGCCAGAGGCAAGAAAATACGTGGTTGTAAGTTTTTCTACATTAGGTAAGTTTCTATAAGCAAGGAGCCTCTGTCTAGCATGGAATAGTCTGTGAATTTTGTTGTAAGACACAACTCAGTCCTTTGTTCCATTCTCTCTCTGTATTCCCTTCCTTCATGATCTCAGCTGAACTCATGGCTTTCGGTATCATCAACTATTTCCAATTTAATATTTTTAAGCCAGTCAGCCCCAAATAGTACAGACCTCTCTCCATTAAACTCCAATTGTCTTTTCAACATCTCCTCTAAGATGTCTAAAAGATATCTCAAACATAACATACCAAATCCAAACTGATCTTCTTCCTAAAGTCTCCCTCATATTAACTGATGACAACTCTATCTTAATCTAAGGTCAAAAAATCTTAGAGTCAATTTTACCGGAGTTTAAATGTCTCTTTTCTTTCTCCCTTTATTAAATTTCTAAAGGAAAATGTAAGTTATGCTGTGTACTTATACACACTATCCTAAAGTAACTATGTCCTAATATGTTACATGACTAACCCTGAAAAAAATGATAAAATATTCATGGATCTGAAATAAAATATTTCATATTTTTCTAAAACAAACAAAATCATCAAGTTTTTACAACTTGAAAAACGCCATGGAGTCTTGAGTGCGTGCTTTGGTAGTCAATACTGCCACCCGATGGCAAATACTAAAATCTAAAACCAAAGGACAGAAAGAAAATAACTGACCAAACTGCTCAAATTCAAATGTTCACCTCAATATTTAAAATTATGTTTTATTTATCAAGTAAATTTCATAAGTTATTGGAGTACTAGTCTTCTAAAACATCTGTACCTCAATGTCCACATATCACTAAATAGGCAAACTAAACATTTCTAATTCATTCATTTAAGAAAAAAAGAAAACAATTTGAGTGCCTACTATACAACAGGCACTATAGAAGATGCTGAGGATGTAAAGATGATCAAAACATAATTATTCTTAGCTTCATGGAGTTTACATTCCAGTAGGAAAGATAATCAAAGAATCACACACACATAAATGTGGTAGATGCTACAAATTTAAAGGACACAGTGCTGTGAAAGTGTCTGATGGGAGCATCTGACCCGACAATGTTAAGGGTGTGAAGGAGGAAGTGCAGAAATAAGCAAGGCCTTGAAATATTTAGGGACAAAGAACATGCAAGGGACTGAAATAAACCCAAGCAAAGTGTGACTTTAAGGAGTCAGAAACACTATAGAAAAGTATCGAGTTGCCTGACTTACACATTAAGATACTATCTTTTAATCAATAATCTAAAAGGCTGACAACATTCAACTTCAATCCTTGCCTGAGAACTATGACTGAACTGGGCTGAAAAGGAATACTGAATACTCATAAAGAACTAGAAGGCCCAAATGACAGAACTGAACAGGATACTCTGGGATAGGAAAGGACCGGGGATGATTTTTCAATGTCCAAGTAATGATCTTTTATCCAAAACCTGGTAATCTGTCTTTCAACTCCATAGAATTGAGGGAGGGAACGTTTTGTGGTAATAAATTAAGAATTGCACCCCGAAGCCTGCTGGTTTACCGTTTCTACCGGTCAACTACTACCATCTATTCCACATCGCAACGTTTTTCTGCGCAGACATGAGAGAACTGTTCGACACATCCCTCGTCAATTATGGCAACAATCTATACTTTAAAATATTTTATTTGCATTTTTTCTTTATTTAGAGGATTCTCATCATCTGAACCCCCTTCCTCGTTTAGGAAAATCTCCTTGTGAATTTTGTTCAGAAGCAAAATCCATTTCCACACAAGTCAGAAGGTAGGAGTAAGACCTAAATTTAGTCAAGTAGATATTACTAAGCAAGCTTTCAAATCTTCATAAGTGATACAAAGATGTGGGGAGAGTTTAGAACTCCTCTACCCAAGCCTGTAGCATGCAGTATCCACAGTAAGGACACCGGGGCGGGGGGGGGGTACCCCAGGGTCCAGTGGCAGCGACAGGAATATCCTAATCAAACTTTTCTGTGGCTACATCTTTGCTGGGAACCAACCCACTAGCCTTCTGTTACACCTACCCCTTTCCAACCAAGGTTTTTACAGCCTTCCCATCTCCTTTGTGAGCTACCCAATATCCTTTTGTATTAGTCAGAGTACAGGTCAAGACAACCAAGAGTAAGTTACTTAAATAAGCTAAAAGTTAATTCTTCTCTCATAAAACACATTCTACAGGCAAATAGGCAAGTGCTACTAGTTACCACAGTTACTGCCATTTACCAGCCATTGTAAAAGAGCTCAGCACTTCTATTCATATCCTACTGACCTAACATAGTATAATAACCATGCAAGATACGAAGAAAGCTGAGGAATATGGCATGCAGCTGAAGACCATGTGCTGAGAGCTACAAACTCAGTGAATTCTATCACCAAAAAGAAGGCAAGAATGAATCCTAGGAGGAAGAGGTCCCTGACATACTTCCCAATAACTGCCTTTTCTGCTCAGGGAAGCCAGAACTGTTTCTGTTGCTTACAGTCAAACCAAAGACTTCCAGTGGTTCTGACTTTTTAAAGTTATGTCAGAGAGAAACCTTGAGCCACTCTGATGAGGGAGTTGATCGGGGGCAGGGGCGGGGGAGGACACATATCTACTTGAAGCTCTGCTTCCTCAAATACAAAATTAGGGATCAGGTCTGAGGCTCAAAGAAGCCAGACTATACATCATCTGTCTTGAAAGAAGCACAATATTCATTTCACCAAACACTACCCATAAAATAGTCATCAGAGATAAATTAATTAATCGCTAAGAAGCAGTAATGGTAATATAAATGTCTTATTTCTATATAACATTTTATAATTTATAAAGCACTTTTGCATTATTCTCATTTAAAAAATATATGTGTACATGTAGACATGTGTATGTGTTAATATATATATATACATAAACTTCATATTATCACTTTGCTTTAAAAGTAAACATACCCAGTATTTGCTCCCCCATTTCCACTTGCTTTTAGACATTTAAGAGTCAAGAATTTTTATGATTTCAGGCCCTCCTGACAAGAATAATAAAATGTGAAATGCCAATAAACAAAGCTAGAAAAAAAACAGATAACATTTTCAACCAGATATATATTACAAAACACCCAGAAAATAAAGTATTTTAAAGTTGGAAGAAAAGAAAAAAGAAAGGACAGAGATGTTCATAGAGAATATTTTACAAACATATTTCTCGTTTGCTTTTAAGACTGTTGAGATGAAATGGGGACTAATAGCAGATAAAGACAAGTTAGAAAAAAACCTTGCATATAAGCTATACTTCTGTTTCTCAGGCCTTAGCTTAAATATATTCTTGATGTACTTACTAGTCTCTACAGAGAAAAGGACATTATTTTAGATTCAAGACTGAAATGGAAAAAAAAGATACCTCAAGGCACTTTTTAAGGGAAGAAAGGCCATGAATTGTTAAAATAGCCACTCAACAAAATACATGCCTCTATAATTAAAATCACTGAGAAATTTGTATCTGTCATAATCATAATAGGGAATCAAATGCAACTCAATAATCACTGATATTTCATATGGTTGGAGTAACTAATTGTTTAATGAAATAACATGTGTTAAAGATGGGCATAATTTATGGAAAGCCTAAAATAATTCCTCCAAATACTCAGCACACTCAGCAACATTTTTTTAATTTGTCTGAGGAAAGTTAAATATGAGGAGCACATTCTCTTTGGTCTTTACTTGCGTCTGATAGGAACTACTGTTACTACTGCTACACATGACCATGCAGCATTAATACACAGGATTCTCAATATCTAAATATAAGTTGCACAAAGCAACCTCTGGGTAGTAAGTACTGGAGTTGGCCAAAGAGTTCACTGGGATTTTTCTATAACATTGTAAGGGAAAAACCCAAATGAATGCTTTGGCCAGCCCAATATATAAATAACTAGTACCTATCTCTTCAGTTAATTCCACAACGGTAAGATTTATGATTTTATACCCAAATACTTAAAGCTAAAACTTGCCAATGTACTCTGAATTTAATCTTTAATAATACATGTCGATAAAAAGTTATTTAGAAATTCTTCCCTAATTCTTCTTACTGCTTTTGCCACAAGCAACTGAAAAACTTTTCAAAATATTCTATGTTCTTTTAAAAATAGCCACAAGAGGTCAGTATTTCCTAAGAAAGAAGTTTAATCCAGTCCAATACTTCTTCCAAGATAAGCATCTATTTTTGCAATATGCTATTTATGTTATCTATTATAAATCAAATTTCAATGTACCAGGTGTTCATTTTGGCCATGCCACCAAATCTTTGGGAACCCATCAAAAAATTAAAGATCAATGATCATACATCTACAATTTAGAGTTTCATTTATAACTTTACTTGATTCTCATAATAGCATGCAGACAAAATCTTAACTGATTTTGTGAAAAAAGTGAAAGTCGCTCAGTCATGTCCATCTCTTTACAACCCCAGGGACTATAGACCACCAGGCTCCTCTGTCCATGAGATTTCCCAGGCAAGAATACTGGCGTGGATAACCATTCCCTTTGCCAAGGGATCTTCCCCACCCAGGGATGGAACCTGGGTCTCCTGCATTGCAGGTAGATTCTTTACCATCTGAGTCACCAGGAAGCCTTATGAAGAGGCAAATTATTAAGAAGTTGACTATTACTGAAATTCTAAAAATAAAATAAATATATGAGATTTGGGTGTGCAAACTACAGCAAATGAGTGTAAATATTATTTGTATTAATATATTGGTATGTGACTGTATGTTCCAAAAGTCACTTACCTTGCCAACTATCATTGCAGACACACAACTTTTCTCCTGTTAGGTCACAGTAACCATGATCTGGACTGCCACAATTGGCTTTACAGTAGGGGATATCACAAGCTTCACCCTTCCAGTATTTATCACATTCACAATACACTTGACTTGGAACAGAGACACTAGTTGTACACTTTCCATGACCAGAGCAATTGTTAGGACAAGAATTGATTCTGCAAAATATAATTCATATATATTCAAATTCAAGATGATTGGAAAAATAATCTGGGCTGGTATTTTGTTAACTTTATAAATGTTATATGTGTCCATGTGCTTCATTTAACACAGTTTTACAATGTGACTTCAATTCTTTACTCTGTACCTTTTTACCCCTAAGGCGATTCAGGTATACATATCTTCAACTGGCCTCAGTTCATTCAATGAGTTTCCTCTGCTACCAAGACTACACACTCGACATCTGCAGGATCTATCCAGTTCCCAGCAGAATGTTTGGTAAATATTCAAGTACTCAAATGTTTTATAGGGTATGAGTACACTTTATAGGAAAAAACTAAGGTCATGAATACATGAAACAGTAAGAGAAGCCAAGGCATAAACTGGTTACATGATACTTAAATAGCATGCTATCACCTAAACACTGTTGTGGAAGTTAAAAGGTGTTTATCAGATTTTATTTTAAGGCTCCCTAACTGATTATATTTTACTATATATTTATTTTCCCTTGTGTACATGTTTGATATAAATAAATTCTATAATAAATTGCTGATTCGAGGATATTTATGATGTTTTATTCCTCATGAAAAATCCTCAGTTATCATTTTCTACATTCCTGAAGAAAACAAAGAAAAAAATGTATCAAATTCTTCTGTGGTCATTCCTAATGAAAACAACCAAAAGCATCACTGGCTAATTCACTTCACCCTTGGACTTCTAGATATAAAAATTTGCACAGAGAGTTAGACGTAAGAGACACTCAAGAAATATTATTTTTCTAATTTTAAAGAGACAGTGGTATATAGCCACTTATCTCCTAAGCCTCAATTCTTTCATGTGTAAAATGGGGAAAATACTCACTTGACAGAACTGATGTGAAGAGAATTAAAGAATGTTACTGTATATAAAGCATTCAGCACAGTTTCTGCAATAACAAGGACTATGAAAATGTAGCTCTCTTCATTCTTCAGATTAGGTATAAAATACCTTGGAGCACAGAGGGGCAGGTGACAGCTCCCTGAAATCTTGAACATTTGTGACTTAAAGTTATACTAAGTGTGTGTTTCTTTACTTAATCATTTCCCAATGATTTTTAATTTTGTAATTAATTTTCAACCAAACCTAACTTGTTACCATGGTGCCCTAAGGCTTACAAATTATGCTAATACAAGCTTAGACAGTATTTGGGGGATCATATTATTAAAAATCTTATGTAACTTAGGAAGAGATGCTGTATATTTTGGCATTTAACACCCTAGCCAACTCCTGGTACATAAGACATTTATATAAACAAACAATAAACTCTTTTTATGTCAAATTATAAGAATCATTATTACAATACAAATTTTTCTAAAAAAATACTTACGAGTAAAAAATGTTGAAACCAGTTAGATTATATGCAGCATCACTAAAAAAATGTAACAGTGCATAGCCAGATGTTGTAACGACTTCAGGCACAGTTTCATTCCCCCGTATTTCAGGAACTATCAAGCCACTGTAAGAGAGCAAAGTTGAACTTTGTATATTAATACACAAGACTGGTGTTAATCACATAAGACTGATTCAAATTATTCTTATCACAATCACTATCTATTATATATTACAACGGGCAACTAGAAGAATAAACGTAAAATGAGTTCCTAGTCACTTCTCACCAATGAGCTCTACTGCTGCTGCTGACAGACTAACATCTACTCTCAGGCCACCATACTCCTTTCTCTCTTCTCACCACTAGACCATAATGTCCCATTTCTCCCCTTTGCCCTGTTGTCCATCCTCTCATAAGACCATAGCGTGCTCTTTTACTTAAGTTATACGTAAACCTTTGTTTAAAGATACGTTGGGAAAGAACTGTTGTTGCTAAGCTGCTAAGTTGTGTCTGACTCTTTGGGACCCCGTGGACTGTAGCCGGCCAGGCCCCCTGTCCATGGGATTTCCCAGGCAAGAATACTAGAGCAGGTTGCCATTTCCTTCTCCAGGGGATCTTTCCAATCCAGATATCAATCTGCATCTACTGCACTGAAAGGCAGATTCTTCACCACTGAGCCACCTGGGAAGAATTAATACGGTTAAAATGTCCATACTACCCAAAGCAATACTATTTTTATTTTCTTGGGCTCCAAAATCACTACAGATGGTAACTGCAGCCATGAAGTTAAAAGACACTTGCTCCTTGGAAGAAAAGCTACGACAAACCTAGATAGTATATTAAAAAGCAGAGACATTACTTTGCCAACAAAGGTCTGCCTAGTCAAAGCTATGGTTTTTCCAGTAGTCATGTATGGA
This sequence comes from Okapia johnstoni, assembly GCA_024291935.2. Lineage (NCBI taxonomy): Eukaryota > Metazoa > Chordata > Mammalia > Artiodactyla > Giraffidae > Okapia > Okapia johnstoni. The sequence goes on along the minus strand of CM044318.1, from coordinate 72,876,636 downwards.
TGTGAGAGTTGGACCATACAGAAAACTGAGCGCTGAAGAATTGATGCTTTTGAACTGTGGTGTTGGAGAAGACCCTTGAGAGTCCCTTGAACTACAAGGAGATCCAACCAGTCAATCCTAAAGGAAATCAGTCCTGAATATTCATTGGAAGGACTGATGCCGAAGCTGAAACTCCAATACTTTAGCCACCTGATGCGAAGACCTGACTCATTGAAAAAGACCCTGATGCTGGGAAAGACTGAAGGCAGGAGAACAAGACGACAGAGGATGAGATGGTTGGATGGCATCACCGACTCAATGGACATGAGTTTGAGCAAACTCCAGGAGTTGGTGATGGACAGGGAAGCCTTGCGAGCTGCAGTCCATGGGGTCGCAACGAGTCAGACACGGCTAAATGACTGAACTGAAATGAACCCAAAGCAATCTACAGATTCAATGGTATCCTTAGCAAAACACCCATGACATTGTTCATGGAACTAGAACAAATAATCCTAAAATTTGTATGAAACCACAAAAGATCTTGAATAGCCAAAGCAATCTTGATGAAAAAAAAAACAAAGCTGGAGGTATGCTGCTCCATGACTTCCAGCTATAATACAAAGATACAGGAATCGAAACAGTATAGTTTTAGCATAAAAAGAGACAAAAAGATCAATGGAACAGAATAGAAAGCTCAGAAATCAACCCACGCACTTATGGTCAATTAATCAATGACAAAGGAGGCAAGAATATACAATGGAGAAAGGCTGGTCTCTTCATCAAGTAGTGCTGGGAAAACTGGATGGTTACATGCAAAACAATGAGATTAGAACACGCCCTCACACCATATACAAAAATAAACTCAAACTGGATTAAAGGCCTAAATGTAAGACCAGAAACCATACAACCCCTGGAAGAAAACATAGGCAGGATACTCTTTGACATAGTTGTAGGATTATTTGGGGGGATCTGCCCCCTCAGGAAAGGGAGAGAAAAGCAAAAATAAACAAATTGGACCCAATCAAACTTAAAAGTTTTTGCACAGCAAAGGAAACCATATGCAAAACAAAAAGACAACCTACTGAAAGGGAGATGTTTACAAATGATGTCTGATAAGGGGTTAATGTCCGAAATACAGAAAGAGCTCATAGAACTCAACATCAAATTTTAAAAAAAAAGTTTTTTTACCTGATTAATAAAATATGTCTATGTGAAGACATGCGTAGATATTTTTCCAAAGAAGACATACAGATGTACAACAGGCACATGAAAAGATGCTAAACACTACTAATCATTAGTGAAGTCGCTCAGTCGTGTCCGACTCTTTGCGACCCCATGGACTGTAGCTTACCAGGCTCCTCAGTCCATGGGATTTTCCAGGCAAGATTACTGGAGTGGGTTGCCATTTCCTTCTCCAGGGGATCTTCCCGATCCAGGGATCGAACCCAGGGTCTCCCACATTGTAGGCAGACGCTTTACCATCTGAGCTACCAGGGAAGCCCAATCATTAGAGAAATGCAAATCAAAACCATGATGAAACATCACCTCACACCTGTCAGAATGGTTATCATCAAAAAGACATAATAAATGTTAGCGAGGATGTGAAGAAAAGGGAACTCTCTTGTACTCTTCATGGGAATGTAAAATGATCCAGCCACTACGGAAAACAGCACAAAAGTTTCTCAAAAAATTAAAAACAGAATAGCATATGATCCAGCAATTCTACTCTGGGATATATCTAAAGAAAATGAAAATACTAATCCAAAAAGATGTATGTCTTCCAATGTTCTTAGCAACATTATTGACAAAGTCAAGATATGGAAACAACCTAAGTGTCTACCAAGAAATGAATGGATAAAGAAGATATGGCATACACACACACACACACACACACACACACACACAATGCAATATTACTTAGCCATAAAGAGAATGAAATTTTGCTATTTGCAACCACATGGATGAATCTGAAGGGTATTTTGCTTAGTGAAGTAACTCAGATAGAGAAAGACAAATAAACATATACGTTTTCACTTACATGTGAAATAAAAAAATAAAATAAAACAAACAAATTAATACAACAAAAGAGAAACAAGACACAGGGAACAAACCAATGGGTACCAGTGGGGAGAGGGGTGGTGGAGGAACAAGACAGGGGAAGAGGATTAAGAGGCACAAAGTACTGGGTATACATAAATAAGATACAAGGACGTAATATACAGCACAGAGCATATAGCCAATATTTGATAATAACTTTAAATGGAATATAATCTATAAAAGTATCAAACATATCACTATGTTGCATACCAGAAACTAATATAATATTGTAAAGCAACTATACTTTAATTAGATAAATAAAATAAAATAAAACCACCTTGGTACTCTCTAACAAGTGACCTTACAGCCTTATTCTTCCCCCCTGGTTGCAAATTCTCATGAAGCTAGACAGAACACTTCATCCAGATCAGCTAAGTGATTACAATGATCTTCCAGTTAAAGTTGCACATTTGCAATACACTAACCAAGTTGTTTCAGGTTATCTTAACATACACACTTTGTATAATTCTTTAGAATTCTGCATACTTACGCAAACCACATCAATATATAATTATTCCAACAGACAATACACACAAAAGAAAATGACATTTGTTGGGGAAAAACATAACTGTGTAAAAGCAGGAGGTCTATATTAATAACTGGTATTTCTCCCTTTTTAAGCACCCTTGTTCATAGGGGAAGATTACGTATCTTCATTTACTTATACCATACTATTCCCTCTAAATCTATGCAAACACATAAGAAAGAAAAAAAGCTGCTAACAACAAATTACATTACGCAAAATATCCGCTTCCTTTCAGTTCAGTTCAGTTCAGTTCAGTTGCTCAGTCGTGTCTGACTCTTTGCGACCCCATGAATCGCAGCACGCCAGGCCTCCCTGTCCATCACCAACTCCCGGAGTATACCCAAACCCATGTCCATCGAGTCGGTGATGCCATCCAACCATCTCATCCTCTGTCGTCCCCTTCTCCTCCTGCCCCCAATCCTTCCCAGCATTAGGGTCTTACATTACTCAAAATATCCGATTCCTTTAGACACTGTTAAACTTACATTTAGGTACCACCAAGAACTGAAGTCCCTCATTCAAATTGTATTTGACAGAACAAAATGAAATATGATAGTCAAGTAATTCATTTGGTAAATACATTTTGAAAAGCAAACAAATTAAAAAGGAAACAGCTCTTGATGTTTTAATAATTATCATAACATTTACTAGCTTATGTTTGTGAAGGAACAAAAGATTTTAAAAGGAGACTGCCAACAGAATGAATTTCTATAAGACCAGTCTTAGTTACACATATATAATTTTCACTGTAGTGAGACTGTACCATGAGTACATTGCTAAAAATAATACTCCCAGATCTTTTTACCAGATATGATTAAATGCTCTGAAACAGAGGAAAAGAGCAGGTTTGTTTGTCCACTTCCCACCTAACTCGGTACAGGCACTCACTAATTTCAAAGTTGGAGGTGAGGTTCAAAGGGCTAAGAAACTGGACTGTTTTACAGAGCTAGGAAACCAGAAAGTACAACATGGAACTCTCTTTGACCTGAGACCCCAAAGACTAGGCGTAAGAGTGAACCCGTAAAACACAGGACCTTCAGAAACTGCAGGATGGGTGTGAATTACCTCAACACCTGAATGAGAATTCAGTTGGCTGTGAATGTCTAGTGTCCCCAGCATTCTCTGGGAATATAATAAATTCTTAGGCCTCAAATTATTATTACTGATGATTTTACAATCAAGGTGTCTAGCACATGATCGTCCAGCACACAATGAAAAAATAACACATCTCCATTCCAATCCATCTCCATATTATAAAATGGAGAATTATGTATAGTTCTGTCTTGCCTATAGAATAAAGTCAATTTCTTTAGTGTGGTAACAAGAAAGCAATGCTACAGTGATCAAGGGACAGTAAAACCAGGCTTATATTCTGATTCCACTGCTTACAAGTTAAGCAACTCTGAGCCACTCACAGAATCTCTCTGTGCCTCAATTCTCCACTTACAAAACAGCAATAATACCTACCTGAAAGGTTACTGTGAGGATTCAATGACTTGATATATATATAAAGGACTCTTGCACACTGCCTGGCACATGAGCATTCAGGAGATGCTATTGATTACCGTTTATAGGGTACTCTGGCTCCCACCTATCCCTTCATATTTCCTATGATCAAGTTACTCATCACTACTTACTACTGTCCCAAAATATAATGTTCTTTAGTGTGTATATGCCACTATGAACAAAGCTAGTGGAGGTGGAATTCCAGTTGAGCTATTTCAAATCCTAAAAGACGATACTGTGAAACTGCTGCACTCAATAGGCCAGCAAGTGTGGAAAACTCAGCAGTGGCCAAAGGACTGGAAAAGGTCAGTTTTCATTCCAATCCCAAAGAAAGGCAATGACAAAGAATGCTCGAACTACCGCACAATTACATTCATCTCACACACTAGCAAAGTAATGCCCAACATTCTCCAAGCCAGGCTTCAACAGTACATGAACCGTGAACTTCCAGATGTTGAAGCTGTATTTAGAAAAGGCAGAGGAACCAGAGGTCAAATTGCCAACATCCGCTGGATCATCGAAAAAGCAAGAGAGTGCCAGAAAAACACCGACTTTTGCTTTATTGACTACGACAAAGCCTTTGACTGTGTGGATCACAACAAACTGTGGAAAATTCTTAAAGAGATGGGAATATCAGACCACATTACCAGCCTTCTCAGAAATCTGTATGCAGGTCAAGAAGCAAGTTAGAACTGGACATGGAACAACCGACGGGTTCCAAATCGGGAAAGGAGTACATCAAGGCTGTATATTGTCACCCTCTTTATTTAACTTATATGCAGAGTACATCATGCGAAATGCCAGGCTGGATGAAGCACAAGCTGGAATCAAGATTGCTGGGAGAAATATCAATAACCTCAGATACACAGATGATACCACCCTTATGGCAGAAAGTGAAGAAGAACAAAAGAGCCTCTTGATGAAAGTGAAAGAAGAGAGTGAAAAAGTTGGCTTAAAACTCAACATTCAAAAACTAAGATCACGGCATCCAGTCCCACCACTTCATGGCAAATAGATGGGAAACAATGGAAACAGTGAGAGACTAGGTTTTGGGGCTCCAAAATCACTGCACATGATGAATGCAGCCACGAAATTAAAAGATGCTTTCCCCTTGGAAGAAAAACTATGACAAATCTAGACAGCATATTAAAAAGCAGAGACATTACTTTGCCAACAAAGGTCCGTCTAGCCAAAGCTATGGTTTTTCCAGTGGTCATGTGTGGATGTGAGAGTTGGACTATAAGGAAAGCTAAGTGCCAAAGAATTGATGCTATTGAACTGTGGTGTTGGAGAAGATCCTTGAGAGTCCCTTGAACTACAAGGAGATCCAACCAGTCCATCCTAAAGGAAATCAGTCCTGAATATTCATTGGAAGGACTGACGTTGAAGCTGAAACTCCAACACTTTGGCCACCTGATGCAAAGAACTGACTCACTGAAAAAGACCCTGATGCTGGGAAAGACTGAAGGTGGGAGGAGAAGGTGACCACACAGGATGAGATGGTTGGATGGCATCACCAACCCAATGGACATGAGTTTGAGCAAGCTCCAGGAGTTGGTGATGGACAGGGAAGTCTGGCATGCTGCAGTCCATGGAGTCGCAAAGAGCTGGACATGACTGAGTGACTGAACTGAACTGAACGGTATGTTTCTCTCCATCTAGAAAGTCCTATCTAATCCCCACACTTTGTCTTCACTCTTGTACTGACAACGAAAGACACCATGAAGAATTAGCTACTTCTGAAATCATACAGCACTCTTTTCATAATCTGATTACAACACATTATGTGTAAAATGTCTGTTTACATGTCACTCACAGGGCACGACAACTGTGTGGTGATGCAGCCTCCAAAACCTTGACATTTCCCAACTGACAATAATGTCTCTGTTATTCACTGTAGGCTCACAGTTTATGCTAGAGGTGACTCAGGATGGGAGCTGCCCACACCAGAAAGACCAGTCGTGTGAGTGGTTAAAGTATGGGAGCTTTAAGCCACAAGAAATCCACCTGACTTTCAGTCAGAATGAGGCTGGAGACTGAGTTTGACCGTGTGGCCAATGATTCAATCAATCATGTCTACGAAACACAATTCCCAATTAATACTGTAACTCAGGAGAGCATCCTAATACACACTGAAACGTTGGGAGGATAACATCCGTCCTAAGGACATTCTGGGCTTCCCTGGTAGCTCAGCTGGTAAAGAATCTGCCTGCAACACAGGAGACCCCAGTTAGAATGCTGGGTCGGGAAGTTCCCCTGAAGAAGGTATAGGCTATCTAACTCCAGTATTCTTGGGCTTCCCTTGGAAGTTCAGATAGCAAAGAATCCACCTGCAATGTGGGAGACCTGGGTTCGATCCCTGGGATGGGAAGATCCCCTGGAGGAGGAAATGGCAACCCACTCCAGTGATCTTGCCTGGAGAATCCCAAGGACAGAGGAGCCTGGTAGGCTGCAGCCCATGGGGTCGCAGAGAGTCAGACACGACTGAGTGACTAAGCACACATAAGGACACAGAAGCTTTGTCTGTGATGCTCCCAGATCTCACCCTATGTGTCTCATCATTTGACTGGTCCTGATTTTTATAATCTGGAATAAAACTATAATCATAAGTATAGTGCTTTCCTGAGTTCTGTGAGTTATCTAGTTAATGACTAAACCTGAGAGGATTACAGCACCTCTCAACTTGTAACCAGCTAGTCCAGAAGGGCAGGTGACCTGGGCATCCCTGAACTTGCAGCTGGTGTCTGAAGTGAGGGCAGCTTTGGGGAGGGCTGTGCACCTAACCTATGAAGTCTGAGCCAGCTTCAGGTAGCTGTTGTCTGCAGTGGCCTGTACTTTACTCCTTACTGCATCCTCCAGGCTTATGGTAGTCTCTGGAACTGGGTAGGTTATCAAACATTTGTTGAACAATAAATACTCATACAACTGGAATAATTCAAATGTTTAGATTCTGAATTCTTAGTAAGTACACACTGTTGTATAGGATTTAAGTTAGGAGACTAGCAAGTCCTAATCCTGGCTCTACCGTCTATTAGAAGTAAAACTTGATTTCTCTGGGGCTCAATTCTCTCAACAATAAATGGGGGCTAAGAGCACTTCTACAGTGTCCTTATGAGGATGGGATGACATTTAAACTGCCTGATACAGTGCTGAGAATCAAGTGGATATTTAATAAACATGAACTTTCTATCTCCCTCAGGATAGCTAATAGAAACACTTGCTAATGAAAAGTCACTGGTTTCACCTTCACAGTCACACTAAATCCCATCCTGCTAATTATCTAACAAAAGTTTCCTTTAGTATCAAAGAAATGGTTGGTAAGAGCGTTAATGAATCACTGTTAATTAATGGAAAGTCATCACAACTACTAGAAACACAAATAAAAAGGCACACATCTAAATGATGGTCAGCAAACGTAGACAAAGATAGAGGAATGAAAACAGTTATATCTAAACTGCTAAAAATAAATGTATGAACTAGGATCTTATCTAACTGTTGCAAAAAAAAAAATATCTTACAATGTAATTATTCACAAAGCTATGCTCCATTTTCTATCTCAGTTCAGTTCAGTCACTCAGTTGTGTCCAACTTTTTGCGACCCCATGAATTGCAGCATGCCAGGCCTCTCTGTCCATCACCAACTCCCGGAGTCTACCCAAACCCATGTCCATCAAGTCGGTGATGCCATCCAACCATCTCATCCTCTGTCGTCCCCTTCTCCTTCTGCCCCCAATCCTACCCAGCATTAGGGTCTTTTCCAATGAGTCAACTCTTCGCATGAGGTGGCCAAAGTATTGGAGTTTCAGCTTCAACATCAGACCTTCCAATGAACACCCAGGACTGATCTCCTCTAGGATGGATTGATTGGATCTCCTTGCAGTCCAAGGGACTCTCAAGAGTCTTCTCCAACACCACAGTTCAAAAGCATCAATTCTGCGGTGCTCAGCTTTCTTTATAGTCCAACTCTCACATCCATACATGACCACTGGAAAAACCATAGCCTTGACTAGATGGACTTTTGTTGGCAAAGTAATGTCTCTGCTTTTAAATATGCTATCTAGGTTGGCCATAACCTTCCTTCCAAGGAGTAAGTGTCTTTTAATTTAATGGCTGCAATCACCATCAGCAATGATTTTGGAGCCCAAAAAAATAAAGTCTGATACTGTTTCCACTGTTTTCCCATCTATTTCCCATGAAGTGATGGGACCAGATGCCATGATCTTAGTTTTCTGAATATTGAGCTTTAAGCCAACTTTTTCACTTTCCTCTTTCACTTTCATCAAGAGGCTCTTTAGTTCTTCACTTTCTGCTATAAGGGTGGTGTCATCTGCATATCTGAGGTTATTGATATTTCTCCTGGCAATCTTGATTCCAGCTTGTGTTTCTTCCAGCCCAGCATTTCTCATGCTGTACTATTCTTAGATTAAGGGTTACTCAAGAATACCCTTTAAATAACTTTCAAACAACTCAAAAGTTAAGTTCTAAAAGTGTCTTGAGCAAGGTCCAAAGGAGTCACTTTAAAACAGTCATTCCAAAATACAATTCCTAACTTGTTTGTCCAAAAAAAACTAATTTGCATTCCTGTTAAAACAGAATAACTACAACATAAATAGTAAAAAGAAAAATAAAATACAAAGTTAAAGGGAACAGTAAGCTTTTATCCATATTTAAATTTTTAACAATGACAGAACATATAAAAGATACTGGGTAGGGCATCCCTAGAGGCTCAGTGGTGAAGAATCTGCCTGCCAATGCAGGAGACTTGGATTTGATTCCTGGTCTGGGAAGATCCCACATGCCCTGGGGCAACTAAGCCCGTGCGCCACAACTACTGAGTCTGTGCTTGAGAGCCCAGGAACCCCAAGTACTGACCCCATGAGCTGCAGCTACTGAAGCCTGCACACCCCAGAGCCCACGCTCTGCAACATGAGAAGCCACCACAATGAGAAGCCCATGCACACAACCAGAGAGCAGCTTCTACAGCAATGAAGACCCAGCACAGACAAAAGAATAGATAAATAAACTTTTTTTTTTTTAAAAAAGAGACACTGTTTAAAAAACAGAAGTAAAGAATAATGTAATGAATAACTCAACAATCATGCTAGTTAAATTGTACACAAAATCCATACTATATGCTCAACATTTTTTCTAATATATTTTCTTCTGTTCATAAAACATTTCGTAATAATGTATATACACATAAAAAAGATTTTTAAATTGATCCTGAAAATGCTGTGATTTTAAAACCTTTAAATTAACTCTATCTGACTAACAATAATACATTTTGAAGTAACCAAAATTTCCAAACTGTGAGAACTAATACAAACAACCTTTCTTACTAAACCACTACATAAAATATAACTTAATCTTTTTTTTACAGAATTTAAAATTTATAATTTCTCTAAAATAAAAAACAACCTTAAAATATATATCTATTCCTGGAGAAGGAAATGGCAACTCACTCCAGTACTCTTGCCTGGAATATTTCATGGACAGAGGAACCTGGCAGGTTACAGTCCATGGGGTCACAAAAGAGACAAGACTGAGCGACTGAGCACACACACTACATAAATGTGTTCATATATATATGTCATCATGTTATAAAATTTAAACTAATACAACATGTCAATTATATCTCAATAAAGCCAGAAAAAATAAATTTTCATTTTCTTCTTAAAAAAAACCCGTCTATTAATTTCTTTGTCAGTTACAACTCACGTTAATCTATCCATATAGGTAGTTTTGAAAACATATCCAATTTACCTTAAAAGTATGAACTATGTACAGCAAGAATAAAGAATTATTTATAAATATTCTATATTTATGAGACAGTACTTATTTATCTTTGTTATATCAATGTTTATATTATTATACATACACCTTAGTTGATACAGTATCAAGTCTTATACAAGCTTTGAGATTTAGCCACCAATATCTATGCTAAATTTATTTTTGAAGTACAGATGAGTATACATTTAAAATTAATAAATTATACAGTTACTTTTCTACAACTGACTGTAAGTTCACCAATTAAACATAACTACTCACCTAAGTACAGCTATTAAAGGTGCATATATTGAATCTCCATCATAAACATACATATGATCCCAGCTACATTCTGTAGCAAAATGATTGAATCTTAATCTTAACACTGCATTTGGACTGAAAAAAATTAAAATATTTTAAAATTAATATGTAATATGTAAAGCATGATCTGAAGAAATCTTACAATATTTTATTAAAAATCTATTTACAGAAATTTAGCTATAAATCCCTAAGTCATCATTATAAATGATTGATAAGCTGTCATATGAAATTTGTAAAAAAGACATACAACTTCAAAATCTATTAACCAGCCATAGGCATGCATCACCCTTTTCTAAAAATTTAATCAACAGGAAATGTTCTATGTCTTAATTAAGGTAGAGATACATAAACTATAAACTTCATTGAAACTTTATTGACCTGTACACTTAATATGGATGTATTTCATTATATGCAAATTATACTTAAATAAAGTTGATTTTTAAATTCAGCACTCAAGACTATTCTTATTTCTATCAACCTTTAACTACAGGTACTAATAAGGTCTTCAAATTTAATCAAAACATCTCAGTATGATACACTGCCATTTGTTAACAAAGGAGACCATAGGTACACAGGGAATTAATAACTCTAAAGTTTTAAAAAAGCTTTTAAAGTAACAACAATAACAACAAAAAATACCCAGTTTTCCAGACTCTTTAAAAATCATAAAACAGGTCAAAAACAACTAATATCAATTCATCTATGATTCATTCATATGTTTAAATAGATAAATTCAGTCACAAGCCCTAATTATTGAAAAATGCCTCTAAAAGGACAATTAACTCTTACAAAATGTTCTTTTTTTAACACCCGTAGAACTAAAATGATGAACAGTATGAACAAATGGCATAATTCAGCATGGAATATTTTTATACTTTCTATGGAGTCTTCAAATTCTATAACAAGCTATTTAAAATAAGCCAAAAATGGATGCTTTATTTAATGCCATAGTGACAGAACTTAAAAATAAAATATATGTAAAAATTAAACTACTGTCACAAGGGTATTGTAATTTATATTAAACATGATATCTAAAATTTATAAATCCCATTTTAAAGTATAATGAATAATATTTTCCAACAATAAGCAACAGAATAAACTATGTAACTTTGAAGCTGTTATACTTTTATAATGTTTTATACCGGTAAGCATTTATCATTGCAGAATAAATTAATTTAACCCAAATTGTATACTTACTAGCCTTCAATTAGCCATGTGCATTTAGTTTTATATTTATAGTTAATCGGACCATCTGTTAAATATCCAGAAGGTTCTGTTAACCTAGAAAACAAAATCACAAAAATGATTACCTACAATAGCATAAAACATTTAAAGACAATAATCCAAGCTTCCAAAAAGGAGAATTTGTTTACAACTTATGAAAATTTTCAAATTGCCATTTATCTCTCTAAATCTCAAAAGAAACTTGTTTTTTAACTTTTTTAAGTTTTTATATGATTGTTTCATTTTACAAACTGGAGAAACACATTGAAAGACTGAACATTATACAGATGGGTTCCATGCTGATGCAAAATGAATTCAGTAACACTTCCTCTGCACAAAAATCAGATGGAGGCACAAGAAAGATCAAATACATTATGAAAGATGTAGATCTATGGAGCAGAGAAATAGTATATGTACCTAGCACTTTGGGGGAAGGTTACACTGTTAGTTCTATTTGATTTTCATGCAGCAGGACTGCAAAGTAGCATCACCAGACTTAACTGAATTCAGCTACTTGTTTTTATTATCATTTTCTTTTGCCTAATTTATACCTAGTCCAAGAACTCAATCAATTTTAAAAATAGGGTAAATCAAGGGTTTTTAAATTATTGTCTGTTTTAAACACACACAAAAAAAGATAATTACAAAAGCTTCAGATTTTCAGACTTTTAAAATATTTAAAGATTAACCCAATTCTACTTCATGTTGTTCTCCTTAGCTCCAGCCCACTTATTTTATCAAGAAAAGACAATATTTTAAATAATTAAGATATCTTTCTATTTAGCCTTTATATATTTATATAGGCATACACATACACACGGGCTTTCCATGTGGTGCTAGTGGTAAAGAACCCGCCTGCCAGTGCAGGAGACATAAGAGACGCAGGTTTGATTCCTGGGTAGGGAAGATCCCCTGGAGGAAGGCATGGCAACCCACTCTAGTATTCTTAGCTTGAGAATCCCATGGACAGAGGAGCCTGGCAGGCTACAGGTGGCAAAGAGTTGGACATGACTAAATCGACTTAGCTCACATACACACATACACAGAAACACACTCTGGGGCTTATCTGTCTTTATACATTCACATATAGATACACACACACACACACACACACACACACATATATACATGTACACAAAGTTATCAGGGTCATTATCTAGTTTAAGGCAATATTAAATTCTCCTTATAACAGTGAGTATTAAAAATATTAGGGGGGGAAACTTCATTTACCTAAACCAGCATTGACATAAAGGTTAATTAATATAAATGTTACTTATAAATCTTTCATAATCCCTGCAAATTACTTTGGGCAAAAAAAGGGACTAATTCATGCTTGGAAAACTTCAGTGTTCTCAAATTAATCTAATGCTAAATTTTCTATGTATCAGGTATTACTATAAGCACACAATGTTACCTCACTTAAAAATCTCAAAAACCCCACGAGATAGTAAACATTATTAATCCCATACTACAGATGAGAAAACTGAAGTACATTTTTAATAACAGGTTAAATAACTTGTCCTGATTTGTCACTTCCAATAATAGCTCCAGATGAAGTAATTCAGACAAACTTCCACTGAAGATAACTTAAAAAGCTAAAAGAACAATTTTTAAATCTAATCAGTAACAGAATGGTAAGATCTACTAAGCCAAGATCCAGAAGCTGCAAATTCTTTAAGAACTGGGCATCCAGAGTGACTTTTGTTATGGAGAATTTCATCTGTTTATTAGAGACTGCCAAAAGGCAGAGAGTGCTTTCAGCTGCCTCAAGGAGGGAGGAGGACAAAAGTTGGAGGCAATAACCTACAAAAGTAGGGGCTCAAATAAACAACATGGCACTCTGATATAGGACATGATGATTTGCTAGTAGGGTGAAGATGTACCAGAAACAAAATCTGCATGGACTGCAACCCAGCTACAAGCCATCAGGATGGCAGAAAACTCCGAGACCTACCACTGGCTTAAGGTGAGATTAGAACTACTATTTGAAGAAGGAAATGGCAACCCACTCCAGTATTCTTGCCTGGAAAATCCTGTGGACAGAGGACCTGGTGGGCTATGGGCCATAGGGTATGAGGCCAAGTCTCCTAACAGAAGATACAAAAACGTTCTCTAAAAAAAGATAACATGATCCTAGTCTTCAACTTATTACTAGCAGTAATTTTTCAAATAAGATGTCTACTATAATCAAAGATAATAAGGTATATGATGATAGAAGACAACAAAATAACAACCAACGAAATAGCTTCAGAAAGAGATCTGAAGAATTCCCAATATGTGGAGATCATCAGATGTGCCTTACATAATAAACATGATTTAAGTTCAAAAAGACAACGAGATATAAAATTTTGGCAGTTAATTGAAGCCATGAAAAGTATCAGTGTGTTTGAAAAATAATGGAAATTCTAATTATGAAAACTATATTAATCAAAATTAAGAATTTGATGGACAGCTTTAACAACACATTGTTGTTGCTGTAACTGTTGTTGTTCAGTCATCCAGTAGTGTCCGACTCTTTTTGACCCCATGGACTACAGCATGCCAGGCTTTCCTGTCCCTAACCATCTCCGGGAGTTTGCCCAAGTTCATGTTCATTGCATTAAACATATTAAACACAGCTAAAATAGGATGAGCAATCTAGAAGACAGGTCCATAAGAAAATATCCAGACCACAGCAGAATGACTGAGGGTTCAACCCACTGAGTGTGGGTCATTCCACCAAGTAAAACTCCAAGAAGTTGAAATCCTAGCTAAGGGCAGGAGAAATATGGAATGGGGACTGGACGAACAAAATCATATACATCAGTTATGGCAGATAAATTAAATAACACATTAAACCCAGAAAACCATGAGGGTGTGATCACTCACCTAGAGCCAGATATCCTGGAATGCAAAGTCAAGTGGGCCTTAGGAAGCATCACTACAAACAAAGCTAGTGGAGGTGATGGAATTCCAGTTGAGCTATTTCAAATCCTAAAAGATGCTGCTGTGAAAGTGCTGCACTCAATATGCCAGCAAATTTGGAAAACTCAGCAGTGGCCACAGGACTAGAAAAGGTCAGTTTTCATTCCAACCCCAAAGAAAGGCAATGCCAAAGAATGCTCATACTACTGCACAATGGCACTCATCTCACACACTAGCAAAGTAATGCTCAAAATTCTCCAAGCCAGGCTTCAACAGTACATGAATAGTGAACTTCCAGATGTTCAAGCTAGATTTAGAAAAGGCAGAGGAACCAGAAATCAAGTTGCCAACATCTGTTGGATCACAGAAAAAGAAAGAGAGTTCCAGAAAAACATCTACTTCTGCTTTATTGACTCTGCCAAAGTCTTTGACTATGTGGATCACAACAAACTGTGAAAAATTCTTGAAGAGATGAGAATATCAGACCACCTGACCTGTGTCCTAAGAAATCTCTATGCAGGTCAAGAAGCAACAGAACTGGACATGGAACAACAGACTGGTTCTAAATTGGGAAAGGAGTTCGTCAAGGCTGTATATTGTCACCTTGCTTATTTAACTTATATGCAGAGAACATCATGAGAAACGCTGGGCTGCAGGAAGCACAAGCTGGAATCAAGATTGCTGGGAAAAATATTAATAACCTCAGATATGCAGATGACACCACCCTTATGGCAGAAAGCGAAGAAGAACTAAACAGCTTCTTGATGGAAGTAAAAGAGGAGACTGAAAAAGTTGGCTTAAAACTCAACATTCAGAAAACTAAGATCATGGCATCTGGTCCTATCACTTCATGGCAAACAGATGGGGAAATAATGGAAACAGTGACAGACTTTATTTTGGGGGGCTCCAAAATCACTGCACATGGTGAAAGCAGCCATGAAATTAAAAGACGCTTGCTCCTTGGAAGAAAAGCTATGACCAACCTAGACAGCATATTAAAAAGCAGAGACATTACTTTGCCAGCAAAGGTCCATCTAGTCAAAGCTATGGTTTTTCCAGTAGTCATGTATGGATGTGAAAGTTGGACCATAAAGACAGCTGAGTGCCAAAGAACTGATGCTTTTGAACTGTGGTGTTGGAGACTCTTGAGAGTCCCTTGGACTGCAAAGAGATCAAACCATCCTAAAGGTTCGATCCTAAAGGTTTCCATCCTAAAGAAAATCAGTCCTGAATATTCATTGGAAGGACTGATGCTGAAGCTGAAACTCCCTCCAATACTTTGGCCACCTGATGGGAAGAACTGACTCACTGAAACAGACCCTGATGCTGGGAAAGATTGAAGGCAGGATGAGAAAGGAATGACAGAGGATGAGATGGTTGGATGGCATCACTGGCTCTATGGACATAAGTTTGAGCAAGCTCCAGGAGTTGGTGATGGACAGGGAAGCCTGGCATTCTGCAGTCCATGGGGTCGCAAAGAGTCAGACATGACTAAGTGACTGAACTGAATTGAACACATTAAATAAGTATCCTAACAGCTTTGAATAGTTTCTATTTGATACACACATATCCACATCTTCTCTCTCCTCCACATTTTTATTTACAAGTTGTTGTTAAGTTAACTTTACAATTTAGACTTTAGTTAATGTGTTGCCTATGACTGAATATGAAGAGTAAGTAATACAACCAGTGATGGATACAATGACTCTGGAAACTGTTTCCCTGTTTTGGACAAAGGATGAGAATTTCTTCACTTAGAAAAAGTATATATTCTTAGGTAGAAACATAGCTTTGTTGGTTGTTGGGAAGTTCATATGTGTTTAGAAGGATGCATACAGAAGAAGCTGACTAATTAAAGGGCAGACTGTATCAGTTATCCATTGACTCCCACTTCAAAATTTTGCCTACTCTGTGAAAATGTATCTAGGCCCTTTGAACAATTTTTTTGCCAAACGGCAGGACACTAAGCCTGCGGGCCTTCTCAACAGAGCACACTGGAGACTGTAGGAGGAAAGAGATCTGCCTTCTTGGTTCCCATGTACTCACTCAACAAGCTCCTGCACCTTGCTGGCTTCTGTAGCACTAGACTCCTATAGCACCTGATGGCCACCAGCACCCAGCCACCAGTAGCCGCCCCCAGCACTTCCCCTCAGGTAGTTCTGCAGAGAAATACCCCCAGGGAGACACCACTCCATGAACAGCTTTCCCCAGCATCCTATAAGTAATCACAGCAAGTTACAAAGGGCAAATGTTAAGCAAGTTTCACAGGTAGAGCTTTCCAGTGACTTTTCTGCCAAACAATAAACCAAGTCTGCTCTCCCAACAAGGTCTGGATCTCAGGCCAGGTTCCAGGGACTCTCACTTATGTGCTCTATCTCAGACATAACGTAGTAAGCACTGATCCGTGTATTGACTATTTCCATATCCTACAGAGTTCTCTTTATTTCTTGATGCTGGGAAAGATCAAGGGCAAGAGGAGAAGGGGATGATAGAGCATGAGATGGTTGGATGGCATCATCGACTCCATGGACATGAGTTTGAGCAAACTCCAAGAGACAGTGAAAGACAGAGAAGCCTGGTGTGCTGCAGTCCATGGGATCACAAAAAATCAGACACGACTGAGTCACTGAACAACAAAAACCGTCAATTTCTCATTGCTCCAATCCGTGTTACAGTCTATAATCCTTTACATTAAGCTTTTCCTACTAAAATTACTGTGTGATTCTCTTTCCTGATTGGACCCAAGTTAGTTAGTGTTAGTCGCTCAGTCATGTCTGACTCTTTGTGACCCAAGGACTGAAGCCCTCCAGGCTCCTCTGTCCATGGGATTCTCCAGGCAAGAATACTGGGATGGGCTGCCATTTCCTCCTCCAGGGTATCTTCCCAACCCAGGGATGGAACCCACGTTTCCTGTGTCTCCTGCATTGCAAGTGGATTCTTTACCCACTGAGCCATCGGGACCCAAACCAATGAATGGTAATAAAGGGTATGCAAATTTAAATCACAATAGCATACCACTATGCACCCAACAGGATGGCTGAAATTAGAAAGATTAATAATACCAAATACTGGCAATGATGTGGATATAAGGAATTCTCACAGGATAAATCAGTAAAATAACTTTACAAAGTAATCTGAAATTATCTTACATAGCTGAAAATAGACATATCTTACATAGTAGCCAACAGTGTCGGCATTAACCATATTCTCTTATCATTTCCATACACTCCAATCTGGCTTTTCCAGGCCAGCACCTGCATCTATATTGAAGGGCTCCCTCTATCTACTAAAACCCACTCTTCCTGTGCCTGTGGTGGGCTGAAAGTTCCTGTGAATCAACATCCTCCCAGAGTGGGCTTTGGCCAATGAATGACCTGGAAAAACTCAAAGCTTCCTTACCTCTTTGCTAGGATAATAATGAAGAGCACTTCCTTGTGGGATTTAGCTCCAGTCACCCAATGTAGCACCTGACTTGCTAACCTATCTTTTTTACTAGCTTCTTTTCTTGTCTTGTATCACTTTTGTCAGTGTCCCTGAATCTCCCAAATATACCACACATGCTCAATTTTGGTTTTAGAAACCAAAAAATTCATGTGACTTGCTTTACTGCAATATTGGCTTTATTGTGGTGGTCTGGAACAAAGCCCACAGCATCTCTGAGGTATGCCTGTACTTGTTCTTAAGTCACAACAAGTGACAGCAGAAATGATTAAATCAATGACAGTTGGCTGCAGGAACCATGCATTCAAATGCCATGTAATTACTGGCAGCCCTATATATATATATATATATATATATATATATATACACACACACATACATATATATATATACATACATACATATACATACATACATATATATATACATACATATATATATACATACATATATATATACATACATATATATATATATACACATATATATATATATAGTGACCAAAAATAAACAAATTTAAAATCCCAAAATGTTTGGCAGTTAAACAGACTAGTAAGTCTCAAGGACAATTACAAAAAAATTTAATTGTTAATACTAAAACCACATCATATCAAACAAGATGAATCTCAACCACTGTTCAGAAAGAAATTTATAGCTCTAAACATATGTATTAAAAATTTCAAAATCAATTATTTTGATTTGGGAACTTGGGAAGCCACATGAATGCTCAGGGAGACTTTTCTTAGACTGCGAGCTCAGAAAAGACCTGAAAAGACTCTACAGTTCCACCTCTGGCTAATTTTTAAACTCAGAGCAAGAAGGAAGTGAAGGCTAAGGCAGAGTCATAAACCACCTGGCCAAGCACTGCAGGAGTGTCCCAACAGAGTTCATCTGCACACACTAAGAGAGTTCTTTACATTTTCACGATGCCACACACTTGAGGAAATCTATGTCAAAACACTAGCTTACCATAAACTAAGGAACAGGGACTTTAGAAACCATACACAATGAAGAATACACTCACTACAAAAAATAGTTTAGAAAAGCCATTGAACAAATACACATCTACAACCACATAAAACAAACCCTGAAAGGAGGAAGCACTCAATTTCTAGAGTTGTCACGTTAAAATAATCAAATGCCCAGTCTCAACATAAATCACGAAGCATGTGAAGAAACACGAAAGTATTGCCATTCACAGGAGAAATTAACAGACACTGTCCTTGAGCAAACACAGAAATTGTATTTGTTAGACAAACACTTTAAATCAAGTATTCTAAATATAGTCAAAAATGCTAAAGGAAATCAAGACAAATAGCTGATGAAAGATGGAAACAGGAAAATGATGTCTTGAAAAATAGAGAATATCAATAAATATTTAGAAATTTTACTATCACAACTTCAAAGTCATGTATTATTTCCATTCTCTCAAAAATCAAGGGAATAAAAAAGGAAATTCTCTGTAAAAATTTCCTCTGGATTTAAACAAGTCTTAGATCCATCAGTCTGCTGGATCATCAAAAAAGCAAAAGAGTTCCAGAAAAGCATCTATTTCTGCTTTATTGACTATGCTGAAGCCTTTGACTGTGTGGATCACAATAAACTGTGGCAAATTCTGAAAGAGATGGGAATACCAGACCACCCGACCTGTCTCTTGAGAAACCCGTATGCAGGTCAGGAAGCAACGGTTAGAACTGGACATGGAACAACAGACTGGTTCCAAATAGGAAAAGGAGTACGTCAAGGCTGTATATTGTCACTCTACTTATTTAACTTATATGCAGAGCACACCATGAGAAACACTGGGCTGGAGGAAGCACAAGCTGGAATCAAGATTGCCAGGAGAAATATCAATAACCTCAGATATGCAGATGACACCACCCTTATGGCAGAAAGGGAAGAAGAACTAAAGAGCCTCTTGATGAAAGTGAGAGCGGAGAGTCAAAAAGCTGGCTTAAAGCTCAACATTCAGAAAACTAAGATCATGGCATCTGGTCCCATCACTTCATGGCAAATAGATGGGGAAATAGCGGAAACAGTGGCTGACTTTATTTTTCTGGGCTCCAAGATCACTGCAGATGGTGATTGCAGCAATGAAATTAAAAGACGCTTACTTCTTGGAAGGAAAGTTATGACCAACCTAGACAGCATATTAAAAAGCAGAGACATGACTTTGTCAACAAAGGTCCGTCTAGTCAAGGCTATGGTTTTTCAAGTGGTCATGTATGGATGTGAGAGTTGGACTAGAAAGAAAGCTGACCGTCGAAGAATTGATACTTTTGAACTGTGGTGTTGGAGAAGACTCTTGAGAGTCCCTTGGACTGCAAGGAGATCCAGCCAGTCCATCCTAAAGGAGATCAGTCCTGGGTGTTCATTGGAAGGACTGATGTTGAAGCTGAAACTCTAATACTTTGGCCACCTGATGTGAAGAGTTGACTCACTAGAAAAGATCCTGATGCTGGGAAAACTGAAGGCAGGAGGAGAAGCGGATGATTGAGGATGAGAAGGTTAGATGGTATCACCAATTCAATGGACATAAGTTTGAGCAAGCTCCAGGAGATGGTGAAGGACAGCGAAGCTTGGCGTGCTGCAGTCCATGGTGTCGCAGAGTAGGCTATGACGGAGCGACTGAACAACAGCAGTTCAGCTACATAAAAGGGAAAATAGGCTGCTTCTGTTTCTCATGTTGTTTCTACAATGCATTCTAAGTTTCAAGCAATTACCTTCTCTCTTAATTTGTAGCAATTGTGTTCTTGAATTGAGAACCATACTGACATGGTTAACCTAGATCAGGGCTCCATAAACCTGTAGCCTACTGTGTGTTTGTGTAAATGAAGTTTTATTGGAACACAGCTACACCCATTTGTTTACATGTATCTAAGACTGCTTACGTGCTACAAGAACAGAGTTGAGTAGTGGCAACAGAGACCATATGGCCTACAAAGCCTAAAATATCTACTATCTGGCCCTTCACAGAAAAAGTTTGCCAATCTCTGTCTAGATGCCTGCACATGCCCATATGCCTTGCCAATGTCTTACTAGCTGAAACGCTTCAATCCAGAGTCCTTAATCAAATACACGTGCTAAGATGTTTATAACACAGGAATGGCCACTACTAAATGCAGGAAAACCAGCAGAAACATTAAACAGAACTAACATTAAATCAATTAAAGTGTTATTCTCTACCCTGGCCATGAATACAAAATCTGATTAAGACATTTTAAAACTAAGAAAAATGCAATCGTTTTAATATTATAAAGTATTACAGGAAACAATAACTCCTGCTTATCAAAGTATATGGGTTTAGTGCCAGCATAACCACTCTAGAGAGAAAAAATCAGATCTACCCAGGGATAGTCTTTACCCAGAGTTTCCTTTGGAAGTCACCTTCACATGCAAGTCTTTTATTAACTAGTGTTTTTAACTAAAATATTACTAATAATTATTGACCTATGTTTAAATAAAATGAAGAGAACCTCTGGATTATATTCATTGGTATTTTTCCCCCTCTGCACTCTGATACTTTATTGTATTCCATGGTGCTGAGCTCCCACTTCTTTTCTTTACGGTGTGCTGTGCATCCCTTACTCCCAAGTTTGCCCTCTGTCCACCTGATCCCTAATAAAAGTTGAGGTGAGGTGACTTTGTCCACTAGAGTAGAAGTCTCCAAATTTTAATTATCACATTCTCTAATCAGGAATATTTTTTACTACATAAATCTAACATATGTATTGTGTGCTGATCGTATCCAACTCTTCGTGATCCCATGAACAGTAGCCCACCAGGCTCCTCTGTCCATGGGACTCTCCAGGCAAGAATACTGGAGTGGGTTGCCATTTCCTTCTCTTATACGTATATTTACATGTTAATAAACATATACCATTTAAATATTATATACTATGAAGCATACATTTAAGAAATCAAAATTAAAAATAATAGTAACAGAAGTCCTAATGTTTTCTTTCCACACTCCAGTAAGTCACCTTGGGTATCAGCCCACTTTGGAGATCACTAATTTGTATAAGTCATACCCTGGCCACAGCTGTATTGACTTTATTAGCTAATATTTTCCCCCATATAAATACACTAACCAAGCTGCATATACCAATTTGACTGGCCACCAGCACACACTAACTAAAATGTCTACACGCTGACTTTAGCAATAGCAAACAGTATGTGCTTGGTTAGCTATCAAGCCTAGTATTGAAGGAAGGAGCTCTTTATTCCTCACTCTCCCAGGATCAGGGGTGGAAAATCACTGACTTCTGGTTGAATGCCACTGGTCGGACCATCACCATCTCCCTCCAGCAAATAAAGAGAACTCTTTTCTATGATCCTTCAAAATACTGTATTCTCATTGCTGAGTGAGAGTTGGTCTCTCAGTTGTATCCGACTCTTCGCAGCCATGTGGACTGTAGCCCTCCAGGCTCCTCTGTCTAAGGGATGCTCCAGGCCAGAATACTGTGAGTGGGTAGCCATTCCATTCTCGAGGGGATCTTCCCGACCCAGGGATCGAACCCAGGTCTGCTGCACTGCAGGCAGATTCTTTACCACTGAGCCACCAGGGAAGCCCCATTCCCGTTGTTAATCTCTCCTAATTTCATCTTCAACCAGACTTCAAATAGTTGCCAGGACAAAACAGTGTCTTCAGGCAGAATGTTACAAAGACCAATCTCAAAAAGATTTCATCATTTTAATCCACCAGTTACTATATGTCAATACTTATCAGTGGATAAGTTATATTGGACTTGACAACAGTTATTCTGGGTACTCAAAGGCCTCATTCAAATATCTGAGTATCTGTGGGCCAAATATCATAATTAAGCATTTAATTTACTTTCAGACTTCTGGCCATGTTAAATATGGTTAATGTCAAGTTGAGTTCCACATCAAGCAAGGAAACTGCAAAGATAGGAAGAAAAATTATTAGGCAAAGCCATTTCAATTTTGAAGAGGCTGTTTTCAGTCATACTCTTTTTTTTTTTCAGTGACTGTAAGCGAGCATATATTGTCCACTCCTCGTGTTTCCATGCGGAGGGATTTTGATGAGACTGACACTCCTGGCCTCTCTTCCCACATCTCACTCCCTCCTTCTTCCCCAGTGGAGAAGCGGTGACTTCTGATTGGTAAGTTAAGAAGAAAAACCTGGGCAAGTGAGGCTCAGCCAACTCAGAGGTGATGCACTATGCCTACCTTCCTCTACACAGTAAGGGCTCTGCCTGGAACTATGGATCAACAATTGCCTAGTGCTGCCTATGGATAAATTATATAATTCAAGTATTTTTTTAGTTACATAGTCCCTTCCACATGCTAATCATTCTTTTCAAACTCATCTACTATCTAATAACACAGACAATCTCTTCCCCTTTGGCTAAACTGGCATCACATCTACTAATCATTTCAGAACCTTAATGTGTCTACAACAAAATTTTCTGATTCATTTTTAGGTAGCATATAGTTTAGGTACCTACAGGGTAAAACAGGTATCTTTGGCTCAAGCAGTGTTTCAGAAAAACACTGAGGCCAAACTGATGAGACCATCAAAATTCCATAGTATCTTTCTCATCAATTAGTAAACTTATACCAATAATTTAGAGTATGAATTCCTGTAAAATCATTCCTCTAAAATCATTTAGAGTGTGAATAACCATTTAAATGATTCCTCTAAAATCATTTAGAGTGTGAATAACCATTTAAATGATTCCTCTAAAATCATTTAGAGTATGAATAATCATGGTAGATCAAAGAAAGCCAAGGAAGGTATACAAAGCATTATAAGAAACTAAACCCACAAATTATCCTATATTATTGTTGTTAAAAATAATAAAACTCAATTGACCACCATGCTTAAAGAAATGATCTAATTTTCTGGTTAACTGAATAATATGATTAACTCAATCAGAATACCTTATTTCAATGATCTGTTGCTATATGTGCTCTTGATTTGTTTTGTTTTTATTGCTGTGTTAACAAACTACCATAAACTTAGAAATCCCAAACAGCATGCTTTTCAACATTATTTTCTCACAGTTCTATACGTCGGAGTCCCTGTGGACTCAGATGAGAGTTAGCTGAGCTGAGCTCTTATCTGGAGGCTTCTGAAAAGAGTCCACTTGCAGACTCATTCAGCTTGTTGACAGAGTTCAATTCTTTGATTCTGCGAGACGGAGATTCCCGTTTCCTTGACAGCTGCTGTCCAGGGGTTGCTCTCAGCTCCCAGAGGTCACTCTAGAGTCCTTTTCAACATGGCCCCTCCATCTTAACCCCTCCAGCAACAGTATGTTAAATCCTTCTTGCACCTCCAATCTTTGGCTTCCTCTCCTTCCAGCAATCCTGAGCCACTTTTAAATGGCCCATGTGACTAGACTAAGTCTACTGAGATAGTCTCCCTTTGGCCATACAGCATAAAATCATGAGAGTAACACCAGGGAACAAAGGTCATGAGAGCCATCTGAAATGCCAAGCAATATTCTTGGTGTGGGGGATAAGATTTTGAAAGGTCTTTAGAAAGCAAATTAGTATTAACCTAGGGAGTACGGAAAGAAAGGAGAGTGAATGTTCTTGAATACAACGTTGACTTTATGGAATGATAAAGTGTTCTAAAATTATAGTTACAGATGTACAACTCTCTTAGTGTATCTTAAAAACCATTAAATTAAACTTTAAACTGGAGAGATTTATATTATGTAAATTACATCTCAATAAAGCTGTTAAAATAGATAACAACAAAAAAACCAAAGTAAAAAAAAAAAGTCTTTGCCCTCCTGGACCATACACTCTAGAACAATGTTGTCCAACAGAACTTCCTGAAATGATAGAAATGTTTTATATATGTGCAATATGGTAATCACTAGACACATGTGTCTCCTGAGCACTTGAAATGTGACCAGTGCAAAAAGTGAACTGAACCTCTAAACTTTCATTTCAATTAAATTTAATAGCCACACATGGATAGTGACTGCCACATCAGACAACTTAGGTCTAGAAAGAGGGGAGAAAATATACAAATAGCAAATAAATGTAGAACATATAAAGTAATGATATGTACCATATAGACAGAGTGATGGAACACTCCCCATCACAAAGACGGAGATCTATAGAAATATGTCAGGTAAGTGTATCTATATATATACACACACAAACATACCTACACCACACACACACACATAGAGAGAGAGAGAGAGATTCATTGTATCTATATGTATTTACATGTAATATAGATATTCAGGTAATATAAATATTGAACACTGTAATTCAATCAATAATAGGAAAATTTTTTATCCTCATTGTATAATCTTCCTAAGCTTTTTGAAGAAATAAATTTAAAAACGTCTTTTGAAATCATTCCATCTGCCGAAAACTATTTTTAATTGTATATACACAGTGATCATTATTATGCTTCCTTTCCTACAATACAATGATTCTTATCATTTTGAGATGTGAGATCACTTTTGAGAATCTTGTAAAAGCTATTACCTCCTGCCTAGAAAAATTTATACAAATAATATTTTATATACAAATTTGAGGGCTTCCCTGGTAGCTCAGCTGGTAATGAATCTGCCTGCAATGCAGGAAACCCATGCTCAACTTCTGGGTCGGAAAGATCCCCTGGAGAAGGGATAGGCTACCCAGTCCATTATACTTGGGCTTCCCTGGTGGCTCATATGGTAAAGAATCAGTCTGCAATGCGGGAGACCTGGGTTTGATCCCTGGATTGGGAAGATCCCTGGGAGAAATATCAATAACCTAAGATATGCAGATGACACCACCCTTATGGCAGAAAGCAAAGATGAATTAAAGAGCCTCATGATGAAGATGAAAGAGGAGAGTGAAAAACCTGGCTTAAAACTCAACATTCAAAAACACTAAGATCATGGCATCCAGTCCCATCACTATATGGCAAATAGATGGGGAAACAATGGAAACAGTGATAGACTTTATTTTCTTGGAGCTCCAAAATCACTGCAGATGGTGACTGCAGCCATGAAATTAAAAGACGCTGGCTCCTTGGAAGAAAAGCTATGACCAACCTAGACAGCATATTAAAAAGCAGAGACATTCCTTTGCCGACAAAGGTCCGTCTAGTCAAAGCTATGGTTTTTCCAGTAGCCATGTATGGATGTGACAGTTGGACTATAAATAAAGCTGTGCGCCAAAGAACTGATGCTTTTGAACTGTGGTGATGGAGAAGACAAGATCTTGAAAATAACTTGGACTGCAAGGAAATCAAACCAGTCAATCCTAAAGGAAATCAATACTGAATATTCAGTGGAGTAAGTGATGCTGAGTCTGAAGTTCCAATACTTTGGCCACCTGATGCGAAGAGCCAACTCATTATAAAAGACCCTGATACTGGGAAAGATTAAAGTCAGGAGGAGAAGGGGATGACAGAGGACAAGATGGTTGGATGGCATCACCAACTCGATGGACATGAGTTTGAGCAAGCTCCAGGAGATGGTGAGGGACAGTGAAGCCTGGAGGGCTACAGTCAATGGGGTCGCAAAGAGTTGGACATGACTGAGCGACTGAACAACATACAAATCTGAGGATTCACCAATCACTCAGCCCATCCAGGAACCTGATAATAAAAGTTCTGTTATAATATACATTCAAATAATCAACAAGCTTGCTGCTGCTGCTGCTCTATCATGGAGAATTATTTAATGAGCTTAAACATTTGTTTTGGTATCTCTGTGTGCTGTAAAATCCACTCATTCATATTAACTTCATGAAGGACACGTAAGAACTCTGTAGAATATTCTCTTTTCACTCAAGAATAGACATGACTAAGAAACTAGAAGAAACATGAAAAACTTCAGAAGAGCTACAAGAATCGCAGCCTGGTCACCTGATGGATATGTCACGGAAACTCCCTAAGCCACAGTTTCTTTGTATGTAAAATAGCTATAATAATAACACTTATTTCACAAGATTGTTTTAAAGCTATAATGACATAAAGCCTAACAAGTGTTCAGTAAAGGAACAAAGTAAATCCATGCAACATTCACGGCACAATGGCAGAAACAGATCTCAATCCTGTGTCAGTTTGGTGCCAAAACTCATGATTCTAAGAACTTCT
Source organism: Okapia johnstoni (assembly GCA_024291935.2). Taxonomy (NCBI): domain Eukaryota; kingdom Metazoa; phylum Chordata; class Mammalia; order Artiodactyla; family Giraffidae; genus Okapia; species Okapia johnstoni. The sequence goes on along the minus strand of CM044318.1, from coordinate 72,849,793 downwards.
ATGCTATCCAGAAATCCAGAAGATTAGAAATTTATACCTAAGGAGAAACTTTGTATTGAAGAGTAGAAGATGGCTTGCTATGGAAAAAGAGCCAAAAAGACCTGTTTGGCAACCCAACTATAAATTTAGTAGCTATCAGACTTTGCATAAATAACTGCTTCAGGTTTTCCATTCTCTACTGCAATTGTAAAATGAGAATAACAACAGGATTTTTATCAGCAATGAAAACAGCAATACATGTAAAAGCTTTTCTCACCATACAATATCATTTCTCCTCTAAACTCATAATTTAACTTGGGAAATGTTAGTTTCAATGCCATTAATACTAGTCTTACAGGAGATAGCTGGAATAATAAATTCTATTTTCTAGGAAAAATTCATTATTAGCCTAATTATAGTGTCATAAAAGTACAAATGAAGGCTGGCATAAAACTTAATACATAAAAATGTGGAAAATGCTCTTAATCTTCTATTTTTTATAAGAGACAAGAGAATCAACTTGGAAGTTCCTAATTTACACAGTGGTTATATTTTTTAAATGCTTACCTTCCCCACATTCTATAGGGAAAAATGGTATCTCTCCCTCCCCATGGGGATGGAGGAGGGGGTAAATAAACGGGGGTGGAGTCACTTCAACCATCCCCACCTGTGCTAAGCAAATACCAGCAAAGAGGCAGCACTGTTGCCTCTCACCCCTGAGGGTGCAGGAGCTACAGAGACTGCGGGGTGGACCATCTCTGCCCTGCACTAAGCGAATGACAGCAGAGTTAGCACCAAGGGAATGGCAATCCATTCCCGTGTTCTTGCCTGGAGAATTCCACAGACAGAAGCCTGGCAAGCTACAATCCATGAGGTCGCTAAGAGTCGGACACGACTGAGCAACTAATATACACATCCTCCTAACTAGAGAATGGAAAGAAATGACAAAGATGAAAAAGGTGAAATGGGATTCCTTACATCCAGTATGAAGTCCTGGACATGCCCACATACAGTTTCACATGTATGTGAAACTAATCAGAATCAACACAGCAAAAACTTACAGAACTAAACTATGGTATGGAATGCCATCTGTGTTTCAGAATTGTCTCTGGGTGGTAGACAAGCAAGGCAGACGAGAACAGTACTGCCAAAGCCAACTAAATTGTAACTGAATGGGTCTTCGAATCTCAGCACAATGGAGAGCCAGCACACTCCTAGGATATACCCAAAAGAAATTAAAACGTGTCCAAAACCTGTACACAAAAATTCATAGCAGCATTGTTCATAGTAGCCAAAAGGTAGAAATAACCCAAATGTCCACCAGCTAATAAACAGAAAAACAAATGTGGAATACCAATACAATGAAATTTGACAACATGCTAAGCAAGAGAAGTCAGGGACATAAGATCACAGGATTATATGATTCCACTTATATGAAATGTCGATAAGAAGCAATCTCATAGAGAAAGTAGATTTGCAGCTGCCTAAATTAATGGAATTGGTGGGCAAGAAAATGGAGAGTAACTACAAATGGGTGTGAGTTTTCTTATAGGGTGATGAAAAAGTTCTAAAACTAGAGAGTGGTGATGGCTGCACCACTCTGAATATACTAAAGACCACTGAATCATATACTCTAAAATGGTATTATGGTATGTATGAATATTATGGCTATAATTTACAACTCAATAAAGATGTCACTTTTTAAAAGTGAGCTGCATCATATATGCCAAAATGAGCTGACTGCCTTCTAGAACAGAATATTCAAATAGGAACAAGAGTCTTATACACAGTACTCAAAATAATCCAGAATACAATCCAAAATTACTTGCCATATAAAATCTCAACTCACCTGAGAAGAGATCATCAGCAGGTACCACTACTAATATGTCAAAGATCCTGGAATTATCTGTCAAGAATCTTAAAGCAGCTATCAGAAAAATGGCCCAATAACAGATACAAACATTTTTGAAACAAATATAAAAGTTTCAGCAAAGAAACAGAATATATAAAAGAAGAACAAAATGTAAAAATATAATAAATTAAACTTCTCATAAAAACTCACAAGATGGGCCCAAGAGCAGAATAGAGAAGATAGAGGAAAGAATCAGTGAACATAAAGATACATAAATAAAAATCGTCCAATCTGAATGGATAGAAGAGACTGAAGGATATGAACAGAGCTGTACTGACCTAAAAGTTAATAACAAAACATTTCACATTTGTCTCATTGGAGTCACAGGAGAATTAAAAACTGGAGAGCTGAAAAAAATTTCTGAAGAAATGAAATTTTTGCAAATTTTGAAAAAAGATACAAACTTACAAGAAGCTGAGCAAATAATAAAGTAAACTCAAAGAACTGCACATCATAACCAAATTTCTGAAAACCTAAGAGAATAAAAAAAGACAAAGGAAGATGACATATTACCTAGAGGAGAATAACAATTTGAATGACAACAGATCCTTCATCAGAATCCTTGGCATCACTCATTATCTTAAATACTCCAGTTCTTAGGCAAAAGAGTGCTCAGTCCCTCAGTCGTGTCTGACTCTTTGCAACCCCATGAACTGCAGCCCTCCAGGCGCCTCTGCCCATGGGATTTTCCAGGCAAGAATACTGGAGTGGGTTGACATTTCCTTCTCCAAGGCAAAAGAGAGATATGATCAAATTTTTCTTCTATCAAACAAGCTCTGGCAGCAGTACAGGATAGATTAGCAAGAAGAAAAAAAGAAAAAAAAAGAATCAGAGAGATTAATCAAAGGGCTACTGCAACAACCCAAGAAAGAAAACTTTAGAACCTGACAAAAATGGCCAGAGAGATGGCGAGGATGGCCAAATCTGGAGAGAACGGCAGCAGTACATGCAAGTGCAGATCAGATCTTAAGGGAAATTCTGTCTCTTCAACAGCAAGAATAACTGGCTAAAAGTGTCCTTTCAAGACGAAGAGTGTGGGAGGAATCATAAGAAAGAGGAGCTGAAGATGGAGATATTCCAGTTCTGTATATGACCCCACGGAAGACTCAGGCTCAATCTGAACTGCTCATGTGTGGGACAGACCCAAAAGCAGCTTAACAGAGGCTTTGAGAACTGAAATAAAATTTAAAACATTGCAAAGTTTCAGACTAATCCCTGAGTCGCATGTGTGCATTCATATCCAAAGGCTTTGAAAATGGAACTAAGATTAGAACCACTGGCCTCGGAAAACAAGACAGAGAATTTGCTACTTGTATCTAACTGGTAGGTTGCCCACTACATAAGAATAAACAAACAGACAGGGCTTTTCAGGTGGCTCAGTGGTAAAGATTCTGCCTACCAATGCAGGAGATGCAGGTTTCACCCCTGGGTCGGAAAGATCCCCTGGAGGAGGAAATGGTAACCCACTTCAGTATTCTTGCCTGAGACATCCCATGGACAGAGGATCCTGGCGGGCCACAGTCCACAGTGTCGCAAAGCATCGGACATGACTGAGCACCAAGACCAGCATCATCAAATAGCTAAATAAATCAATATTCTCCAAGACCCAGAACCTACATAACATCCAAAACATCCAGAATACATCCAAAATCACTCAACATACAAAGAACTAGAACTATGTAATGAATTCTCAATGGAAAAGAAAATCAACAGACATCAATCCTAAGAAAATCCAGAAATTGGAATCATCAAAGATGTCAGCTATTATAACTGGACTCCATGAGGTAAAAGTAAAGGCACTTAAATGAAATGGGAAGAAAAGTTTTTAACAGAGAAAAAGAATTCATAAAAAAAGAACACAAGAGAAGTGTTACAATTGGAAAACATATCTTAAATTCTAAAATGACTAGATGGGTTCAAAAGCACAGTGACTGCAGAGGCAACAGTCAGTGAAGCTGATGACAGTCCAATAGAAATTATACAATCTAAAGAAAGAAAAAAGAACAGAGCCTCAAGGATTCACGGTACTAAACAAAAGTCTAACATTAGTATCACTTAAGTCTCAGAAAGAGAAGGGCAAAAGACTGGTGCAGAAAAATCTTTCAAGAAATAATTAAAAAAAAAAAAAAAACCTGTATTTGGTGAAAGACAGAAATATAAATTCAAGATGATCAGCAAACCCTAACCAGGGTAAATTCAAAGAAAGCTACACCCAGATACAACAGAATCTGAACTGCTAAAAACAAAAGATGTATAAAAAGGTTAAAAGTAAGTAGGAAAAATGAAACTGGACATACAGGGGAAGAACAATTAGAATAGAAAGACTGCAGACTTCCCATCAGAAACCATGAAAGCTAGAAGAGAGTCAAGCAACATCTTTAAAATACTGAGAGAAAAGAACTGTCAGCCCAGAATTCTGTACTTGGGAAAATACCCTTCAGTAAAGAAGGCAAAATAAAGATATTCTCAGAACAGGAGAATTAAAGCCCAGTATTCTTGGGCTTCCCTTGTGGCTCAGCTGGTAAAGAATCTGCCTGCAATGCGGGAGACCTGGGTTCGATCCTTGGGCTGGGAAGATCCCCTGCAGAAGGGAAAGGCTACCCACTCCAGTATTCTCGCCTGGAGAATTCCATGGACTGTATAGTCCATGGGGTCGCAAAGAGTAGGACACGACTGAGCAACTTTCACTTTCACTTTAGAACAAGGAAAACTAAGATAATCCATCAGCAGAAGTTGTGCTCAAAAAAAAGCAAAAGGAAGTAATTCAAACAAAAGGGAAATGACCCTAGCAGGAAATTTATATCTTGAGAAATAAAGAGCAAAAGAAAGAGCAGATATCCAAGAAAATGTGAAAAGACTGTTTTCCCCTTCTTGTATTCTTTAAAATAGGTATGACTTTTGAAAGCAAAATTTATACCTTTATCTGATGGGATTTGCCATACATGTAGATGTGAGATATATATATGTATGTATATATACACCCACTTCAGTATTCTTGCCTGGGACATCCCATGGACAGAGGAGCCTGGTGGGCCACAGTCCACAGGGTTGCAAAGAGTCAGACATGACTGAGCATATATATATATATGTGTGTGTGTGTGTGTATATATATATATATGATAATTATAGCAAAGGTCAGTGGGTGAGGATAAATGGACCTATGTGATTCCAAAATTTCTAATTTTCCTAAAGTAATATAAACTCTGAATAGACTATAAAAAGCTACCTACGCATATTGTAATCACCAACACACTAGCATAACCACTAAAAAATAATACAAAGACATACACCCAAAGGGACAATGGAAAATTTAAATGGAATGCTAAAAGATATCCAGATACATTAAATGTAAACAGCCTCAACAGACCAATATAAAGACAGAGACTATCAGACTGGATTTTATATATATATTTACATATGCATACATATATATGCTAGGTCAGGAAGATCCCCTGGAAAAGGAAATGGCAACCCACCCCATTATTCTTGTCTGGAAAAGCCCATGGACAGAAGGAGCCTGGTGGGCTACAGTCCATGGGGTCACAAAGAGTTGGACACAACTGAGCAACTAAACAACACAACCACATACATAAAAACACACATTATTCTTTCCAAATCAAAAAAGATACATAAAGTGAACAATAAGCAAAACTACTGTGGCTCTTAATGTCAAAGTAGACTTCAAAGTAAAAACAATTACCAAAGAAAAAGAAACAGGAAATTATATAGTGATGAATGGGTCAGTTCACCGAAAAGAGGTAACAATTCTAATTGTGTATGTGTCTGCCAAAAAAGCTTCAAATTACAAGAAGCAAAACAGACAGAAATGAAAGGAAACAAACATATAAATCCATAAATAGAGTTGGAAATGTCAACACTCCTCTTTACGTAATCAACAGAACAAGTAGATAGAGTATCATTAGGAATATAAAAGACCTGAACAATTTAAATAACCAACTTGACCATCTTGACTTTTCTGTAAAACACTCCAGTCAACAACAAAACATACATTGTTTTGACTGCACATGCAACTTTCACCACAACAGACCATATTAAGTCCAAAAAACAAGTTTTAACAAATTTATAAAAACTGGAATCATACAAGGTACATTTTTTTAACATAGTCGAATTAAACTAGAAATAAATAAAAGAAAAAGATCTTGTAAATTCCCAAATATTTGGAAATTAAACAAATCAGTTCTACATAATCCAAAGAGAACGTCGAATTAAACTAGAAATAAATAAAAGAAAAAGATCTTGTAAATTCCCAAATATTTGGAAATTAAACAAATCAGTTCTACATAATCCAAACAGAATGTCTCAAGGTAAATTATAACTTAGTTTAATTGCAATGAATAAAATCAAAGTACTGCATATCACCTAAATCAAATCCCTTATGACTATACAGTGGAAGTGAGAAATCGATTTAAGGCACTAGATCTGATAGAGAGCCTGATGAACTATGGACGGAGGTTCGTGACATTGTACAGGAGACAAGGATCAAGACCATCCCCAAGAAAAAGAAATGCAAAAAAGCAAAATGGCTGTCTGAGGAGACCTTACAAATAGCTGGGAAAAGAAGAGAAGTGAAAAGCAAAGGAGAAAAGGAAAGATATACCCATTTGAAAGTAGAGTTCCAAAGAAAAGCAAGGAGACATAAGAAAGCCTTCCTCAGTGATCAATGCAAAGAAATAGAGGAAAACAATAGAATGGGAAAGACTAGAGATCTCTTCAAGAAAATTAGAGATACCAAGGGAACATATCATGCAAAGATGGGCTCAATAAAGGACAGAAATGGTATGGACCCAACAGAAGCAGAAGATATTAAGAAGAGGTGGCAAGAATACACAGAAGAACTGTACAAAAAAGATCTTCAGGACCCAGATAATCACGATGGTGTGATCACACACCTAGAGCCAGGCATCCTGGAATGTGAAGTCAAGTGGGCCTTAGGAAGCATCACTACAAACAAAGCTAGTGGAGGTGATAGAATTCCAGTTGAGCTATTTCAAATCCTGAAAGATGACGCTTTGAAAGTGCTGCACTCAATATGCCAGCAAACATGGAAAACTCAGCAGTGGCCACAGGACTGGAAAAGGTCAGTTTTCATTCCAATCCCAAAGAAAGGCAATGCCAAAGAATGCTTAAACTACCGCACAATTGCACTCATCTCACACTAGTAAAGTAATGCTCAAAATTCTCCAAGCCAGGCTTCAACAGTACATGAACCGTGAACTTTCAGATGTTCAAGCTGGTTTTAGAAAAGGCAGAGGAACCAGAGATCAAATTGCCAACATCCGCTGGATCATCGAAAAAGCAAGAGAGTTCCAGAAAAACATCTATTTCTGCTTTATTGACTATGCCAAAGCCTTTGACTGTGTGGATCACAATAAACTATGGAAAATTCTGAAAGAAATGGGAATACCAGAACACCTGACCTGCCTCTTGAGAAACCTGTATGCAGGTCAGGAAGCAACGGTTAGAACTGGACATGGAACAACAGACTGGTTACAAATCGGGAAAGGAGTACATCAAGGCTGTATATTGTCACCCTGCTTATTTAACTTATATGCAGAGTACATCATGAGAAACGCTGGGCTGGATGAAGCACAAGCTGGAATCAAGATTGCTGGGAGAAATATCAATAACCTCAGATATGCAGATGACACCACCCTTATGGCAGTAAGTGAAGAGGAACTAAAAAGCCTCTTGATAAAAGTGAAAGAGGAGAGTGAAAAAGTTGGTTTAAAGCTCAACATTCAGGAAACTAAGATCATGGCATCCGGTCCCATCACTTCATGGCAAATAGATGGGGAAACAGTGGAAACAGTGGCTGACTTGATTTTTCTGGGCTCCAAAATCACTGCAGATGGTGATTGCAGCCATGAAATTAAAAGATGCTTACTCCTTGGAAGGAAAGTTATGACCAACCTAGACAGCATATTAAAAAGCAGAGACATTACTTTGCCAACAAAGGTCCATCTAGTCAAGGCTATGGTTTTTCCAGTGGTCATGTATGGATGTGAGAGTTGGACTATAAATAAAGCTGCACACCGAAGAATTGATGCTTTTGAACTGTGGTGTTGGAGAAGACTCTTGAGAGTCCCTAGGACTTCAAGGAGATCCAACCAGTCCATCCTAAAGGAGATCAGTCCTGGGTGTTCACTGGGAGGACTGATGTTGACGTTGAAGCTCCAATACTTTGGCCACCTGATGTGAAAAGCTGACTCATTTGAAAGGACCCTTATGCTGGGAAAGATTGAGGGCAGGAGGAGAAGGTGACGACAGACGATGAGATGGTTGAATAGCATCACCAACTCAATGGACATGGGTTTGGGTGGACTCCGGGAGTTGGTGATGGACAGGGAGGCCTGGCATGCTGCGGTTCATGGGGTCGCAAAGAGTGAGACACAACCGAGTGACTGAACTGAACTGAACTGAACTGCATATCACAATATGCGAGATTCAGCTAAAGCAGTGCTTAGAACATGTATAGCATTCAAATACTCTTATTGAAATGAAGAAATATCTCAAATTAATGATTGAAGCTTTTCATCTTAAGAAAAGAGAATAAGAAAAGCAAATTAAAACCAAAGGAAGCAGGGAATTCCCTGGTATTCCAGAGGTTAAGATTTGGGGTATTCACTGTCCCAGGTTTAAAATTAAAAAAAAAAAAAAAAAGGAAGCAGCAAGCAATGAAGCTGAAAACAACAAAAGAAAAAACAAACATCAGGAATCAATGAAACCAAACACATATTCTTTTAAAAAATTGATAACATTAATAAACGTCCAGCCAGACTAAGCAGGAAAAAAGAAGGAAAAAAAACATAAACTACCAATATCAAAAATTGAAGGAGAAATATTAAAAACCCCCCAGACTTTAAAAGGATAAGGAAATATCATGAACAACCTTATGTCCATAAATTTGAAAACTTAGATGAAATGGACTCATTCTTTGTTAGGATACAATCTGCAAAACTCATTCAAGAAATAGATAAAGTGAATATCCGTGCACCTATCAAAGAAATTGAGTTCACAGTTGCAAGCCTTCCACAAAGAAATTCCAAGCCCAGATGGCATCAGTGATGAATTTGTCATTTACGAAAAAAGTAATACCAATCCTACATGAATTCTTCCAGAAAACATAAGAAAAGGGAGCAATTTCTAACTCACTTTATAAGGTCAGCATTATACCATGATAAGGAAACCAAAGACATTACAAGAAAATTACAGAGCAATACCTCTCATGAACACATAAGCAAAAATCCTCAGCTAAATATTATCAAACTAAATCCAGCAATATATAAAAAGTGTAATACATCGCAAACCAAGGAGTTTACCCCAGGAACACAAGGTTGATTAAACATTTGAAAATCAGTCAATTTAATCCACCAATATTAACACACAAAAGAAGAAAAATCAAATGACTATCTCAATAGATATAGAAAAAATCATGTGACAAAATTCAACACCCATACATGACTGTAAATGGAAAAACTCTCAGTTCCTTTCCTCCTGTGTACAAAAAAATCCAGTCCTTCCCCACCGTGTATTGTTCCCCGTAAGTCTCCTTTTCTACTCACACCACCTTCACTTTGGTCACCAAACGTATGGAGGCTTTCCCCTCATTACCAAGGAATTCGGCTGAAGCTCCAATACTTTCACCACCTGATGGAAACAGCTGACTCGTTGGAAAAGACCCTGATGCTGGGAAAGATTGAAGGCAGAAGGAAAAGAGGGTGACGACAGAGGACGAGATGATGGGATGGCATCACCGATGCAATGGACATGAACTTGGGCAAACTCTGGGAGATGGTGAGGGACAGGGAAGCCTGGGGTGCTGCAGTCCACGGGGTCGCGAAGAGTCAGACTTGACTTTGTGACTGAGCAAAAACAACAACCAAGGAACTCGCAGACACCAGAGGGGTGTCCAAGAATTCAACTCAGTTCTGGAGTTGAACAGGAGACAGTATCAGATTCCACAGGTTAAGGGTTCACTCCTATAAGACTCCCTCCTCAACTCTGCCCTACCTCAGACACCAACTGCAATCCCATTTATCACCTATGCTTCTGACCAACTAGCCATAGACTGAGGGATCCAAACACCCGCTCCTTGTATTCTATCAGCTTGCTACAGAGGCTCACAGAAGTCAAACATTTTATTTACAGTATCACTGGTTTATTATAAAAATATTTAATTCAGGAACAGCCAGATGGAAGAGCTGCATAGGATAATGTATGGGTGAAAGGGTTCAGAATTTCCCTGCCCTGCCCAGGCACATCACTCTCCCAGCACCTCCAAGTGTTCATCAACCAAGAAGCTCTCCAAACCCCAAACTTTGGGGATTTATGGAGGGTTGACCATGCAGACATCATAGATCATTATCTCTACTTTCAGCCATTCTCCCTTCTCAAGAGAATGGGGGACAGGGCTGAAAAGTCCAAGCTTCAAACCGTGACTTGGTCTTTCTGGTAACTAGCCTTTATCCAGGAGCCAACCAGGAGCCCACCCTGAGTCACCTTATTGAACAAAACACGGTATGAGCACCAGGGAAATTACAAGGGTTTCAGGAGCTCTGTGTTAGGAACAAAGGTAAAACAACAACATTAGAACAAGAGATGCTTCTAGTGCTTTTATCACTTAGGAAATTATAAGGGTTTTAGGAACTCTATGCCAGGAACCAGGGGCAGAAGATCAATATACATTTTCCATTATCGCATAACGATCAACTCTCAAAATTAGGAACAGCAGAGAACTTCTTTAACCTAATAAAGGGCATTTATTTAAAAAAAAAAAAAAAAAAGCCTGCAGCTAACATGATACTTCATGTTTAAAGATGTTTAAAGACTGAATGTCTTCCACCAAAGATGGGAAACAAGGCAAGGATATCTACTCTTCTTCTCTTATTCAGCATCAGGTTGAAGGTTGTAGCTACTGCAACAGAAGAAGAAGAAAAACAAGGGCATCTAATGGGGAAGGAAGAAGTAAAACAGGTATGACTGTCTATGTAGAAAACCCCAAAGAATCTACAAAAACAGCTACTGAAACTGAGTTTATGAACATTGCAGAAAACTAGGTCAACATACAAAAATCAATTGTTATTTACACACAATGAAAAAGAACAACTGGGAACTGAAATTAAAAGAAACACTATCAATTATAATAGCATCAAAGAATACAAACTACTTGGGTACAAATCTAACAAAATATGTTCAGGATCTGTATGTGAGAAGAAATCAATGAAAACCTAAATAAATGAAGAAATGTATCTGTTGAAGGACTGGAAAACTCAATATTATCTAGATGTCAACACTACCCAAAATGATCTCCTGAATCAACACAATCTCAATCAAAATTCCAGCTTTTTTTTTAAGAAATTGACAAACTGACTCTAAAATTTATATGGAAAAAGCAAATGAACTAGAAAAAACAAATGAATTTTCAAAAATAAAAACAGTTGAAGAAATCTCACTATCTAATGTCAAGACTTACTATAAAGATTCAATAGTCAAAAAAGGCATCCCCAAAAGGACAGACACATGGATCAATGGAACAGAACAGACTCAAGAAACAGATATAGAGATTACCAACTAATTTTCAATGAAGGAGCAAAACAGGATAATGAAAACAGGATAGCCTCTTCAACAAATGCTCACTCCATAATGAAAAGGGAATCAATTTACCAATAGGATATAATACAAAATTTCATGCACCTAATAACAGAGGCTCAAAATACATGAAACAAAAATAGATATGACTGCAGAGAAATATATAATTACAAAGTTATGATTGAAGATTTCAATACACCCTCTCGATAACTGACAGAAACAGACAGAAAATCAGAGAACTTTTAGAAATCTTGAACAGAACTATCAACCAACTTGACCTAATTGAAATTTACAGAACACTCCCCCATCAACAGCACAATACACACTCTTTTCACATGCACAAGGAATATTTACCAAAGTGGACAATACTCTAGCCAATAAAATTTAAGTCCTAGTCATACAGCCTTATACATATTAAATAAATTGAACTTCTAGCTATAATTATTAAATGAACTAAGTTTATATTAAATAAATTAAATTCAAACTTAAGGAATTAACTCCAAGCCTTGAGGGCTTCACTGGTGAATCCTACCAAACATGTAACGAGGAAACAATGTCAGTTTTACACAAACTTGCCAAGCATATTGAACAGGAAGGTCCCAGCTCATTCTATGAGGCCAGCATTACTCTCACTCTGAAACCAGACACAGTTACTTCAAGAAAAGAACAAAACAATATCCTTCCTGAACATATACACAAAAATTCTTTAAAAATTTTAATAAATCAAATCCATAGAATACGTAAAAAGAAAAATGTATCATTTCAGATGAGGTTCATCCAAGGAATGTAAGGCTGGTTTAATACTCAAAAAATAAGCTATTATAATTCATATTAAGCTTAAAATGAAAAATTATCATCTCAACAGATGCAGATTCCAATCTCAACTCAATTCCAATAAAAACTCTCAGAAAACTAAGAATAGAAGGGAACTTCCTCAATGTGATAAAGAGATTTACAAGAAACTTACACATACTATCATATTTAATGGTTAAAGATTGAATATTTTCCCCTTAAATCAAGAACAAGACACAGTCAACTACTCTTTATCACCTGTATATATCACTATAATGAAGGTTCTAGCCAGGAAAATAAGGCAAGGGAAAAAAGTGAAAGGCATCCAGATTGCAGAGAAAGGGCTTAAAGCATCTTTATTTGCAGCCAACATAATCAAGCATGTAGAAAATCATAAGGAATCTACAAAAACTACTACTACTACAAACAAGCAATTTTAGGAAGATTTAAGGATACAAAATCAACATACAAAACTGGGGGGGCGTAAAATGAATTGGAAGATTAGGACTGACACATATACACTTTGATACTATGTATAAAATAGACAACTAATGAGAATCTACTATACAGCACAGGGAACTCAATGCTCTGTGGTGACCTAAATGGGAGGAAATCAGAAAAAGGGGATATATGTACACATATAGCTGATTCATTTTACTGTACAGCAGAAACTAAATGCAGAAGTAAATCAAAATGGACTCAACCTAAATGCAAAGCGTAAACCTACAAAAATTCTAAAAAAGAGAGAGAATTAAAGAAAATCTTTCATTTAGGCAAAAGTTTCTTAGGTACTAACACCAAAAAAAAAAAAAAAAATCCATAAAAGGAAAAACTTGAGAAGCTGTAATTCATTAAAAACTTCCATCCATTGAAAACTGTTAAGAGAATGAAAAGACAAGCCCCAACATGCAAGGAAATATTTGCAAATCACATATCTTATAAGGAAATAGTATGCATAATATGTAAAGAACTTACAAAAATCAATAATAAGATAAAAACAATTTTAAAAATGTGCAAAAGATCTGAACAGACACCTCACCAAATGAAATCTATAGATGGCAAGTAAACACATGACAAGATATTCAACATCATTAGTCATTGAAAGTTAAAGGAAAGTCGCTCAATTATGTCCGACTCTTTGCAACCCTATGGACTATACCAGGCCAGAATACTGGAGTGGGTAGCCTGTCCCTTCTCCAAGGGATCTTCCCAACTCAGGTATTGAACCCAGATCTCCCGCATTGCAGGCGGATTCTGAGCATGGAAGAACTGATGCCTTCAAACCATGGTGCTGGACAAGACTCTTTAAAGAGTGGACAGCAACGAGATGAAATCAAGTCAATTCAAAAGGAAATCAACCCTGAACATTCACTGGAAGGACTGACGCTGAAGCTGAAGCTCCAATACTTTGGCCACCTGATTCGAAGAGCCAACTCATTGGAAAAGACCCTGATGCTGGGAAAGACTGGAGGTAGGAGGAGAAAGCGATGACAGAGGATGAGATGGTTGGATGACACCACCAACTCAATGGACATGAATTTGAACAAACTCCAAGAGATGGTGAAAGACAGGGAAGCCTGGCATGCTACAGTCCATGGAGTTGCAAAGAGTTGGACACAACTGAACAACAACAATAACGAACTTTTGAGAGAGACTAACATTTTTAGGATCTTGACTGTGATGATAGTTTAAGAGGCCTATACATATATCAAAACTTTTTAAATTGTAGTTTACTGCATGTCAATTATACTTCAATAAAGCTCTTAAAAATAATTTTTTAGAAAAAAATTTCAACTCTAATTATTCATTTCCAAAATGCTACAAAGAAAAAACAGTGCTATAAGAGCATATAATGAGGGGTCACATAGTCTGAGGAGTTAGAAAAGCTTCCTTCAGACACCAAGATATGCTAAAATTTGAAGGATGTTTAGTAATCAGTCAAGCAAAGACCACATAGGAAAGAGGGCTCAGAGAGATGTAACAGTATGGGTGAAATGTCCGAGTCCAAAAGCAATGTGGCACTTTGAAGCCACTTTAAAAGGCAGTAAAGCTGGAAGAGTGAGTCAGTCATCTGCCAAAGGAACCAAATTATGCAGACACATGGTCTTGAAAACCATGCTACTCCAAGTAACTTATCAGTTGGGGATCTCAGAAACACTCAATTTAAATTATTATAAAATTCCACTGTGTGATTTTCATAGTTTAATAACATGAAAAGAACCCATGCATATAAATTACATATTAGAATCTTAGTTTGAAATAAAGACTTGGGGACAGGGAGCATTCAATTTAAACATCATAGTTACTGATAACTTCCCTATTATTATTAAAAAGGATTACAAATGATGTATGTGTATATATGTATATACACACATATGTTGGGGGATTTTAGTAGTAACTTAGGAAAAGTATTTACACATTTAACCCTACCACTTTCTATTTACAACAGCAACCTCACTCCTGGTAGTATATCTTCATTTCACTGTTAAAATAGAAATAGATTACTTCTATTATAAACGTGTGAGATTCATCATCCATATTTGACTGATCAAAGAGGTTTAAAAAAATCTGCATACATTAAACATACAGCAAGATTTAATAGATGATTAGAGGAATATTCAATAAATGTACTTTAATAATAAATTTAAATTTATAAAATATTTAGAATATAGTGAGGTATTTTCCAATCTCAGAACATTAATCTCAGCTATTTTCTTTACTTAAGAGAAAGTAGAAGTCTTAGGGTTCCTAAATCACATAAGCAAAAAAATCTCCAAGTATGAACTCAAATTATAAATTTATATAAACATAAATCTCAACTACCCTACAAAAATAATTCTAAAGACCTACGTTATAACAGAGTGTTATTCATTAAAATAGAGTTTGTAGCAAAATGCTTTCTAGCCCAATGATATACAATGCTGCCCAAGTAAATGTAATTCAAATTTGCATATATTTCATATATCATATCCTTGATTATTATATTTCAAATTGGCACTGTCCTTTCTGATTCTCCATCCTAAGTCTTTCAGTCTAGCTTTGGCTAAAGATCGGTGTTCATTCTGTTTTACCTAGGTGAGGAATGGCCTATAATCTGAGTTTTATTCTTTTCAAACAGAAACTGAAGGCTGAAATCAATCCTAAGAGAACTGAAGCACCACTTTTGATACCATATTTGCTGCTGCATTTCTCCCCCCAACCATCAGTCTTCCCTTCTAAAGAAGCATCTGAAGAATACTCTTTCCCTAGTGAAATCCCTACGCTAGAAAAAAAGAGCTAAGTTACCATGGAACCAGCCAATTAATTTTGACACCTGCTTACCAAGATTGATCATTTTTGATGTCTGTGTGTAAGGTTGCTATCCTTCCGTCTAGCAAAAGGTTTTCAAGATAATTAATGAAGTGAGAATTTCCAGTTAAAAGTCTTTCCCACTGTGTTATTACTTCAAATATTGGATAAAACAAGCCAACATTCTGAAACCTTTCTTAGCTTAGCAGGTACTTCACCCTGAAGAAAGCTTTTCTTCTAAATTGATTCGCCCGTTTAACATTAAATACTTCTTTACCCTAAGAGTATATATAACAAAACACAAAGAGTTGTACCAGTTATATTTCCTCTAATTAATAGCTGGTACTCCACAGAGAATGAAAAAGTACTTACTAATAGAGTACAATGAATCATAGGAAATAGCTTCCAAGGAAATGAATATTCAATGATTAGTCCAGGGTTTATGGCTATTTAACTACATCTATATTTTTAAAAACTATTCCTCTTTTACTCACTAATGTATTGTTTATGAACACCAACCATCTCTCTATATTATTTAAGCCGGTTTTAACTTGATCTGTGACCTTTCCTACTAACTGGGACAACATCTGCTAGTGAGGTTACAGGCCGCTGATCTAGCTGATTAACAATTCCACTTCTATACAATGTAGACAGAGGCTTCTCAGGACTGCAGCAATTTTTGTCCTCTTTAGACAAACAGAGCAATTCCAACCAAAGGCCAATGTCCCTAAATTACATATGAATCAGGCAATCTTTCTCTCTATGTAAAAACAGATATAAAAAAATCTATGGGGCTTTTTTTATTACTGACTACCAGTTCTATGTTCAAAATCTTCTCTTGCCAGGTAAAGAAGCTGGGCTGGCTGTTTCAATCAAAGCAAAAGTTTAAGAACACTTAAGTAAAAAAGACTACTAACAAGCACAGTTCAAAACAGTATCTTTGTGGGTCTTGAAACATTTTTTAAAACTTCTAATTAGTAACTCTACTAAATTTGTTAAAGTATTTTAAAAAAACAAGAGTATTATACTAATTTGTGAAATTACAAAGCTAGGAAGCATTTCAACTTATTTCTACAAAAGAATTTCATAAAACTTCATTCTGAGATTTCACTTCCAAAATCTTGCTGTAAATTAAACAGTAAGATCTACTTAAATTAAAAAGTCCCCTTTTAAAAAATACATTTTTACAATAAGATTTCAGGGACTCGTCTTAACCAGCAAGTTTAAAAAAAGGA
Source organism: Okapia johnstoni (assembly GCA_024291935.2). Lineage (NCBI taxonomy): Eukaryota > Metazoa > Chordata > Mammalia > Artiodactyla > Giraffidae > Okapia > Okapia johnstoni. The sequence continues at coordinate 72,832,978 of CM044318.1, read as the reverse complement.
AAATACGCTGTTTAAAACTCCCAGGAAATTTTCTTTTGATACATAAGTAAGGTGAACGATCGGCTTCCCTGGTGGCTCAGTGGTAAAGAATACATCTGCCAATGCAGGAGGCACAGGTTTGATCCCTGGGTCGGGAGGATCCCCTGGAGAAGGAAATGGCAACCCACTCTAACATGCCTGCCTGGGAAATCTCATGGAAAGAGGAGCCTGGTGGGCTATACAGTTCATGGGGTTGCAAAGAGTCTGGCCACGACTTGGCGACTAAACAACAAAGGTGAACCATATTCTCATCTTTGCCTTAGAACCCAAGAGACACTCCACTTAGATTTGGCTATCACCCTGACAATAAGTAATCCACAGAATGCAATTTCTGAGCTGCTAACTCAGCCAGCAAACTTGATCTCAACTATCTGGATGACACACAAGTCGACTTACTTAAGGACTGTTCTGCACAAGTTGTCAAATGGATACCCTATTGGTCTCAAGTATTTTATTTGCTGCTGCCCCACACTCATCCATTTCTTTTCATATCAGGCAGCGACGCAACACATATGAACCAATAGGAAACAACTATCTTTACTGCTGTAAAGCAAGCTCCGTAGGGCCTTAAGCTTCCGAAAAACCGAAGTGATGCTTCCACACAATAGCTGGTAGTCAAATAACCAGTTAGGAGTATCTATTATCTCCACCACATTATAAAGTACAGGTATTTCATCCCTTTATCTAACTCAAAGTCACTCTTGTATTTCTCAATTCAAGATTGTTTTTGCACAATTCAGCACAGTATACTGGCTAAAAGTAAACGTTCTAGAGATAGGCTCGCTGATTTGGATCACAACTGCCCTCAGCACTGTGTGATCTTGGGCAAATTACTTACATTCATTACCGCGATTTCTCTCTGTAAAATCAGTATAGGAATCCTAGTAACTCAGAGTTACTAGGAACTCTTTGAGGAACAAACGAGATAACGCACGTAAGGCACTCAAAACAGCGTCTGGCACATAGTAAGGTCATCATAAATTCGCCTTATGATCACTATTACTAAATACACTAACAAGTTAGCAGGGGTTACCTCTAGAGAAGGGAGTAGGCTGGGGAAGAGGGAGATACCGGCAGACCAGAACTTTTAACCTTTACACTTAGGCACTGTTTGAACGCTTCACAGTGCTCAAGTATTTCATGCCTTACGTGCATCATCCTTTATTAAAAAATAGTGTCCGCTAACAAAATGGTGTTTGGCACCGTAACTGAGTGCGGAATTTTTGACGGTCAGGGAAAAAGACGGGCAGCGGACAGGTGGACCACCCGGAGTGGCTTCGCGTCCACGGCGGTCGGTGCGGGGCGCTGGGCGCAGGGTCGGGATCTCCGAGGCGCGGGGCCCGGAGGGCAGCGCTGGGGGCCGCTCCCAGCCCGGGGACCCCGGACCAAGAAGGGACGGGGGTGGGGGGGGCGACGCCGCGACGCTGAGGGGCGGGGCTGAGGTTCGGGGCCCTGGCGAAGGCACTTAGTTTGAACCTGCCCCCTGGCAGTGCTGGTCCTTTCGCTGGTCGACTGGGACACCAACCCGGGTCGCAGAGGCAGGTGGAGTTGACACAGCTGTTCCCGTCCAGCAGCCAAGCAGGAGCCCCCGCCGCCGCCGCCGCCTGCCGGCCGAGCCCTGGCCCCTGGGACGCCGGCTGCGGGACCGGGCCGGAGGCGGGGACCTGCGGGAGGGGGAGGGGACCCCCGCGCGCGGCCCCGCCTCGCCCGCCGCTCGGGCCAACAGCCTGGGCGCCCCGCCGCGCGCGCCCGGGAGGGCGGGGGGCCACGGGAGGCCCCCGAGGTGGGCGCGCCCACCGCGGGAGGGGGTACTCGGGAAGCGGGGCTTCAGCCTCGTCCCGCCCGGCCGGCCTCCGGCGGCGCCCCAGCAGCCATCTGCTCTCCGGTGCCGCGTTATCCAGACGCCAGGGCTGCCTCTGGGGCCCGCGGGGTGCGGGGCCGCCTCCCGCTAGCGCGCGGGCCTCCGCTCCTCCCCGCCGGGCCCTGCGCGTGGTCTCGCCCCGCCCCTACAGGGACCGGGGACGCCCCCCCCCCCCGCGCGCGCGCGCGCGCGCGCGCCCGCGCCAACCCCGCCCGGCCCGCCGCGGGAGAGGAGACCGGCACCCCAGGTGTGGCCCCCAGCGCCCGCGCTGCCCTTCCCCTCGGGGCCCCGGGGAACCCGGCCCCCGCGCCTCCGGATCTCTCTCCCCCCCCCGCGCGCGCACCACCCCCGCGACACCCCCCCCAAACGAAAGATCAGAGCGGGACCGGCTTCGCAGCTTCAGCAGAAAAGAAAGCCTTCCCGGCCACTGTCTAGAGCGGTAAAAGTGCAGCGCTTTTCCCCCAGCGCTCCCCCCGCCCCTTCCTCCGTCCCATCCTCCAGCCTATTTCTTCTTTTTTTCTTAAAAGAGAAAAACTCCAACAACGCACAAAGAGCTGAGCATGTGCAGCAGGCAAAAGTCTTAAAGGCACCGCAGTCCGACCACGTTGAGGGGTCCGCAAGAACTGGGAGGGGCGGGGGCGAGGGACGGCGGGGGTCGCAGAGCCGGATCCGCCGCCGAGGGACCTCAGGGCGGTAGCGGGGGGGTGCCATTTCTTCCGCGGAAATAATGAGTCGCCTGCCCCCAGCAAAGAGCAGCGAGGTTCTGAGCCCCCCACCCCGGCGCGCCGCCCCCCCTCTGACGCTGCCTCAGAACCCCAGGTATCTCCTTTTCTGCTTGTCAGTGTTTCCTTCTCCATCTGGGACAATATTCTGCCTGAAAAATACTGCAACATCGGGGCTTTTTTTTTTTTCAGAAGGGCAGAAATGATGCCCAGAAAAGAGCCTTTTTTTTCTTTTTAACTTCCTCGGTGTCAGGCTTTCCTCCTTTAGATGACTGTCCAAGATTTGATGGCATATGCTGAAATTTTTGCTTTGTACCTTCGTACCTTCTCTGAACAGGCTATTTGAACCCTTGAGAAAGGAAGCTGAAGATGAGATGCAGCCATGGACACTCGAGTTACAGCAATGTTATTGGATCCCCACCAAAGAGCAGGCAGTATGGAAAAGAATTTGAAATCTACCAAAGGCATCTCTGACAGCAAAAGCAGAAAAAGTTTTTATTGTAACCACACAATCATAATATTATTGTTAAGATTGAACTCGTGTTTATTTGGGGCATAATGTACCCACGTCAGCTCTTTTAATCTGTTACCCCCACTTTGTAGATGAAATCCTCCATTAACCCCATTTTGCAGATGAGAATAGAAAGACTCAAAAAGGTCCAAAGATTTGTCAATGACAGATTAGAAGTCAGCAATGAACCGCGCTTTAAACACAAGTCTTCTGACTTCTGTGCTTTTTCAACTATTTACCAGGCTGTTTCTATTAGCAGATGCTTTGTTCTAGTTTGGTGAATAAAATGTAAGTGTTGGCTTGGTTTGCAAATACCTCAGCAATGATTCAAGGAAGGGAAAAAAGGTCCAGAAAGAGGTGACTCCTTCGGAAGTTAAAAAAAAAAAAAAAGGAAAAGGAAAACCATGATTTTCGTTTATATAGCAAGCAAATCACAATTCCCACAAAGTGGCAGAACCAGAAATGTCCTCTTCAAACCTAAAAATTAGGACAGCTCCTTCAACTCACAACTTTTCCATATCAGTTTGTCCCTTAGAGATTAGTTGAAATGAGAGGAGAACATTTTGGGAAAAAATTTTAAAGGAGGATATTGTTCTAGATTACACATTTTAATTTCCATGAAAGCAAAATCAGAAGTCTGTAGTATTAGCCATGCTTGAACAATCCCTTGTGGCCTTCTCCATTCCTCTCATGCCAGCCAAAGTTTAAAGTCAACCACATCCTTCTCCTATCTAATGTAGAGGTGCTTTCAGGCACGTGGAAAGTGGCCAAGCTCTTAAAACCATCACTGAGTGCAAAGGTAGCTCAAAGGGTACACAGGAGCCACTTTAACAAGAGAGATCATTGCTCAGCCACTTACTGACTGTAGGCTATATTTAAGAAAAGGGTTTGGCCATTAAAAATATACATCTTTTAATCTTCTAACCACTATAATCAGCTCAGTACTTTATGTTACACTGAAGAACATGCAGCCCTACAGGCCTCCTCTCAACATTGCCTTTAGAATCAAGCTGAATATATTAAATTTATATAAAATTGTTCTCAGAAGGATCTCACAGGATTTTCACTTGCCCTGTATCTTATTTTTCTTTCAAACTCTTTCAGTCAGCATTTACTGAGTAACTATATGAATTTAAGCAAGAGAAAACAAAGATGAATAAAACATGATTTCTACCCCTGAATAAGCTTATCTTTTATTAGGCTCACTAGATTGGGAGTTCCTTATACAGTTGAATGTCACATATTTTACAAATGTAGACACAGAAAACTTAAATGATTTACAGTGATCTCACAAAATAGTCAGTGATAAAACTTGCCCAGAATCTTGACGAATGTTTCAGTATCTTCTTTGATCAAGAAATTTTAAAACTCCAACGTGATGCTATCTCTTTTTTCCAAAGAAGGAGAGTCAGCATCCTAGCTGTGCTACATGACACTACAATAATTCATAGTATTGGTAATAGCAGCCATAAATCCAGCAGAAAGGTGAAAATTTACTCCAAAGAGATAGTGGGGGGAAAGTCAGTTTTACTGAAGTAGAATGAAACTGTTAAGATTTTGAAAGTATATATTAAAATTGCTCCAAGGAGAAAGGTAACAAAGTGTATTTGCTCAGCAATTAGCCTTATATCAGGACCTTTAAATATTAGGGGGAGTGTATTCTATTTCCATTCATACCACCTAACAATGGGTCTATAATATAAAAGGCAAAAGTCTGAGACTTAATGTTGCCAAATTGAAGGAAATGCAAATGATTTTGCTTTTAAAGAACAAGAGAAATTATAAATCCATTGCTCTGTTGATTGCTATTCAAAATAAAGTAAAAGATCCTATTTGAACTAATGAACCAAACCAGCCCCTTCTCAGTTGTTTGATTGAAGAATTATCTCTACTCCGGTTATTGTTCATCATTTGGCTCATGGGAGGCTTCTGAAAGCAGCCAAGGTAATGAGAGCTGCAGCTAGTGTGGCCCCAAGAGCCAGAAATGCATTAATTCAAAGGGACCCTTAGTGCAAAGGGGGCGGTATTTTAAGACACTGATAGAGTATGAATGGCCTGTGAGTTCTGAGGGTAAGGGGGGAAAAAATCACCTTTAAGTACTCATTAAAGCACATTGATCATAATGAAAATATTGATATGGCTCTGACCTGAAACTCCACCTCCCCTCCACAACCAAAATCAAACACACTGCTTTCTCTTGGATTCATTCTTTTCTTCTAGCAGTTTCTCCTGCTGTCACACTTGCAAACACACACATACAGACTGATCCTGCCAATTTTTTCAACTTAACACATTTCAAACATATTGTTATAAGTAAATCCAAGGAAATAAGTCCAACGATTCTAAATATACTCTCCTGGACTAATACATTTTTGTTTAAAACTGGGAAATAAAATGAGCATGTTTAAACTTTTTATCCTAAATATTCAGACTTGTTACCCAAAAAAGTTGATTGCCATCACTCAATTGCAAAAATGTGTCTTTTGTGAAACAATTCAATAAAAATATGGGCTAGGACGTCTTGTCAAATATAGTGGACTAAGTGTATGCATTTACTCCTACTCTGAACTTTACCAACATGGGAGGAAAAAAGAATTTTTTTTTTTAATTTTTAAAGGTATAAACTCACAATCACAAAGAAAATGAGAATAGAACCAAGTAGTAGATGACAGGTATCCATGCATTTGGAAGTTAATTCATTGGAAGGAGGAAAGTGAATGGAGAAATACATTCCTGCAAAGATAAATTATAATAAGAAACAAGCCTGTTTCTCCTGAAGACCCCAGGAAAGTCTCAAGATTCAGAGGCAAGAGTTACCATAGAAAGTAAAGATGGAGCTTTAGGATGAAAACGGGGTAAATGGTTGAGGCCAACATAAGGATGCACAGCACCCTTCCTCACCCCAAGCAGCTAAAACTAACCCAGGCCCAACTGACAGGAGGTCAACGCTCTTAAATTAAATCAAAGAGGTTTCAGACTTGGGGCACCAGGGATGATGGAAGGAGGGAGTGAGGTACATAGTTGAAAATGGAGAGATTAAGTGAAAATCTATATATTGAATGATATCATTTCCTTGCCTCCTTTGCCTACCTATTCCCAGAACACCTATAGCCAACTGAATAACCTCCAGGCAGAAACTTGAAGGATGCTTATCTGCAAAAATTGAATGGTCCAAGAGAAAAGATACTGTCATTTGGGGTCTCCCAACCAGATGGCAAACCTACAATGAATGAAGCCCAATGGATAACCCTACAATGAAGCCTGCTAGTCAGTAAGCCCAATTCAATCCTTTTTCTTATGACTTTCTCTTAAATATAGACAGCAAAAGTTCATCTGACATAAAATACAGAAACCAAAACAGAGAAAAAGAAATTAGAGAAAACACAGTCAAAGCAATAAAAGAAAGTTTCACAACCATGAAATAAGTACTGGATATTCTTAAAAACATAAAAGGACACTCAGAGAACATTAAAAAAAAAAAAAAACCAGGATGGCCAAAATTAAAATGCAATAGAAAATTTGCATTTTTAAGTAAATGTAGATAAATGTAGGAAATCATCTAGAAATTAGAATAAAAGACAAAGAAGCCATCTCTTATGGATAAAGGGAAACATATGAAAATTAGAAGCTTCATTAATGATGATGTATGATTATAAATTAAGCATTTATCATATGAGTAAAATTTATTAATGTGGTGGTTCATTAATGCACAACTCCAATGTAGGAGCAGAAAAAAATCATCTAGATTAATTTATTCAACATAAGAAAATTTCCCAGAACTAGACTGAGCCTCTAGATTCCTAAAACACTGAGATTAACAGACTCACATATGAGGGGGGAGTGGAGAAGAGCGAGAGGAAGGAGACAGGCAAATGCAATGGTGTGTGCAAGTATGAGGATAAAGACACTTTCAGACACACAAACCTCCATAAATTGTATCTCCTAAGGGACCCTTCTTTAGGAAACTCCTGAAGAATGAAACAAAGGGACAAGAGGCTGAATATAAGAGAACTGTGAAAGGATATCCTAGGATGATGCACAGCAGTGCCCCAGCAGAGGCTGGGGAGGGAGGTATCTAGGAAAGTAACAGATATGAGTGCTTGAAACTGTTGGAGCTTTTGGGAAAAAAATATTAATAATATGTGACAGATCTTGGAGTATTTGAGTAGAAGATGGAATAAACCAACAGAGACCCAAGTAAATGAACAAAATAAACCGATTGTTGGCTGGAGAAATAAAAGAAAGAATGAGAAAAAGGAAACCTACATGCGATGATTCAGCAGGAAATGCTACTTACATAGTCATAATAATGCAAACTGTATTGATTTGGGGACTTCCTCCATGGCTTCCCTTGTGTCTCAGATAGTAAAGAATCTACCTGAAATGTGGGAAACCGACTTAGATCCCTGGGTGAGGAAGATCCCCTAAAGAAGGAAATAGCAACATGCTCCAGTATTAGTGCGGGAAATCCCATGCACAGAGGAGCCTGGTGGGCTACAGTCCATGGGGTAGGACATGATTGAGTGACTAAGACTTTCTTTTCTTTCCCATAGCTCAGCAGTAAAAGAATCTGCCTGCAATACAGGAGACACTGGAGACGTGCCTGGGTCAGGAAGATCCCCTGGAGGAGGAAGGGTTCTTGCCTGAAAAATCTCATGAACAGAAGAGCCTGGCAGGCTACAGCCCAAAATGTCACAAAGTCAGACATGACTCAGTGACTAAGCATGCACACTATTGATTTAACCAAAAATCTATAAAATGTCTATATTAAAAAGATGGGAGTGGAGTAAAGAAGGATAGTGCTAAATCTTAATTCTTTAATAAGAAATGATTACAAGTTCAAAGCTGATAAATGCAGAAATAGTAGAAAAAGTACATGACACTGAAGAAAAGAGTTGAAAGTTACTTTCTCTTAAGGAATAGGGAAGAGGATCAGGAGATGCAACATTTTATTATAAAACTTTCAGTACTCCTTGATTAAAATTTTTAAATTACTTATAAAATATACAGAAATAATAAATAAAAATATAGGTCCATAAGAAAATAAAGAAGGTACCATGGGACCTAAGACTCATAGACTATCGAGTTTGATTTCAAATTCTGCCACCTATATATTAGTTACCTTTGTTTGACATTAACCTCTGTGACTCAGTTTTGTCACCTGTAAGATGGGAGTAATCAAACTACTTGTCAATGCCCAGAGCTGAGACGACAGTCCAAACAAAATAATATATGAACACACCTAGTAAATGGTAAAGTACTATACAGTGTTATGCTATATATTAATATAGTATATACTATATTGTATATACTATATTAATATATATTAATAATGTTGATATTTAATGTTCAAAAATTACTTTTATGAACAGAATTAATTCTCATCCCATGTGAGGGAAAGAATTAGTGAGAGATTTGGTCAATACAGAAACACAAAGAAAGAGGCAGCGCTATAAGAAAACTACATTATTTTAAAGATGAATCTAGTCCAAGTTCTTCATTTTGCAGATGAGATGCTGGGACCCAGAAAAGTGAAGTTTCATGCAAATTCGCACAGTGGTGGAGCTTAATCTAAAACCTAGTTTACTTGAAAAGCAGTCTAGTTTTCTTTGTCTTATACCTTAAAAGTTCAGGCTAATAGGAGAAATTTTCCGGTTAGTCATCCATACCTAGCTCCAGAAAGGCCTTCCAAAGCTTTAATGAAGTTAACTGACTTGCCCAACATCACATAAGTTAGTGACATCAGAGGCAAAACTAAACCAAGGGCAGACAAAGAATGAACCTTGTATCAAACACTTAGAACCAAATGAAAAGTTGCCAGCAGAGCTAAAGGCAGACCTTCAAAGCCCAGCTCAGACTCTGCAACATACAGATTATCAATTAGTATCAATTAACTGGCTGAGTAGTTCCTGCCAAAGTAGGAAGAGAAAAGCCAGAAAGGAAACAGGCACACTTAAAAAAAAAAAAAAAAAAAGCTGCAATTAACATAAGCCAAGTCAGCAACAAAATTTCTCTTGAAAATGGAAATGTAATAATTTGACTTACTGAATGAGAGAAGGATGTGAGAAAGATGGTGGAAAACAAAGGAAGAAAGGGCATGGCCCATGACAGACAAAAAATGTCAAGACAGTGTGCCTAAATTTAGGATTCTCCAAAATATTCCAAGACAACTCATAGGTCTCCCTATCTTCTTTTTGAGACTGTGTTGAAAGAATGAAAGCACAGGAAAGTTTCTCTATTGCATACTCAGCATCTCACTTGCTGGTACTTTGCTTCATGCAAAAGAACAAAACCCCCTTTCAAAAAATAAATACTATTTTATTAATAGAAATATAAAAAACTTCTATTTGAATGAGGTAACAAAAAAGGAAATACTACACTCTTTTATTTTCAAAAGTCATAATTTTTCTCCAATTAGATAATTCTGATTTCTCCAGATGACTCTTATTAGTAATCACTGCATTGTGCTGTATCACCTTACTTCCAAATAAACCAACTTTAAGAAAGGTCATACACTGAAAAAAATAGTGTCATTGAATACAAATGACTTTGAGTAATAGGGTTGCTCTAGTTGTGAGAAAAATCCAACAACTGCTACACACTCCTAAGCCACTGTCTACATATAGCTAAAATAGGTAGAATTTCTATAAACCTTAGTTAAGTTGGAGTTTGCTTCATGTTCTCTCTGTTTTAAGAAAAAGTGAGTCATTGTAAGAAAAACAGGAAGTACTTCAAAAACAAAAGCTCCCAAGCAAAATAAACAATTCATATGAACGGTAACATACTAGCTTTAGAAAGCTGGGGTCCTGACATCAGAAAATATGTTTATGTTTACAAGGAAAAGAACATGAAAGAGAATTATGGACACTCTGATCAGGAGAGACCAAGCCATCAGGATGCAGCGAGGTTTCCTCGAACAGAGCTCAGACACACAGAAGAACCACAAAACAGCACATATAAAAAAAGAAAAATATCTGACAAATGATAGCCAGGCCCCACAACTCCCGATAACACGACATTCTACTTATTAAAAACATCAGTCTTGGAAGACTCCAGGCACAGTAATTTTGAAAATGTACACAAGTAAATTAAAACCAGCCTTATGATTCTTCCTATTGTAAGGCCCTCACCCATATCCCTCTGCAAAGCTGATGTGAAATTTAAAATGCAGTGAAAAAAAAAAAAAAATCAACCTTAACATTGCTGATTTTAAGCAAGAACCCCAAGTTTTCTATTTTTAAATCAGAATGTAGTTGGAGAGACTTTCTGCACGTGAAGAGGATATATATTTTTCTAGGAAAATGCCTTCTACAGTAAACAGAGAAAATGTCATATCCACAACTAGAAGTATATGCAAGTGTTGTATTTATTAAATTATCTAGTCCACTTGACAGCAGATGTTTTTGGACATGCTTTATGGCCATGCTCTTCCTTACTGGACACGGTCCTTTAGTTTTTGGAGGTAGCACACAATAGTGCCAAGGGGATGGAATAGAGAGCCAGGAGACCCAAGCTCTAGAACTAACCAGTATGTGCCTCACTTGCTCTCAGTTCTTTGATTTGTAAAACAGCAAAAAAAATATTAGCCATCCCTGAATGTTAATGGGAGAATCAAAATTCCAAATGAGATAAAATGTCAAAGTTTTTTTAAAACTGTGAAGCCCTATTCGTGCCTCCTTTTATTCTTTCTGGGCAAACACTGAGGTGGGACCCACAGGGGCCACGTGACACTGCAGAGTCACAGAGCAAACTCAGTAACCCCTCAGAATCTTGATTCCCCATGGCAGGAACCTAGCCCATTGCCTTATGCCTGGGTGAAGTAGATGACCACACATGTACAGTAACCAGTGGAAAGGCCCAGAGAACAAAACATACTACCCCCACGCTCCAGTTAAAATCTGGAACTCAAGCTCAATGCTTTTGTCTTTTAGCTTAAGGTTTTGTTTTTTGGGCAGCTGCGCTAAAGCAAATACTTTCGATGGGTTAATGTATTTAGTTGGTACCAGTCAATAACATCTCAGTATGAATGACTTTGTGCCTATTCTTGAGACTAGTTTTGATAATAACTTTAAGAAATGTATAAAGATGTATCATCTTCCCAACCCCCCTTCCTACTACTCAGGATACATGGCATGCAGGGCTACTACCCCGTCTGTTCTTAAGACAATGAATGTAAGAAAATAGTAACACTCTTTAGCAATTTAGTATAACATGGTGTCCATGGGCTGGGGTGGGGCGGGGGAGGGGGGGTGGAGGGGGCAGGGGGGAGGGCAGGGAGGGCTGGAGGTTTGTTCTCCCATCTCCTCTCTCTTCTAAACTCTGTCTTTGCTGCAGACCTCCGCGTTTCAGTTGGGGTGAGGGGAAGTATATATGTGTGTGTGTGTGTGTATATATATATATATATATATATATAAAATGTCCATGGAGAGAATGTTTATATGTTTTAAATGAAGTCCAAGGAATTCCCCAGCAGTCCAGTGGTTAGGACTCCATGCTTCCATTTCAGGGGTCATGAATTTGATCCCTAGTCAGGGAACTAAGATCCTGCACCATGTGGCATGGCCAATAATTTTTTTTAAATTAATGAAGTCCAACGAGAGAACGAACACAAATGAATTAAACGCTAATAGTGGGATTTTAGGCAGTGGCTCTGGATGAAAAAGTTGACACGGGCTGTATGGTGGGTAGCTAACCTACTTCTAAATGGAAATTGGACTAGCAGCAGGATTTTGGCATCTCTGACTGAACAATGAATGAATTTAAGGGAAGAATTAGAATGAAAGGTTGGGTGTTCACTTGGAAGCACCCTCCCCAGACTCAATTCTGGTAGGAATCATCAGCAAAAATCCTGACTATTTTTAACGGCTAGGAGGATGCTTAAGGAAATGTCAGTCTCTAAGATTACCCCAAGTCTCCTCAGCATAAATAATAACATCACTGCCGACAGATTCTTGGCTCAACTGATCTTCTTTAAAACATGCAGACTAGTCAAAATGAAATACTTATTAGAGAAAGATTGGAAAGGATGAAACTGGAAATGATCACTCAAAATAAAAAAAAATCAGCCTCATTAATACGGGGGAAAATCTGGGCATTCTAAGCTAGCCAGACACCAAAAATATGTAGGAATAAACAGCAAAGCAGCAGTACTGTTGGTATGATGTCTCTGAGTGTAGAGTAACTCAAGGAAACCACTGAAAAAGCTGATGCCAGCACCTGAGCACATGCTCAGAAGGCTTGAAGGTACAGGACAGTCCCACTGGGTGAACAGTGTTACATCAAGTGGAAGCATTTCCTCTGGTTTCTGATCAGTGTATGCCCTGAAGCCCCAGGACTTGCTGGTGCTCATTATTTTTATTCTAACTCTGTTGCTGCAAACGCTATCCTCATTCACATGAATGCTTGATCTTGTTAAATCATCCTAAGCTATCTGCAGCAATTATCCCATGATTGAATTTCTAAAGTTAATTGTTACGTTTTTTTTTTTTTTTAAAAAAAAGGCTCTTTTATTAGTTTAAAATTTTTCTGCTTTTTCATGTTACCAAGTGTCCTTTTTGTCCTTAATTATTAGAAAACATAAATAAAAGTGTCCAATTATCCTTCTCCTTAACCTTTATCATTTTATAGCTCTTATCAGATTTCTGCTTTCTTTTCTCCCGACTAGAAATTCCTCACCATTCATCTCTGGGTTCTATCTTCCTATACAAGCTGTAATTATTTTACTTGAACTTGTCTAATTTATTTCTGATCTGGCTCAGTCATTTTTGAGATAAAGAAAAATAGAAAGAAGCCATTCAAAATTAGGACATGCCCTTTGTAAAAATGAACATAAATTTATTATAATATTTTCGATAACCCTTTTAACCAGAATGGTTTCTTATTACTTATTTGGCTACCGCTACTCTTTAAGATGTACTCTTTGAACAGTTCTTGATGGTGTCTACATGCTTTTCCAATATGGTTTAGAAAAAATTCAATACCCATGGGGATATTATTGAAATTATTCCTTTCTGAGACTCATTAGAATCAAAGAATCTCAAGATAAATTTCTGTCATTGGTGTGATCCTCTACTTAGTTAAGTAAAATGTGTAGGTACTTCTAGATTTCCACAATTGTGGGTTTTGAGTAATCCACTATTTCTTTCCCATCTGCACTAGATAATTAGAGATAAAGCTCTTGACTTCTTTTGAGGAAAAGAAGTGACTTAGCATGTATGCGTGCGTGCATCATTTCCATAGGGCTTCCCAGGTGGCCTTAGTGGTAAAGAATCTGCCTGCCAATGCAGGAGACATCAGGTTCAATCCCTGGGTTGGGAAGATAGCCTGACAGGCTATGGCCCACAGCACCATGAAGAGTTGGACACGGCTGAAACGACTTAACATGCACATCCTTCTGATATCCTCCTCCACTGATAAAGCCTACTTAGGCATCCCTGTTTTGCACACATGATTGAATGAATGAATGAATGTGTTAGTCACTCAATCATGTCCTATTCTTTGCGAACCCCTGTACTGTAGCCCACCAAGCTCCTCTGTCCACAGAATGCTCCAGGCAAGCATACTGGAATGGGCCATTTCTCCAAGGGATCTTCCTGACCAAGGGATTGAACCCGGGTTTCCTGCATTGCAGGCAGATTATTTACCATGTATGCCACCAGAGAATCTGCTCTGCTTAACTACTAAAGGCACTTCCCAGATGGCTCAGATGGTAAAAAATTTGCCTGCAATGCAGAAGACCTGGGTTTAATCCCTGGGTCGGGAAGATCCCCTGCAGAAGGGAATGGCAACCCACTTCAGTATTCTTGCCTGGAGAATTTCATAGACAGAGGAGCCTGGCAGGCTACAGTCCACAGGGTAGCATAGAGTTGGACACAACTGAGCGACTAACACTAACTACTGGCAATTAGCACAGACACATGCGCCAACCTGGGGCAGCCAATCCTTAGGCTCACCAGTGCTAATCAAACAGAGATGAACTAGGGCAATCAAATTCTCACATTTGGGCATTTGAATTAGGAAATATAAAAAGGATTAAGCTATTAAGAGCATCAACTAAAATTGAAAGTTTGTGCAGAAAAAGAGAAACCGTTGGGTAGAGGAAGAGTCAAAAAGGCATAACTCAAGTTATGAGAAGGTCAGAGTTATGAAGAAGAAAACATTGTAAATAAGTAGCAACTCTGACACAGAGAAATGATAAAGTAGAAGATAAGGAGATTTTTCTCTCTAGTAATTAGACAAAGAAACAAAGCCATGGAGAGTTGTTGAATCATATTGCCAGCAGTGGAGTGATGAGCCATGAAATCCTGTGGCTGAGGATTCTAGAGCTGCCTTGAAATGACCACTGAATTCCTATCTCCATGACTCCCTGTCATAGATTTTCATGAGAGTCAAACTTGTACTGGTATTTATCCAATAACTCCATTACTTGAGCTGGCTTGAGTGAGTCTCATCCTAGAAACCCTGAAAGCCTAACCATGAGAATCATTCTCATCCATATTTTAGCTCAGATCATATTCCACTGGGCTTCCCTGATAGCTCAGTTCATAAAGCTCAGTTGGTTGCCTGCAATGCAGAAGACCCTGGTTTGATTCCTGGGTAGGGAAGATCTGCTGGAGAAAGGAAAGGCTACCCACTCCAGTATTCTTGGACTTCCCTGTTGGCTCTGCTGGTAAAGAATCCGTCTGCAATCTGGGAGACCCGGATTTGATACCTGGGTTGGGAGGATCCCCTGGAGAAGAGAAAGGCTACCCACTCCAGTATTCTGGCCTGGAGAATTCCATAGACTGTATAGTCTGTGGAGTCGCAAAGAGTCAGACACAACTGAGCAACTTTCACTTTCACATCTTCCATTACAAACATTGCTTCCAGTTTATGTCACCTGTCCTTGCCTTGTTCTCCCACCCTGAAATCCCATGATGTCTTCTACATACCTCTCTAATAACATCTGCATCATTGCATGTTACACAGTCTCCTTTCCTAGACAGTGAGCCTATCAGAGGCAGAGACTGTCTTGTTCCAGTGGTAGGAGATAATTGGTACTTGATAAACATCTATTAAGCCAAACGAATAAGTAAATGACTCTGTAATCTATACTATAATATTTATTCTCTCCTTGGGGCTTCCCTTGTGGCTCAGCTAGTAAGGAGTCTGCCTGCAATGTGGGAGACCTGGGTTCGATCCCTGAGTTGGGAAGATCCCCTGGAGAAGGGAAAGGCTACCCACTCCAGTATTCTGGCCTAGAGAATTCATGGGGTCACAAAGAGTCAGACAAGACTAAGTGACTTTCACTTTCACTTTCAAGATCATTAATGAATATATTAAACTTGGAAATGAACATTGGAAACATAAACAATCCAATTGAAAATGGGCTTGAATAGATACTTCATAAATGAGAACATTCAAATGGCCAGTAAGCACATGAAAAGGTGCCTAACATCAATAGTGATGAGGGAAATGCAAATTGAAGCCACAATAAAATACCACAATGCAGTGATCAAAATAGCCAAAATTAAAAAGATCAATGACATCAAACATTTCCAAGGATGCTGAGCAACCAGAATTTTCATACCTTGTTGATGAGAGTATAAGTTGGTACAAGAGTAGTTTAAATACCTACCTACATACATACATATACATATATACACGTATATTTATTAATCATGGTTACTCATGCCATGGAACATTATAAAGCAATAAAAAAGGAACTACAGATATAAGCAATACCATGGCTGACTCTCACAGATATAATATTGAGCAAAAGAAGCCAGGCACAGCCAACTTTATCATATATCATTCCTTTTAAATAAAGTTAAAGAATGGGCAAAACGGATACATATATAGACATCAAAATCATGGCAACCTCAAGGTAGGGGATTACCAAGTGCTGAAAATGTTATATAGCTTGGTCTGAGCAGGGGTTACAAGGAAGCACACAAATATAAAAATTCATTGAGCTATATATATTTAATATTTGAGCACTAAACTGTATGTATGTTATAACTCAGTAAAAAAAGGAGAAAAGTGAGCACTGGGAAGCAGAAAATATACTTTTCTAGAAATGTACTCTTCGCTGGTTTGCTTTGTAGATTTACTACATATATTAATATTTAAGCCTTGTATAGTATATTTTGCTCAATAATAGCACCGATGCTTATAGCCAATAGCATGGTGTATTCAAGAGATTTGGGGTTAGAAGACTGAGTTCCCCTAGATACATAAACTGACCAAGTTAATGAATCCAAACTTCAATTTTTTCTGCTCTTACTTCTCTGCTCTAATGAGAGGAGGTAACAAACAAGTAAGATATACAGAGTGCTGATGAGAAAAAAAAGTCAAGAAAGGGCAGCGGAGAGGGCAGGAGGGAATTGTGATTTTAAGGAGTCATCTTGGAAGTGCCCACTGACTCTTGAACAGAGGTGACAGAAGCAGAGAGTCAGAAGAGGGTCCCAGGTTAAAAAAAAAAAAAAAAGCAGCAAGTGCCGAGACTCTGAGGCAGGAATGTTGGTGTCATGTTTGAAGAGAAGGCCAGAGTCCCTGGATCAGATTGAATTGAGGGACAGCATAGCAGGAGATGAGATCAGAAGGGTGGAGGGTATGGGCAGATGACACAGGGTCTTACAGACCAAATGCAGGGATTTTGACATTCACGAGAAGCCACAGGGAGGTTTTAATAAACCTACAACATGATATGGTTTAGGATTTTAAAGTTTTTTAGGCAGTCCTTCTACCTGTTTCATTAAGATTAGGCTGTAGTAGGCACAAGGATAGAAGAATGAAGATAAATTAAGGAGGCTATTACAATAATCCAGTTAAGAGATAATGGACCAAATTGTAACTGTAGAGGTGGAGAAAAGTGGTCACATTCTGGATATGTTTTGAAATTAAAGCCTTCAGAATATGCTAGTTGATTGAATGTGAGGTTTGAGAGAGAAAGTAGTCAGGAATAACACCCAGGTTTTTTAGTAACCCTGGGAAGACGGAATTTCCATTTACTCGGATGAGGAAAACTGTGGGAAAGGCAGGTTTAGGAGGGAAGATGAACATGGCACCTCTGAACATAGCAAGTTTGAGATGCCTATCACAGATCCAAGTGAAGATATTGAATAGGCAGCTGGATATTTGAGGCTGGAGCTTAGAAGACCGATCAGGAATGAAGGTATATATTTGAGAATTGTATACAATTGAGAAGTATATAAATACAGTATATATCCATTATACAATACAGAGTAGGATATATAGATTAGCATTTACATTTAAAATTTTTTAAAAGATAACATTGGATGAGGTCACTCAAGAGTGAAAATAGAGAAGTTTTCCAAAGATTATAGAAAATAATATGCTTAAAATATCAATACAGTAAGTGTAGACTTCTGGGGACTTGGCACACTTTCCAACACCCTTTAAAAAATCAGGAATTGTAATCTGATGGATCAGATTCCAGGACACTGATGGATTATTTATACTAGTGTTCAAGATCACTGTGTGTGTAAAACACTGCATGCATGGAGGTGGCAGGGTTTTTTTCCCCCTGCTTCATCTGATCAAGTAGCTACAGCAACAAGAGGACAGCCCCCTTGAGGCCATCATCTCCCTCTCCTCTCTGACCAAGTGTGCTTGGAGTCTCTTGACATTCTTTATCTCAGTGGAGTGGCTGTAAGATTTAGATTTGGGCTTAGAAGGAAAGAGAGAATTCCTTCTCTACCTCCCATGCTACCCCCTTGGGTCTTGTCTCTAAATCCCTGAATTCCAGTCCATTTTAACAGCAAGTTGACATAGAATTTTGGGAGCAGACCCAGATAATAATAAAGTAGCACTTTGATTTTCTAGACTTTCCATTAGTCCTTGTACATATATCCATCCCACTTTAGGAACTTCAAGGGGAGGGGTGGATGTAGGTTAAGGTAGGATTTTAGCATTCCTGGATCCCAGGCCACACTGTCATCAAACCAGTAGCAACCTCTATCAGTACGCACTTAATATCCATTCTTTTCCTTTAACATTCCAGTAATTCCTATTACATAGACATTGACCTACACATCAAAGAGAAAGCTTGCTCATAAATGGAAAACTTACTATTCCTTTCGTCCTTCATTATTAGAGCAACCCCATTTCCAACTACCTCCAGGGTCGGACACCAGAGACAAGAGGGAGGGAGCAGAGTGATGGGCACAAGTGAAAAAATTATAGGAAAAATAGGGAGGTGAATAGAGACAGGCTGCCAGTTTGTCTGATAAATACTTCTAGTTACTTACACACATGTGCATATGTGCTAAGTTGCTCCAGGCAAGAATACTGGAGTGGGTTGCTGTGCCCTCCTCCAGGAAATCTTCCTGACCCAGGGATCAAACTCGCGTCTCTTAAATCTCCTGCATTGGCAGGTGGGTTCTTTACCACTAGTGCCACCTGGAATGTGATCAAATCTAGAAAAATAGGTGCAATATAATGGAACACTGCTTGGTCATAAAAAATAATAAAATTACACCATTTGCAGCAGCATGGATAAGACTTAGAGATTAGTCTACTAAGTGAAATAAGTCAAAAAGAGAAAGACAAATGCCACATTATAGCAGTCATATATGAATTCTAAAATATGACACAAGTGAACTTATCTGCATAACCGAAACAGACTTGCAGACATAGAGAACAGTCTTGTGGGTGCCAAGGGGAAACAGAGATTGAGGAGGGACAGATTGGGAATTTGGGGTTAGCGGCTGCAAACTAGTATATATACAGTAGATAAACAAAGTCCTACTGTGTAGCACAGGGAACTACATTCAATATCCTGTGATAAACCATAGTGGAAAAGAATATTTTGCTGTACAACAGAAATTAATATAACATTGTAAATCAACTATACTTCAATAAAAATAAATTTAAAGAAAAAAGAGATAATTAATCCACGTTTTTCTTTCTGTGAAAAAATTTGAATGTTTTCCATGTTGGTCAAAATGTCAATATTTTTAATCCAAGATTTAGAGAGCTAGATGAGGATGTTTCCTTGTCTTTTCTATAAAAAAAGAAAAAAGTGGTTGACTTGTGAAGTAATGGAGTTTTAAGTCATATTTATTAATTTTAAAGACTAAAAATTTAGCATGTGGAAACCCCTATATAACCAAAAGTTATCTTGTAGCTAGAAAGAACATTTCAATTATTTAAACTTAGAATTTTGCACAGATGAGTATTCGGTTATTCCAGGGTCCTTTTAATAAATTCTATTTAGATATCTATCATCAGATGCTATACTTAAAAACATCTTAGGCAAAAATTCCCAGTATAAGTAGCATTCTTTAAATGCAACTTAAGATAGTGTATTTGAAAAGCATTAATAAAAATAGTGTGCTCATGAAGAATTCTTTAATTTTGCTACTTGCTGTCAGCTCTTTGCTTGTTGATCAAACCCAAGGTGAAGGGCCTTAGACACAGTTTACAAAGAATGTTTAAGAGTGTCCAGCTGATTGATGGTCCATTTTAACTTTGATATTTAAGATCTTTGCTTCTTTGTCAACACAGAGAACATTTTCCAG
Organism: Okapia johnstoni; assembly: GCA_024291935.2. NCBI lineage: Eukaryota > Metazoa > Chordata > Mammalia > Artiodactyla > Giraffidae > Okapia > Okapia johnstoni. The sequence goes on along the minus strand of CM044318.1, from coordinate 72,813,322 downwards.
TCATGTTAGGATGTGTCAGGACTCAGCTAAAAGTAACATTTTAGATCAAATTCAACAAATAATAAGGATCTTTTATTTTGCTAAAAATAGAGTTACCCAGAACTGTTCCAATAAATTTTATAAAAATCTTCAGATGTGAACTTGACTTCAGAATACAGTCTGTTCCTAAGCTTAAGGATTTGATTTGTTTTGCTTGTTCTACTGCAGAAACAAATTTCCCCTGGCAATCAGCGTTGATACTTTCCTAAGTTATTTTTTCTTAATTTTTCCTGTGAAGGGAAACTATTTTAATTGACATTTATCACAAAACAGAATAAGAATCATTTCAGTTCTAAAAATTTGGAAGAAACATTTCCCATCTGTTTCAATAACCCAACTGGCTAATTACATTGCCAAGAATAATTTGCCAGAAACAGAAAGACCATTCTTTGGAGAAAAATGCTTACTGCTTTATCTTATATTACATACTGATTGATGAGCAATTTATAGAAAATGCATGATACTAACTTATGCCGTGAGTTTATTTCACGAATTAAGAGTCCAAAAAGAATCTCAGAATTCGGGTCAATAATTGATATTGCTTTAAAAACAGAGGATGGAGTCTCTTGATTAGATCAAATTATATCAGAGAGGTTTCATATATTAATATTAGCCACATTTTGCTTTTAAAGTGTAGCCCACTGGAGTATGAATGGATAGGCCTAAAAAGGAGGAGACAAAATACCAGAGGTGTGTCTAATAAGATGACTATTCTCTGTGGTAAAGTATAAGTACTGATACTAAACAGTATCTGGATCCCAGCTTGAGTACTCACTTACTTGGCAAGTTATTTAAATTCTGGGTGTTTTGTATTCCTCATCTGTAAAATGGGTATATTTCTAAAATTTTATTTTATTTATTTTTTTTTATTGGAGTATACTTGCTTTATATTGTCGTATTTGTTTCTGCTGTACAACAGCATGAATTGGCCGAATGTAAACATATATCCCTTCCCTCCTGAAACTCACTCCACTCCCCCCATACCCCTCTAGGTCACCACAGAGCACAAAGCTGAGCTCCCTGTGCTCTACAGCAGCTTCCTATTAGCTACCTATTTTACACAGTAATGTGTATTTATGTCAATCCTACCCTCCCAATTCATCTCACCCTCCCCTTCCCCTTGCTGTGTCTATATGTTCGTTCTCTACGTCTGCATCTCTGTTCTTCCCTGCAAATAGGTTCATCAGTACCATTTTTCTAGATTCCATATCTATATGTTAACATACAGTATTTGTTTTACTCTTTCTGACTCACTTCACTCTATATGACAGACTCTAGGTCCATCCATATCACTACAAATGACCCCAATTTCATTTCATTTTATGGCTGAGTAATATTAAAATGGGTACATTAACAATAATAGTAACTATCTCACAGAGTTGTTGAAAATTAAATTGGCTAACACATTTAAAGCTCAGTGAATATTAAGTATTCATATTAATAATATTATTACTGCTATTGTTCATATTGTTTTTATATTCTTTTGAGTGTTAACAGTTTTCTGGTCTCCCAAATCCCCAAGAAAAGCAAATTCTCCCTGGAAAGGGTCACCTCTTAAGCTTTAATTATCAGTGTGGTTCTCAACTTTGGCTGCACATTCAGTTCAGTTCAGTTCAGTCGCTCAGTCGTGTCCGACTCTTTGCGACCCCATGAATGCCAGCATGCCAGGCCTCCTTGTCCATCACCAACTCCTGGAGTTTACCCAAACCTATGTCCATCGAGTCGGTGATGCCATCCAACCATCTCATCCTCTGTCATCCCCTTCTCCTCCTGCCCCCAATCCTTCCCAGCATTAGGGTCTTTTCCAACGAGTCAACTCTTCGCATGAGGTGGCCAAAGTATTGGAGTTTCAGCTTCAACATCAGTCCTTCCAATGAACACCCAGGACTGATCTCCTTTAGGATGGACTGGTTGGATCTCCTTGCAGTCCAAGGGACTCTCAAGAGTCTTCTCCAACACCACAGTTCAAAAGCATCAATTTTTTGGCGCTCAGCTATCTTCACCGTCCAACTCTCACATCCATACATGACTACTGGAAAAACCACAGCCTTGACTAGATGGACCTTTGTTGGCAAAGTAATGTCTCTGCTTTTAAATATGCTATCTAGGTTGGTCATAACCTTCCTTCCAAGGAGTAAGTGTCTTTTAATTTCATGGCTGCAATCACCATCTGCAGTGATTTTGGAGCCCCCCAAAATAAAGTCTGACACTGTTTCCACTGTTTCCCCATCTATTTCCCATGAAGTGATGGGACCAGATGCCATGATCTTAGTTTTCTGAACGTTGAGCTTTAAGCCAACTTTCTCACTCTCCTCTATCGCTTTCATCAAGAGGTTCTTTAGTTCTTCTTCACTTTCTGCCATAAGGGTGGTGTCATCTGCATATCTGAGGTTATTGGTATTTCTCCCGGCAATCTTGATTCCAGCTTGTGTTTCTTCCAGCCCAGCATTTCTCATGATGTACTCTGCATATAAGTTAAATAAGCAGGGTGACAATATACAGCCTTGACGTACTCCTTTTCCTATTTGGAACCAGTCTGTTGTTCCATGTCCAGTTCTAAGTGTTGCTCCCTGACCTGCATACAGGTTTCTCAAGAGGCAGGTCAGGTGGTCTGGTGTTCCCATCTCTTTCAGAATTTTCCACAGTTTCTTGCTGCACATTAGAATCACCTAAAAAGTGGCAAGGGGTGGAGGAGGGAGGGAGGAGAAGGGATACCCAGGATCCACAGGAAGAGATTCTAAATTAAAGGGGCTTGGATAGGGCCCAGGCATTCATTTAAAAAATTTTCCTAGGAGTTTCCTATGTACAATCAGAGTTGAGAGCCACTGACTGCTGGATCTTAGCAGGGAAGCTGAATGTGCGCAAGGGACAAAGCTTAGGAACAAACACACTAACACCAGTAAGGCAGACAGAAAAAAGGTGCTGAAGTCCAGGAGAGTAAGAGAAATTGCAGGGAGGACTTTTTGCCCAGGAAGAGTTTTGCTATTTCCATAGCTATGTTGTTTGCATTGCTTACATCTCAGAGCTTGTTCTAGTATAATTATTTCTTCAAAAAAAAATTACTAATTTATTTATTTGACTGTGTTGAGTCTTGGTTGTGGCATGGGGGCATCTCTCTGGTGGGATCTTAGTTCCCCAACCAGGGATGGAACTGTGTCCCCTGCATTGGAAGGTGGATTCTTAATCACTGGACCACCAAGGAAGTCCCCATAATTATTTCTTGACATGGCCCTAAGATTAAACTTAATAACCAAGTCTCCTGGTGACCTCTGCCTTTTCCTTTCCTTCCAACCAGGCATCTTTTTGTGCCCCCATTTAAAAAGCACCAGAATCCTTCTTTGGATATTTGATTTATAAATTCCAACAAGGAGCCTCATTTCTTTAGTGATAACTTAAATTTCAGACAGATGGAGTATAGTTACGATGATGAATAGTTTCAGCTCAAGGGACTCTTAGCCACTAAATGGATGTGCTTGTTCTTTCGAAGGAATGAGAGGCTCAAAACCTTGAGGATGAACTAGGTTATTGTTCTTGTTTTGTAATAGCTTCAATAGCTCAGTTTTCTCAACTGAAAGGAGAGACAGGAGGGGAAGGTGATAAGCACTGATATTCACATTCAAAGAGTCAGAGAAATGGGCCAAGAGGAAGAAGGAGAAAAATAGTCTTGTATTTATGAAGTTCTAAAAACCTGAAATCTTGAGTGACCTCATCATTTCATTTCTGTCTCTACTCCACAACATTCATTTTAGAAAAATTTCAAAAAGTAATGAAAGGCACAAAAAGGACGTTAAAAATGACTTACAATTCCAATACTTTTTTCCTTTGTTTATTTTAGAATGATAATAATACCCTCCTCCATTTCTCCGAAGGCAAATTAAACCCTTCCCCAAATGTTTTATATTTATGTGTTTCATAAAGACATCTTAGCATGCTTATGTTTCAGAAACGTGATAAGCTCTTTAAGGGAATTAGCTCACTTAGTCCCCATGATAATCCTCAAAGGTGGATATTATTAATATCTCCATCCCCTAACATCTATTTTAAGGGTGAGGAAACCGATCCTTGGAGAAGTCACCCTACCCAAATTCATTTCTTATTTATTCATTCACTCAGCAAATATTTATCGAGTCCCTACTATGTGCCAACTACTATATGCCACATACCCTAAACATAAGGGGTATAAGAGTGAATCAGCTGGCTAGCCATGTCCATCATCCAACTCTTACCTCCCTTACTGCTATCATCCAAGCCTAAACAACCATCACCTCTCACCTGGATTGTTATAATAGCTGCTAGCTGGTTTTCCCACTTCCACTCTTGTTCCCCGGCTGTCTACTCTAAACACAAGGAAACCTCAGGTTCAGAACCACAAATGTTTGTGCTTGATGCCCAACATAAAAAGTACAGCATTAGGTCTCAATAGTTGACTTTTCAATGAAGTTAAAAGCACTGTTTAATGACATGGAGCAGGAACAGAAGATTAAATTTAATGTCCAAGAACTGAGTGTTACAATGATGGTACAGATAGTTCTGAGAACTTTCTACTGAAACGATTTGACACTGTGCAAGGGATACAGGTTGAATCAGTTTGCTTCTAATATTTTGAGATAAGCCAAGGCTGATGAGCATACAGAGGAGGTTTAGGTCCATCAGCTGTGAAGTCTTTTAGGTCTGATATCTTTCTTTTACTGTTTTATTTCTATAGGATTTTCAGTTGCTGATTATAATAAAAATACTTTTAAGAAATATACTGTAAATAGCATGAGAGAAATTGGGTATTCTACTTTTCTGCAGAATTTTTATTTCTTCTAGAAACCAGATTAACATATGTAGAAACAAGCTGTTCAAATAAAAAAAAAATACTATCCTTACTTCCCTACTGTACTATCAAAGCACAATTTTTCTCATTTTTCTCTATACCTGTATAGTTTTTTAAATTTACTTTTAATTGGAAGATAATTGCTTTACAATATGGTATTGGTTTCTGCCATATGAATCAGCCATATATATACATATATATATATATATATATATGTCCCTTCCCTCTTGAACCTCCCTCCCACCACCCACTCCATCCCACCCCTCTAGGTTGTCACAGAGCACAGGGTTTAGTGCCTTAGAGCAAATTCCCACTGGCTCTCTATTTTACATATGGTAATGCATGTTTGAATGCTACTCTCTCAATTCCTCCCCACCCTCTCCTTCCCCCACTACGTCCACAAGCTGTTCTCTATGTCTGCAGGGCAGCAATGTACCTGTCTAGTTTTCGTCTATCGGCTCACTCTTAAAACTAGACAAATTCTGTTTAAAGAAGAATTAGGTCACTCATATAGTTGAGCTAAGTTGCTGCCACATTCTTTCTAGGAATCTCTCTAAATAGAAACTACCCAATATGCTCAAATAACAGCTTCATAGGGCTGGAAGGGACCTTCGAGATTATCTGGTTCAGCTTCTGCATCTCAGTGGTGGCTACATTGTCCGAGTGGTTGGCCTTAGTAGTTAGTTTTAAGAGCTGCTGCCGTTCATTCATCAGAAATATGTGTTGGATACTTCCGCTGTATTACCTCTAATTTACCTGACAATTCTGCGAAGAAGGAGTGAATACAAAAGACCTGGCTTTGAGTCCTATAATATAGGAACAAGAATGGCACAACTTCCTAGGTTTATAGGAAGGATTAACTGAAGTGATGTATGTAAGTTGCTCGGCATCACGCCTAGCTATTTTCATCATTATTATCCGTGTTTCAGTTAAAGAAACTGAGGCTCAGAAAGGTTAAATAACTTGGTAACATCATTTGTGTGCTTCCGTTTCTTACACATCCACCTCAGCTAGTGCCTAGGACAATGTTTCACAAGTATATTTGGTGGTTTAAAATCACCTAGGATACAGGATAAAAACCAAGTGTTCAGGGCCCTTCCCAATCAGCCACTCAGCCAGACACTCTGGAAGTTGAGAACAGGAACATCCATTTTAGAAATTTGGTAGGTGCTTCTGTGCATTAGTTAAGAGCTAGCTAATGCTCTGCTTTTAAACTCACCAGCCAAGGGCTCTAGTCGAGTTTCTCCCTCTATGAAATGGGAATATGATGACTGCTCCTCAAACTGGTTGAGAGAATTAAACTAGGAAAATGCTTTGTAGACTATACAAGCATGACTGTTTCTCTCTCTCTCAACCAGGCCCTTGCCAAATAGGAAAGGACAGTGTCCAACATCTTCAGATTAACAGTACCATCACAGACACAGCCCATGCTGGGCCCAATCAAACAGCCAGTGAAACTGTACTTCATTTTTTTTTCCCTCATTATTTAACCTTTGCTCTATATCTATAAACACTGTTCTGAAGACTTGAGGTCAGGGACTTCCTTGGCAGTCCAGTGGTTAAGACTCTGAATTTCCAATGCAGTGGTGCAGGTTTGATCCCTAGTTAGGGAACTAAGATCCCACATGTGATGCAGCCAAAAAAAAAAAAAAAAAAAAAGATGTCATTTCTTTCTATCCCCCATTACCCTTGTCTTCCCAGATAAAATCAGACATTGCTACAACTGGCATTGTCACCCTCCTTATTTAACTTATACACAGAGTACATCATGTGAAATCCTGGGCTGGATGAATCACAAGATGGAGTCAAGATTGCCAAGGGAAATATAAACAACCTCTTGATGAGGGTGGAATGAGGAGAGTGAAAAACTCAAAACTAAAAAAACTAAGATCATGGCATTAGTCCCATTACTTCATGGCAAATATAAGGGGAAAAATGGAAACAGTGGCAGATTTTGTTTTCTTGGGCTCCAAAATCACTGTGGATGGTGACTGCAGTCACGAAATTAAAAGATGCTTGTTCCTTGGAAGGAAAGCTATGACAAAACTAGCTAGTGTATTCAAAAGCAGAGACATCACTTTGCCAACAGAAGTCCATATAGTCAAGGCTATGGTTTTTCCAGTAGTCAAGCACAGATGTGAGAGTTGGACCACAAAGGAGGCTGAGCACCAAAGAATTGTTGCTTTTAAATCGTGATGCTAGAGAAGACTCTCGAGGATCCTTTTGATTGCAAGGAGATTGAATCAGTCAATTCTAAAGGAAATCAACCCTGATTTCCTTTGGAAGGATTGATGCTGAAGCTGAAGCTCCAATACTTTGGCCACCTGATGTGAAGAGTCAATTCACTGGAAAAGACCCTGATGCTGGGAAAGATCGAGGGCAGGAGAAGAGAGAGACAGAGGATGAGATGGTTGGATAGCACCAGTGACTCAATAGACATGAATTTCAGCAAATTGTGGGAGATAGTGAAGGACAGGGGAGCCTGGACAGTCCATGGTGTCACAAAGAGTTGGACACAACCTAACGACCGAACAACAACAGCAGTTGCTGTTAAGTACTATCCTTCAGTATGTTCTTTCCTTGCCTGTTCCATTAGTCTGTGGGCAATGAGAAAGCCTGCAGTTTGCTTTGTCCTGCATGTTTTATATCTTGAACTGTTAAAGAGTGTCTGACATTTTCTTTTCCAGGTTTACGATTATGAGTATCCTCAACACAGCCCACTTGACTAATCTCCCTCTTGATAGAGTCACTTTTAGAGAAGGGAACATGAGTAGTAGGCAAAGAGAAGAGAAAAAATTCAGAAGCCACAAGGGTAGGGAATGACATGCAGACTGGGGGAAGGAAAGGACTAGACTGGCAGGAGGAGGTAGGTGCTCCCAAAGAGAAACAGCTTGAGTTGTCTTCTTCCTTCTCTCCCACGAAGCTCACCTCTCCATGGAAACTCCTCACAAAGAATATGGAAATATTTTTAGCTGGAAGAATGTGGATTTTCATCTGCCTAAAAGATGTGTAGGCCATGTCAGCTTTGGATATCTGCTCTCCTAGACCCACATACTGTAAACTCCAGGAAGGTTTGTTGTTTTCTGCTTAACCAGTTCCTCCTTTGCTCTGTTCTTGTGAGTCTTGTGGAACTACCAATGCTGGTTGAATTCTCCCTCGCAGAAGCCAGGGTGGGACATGTACAGGCTGAGTCAATGCATGTTCTGGCCTGGGATTCTCTTCAAAATTTGAAGCCAGGACAAAAACAGTCTTGTGCTTTTGGTCACAGATCTGGAAAAATATATTGCTGATTGTCATCACCATCATGGATAAAAGCCTGTTTACAGACAGAGAGAATATAAAGCCTTGTGGAATTCAAGAGAATTGGAAGTGAGAGGAGATACCTGCTTCCCCGCAGTTACCCTTCTGATAAGCTTTCTTTGACTTGAACTACCCTGAATTAGCCGAAGGGTTCTCACTCCCCCTGCCTGGGTCTCTCCTGTCTCCTCACACTGCACCTGAAATACACAACATTCCTCATTTCCAGACTCCAGATTTATAGTAAGTCTTTTCTGTCTGTTTCTCATCTTGATGAACCATCCATTGGGGAAATGGCATGAAAAGGCTAGTAAATTAATCCCCTCTAGGTAGCTCACAGCTAATCCTGGCTTAATGTGCTGCTTTCCCCAGGTTATGACCCTACCGGGCAATTGAAAATAGTGGGCTTCCTGTGTGGCTCACATGGTAAGGAATCTGCCTGCAATGCAAGAGACCCAGGTTTGATCCCTGGGCAGGAAGATCTCCTGGTGAAGGAAATGTCTACCCACTCCAGTATTCTTTCCTGGAGAATTCCATGGACAGAGAAACCTGGCGAGCTATAGTCCATGCTGTTGCAAAGACTCGGATACCACTGAGCAACTAACACTCACACACATTGGTTATAATAACAATTGCACCAACAGCAATAATTACTATTTATTGAGTGGAGGTACTGTGCTAGGCACATATATGTATTAAAACATTTAAAACTTATCACGACCTTACTATCTCTATTAGGGATGTAAGGAGATAGAAGGGGAGAGAGAGGAGACTCTTAAACCAAAGGAATAATTTCCAACAATGCAATTTCAGGGATTGTAGCTACTCCTTGTGTGCCTGCATGCTTCAGTCTTGTCCAACTCTTTGTGACCCTATGGACTGTAGCCTGCCAGGCTCCTCTGTCCATTTTATTCTCCAGGCAAGAATACTGGAGTGAGTTGCCATGCCTTCCTCCAGGGGATATTCTTGACCCAGGGATCAAACCCACGTCTCTCACATCTCCTGCATTGTCAAGCATGTACTTTACCACCTGGGAAGCCTGTAGCTACTGCTTACTCAACCTTAAAACTATGTCACCACCCATATTCTACAGCTCCCTTGGATAACTGGTTGGGGTACAGGGTAGGCAGGCCTAAGCAGGGAATTCCATCTTTTTCTTTTGATTTGGAGACTTGGTGGCTAAGAGAGGCCAAATTTCAGCATTTGCCAGCAGAAAGGAAGGCCATGTACTATCTGTTTAAAGCAAGCAGGGTGCAGGCTGGAAGCCAAGGAACCCTGGCCAAAGAGACCAGGGCAAGAGAATATTTATTATCAACTATCACCCACACAGTGAACACATGATTGAAAACTCCCCAGAGGAAAGGGATCAATGACTTTGGGAATGTGGTTCAGAAAGATGAGCCAGGGTTTTCTAGCCAAGCCCCTTGCAAGACTGAATCTTGCCAAGTTTAGTAACAGGACAAGCTCTGCCCCAGAGTTTCTTCTCCCCTAGTTGCTTCTCTCCCTCCCTTCCTACATGAGACAGGCAATTTATCTTTCCATTCTTTAATAGATTTTTAGTGAGCCTCTACCACACATTAAGACAAGATTCCTCTCCCTGAGGAAGTTATAATTCATAGGAAAATCAGGCAAGAAAGCTAGCAATAACAATAGAGTATGAAGTGTGTGGTGATGGAATATAAAGAACATAGGTTTAAGAAATTATGAGCCAAATAGATGTAGCTCAGAATCATTATTCTGCCTTCTACTGATATAATCATGGACAAGTTATTTACCTGCATGTGCCTGCATTTCCTCATTTGCAAAAAGAGGATAATCATCATTTTTATCGGATAGGGTTGTTGGAATGATTAAATGAAGTCTATAATCCATGTAGGGCTTCCCTTGTGGCTCCGACGGTACAGAATCTGCCTGTAGTGCAGGAGATCCAGGTTCAATCCCTGGGTCAGGAAGATACCCTGGAGAAGGAAATGGCTACTCACGCCAGTATTCTTGCCTGGAGAATTCCATGAACAGAGGAGCCTGGCAGGCTACACAGTCTATAGGGTCACAAAGAGTTGGACACAACTGAACAACTAAACACTTCACATAATCCATATAAGACGCTTGGCATGGTATCTGGCAAATACTGAGAGTTCAATAAATGGTTCTACTACTTCTCTACAGGTGTTTGTCCTGAAGAGGCAAGCTGGTAAAGCAGCCCTTCGTTGCTTCTGATTTTATTTAACAAGCATTATTAAGAGCCTATTAAGAGTATGGTATCTGGTAGGTTGTTGTTCAGTCACTCAGTCATGTCCGACTCTTTGAGACCCCATGGATTGTAGCACACCAGACTTCCATGTCCCTCACCATCTCCCAGAGCTTGCTCAAACTCATGTCCACTGAGTCGGTGATGCTATCCAACCATCTCATCTTTGTAGGTAATTTAGGAAAAATCAAACAATATAAGACTCAGTCACTGTCATCAAACACTTTGCAAACTAGCAAATGAACAGTTTGGATACATAAGAAACTGTGCATTTAAGTACTAAGAAGTGTGATTCTACTAATAAATGTCCTTGGAGAAATAGAGTGGTCAGAAAATGTTTTATGGAAGAGGTGGGCCTGGAAATGGGCTTTGAATGAGAGAGAAGATGTGATCAGCAGAGGAAGATATTCAAGGTGGGGGAATTGCTTAAGTACTATTGGGAATCAGTAGGTCAGAAGCTCAGAAAGGTCCCATAGGTCCTGTTTACCATATTGGGGAGTGGAACTTGATCCTGAATTCAATGAGTAGCCATGAAAAGTCTGTATATTGGGAGAAAGGCACAATTTGAGTGCAGATTGAGGAATATAAATTACTCCCTGCAAATAGGGTAGATTTCTGGGGATCAGCTTCAAGGCGGTGAAGGAGGGGAGACTAATTTTGTAACAACAACTGTCCATACTTGGGGCAACAGAACCTGAATAAGACTGTAGTAGTGAGGAAGACAAGGAAGCTGACTATAACATATTTTTAAACTGTTTTTTTTCTTTTAAATTGTGAAAAAAATATACGTAACATAAAATTTACCTTCCTAATCATTTTCAAGCATACAGTTCAGTAGTCTTAAATACTTTCCCATTGTTGTGCAACCCATCTCCAACTTTATCAACTTGCAAAATAGAAACTATACCTATCAACTTCCCATTTTCCCCTCCTCACAGCCTCTAGTTACCACCATTCTACTTTCTGCATGACAGATATTTTTATATCATTTAGAACTGTTGGTTTCAAGAGCAAAAGAACTTAAACTAACATGCAAAGAGGGTGGAAAGGGATTTACTAAAGATTTATACAAGCAGATCATGATGCTCCCAGAAGTGAATGCATCTGGGCCTCTGAAATGGCTAGAATCTAACCAGAAAGGTATCAGGCTTCTCTGAACTCATGTCTGCTACTCTTTGCTACTAAACTCTCTCTAAGAAGGCTGGCTTCCTCTGCATCTCTCTCCATTTCTTAGCATCCTCTGTCCCTCCAGCTCTGAGTTTATTTTTCAGTTCTACCCTCATGCCGAGACTAAATGGCTGTTTCTGAATCTCAATTCAAAATCCCAGAGAGAGAGAGAATTTGATTGGCTCAGTTAGTGGCCATTGTCCATCAGTGTTCCAATCAGTTATTGTCTCCAAAAGCGTCACATAGTACAAATACGGCTGGTAAGGCTGATTTCAAGAGAGAACGGTGGTCTTTGGAAACTGGCAGATATTCAAAAAGGAATTTCAGAGAAAGGATTAAGATGGCTTGGTGACAAATGGCTAGAGTCCTGTGACATGGAAGTGGCCAAGGAGATCAGGGAGGAGTAAGAGATGGGGGGCTGCCTTGAGCTCACAACCTAATTGGGAAGTGAGTTATTCAAGGAGCCTTCAACTCAGAGTGGACTGCAAAGAATTCTGCTGTTTTCTAAAGCAGCCACTGTGGCAGCCACCTTCCAGAAAAGCTGCTATAATCTCATAAATTTAAAAAGATACCATAGGAAAGGAGGCTATTAATATCATTGACATTCTATGATGAGAAATGGGAGGGAAACCTTTTCCTCTAGGGTCATTCATTGCAGAGGAGAGCTGACAGACATCGAGTTACAGCCTATGTGTGTTAATTGCTCAGTCATGCCTGACTTTTTGCGACCCCATGGACTGCTGCCCACCAGGCTCCTCTGTCCATGGGATTTTCCAGGCAAGGATACTGGAGTGGGTTGCCATTTCCTTCTCCAGGGGATCTTCATGACCCAGGGATAGAATCTGGGTCTCCTGCACTGCAGGCAGATTCTTTACTGACTGAGCTTCCAGGGAAGCCCATGAGAGTTATTTGTCCTGATTTATGAAACCACCTCCAAGGTCAGGGTAGTTCCAGTTGTTTTTTTTGTAGTCAAGCTCCCAGGATATTTCTGCAAAGATGGTTTGTTTCTACTACTGAGGATTAAAAAGACAAAAAATAGAAGGCATCGTTCAGAGAGAGCTCAAAATTAAAAATAAAATTCAAATCAAATCAGCCTCTGAAACATCCTGAGAACCTCCCACCAATGATTCCAGACTTTGTTATCAGCAGATCAGTGACTCCAGCTCTACACAAAATGCAATAAGCAATTAAATACAGGATGCAAAAGGAAAAAATGATATAGTCACGAAGCTACTGGAGCCTTCCTGTCTTCAAAATATTTAAGCTCTAGCTTCTTTAAATTTAATTTCACTTAAAAATTTCAAGAGACTAGTTGACTTCTCTGAGATTATATATTCTGTTTTAGATGAAAGCTGAGCAGTTCAGTGAATTGTATTTTAACTCATTTCTCTAGACATCAGTTACCAGAAACCTTTTTAATGAAAGCTTTGAGGACTGTCTGTCCATTATGCTGCTAAGGAGCCTGAGTCAGCAAGCTCATTCAGATTTAAAAATTTAACTGGCCCTCATCCAATCTTTAATCAAAAGCTAATGTACTTTTCCAACCTAAGTCTTTTGCATTCACTGTCTATGGAGGATACTGGATAAAGCATTCTTGGGAAACAGCTGGTTCAGTCTGTAAACTGCCATCACCATTGTTTTGCAGAAATATTGTGTGTGCGTGTGTGTGTGTGTGTGTGTGTGTGTGTGTGTGTGCTTAAAGAAATGACCTATAGAAGGTCCTTAATTTCATCCAGCATTAATGTACCTTTGTAAAGTCAATTTTGCCATAAACACATTTTCCAGTACAGAAAATGGAGTAGGGGCATTCTCTTCTTGCCTGTCTTCCAGAACTTGGGGTCAGAATAAGCAATTGAATGGATCTGAGTGATGGAAGAGATTATAGAGATTCTGTAGAAATCTAAGTTCCTTCCCATAAGGCTGAGTATATCCTGGAAGGCAAGCTGAACTTTTGTTTACAAATTTTGAACTGTATTTCCATATACCCTGAAACTCAAATAATGAAAAAATAAAAAGAAGTTGAACACTTAATTCCATGTATTTAAATTGATCCCAAATGAGAGAAAAATGAGCAGTGTCAGGGGCTTGGAAAACATGTAATGAATTAGAAAAGGTAACTACTATTAATAGACAGAACTCTGGTAGAATGACTTCCCCAAGGATGGAAGAGGTATTCTCACAGAGAGATTTGTTTATTCTCTTTCATTCACTGAAAGATTAAAATATAATCCAGAGTGCTTTTAAAAGCAAGCCAGGGCACTTATTTCAGTGCTCATGCTAGATGAAATTTTATGGCAAAGCCACGATTCTATGTAAATACAACAGGTCAGAGAGGTTATCACTGACCACTGAAATCAAGATAGTTATCATCATAAATATACATATATATATATATATATATGTATGTATATATAATAGACTCTCAATGACCTGATTCAAGAAATACTGTCTTTCATGCAGTTTCTTTTGTCTTGTTTTTGTATCAGGGAAAGTCAGTCTGTTCATTTAACTGTATGAATTTTAATTTTTTTCCTGATCTGATGATACCTTTGTTACAAGTGAGCACAGAAATGGATAAATCAGTCTATCTCAGCAATCCCATGAATTCTTGACATGTGTAGAGAAAAGATCTTGGTATCATAGTACTCAGTAGCCTTTGCATGTCAGCCAAGAGCCATAACACATAGAAAACATGTACACTTGGGAAACACAGCTCTCATTAATACATATGTATTAGCAAAGCCAAGTGTTGCATGAGAGAGAATTGTGTGTGAATGACTTACAGGAAAATTGTACAAATTATCAGTGGATTCAGAATAATTATGCAATAAAATGAGGGAACTTATAAAAACAAGGTTTATCTGAAGAGCTCAGCTTTCTCATTTCACTCCCATAATCTATCACAGGTCCTGCAGCTCGAACACTGAATGCTTTCTGGGACTGTCAGGATTACTTACTACTCCAGGTGATGGTTTTGAGGATCCAGGCACTGGTTTTCCTGTGGAGAGTCAGCAGATACCACAGCTGACTTCTGAAGGGAGGAAGGCTGGCCAAACAGAAGAGATTGGCTTCACTTCTGAAGCTGTGTTGCATGAGACCAACCCCATGGATATGACAGACTTAGGAGTGTTAATTTTCAGTGCTATACCCTAAGCAAACCTTTTGGAGAATCCATTATGTGCCCAAAATACTGCTTCCCAGAACATTCCACATTTAGCCCTCCCTACAGTTCAGGGGCAGATGGTAAAGAACCCACCTGCAATACAGGAGACCTGGGTTCAGTCCCAGGGTTGGAAAGATCCTCTGAAGAAGAGAATGGCTACCCACTCCAGCCTTCTTGCCTGGGGAATTCCATGAACAGAGGAGCCTGGCGGGCTACAGTCCATGGGATCGCAAAGAGTTGGGCATGACTAAGTGACAAACACTTAACAGTTCAGGGGCAGTCTGGCTGGTGTCGCTTTTAATGGAGTCAAGTTTTAGTTTCAAAGTGTGAATAACTTTTACTACATATCAAGAACAATCAGATTTTAGAATGTCTACTGTGAACTAGGTTTTTCCCTATCCAGGAATGCTTGACTTAAGCTAGACCCTAAGCATGCTCCCCAACTGGGAGCATGGCCCAGTTGGGGTGACTAGTTCATTTGGTTTAAGGTAATCTGAAGACTGCCCTCCAGGATTAAAACAAAAGCAAAGTTAGGCAGTTCATGCCAACAAGTCATCAGTCCCAGGGGTCAGGAAATGAGGGAGCTCACTAGCATAAAGCAACAGGGAAAGGGCAGAACCAGATGAGGAACCCAGAGTGGGAACCACTTTGTAGAAGCTTTTTACAGGAAACATATCAACCCACTCCAGTATTCCCGCCTGGAGAATCCCATGGACAGAGAAGCCTGGGGGGCTACAGTCCATAGGGTCGCAAAGAGCTGGACACGACTGAAGCGACTTAGCATGCACACAGGCATAGCCTCAGGCAAGGCAGTGATTGAGCTGTTCAAGGCCAGCACGAGGCTCAATATATAAGAACAGCAACTACAAGTATAGTCCCTGTGTTCTTTTCCCTGTATACTACTTTGTTGGAAGTATTTGCACAATTTAAGAAGACACCAAAAGTACCATTTTAAAAATGGTATGGTGGCCCTTACCCTTGTCTGCTCATCTGCACCCTAGCATACGCCCTTTCCTCTAAGAAGCCTCCACTATCACCCTACCAGCTCTGGAGCAGGTAGGCAATCCACCCTCGATTAATCCGAGTATCTCAGTCTTTTGTCCCTGAGGCCTTATCCACCCTGGCCTCACTGTGATAAGGTTATGTGAGCCAATATATTTTCCTTTATGACTCGGATTGGTTTGAACTGAGTATCTTGCAACCAGAGAGTTCTGAATAATATACATGATAGTCTAATTTTCACTTTTTCTTTATCTCTCATACCAAGAAACATGGGCTAACCATAAACACACACCAGAGAACTCAATATTTATACTGCTATGATTAAATAAAATAATAATTTTGCCTACATCTGGCTCCTGAACTCTAGCAATTTACTCCTTGCAGAGAGTCCAGAGTGGGTCCACAGAGTGAACTGAAGAGAAGATGATCAAAAATAGCCCCCACAGTTCAGTTCAGTTCAGTTCAGTCGCTCAGTTGTGTCCGACTCTTTGTGACCCCATGGACTGCAGCATGCCAGGCTTCCCTGTCCATCACCAACCCCCAGAGCTTGCTCAAACTCATGTCCATTGAGTTGGTGATGCCATCCAGCCATCTCATCCTCTGTCGTCCCCTTCTCCTCCCGCCTGCAATCTTTCCCAGCATCAGGGTCTTTTCCAATGAGTCAGTTCTTCACATCAGGTGGCCAAAGTATTAGAGTTTCAGCTTCAGCATTAGTCCTTCCAATGAATATTCAGGATTGATTTACTTTAGGATGCACTGGTTGGATCTCCTTGCAGTCCAAGGGACTCTCAAGAGTCTTCTCCAACACCACAGTTCAAAAGCATCAATTCTTTGGTGCTCAGCTTTCTTTATAGTCCAACTCTCACTTCCATACATGACTACTGGAAAAACCATAGCTTTGACTAGACAGACCTTTGTTGGTAAAGTAATGTCTCTGCTTTCTAATATGCTGTCTAGGTTGGTCATAGCTTTTCTTCCAAGGAGTAAGTATCTTTTAACTTCATGGCTGCAGTCACCATCTGCAGTGATTTTGGAGGCCCCCAAAAATAGTCTCTCACTGTTTCCATTGTTTCCCCATCTATTTTCCATGAAGGGATGGGGCCAGATACCATGATCTTAGTCTTCTAAACGTTGAGTTTTAAGCCAACTTTTTCACTCTCCCCTTTCACTTTCATCAAAAGGTTCTTTAGTTCCTCTTCACTTTCTGCCATAATGGTGGTGTCATCTGCATATCTGAGGTTATTGATATTTCTCCTGGCAACCTTGAATCCAGCTTGTGCTTCATACAGCCTGGCATTTCACACGATGTACTCTGCATATAAGTTAAATAAGCAGGGTGACAATATACAGCCTTGATGTACTCCTTTCCTGATTTGGAACCAGTCTGCTTTTGCATGTCCAGTTCTAACTGTTGATTCTTGACCTGCACACAGATTTTTCAGGAGGCAAGCTCTGCTACTTGCCAGGGGGCCTCAGAAAACCGAGGGCCTGATACCAGGGCAGGATTACATTTTCCTCTCTGAGTTCTCCTTTAGCTGCTGCAGGGATGGAACCAGAGCTTCAGGTAAAGCTAATTATTTCTCTGGTACTCTGTGGAGATGTTTGATGTGAGTGGGGAGTAGTTGGAGATAAGGAAGGAGAAAATGGAACCATCAAATCAATCAATGTCTGTTGTATTCTTCGTTTGTCAAAGGCACTGCCAGGTGGCATGCAACATCTACGGATGGATGGAATGTGGCCCAACATCCTTGAGAAGACCACATTCTATCTGGGGAGAAAAGACATGCATACAGACATACCCTCGACAAGAAAAGCTGCATAAATTCAGCAGCAACACAGATCACTACAGATGGGTGTTTTATTAGTTTTTTGGTTGCAAGAAGACTCTGGCTATCTTAAGCCAAAATAGGAATATGGTGGAAGGGCAGGTCATAGAACGGGAGAAAGGGTTGAACAACAGACTTCTAGATGGACAAGAACTAGAGTGGCCCTAGAAGACCTGCTTAGTGGTCATCGTAGTGGTGAAGGTGAAGAGAAGGGTCTCACTGGTAGGGAGGCAGTCAGAAAGAAAAGGCAGCAAGGAGAGTGACATTTAGAAGTTCTTCTCTCCTCTAAATCTGGTAGAATACGTATGTATCACTTTTGGAGACTTGAAAGACAGTTGATCAGATAAAACTGACTCTGGGAGTTAAGAAACTGGAAAAAGATTTGTGTATATTAAGGGCAAAAATGTCATAGCAGCATCTCAGCCATAACTAAGATTTCTCTGGACCCGGATAAGAGACCAGCTGGGGATTTTAACCACTTAAGAACCAAGACTAACATTCTAACTGACTGCCTGAAAAGTACTTCTGTACTGAGAAATCTGATCCAGCCATTAGTATGCGGCAGGGAGCGCTTGGCCTGGTGGCTTTGTTGAGCACTATTGACTGGGATCAGGGATCCATGACACCGAATCACAAACCCCAATCAGCTCTTGTGTCCTAGTGACCCTTCCATGGACTTCTGCTGCCCAGAAGAGGCTGGCACACGCTTGGACCTGAACGGGACCCCACAGAGAAAGCAGGAGGCCCAAATGCTGTCCAGGAGTTACATCAGAGAGTGAACAACGCAAGCACCCTGACAATGGTCTGTATTTCATAGGAGAAGGAACACATTTTATTTTTTAAAGGAACAATTTGAAGGCCACATGGTGGGGAGTTAGGGAGTGGGTGTGGAATTATAAAGTTGACAAAATCATATGCAGCCTCCACAGATGGCTCCCATCAGCTCAGCCACATGGGAGGCAGAAAGAGTTGAGGAAAGATACCCTCTGATCCTTGTTTTCCTATTACTAATGAGGATGTGATTCTTCACTGTTAAGAGGGAAACTTTCTTCTCCCAAACCTCAGATTTCCATATTCCCATAAAGACACCCAGGAGGTAAAGATGGGGAGGGACTCTTGCCCCTTTTGTCTCCATACCCACCCACTGGCTTTGTCCAGACTGAACAATGTGATTGTTGACTCAGTAAGGAGGACCTGACCAGCTGTGGCTCAGGGCCGTCCATGCTCTGCTCTTTGGAGCAGCCTGTCCTTGGCCAGTTTTCTCCTCCATCACTGAGCAGGAAGATACTGCCCTGTGAGAGAGACACAAAGTGTCCAGATCTGTCAATGACAGGTCAGTAGGTCTGTCTCCTTATTCAGTTATGAAGTGTTAGGAAGCCTGCTGTGGTCACACTTATATCATCTCCCAATCCAGATGATAGCTCATTTTCATCTATTAGACTTGTGTAGGTATCGCAACTGCTTCAAAACGCAAGGCAGAAAAAGACTGGGTATCCCAAGGCCCCAGTACTCTTTATGATCTCCTGCAGAGGTCTAAGAGATTTCTCCATGGTGTTCACTACTCTAAGCAACTGTGCTAATATCTTACATTTGCAGAGAACTTTCCCACCTAATCTCTATGTGTTTCACAAAATCCTATGAGGTAAGTAGAGAAGGTATGACTCTTTCAGTTTTATAGATTAGAAAACTAAGATTCACAGAAGTTGAGTGAATTCCCCAAGGCTATCCAATTACTATGTAGTGGAATCAGGAGTCCAACCTGGTTTCCTGACCCAGGTTCTATAGGAAGAGATGGTTGAGATTCAGTTTTATAGTGGGGTTAAAAGTCACATGGATTTGGATTCTGGCCCTAGTACAACCTATGGGAAAGTTAACCAGTTCTCTAAGTCTTCCTTTCCTTATCTATAAGATAGGGATAATAGTAATGTCATGTTGAGAAGTACATGGAATAATGCAAAGCCATTTGCAAAGTGTATATCAAACCTTCAGTAAGTGTCCATCCTTTTTACAGATTTAAGTTCATTTAAAAGGCAATCTGTTTACTATCCTATGTTTGGTTCAGATCAACCTATAAATGCCTGTTTTGCCATAATGCTTTACAATCTCATAAACAACTCAATAAAACTGTTTAAAAGTTAAACCGAAAGCACTCGATGTTGCTACATCAAGTGCTTTCAACCTATTATCTATTACAAGGTCCTTCTGAACAGAGAAATGGATTATTGTAGTGTTTTTCAATAGTGCTTTCAGTAACATATACAAAATGTAAATTGGTATAATCCTCTTAAGAAACATTTAAGTAATTTATATTAAGAATCAGAAAAATGTTCATATCTTTTGACTAAGTAATTTCACCTCTAGGAGATTACTTAAAATATGTAAAAAGCCATTAGACACACATACCAGCTTGCATGCAAAGATATTTATCAGATAAGTATTCAAAATAGTAAAAATAACTAAAGATGCCTAGCAACAAGTTTACCATTTGGAATTCCTTGGTTGCAAGAACAGAAAACAACTCTAACAATCTTCAGCAAAAAAGACTATTGAGAAGTTTGGGTAGTTTCTCAAATCAATGGCATCAGGAAGGATAGGAACCAGGGTAACTCCAGGAATCTAAGTTAGCAGATGATGTTTCTCAGGGATGCTGTGATTAGGATGACCTAACTTCAAGTGACTGTATAGCACGGGGAACTCTACTCAGTGCTCCAAGGTGACCTAAATGAGAAGGAAATCCAAAAGAGAGGGGATATATGTACACGTATAGCTGATTCACCTTGTTGTACAGCAGAAACTAACACAGCATTGTAAAGCAACTATTTAAATGTAAATGTTTTGGTCACTCAATTGTGTCTGACTCTTCATGGCCCCATGGACTGTAGTCCACCAGGCTCCTCTGTCCATGGGATTCTCCAGGCAAGAATACTGGAGTGGGTTGCCATTTCCTTCTCCAGGGGATCTTCCTGACCCAGGGACTGAACCCAGGCCTCTCGCATTGCAGGTTGATTCTTTACTGTCTGAGCCACCAGGGAAGCCCTATACTCCAATATAAAGCAACTATACTCCAAAAAATATTAATTTTAAAAGATATGTAGCACCTCCTCAAAAAATAAGTCTTAAAACACAAAAAGAAAAAGGGAATGACCCAATGTCAGTCACAATTTTTAATTTAAAAATTAAAAGTTTATGTAAATAAGGAGAACAACAAAAATACATCTTAATTTTAAGTTGTTGGCTCATCAACCAAACTTTGAGTGGGGTGATATTTTGCTCAATATTATCTGGAGAACGTATCTAACTGGCCTGGCTTGGGTCATCTGCTTATCTCTTAGTGAGGCAAAATGAGGAATGAAAATATTGTGATCAACAAAATCTTATCCATGGGCTTCCCTGGTGGCTCAGTGGTAAAGAATCTGCCTGCCAATGCAGGAGACTCGGGTTCGATCCCTATTCTGGGGAGATCCCACAGGCCTCGGAGCAACTAAGCCTATGTGCCACAGCTACTGAGCCTGTGCTTTAGAGCCCAACAGTTGCAACTACTGAGCTCATGAACTGCAACTAAGCCTGCAAGTCCTAGAGCCCATACTCCACAGCAAGAAAAGCCACTACAATGAGAAGCCTGCACACCACAGCTAGGGAAAAGCCCATAGAGCAACAAAGACCCAGCACAGACAATAAAAATTAGTAAATAAACAAAATTAAGAAAAAAAAATCTTATCCAGAGGTGGGTGGCATTTTCAGCAAGGAAAGAGATGCTGAGAAGAAAGAACAACAGATGTTCACTCTTGTGGCAGAATGACCCGATAAATTATTATATACCATTTGGAGAGTGTTTTCTTACATTAAAAATGATGTTTATAGAGATGATATTAAATGGTTACAATGTAACTTTAAAGAAAAAGACAGGCTATTCAAATGTGTGGGAGTGTCCTGTAACTATGAAGGAAAAATGAGACTAGAGAAGGACTGGAAGGAAACGCATGCAGATCCTTGGGTTTCTGAGGGATTTAGGCCTGCCTGACAGGAGTGCCTGCCTTACGGACTGAAGCCAGAGGGAGGTCTAGGTCTTAGAGTCTGTTTGGTTCTGAATGAGGGGTCTGGAGGTAGCAGAAGGAGGCTAGAACAACCAGAGGGAAAGGAGGCTCTTTATCCATCAATAAGCCAATCAGGTCCTAGGGACTGAACTGAAACAATTACCAAAAGTCAAGAGCTGAGTTCAGGGTGGAGGAGAGAAAGTGGGAGGGGCAATGGCTTTGGTCTGATCAGGACCAGGTTACCCAGACACTCCTCTTGTGAGACAGGGGCTGCACACTAAGCAACCCCTATGCCTGAGGAAAGGGGCTTCCATCGTAGCTCAGTTGGTTAAGAGTCTTTCTGCAATGCAGGAGACCTGGGTTCGATTCCTGGGTTGGGAAGATCCCCTGAAGAAGGAAATGGCAACCCACTCCAGTATTCTTGCATGCAGAATCCCATGGACAGAGGAACCTGGCAGGTTACAGTCTATGGGGTCGCAAGAGTCGGACACGACTGAGCAACTAAAGTGCACGCACATGCGCGCGCACACACACACACACACATATATATGCCTGAGGAAAAGACAGATTTGAAGGAGATGGTTGGGGAGAAAGAAAGTGAGTGATCTTTTGCTCTCTGCTTTCAAACCTTTTGTGAGGATTTAAAAATTTCATATAAGGACTTCCTTGGTAGTCCAGTGGCTAAGATTCTGTGCTCCCAATGCAGGGGACCCAGGTTCAATTCCTGATCAAGGACCTAGATCCTACATGCTGCAAATAAGACCTGACTTGGCACAGTCCAGTAAATAAATGTAAATATTTTTAAAAATTTATGCGAATAAAAAGAATGAAAAAAAAAACACATTATAATTTTAAATTGTTGGTTCATTCTATTTATTTTCTTCTTAAAGGCAGGACCTCTATTAGCCCAGTAAAGGAAGTTTTAAATTTGGAATGGGAGAAGTCTATTAAACTAAACTGCTGTTAATACCTTTGAACTGTAATATTTTACTTGTTTGACTTAAAGTTATCTAGCTTTATCTGAATCTCAAAAGGCAATCTTTCTCTTCTTCTATAACTTAATGATCCAAGAGGAAATTTTGCTTATACTTAAATGTAATGACTTCACGATTGTTTCTCCTGTAGGTGCAGTAATCTATTTGCTTTTATAACTCTCCAAAGATTCAGGAATGAAAACATTGCCTAGAGCTTTCTTTAAAATTTCTACAATTTGTCCCTTGATAATATGAGGACAAGGAAACTGTGAATAACAAATTACCTTTCCCGAAAGGAGGGGCCTTTTTACAAAACAAAGTAAAAAAAGAGGGGCCTTCAGAATTTTGTATGCCTGGTTGGGGATATGGCCTTCCTTTTTCATCTCTACATAATAAAAAAACGACATTGGTCCTGGTGTCATGCAAAGAAACATCTAAGCTTCTGGAAGGGGAAAAAGAAAATCTGTGGAGAAAAGTATATTTACGATTAGAAACAGTTTTCGAAGGCATTGAAAAAGAAGTAAATATATATATATATGGTTTTGTAACTGCTGATATGAACATTTTGAAATACATATTCTTTAGAGCAGGAAGAAAAACACCTGTATTTTACAGAAGGACTGTCAGCCTTATTGTAAAGAGCTATTTTATGCTTCCTTGAGGAAAGATGGGCCGTAAGTCAAATGAGCTTCTAAAGCCATATCATGAAACTTCTTTTGATTTAAAACTATCTTTTATTCTTTGACATGTCCTTCAACCACAGAAGTCTTTCTTTTTCTTTAAAAAAAAAATCTTACAGAATATAAAGAGCATATTGGGAAATACAGGTGATGAGAGAGGAAAGAAACCTGAATATGCACAGAATCGTTTGCAGGGCTGAGAACATCTTGAGAAGAATCACACACTTTAATCTCTGATGCTGTCATCTTTTCATGATGAAAGCTTAAAACCTTAAAACCTGAACCAAAGTTTCTAAGGAAAATTAATTTGTTACATTAGAAGGGAAAAAAACCTCATAGCTTGTCATTTGAAGTGATGAATGCCATAATTCAGTGCTTACATGATTATGTCTTAGACCTAAATATGCAAATACACCCATGGGGGTTTGAATTGGGCTTTTATGCTAGTTGAGCTTTCTTCTCTAAAAAAGAATAGGAAAGACAGAAGAAAAATATTTTTGTGGTCTATAAGTCCGCATAGATAAGAATTACATTGTCAAGTTTAAAAAAGTTCTTGTTGCCCTTTATTTGTTTGTTTCTAATTTTTTTAAGATTTCTTTTTTTATGTGGACAATTTTTAAAGTCCGTACTGAATTTGTTACAATATTCCCTCTGTTTCATGTTTTGGCTTTTGGGGATGTGGGATCTTAGCTCTCCGACCAGGGATGGAACCCATAACCCCTTCATTGAAAGGGGAAGTCTTAGCCACTGGACCATGGGGAAGTCCCTTCTCTCCACCCTTTAACCCTGCTCTAGGACCTCATTCTTCCCTTGCCCCGGCATAAACACTCTGCCAGGCCCCTCAAATCTTATAGATGCTCTTAAGTAATAACAAGAATTCTTTTATCACTTCAAGCTTCAAAACATGGTCTTCTTTTAATAATTAAAACACTCAGTCCCACTATCATCAAGATATAAAATCCTTTTGAATTAAATAGTAACATCAAGTTTTTCATTTTCAACGGAAAGTTTCTTTCTTTCCTCCAACCCGACCCTGCGGCAAAGGAGAAGCTTGCAGTTGAGGAAGCAGGGAAAACTGCCTGTCTGTTTCCCACCCTGGTTTCTACTCCTCCTCTCCTCCTCTTATGCACTCTAAGACAGAGAATACAGAGGAAACAGAGGAGGAAAGGTAAGGGGAGGAGCAAAGTTCTTACTGCCAGGTATCCTGGTAGTGATTTAGTATCTGAGTTTTTAAAGGCTTGGCATGTGTTTACAGCTGACTGGTTAACTAGCTTTTGTGTGTGTGTGTGTGTGTGTGTGTGTGTGTGTGTGTGTGTGTGTGTGTGTGTGTGTGTGTGTGTGTCTGGGGGGCGTGTAATTGTTAGAGATCTACCTATTCCCCATGACTGGGAGTCTTATCTTTCCCAAGTCACTCTTATGTGGGGTGAATGAATTCAGTCCCCACTGGTGACTCATTCTTCTTCCTTCAGCCCTGAAGTTACTTCTGGCCTCTGTCTGCTGCTGTGTGTTCCTTCCTCCAGGGGCATCTCTTGGCCAAGACACAAGGAAACAGTTTTTTTAATGAAAAGAATAAATGATTAAAAAAATTTTTTTTTCATTGGAGTATAATTGCTTTACAACACTGTGTTAGTTTCTGCTGTACAATGAAGGGAATCAGCCATATATATACACACATATCCCCTCCCTCTTGAACCTCCCCCTTACCCCCTCCCTCCACCTCCCCCCCTCCATCCTACTTCTCTAGATCACGACAGAGCACTGAACTGATCTCCCTAAACCATACAGCAGAGCCCCAGGGTGACATTTAAGAGGCACTCCGGTGCAGTTGCTCTTCACTCCACCATCAAAGCAGCCAACCAATCAGTGTCTCTCCCTTCCCTTGAGAGTCAGCAGCCAGAGCCCTTTGTCTCCTGAAGCACAGTGTTCCCACAGTAGGCTCTTGAAGGTCCTGTTGAAGGCCCTTTCCAAGCACACTGGAAGGGAAGGACAGGCCTCCCTATCCTATCTCCATGCGGGGTTCTAGAAGGGGTGGGATTCATTCACAGCAAACAAACACCTCTTCCAAAAATGCTTTCTTCCTCATCTCCAAATTCCACACTTGCATCCTCTTATCAAGGATGAAATATTTAGAAGTTGTAAGACTGATGTTTCTCTCATCTCTCCCCACCACACTTCACCAACACACTTAAGAAAAAAAATCTGTATGCTGGTCTGATGTTCATTTTGGAATCTGGTATTTTTATTGTGTTTATGTGTGCTGCGTCACTTCAATCGTGTCTAACTCTTTGCAACAGCATGGATTATAGCCCGCCAAGCTCCTCTGTCCATGGGATTTCCCAGGCAAGAATACTGGAGTGGGTTGCCATTTCCTCTTCCAGGGGATCTTCCCAACCCAGGGATCGAATCTGTGTCTCCTGCATTGGAGGCGGATTTTTTACTGCTGAGCCACCAGGGAAGTCTTAGATAAAACTTCCATTTTGATATCTGATATTGATGTTTGCCAGGTGGTGCAGTGGTAAAACTTTTGCCTGCCAATGCTGGAGATGCAAGAGACCTGGGTTCAATCCCTGGGTCAGGAAGATCCCCTGGAGAAGGAAATGGCAACCCATTCCAGTATTCTTCCTTGGAAAATTCCATGGACAGAGGAGCCTGGCAGGCTACAGTCCACGTAGTTGCAAAGAGTCAGACATGCCTGAGTGACTGAACACATTGATGTTCACAAGAATGTTCTAGTTCAGTCCTCAGACTTCAGAAACTGCAGATATATGTCAGGTATTGCATGCTCCAGATTATTATAAAAAGTTAAAGATCCTCAGTGCCACCAAAATGTAATATAAATATGAGTGATTATAATTTCATTAATACAGAATAAAAATATCAGAAAGGCAATGCCTACAAGCTACATATGGTTCTGCTATTGTCTTATTAAGCAAGTCAGTAGCAAGGAAAATAAGTCAAGAACATGTTAGCTGCAGAAATTATTTACTTTTATCAAAGAGCCATTGTTTTCATGCCTGTTCATCTTCTTAACACTGTATTTGCTGCCTCCCCCGAGACAGCCTAGTCAATTACATGGTCTTCCTTTCACACTTACATCAAGGCCAGGAGTAAACTGTTCCAAGCACAATGCAACAGCCTGTTTCTTTTGAAGCAAACGAAAGAGGGCCATCATTTTCAATCTTTTTTTTTGCTTCTGAAAAGTGACAGGATAAGAATTAGGCTAAAGAGAAGCATGAAGAAACATTTTCTTCCAGTAGGCTGAACAGCACTCACTATATTCACAATACACTTCCTGATGGGTAAGCAGTGAATTCTTTTGTTTACTAAAAATACCTCAATCAATTTTTCTTTTAATGACTTTCATCACCGTTACCTACATAGTGTTGAAGGGCATTTCAGTCCCGACTCTTATCTTTCCTCCTGTTCTTTATTGTTCAGAACAAGCACATACACTCTAGTCATGTGATGTACCTTATTAGCTGTAACTGAAGCTTAACGAATATAATTAATGGATTATTCCAACCCTCTCTTTAGTTCCTTGGTTCCTTTTATTCTTAAAGAGATGAATTCTAATAGTGGCATTATCAGATTCTACATATAGTAGAGATATATTAGAAGAATAAAATGCCCCTTAGGACTTACCATGTGGCTTATTGTAGTTAATAGAATAAATGTCCATCCAGAGAAAGACTGTTAGCTTTTTAGTGCTTCCTTCTTAACCATTTCCTGGAGATTAGAAATCTGTGTTCCAATATCCTTTCCAACCCCTTATTAGCATGAGATTGGCAAGTCACTTACCTTCTCAGTTATGTCACCTGCAAAATAACCCCAGCTAGGAGATGCCTAGCCTAGATAATTTCTTAAGTCAAATATGCTTCTCTAAACTGTAACCTTCGATGCTATACTGAATTCTTAGCGTTTGTTATTGTTTAGCCGCTAAGTCATGTCCATCTCTTTTTGGGACCCCATGGACTGTAGTCCGCCAGGTTCCTCTGTCCATGGGATTTCCCAGGCAAGAATACTGGAGTGGGTTGCTATTTCTTTCTCCAGGGGAATCTCCCTGCTCCAGAGATCAAAGCTGTGTCTCCTGCATTGACAGGCGGATTCTTTACCACTGAGCCACCAGGGAAGCTCATTCCTAGCATTTACTTAAGGCTTAAAAAAATAAGAATGTATGGTACAATTATGGCTGGAATCAAGATTGCCGAGAGAAATATCAATAACCTCAGGTATGCAGATGACACCACCCTTATGGCAGAAAGTGAAGAACTGAAGAGCCTCTTAACAAAGTGACAGAGGAGAGTGAAAAAGCTGGCTTATAACTTAACATTCAAAAAACTAAGATCATGGCATCCAGTCCCATCACTTCATGGCAAATAGATGGGGAAACAATGGAAACAGTGATAGACTTTATTTTCTTGGAGCTCCAATATCACTGCAGATGGTGACTGCAGCCATGAAATTAAAAGACGCTTGCTCCTTGGAAGAAAAACTATTACCAACCTCGACAGCATATTAAAAAGCAGAGATATTACTTTGTCAACAAAGGTCCATCTAGTCAAAGCTATGGTTTTTCCAGTAGTCATGTATGGAAGTGAGAGTTGGACTATAAAGAAAGCTGAGTGCCAAAGAATTGATGCTTTTGAACTGTGGTGTTGGAGAAGACTCCCTTGGACTGCAAGGAGATCCAGCCAGTTCATCCTAAAGTAAATCAATCCTGAATATTCATTGGAAGGACTGATGCTGAAGCTGAAACTCCAATACTTTGGCCACCTGATGTGAAGAACTGACTCACTGGAAAAGACCCTGATGCTGGGAAAGATTGAAGGCAGAAGGAGAAGGGGACGACAGAGGATGAGATGGTTGGATTGCATCACCGACTCAATGGACAAGAGTTTAAGCAAGCTCTGGGAGTTGGTGATGGACAGGGAAGCCTGGCATGCTGCAGTCCGTGGGGTCGCAAAGAGTTGGACACGACTGAGCGACTGAACTAAACTGATGTATTTTATTCCTTTACTATGTTTAAGGTTTCTACAATGAACAGGAATTATTTTAATAATAAGAATAAAGTTATCTAAAATGAGCAAAAAGAAAATAAAAATTAACAAAAATATGTTTTGGTGTCTAACACATCCCCAGACCTCACACAGTTGCATTATAAAATGCAAAACAACTTGATGTATAAAGATCACTGTGACATATTTAAGAAATCTAATCAGATGAGTTTAAGTGTAGCATTGTATCAGATTTGAATAACATTTGTAGAACATCACATGGAAAAAGAAAATGAACAAAAAAGCGAAAAAAGCTTAAGGGCAAATGACATGTGATCTTAGTTTCCATTGCACCAGACTATGATTGGAAAACCTGGCCTCAACTCAGTTTGGTTCAACCAGTATTTATTGAGTCCAAGACACTGGAGAATAAAGATGAATGAGGCGATTATGATACAGTTGAAGGGAGAGATATTTAAACAACTCCCAAACTAGTCAGACTGGCAACTCTTCAGAGAAAGGCAGAAAGGAGGCTCTGTCATGTATGAGTTCCTGCTGACTGAGGGACATCAAAGACCTTGCACGTTTATGTTAATTAGGAGTTTGCATTGTAGGGTGAGCTGTGCTCTGTGTTCTTAGACCAGTTATGTAGCCTCTCTGACCATCTGTTTTCCCAGCTGAAAACTAAAGAAACTGGATTTTTTTAAATTTCTAATCATATCAGTTGTTTTTCTAAGGGTCCGTGATTTTATGTTAGGACAATGATGAATGGGGCTCCTTAATAGTGCTTCTTTTGACTTCTTTCTGTAGTCCACCTAATCACAACTGTTGTCATTCTCTATAATTAAATCCAGTTTGGGGTTATTCCTCTCCCTCTATTCCCATTTCTCTGTGATGGCAAAGCTACGGAAGCACCCAAATTGTCGATGGAAAACTCAAGTGTTTGACCTGAGGGTACACAATAAAGAGAATTTGGTTCACAGCTTCCCATTCTTCATTATTTCTCTTTAAGGCTTATTGATTAAATGCAAGGTGGGGCAGGAGGCAAATATGAAAACCTGTTAAATTAGCTGTTTTTATAATTAACTGGCTTGGGGTGTCATTTTGATTTAAAGGCATGCAGAGAGCACATACTTTTTTTGTCACAGTGATTTTTTCAGTTTCTGTGAATCTTACACATTAACCTTGAAGCCACATGACATTCTTTGAATTCTTTAAATAGATCTGGGGCGTTGGATTCATGGCTGGCTTTTATTAGCATTACACTCTCAGCAAATAATAGCTACTTTGCTTTCTCTTTTAAAGAGCATTATTCTTGGATCCATTCAAAGGGAACTGCATGTAGCCTGCATCTGATGATTCACTCAAGACAAATAGAAGTTCTACGTCGAAGTAGCCATTTTCCTGTTATTTATTAAAATATGTATGAAAGCAATATTTTAATCTGTTCATCCATTTAATTAAAAAATATTTATTGAGTTCTGCTATGTGAAAGGCAAAGACATCATTAAGTGAAATGATCCATCATTTTATGTGAATTTATTCTTTTCTTGTGATATTAAAATGATTCAACCCTTTAAAAATTCTCCAGAAACTGCTGGGGCAATTGATTGTGGGATGAATCCTAAATGCTGAAACAATTGACTTGAATGTAAAAGGGAAAAGGAAAAGAGGGTTTCTTAACTTTGGACCGATTGACATTTGGGGCTTCGTGGTTCCTTGTGGAGAGACTGTCCTGTGCTTTGCAGGACGCTTAACAGCATCCCTGGTCTCAACCCACTAGATGCCAGTAGCACCTCACCCACCCACCCCCAACTAGAGTGACAACCATAAATATCTCCAAACATTGCCACCGATTCCCTGGGGTCACACTCACCTCTAGTGAAGAACCAATGAGCTAGAATGACTTTCCCTCTGATAAAGTGCCAGTCTCTACTCATGAAAGGTTATTCTTTTTGTTCTTAGAGATGACATCTAAACATATGCACTTCAACCTGTGTGTCTTGAGATCGCACATAAAGCAAATGCCATTCCCATGTCTCTCCCTCTGTCACCAGGGGTAATAATAATAGGTGGTCCCTTCTTGGAAAGGACTGGAAAGATGACTACTGACCTAAGGTCAGGGTTAGAACTTTGTTTTCCAAAATAGGGGTAAATTTTTACTAATATATGTATTCTTGTAATGGGGGAAAGCCTTTGTATCCTTTCATAAGTTAATCACTAAATTTGTGTTGGCAAATTTTAACGGATAGCACTCCAGGGGACAAAAAAAAAAGCACCAATCTCCATGGTGCAAATATTCACACTTCTACTGGGGTCAATTTCCAGCTACTAGCCCAATGTTAGTTTATGTGGAGTTATGGAGAAAACCCCATTATAAAATATTATAACCATATATGTACAACAAATGTAAAGAATCTTGAGGAATAGATAGTAAAATAATTATGAAAGGAAGAGTATGGAGTAACCATTGCTTTGGTTTTTATTTAATATATGTATTTATATAAGTTAATTTTTTTTTTCAGTTAATTTAAAATAGGAACTGTTCTGGGACTTCCCTGGCAGTCCAGTGGTTAAGACTCTGCTTTCAATCCCTGGTTGAGGAACTAAGATTCCACCTGCTACATGGCCAAAAGGAAAACAAAGCAAGCAAAGAATCCCATTTTAGCAACCAGTTCACAAAATTCCTAAAAATTTAACAACTAGCTCTCATGAGCTTCTCCAAGCTGGCTCCAGTTAACCAGCTACGATACCACTGAGAAACAAGGACTTGAATGTCAACCATAGACTAAACATGGACATTGTGGCTAATCCTCAAAGCAATAATGTTTATTACACATACTAAATTAATGTTCTTATTAATAATATATACATACATTTAATCCATAAATGTGTGGTGATTCTGAGCTTTTGTGTGAACTGATATTACATAGAAAAAAAGTTAATTGTCATGAAAGTCATTAGGTAAATACCTAATGACTAATTTTAGAAACCTCTCACTGGGGTTTATTATATGTGTTGCACAAACTTTGGGATCATATAAGGCAAAATAAGCCACCAAACTTGCATTTTTAAGTTTCATTTTTGTTTCAGGGAAAACTGACTTCTTACTCAGCTGATATTTATACTTAGAAGATCTGCATTGAAGCAATACTTAAGGATAACATATATTATAATATTTATAAGACATCTTTCCACGAGGCTCTTAAGTAACTACATACAATCATGTAATCTTTTTCCCAGTGTGGACTTAGGATAGAGAGAGAATTATCAGCTCCATCTTAAAAATGACAAGCCTGCAGTTCTGTGCACGCCTCAGGTGTCTTGCTGAAGGTCATTCGCAGACTTAACAGTAAAGAGAGAATCAGAACCCAGGCTTTGGATATTCTGGCTCGGGAGAGCCCTAGCTACGTAATCATTCTTTATTTTAACAGATGAAAAGCCTCTGCACAGTAGGGTCAGGGAAACGGTGAACACAACAGTGAGACTCAAGCCAACTGTGTGGTTACTGTATAATGACCTAGGCAAGAGGAAAGGAGAGGAGGGGGGTCAAGCTATGGCTAAAAGTAAACCATTAGCTTGAATTACTCATTTCTCTTTATCTCCCATTATCACAGGAAAAAATATGAGCTGACATTGTTCTTTATGGCTTATCAAATGTGACCTGGGAGAACCTCCTAGGGCTTCTGCAAATTGATGCTTTATTCAAATAGCTTTAGTTTAATGCATTGGATTTACACATAAACAGGAGGCAATTCATTTTCAAATAATAAGAGCTCCAAGAGTACTTAATTAAAATTATAACTTGATTGTCTTCAACTGTAATATATGATTGGGGGAAACATATTTGAAGCATTTGCTTCACGCCCACTCTTCCTCCCTTTGCCATGTATGCCTGGCGAGCACTCATTTTGCCCTGCGTCAGGTGACGCAGCAACTTACTGTACCTCCCAGAATGTTCATTTCACGGATGACCGAAAATAGTGCTCTTCACTGCATCGCGGGTGCTTTACCCCTTCCAAATGATGAGTGGCTTTACGAGTTGAGGAACTGGGATTGTTTTCATGAGCAACATCCAGGGAGTTCCAGGGCCCAGGCCTTACACTGCTGGGAAAGCTCCCCATGTATTAGGACCTCGGGCCAGTCCCTCGAGACCCAGGAGGAGCCTGGAAGCACATCCACAGGCACCGCACTGAGTGTGAATTTGGGAGGAGGCTGAGTTGTCAGGATTTGGTGAAATGTCTCTCTCCATTCCAGCCTCTCCTTTCACTCCATAGACACTGAACTAGTTCAGGCTTCCACCACGTCTGACCCCTCACTCATTTCCTGGCCCAGCACAAGTGCTCATATGTTAACTGTTGTTGCTATTGTTTCACAGTCTTTGAAGACCACCCAGTTTCTCCCACATCTTATCAAATTTCCTCTGCTGCAACATAGATGTCCTCTGGTTTCCACTCTGCCTATGTGTATGCTAAGTTGTTTCAGTTGTGTCTGATTCTTTGCAACTCCCTGGATTGTATCCTGGGCTTCCCTGGTGGTTCAGCGGTAAAGAATCCGCCTGCAATGCAGGAGTCACAGGAGACGTAGGTTTGATCCCTGGGTTGGGACGATCCCCTGGAGGAGGAAATGGCAACCCATGCCAGTACTATTGCATGGAGAATCCCATGGACAGAGGAGCCTGGTGAGCTACAGTCCATGGAATTCCTCAAACAGTCAGACAGGACCTAAGTGACTTAGCACGCATGGATTGTAGCCTGCCAAGCTCCTCTGGCTTGCCATAACTTCCTCCAGGGGAGCTTTCCAATCCAGAGGCCAAACCCATGCCTCTTGTGTCCTCTGCATTGGCAGGAGAGTTCTTTCCCACTAGCGCCTCCTGGGAAGCCCCAACTCTGCTTAAAAACCTTCAATGTCTCTCTATTAATTTCCCCTGTATGTCTCAAAATACATCAGAATCACTTTGGGTTGCTTTTTATACAATTACAGACTTGACTCATTTGAAAAGACCCTGATGCTGAGAAAGATTGAGGGCAGGAGGAGAAGGGGATGATAGAGGATGAGATGGTTGGATGGCATCATCTACTCAATGGACATGGGTTTGGGTGGACTCCAGGAGTTGGTGATGGACAGGGAGGCCTGGCATGCTGTGGTTCATGGGGTTGCAAAGAGTCAGACATGACTGAGCGACTGAACTGAGGTTTCCCCTACAGTGTACTGTATCAGACTCTTTTGAAGCCAAGCCTGGGAATGAATTTATAACAAGCTCTACAAGTGTTCCTTATACACTCTATTAATAATTAAAGACTCACTGACCTGTAAGATATTGGAGAAGGAAATGGCAACCCACTCCATTGTTCTTACCTGGAGAATCTCAGGGACGGGGGAGCCTGGTGGGCTGCCGTCTATGGGGTCGCACAAAGTCTGACACGACTGCAGGGACTTAGCAGCAGCAGCAGCAGCAGACCTGTAAGATAGTGTCCACAAACTTTTGTGTGGCTCTTTTTCCTTAAAACTTGGCCCAACTCTTTCCCCAGTCTCACTTCCTGCCACACAAAATCGATGATACAACTAAAAAATTGTGAAAGAATTTGAAATGAGAAAAAAATCGTGGGTGTCCTGTCTAGCATACCCTTCTGTGTTATCTCTGCCTTTCATTGTTTTTGAGCTATTGCACAGCTCCATTAGTTGTAGAAATTTGATAATGATGCAAATAATCCCTGACTGTAGAAATGTAACAGAATCATGTCTCATGGAATGTGATTGGTTATTGTTCTACGGATAAACCAGCTATGCATCCATTTGCAAATTCATTTCAACATTCCTCATTGCCTGTATTTGAATAGTTCTTGAATTCTCCTGTGAACTGGTTATGACTTAAAACATTTGAACTAGTTGAATCTTACTGGGGTTCCTCATTAATAAATTAATAAATAAAATCTTTGGCAAGTGTTCACTTTATATTTGTATGAGGTGCTCTAGAATCTTCAGTTTCTCCATTGTAGGATGGTTTCTTGTGCCTCCTTGCCTCCTCCACTCCTCTGCCCTACCCACCAGTTTTTGTGAAGTCCCTCATACTTTTCAAGACTCCACAAAAGTTGTGAAGCATCAGCTTCTCCATCAAACTTTAAGTCCAATTCATCTGTCCATCCAAACATCCATCCATCCATCCCCAAGTGCCCAACTTAGTCTCAGTGCCCTTGCTCACACCTTATTAGGGTATTTTGCACACCACATTCCAGGTGATATTGTAGTAACTGCTCAAAAACTGAGGGTACAAATATGGCCCCTTCTCTCCTAAACCTCTTAGCATTTCAGTTTCCTCATCTATAAAATAGGGATTATGACAGCACTGACTTCATAGGGCTGTTGTAAGGATTAAAAGATTTAATCCACATCTGTTACAGACGACCCTGAATAACATGGAGGTGAGGGACACAGACCCTCCTCACAGTTGAAAATCTGCCTATAATTTATAGTCCACTGGCCCATTTCTCCTGTATTCAAGTTTCCTCCATATCCATGGTTCTGAATTCACATCTGAATTCATGTAGTTTGGATTCAACCAACCTTGGATCATGTAGTACTATAATGTTAACTACTGGAAAAATCTACCTATAGGTAGACCTGCACAGTTCAAATCTATGCTGTTCGAAAGGGTCAACTATACAAAGTTCTGAATAAATGTTAGCTATCACCATTTTTCATTATCTTTTTCTCATTAGCTTCTTGAGATTCCTCATATCCTAGGTAGCAGAAACTACTGCTGCTGCTAAGTCACTTCAGTCATGTCCGACTCTGTGCGACCCCATAGACGGCAGCCCATCAGGCTCCTCTGTCCACAGGATTCACCAGGCAAGAATACTGGAGTGGGTTGCGGTTTCCTTCTCTACTAACTGTCCACAAAATCCATCTTCCTTAGATTACATTTCCTAGCCTCCCTTCCAACTAGGTATGATCAGAAATGGAATATGCACATTTCAGGTTTGGCCCATAAAATTCCCACACATGTTCCTCCAAGTTACCTTTTCTTTCACCAGGGCCACAGTAGAGATGTCAATGACCAGGGTCACCTTGGAAATCAGATGTCAAATGGCAGCTTTGCTTTCAGACTGGTTCCTGAATGACCTCCTGAAGCAGTACTCACCCTTTCTCTCCCCCCACCAACATCCTAGAGGGTGCAGTATACTCATTAGACTGCCTTCTCCCAAGAGTTACTAGGGTTTGCTCAACACAAAGATCAATCAGTTTTCTTCCAACACCAAAAGGAGATGGAAACTCTTTGGGGCACCACTTTTACAAGGCGTGACAGTCCCTCTCATAATGTCTTTTAGTAGTCCAATCATGCCCTTTCTAGCCTAGATGGAAGCACACATGCAATGATTCTTTACAAAAGTATAGCCCTCTCTGCTGGAGCTCACCTTAGCCAACCATGCGTACAGTTGCTCTGAAAGTTACAGGTGCTCGTGCTTAGTTCTTACAGCTCAAAGTCAAGGGCATATGGGGTCCAAGTGTCAGTCTCAGGTCAGTGTCTGCCACCTCACAGAACCAGATGAAACAGGCCCCCTTTACCTGGACAGTTGTTACCTGGCCATCCTTCACCCAAAGAGTGAGGCTGCTTTTTGAGTGCTAGAAAACACAAAGATCTCTTTACACTTTTCTTGAAGCCTGCTCATCCAACCTTCATATAACAAAGAGTAGCCATTTACCTGGCTTTTCCTTGAGCCAGGCCTTCTACACTCTGGGATGCTGGAGAAGCTGGAATTTTTAGCCCAGCCTTCAATAAACACCACATTTGATCACTCGATCACTGTCTTGACTAGCACCCTGATATACAATCACTTTCTACATCTCCATTCTATAGTGAATATCTCAGACCTAGAAGCAGTAGGTGCATTTGGAGACAAGAACACACATTCTTATGTTTGCAGGGATCCAAAGAGGGTACCTCTCCTGTTGTTGTTGCTTAGTTGTTAAGTCATGCCCAACTCTCTGATACCCTGTGGACTGTAGCCCATAAGGCTCCTCTGTCCATGGGATTTCCTAGACAATAATACTGGAGTGGGTTGCCATTTCCTTCTTTCTAATGGAGCGGGAATCTTCCTGACTGTGGAATTGAACCTGCGTCTCTTGCGTCTCCTGCATTGACAAGAGAATTCTTTTCCACTAGTGACCAGGGAAACCAGGGGTACCTCTTCTAGATTGTCCTTATTGTTTTTGCTCCATGCCTACTCCCTTCTGATAACTGTGAGGACTAGATGTGATTATACAGTAGAGCACTTAGCACAGCATTTGGCACACAACGAACACCAGGAGATGTAACCTTCCATTATAATTCTGGGAGGACAGCCATGTCCTCCAGTCCTTCCCTTCACCATTGTCAGAGCAAGAATGCTGAGCAATACACAAAGTACAATCCATGTGTCTATGCAGGAATAAATATACCTCAGCCTTAAGAATTTCCTCTAATACTTACAATAGGTCCTTGTGGATTTTGCCAAGTTATTTCAGAGCAGTTACCGAAGTGACAAAGCAGTTACTAGAGGGGTAGACCCTTTATTTCATGGTCAGCACCATAGCCTTACCTCCACACATATTTCATCACTCATTACATCTTCAAGTGGCCCTGCCCATGGGTGACCCTCACCCAAACTCCCTTTCTGCTTCAGAATCTGTGGGGTTGGGGTGGGGGGTCAGGGAGAGAAGCCTGCAGCATTGCCAACTCTTGGCAGGAATCTTCCTATTTTATTTCATTTGCAGGACTACTTCTAGAGATCTTTCAGCTGTGCAAAGAAAAAGGCATAAAGCATTGTCGTCACCATTCAGAGCAAGGTTAGTTGGCATGGTTTTCATCAGAATGAGGTTTCTTTCCAAGAGAGAGAGAAGCAACTCTATTACCTTTGGAAGTGAATAAGTAAGTGTGTGCATGTGTGGGACAGAGAGACAAAGACAGGCAGGTGGGAGGAGGATGGAGGGTGAAATGTGTTTCCTGCAATGCCTGTAGATGTGAACCTCTTTTCACAATGCAGTTCTGCATCGAAATACCGTGTTAGCAGAAATCAGACTTTCTGTGCTCTTCTCCTCTGTGAGCATTTCGTTTTCTCAGTCTGCTGGGCAGTTACTTGAAGAGCATTTTCCAAAGAGGATGATGCAGCATAGTGAGTGGCCCTGGGGACTGTTCTGTTCAAACCTAAATCAAAAGTCGCTAACACTGTCTGATGGCTACTTGGCAGTCGTTGTGAAAGGCTTTCACAGCAGCAGCTCCACACCCCCTGGGCTTCAGAGAGCTCCGGCCAACTGACCAATCAGGACTGAGCTGGCTGCTGTGCAAGGACTGTTAAAGGCGACCAGGTGAATCCTGATCTACACAGCAACCCTGGGGAGGGTGGGGGTCACAGCTTCAGAAACCACACAGTCTGCACAGGACCCGTGACCCGACGTGGCCAGGCTGGAGTGTGTGCCAGAGAGTTGGGTGTGTAGGAACAGCAGACTGCCACACATCAGGCCTCCCTTAGTGTCTGCTTCGAATCATTTGACAGTGAAAGTGAAAGTCACTCAGTCGTGTCTGACTCTGCGACCCCAAGGACTATACGGTCCTGGAATTCTCCAGGCCAGAATACTGGAGTGGGTAGCCTTTCCTTTCTCCAGGGGATCTGCCCATCCCAGGGATTGAACCCAAGTCTCCAGCATTGCAGGTGGATTCCAGCTGAGCCACAAGGGAAGCCCTTGAATCATTTAGTACATCAATATGTTAAGAATAGATGAACAAATGCTCTTGCTCTTTTCATACCATAATATAATTAAAATAAATTCGTTACCTCGGGATGAACCAAAATTATATACAGTTATTTACAGGAACATGTCAGATAAATATTAACTGACTTTAAGGACTTCCCAGGCCAACCAGCGGTTAAGACTTTGCCTACCAATGCAGGAGATATGGGTTCAATCCCTGGTGGGAAAGCTAAGGTGCCACATGCCTCGTGGCCAAAAACTCAAACCCGAAAACAGAAACAATTATTGTAACAACAACAAAAAAACTTTAAAAATGGTCTACGTATAAAAATCTTTAAGAAAATATTAACTGAACTTAAATTACTGGCTTATGAAGGCATACAGAGATGAGGAAGACACGGGAGAATCAGTGTACAAGTAACGAATGTAATTTAAAAATTAAAATAAATATAAATTATGGTGAGCGCTAGAAGGAAATTTACAGAGTAAAAAGAGTGAGAGTGAAGGGGTCACTTGCAGGGTGAGAAGACATCTGAGCTGAGTCCCAGAGGATGAGAAGGAGGCACCTTTGGGAGGAGGTGGGACAGCTGGGTCAGGGCTTGAACACAGGAAGTGGTTTGGTTTATTAAGGACCAGAGAAGAGGCTCCAGTGTGGCTGGGATGCAGTGATCGGGGGGAAGGAGATTAAGACATGACGGTAACACATACTAAGACACAGAGGGAGAAGCAGGAGAACAGGGCACACGAGCCTTCCAGACCATGGCAAGAATGGATGTCAGGTGAGCACTTCCAGCTGTCCAAATGGAATGCGCTGCTTTGCCCGGAAGAGAAGTTCTCGTCAACCAAAGCTTAACTCTGCTGCTCTCAAAACTATGATGCAAGACTCTTTGGGTCTAGAGTCTGGTTACACAATTATCCTCATCATATATCATATTATTGGATTCATTTCCTCTCTGTAGCCTGAGAAGCTCTTTTCAGATAACTACGCCTCCAATGTTCTCATCTGAAAGCCATAGATAAAAACTGATGAGGGTAAGACTGAGGACATGGCCACCACCAGCTGGCAGCTAAACCTGCCTGCCAGCCGGGGCTAGAAGCCCTTCTTAGGGACTTCATGTAGGGAATACCCCTTAGATGGGGAGAAGGTGACCTTTACTATCTCTGCCATTCCTGAGAGTTAATGAGATCTGTGTGAATACATTACAAAGCATAGCACACTTCCTGGTGTTAGTGGATATTTAGGGGAATATTGGCTTCATGAAAATTTAAGATATAGATCTGCGGAAAGCAAATCTTTTTTATTTTATTTCTTTTGGTAGTATATAATGAAGACAATTTTTATTATAACTGATAAATATTTCTTTTTATGCCAACAAAATGCCTCTGTCAAGTATGCGTGGTATCTTTTCAGCAATTGCTTCATCACTTGGACCCTGGGAGATATTTTGAAATACACAGGCCATCCATCATCTTCACAATCTAAGGAGAAAGTTATGTGACAATCATTGTGCACTGGGTCCCTTTGTAACCTCAGTCAGTGTTAGTCACTCAATTGTGCCCGACTCTTTGCGACCCCATGGACTGTAGCCCACCAGGTTCCTCTGTCCATGGAATTCTCCAGGCAAGAATACTGGAGTAGGTTGCCTTCCCTTCCCCAGCTTTTTGACTTAGATGCATTTTTTTTTTATTTTTGCCACAATTAGAATGTTCCTACTTGAGGAAGCTAGGCTAAAAGATCTAGCCTTTTGAAGAACCACTTACCTTAAGCACTGACAAAAAGCAAACAGAACCAATTCTTTTTGGAAAATGCAGAGCATCCCACAACCGATTGATATTTTTGCCCTGTGATCACAATCCACCTCCATCTCCACTGCTGTGAATCACTTGGAGCTGAGAACTTTCAGCTTTGGTAACTTGTTCCTCTAAGGGCAGTGTTTAGAATTTTTTCTAAAAATTCTAAAGTGTTTAGAATTAGTGAGATGGGATTCATCTCATAATAAAAATGTTTATGTTAAAAAAATTCATCTCCTGAAACTACTGAAGAGCTCAAGAGGGAAGGTGCTAAGTGTTCCCAACAAGAGCCATATTTGCCCTGCGGGCAAGGGACACACGGCCCTGCCTCTGAAGAGACGGCCGTGCTGCTCAGGGTTCTCCTTCCTGCCACAAAAGAGGCCCAAATCCCAGAAACCCCAGAAAAACACCTTCGGCCAAAGGCCTTCACACCTTCTTCTCTCTCGTTACCGATATACCAGGTAAAAAATGGGGTGCTTCCTTGTGATTGTTTCTCAAAGCCTGGTCCTTGGAATCACATAGGGTGGGGGTGGGGACATACTTGTTTAGAGTGATGAATCCTGGGCTCTGAAAGTGAAAGTTGCTCAGTTGTGTCCGACTCTTTGTGACCCCATGGACTATAGTCCATGGAATCCTCCGGGCCAGAATATTGGAGTGGGTAGCCTTTCCCTTCTCCAGGGGATCTTCCCAACCCGGGGATCAAACCCAGGTCTCCCGCACTGTGGGCGGATTCTTTACCATCTGAGCCACCAGGGAAGCCCAAGAATACTGGAGTGGGTAGCCTACCCCTTCTCCAGCAGATCTTCCCAAACCAGGAATCGAACCAGGGTCTCCTGCATTGCAGGCAGATTCTTTACCAGCTGAGCCACCAGGGAAGCCCCCCATGGGTTCTAGTCCAACCTACTGAATGAGAATCTCTCAGGATGGAACCCAGGACTTTGCTTTATTTGAGATGTTACCCTTCTGACTGTCAAGTTTGGGAACCCCTGGTATTGCTTTTCTTGGATAGACTTTTTGTCCATTTATTGTCAAGTAATAACAATAATGGCAATCAGTCCTTAGTCACCATTCTAAATACTTCCATTTATACATTTTCTAATTTGACATTTATAACAACTTTGTGGCGGAAGTATCATTTACATTCTCCATTTTATAGAAGAGTGGATAAAAGCACAGAGAG
This sequence comes from Okapia johnstoni, assembly GCA_024291935.2. Taxonomy (NCBI): domain Eukaryota; kingdom Metazoa; phylum Chordata; class Mammalia; order Artiodactyla; family Giraffidae; genus Okapia; species Okapia johnstoni. Next base: position 72,772,379 of record CM044318.1, on the reverse strand, counting down.
GTTAAGAAACTTGCCCAATATCACACAGCCAGGATTCAAATCCAGACAGAGTCTGGTTTCAGAGTTGACACTGTTAATCCTAGGTGAGTCTGTTTTCATACCTTGGCTTTTTATAATGTGAGCACAGCCTCCCATATCCCATTTATCTGGCAAACACCTCTTCTTACAAGACTAACTTAGCACTTCTGCCTCTGTGAACCCTTTCCTCACCCCTGTGAAGTAGAATTCCTCTTTTCACAGTGAGTGAGAGGAGAGATGAGGGCACAGGCAAGGGGCAAAGCTTCCAGCTTGCTTCTCCCCCTCCCCACGACACTGTTGTTAGGGAACCATTGACCAAAACAGTCCACCCTGGCCAGGCAAATTAATAATTACTTGCCTGAGTTGTCTCACAACAGGAGGTCCCAATAAGGAACACAGTGCTGCCGCTGCTGCAAAAAAAAAAAAAAACTAACCGGGAGAATTTGGGAGAGGCCAAAAGGAGGAAGGAGACCCCAGCCCAAAACATGACCTGCCAACCTCCCAGAAACCCTCATGCTGGAATCCATCTTGGCTGAGAGATGACATGCCACCGGGAGGGGTCTGAATTGGACCAAATAGGGGCACAAACAAGATGACTGTCCAGAGATGATCTGGAAACTAACCCCATTGCCATAAAACCTGAGACCGTAAGCCACACAGCAGAGCAGTCCTCCTGGTTTCCTTACCCTACTGCTCTGTACCTGGGTGCCGCTTCCCACTAAAGTCTTTTGCTGTGTCAGCATGTGTGTCTCCTTGGACAATTCATTTCTGAGTGTTAGACAAGGCCCTGGAACGGGTCCTCCTTCTAGTATCTCTGTGACATCTACCACTTGTCAGCATTGGAATCAAAACCACTGTTCTTAGGTTAATAAAAGTCACCATACCCAGCAAGTCACTGGCATTGAATTTACCTAACAACTGAACTTTGAAAACCCATGTCAGATTTCCATATGTGAGGTGAAAATCTCATTTACTAATCAGAGCAGGTCCAGGTAAATGGCTGACGCAGGCCAAGGTACCCTTGACCTCCTAAGGCAAGACAAATGTTTCTAAATGCCCAGGAGAGAGCAGGAGTTCTATAAGAGTTTGTGGAATGAAGGAACGCATTCAGTGTAACTATATGCCACTTTGTGTTTTCTCATCAGTGGAAGCACCAGGGCCCAGGGTCTTCTCAGACCTCACCAGCCTCCAAGCCAGGGATCCTGCTTTGCTATGAGGATGCTAAGCTTTCCTTACCAATTGGAAATGAGCTGATGGACATGAAAATGCTTCATATTTATGTAGTGCATTTATCCCAAAATAGACTGCAAATCCTCTTGAATTGTCTGATCCACCCTACAATAGTGCGAGGAATTGGACTTTGTTATCATCCTCCTTGGGTGTGTAGAAGGAGTAGAACTGGAGGAAGGTTAAGGACTAGCACAGGGTCAGCACACGTGAAAAGCTCAGCCATCTTTAGAAGCAGGTTCCCTAACTCACAGGCTGGCCTGTGAGTTCCTTCCTGGGCTCCTTCCTGCTCTTTGACTCCTAATGACATCTGCTTCACTGCATATTCGCAAGCTCTGGTCACTTACATGTTTCCTGGTGTCTGACACTCTCTCATTCTCCACCAAGAATATTTCCAGTGTGACCATTACTCCATCAGCCACTCCAAGTAGGAGGATTTGAAAGGAGGGCCGCTATTTTCCATGAGCACAATTATTTATGTGCACAAATGATTGTGCACATAATTGGCTAATGGAGAGTGCAATCGGCCACATGTGGGCATAATTAGCCACTTGCCCCTCATTTGGAGGGTGTAATTATCAAAGCCGGCAATTTTATATCTGCAGATAATTGTACGTGCAGAAGAGAAGGATGGGTAGGAAATCCAGTCCTTAATTACTTTTCACATCGTTATTTCCAGAAAAGCATTTAAAGGTAAAAGTAACTTTCTGTTTTCAATTTCTTGTTTGGATCCACCGATCTTGTTGTGAGAGTGAGAGCAAGGCGTAAGGAAGAATGAGCCAGGATCTGTGTCCCAAGTTGAAGTCTGAATGGTCCTCGCCAAAAAACCGCAGTAGCCAATTACCCTGGACATTACACCGAGGCCCACCTAGTGGTCAGCCATCTGCCTCTTCAGACAATAGAGCTCAATTTTTATCCTTCTTCACTACTGTGTATCATTTTTGCTTTAGCAGTTTCAACGTTTTCCTCACTTTGTGGTTTTATAATCTCAGATACGCCAGTTGGCTTGGCACAGTAAGTGATTTTGTTCACTGCTGGAAATGGGTCATTTAAAATGCTTTAACAATACCTTTAGCAGTCATTCATCTGGGGATGAACATAGAATAATAAATTGAGAGCACGTCTCTCTGTGGTTTTTCTGAGACCTTAGATGGTAGCAATTTTACATTCTCTGCTGTGCCCCCTGCATTCTGGCTTAAACAGCTCTGCAAAACTTTCCCACTCTCCCACTCAACCACACAAAAATACACTCGCTAACAGCAGATCCTAAAAATACATGTCACATGCGAGCACAAGGGAAATTATTTCTTAACATGAATTGACTCTTTAGGAATATGCCAACTGAGTAATTTTTTAAAAAGAAACTCCAAATCTCCTATTACACCATCCTGCACCTCCATCAGAGTATTATCTGTATGGGTGGGGAGGGCAGTATGCACAGTGGTTAGGGGACAGACTTTTAGACATTAGAAAGACCCGTGTTCCAGGCTTGGTTCTGCCACCTGCCAAGTACGTGACCTTGGACTCAACTTCCTCATCTATGAGTTGGGCTGGTCTAAAGATTAAATGGAATGCAGGGAAAGTGCTTAACACAATGTCAGGCACATTCTAAGGACTCTAATAAATGGCATCTGTCATTAATATGAAGAGCCTCATCTTTTAATCCATAGTATACCTTATCTGTGGGCTTCCCAAGTGGCATTAGTGGTAAAGAACCCACCTGCCAGTGCAGGAGATGCAAGAGACATGGGTTCAATCCCTGGGTTGGGAAGATTCCCTGGAGGAGGGCATGCAAAACACTCCAGTATTCTTCCCTGGAGAATCTCATGGACAGAGGAACCTGGTGGGCTACAGTCCATAGGGTCACAAAGAGTCAGATATGACTGAAGTGACTTAGCATGCACATCTTGTCTGTAGCAGTCACATGACACTCCGTATTACCGGTGCACTGGACTCATTCTCTACTAATTGGATAGGAATGTCTTCTGCATCTTTATAATCCACAGTGTCAGACCTATAGAAGAGGCTCAATAACAGGTGGTGAATCATGGTGACATCACAAGAAGTCTGTCTCCAACATCCACTGGTCTCAAGCACCATGTCACAGGTCCTTTATGGCTTCTGGACCTGGAATCCATAGAAGGCTTCTATAAACTCCATCTCCCACCCCATCTATGTTCATCCGCATAGATTTAGGGATCTTCCTAACCTCCGTTTCCACCTCATCAGCTTCACAGCCTCTGCAATCACTCCTACACCCACCCTTAGCACAGCCATCCTGCAGTGGTTCATCATCCCTCAGATCTGAGGCACCTCAAGATCTGTAATTTTCTTTGACCTTGTTGATTTCACCTTCCTTACCTTCCTCCTTGGCTAGGAACCAGTCATGTGCAATCTCTTCCCAGCTCTGCTTTCAGGGCGATGGCTTGAAACCAGTCATAGTGGGCATATTTATACCACAAAGATAAAAAATGCTGCAAGTCAGGATTTCCCTCCACGCCTAGGAAAGCCAGGTGCTAACCATTTTCCAATGTCGTACTGTGTGTGTTTACATATAACATCATAAGAATCCCTTCACACCTAACTGTTCCCCATCATCCCCTATTGGCATCATTTACCTTCCTGTTTGGTACCCCAAAGTCAGCTCTCACAACGATACATGTAGCACCACCCTTCAACTCCAAGCCCTTAGATGCTCTGCTGATTCTACTGTCCTGTCTCTGCTTATGGGTCTCTGGACCCAATCTCTTCCCCTGATTCCTTTCATTCCTCCTGTTACCCATCTCTCACTGACTCCTAACGTGCTCCCACAATGGATATTCTTAACCTTCAGCTTCTGTGCATGCTAAGTTGCCATGTCCAGCTCTGTGTGACCCCATGGACTGTAGCCTGTCAGGCTCCTCTGTCCATGGGATAATCCAGGCAAGAATACTGGAGTGGGTTGCCAGGCCCTCCTCCAGGGGATCTTCTTGACCCAGGGATTGAACCCGCATCTCTTGCATCTCCTGCATTGGCAGGTGGGTTCTTTACCATTAGTACCACCTAGGAAGCCCTCAGCTCCTGATACCTGTATAATTTTAAATACGATAGACAACTGTCTGTCTGCACTCTTACTCATCATTCTGATAGTCTCATCTTTTTGAGAAACAGTGAGGGAGGGAGAGAGAGACAAGAGGTCACATGCCAGTCTTTTCATGGCTGGCCCATAAGTCCCTTTAGAATTTTTTTAAACCCAGTTTTAATACTAATGTAAGCCTTCAGGCAGTGACTTTCATGTGGCATTTGATGCTTTTTTTCATTCATTTCAAAATGGAATTTGTTACTGTGCATCCTTGCACAACTCTCTCAGTGCATCTTAGCCTCGAAGTGTTTATCAAACTGATAGAGCTCTTCCTTGAAAGAAACAAATCATAAATATTGCCTTCTATAAAATTAAAAATCTACAGTGTGGTGCTTACCAAAAGTCATGCATCTCAATGTTGTTTATACTGCTCCCGCAAATAACACCCAGTGTTCCTCTCCAGAATGCTCACTGGACAGGAGCCCTCAGGGAGCTGGAGGGAGAAGAAGGTTACAGGGAGGCAGGAGGGAGGAAGGAAAAGGAATGCTTACAAGGGCTTTGTGCACTGCTCTCTGTGACCATCATGCACGCGGCTAAGTGAGAGCCTGAAGATGGAGCTGGGTACATTTGGCCTGCACGGTCCTTTTGGAAATTTAAGAGATTTTACACACAGATCAAGCTTTCTGGCTTTTCTTGAGAAATCGTCGGTATTGGCCATCCTCAGACAGCGTTTCTACATGGGAAGACAGTTGGCTGGAAAATGAGAAGCAGCTGCCCCTTTAAAGCAGGCGTGCTCTCCAGCTGGAATCAGCCCTCACGCCCCACCCACTGGCCCATAATTGTTTTACATCCAGCCCAAATCACCCGTTTCTGTTGTCAGCTGGGCCTCTGCAGGCATGTGAGTTGGTGACTTCTAGCCTAAAGAAGCCCTGGAGCTTATGCACATTTTACAAATTTCCCAACATGTTGGTATATAGGATATGGTTTATAGGATATGGTGGAATCTCAGGACTTCATTCATATCTGATGAATCTTTGTGCATCTCCATGAAGGTGAAAGTGAAAGGTACTTACTTGTGTCTGACTCTTTGTGACCCCATGGGCTATACAGTCCATGGAATTCTCCAGCCCAGAATACTGGAGTGGGTAGCCTTTCCCTTCTCCAGGGGATCTTCCCAACCCAGGGATCGAACCCAGATCTCCTGCATTGCAGGTGGATTCTTTACCAGCTGAACCACAAGGGAAGCATGGCAGCTTATAGATAAAGCAGGTGCTCAGTTAACTAGAATGAAGTACTCAGTGAATGAGAGGGATGGAACATCTGAGCAAGACAGACCCCAGGTGGCCTTGCTGAAGCTCAGTTACATGAGTATGCCTGTGACAAGAGCCACAGAATGTCACCCATAATGTTGTAGGCTTTGTTCTCTTGGCCGTTGTTGCTTTTAAATTATGGTGCTAGAGAAGACTCTTGAGAGTTACTTGAACTGCAAGATCAAACCAGCCAATCTTAAAGGAAATCAACCCTGAATACTCATTGGAAGGACTGATGCTGAAGCTGAAGCTGCAATACTTTGGCCACCTGATGCGAAGAGCCCACTCACTGGAAAAGACTCTGCTGCTGGGAAAGATTGAAGGCAAGATGATAAAGGGGCAACAGAGGATGAGATGCTTGAATGGCATCACCGACTCAATGGACATGAATTTGAGCAAACTCTGGGAGATAGGGGAGCCTGGTGTGCTGCAATCCATGGGGTCACAAAGAGTCGGACACAACTTATTAACTGAACAACTACAACTCTGAGCAGTGGAGGTGAAATCCCCTCCGGCTGTGTGCACAGAATGTGTAAACCCTTGGGAGAACACCAGTTAGAACCAATAGGTTAGGGGAGCTTCTTTCAGTAAACAAATTTATTATCGAGTCAAGACTGTGCTTAATAAAAGGACCAGAGCTCTACCTAGTCATTTAATCCACAGTTTACCACTGTGAGCCTTGGCCTCTGTTTCCTCATTAGAGAAGCAAGCGTTTGATGGCAGAGTGAACTTCTACCTGATTCCATTTCTGGCTTCCTCCAGAAGAGGGATTGGTGAACTAGTTAATCTCAGTGCCTTCACAGTAAATGTCTTTATAATTAAGCTTGTTACTGATGTTAAGGGCTTCCCTGGTGGCTCAGATGGTACAGCATCCACCTGCAATGTGGGAGACCTGGGTTCGATCCCCGGGCTGGGAAGATCCCCTGGAGAAGGGAATGGCTACCCACTCCAGTATTCTGGCCTGGAGAATCCCCGTGGACAGAGGAGCACGGCGGGCTACAGTCCATTTGGTCTCAAGTAGTCGGACGCGATTGAAGTGACTTAGCACACACTGACTTTAAAATATTTTTTTTTTAATTTCTGAATTCCAATTAAAATCATCAGTGTTGTTTTTCTGATGTATAAGGAAGTGGGAGATGGTGAGAATGCTATTTTCTAACCATCTTGACTTGTTCTTTTTAAACCCTGGGTTGGGTTGGTGGGGGCTTCGAGATTGCTTGTCTTCCTGAGAGTTGTTACCTCCAGCCTCAAAGTTTAGAAGCAAAAATCCTGCACGGAGATTAATGAAGACCTATGCACACTGCCTTCAAAGCATCTGCCGGCTCTCAAAAAAGTCATGCACTGGCTCTCATACTAGTTAGAGCGGAACAAAACGGGTTCCTTTCCTTCTTGGTTGAAAATTAAAAACCAAGAAACTGTTCCCCCCTGTTTTGATGTAATCTGACACCACTGTACATGTGAAGCATCTCTGGTATTGAAATGAAGGATAAAGAAAACACCAAGGTGCTAAAAAATTCATATCTCCTCCTCTCCCAGATGCTAGAAAAACAGAACTCACAAAGCACTTTCAGTTCTCAGAATCTAAATAGAACAAATGGACCCCTTCACAAGTTAAAATCCTTTTAAAGCATCTCAAACTGTTGCCAATCAGATTTGATGCTTAATATTGCTGTGTACAAACTGTCTCAGTGGAGGACATTCCCCAAAAGGAAGCAAGAATGTTATTTCACCAAATAATGTGTTTATCACATAAACAATGATATAAAATCTGTGGGGGCTTAATTAAGAACTGCCAGAAGCACTCATATCAAGTTAAAATAAATGAACAAAGATGAATTTCTTAGATGAAGACCGAGATACACATTTAGATCAATGCAAAGCTTTTGAATCATTAATAATATTTACGGGTTTTAGTTTTTAAATATTTAATAATTTGTAGTACAAAACAATAACTCTTAAATAAACCTTCAATAGCAGCTGTTATTTGTTAAGTACCTATTTCATATTAGACTCTATCCTGACAGTTCATAAGTTTGTTCCTCAATGCAAACCATTACTGTTCTATCTTACATATGGAGAAACAGATGCTGAGAGAGGCAAAGTCATTTGAGGTCATTCAGCAAGTGGCTTTATTAGGATTTGAATCCAGGTCTAACGAATCTTAACATCTATGCTTTAAATTACAAAAGCATTTAAGATTATGAGTTTGACAATAAGCACAGCTTTGACCACATCCAATAAGTTAAACATTCACTGTTCTTGTTATTTTCTAAATTGTTTATTATAATTTTTATTTCTTCCTTTTCAGACATATCTCTTGAAGTCGTAAAATGTTTTTACACGTATGGCTGGAAGTTGTCATACTATAAAATTGTTAGCTTTTTGTTGCTGTTCACCATATGTGTCTTGACTTATTTCCTTCTACCTCTGAATACTGTCAATCAAAAATCTACTCTCTGTAGTTAGACATTCTGCTATTTTTGTTTCATTCTGATCAGGAGAACTAATGGATAGGAATGAATAATTAAGAGATGATGGAAGGATGTGAGGTTTAAAAAACTAAGCAGTGAAGAAAACAACAGTGTCTGTGTGGGTAAAGAAATGTGCAATAAAATAAAAGGTCTTAGAAGAAGTAGTGAGGCAGGATTCTAAGAGTTTCTGGGTTTCTAGTAGCTCTTAATAGCTATTTATAAAAATATCAAACATTTAATTTATTTATTCATGTGTTTGTGAAAAGCAGTAACACTTCTCCAATAAAATATCTAGTAAGTCCCATATCAAACCCTCAAAAGAACATCTGATTTTTAAAGTTAGTGATGTTGACCTCCATGGCCGGTGACATAAACACCATTGCTGCATTGCATTTTTCTGTATATATTTTTTGCATTTTTCTGTTCTCGTTTCCATCTCTTTACTTTCCCTGTCAGGAACTTTGGGAAAGCTACTGAGTTTACTTCTCCTAGCATCCCCTGTGCCTAGCACAATGCCTAACATGGAACTGACAAGTGGTAAATTCTCATTGAATGAATAGAGGTATTGCCTGGAAATGCCTACTGGACGCTGACTGGATTGGACCCCCAGAATGAGTATTGGCCCCGGTCCAGCACAAGTTTTCCAAGACCTTTTGAATACAAAGTGTTAAGCTGCCAGGTCCCCAGCCTGAGAGATGAGTCAATTTCCCTAGCTTTGGTTTGACCAACTTCAGCTTCCTCTTCTCCATCAATGTCTTAGCAAGCCCATATACAGGAATACATGAATTATGATACTAAATGTCCAACTAATCTCAAGATATCCTAGATGAAGGGATTCTTGAGCACTGATGAGAGTGCAAAGTGAAAAGCATGGTATAAAAATTGGGAACATAGACAGAAGACAATCAATTAAAAAGAAAACTTGAAAGATTACTTTAAATTTGCCAGTGAGATTGGAGGTCATTGGCAAATCTTTGTCATATAATTTAGGACATGAGAAAATGGAGACAGAGTGTGCACAGACTTGCTAAAAATCTTTAGCGCCAAGGAAAAGAGAAATAGTATGGTAGCTAGTGGGGAAATTAGCATGGAGGATTTGGTTTGCTTTTGGCTTTTGTTTTTACTGCTTGGTGACAATGCAATAGACAAATTCTGAAACAAAGGGAAGACAGAGCCCCTCACCCTTAGAACTCACATTGAAAGGAGGTCACTATAATCTAAAAAGGGATCTAAGTCAGCCATGACATAACCTTCAAAGATTACAAGAAATCCGGAGGAGAAGCGAAGGCCTTAGAGAATGTGACTGTACAAGTAAATGTCATTTTGACAGTTTCTTTCTTGGAGGTACATTTAAGATTATTCGAGTTGTCATTTTCTCTAAGAAGACTTAACTTTAATTATACAAATATTGAATATTTTTCAAGATAAAAATGGTAAAGAATTTGCTTTGAAGTCCTTAGCCTTCAAACACTATTATGTGAAATCTTCATTGGAGAAACAGCGAGGAATACGGAAATAAGTGCAATCCAGCCTCATAAATGAGGAACTGTGAATGTTAATGGTGCAGTGTTACCACGAACCTTTTAAAGGGCCAGTGGAGAGGTTTTATTATTTCAAATATCACTGATCTGAGGGCTCCCTGAGGGAAATCATGATAAATATTGGTAAAATGCCTAAAAGGCAGCAAGGCAAAAAATAAGCCAACAGTTTGAGTTGGCCATTTAAAAAGCACCTAACCTTTCATTTAATTGCCTTTTTGCAGCAAACTAGACATAAGATTCAAATGCAGTGTGCTCTGGTTGCCCTGAATATGCTCTGAAATACCTGCTATAAGAGGATTTAAAGTGCAATTGCTTTCCTCTCAGCTTGAGTGCAACCAACCGGAGACAAATTGAATTTTGGTGGTGGACTGTGGACATGTGTGTCTCCTGTAGGGGTGGGGGGTAGAGGGTGAAGAGGAATCCAAAGAGATTCTGTTGAGTGATGCACAGCCTGAAACAGTGGAAAGAGCAAGACATCATTTGAATGCCAGCTTTTTGTAGCTGAGTGATCCTGCCAAATTTACCAAGCCTTCCTGAACTTCATATTGCTCATCTGTAAAATGGTTGCATTCACATCTAATTTGGAGACCTATCATTAGGTTTGGTAGACATCAATTCATTCATTCGATAAGCACTTACAGAACACTGTGTGCCAGGCACTGTTCTTGGCTCCAGGATTAGAGCTCTGAACAAAACAGGCTGGCATTTTAGTGTAGGAAGACAGGCAGCATAGAAGACAAATAAGTCAATTAAGTAGCATGCTAAGTGAGAAAGAAGACGCAAGGGAGGGTGGCCAGTTGAATTGTTGATAGGCGGCATCAGCAATATCTCCCATCCCACAGGCTCTTATTACAATGTCACACGGACTCTTCTCCATTAAAGTGATGGCTTCTTTTTTTTCTACCCTTGAAACTGGATGGGGGTTTCTGTCTTTTCAACCAATAGAACAGAAGATATGGCAGTGATGCTATGTGAATTCCAAGGCTAGAGGCTAGATCATAAAAGACAATGCAGCTCCCACCTCACTTGCTGGAATACTCACCTACCAAGCCTCAGACACCATATAAAGAGCCCACTGCCCAGAGACCACCATGGGGCGAGGTAGTTAAAACTAGTCCACATGGAAAGACCCCATGGAAGGGCCCTGAGCCTGTATGGAGAGAGAGACAGAGAGAGGCAGATGTCCCCTGCTACTTTCACCCTGCTTTGTTCCAGTTCTAACCACCATTTGTGTGTGCTTAGTTGCTCAGTTGTGTCTGACTCTTTGCACCCCTTTGGAATGTAGCCCACCAGGCTCCTCTATCTATGGGATTCTCCAGGCAAGAATATCGGAGTGGGTTGCCATTTTCCTCCTCCCAGGGACCTTCCGGGAATCAAACATGTGTCTCTTGTGTCTCCTGCACTGTAGGCAGATTCTTTACCCGCTGAGCCATCAGGGAAGCCCCAACCACCATCTGACTACAACCATACAAGAGATTCCAAAACCAGAACCTATAGCTGAGCCCTTCCAGAATTCCTGATGCTCAGAAACCATGAGAATGACATGTTTGTTGACATTTTAACCCACTAAATTTGGGGGAAGACTTGTTACATGGCAAAAGAGAACTACAGTGGTGGATAAAGGACTAGAGTACAATTTCATGTGGGGGAGAGAGAGAGAAGACTTCACTGAGGCACTCAATCAATGAACTGGGGAGTGAGGGAACGAACTAAGATATCTGAGAGAAAGCATCCCAGGCAAAGACAGTGCCTGGTGACTTCAAGGAACAGCGAGGCGATCCAAATGTAACTGGAGCAAGTAAGGGAGAGAACTAGAAACAGCAGGTGAGGTCAAAGACTAGACAGTCTAGGGTCCTGCTGGCCATCGTAAAGATCAGTTTTTACTCTGCGCTCAGAAGCTACTGGATGGTTTTGAGCAGATAATGTCAGGAGGTGATTTATGTTTTAATAGAAACACTCCAGGTGCTCTGCTAAAACTGGTACCTTGATTAGTACTTTCATTACAGCATCTCTGTAGAAAGCAAAGGTCAGTTCAGTAAGGTTAAAAAATTTATGCTGTCACTAAACTACTAATAGCAGAGGTGAGAGGCAAACCCTCATTATCTTTTCAAGTCTTTAGAAGTCAGTTTTACAGACACTAAACACACGACCATAATTTTCAGGCTGGTCACTGCCATCACCTCAGCTCCTCTTGGGCTGTTCCCTTTGGTAGAGGATATAAAGCATAGAGTCACAAGCTTGGACTCTGGAGTCAGATGGGGTTCAAATCCTGGCTGTGCCACTTATGAGCTCTGCAACAATGAGTAAGTTATTTAACCTCTCTGTGCCTCTATTTTCTCATCTGAAAAATGAGGATAACTGTATCGACTTCAAAGGGACCTGGCGAGGGGAAGAGAAAAGCCTCTCAGGCTCTTAGCCCAGTAACTGGCACATACTCATGTCTCACTGGTCGTAAGCACAGGCATCCAGTGACTCTCCGAATTCTGCCTCCCTCTCTTTTGCATTCAAGAAAGTACCATCCAAAAGAAAAAGAAAGTACCATCCTACACTTAGCCCCCTCTCCCTTGCCATCTCCAGCCACATTTTCTTCCTTCTGAGCTTATCAGCACCTTTCCTCATGTTCTCCCAGTCAGAGCTTCTAACCTCTTACTCTATGTCCTGAGCTTTCGCTCTCGGTGTTTCTAACTCCTCTCTATGACAACCTTGTCAATTTCGCCTTAGGAGACCTCAGGGGACCTAGTTTCCCACCACCCCTTCCAGGCTCTCCTCCCACCTCTGTTTTGCAATCACGACTGCTCTTAGTCATCATCCTCATCAGCATATTCCACCTATTTCCTGTTCTCTTCTACCTCTGGAATCCTTTCTCATCTTCCTGGATGATTCCCAGAGCATGGTTCACAGTCTTTTTCGCTACTGTTTTTCTAGAAGACTTTCCAACATTGGTGCTAATCGTGTTCCCCAAACACCCTGGGCTCATAGTTCATCAGACTCTTCATTTTCAGCACCTTCAGCTTGCCCTTCTGTCAGTCACTGAAATGCAGGAGACCCTGGTTTGATTCCTGGGTCAGGAAGAATCCGCTGGAGAAGGGATAGGTTACCCATTCCAGTATTCTCTGGCTTCCCTGGTGGCTCAGCTGGTAAAGAATCCACCTGCAATGTGGGAGACCTGGGTTTGATCCTTGGGTTGGGAAGATTCCTTGGAGAAGAGAATGGCTACCCATTCCAGTTTTCTGGCCTGGAGAATTCCATGGACTCTATATCCATGGGATCACAAAGAGTTGGACATGACTGAGCTACTTTGACTTTGACTTTTCTGTCAGTCACATCATAGGCATGTCTGTGGTGTAGTTCTCATGACTTCTCAGAGCCATTCCACCTCTGTGTTTATGTTAGTTCTGTTTGGGCTGCTTTAACAGAATTCCATAGGCTTATAAACAATAGAAATTTATTTCTCACAGTTTTGGAGGTTAAGAAATCTTATATCAAATTGTCTGCATATTTGGTGTCTGATGAGAACCCATTCCCTGGTTCATAGATGACTAAGACCTCACTGGGTTCTCATGTGGTCAAAGGGGTAAGGGAGTGCCTGGGCCCTCTCTTTAAAGGGCATGAACCCATTCATGACACTGTGCCCTCATGACCTATGTTGTTGTTCAGTTGTTAAGTTGTGTCCCATTCTTTGTGACCCCAGGGACTGTAGCATGTCACCAGACTTTCCTGTCCTTCACTGTCTCCCAGAGTTTGCTCAAATTCATATCCATTGAGTCGATGATGCTATCTAACCATCTCATCCTCTGTCATCCCCTTCTCTTCCTGCCTTCAATCTTTCCCAACATCAGGGTCTTTGCCAGTGAGTCTACTCTTCACATCAAGTGACCAAAGTATTGGAGCTTCAACTTCAGCATCTGTCCTTGTGGCCTAACCACCCCCTAAAAGCACTACTTTCAAATATCATCACACTGATTAGGCTTCAACATATGGATACTGGGGGAAAACATTTAGTCTGTAGCAGTGATCTGTGGGGTGGAGGAGTGAGTGCCAAGATAAGAATCTAAACATGCTAACAGACTGGGTAACTCAAGCAAGTCACTCTCCTTTTCTGAATCTTAGTTTTCTTTACTGAGGACACAGGAACTTGGACATAAATCTGGGAGCTTTAGTTGTAACTTTTCTGTGTGACCTTGAGCAAAACACCTAAGCTTTCTGGGCTTTATTTATCTGTAAATCAAGGTGGCTGGAGGAGAATGGCCTTTGATGGCTACTATAAGCATGAAAACTTTATGTTCTGTAAGATTGAAACTCCATTTCTGATTCCCTCCCTTCCTTCCTGGTCTCTCACTTCCTCACTTCATCTGGAGCCATTTTTGTTCTCATTGTGGTCCAGTCTTCACCTTGGCCTTTGCACCCTCCCAGTCTCCTCACCAGGAATCCTGGTGGCTCAGCAGTAAAATCCCTTCTGCCAATGCAGGAGACACAGGTTCAATTCCTGGGTTGGGAAGGTCTCCTGGATAAGGAAATGGCAACCCACTCCAGTATTCTTACCTGGGAAATCCTATGGACAGAGAAACCTAGTGGGCAACAGTCCATGGGGTCGCAAAGAGTTGGACATGACTGAGCAACTAAACAACCACAATCCCCTTGTACAACTTGCAGTTTCCCAGGTATCCATGCCCTCTCCTTTTCTGCATATGCTGTTGCTATGACCCCAGTGTAGGAGACCCTCACTCACTTATTCTCCAACAGAGCTCTGAGTCCCCTTTACAATCTGGCTCAGGGTCACCTCCTCCCTGGAAGCTTCTCTGGACACCCTTGTCCCACCACTTTCTACCCATCTCCATAGTGCCTACTGTTCATCTCCATCAGAGCCCTTGTGCCATAAGATCATCTATTCAACTTTGAGACCTAGGATGGTATTAGTCATTTTCACATCCTCAGTTCCTAAAGCAGGGTATGGTACATGGTACTTGGTGAACTGCTACTCAGCAAGTGAAGAGATCCCAGCACACTAACGAGGGTTTATGTGCCATTTGAACATGTGCTGTGGGATGCGCCTACTAAAGAAAGACCAAAATTAGAACCTCTATCACCCCCTCTTTTTTTTTTTTTTGGCTGTGCAACATGCAAGATCAGGGATCCCAGGACCAGGGATCAAACTCTCAAGAACCTACACCCCCTTTAGTGGAAGGACTGAGTGTTGACCACCTGACCATCAGGGAAGTCCCTCTATCTCCTCATTTTAAAAGGCTGCTGCTGCTGCTGCTAAGTCACTTCAGTCGTGTCCGACTCTGTGCAACCCCATAGACGGCAGCCCACCAGGCTCCCCCATCCCTGGGATTCTCCAGGCAAGAACACTGGAGTGGGTTGCTATTTCCTTCTCCAATGCATGAAAGTGAAAAGTGAAAGTGAAGTCACTCAGTCGTGTCCGACTCTTGGTGACCCCATGGACTGCAGCCCACCAGGCTCCTCCATCCATGGGATTTTCTAGGCAAGAGTACTGGAATGGGTTGCCATTGCCTTCTCCGATTTTAAAAGGCAGATACTTTCAATGGGATATCTCTTTAAAACACATAATCAGGACATCATGCCTTATATTTCCAATGCTGAACTCACTTTCCCTCCCAGATCAGCCATTTTTTTGTTCCTTTTTTAAAGACGCACCATCTCCTGAAGGCTCAAATCTTTGAACCATCTTTGGCTCCTACCAATGTCCTTATCTCATTCTGTATTCTTTCTTTATTGAACTTTCCTATTGGTTTTCTAATGGGCCCCTGATTCTCTTCTATCACCTTTAAGTATACCCTACAGATTAATCTTCCAAAAGTTCAATCCCAATTGTGTCATTCTTCTTTTAAAAGAAAGTCCTCAAGGCCTACTAAATACGATCTAAGCTCCTCTGGCTCTCATTCAAGCCTTTTATGATCTTATGCTAACCTCACTTTCCTAGATCAATGATCCATCAATGGAAGGCAAAAATACTGTCTTCAAACTTCAGGGTCTTCATCTGGGTTTTGGAAAAGATGGACGGAATTCAACGTGGTCTGGTGATCAGAGCTATGAAGATGTGAAGATTCTTAACCACAGTTCTATCATTTATTGTTTGAGTGGCCTGGACAGCCACTTCACTTCTCTGAATCTTAATTTTCTTAATTAAAAACAAGAGTTCTGACAGTTTTCCTGGATGCTATTGGGGCAGAAAAGCAAAGAAAAGCTCCCATTTGGTACGAGAGTCCTTGCATTCATATAGCTAGTTTCTTTGATCAATCAAGTCTAATTATGATACATAATGGGGTAAAATTTACTTAGTTTTCTCCCAAGAGAAATTCTCTGTACAGGCAGTAACAGAAAGTCCCCATGGGGAGGACCTTCCTTGTCTTATATTGAGTTTCTTGGGTGGTCCTGTGGCTTATGAAACTGCAGCCAAGCAGCGACCTATTATCTCAGGTAAGACTTATATAACATGGTGTTTTTGCCTCTTGGTATAGGAGCTGCCAGAGAAGGCAATGGCATCCCACTCCAGTACTCTTGCCTGGAAAATCCCATGGCCAGAGGAGACTGGTAGGCTACAGTCCATGGGGTCGCTAAGAGTCGGATATGACTGAGCGAATTCACTTTCACTTTTCCCTTTCATGCACTGGAGAAGGAAATGGCAACCCACTCCAGTGTTCTTGCCTGGAGAATCCCAGGGATGGCGGAGCCTGGTGGGCTGCCATCTATGGGGTCGCACAGAGTCGGACACGACTGAAGCGACTTAGCAGCAGCAGCAGCATAGGAGCTGCTTCCAGTTATGAAGAACTTTGGGAAGGGGAGGTGTATGTATTTGCAAACTAGTACAAGAGCTCCTATGGGTTGAATTGTGTCTCTCCAGAAGACACGTTGAAGTTCTAACTTCAGTAAGAATGTGACCATATTTAGAAATAGCATCATCACAGACGGGATTATTAAAATGAAACCATACAGGAGTAGGGTGGGTCATTAATCCAATATACCGATTGTTCTTATAAGAGGTTTAGGAGAGACACAGAGACACTGGAGAGGAGAACACCATGATGATAGAGACAGGGATTAAAGGGCTGCAGGCAAGGCATTCCAAGGATTGCCAGCAAACCACCAGGTGCCAGGAAGGATTCTCCTCTACAGGTTTCAGAGGGAGCGTGGCCCTGCCGACGACACCTTGACTTTGGACTTCTAACCTCCAGAACTGTGAAATAATAAATGTCAGTTGTTTTAAGCCACCCAGTGGTGCTTTGTTGTGGCAGCCCGGCAACACTAGTACAGGGGCATTCTGGAGGTAAAGGAACTTGATTTCTGCTCCCCAAGATTCTAAATAATCCCATGGCTGATAAAAGTAAAAATATTGCTGAAATAAAAGACCTTGAAGAAAGAGGGTATTGGGAGCAGTGACCTAGCTTTTCCACAGCTCTGGAGGTGGGCAGGTTCTGGTACAGCATGTGGTCCAGGCTGGAGGCTCTTCCAGATTCAGCCACTTCAGTGTGGTGGGGGTTCTCGGGGGGTAAAAGGACTGACCATGTGCATAGGTACTGGAAAGGGCTGTTACTCAGGACTAATAACAAGCTGGTAGTCTTTACCAAGGAAGAAGGCAATGGCAACCCACTCCAGTATTCTTGCCTGGAAAATCCCATGGACAGAAGAGCCTGGTAGGCTGCAGTCCATGGGGTCACTAGGAGTTGGACACGACTGAGCGACCTCACTTTCACTTTTCACTTTCATGAATTGGAGAAGGAAATGGCAACCCACTCCAGTATTCTTGCCTGGAGAATCCCAGGGATGGGGGAGCCTGGTGGGCTGCCGTCTATGGGGTCGCACAGAGTCGGACACGACTGAAGTGATTTAGCAGCAGCAGCAGCAGCAGCAGTCTCTACCAAGGGCTTCATTAGTGGCTCAGTGGTAAAGAATACACCTGCCAATGCAAGAGACATGGGTTCAATTTCCAGGTTGGGAAGATCTCTTAGAGAAGAAAATGGCAACCCATTACAGCAGTGTTGCCTGGAAAATCCCATGAACAGAGTAGCTTGGTGGGCTGTAGTTCATGGAGCCATGAAAGAGTTGGACACGACTTAGCAACTAAATAGGACTTCCCTGGTGGCTCAGACAGTAAAGAATCCACCTGCAATGTGGGAGACCTGGGCTCGATCCCTGGATTGAGAAGATACCTTGGAGGAGGGTACGGCAGCCCTCTCCAGTATTTTTGCCTGGAAAATCCCACGGACAGAGGAACCTGGCGAGCTATAGTCCATGGGGTTGTGAAGAGACGGACACGACTGAGCGACTAACATACACACATTGCTCTATCAGTGGCTGATGGTTTATTAGTCAATGTCTGCTGTAACTTGTAAGTTCAACAGGAGCACAGCTGCAGCTTGAACAGGAACCTTGCCTGGTCAGCATGCCATCATCAAGAGGACATGGGTCCACAGATCGACATAGGAGCAGTTTTCCAAAGTGAGCCTTTGTGGATGACAATGGCTACAGTTCTTTCCCCCCGGATATTTAGAAATAAGAATGACACTTTACAGAACAAGTAAGTTCCTGGATTGAGAAAAGGATGTTCTCAAGAAGACACTGAACTTCCTGCTGAGGAAGGAAAGTGGGAAATCAAGCAATTACTCAGAAAAATAAAAAGAAATTGTATTCTTTTGTATCCCAAGTTGAAAATGTAGGTCATAATGGCAAACACAGAACACAATGAACAACAAAGCTAGCCACATGCTTGGCTGTGAAGGATAAAGTGTTCTAGGAATAATAGATGAGAAAGTCTATTATTGGAAGGTTCAAAAGACATTTTCTGAGAACTGTAGTCCAGTTTGTTGAACCAAATCTCTGAATGGACTTCAAATAAAATCTCCTTTCTGCAGAAGTGAAGCTATTACTCACAATCAACCAAGAGCAAAAGAGTCACATTACAGCAATGAAAATTGGTCAACTGTTTCCATGCAGAACTGAATTCAGAAAAATTTTCACTTTCTCCCAACCAGCTTGTCATCAGCTATGAGTTCCCCTTGGAAAAAGCCAAGTAATGCTCACACTCTGCCATTATGTGGAAATAACATGGATGCAAGAGCCCTTCCTCCATGGGCAAAATAAATAAGTTGGCAAAAAATGATGAAAGGAAGCATGTTCACCCTCTGAGTGCTCGAGATCAGCATGGTGGTGCTTAGCTACTCCTGCCACCTGCTTCGGTGGGGTCTTGGTGGGACCTGCTGAGAGTACAGTGCTGTGTTAAAGTGGGGGACTGTGTTTGCACATAATGATAAACAGTTAGGAAGTGCTCAAAGAACTTGACTGCTGATGTTACTGGAAGTATAAAGGGGACTTTAAAGGGGCTGTTATAGTCCTAAGGATTACGGGAAACAAACAT
The DNA here is from genome assembly GCA_024291935.2 of Okapia johnstoni. Lineage (NCBI taxonomy): Eukaryota > Metazoa > Chordata > Mammalia > Artiodactyla > Giraffidae > Okapia > Okapia johnstoni. The sequence goes on along the minus strand of CM044318.1, from coordinate 72,753,375 downwards.
GATTTTCTGCTGCACAAGAGAAGATCATAACTTTGGGGAGAGAGACAAAAGGTGACGGGTCACAAGCTGGGAATCTGAATCCTATCACTAGCACCTGGAGGTTTATCCTTCATTTCTATGTTGCAAGTCCCTATTTGAGTCAATGATGATGAGCCATCCCATCTATATAATGGACATAGAAACCTTTCTCATCTACAGAGATACTAGAAAGTTTAATGAGCCAACGTCTCCTATGTGAATTCACCAAAACTAAGGTAGTTTGCAAAAAAAGTGAACTAAATACAAAGTGAAGAAAGATTATTATGTACCCAGTTAAGCTTCTTGGATACTACTGAATAAGAAAGGATGATTTTTCTGCATATTATTTTTACTTGACCCCCGTGTTCACGGTTCCTCTTTTTCTTTTCTCTTGGTCTCCTTTACATGAAAAACACACCCAAGACAGACTACAATTTTCTTCTTTTTGACAGGATCCTTCATGACAAGACCATAGGAAAACAGATTTGTTCATTCTATAAACATCTATCCCTTGCTTTTGAGAGATTAGGTATAATATGTTAGCTACTAGGGAAGCTAGAACATCGCTTTTGCCTTCAAGGGGTCTAAAACTCTTTGAGGAGTCTAAAATCACATAAGGGCAAGTAAAGCATGAATTTACAAAGAACAAAATCAAGCAAGTATTGTGCCAAAAAGATTTGTAAAACCAAGTTTATGGATTTTCAGAAAAAGGAAAATTCTTCTTGGAATTTGAGGTAGCACTGAAAAGTCAGGTATGGAATTCAGCATGGGAAGATGAGCACAGGACGTTCCAGGAAAAGGCAGTGGTGGAATGAAGGCTTGGAAGGTTGGTGGATGACTTGATTCCACAGGTTACAACTCAGTTGTCTAGTTTGGTTAAAAAGTGGGTTGTCTGTGGGTGGCTAGTCCTGTATTAGCCTGGAAAGTCATTTAGAGTTCAACTGAAGAGGGAACTAAGTGTCAGACTGAGTCTAAAAAAGTGTTGAGAACATTTTTTTGAGCTTTTAAAGATTATTATTATTAATAGTATTGGGATTCTTATTTCTTATTTATATTATAAACTATTATTAATTGGGGCCGATGGAGCTGCTATGGCTGAAGTGCTTCTTCTCATTACACTCACACACTTTGGTGCCTTTAAGGAGCCCCACGGAACTCTTAGGACTCTGCAGAGTACCTTTGTACTTTGCAGTAGGCAAAGGGCAGCCATTAAATGTTTCTCTTTTTTAAAATTTTTATTGGAGTGTAGTTGCTTTACTGGAGAAGGCAATGGCACTCCACTCCAATACTCTTGCCTGGAAAATCCCATGGACAGAGGAGCCTGGTAGGCTGCAGTTCATGGGGTTGCGAAGAGTCGGACACGACTGAGCGACTTCACTTTCACTTTTCACTTTCATACATTGGAGAAAAAAATGGCAACCCACTCCAGTGTTCTCGCCTGGAGAATCCCAGGGATGGCAGAGCCTGGTGGGCTGCCGTCTATGGGGTCGCACAGAGTCGGACATGACTGACGCGACTTAGCAGCAGCAGTTGCTTTACAATGTTGTGTTAGTTTGTGCTGTACAGCAAAGTGAATCAGCTATATGTATACATATATCTCCTCTTTTTTGTGTCACTCTCCCATTTAGATCATCACAGAGCATTGAGGAGAGTTCCATGTGCTATACAGCAGGCTCTCACTAGTTATCCACTTTATTCACAGCAGTGTATATATGTCAGTCCCAGTCGCCCAATTCATTCTACCCCCACTTTCCCTCCTTAGTATCCATATGTTTATCCTTTATGTCTGTTTCTCTGTTTCTGCTTTGCAAATAGGTTCATCTGTTCTAAGCATGGAGATGGCATAATCAGAACAGGATATTCTGAATGTACACCTGGTAGGACTTTTGAATTAATTGACAGGGGATGGACTAGAGACAGGAAAAATAAAACAAAATAAAAATGTGCTGGTAAAATGTTTGGTATATAGTAAGCACTCAATAAATGTTTGCTGAATAAGTGAATTATAATAGGAAAGGAAATACGGATTTTTTTTTCAAGGAAATCGACAGCATTTGCAGATTGATTATGGGAGACAAGAGCGAAGTTGCGAAAATATTCACAGTTTCAGGTCTGGGTTCCTAGAAGTGGGGTATCACGAATAGGACAGGGAAAGCTTAAGCAGAACTGATTTGATGGGAAAGATTCTCTGTTAAGTATTCGACAGGCTAAACGCTGAATATATTAGAGACAGATTCAATTGGAAACACCTAAGGATTTTTGTAATGGAAGATAATGGGAGACTGGGGCTTTAGAGAAAGACCAGGGTAATTGACATAGGTATAATAATGTGATAAAGACACGTGTGTGGACAGGATGGGCTAGGGAAGTCAAAGAGATGAGGCTGATCCTGGGAAAAAAAGACATTGAGGACAAGAGGAGGGGGAGGGAAGCTGAAAAGATAATGGCGTGGCTGGAGAGGGAATTAAAAAAACCTCATCACTTCATATCCTGAAAACCAAGTGAGAGACGCTTTAAAGGAGGAAATAAACAACACAGTCAGATGCTCCGAGAGCCTAAGAAGGAAGAGAACCAAGAAAAGGTCACTAGAGGTGGAGCTTATGAGCCACCCTCAGAGAGAAGTTTCAAGCAGTGAGAAAGGAGGCCTGATTATCCTAGATTAAGAAGTAAAAAATGATGGAACAAAATGGAAACAATGATACAGGCCGGACTTTCGAGAATTCCAGCCATGAACGCAACAAGGGAATCAGACAGTAACTGGATGGTAAGAGAATTTTTTCTTCGCTTTTTAAAGCTTGGAGCATCCGGAGTGTGTTTATAAGCACATTGGCAAAAGGGAAAGAGTTGATGGAGGGGAAGCTGATGGAAAAAAAAGAAAATTACAGTCACATTAAATTTTCTGAGTGATTAAAACCATACTTTTCAAAGTTGGAGATACAGTCAGTGAGAAGAGAATGGATGAAATGTGAACATAAGTCTTGTGATTGGATACTTATTGCATATTACAGCTGCATCTTGAGAAAGCCCAGGAAATATACTTTACCTGGAAAAATGCTCTAGCATACCCAATTAGTCATCTGGCAAGAGAATAAGCAGCAGTGTTTTCAGTTGGCACAGAAAACAGAGATGTTTACTACCTTTAAACACTGTTATGAGCCATCATAACATGAGGCTGTTTGTTCACTGCATGAAAATATGGAGCTGTGATGCTACAAAGAAACTAAGCTAACGTCCTCGTACTTTGCCTAAGGCAGATTAAAACTCAGTCCAAGCCAAGAGGAGCCTAGGGAGCCATGAAAATCAAACGTCATAGGGCATCCTGTGGGTTCTTGGAAGAGAAAATGGACATTAGGTAAAAAATAAGGAAATGTGAATGAAGGATGTGTGTGCTAGTCACTCAGTCCTGTCTGATTCTTTGCAACCCAATGGACTGTAGCCTGCCAGGCTCCTCTGTCCATGGGATTTCCTAGGCAAGAATACTGAAGTATGTTGCCATTTCCTTCTCCAGGGCCTCATTGCAACCCAGGATCGAACCCAGGTCTCCCGCATTGCAGGCAGATTCCTTACTGTCTGAGCCACCAGGGAAGCCTGAATGAAAGATGGTCTTGAGCTAATAATAATGTATCAGTATTGGTTCATTAATCATAACAAATGTAGCACACTAAGGTAAAATGTCAATAATCATGGACACTGGTGGGGTGTATGGGAACTCTGTATTGTTGTCTCAATTTTCCTGTATTCTAAAACTGTTCTAAAATATAAAATCTAAAGGAAAAAAACAAAACAAAACTCACCCTTAACCTTAGGGCTTGGAAACCACACCTTGACTCTGGCTGTTTTTATTCTGTAAGACATTAGAGCATAAATGCATGGGCCAGCTGGAAAATATCAGTGAGGTTAGTATGCACAAACACACACCAGCAGGGAGAGTTCATCAAGACACTAGCTCTCTGCCTGGAGATCCTTTTTTTTTTTTTTTTTTAAATTAAAGTGAGATCTGATCACACTTTCTGTTTTGGCTACTGGAAAACACAGAGGCAGATTTGGGCCGCCTCTGCCAAGCCTGATACTCACTTTAGTGCCATGATTGAAAACACAGAGCCAACTCAACTCTCAGGTTCAAATCCTGTCTCCACCACACATCAGCTGTGAAAATTGGGTCAGTTGCTCAGCCTCTTTGGGTCTGTTCCTCATCTATTAAACGGGGATGATAATGCCTTCCCCAGAGGGGCAATGAAATGAGTTAATGAATGTCAAGACATCAGAATGGTTACATTGTAAGAGCTCAGCTATCAATCTGTGGTACTTTTGTGTGTTCCTCTTACCCTTTTCTTTCATTCAAAAGCAAATTTATTTCCCAGCCCTCATGGTACCTGTGCCCCAATGTCCTCATTTATTACCTTTTTTTTTTTTTGACTGCTGTAGGCAGCATCCTGGATCTTAATTGACCAGGGATCGAACCTGTGCCCCCTGCATTGGGAGCATGGTGTCTTAACCACTGGACTGCCAGGGAAATCCTTCATTTATTATTCTTTATTACTTTATTCCATCCTTTTGGGTATACTTCATCATGTCATTTTGAGTCTTTAACCACATTAATTTTTCTTTAGGTAACTTAGGGTTGATTGTGGAACTACTGATATTTTTCTTACTAGCATTTTTTTTTCACAATTTTTAAAATTGTAAAGTACACATAGAATTTATCTTAATGGGTTTTAAGTACACAGTTAGTGATGTTAAGCACATTAGGCAATCATTACCACCATCCATCCTCAGGACTTTTTTAATCTTGTAAAACTGAAACTCTGTACCCACTAAACAGAAATTTCTGCTTTTCCCCTCCCCACAGCCTCAGGTGACTACCATCCCACTTTCTGTCTCTATTATGATTTTGATTATTCCAAGCCCCTCAAATAAGGGGAATCATATGGCACTTGTGTTTTGTGACTGGCTTATTTCACTTAGCATAATATCCTTCACATTTCATCCCTGTGGTTGCATATATTAGGGAGGCTTCCCCGGTGTCTCAGATGTAAAGAAACCACCTGAAATGCAGGAGATACAGATTTGATCCCTGGGTTGGGAAGATCCCCTGGAGAAGGGAATGGCAACCCACTCCAGTATTCTTGCCTGGGTAAGTCCTATGGACAGAGGAGCCTGGTGGCTATAGTCCACGGGTCGCAGAGTTGAACATGACTGAGTGACTAACACTTTCTCTTCACTTCCTTATCTATTCATCTGTCAAGACACTTGGATGGCTTCCACATTTCAGCTATGTATTGTGAATAATGCTGCTATGAACACAGGTACATGGATAGTTCTTCAAGATTCTGTTTTCAATTCTTTTGTGTACATACCTAGATGTGGAATTCCTGGATCATATGGGAGCTCTATTTTCAGTTTTTTGAGCTCCACACTGTCTTCCACAGCAACTGTACTATTTTACATTCCCATCCAACAGTGCACAAGGGAGCTAGTTTCTCCAAATACTAGCCAACGCTTACTATTTTCTGGTTTTGCTTTTGTCTATCCTAGAGGATATGAGATGTCTTATGGATATAAAATGGATCCTTATGGATATAAGGATATCTTTATGTATATAAGGATATAAGATGTCTATATATCCTAGAGGATATATTATGCCTATCCTAATGGATATGAGATGGCATTTCATTGTAGTTTTGATTCACATTTCCCTTGCTATTAGTGATGTTGAACATCTTTTCATGTGCTTATTGGTCATTTGACTGCCTTCTTTGGAGAAATGTCTCTTCAAGTCCTTTGCCCATTTTTGAATTGGATTATTTGTTTTTTTGTCATTGAGTTTTAGGAATTCTCCATATATTCTGGATATCTTATCAAATGCATGATTTTCAAACATTCTTTCCCATTCTATGGGATACCTTTTCATTTTGTTGAAAGTGTTGTGCTGCACAAAATTTAAAAAAACTTTAATGAAGTCCTAGTTGTCTTCTTATTTCTTCTGTTGCCTGTGCCTTTGGTCTCATGTCCAGGAAATCATTGTCACATTATGAGTAATTTTTGAAACACAAAAGTACAAATTTTATATGCATGTCAGTTGTTAGGATTTAGGCTGTTTGACATTTAGGACTGAGTTTTAATATAATTTCTAAATGTCTGTGTTTGCATGTTTATATTTTATCTAAGCAACTAAAATCAGTCTGTTGAGAAAAATAGTTAACATAAATGAAATGTATTATTTTGTGAGGCTAAGCCAAGATAATTTTGATATGCTAAAAATTCCCAATATAAACTGTATCTGTTGGTTCAGTAAATAAATTTAATCATAAAAGCGTCTAACCAGTATACTCGACTAATTTTTCTTGGTGTTAATAGATGTCAGAATTAGCTCAACTTTAACTCTGACCCCCCCATATGCAAAGAACTGTCAGTCTCCTGGTCCTTCAGGTATAATGTTTATTTTTAACAGGGTTGAAAAAAAAGAAACTGGTCTACCACTTGTTTTTTAAAATATAAGAGGTTCCTATATTGAATGGGAAGATTGAGTTCATCATTTGATAAGCGAACTTCCATATTAATGCTCAATCAGGGAGTCAGTGCAGAATGTTAAAAATAAAATTCTTTTTAGGAAGTGGGAAGGGTGGAGAGGTAAGATAGGGATAGAGGATTAAGAGATACAATCTACTATGTATAAAATAAATAAGCCGTATGGATATATTGTACAACACAGAAAATACAGCTAATATTTTATAACTATAAATGGAGTATGGAGCTTCCCTGGTTGGTCTGACAGTAAAGAATCTGCCTGAAATGCAAGAGATGTGGCTTCGATCCCTGGGCCAGGAAGATTCTCTAGAGAAGGGAATGGCTAACCACTCCAGTATTCTCACCTGAAGAATTCCATGGACAGAGAAGCCTGGTGGGCTACAGTCCACGGGGTCACAAAAAGTCAGACACGACTAAGCGACTAAGACTTTCACTTTCTCACTTTCATAAATGGAGTATAAACTTTAAAAACTGTGAATTACTATGTTGTACACCTGAAACATATATAACATTATAAATCAACTATACCTCAATAATTTTTAAAGTAAAAAAAATTTACTTAAAAAATTTTTTAAAGACAAACGTGTGTAAACTATCAATAAATGACACCCAGACCTTCTAAAAAATTTTTCATAAAAATGCTTTGATCTGTTTTACAGTTCTGCAACTTTAGTTCATCAGTAGCATGGTTGGGTCCAGAAAATATTAAAAAATATATATTTTCAATGTACTTAGCCTATATAGGTATCTTTTGCATACATGCTTAGTCGCTCAGTTGTGTCCGACTCTTTGCAATCCCATAGACTGTAGTCTGCCAGGCTCCTCTGTCCATGGGATTCTCTAGGCAAGAATACTGGAGTGGGTAGCCATGCCCTCCTTATAGATGTCTTTTCTCCATCTCCAATTCATTTAGTATAAGGGATGAGGTAGAGAATAAGCTTACTTCTCTCCCAGTGACAAGGCAATTATCTCAATATCAATTTTTCCATGGTCAATTTTCTTCCACTGGTTCACCATATTAGCTCTATTTTACACTAAATGACTTTATGCATTTGAGTCTATTCCTGGACTTGATGTCTGCCTCATTGATCTGTTTTTTTTTTCTTTTCCCCCTGCATCAGTTCAGATTTAATAACTGTTGCTTGTGGCTTCATAGCCCATTTTGATATCCTGTATTTTATGTTACAGATATGCAACTTAACACTTCCTGGGACCAGGATCCTTTGCTGTGTAACACTGGGAAGGCTTTCAGTGGTGGAGATGTGTCAGCAGTACATTGTAAACCTCTTATAACACCATGCTTCTCTTTCACAGAGCTGCTTTTTTTCTTTTTCATCTGACACTTGTGATTTCAGAGACTGAGTAGTAAGAAATCCCGGGTGTTCTGCCAGGGAACTGCCTGCTCCCTCTTGCTCTCATTCTCTGTTTATAGTCTTTTCCCCCAGTTTTATTGAGATATAATCGACATTTAACATCATATTCATTGAAGGTATGCAGTATAATGATTTGTTATTTGTATGTTTTGCAAAATGATTACAACAGTAAATTAACACCTAGCACATCACACAGTTACAGATGTTTCTTCTTCCGATGAGAACTTTTAAAATTTACTCGGTGACATTCAAATATACAATGCAGTATTGTTGACTGTAGTCACCATGATGCTTCACATTACACCTCCAGAGCTTATTTATTGTATAACTAAAACTTTATACTTTTTGTTATCTTTATCCATTTCTTCTGCCTCCCACGCCTGCCTCTGGCAACCACTAATCCATTCTCTGTTTCTATGAGTTCAGTCTTTTAAAGTTCCACGTATAAGTGAGATAAGTATTTTGCCACTATTTGTCTTTCTGTCTGACTCATTTCACTTAGCATAACGCTCTTGAGGAGAGGAAATGGCAACCCACTCCAGTATTCTTGCCTGGAGAATCCCATGGATGGAGGAGCCTGGTAGGCTACAGTCCATGGGGTCGCAAAGAGTCAGACACAACTGAGCAACTTCACTTTCACTTTCACTTTAACGCTCTTGAAGTCCATTCATGTTGTTGCAAATGGCAGGATTTCCTTCTTTTTATGGTTGAATCATATTTCATTGTGTATATACCACATTTTCTTTGTCCATTCATCCATCGATGGACACTTAGGTTGTTTCCATGTCTTGAATATTGTAAACAAAGCTGCAGTGAACATGGAGGTGTAGGTATTTCTTTGAGACAGTGATTTAATTTCCTTTGGATGTACACACAGAAGTGAGATTGATGGATCATATGGTTAGTTCTATTTTTAATTTTTTGAGGAAACTCCATACTATTTTCCACAGTGGCTGCACTACTTTACATTTTGCAATTTACACAGTAGATAAACTTACATGTAAATACAGCTTATGTATATTAATTACACTAAAGCTGAGTCCTAAATACTATAGTTTAGAAGAGATGAATAACCAATCCGGGTAGATAGAGCATCTGCTATGGTTTTATGTTTCTTTGAATCTCTTCTCTTTTTTTTTTTTTTTGTAAGTGACAAAAGACTTAAAAATGCCCATTATTAAAATCTGATAGACTTGACAAGGAAATCTTTGACACACAACATTTTAAGATGATATCTGCAATTATGACTGATAACATTATACCCAAATATATCATATTTTAGCAATTTCACACAATTTTTACAATACTTCTAATATATGTGTTTATATATATTTATATAAACACAGCATAACAAAGGCTTTATCTTACTTCCTATTTGATAATGCTTCTCATGTAATTTAGTAAACATAGTAAATAAATCTAATTAGTTAAATATCTACTTTTTTAGAAGAAGAGAGAACAAATCTTTTGAAATTTTCCAGAAGCCCTCTGAAAAATTCCATAGTAAATTCCAGGTCAAAAAGACTTAATTTTAATTTAAGAATTTTATTTTGGAGGAGTTTATAAAAAATAAATATTAAAAGGTTTTAAGATGCTTGATCAAATAGGATCATAGGTCACTGTGAAACAATAGTTATCTGTGAATCTCTTCTTAATTCTACTTGCGGGTCTCTTTCCTCAGAAAGGATCGGATATGATCTCCATAAATTTTACGCTATAGAAATATACATGAGTATGAACAATATCAACTTTCTCTGATGCTATTTTCCTAACAAATAAGTCATTTAGGTTATTACTTTGGTCCTCTCTTCCCTCTTTTCTTTTTCCCTCCCTGTCAGTTTCTAATTGAGTCAAGGATCTTCTCCTTGCTGTTAGTATACTGCCTAATCTACGCTTTCATTTTTATTATCAGTTCTTATACTTTCATTCTTTGTTCAGCAAAAGGTAAGCAGCTTCCTTATCCTTCCGTCTCTAACAGAGAAGAGGGAGAAGGAGACATCACAGCATAATCAGAACAGGCTCTGAAGACGTACAACTCAGAAAAAGGAAAGAAGGGGGAGAGAAAGAGGAAGGAAGAAAGCCAGTTTATGTTTTCCTCACTGGGCTGGCTGCCAGATGGGGCGTCAACTTTTTCCAGGCTGTCAGAGAGCCGATCCACCACACGATGAAGAAGAATCTTCCATCCATGCTTCTTCCTGCTGGGAAAGGCCCTTATGTTTTGCCTTCCAAGGATGGGATGACTTTCTGGTGTATCATGTGCTCCAAACTCTGATTCAAAGGAAGAGAAGGTAAAAAGGAGACCTGGCAATGGGAATGCCCATGGGCCTCTGGCCTCAGAGTCTTCTCATAAGAATGATAAGGATGCGCTGAGTGGCTTGTGGGTCCCTGAAGGTGGTCACACCGCAGTGTCAGTGAGTGGATGTGACAAAGCAGCCCTAGGAAGCCAGAAGAGCTGACCGCGAGTCTCTCCAGCAGCTGGCGGCTCACAGGCCGCTCTCTACAGGAGGCCTCCCTGAGCCCTGGGCCACACACGGCAGCTTGAAACTCTTCCCCAATATGGATCAAGGTTCATCAGGCATGTCTCTTGCATCCCTCCTCTGTCTTCACGGGCACAGACTATGTCAGTTTCACCTCAGGACCTTTCAGAGCCTAGATCCATGACCCTATCCTCTATGGCTCAAGCCCACAGGGGCCTCTTTCCTTCCAATTTTTGCTATGTCCATGCTGATATGCATTATCTTATCACATCATACCTTGGCATTACTTTCAGAAGAGGGAAGTAGTTGGTGTGCTCTGTGAAATATTATAAAGAATCATAACAGTTGAGTTTGTTACTGGCATTCAGTTGAAAGATAAGACATACAGGAAAAAAGAATCTGTTAGAAGCTCTTTATTTGATTAGCCAGTTGGATCTACAAGGTAATAAGAGACCAGAAGCTTGATGACCAGAAGTGAAAATTAGTCAGTACCAAGTTAGACATATGCTTTAAATCCTTAGTTAAAGAAACAAACTATTTGAAAGAAATACAATATCAGTATTATTTTTGCAGAAATACTAAAGGAACCAGAGAATTTTCCAAAATTCCATCTTTAGAAGTTTTACTTAAATGCATTACTTCCAAAATGAACAATAAGGTAGAAATGAAGGCTTGAGAAGCAAAATATAAGATCTGAGAAAACAAAATTAAATACTTCTCTGAAGAATTTCAACACTGAAGTAAGCTCTCTTTTGTCACACATGGTTAAAGATCTCCCTATATTGGGGTTTTGGAGCATTTTCATGGAGTTTGATTTGGGAGTTACACTGGATATAGTACAATTGTTTGTTCTACCAGATTCACGTGGGAATCGAGACATAAAAGACAACCCTTTGACCATATCCATGCAAGAGTTCATATCCCGCATAAAGAGGCTATTACTTTTTACACACTTAGGATCTGAAGTCACAGCTTCTGGCCCCTTGTATGAGATTGTTAGACAACAGTTGGTGACACATGCCACCTCTCTCCATCCCACTCTAGAAAAGGAGGCAACTGAAATCACAAACAATAGTCTGTGTACCCAACTGGTTACACCACTGGAGATGCGTATCCTGTTCTGAAGCTCAAAATCTCTGTACTTTCCTAGTGGAGCACTAGGCTTGAGCCTGGGCTGAGCACCCTATGTTTAAGGGGCATGAAAGCCACCCTCAGCTTCCATAAAATTATTCTTCCAAGAGAATTTACATGGATTTCAGTGCTTGTTATAGCTCCTTTGAACCTCAGTTTCCTCATATGTAAAGTGGGGACAACAGTGTTCTCCAGATTAGGTTGCTGGGGACACAAAGGAAGGCTGTGTGAGGTGAGTGGTGACACAGGGCTGGGCACTCGAGGGCCCTGCCCCATGGATGCTGACCATTCACGTCCTGGCTGGCTGGCAGGCCCAGCCCTGCCCCCACACCTCCCCTCCCCTTGGGTCGGCTCTGGATCTGTAGGATCCCCACAGGTTCCCCAAGAGTGTCCTGTCTGAGAACTCAGCTGGGGATACGTGCATCACCCGTCAGGGAGGTGGACTGACTCATGGAGGTGACCACCATATCCATCACATGGTCCAGAGTCATGGCCCCACACCCACCAGCTACAGAACCACAAAGCCATGCATCTCTTTAAAGTTCCCCTCTTAACTCAGGAAACTGTAGTAACTTTCAAGGGCAAACCCTCAGATAAACAAAAGGAAGACAAGAAAACTTAGCTATAGTTTCCTCCCCTAGAGATGGCTGTTGGCATTTCTAGTCTCTTCTGCTATCCCTGTGTGTATCTATATTTAGATAAAAGGGACCAAGCTGTTTTTCCTTTTAATGGAATATAGTGCATGTCCTGGGTATTAGGTGGTTCCCAAGAATTATTTGCTGAAATCATGAGTTGAAATCAGCAGTATTTTGAGGCCAATAGAAGCGATGAAGCAAGTTGAGGCTGCTAGAGTTTGCAGCCCGAGTTATGCTGAGCAAATGCTACCAGCTCCAGGCACACTGGCCTCACTCTATTGAATCCCCTGTCGTGATTCTGATTTGTTCCACTCAGCTTGAGGATCTGGCCAAAATTACAGTACCCTGCTCCTGGGCTGTTGGTAAGATCAAATGAGACCACGCATCTAAAACACTTAATACAGAACCTAGTATATAGTAAGAACCAAATGGAGAGATAAGAACTGTGGAATAGAATTCTGCAGCAATTAGAATCAATAAATGTGATATGCACATAGCAACAAGGATAAATCTTAGAAACCTAGTGAAGTAAAACAAGAAAAAGATACATAACACAGTATCATTATGTAGATTGATAGGACAGGTTTACGCCATTTCTAAGAATGCACACAAATAAACAAATACACAGTAAACACATTAGAGCAATTACCTACAGGGGCAAGCAGGGAGTGGTCAGTGAGAGAACAGGAACGTGGAATAAATACATGAAGGAAGAGCAGGCACTGCAAAATTGGCAATGAAAGTGTTCCCTGGGACTTCTCTGGTGTCCAGTGGTTAAGAATCCGCTTGCCAATGCAGGGGACATAGGTTCGATCCCTGGTCCAGGAAGATTCCACATGCTGCAGGGCAACTAAGCCTGTGTGCCACAACTACTGACCCTGTGAGCAGCAACTACTGAAGCCTGTGTGCCCTAGAGCCTGTGTTCTGCAACAAGACAAGCCACTGCAATGAGAAGCCCATGCACCACAATTAGAGAGTAGTTCCCACTCACTGCAACTAGAGAAAAGTCTGTGAAGCAACAAAGACCCAGCACAGCCAAAAATAAATTAAAAAAAAAAAGTGTGCCGTGAACTGAGCAGTATAATTAACTCCATTCCCTGCATCTGAGGTTAAAAATAAAAAAGAAAATAATAGTTATTATTAATACTCCCAGACCTCCCACATCCTTTCAACTGTAAAACATCGGAATATCCTTCAGACGGCATCCTTCTTGCCCCTGCTCAGGAAGGAAAGCGTTTTCCTCCAGCTTTCTGGGTGATTTAACACATCAGGGAATAAGTATCTGAAAAGACATGGAGCTCCCGTGTAGCCATTTCTGGACCTCAGAGCTAAATTGCAAAGTCGGTTCTACACATGTGGTTTCATCTATGAAATTAGGGCAAGGTAGGAAACTGACACAGAAAAAAAGGAAAAAAGATTTCTTATAGTGTTGCTATCCCTTCCAGTGGAAGGTCAGCTGCTGCCTCTTTTTTTTTTTCCATTAGTTCAAGGCAAGATTGACTGAATGCGGATGCTATAGCATTCTTTCAAAAGCACAGCCTGTGAATAACGCTTCAGCAAATATGGGAGTGCATATTCACATTGGTCATAAATGGAAACAGCTCAAATGCCCATCAACAGATGCACGGAAAAAACACATGTGGTACACATACATAACAATCAGTTTAGCTGTGAGAAAGGAGGATATCCTGCCAGTTGTGATAACATGGATGAACATTGAGTATATTATGCTAAGTAAGATAAATCAAAAGACAAGTGTTGTATGATATCACTGATACATGGAATCTAAAAGAGTCAAACCTGTAAAAAAAAAAATAGAGTAAAATGCTGGTTACTAGGAAGATGGGGAATGGATAAGATTTACGATATTTAAAGGTACAAACTTACAACAAGTAGTAAATAAACCATAGAGATCTAATGCACAGTATAACAGATATAGACAATAATGTGCTATAATTATGTAATGTGATATCACCAAACATCATATTACAATACATAAATGTATCAAATTAGCACACGGTATACCTTCAGCATACACAATAATAGGCTTCCCTGGTGGCTGAGACAGTAAAGAGTCTGCCTGCAATGCAGGAGACCCAGGCTTGATCCCTGGGTCAGGAAGGTCCCCTGGAGAAGGAAATAGCAACCCACTCCTGTATTCTTGCCTGGAGAATTCCATGGACAGTGGAGGGGGCCTGGGGGGCTCCAGTCCATGGGATCACAAAGATTCGGACATGACTGAGCGACTAACACTACACAATGTTACATGGTAAATTAATTCTATAAAAAATTTTTTGAAATAAGAGAAGAAAACCTACGGAATGGAAAAAAACAATTGCAAACCATATATTTGACAAGGGGCTAGCATCCCAAATATATAGAGAACTTCTACAAAAAAAAAAAAAAGAAACCAAAAACCCACAGCCTGATCCAGGAGCTGTGCTGTCCCCATCTACACGGCCAGTTGCACAGTGAGTAATCGTGGTGTCTTGATGGTACAGACTCGCACTTAGCTTGATCAGTGCTGGCGCAGCAGAAAAGAATGGATGGGAAGATGTTTGGATTTTAGAGGTAACAGAGAGAAGTTGGAAAACAATTACTGGCCAAGCCTGAGAGCTCTGGTGGAGGCTGGTGTGGGACTATATTTTTCTGCTGACAGCTGAAAGTGAGCCTAGCTTTAGTGGAGCTGTTTTTCTTCCTTTTTCAAGGTTACCCCCAATCCTAATGATCAGTTCTCTCAAGAAAGCAAGAAAATGGATTGGAGAAAAGGGAGTTCGGTTTATTTTTCTATTATCCATAATAGGACTGAAAACATGTTTTCCCACCAAGTGTCTGCTCATACACACACTACTGCAGGCACACTAGTGTTTTTACGAAGGTGAACAGGTCTCAGCCGTCCCAGAAGTAACCCCGTTTCTGCAGCTCCGCCAGGACTGCCACCGTCTTCTTAGATGAGACGTCTCACCCTCTCCCCTGGCTTCACTACAAAGCCCTGTCCCATTCTCCTGCCTTGGCCTCTGACTGATTCTCTCTCGGATGGCTCATTCTATTCAACTTTCTCCTCCCATCTGCCAAGTCAGGGATGCTCAAGTATGTGTGCGTGTTGTCAGCCCATGTGTAGACATGTTTCAGAGTCTGGAAGTAAGGGTTGAGTTCAAAAACAAAGTGGCATTTTGTCCTCTTGCTTTGATTTCATTCACCATATTTAATGGGACTTGCTGGCTCAGATGGTCAAGAATCTGCCTGCAACGCAAGAGACCTGGGTTCGATCCCTGGGTTGGGAAGATCCCCTGGGGAAGGAAATGGCAACGCGCCCCAGTGTTCTTGCCTGGAGAATTCCATAGACAGAGGAGCCTGGCAGGCTACAGTCCATGGGGTCTCAAAGAGTCAGACACGACTGGCGCAACTAACACAGGGCATTATAAATAACATCACGGGTGGATATGAAGTTCTTGTGCTCATCACAGGGGGATGTGAGTTTTTCAGAGTCTAAGAAACCTGACCCCATTGGTAGATATTTTCAAGGGTCTAAGCACCAGCCAGTGATCAGCTCACTGTCCCTGCCCTTGTTACTGGTGTGTCTCTCTCTCTTCATACACTTAATTTCACTCTCCTCACTGACCTCATTTACAGTTACAGATTTAATTTTTATTTCTGTGAAAACAACTCCTAATTCTCTAGTCCAGAGGCACCCCTCTTTCCCTCCCATCCCGCTCCTTCCCTCCCCTCCCCTGCTTCCTTCCCTGCCCTTCCTTTCCTTCTCTCTTTCTCTCCCTCTCTCTCTCTCTCACACAGTCTTCTATGAGCATCAGCCTAGTAGCTAAGAGTAGGGGCTCTGGGGTCACAGTGCCTGAATCGAAATCTTTGCTCTGCACTAATCAACTGGTATAACAGGCAAGCTACTTAATTCCTCTACGCCTCAGTGTTGTCATCTGTAAGACGGGCATATGGTACTTTGCGTAGAGGGCTGCTGGGAGCAGAACCTGCAGTAACTACTGGTTGTTTTTCTGGTCCCTTGGTCTGGAGTAATGCACACACCCAATAAGTCTTACAAATAATTTTGAATGGCCTCTGAACCTACTCCTTTCAAGATCACCAACAAACTTGGGGGCTCCAGGGTCAGTGATCACTGGTTCTGATCTGATTCGTTCCCTCAGCAGCACCGACCAGTCCCCTCTGCATTCTCCCCAGGCTTCCTCCTACCACACTGGCCTGACTTGGGATGACTAAGGGCTCAGGAGTCATTTAGCTTCTCCATCTGCACTCTCCTTAGAAGGATGACTGGCCCCACCCCACGGTTTTGAGCATCTGTCATACATTGAAGAAACTCAGCTCCTCAGCCTCTGTCTCTCCTTTGAGACCAAGCCACCTGCCAACTCCTGAGTATCAGATGCTTCTCAAACCAGCACAGTGGAGTCTCACTGTCCTCCAGACTTCCA
Source organism: Okapia johnstoni (assembly GCA_024291935.2). Classification (NCBI taxonomy): domain Eukaryota; kingdom Metazoa; phylum Chordata; class Mammalia; order Artiodactyla; family Giraffidae; genus Okapia; species Okapia johnstoni. The sequence goes on along the minus strand of CM044318.1, from coordinate 72,736,774 downwards.
CACTTACTTATCCCTCACTCTCACTTCTGCCAGGTGCTCAGAGAAGAGACCTGTGTAGGGAGAGAAAGGAACCCACTGTGGAATCCAGTCAAGAGCTGTGTGTGGCTTGGATTGGAGCTGTGCTATGGGGAAGGTGAGCAGTGGGCATATACCAGCTTGTCTTGGCAAAGGATGGGGTGAGGAGAGGGGAAGCCTTGGAGGCAGATGCCAACATGCGGTGTATGTGAGACGGGTAAGGTCGAGAGAGAGTGAACTTCACATCAAAGACAGAGGCAAAGGACAAGGCACATTCTGGGTACCCGAAAGAACGTGTGTTGTGCTGCCTACCATTAGATAGGTGTGGGAGAAAGAAGACTCTTTTCATGAGAGAATTTTTAGGGAAGCTAAGTTATAGCTAAAGGGAATAGAATGTTGCATCAAAGGGTAGATAAAGCCAACACAGATCCTTATAAACAGATATAATTGCCCAGTTCTCTAAATTAATTCTCCCAGTACTATATACAATGCTATATACATTAAAAAAAAAAAAAACCCACAAAACTTTTAAATAACATTTCAAACATTCAGGAAACTATAGATTTGTGTTATAAATATCCTTATACCCACCACTCTGCTGTGATGTATATACATATATTTTTTTCTATTTTTTAATTTAAATATATTAAAAAATTTTTACAATGTTGTATTGGTTTCTGCCATACAACAATGCAAATCAGCCATTATTATACATACATCCCCTTCCCTCTCTGCATCCCATCTCTCCAGGTCCTCACGGAGTGCCAGACTGGGATCCCTGTACTACACTGAAACTTCTCACCAGCTACCAACAAATAAACACTATCAGGTGTAAGTTGTAATCTGTATATCTTTTTGGGCTTCCCAGGTGGTGCTAGTGGTAAAGAACCCACCTGCCAATGCAGAAGACATAAGAGATGCTAGTTTGATCCCTGGGAAGATCTCCTGGAGAAGGAAATGGCAACCCACTCCAGTAGTCCTGCTTGAAGAATCCCATCGACAGAGGAGCCTGAGGGGCTACAGTCCATAGGGTCACAAAGAGTCAGACACAACTGAAGGGACTAGTATCTTTTCAATGGCACTTGCCTCTGTAGTATCATTGTGCTGTTATGCATTCGCTTTATTCTCTTGTTTTATAGAAAATGCCTTGAGGGCAGAGGCCCACCTCCTCTTTGTATCTCAGAGGCATCTTACATGATGCCTCACACACACGGTAGGTCTTCTAATCTTTGCTAAGTTACACTGAATTCTTGAAAGACCTCAAAGGGATCTTCAGGAAAAAAGAAATTGTGGCAAGCAGCGTACACTATTCTTATAGGTTTGAGAATCTGCAGCTATTTTTAAGAGATATTAATTCAGAAGGAAGACTGTAAGAGAAAATAGGACAGTAGCTGCATCTCATGACATATAACTAAGAAAATGTATTTCATTTGCTGACATCCTTGGCTAACATTTCTGATTCTGGAATCAAAGGCACAGGTAACCCAAATCTCAACTTTCCCCTGTAGGCTTTCAATTCCTGTGCCTTCCTACAAATGCTAAATATATTTGATTTATTAAGAAAGATGTTTAGGCATGTAGTATGGTAACAATTTACTATCAGCTATGGCAGCTTTATCATTAGGCAATGTTAAAACTTTTGTCAAGTCCCAGTTGCTGTGTCTTCTGCCCTAATATGTCTTTTACCTCCTACACATTCAGGAAAGTGTTGTACTGACAGACATATCAGAACCTACCATTGTGCTCCTTGACACAAAGCTACATCAGTGACTTACCAGAATTCCCAGAAGAACTTGCTATATACCATGGTAAATGAGACTTTTAATAGCCATGGCAAGTAGTTAGGGTGACAATGGCATCTGGTTATCCTGGATAATCTCAGTTTAGACCTGTTATAGATCAATAATGTCTCAATTATTATTAGGAATTCCATGTCACTCTCAAAAGCATCTGGGTTGAGATAATAAATTATCTGGTCACCCTATCAATTATTACCTAAACTTTTTACATTACATGACTGCCTTATGTGAATGAGGTGTCCATTTTTTTTTATTTGTGCATTGTCCTGACAAATGGATTAAGTAAGACTTTTTGCTTTGTTTTAGGAAGCCACACTAGACATCACAAACAAGCCTATTTTGGGCGAGCTTTCTGAACAGAACACAAACTGAAATAAATCCGTTCACCCAGATGTTTCCATTACAAATTGTGCCAACACGGCACAACTGCCTTTCCACGAGGACAGAGCAAAGCATAAAAAAAACAGTAGGAACTAAAACTTAAATTACACAGTAAAAATGTTCAACATTTAAAGTCTAGGACTGTGGTTACAAAATTTAAGTCAAAACCAGCTTAAATTTCAAAAACAACAACAAAGATCCAGGATGGCTTTTTATTAGGGAAATGATCTCTCTCTTATTTCATCTGCATCAACTTCAAAAAACGGAAAAATCATACAACATTAGAATAAAATGTAGTTACAACTGCATTTTAAGCCTAGCAATTTCTGCTCAATTTTCAGCAGCAACGTTTTACTAGAATCAAAGATTTCCTAGATGGTTTAAAAACACAGTGAAAATTTGGCACTTTGGAACCTTACGTGAATACAGCTTTAACTTCTTATTTTCAAAGAAAAATGAGATTTAACATAAAAAAACTAAGGCAATGCCCCTTAAGGTCCTTTAAAAAAAAAGAAAAAAAACTCAACCTGCTGTACACATTAAATAATTCAAATCAATGATCCTTTTAAGCCCTTAGCAATGCATGAACCAATGGGGAAAAGCAATCTAATACTTCATGCATTTAGGGGATTGCATTAGAAAGACTCTTAGCCTGCTTTTGCTTTTATGAATGCAAATATATGCAGAGCAGACAGACTGGGATCTGTACAATTTAGCAATGATCGAAACTTGTAATTTTTGCAAATGGGACAGATGTCCAGACTAGTTATATTAAGATGCTGCTTATTGAAGAAGAAACCAAACAAACAATCCAATTCCACCTCCTCCTTAAAAAAGAAACAAATAAACAATGCTACCACAAATTAGAATAAGCTGTATGTCATCTTGTTTCTTTTACAGAATCTGAAAGCTGAAAGACAGCTTAGGGTAGAAGAATAAATATTTCCCGACTGTATCATTCACTGCATTACTCATCTTCCTGTCCCTAAAACACAGAAATGGGGGGAAACGCTTCCCCATTCAAGGACCACTGAGAGTCTAAAGGTTAGAGATCAGCTAGATCTCTGGTCAACAAATAAGGGCTGAATGAATGCCATCTTATTCAAAGTTGTTGAGTGCTTACTGTCTTCCTACACTCAGAATATAATGGCTCCCAGGGCTTATTTGATGATATTGAGTGCCTAGAACGTGCCAGGCACTCAGGAAATATGATGAAAACATAGTAATTGCCCTCAGTCTCATGGGGAAGACAAGTAAATAAATACATGATTTAAATGGGGTGTTAAGTATGGTAATGAATGTATACGAGGTACCATGGCAAATGAGATGAGGAAGGATTGATTCTGACTGGGTCATGAAAAACAACTTTATTACTATGCACTTGGGCTTTCCTGGGTGGTGCAGTGGTAAAGAATCCACCTGCCAATGCAGGAGATGCAAGAGACGCGGGTTCGATCCCTGGGCCAGAAGATCTCCTTGAAGTAGGAAATGGCAACCCACTCCAGTATTCTTGGATAGAGGAGCCTGGTGGGCTACAGTTCATGGGGACACAGAGTGAGACATGACTGAGTGACAGCATTCACAGACTATACGTTTCAAGACTTGAAAAATTGCTGAGTATATTTCCTAAGAGTTTAAACAGAGAAATGACATGATCAGTTGTGTTACAAAACAGCCACTCTGGAGGCAAAGTGGAGTATAGTAGCATAGAGAAGAGGCTAGTGGTGAAGAAGTCTAATTGTGGCAGCTGCATAGCCCAGGTAAGAGATGACAAGGGCGTGAGCTAATAGAATGATGCTGGGCCTGGAGAAAGGATGTCTAGACACAAGATTCAACCAAACGTGTCCACCACTGAGCCTCTGCTACATTTCCAGAGAGCTCCAATGGCTGCAGGATCCATCTTACACGGAGCTGGAATCAATCTCACTCCAACTACCATTTGCTGGCCTAGTTGTGCCCTCTGGAGAAATTCAGACACGACAGATTCTCAAACGCTGGCTCTGTGTTCATGCTTGATTGCCATCAGTGAAATTCAGATAAAATATTTATATTCCTCTAACTAACAAAACAGCAGAGTCAGGACATACATTTCAAATGTATCCTAAATCTCCTGCCCTAAACGTTCACCTGCGAGGTAAGCTGAGATCTGCTCTGAGAGGCAGAAGCAGAGCAGTTGGTCTTTTAAAATCTTAAAAAAAAACCCCAACAAACTTCAGCTTCATAGATGTCTGCTGGGTTTTGAAATCATTCACCTTATGAGCTACCTCTCTCCTTGCTTTACAAACTCTACAAATGAGGGGAAAATGGTTCTTCGTTCAAGAGAAAAGGATATGGCCATTCTGAAGGCACTTGCTTCTCTGTCCAACGGCCGGTACTTTACATGAACACGGGACAGGAGCACAGGGAGGTCATTCATGGTTCTTCAACCCTGCTCTCTGCGCTTTCACTGTGGAAATTCAACCTGCTGAAGCTACCACTAGAAGCCTACAATTCTAAGAATTGTCCTAGATTTCCCTCCACAGTTTTAGAAAGAGTCCTTCAGCCCAGCCCAATCTACCTCCCAGAGCAAGATGGTGAGCAGAGGCCCTGGTCAAGCAGAAGTCTCCGTGTGTGTCGTCGGTAAGGTTTTCTATTCAGGGAGGCCAGGGATTAATAATATACTACTGAGTTTTGTTCAGGGAAATACAGATTTTTTTATTATGAAAGTTTTCAAATATATATAAAACAAACTCACATATGACCTTCTTTTAGATTCAACGTTACCAACATCTGCCACTTTTGCTTCATTTATCCTTTTCATCCTTTTTTTCTCCCTCTTTTTTCTTTTCCTCCCTTCCTTTCTTCCTCCCTGCTTTCTTTTGTGTAGTATTGTTAAGCAAATCTCTTACATTATGTAGTTCTATCCCTATATGTCAGAGTAACTCTAAAACTTACTTTCTAGGGACTTCCCTGGCTGTCCCGTGGTTAAGCCTCTGGGCTTCCACTGCAGTGGGCACAGGTTTGATCCCTCATCAGAGAACTAAGGTCCCACATGCCACAGCCAAAAAAAAAAAAAAAAAAAAGACATTTTCTTATATAAACACACTGACCAAATTCACTATCACACCTGACCAAATTAATGATCAGTCTTTAAAACCATCTAGTATCTAGTTCATAGGAAAGTTTAAGAAGTAAGAAGCCTTGAAGTCTCTGTTGCTTCTCTAGGGAAAGACTATTCTTCTTAACAGATTAAAATCTTAAAAAAAAAAAAAACCCATCAAACTTCAGCTTCATAGATGTTTGCTGGGTTTCGAAATCATTCACCTTATGAGTTACCTCTCTCCTTGCTTTACAAACTCTACAAATGAGGGGGAAATGGTGCCCCTTAGAGCTTTCTTAGATTATCAGGAAATTTCCCTTTATACTCAGCTTAAATTTGCATCCTATCAGTGTATATTATATTCTCATGTATCATGCCTGATAATTAATCTACCTTTTTAATATCTACACATTTCGAGTATTTGTATATAGTTAGCTGGTTTTTCCTTAGTCTTTACTTAACTGAGCTATACATATTTAGTTCTAATCTTCCCTTATTCATTGATGCCCTCAGCCCCTTAATCATTTTGGTGCTTTGCTTTGAACCTCGTCCAGCTGGTTTCCATAAGCCCGGTGATGAGTAGCCCAGAACCAGATGCAGTGTTCCAAGAGTGGCTGCACCCAAATTAAACTGCTCCCCATTTTCCCCCCTGAATGGTCAATCCCAAACCACAAGAGCCGTGCTGTCATATTATAACAGAAACAAATGTCTTGTTTTCTGCTTTTATTCCCAGTTATTTTTTGGCACTACAGCATGTGTTTCATTCCTCCCACTAAACATCTGTGCTTCAGATCACTTTCCTCCAGATGTAATACAAACAGCATTTGGGAATCAAAAGAGTACAGAGACCCAGCTCTGCCACCCTAGCGATGCGACTCTGGCAAGTCACTTAGTACTCGGTGCCACTTCAAGTCCTTCACCTAAATAACAGATAAAGACATTCTTCCTACTTCACAGGATTGCTGGAGGGTCAAATGAGATGATGTAAATGAAAAATGTTTACTAATCATTTTTTTAAAAGATTTTTTAAAAATTATCTATTTATTTTTAGCTGTGTTGGGTCTTCATTGCTGCACGCAGGCTTTCTTTAGTTGTGGAGAGCAGAGGCTACTCTCCACCTGCAGTGCATGGGCTTCTCATCGCAGTGGCTTCTCTTATTGTGGAGCACAGGTTCTAGGTGCATGGGCTTCAACAGCATCCGGGATCAGTAGTTGCAACTTGTTGGCTGCAAAGCACGGGCTTCATTAGTTGCAGCACAGGGGCTCATTAGTTGTGGCTCACGGGCCCTAGCGGAGAAGGCAATGGCACCCCACTCCAGTACTCTTGCCTGGAAAATCCCATGGACGGAGGAGCCTGGTAGGCTGCAGTCCATGGGGTCACGAAAAGTCGGACACCACTGAGTGATTTCACTTTCACACATTGGAGAAGAAAATGGCAACCCACTCCAGTGTTCTTGCCTGGAGAATCCCAGGGACAGGGAAGCCTGGTGGGCTGCCGTCTCTGGGGTTGCACAGAATCGGACACGACTGAAGTGACTTAGTAGCAGCAGCATGGGCCCTAGAGCATTCAGGCTTCAGTAGTTGTGGCACACGGGCTCAGCTGCTCTGCAGCATGTGGAATCTTCTAGGAATTGAACTCATGTCCCCTACATTGGCAGGCAGATTTCTATCCACTGTGCCACCAGGGAAGTCCAAGGTTTACTATTAATAACTTTAATGGCATATGTTTATGTGTATCTATCTATATTAGTACATTAAATATAGAAAAAGTGAACATCAACATTCGCTAAAGACTTTTTCTACTTGTATCAATAGCCTATTGTACCATTTAATAATCTCCGGTATCAGGAAATTCTTCCTTTCAGCCCAGTTCTTCCCATCAAAACAGAATCATATAAAGCATCTTATATACCTGGAATACATAAGGCATGAGTATTTCAGATTTATCCTTCACTTACGTGTAAATCAGGTACAGGACATTTGTTTCTGTTTACTACTTACTGAGTTCTAAGAAGTATGCCAAACACTTTACCTGAAAAACGACTTCATAATTTCATGAAGTAGTCACTATTGATATCCCCAATTTACATATGAGGAAAATGGGGCTCAGGAAAGTCAATTAACTTTTTTAAGGTTAATGGCTGATGATAAGCAGTAGAGCTTGGTAAACCTAACAGCTCCAGAGCCCTTGCTTCAACCATGGGCATGAGTTAATATTTCAAATAATAATTAGGAACCCTTAACTACAGATAAAATTCAACAAACCTACTATATGCCAGACACTTAAGAGAAGTGAAAAGGTATAGTTCTTTTCAGGAGGCTTATTGTTTGATCACAGAACTCATGGCTGTTATAATGATGACTCATGGCCATCGTTATCAGAGGCAACTGTACCAACTATCCAATGCCTCAAGAAAATGCTTGAAAGTGAAAGTGTTAGTCCCTCAGTCGTGTCTCTTTGCCATCCCATGGACTGTATGTAACCTGCTAGGCTCCTCTGTTCATGGGATTCTCCAGGCAAGAATACTGAAGTGGGTAGCCATTCCCTTCTCCAGGGGATCTTTCTGACCCAGGATTGAACACGGGACTCCTGCACTACAGGCATATTCATTACCGTCTGAGCCATACTCATGCCACAGATCAGATTGGTTTAAGAAAATCTATTTGGTAACTATTGGTAATCATTTTTCCTCCAATTCCCTGGCTGTCAATTATCTAATAAATCACTCTGAATAAAATCTCTTTTCCTTTAAACTGTCCATTCAAAGATGTATTATCTGAGAATGCTCTAGTTCAGACTTTTTATTATCTCAGCCCTGGATTACTGTATTAGACTCAGTTCCAACTGACCTTCTGCCTATTTCTACCTACTTTGGGCTTCCCTCGTGGCTCAGTAGTAAAGAATTCCCCTGCCAATGCAGGAGATACAGGTTCAATCTCTGGGTGGAGAAGATCTGCTGAAGAAGGAAATGCCAACATACTCCAGTATTCTTGCCTAGGAAATCCCATGGACAGAGGTGCCTGGAGGACTACAGTTCATGGGTTTCAAAAGAGTCAGACACGACTTAGCAATTAAACAACATTTCTACCTCTTTAGTTCTTGACAGATACCACTGCCTGATAAACCTCCTTAAAATAAAGCTTCCATATGAACCAGTCCCTCCTCTGAAGCTTTACTCAGTTCTGGCTTTCAAGGCTCCAAATGATATCATGACAATTTGCTTTTCCAACCACAACATAAATTCTCCTCTCCACCCAGACCATCCTCCTTTGCTGATTTAATGTGCTTTGTACACCGCCATCCTTGCTGGAACTGTTCTCCTCTCCATCTGACTTGTCTCCTCTTAGAATAGTATCTATTGTTCAAGGCCCAACTCAGGTCTTCCTTCTCGAGGTAGCTGTCCTGGTCACTGAACGTCCATGTTCTCCTTCCTGTTCTCAGTAGGAGCTCAGCAAGTGTTTGCAGAAATTAATTATAGCTCCATTAAACATCAATAGCACTTTTTGGCAGTCTCACTCACTGATACATAATTATGTATTGTCTTATGGCACTGCATGCATGCATGCTCAGTCGCCCAGTCTTGTCTGTCTGTTTGTAACCCCACGGATTGTAGCATGCCAGTCTCTTCTATCCATGGAATTTTCCAGTCAAGAATACGGGAGTGGGTTGCCATCTTCTTCTCCAGAGGATCTTCCTAACCCAGGGATTGTAGCCGGGTCTCCTGCATTGGTAGGCGGATTCTTTCCCACTGAGGCATCTGGGAAGCTCAGTGATGCTACTTAACTTTCTATAGGTACATTTCCTGAGTTCCTATTTGAAGTAAAGTGAAAGCTTCTTAAAGGCCTGAACCATGTCTTCAAGACTTCTTTTGTATGCCATATATTGTTCCCCAGGCAAATGCATTGTACACTTAAACTGACATACAACTGACCCTGATGCTGGGAAAGATTAAGGGTAGGAGGAGAAGTGGGCAACAGAGGATGAGCTGGTTGGATGGCATCACTGACTCAGTGAACATGAGTTTGAGCAAACTCCAGGAGACAGGAAAGGACAGGGAAGTATGGTGTGCTGCAGTCCATGGGGTTGCAGTCAGACACAACTTAGTGACTAAACAACAACAAATTCTTAAATAATATGGAATAAAATCACCTAGTCAACACCTTTAGATAATATAGCCAGTTCGGCAGGCCAAAAGAACAGTCACGACTTAAGATATCTGACCTCTAAGTCTTAGCCTTACTAATGCATTAATTTGGAGTTAATGGAAATAAACTGAAAATGCAAGAAATTCAGATGCCCTCAAAAGGATAAATGCAAAGGAAAACACCTAGACATATTGGAGACAAACTGCTGCAAACCAAAGATAGAACCTTGAAGGTAGCTACAGGAAACTATACAAGCTGGAAGATAGTTGAATGATGCTCAAGTGCTGAATGGAAAGAAAAAAAAGTTAACGAATCTAGATTTATATATCCAGAAAAACTGTAATTCAAAACAAAATGTAAAATAAACACTGTTCAAACAAAAGTAAAGAAAATTCATTGCTCCCAGACTTGTGTAATGAGAAATGTTAAAGGAAATTATTCAGAAAGGAGTATGATACCAGATAGAAATTTAGATCTACATAAAAAAATGAAAAACACCAGGATGTAGATAAATATAAAAGTTTTAAAAAACCTTTTTAGATTTAGAAGTGTTTAGAAGATAACTAACAGTCAGGGGTCAGCAAGCTACAACATGAAGGTAAATACAGTTTTATTGAAACATAACTACATCCATTCATTTATGTGGAGTGTCAAGAGCTGCGACCCCTGGTCTAAAGCACCAAAGTAAAGATAAAGAACAATTTAAAAAACCCAATATATTATAAAGTTTATAATATATGTAAAAGTATGAAAATAGCCCAAAATATAGAAGATATGGAAATATACTCTTGTAAGATTTCTACCATATACATGAGGTGCTATAATACTATTTGAAGGTAATCTGTGATAAGGACATGTATCATAAACATAAAAAATTTTAAAGAGGTAATATTAACAAGTCAATAGGGAGATATAATGGAATACTAAAAATATTCAAAACTGAAAGCTAATCAAGTGCCCATCATTCAGAAAAATGGATAAATGTAGGTATATTCACACAATGGAATACTAAACAGTAATGAGAATGATTTATGACTGTGTACAAGAAGATGGAAGAACCTCACAAATGTAACAATGTGATCAAAAGAAGCCAGACATAAAAGAGTATATGCGGCTAAATTGCTTCAGTTGTGTCCGATTCTGTGCGACTTCATAGACGGCAGCCCACCAGGCTCCCCTGTCCTTGGGATTCTCCAGGCAAGAATACTGGAGTGGGTTGCCATTTCCTTCTCCAGTGTATGAAAGTGAAAAGGGAAAGTGAAGTCGCTCAGTCGTTTCCAACTCTTCGCGACCCCATGGACTGCAGCCTACCAGGCTCCTCCGTCCGTGGGATTTTCCAGGCAAGAGTACTGGAGTGGGGTGCCATTGCCTTCTCCAAAAGATTATATACTGTTCACTTTATTTATATAAAGCACAAAAGCAGACAAAATAACAATCTGTAATGTTAGATGTGGTTACCCTTGGCAGTGGGGTGGGGTTAGAGGGCTAGTGACTGGATAGAACTCTCTGGAGGACCTCCAGTGAATTAGTAACCTTCTGTTTTTTTAATTTAATTGTTGGTTACACGTTTGCTTTGTGAAAATTTATTGGGTGATACATTTATGATATATGCAATTTTCTGTATGGATATTAAATGTGTAAAAATTATAAATATACATATATTAACTTTTACTGATACCTATATATACAGGATATATACTTAAACTAAAACCCTGATGAAAAAATATGACAACACACACCAAAAGAGGGATTTTGAAAAAACAGTTGATGGTCTATAAACTTTAAAAAAAGTCACAGTAATTGGTGAAATAAATATATAGGTAAACAGTAAATTAAAACAGCAGAAGAATGAATTCATTATCTGGGATAAAGGTTCAAGGAAATTCTCTAAGAAGCAGCACTGAGATAAAGAGCTGGAAAATATGAAAGAGTAATTAGACACAGAATAAAATGAAAAGACATAAATCTAACAGGACTGCTAGATGGAAAAGATGTGATATTCAAAGAGATAAAGGACGAGAACCTTCCAAAATTAATGAATAACATGAAAGTGCAGGCTCAAAAAGAACGTGCTCTGAACAGAATAAACACAAATCATCTACACTCAGAAGCCTATGTTACTGGTACAAAAATTCTTAAAGATAGACTAGCTGTCTCCATTGTTTTAAAGATAAGAAAACTGAGGCCTAAAAAGATTAAGTGATTTGCCTCAATCAAAAAGCTAATAGTAGAGATGGAAATAATCTTAATATGTTACAGTTTAAGGCTTACTTACAGATAAGAGGAGCAAAATAGTAATTTCTGACTTCAACTCTCCTACTGGTATCATCATTTATAATAGCAATATGAGATATTACTGTTCACAGACAGAATTTAACTCAAGTTGAAACTATGAAGAGATTACGGATTCAAGTGTATGCAGTAAGTGTTTAACAAGTGATATTCAATAAATGATTAGGCCAGGCTACTGCTGCCCACACATACCTTAAAGAAATAGTTTCAAGATAAGTTTCCTATTTCAATTTAACTACAAGACCATTATAATCATTTCAATCCATAAAACTTATATTTATCATATTCTTCTATTTAAATGTTTCAACATTTTAGAGTGCTTTTTGAATTACAATTTTTCTGTTATATGCACAATGAATAGTACAATGAATAATTTCTGATGGTGGATCTGGAACAGGTATTAATTCAAGTATTAAGGAAGAAAAGATCTAGTTAGGATAGGAAAGTGTTAAGTTTAGCTCTTATTCAAATTTTATAATTTTGAATTATCAGAGAAAAAATTATATTATTTTAATGCTCATGGATCTTAAAGCTATAATAAAATAATTCTATGGCCACGTCTGTTGACTTTTCAGACAACATTTTCCAAAAATATAAAGAAACTAAATGTCAGAATGAAATGATCTCTATATTCCAGGTGGAAGCGTTTTCAGAAATTTCTAACACATGTTTTCTTACAAATAAAACAACTTTATTATGACATGAAATACATAGGCACAGGTATTTCTTTAATATTTTGACTAAAGTGGAAAAAACAAAGCAATTGGTACTTAAACACCAGACTCAGGAGAAAACTAATTTGTTTTATGGACGAGTCAAACTTTTTAGAGCATCCTGATCAGTTACAGCTGCTTATGAAAGCTGAAAGTTAAGAATAATATTTTTAATTTTCAATAAATTTTAACTATTCATACTCATAAATCTGGCAACTATAAAAGAATTCTTAAAATTAGCAAATTTAGTTAGTAAAAATGAAAAATGAAACTATAATAAAAAAGACAACATGAAAATGCTTGAAAGCATGAAAAGCATGAAAATGCTTCTACCAAGTATTTACTGCACAAATAACTCACACAAATATATAAAGAAACCATTAAGATATTTATTTATATAAGTGACAAAGTATATGAAAAAGTCACACAGAGGTAAATTGGCAATTTTGAACTCTTATAACTTACTAAATTAGCAACAGTAACATATAAAACCCCCACCCAAAGCTGTAAACTTCTGATGAACTGATATACTCAAATGGTAACACTGTAAAATGTTACAACTCTCTGGGAAAGCAATAAGGCAAACTTATTAAGAACCATAAAACTGTTTATATTACTTCATTTAATAATTTCACCTCCAGGAACTTATCCCAATAAAACTGAAAATAACCTAAGAATTTAGCAATAGGGAAATGGTTTAAATAAACTAAAGTAAAAAAATTAAATAATCATTATCAAAACAAAATACAAATAGTCAAATAATATGAAATAAAAAAATAGCTAAAAAAGAGTAATACAAAATGAAAGTTCTGAAGTCACTTTATCAGGGTGGTGAGGATTAGGGGTAATTTTTCCATTTGGCAAAATTTTCTTCAGTGTTTTCAATAAAAGAAAAAGATCGGTTACCATTTCAGAAAGTCACTTGTCTTTTCAAAACATCTGCACTCTTTACCATTAGCAAATTACACATGCCAAAATTTAAGTTGAGAAACAGAGCCAAGATGCCTCACGTGCTCTCCGCCTCTATTCAGACCTCACCAGGCAGGGTATGAAGGCGTCCTGTAACCTGTCCCGTTCCAGCAGGAAGGGGCAACCACTGCCGCCTTTGGTTACACAAACTGCAGGGCACCAGACACAAACAAGTAAAGCTGTAAAAGTTTCAATTTACAACTTTGTATGTCTGGAGTTTTATTTAAGGCATTATGATAACTAGTTCTTTTCCTTATAATTTTCTGTGCCATTTAAGAATGTTCTAACATTTTCGTTTTACAAATGTTGACAGTACGCTGAAAGTGCTCTACTGAAGCATATAACTTTTTAGACTGAGTTTATATTAAGTTAACCACAGATATGACCATTTTTGTTTACATATTTAAAATTTAGAGGTTAGAGGTTGCAAAGCAACTACCTTTGCAAGAAAGACAATCCATAAAAATCTAAAAATTCTTATTCGATGAAAATTTAACAACTCTTCCCTTTGAAACTATATTTATTTGAATAAGTGCAGTAGGATTTGAACAGACTGGCTGCATTATATATTGCTTTCCCATAACAAAAATATGAAGCACTCATTACACATGAAATTTATTCTTTTGGAATGTGATTGTTTTCACACTATGGTAAAGAGGGACAGGGACTAGTCAGTAGACCACTTGAATGGAAATGTTTGAGAACAACTGTTTTTCCACATTTAAAGAGAAGGGATTAACTGCAAATACAGGACAAACCTCAGCGTTTGTAAACATCACTTGAAAAAGCAAACCGAAAACAAAATACCAGGGGCTCGATACCCTAGAAAGAGGTATAAATAAATACTAAAAAAATAAAGAAAAGAAGTTTTTAATTGAAGACGCATTCTTTAGCTTAATTTTTAAAAATTAGGTTATTTAGTATATTCGCACGGGGTGGTTGACTGTATTGATTACCAGGAAAACATCTCATAGCTGCCAAAACATAAGCCATAGGAGCTGTCCTATGCTAATGGTAGAGTAGAGGTGAATTTAATTAAACATTTAGTCTTCTCTTCACATTCCATTAGTGGTAGCAGCAATAATTTGGTTCATTTACAAATATTTACTATAAAAGTTTATTAGTTTCCAATATCTAAACACAGCTATTACCAAGATAAGTATAACGTTATTAAAGAAATGTTCTTAATAATCATAAACTCTCTAAAACGTAAGAGTTAAATAATGGCTTTTTCAAACGTAGTTAAGGAGTTTCAATAATCAGAGCCACCAGGAAGCCAAAATAAAGTCAAAGAAATGAGCATACATTCACTTCGTGACACCAAAGAAACATGTAGCTCATTGTTTTTCCCCTCTGATTAGAAAATATGGTCAACTTTTTCATAGGAAAAGACTTTTAAGAGAGATCAAAATCAGAAAGTTGCTTTTCCTGAATCTGATCTAACAGCATGACAACATTCTATAGTACAGCAAGAAATGAACAACTGCAGGACTATTTATAATGTACAGCAGATAAATTGTGCACCATAGAAACCATAAATGATGGACATTTTTCTGCATGCAAAAAAAGAAAAAACCCATAGGTATCATTTGTCTTTTGCACGTAGCCTGTCATTCTGCACACAGGATTCAAATGTCAACCAGGAAACGATAACAATCCCAAGCCAGTCTTAAAGTGTCTTAATTACATCGTCTTCTCCCTTTGTCTCATTCAGAGTTATATACTCACAACTCAAAACTTGCTCATTAGACTCCTGAGGTTTTGATTTTTTAAGTGCCAGCTCTGCTGGGAGAAGAGATGAGCACCGCTCAAGAGACTGCGCGATGTCATCAATCGTCCATTTGTCTTCGGGGAGGGCATGTTCCTCCAGGGTAAACGGTCCCTGTTTGGTTCGCGTCAGCTCTAGCACATTGGCACAGGAAGAGAGTTCTGTGGCAACAAAAGGGAAAAAGAAAATGCACAATAAATGATTTAGTATTTCATAGTCTATCATTTTTCAAATGACTGAAGGACTCAATTCAAACCTTTCAAAACTACCCTAAATGTCAAGTTGTAATAATTCAATATAATGACCAGGAGCCTTGAGATTAAGAAATGATTAAGTAGCCAAATAATATTTAATAACTCATCTAATAAATTGGTTTAAAGTCTAGCAGGAACTGGCACTCACTTTTCTTATTTAACCCATGAAGCAACCTCCTGAGGTAACTATTACTCTCACTTTGCAGATAAGGTAGTGAGGCCTGTCCAGTGTCACCACAGCCAGCCAACGGCAGGGCCAGATCTCCAACTTCCCGGTTGTTAGTAAGACGGTGGCTTCTAGGTTGTTTTAAAAAATTTGACATGTAGCAATGAAAACAAAATTTTTTTTTAAAGGAGTAATCTTTTCTTCTCCCTACTTTGAGTTAAAACATTTTATGTTTGAAAAAAAATGTTGGTCCTTAGATTCACTATTCACATCTTCATTTTCTGTTCCTCTTTTTCTCCTCTCTCCCATTACAAGCATTTCACTGCAGCTATGGATGCTAATAATTGTCTGCCATAAACTTAGAATGCTTTTAAGGCTGAAAGCACAGCCTTCAGTACTGGCACAGTACTGGCACAGTTCCTAAGGCCAGTACTCAGAGACATGAAAAATGGAAAATTCCTTCTTCCCATCAAAAAGGAATATTACTCTCTAACTGGTAATTCATAATTCATCTTTATGCTTACCTTTGCCAATGTCACTGACCAAGCTTCTGATATAAAAACCTCCTCCACATTCGACATCTGGAACGTTAACAGTGACATGGTAAATTGCTAAGCTCCTATGAAATCCACTTTACATAGAAATGATGCCCCTAAACAAATGTAAAAATGCACTATGCAAACAATCGAGTGATAAAATATTTATGTGCTAAAACATAAATTATTCATCTAGTAGCATATGTGTGTGTGAGACTGAAAAGTCAGAGTGTGGAGAAAGCAAATAGCAGAAACTCATGAGCATGTTTTAAATTACATGGCAAGTCATACCACTTTAATATTTCAGCCTTGTTCATTTAATAGGTTTTAAATAGTTAGAAATCTCAGCTTTGCTATCATGAGCTGCAGACTTAAAAAAAATTTTTTCAGATTTGCACATCTTGTTCATTTAATAGGTTTCAAATGGTTAGACATCTCAGCCTTGCCATCATAAGCTGTAGATTTTTAAAGTATTTCCAGATTTACATACTCGAAAAATACAACAAACCAACAAAAATTCCCTTTTCAGTGACAGGAAGTACGTTTGGGGTAATATATTACATAGAAAACTCGGCATATTTAAATGTTCTTTTGGAAATATTCCTGAAAAAAATCATGAAATAACTTAAAATTACACAATGGAACAGAACTGACTACATGTCTACACATCCTCTTAACTTAGCCAGTATAATGCAAGTTTATTTGTTAAGAGCAAGGCTCTGGATTATTTTTATTCATCCACAAGACATCCTGAAAAGGACTGTATTCCACACAAAAAGACTACATTCCACCTGCTTCTCGCTTAGCATACAAATAAAGTTATTTGAGGGAATTAATCAAAACTCCCCACCTGGGTATTTTAATTTCTTTTTTTCCCCATCAGCTCAAGGTTGGGAGCCACTGCTAAGGTAAAAAAAAAGAGCACCAGGACCAAATGGAGGTGTACTACATTCTCGCACTGTATTTGACTCTGATGAAAAGAGTCAAATGTGGCCTACTATAAACTCCAATGAACAAATGCAACTGGAAAAATTTGAGGGTTTTTTTTTTTTACTTTCATAGATAATATGTGCTTTGCCAACGCAGCTGCTGCTTTTTCATGGAACACAGTAAAACACTTTTTAGCATATTTGTTTCACTGTTTGTCTAGTATTTTAGAATCAGGAAACTTAAGGAGTGACTTCCTAAAAAAATTGTACAAAACCCACAATCTACAGAAACTTACACTAAATAATAACGTCAAAAGGAGAAAAAAGAACAACAAAGTTTAGAAAAAAAGACTTGGGAAATTATTTCTAAAAGTCATCCTATTCAGAATGCACCATGAAATTAAGAGCAGGGTCAATTTCAGGGAGCATGATCAATTTCAGGGAACCTGAAGATTAAGAAGAACTACAGCTTTTGATTCTTCATAACTCTTACACATTCAGGGCTTTAGCTAGGAGATCATAAAATTTTCAAACAACAGAAAAAGGCTTTTTGGGTTTTAAATTTATTTCAAATATGGATTATAAATTCAAATTATTAATTTGAATTAAACTTTACCACATGTCCAGGAATACATTTCTGCATTACCCATTATTCCTATATTTTCATGATCTTTAGCAGTAATTTGCTGGTGACAAAGAGAAGGAAAAATCACTCAACTTTTAGAATTTCTTCTTCAAAAACTGAAAACGCATTGTTTTAAAAGGACAAATAAATGTCAATAAAAAAACTGAGTGTAAACTATCACGTACTAGCCAAAATGAGAAAGAAGTATTCATAAGACAATAAAATAGAAAATACAAAATTTTGAAAATATGTATTCCTTACCTACTCTTCTCTATAGAGATCCAAAGTGTGTTACTTACAATTTTATAGTAAGATAATATAAGAAACTCAGACAATTTAGGACAACTTTGAACCCCTATATAGCCATAGGTATTCTCAACATATGTGCTGTCAAAAAGTTATTAACAAATTATAACTTCTTTAAATTCAAATTTTAAAAAAATTCCAATATCCTTGGGATCCATTAAAATTACAGAAAAGTAGCCAAATATAAAATAAAGGCACATGTAAATACAAATGATTTCAGATTTCTCCATCTTACCTAGTGTGAAAAATGGTGGCTGGAATTTCTGAAGGGAGAGACTGTATACAGTAACTGGCCTGGCAGGCTTTGCTTCTACTACTTCACCTCTCTTCATCAAAGTTGAAAGTCTCTGGCCATCTTTCTTTAATGCAGAATAGCTTGCAAAGTACAAGAGGGAGACAAAGAGAGAAGGAGGGAGCAAGAATAAAGAGAGATGGAGAAAGTGAGAGAGAATAATTCCAGATTACAGCATGGAAAGAAAAGATGATTAGCAGCCCTTTCCACTGAAAATCCTTCTAAGAATGAACTTTTTTTTTCTTCTAACCTACTCCACTCTGGTGTCGGGCATAGAGTTCCTAAATATCTTTGAGGCTAATACAGTTCATTCTGGCACTCAGTGAGCAATGTTGTCAATATTTCTCTTTAACCATCTTCCTGAAGATGGTCTATTCATGTCTTCACTAGTCCTCACTCTGGGTAAAGGGTACAAGGCATCCAGTAACAATGATCTCAGCTATATTTCCTTGAAACAATGTATTTCCATTGTAATTATATTCATTTTCACATAAAAGTTACCAAAATGTTTCCAAAGAAAAAATAAGCAAATAATCTACTTAACAGCACTTAACTTTGTGTGATTAAGTGTGATTAGTCCACAAAAATCCTTGGAACAATCACAGGGAAGAAAATCCTAAGATGATTCTTACAAACATAAATGTTTACTATACCTTAACAATAATGATCCAAAATAATGTTTGTTCAAATCCTGCTACAATTGTTAAGCCTTCCCATTTGAGGCAAAATTATAAAGAAACATTTCCCCACAGATATTTCAGTGTTCTTAAAAAAAACTAAGATTTAAAAAAAAAAAAAAATTCTAGAAGAATTTTTAGTAACATATCCTGACACATTCTATATGCCATTAAAAAAAAAGGAAGCAATTTGCTTGAAATTATAATGTGCACAAAAATATGGCTTAAGTGGTTAATCAATATACTTACACTTTTAATAAGTTATAATTCTCATCTGTTTCATTTGTTGCAGAGAAATGTGAAATATAAGATTCTGGGCCCAAAAAGAATGGTCCCAACACCTGACAGGAAGTGTCAACTGGACTCTAAAGCATAACTCTGATGCCTGTACCAGACGAGACTGGTCCCTTTTCCTGCTATTCTGGGAAAAGCAACATGTCTGTTGCTCTCTAGAACTGCCCTGATGACTACAGGTGGAATCAGAAACACCAACAAACCCTGGAAGAGCACAGATGTCAGGCTGGGGCAATATCCAGGGACAAAGGAGACTACATCCCATGTGTGTATGCGCTGTTCTGAGTCGTGTCTGACTCTTTGTAACCTCACGGATTGGAGCCCACCAGGCTCCTCTTAAAGACACCAGAGGCTCTGTATCCTAACTGAATCAGGGTCACCTCACTTGATCAGTTGCTAGGTCTAAAACGTGCCTTGCCATAAAGTCAAAGGAAGCCCCTCTCCTTTCTCTTCATTACTGCGATGTCAGCCACTGGAAAATAAAATTCAACATTTATTCAAATTCAATAATTGAACTTACAGGGGAGGTACCTGCATTATATTCCCAGTGAATCTCCGTAGAATGCCTTCAATATCTTCTTGTGTTATTTTATCTGCCAATAATGAACCGAAAACAGTGACACCAAAACAATCACAGAAGTACACGTGCTGTTTTCACAGCACTGACAACTCTGGAACTTGGAAAAAAAAACATTTCAACAAAGCACTTATTACAGTATACATTTTGTAGGTCAAATTCTACCTTGTTGAGATGGATAAAATACACAATAATGAGATAAAAGGGGGAAAGTCTTTTACTGTCCAATATCAAGACTAAATTCAACTTCCTTATGCTTCATTTTTTTTCTCCATTAAAAAGAATCCAATTGTTTTATGTGCATTTACTACAAACTCACTAGGGCTTTCAGAAGACCTGAGAAAAATGTGGCATTAGATTTATCTGTCTCCTTCCCTCCCTTCATTGCTCTTAGAATTTCAGTCAGGAGTCTGGTCTCAAAAATAAGCCAGTGTAAGAAAGGAAACATATTGGGTTGGTTCGGGTTTTGATGTTATGGAAAATCTGAATGAACCTTTTGGCCAACCCAATACCTAACAAAGATTTTATCTGCCTTAGTCATGTTTTCAGCTTTTGTTTGATACTCTTGCAAACAAAATGATGCAATATTAAAATACTGTTTTATAATTTTAACAACTGGAAACACATTGAAATTCAGTATTTAGGATTTTCACATATAGATAACTATACAAATTTCATATTCAGTAAAAAACCAGGTTACAGAAATATTCTGTAACTTCTATAAATTATAGTCAATGGAAAGAAATTAGTCTTCTTTTTCACTCTGTAGGAAATTTACTTGAACTTTTTATCCTGGTATATACATGTTGCATTTGATCTTCTTATTTGAACAATATTAAACAAAAACTAATTATTGTGTTTTGAATTACTGTACTAACACCAGAATAAAAATTAAAAGACAGCAAGGAACACTGTCCAGATTTTAATATCAATGCAGCAAGAGAGCTTTAATCTCTGTGTGACCTTGATCCTTATGAGCTAAACATGAACAAAAGACCAGAATCTACTAGACTCAAATAGAGAACAGCTACAGAACTCAAAAGAATAGCAGCTAGCAGCTCCAAAAAGGTAGAGGTGAAATGCCCATTTTGTTCAAATTGTTTTACAAACAGATGTATCTCGTGACATGAATGAGGACTTTTTTCCATGAAAAATGTTTACTCTCTTGAAACATTAAGACATAATTACTGATGATATTTTAGTTATGCAAGACTTCCAAATCTAGACAGCCAATGCCACCACCACGCTGGCGACTGCTGAAAGACATGCCACTGCTGATAAAATTGCTATAGTTCATAATCTAGTCATCCATACATTTTAAAAATAAGACCAAACAGCTTTCTAGTTCCACCAAGCTGGTCTCTTTACTGACATTTCTGCCAAGGCCAATTCCCCTGTCCTGCTTGGGTGACTCTTTCCTGATATTTTCCCACACAAGGTGACGAGATATATTCTTTCTCATTCTACTTCTGCCATGGTGTCGCCTTCTCTGACTTAACATCCTAGGCATGTATGGTTTTGCTGTTCATTCTGCAATTAACCATTCACAATTTTTAACAGCTATTTATTTTATGTGTGTGTGTGTGTGTGTGTGTGTGTGTATGTAGGTATTATCTCACCAATGGAATTCTAATCTCCCAAAAGGCAAAGATACCTTTTCTTCTTATATAATGCACACAATTAAGATGGTGCTCGAGACATTCTTGGTGAATTTAATTTGCTGAGGAATAATAGAATCTCAGGGTCAAAAGAGCATTCCCAGTCACCTAGGAATCATTTATTTGATGCTTGAATCACCAGACAGAAAGCCTATGCAGCAAAAATTTTATAAAATTCAACGGTTGCTCATGATTAAAAAAACAAACAAATGGCAAATTAGGAATAGAAAGCAATTTCCTTACTTTGATAAGAAAACTAAAAAGCCTACAGAAAAAAATCTATAAAAATAAGGTACAAAAATTGCTCTTTCAGGTAACAAGACTTACTCTAAAACCACAGCATTATCCCAGTTTGGTGTTAACATGAGGATAAACAGACCAAATGCAACAACATAGATTCCAAGCAAACCCACGCTTCTAAGATGCTTGATCTGTGATCCAAGAAACAAGGTAGTGGGGAAAAGTGCTGAGTGAACTGGATATCCGTACAGAAAAAAACAGTAGACAGTAGATGTAATGTGAAAGGCAAAGCAATAAAGCTGCCAGAATGTAGAAACGTATCTTAACGCTTTTGGCATGGGAAAATGTTTTCTTAAACAGGACACTAAAAAATTAACCATAGACTAAAGTAAAACCAGGAACTTCTGTTTTCCAAAAGACACAGCTAAGAGAGTTTTGTAAAAGACAAGCTATAGAGAAGACAATACCTGTAACACACGTGACCAAACAGAAGAGCACATATCCAGAGGTTTGTTGTTTTTTTTTTTTTTCCATAAAACTCATACAAATCAATCTTTAAAAAAACAAAAAGTGACTCAATAGGGAGGGAAAGAAGAAACAAAACAAAGAAATGGGCAAGAGACCTGGACAATAAACAAAGATGGCTTAGTACCCAAAAAACCTATGATACACTGCTGAATCTCATTGTGTATGTTAGTTGCTCAGTCATGTCAGACTCTTTGCGATCCCATGGACTGCAGCCTGCCAGGCTTCTCTCTCTGTCCATGGGATTCTCCAGGCAAGAATACTGGGTGGGTTGCCATTCCCTTCTCCAGAGAACCTTTCTGACCCAGGGATCAAACCCTGGTCTCCTGCATTGCAGGCAGATTCTTTACGGTTTGAGTTGAATCTCATTAGTAATGAAATTAAAGCCACAATGAAACACCATGACCTACTGACCACAATGGCCAAAACGAAAAACACTACTCACGATCATGTGCTGCCAAGGATGTGGTACAAGTAGAATGCTTATACACTGCTGGTAGAAATGCAAGGTTGTACAACCACTTTAAGAATTCCTTGACAATTTTTAGTACAGCAAAATACGCAATTATGCAATTCCACTTGGGTATATATTAAAGAGAAATTACTGCACATGTCTACCAAAAGACAGGCATAAAATACACATAGCAGCTTTATTCATAAAGTCTCAACCTGGAGTCAACACAAATATCTCATGACAGAAGAATATGTATGTATACACACACATACACCTCTCTACATATTTTATATAGATGCACATAAATGTATGAGTGTGTGAGTGCTAAGTCACGTTAGTTGGGTCCGACTCTTCGCAACTTATGGACTGTAGTCGCCAGCGTCCTCTGTCCATGGGGATTCTCCAGGCAAGAATACTGGAGTGGGTTGCCAAGCCCTTCTCCAGGGGATCTTCCCAACCCAGGGATCGAACCTGAGTCTCTTATGTCTCCTGGATTTGTGGGTGGCTTCTTTACCACTGGTGCCACCTGGAAGCCCACATAAATGTATATGTATATGTACATATATGGGCTTCCCAGATGGCGCTAGTGGTATAAGAACTCACCTGCCAATGCAGGAGACGTAAGAGAGGCAGGTTCAATCCCTGGGCTGGAAAGATCCCCTGGAGGAGGGCATGGCAACCCACTCCAATATTCTTGCCTAGAGAATCTCATGGACAGAAGAGCCTGGCGGACTACAGTCCATGGAGTCTCACAGAGTCAGATATGACTGAAGCAACTTAGCACATGTACATATACATACTTTTTTTCACACAGTAGCATAAGCAAAGCTATACTATAGTCTTAGGATTATCAGCAAAGTGTTGGACATTAGAATAGTAGTTATATTTAGAAAAGACAAATGTTGTAGTCACTGGGATGAGGCAGGAAGGGGGCTTCTAAGAATTTTTAATTTCTTTTTTTTAAGGATTTAAAAATATTTATATTTTTGCAGTGCTGGGTCTTTATTCCTACACACGGGCTTTCTTTAGTTGTGGTAAATGGAGGCTACTCTCTAGTTGTGGTGCGTGGATTTCTTCCTGTGGTGGCTTCTCGTGTTGCACGGGCTCCAGAGTGAGTGGGCTTCAGTAGCTGAGGCACGTAGGTTCAGTAGTTGCGGCTCATGGGCTCTAGAGTGTGGGCTCAGCAGTTGTGTTGCAAGGGCTTAGCTGCTCCATGCCATGTGCAATCTTCCCAGACCAGGGATTGAACAGGTGATCCCTCACCACAAGGCGGGTTCTTAACTGGAAGACCAGGGCAGCCCCTCTATTTCTTGACTAGACTGGGAGCTGCATGGATGTGTGTTCTGTGATAGTTCACTAAGTTGTAAACTTATACTTTCTTCACTTTCCTTTATTTGCATAATCAGTTCAGTTCAGTTGCTCAGTTGTGTCCGACTCTTTGTGACCCCATGAATCGCAGCACGCCAGCACGCATCCATCACCAACTCCCGGAGTCTACTCAAACCCATGTCCATCGAGTCGGTGATGCCATCTAACCATCTCATCCTCTGTTGTACCCTTCTCCTACTGCCCCCAATCCTTCCCAGCATTAGGGTCTTTTCCAATGAGCCAACTCTTTGCATGAGGTAGCCGAAGTATTGGAGTTTCAGCTTCAACATCAGTCCTTCCAATGAACACCCAGGACTGATCTCCTTTAGGATGGACTGGTTGGATCTTCTTGCAGTCCAAGGGACTCTCAAGAGTCTTCTCCAACACCACAGTTCAAAAGCATCAATTCTTCGGCGCTCAGCTTTTTTCACCGTCCAACTCTCACATCCATACATGACTACTGGAAAAACCATAGCCTTGACTAGACGGACCTTTGTTGGCAAAGTAATGTCTCTGCTTTTAAATATGCTATCTAGGTTGGTCATAACCTTCCTTCCAAGGAGTAAGTGTCTTTTAATTTCATGGCTGCAATCACCATCAGCAGTGATTTTGGAGCCCCCAAAAATAAAGCCTGACATGGTTTCCACTGTTTCCCCATCTATTTCCCATGAAGTGATGGGACCAGATGCCATGATCTTAGTTTTCTGAATGTTGAGTTTTAAGCCAACTTGTTCACTCTCTTCTTTCACTTTCATCAAGAGGCTCTTTAGTTCTTCTTCACTTTCTGCCATAAGGGCGGTGTCATCTGCATATCTGAGGTTATTGATATTTCTCCCGGCAATCTTGATTCCAGCTTGTGCTTCTTCCAGCCCAGCGTTTCTCATGATGTACTCTGCATATAAGTTAAATAAGCAGGGTGACAATATACAGCCTTGACGTACTCCTTTTCCTATTTGGAACCAGTCTATTGTTCCATGTCCAGTCCTAACTGTTGCTTCCTGACCTGCATACAGGTTTCTCAAGAGACAGGTCAGATGGTCTGGTATTCCCATCTCTTTCAGAATTTTCCACAGTTTATTGTGATCCACACAGTCAAAGGCTTTGGCATAGGCAATAAAGCAGAAATAGATGTTTTTCTGGAACTTTCTTGCTTTTCCGATGATCCAGTGGATGTTGGCAATTTGATCTCTGGTTCCACTGCCTTTTCTAAAACCAGCTTGAACATCTGGAATTTCACGGTTCACATATTGCTGAAGCCTGGCTTGGAGAATTTTGAGCATTACTTTACTAGCGTGTGAGATGAGTGCAATGGTGAGGTAGTTCGAGCATTCTTTGGCACTGCCTTTGAGACTGGAATGAAAACTGACCTTTTCCAGTCCTGTGGCCACTGCTGAGTTTTCCAGATTTGCTGGCATATTGAGTGCAGCACTTTCACAGCATCATCAAAGTTTCAGTATAAATAAAAGGTACCATTGGATGACTGACACCCAGGTACACCCTTGTCCCAATATAGTGTGTGCCTTGTTTGTTTAAATGACAACTGGAGACCCAATTCAACTCTTAGCTTCCTCTAGGAAATGTGGGCAAGCCAGACCACAATCCAGGAGGAGCCACTTGCATCAGATATAGCATTACTGGCATCCATTCGAGAAGACTTGGCAGCATTCTATTACGGGACAAAGAGGTGGTGGTGTTTAGAACAGAGGATTAGCAAGAGATGGCACTTACAGTTTACCTTTCTTGCCTCCCAGTAACAAAGCCACAGGAGGCATAGAAAAAAGCTATTCCCATCATCAGAGCAGTAAGGCCTTCCCAGAAGCTTGGCTCACATCCAAGACAGCCTGGGAAGCCACAGCCTCAATGTCCTGAGCTCCCTGAAGATCAGGTGAGCACACTGCAGCCATGTATCCTCAGAGACCCCGGCAGCTGTACCTGAAACGTAATACCTCATTGTGGATGAGAAAAGAGCAGAAGGCAGGAAGATGCTTTGCCTTTTCTGGGACTTTCCTGCAGTCTTTTCAACGCCTCTATCACCAGCCTGGTTTATTCATACCCACGAAATACTTTATTCTATGTGCCACACATTGCTCTAAGCACCAAAAACCAAAAGAGACACAGTCTCAGCCCAGCTTAGGAATTAACGTACAAAGATATATTAAATAAATGGCAAACAATACTATTTAGAAATAACAGAAGGTGTCAGGATAGAGAATAAAAGAAAGGGCCCTATTAATAGGGTTTGAATGTTGAGTCTGAGCTAGAGACACATTTTGTATGGCTAAAAATAGTATTTGTTTAGATAGGATAAAGTGACCTGAGGTCATTCACGTGCCATTTACTGCATAATCGCTTGTTTTACCCAGATGGGGGTTGTTTTCAACAGGTCAATTAAAAGCTGTATTTTTTATTGCTGTAATGACTGGTGGGTGGCAACAGCAGCAGCACTTAGTAGGAGGACCAGGGATGCCAGACGTCCTGTGCTGTGCATGGGGCAGCACAGCGAGGAGCTGTCCTAGGCTCTGCATGCGTCCCGGACATCTGCCAGATGCTCAAGTGGGTGACCTTCTGTTTAGAATTACTTTAGGCTAGAACCGGGTTTCCCTTGTGGCTCAGCTGGTAAAGAATCCGCCTGCAATGCAGGAGACCTGGGTTCGATCCCTGGGTTGGGTAGATCCCCTGGAGAAGGGAAAGGCTGCCCCCTCCAGTATTCTGGCCTGGAGAATTCCATGGCTTGTATAGTCCATGGGGTTGCAAAGAGTCAGACACAACTGAGCAACTTTCACTTCATTTAGGCTAGAATCTAAGTCCATTTTCCACTTAAATACAGAATTTTTTGTACAGTCTTGTTGTTTAGTTGCTAAGTTGTGTCTGACTCTTTTGCGACCCCATGGACTATAGCCCACCTGCCTCCTCTGTTCCTGGGATTTCCCAGGCAAGAATACTGGAGAGGGTTGCCTTTGCTTCTCCAGGGAATCTTCCAGACCCAGGGATGGAACCTGCATCTCCTGCACTGCAGGTGGATTCTTACCACTGAGCCACTGGGGAAGCCCCCAAATAATTCTCTTCTTCAGTCGCTGCCGCAAGGACATACTGAACTTTCCAGTGCTGAGTCATGAACCCAACACACCTGTCAGTCTGCATTTGACTTGTGGCATTCACAGTGAGTGATGTGTAAGTATCTGTTATATATACGTATCTGAGTACTTCACGAAGACTTTCAGTGTAGTAATATCTGTGCATTTACATACTGATGTGACTATTTCACTATAAATTACCTTTATTTCTTCTTTATAGTCCATTTACTATAGTACATTGATTTTTTTTTTTAATGTGTAGGTAGGGGAGAAAACCTCTGAGTTTTATTTCAGCATAATAAAGAAGGCATTACAAATACCACTTATAGGTCTTAGGATTAAGTCTCAGAGGGTTGAGAACACAGGTCCTAGTTCTCCATATGACATAAGTTTCTTAAGGATACAAGGTAGGTTTTATATTTATTTTCCCCTTGGTACCTGCTGTGCAGCTTAAACAGATGACAAACTACGCTGACTTACCAAAATCATACATAAAATCATGTCAATCAGCACAACTCTCTGAGCTCTCATTTTCTGGGACTACAAACCATGTTCAGTCAACTATAGGAGCTCTCCTTTTGAGGGCCTAAAGAAAGTTGTTTAGTTTCTCAGATTCTCAGATTTCAAGATTATAATGAGATGATTTTAACACACTAACATACTTTCCTTAAGGTAAGTAAGGTAGGAAATGATACAATATAAAGTAGAGTTTTTAAAAATCACAAAATGCTTCAGAGTAGTCCTTCCTACCCGTGTATGTTTAAGCAGTTCATTATCCTGGTCCTTTTGTAATATTCCCTACTCAAAGAACTGCACCGTCATGTAACAGTTTTAAAACCCAGAAACCTAGATCTTTTTTAACAACTTCCTCTCTGTCCCATCTAACCAATGAGTCTCACCAATTTTACCACCTCATCATTCTTCTAACTATATATAAACTGACATAGAATGTAGGATACTCTGGAGATCTCTAACATCCTCCTAGGCCTTGTTAATCTTACAAGCATTCTGGCTGAAGATTATGATTGGGTTTCTATTAAGTGAGCATATGCTGTTATTCCATAATAATAATAATGATTTCAGGCTAATTCAACGTCTATTTTTTTAAAAGATTCAAAATAAATTGGTGAGTTTTCTTTTCATTATGGTGCTTGATTCATCATGCAATACTAAGCCACATATAAATGTTAACAGGACAAGAGAAGCCATTATGAACAAGGAGAAAGTTGGTCTCTCTACTGAGGGAATATGTAATATACATTAAGACCACTCGACATAGGGAAGCAGATATTAGACTGCCTAAAGCTACATGAAAAAAGATAACATTAAGCACAGGCAAAAAACAAAACAAAACAGAAAGTTTACAAATAATTCAGCTGATGACATAATAATGTAGGTGAACTGACTGTACAAAAACCACAACTGCTGCGTTATAAATAGCATTAGCTCTAAGAGAGTTGCTAGGAAACCATTTCATTTATCTATCCTTTCTTAAAGAAGTGAAAGGGATGGCGGAAAAATTACAGTGCGCCCCAGTGAGTTCTCTCTATTTCCAGAGAAATAGCTTTCCTTTTGTTATATCTTTTTGCATACTCCAAAAGCACAGGAATATGATCAATTTTAAAGTATTAAACCTAGTGCATTTATTTCGACAGCTATGAGATAATTATATACACCAGAACCAAAGCAACAACAATGACAAGATGCAGGCAAAATCGAGCAAGAGAATTTTTCTCCGCTTTGTTTCACCTAGGACTAGGAAAAATGTCCTAAATCCTATCTATTGTAAAAGCGGTTTTTGCCAAGGGAGTTATTTGGAAGAATTCTGCACATTAAAAAAATATTGATTATAGGAAAAGGCAATTACTGCAATTCTTTACTAACAGGCATACCATTTAAGCAACAATGTGATAAACAATTTCCAACCTTTTTAACCTAAAGAAACGTACTGACAGTTAAAATCCCCGGAAACATAAGAGACTTATTTTTAAATTCCAAATTCAGAGAAACTTTCTTTAAATATTAGAAGTTAAGGACTACATATGATGAGCTTCATACCATAAGGTTTTTCTTCTGTTACTTTCCCTGTAGAATCTAGCGTGTCAGTAGCCTTCCCCAGTTCCCCAATGGCAATATATCTCTAGAGGAAGAGACACAAGAGAGGGAAACAGGCCATAAGGTAAAGAACTGTTATGCATGTCTTAAAGCTTATACAGAACCTTACTAATAAACCTAACTGATACAAAACAAAGGCAAAATCAATAGACTGTAACTGCTTGGTTAGTTGTTGCTATGTGGGAAGCATTGCATAGATTGAGGAACATTCACAAACTTTCCAAACCAGCCAACATGACAAAGAAAAACCTGACTTTATTGATAATCATCGCTTATAAATATAGAGTTGTTGTTGTTCAGTCACTAAGTTGTGTCCAGCTCTTTGCTACCCCATGGACTGCAGCATGCCAGGCTTCCCTGTCCTCCACTGTCTCCCGGAGTTTGCTCAAACTCATGTCCATTGAGCTGGTGATGCCATCCAACACTGTACAAAAAGTTTTAAAAATCAGTTTTCTACTGGGCAGTGTAGACTGTGAAGGAAAAATTTTAAATATACCTAGGAGTAGAGATAATGGTACAATAATCCCCGACTTAGTCATCACGAGATTCAATATCTGTTGCTGTTATTCAGTCGCTAAGTCCTGTCTGACTCTGTGACCCCACGGACTGCAATAGTTTTACTCCACATGCAATTAAAATTAATTTTTAATTATTATTTCTTATATGAAATACCAACTCAGTCTTAGGAACTTGATTATGCATTTAAACAAAAGCTAAATACATGAAAACTAGTATAGCAGAGATAATGTACACATGTGTTTCTTGTAAGGAGAAATGGCTACGTCTTAAGCTCTCTGAAAGGATAAAAGTCACTTCTCAGAACTGCTCATTACTCACGAGTGAAGAATTAGACCACTCCTAGTTAACTGAGGATTGCTCTGCTTTCTATCTCGGGTCACACTGGTACTACATATTCTTTATTCTCCTCTCGCTTGGTCAAATTCAAATTGCATTTCGATGATCACAGGAATTAGCGAAAAAAACGCAAGGAACAGAATTCTCACTGAAGAGAATCGGCAGTTATGTGAGTCATTTAAGCTGGAGTACTTTGCAGAAATACGAGTTTATTAATGATAAGCTTATTATGCTACCACACTGAAACATGGTTTTGAATATCTTCATTAACAAGGAACAGCTCTATACAGTGCATAAAATGTAAGTCCTTCAAAATTTTCAATATAGTGCTTATGAAATATAATGAATATTGACAGAGTGTAAAGAAAAGGTACAAACTGGAGGAACCTCTGGAGAAAGTGGATTAGAGATGCTCCAATCTTAGAGAGTTGCTAAGTTTCACAGGAGGAGCTTTATTCAAGTCACACTTTGCAGTTGACACTGATTAGGTAACCTAAAAATGCTTGTGTACACTTGGGGGAAATTACTGTCCTCTGAACACATCTGGGGGGAAACATCCGTATACCCCAGGGATGATATGCGTTCAATGGTTGGAGGGGATACAAAGCTGCTTTCTGCTGAAATGCTGGCTTCGCCTACAGGCACTATGGTTTATCTCCACATAGATATGAGAGTGGCCTTATACCTGGAAAATGCTAGTTAAGAACATTTTCATGGGACCAGCAATCTCATAACAGAACATCAACCCTTCCATGGCTCATCTGGTTTCAAAAGCACATATAAATAACCAACTTGTAATCAGCAATATAGGAAGCTAATAAAGATAACACTCCAAAACCTCATCAAAGCCTGTTATTTCAAAGTACATCTGCCATCCAGATTCTCCTAAATGACTGGCTCAAAGAAAGTGTAATTTAGGGAAGACAGTAAAGGGACTGTGAATCTATTGCTTTCTTCTGGGTAAACTATATTCCATACTTAGATCAAGTTAAGTCAAAGGGATGTATTCACCTAACCCCCTTAGAATCATTTTACCTGTTGTATTTCATGCAGAGCCACTTCTATACATGTTGTAGAACTATTTTTGAGAACCACTATCTATCATTCAATCTCCCTTACTGTAAAAAATTTCTTTCTGACTTTAATACCCAGAGTCAAGTCTCTTCCTTAAATAACTGGCATGCTTCCTCTTTCTCATCAGTGTCATGTTTTGGCCTAGGCCATCAAAAAGTCAGGGATAGAAATAAAAGGAATGAAATTAACTGCATTCAAGATTTCCAACAGAAATTGCTTGAATAAAATTAATGTCTATGGCATCTGTAGTCAAAGCAATCCAACAGGCCTGTAACTCAGGAGAGAGAGATCTGGGGATAGATGAAACATGTGGAAACAGTAATAACAGTATTTCCTGAGCAACTTTTGTATAACAGGCACTGTACAGAAAACCTATGTGCTTTTTTAACATAATACACTCAGAACCCCAAAAGAGAATGCAGTGAGAAAAAAATGACTCAAGAGAAAGTTGATCATTGGCAGAGCAAAGCCTGACAGACAAGAGAGAAAGCTAATGATAAAGACAAGGAAAGGCTCTTTTCTTAAACCTTGCTCTGATCTGACTGGGCAGGAATGCATATAAGGAGTGGTGGTGGTGGTGGTTTAGTTGCTAAGTTGCATCTGACTCTTGCCACCCCTTGGACTATAGTCCACCAGCCTTCTCTGTCCATGGGATTTCCCAAGCAAGAATACTGGAGTGGGTTGCTATTTCTTTCTCCGGGGGATGTTCCAGACCCAGGGATCAAACCCGAGTTTCCTGCATTGCAGGCGGATTCTTTACCTCCGAGCCACCAGGGAGTGGGATGCTCTAAATAATCTATGATCTTTACAAACTGAAGGCGAATTAATCCAATGGCCTAAAGATTTTAATGAAGAGGTTAGTTCTCTACTCATTGATAGTGTTGTATGAACTGGTATTTAGCACATTGAACAGGATTCTAAGGACGTCTCTTGGTGCAGCAGGAAAAAGTGTTAGGCCCTGTCTGGATGGTAAGACAATGGGGTATGTGATATGGTTGTTACCTGAACACTGAGCATCTGCCATCCTGAAACTAGATATCTCTACTCTTGTGGTAACTCCCCTCTATACATACAGAGAATATTATGAGCAAAATTTTTGAAAGTCAAAAATTTTGAAAGTCACTGCTTAAGAAAAAAGATCTCCAAGATTCTAACCAGTGTGAAAAACAAAAGCTATTTTTAAAAATTCATTAACAGCTTCTAACTACTTTGATAAAAGTGTCATCTTCAACATACTTAAAGGTAACATGTAAAAGACTTAATTTTTTCAACAAGTGAGTGAAAGTCCCTTAGTCGTGTCCGACTCTTTGCGACCCCATGAACTATACAGTCCATGGAATTCTCTAGGCCACAATACTGTAGTGGGTAGCCTTTCCCTTCTCCAGGGGATCTTCCCAACCCAGGGACTGAACCCAGGTCTCCCGCATTGCAGGCGGATTCTTTACCAGCTGAGCCACAAGTACATAATCTAAAATATAAGAAATACAAATAGCTACCAAGATAATAACAACTCTTCTTTTGCAAAGGTGAAGTAGTACCCAAGAACTAGGTCTCTATAATAAGATGCACCTGGAGTTTTCTACTTACATTACAGTCATCTGAAGATCAGTGATTTCACTGTATGACATTCAGCTTTCCTAGCTGAATACCAAAACGATTTGTGATAAACAAAATTTAAACAAGAGCCAATGATGTAAGTATTTTTCCAGTCATCATACTTCTGGAAATGTGTCTGGAACTTAAATGTAAAACCTTTCAAAAACATACAATGTGTTACATGTACTTATGGGTTTTTTTGGGGGGGGATAGATAATGAATATTTCAGTGAACTTAACATATTTTATCTTGGTGGGGAAAACAAACAAATGCCTTAATGTAAAACATATCTTTTGTTTTTATTAAAAAGTGACTTTTCATTGTAAAGATTTTGAAGAATAACAAATTGTATGAAAAAAGAAAATAAAATCATCCATAATCTTGTATCAAAATAACCAGTTTATATTTTAGAATTAAACATATATTAAGCAATTGGAAAATTCTGTACCAGAAACAGATTCTAACCTCCACGTGTCAGTATTTAAATACACTGTTCAAATTACTGTACAACTGTCAAATTCCTCCATTCTAACACAATTGTTTTGGTCTGTGATTTTGGAGATTCTTCCATTTATCTAAGGTATTAAGATCCTTTCCAACTGAAAGAAAGGCTTTTATGCCAATTAATAACTAAAATGGGATGTTAAAGGCAATAGGCTTTCCAGGGCTTTTCATTTTAAGAAAAACTTACTTAGACCCCTGGCCCTCAGAGTCTGGCCCAAGGGCCAGTACCTACCATGAGATAAGTTCAGAAAATGAAGGTGCTTAGAAACTTATTTAGCAATTTGATATTAATTATAGTTTTATAAAAGTCTGCAGTGAAATGCTGTTTTTTAAATGGTCTTTGACCACATTTCTTTTCTAAGAAAAAATTTAGACAGAAAGCACTTTACCAACTATTTATAACCTGCTTGCAACAAATAAATAGTCCAGGAACTTGCTGAAATTCTCCCCTTCCTAATGGCATATTAATCTTCCTTCCACATTTTCCACATTTCCTATCTTCCCCATTTTCACTGGTCCCAAGTCCAAGCTATTATAACCAGCATCTAGCTGCTAATTAGAATATAGATATTATTATCTCTTTTAAAGGTGGAAGAGGCCCAGAGAGGTGAAACACTGACATCTAGACTTGTCTCAGGGCTCCTTCCACCTTACCAGTTCAGTCAAGGTTCTCACTCAAGGCCTAAAGCCCAGGTTTAGAACCTCTCCTGTCCCTGCTTAATCCCTCCTCCCTCTCCTATTCAAAGCCTTAAAGATGCTTTTAGATGCAGTCAAGGAGTGATGTAACATCATCTTTAAGAAGCCCCATTCTTTTAGTTAGTAAACATTTTGTAAACACTGAACAAAACATGTCTTTTGTTGGAAACTGCATGGCTTACAAAATGATATTGTTTCCACAAAAATTCTAAGGTTTAAAAAAAATCTTGTAATAGAATTTATGATCTGTAAGTTTTCTTTAAGAAATATAATTATACAAACAAACAAAAAGAAACACACAAAAAATACCCTCACATAAACTAAACACATATATTTTAAAATTATAGGTACCACAAAATTTTTGCTTCTGTAAGTCAAATTTATTTTTTAATTATGAATTTACAGTCTCAATATTTTGAATCTCAGATATTATGATTATAGACACTGTGATTAATACCCAGGGCTGACACTCATTCAAGCAATTTACAGTTTATTTTTTAACTGCTAAAATCCAACACACAGGTCATTAAGAAAACATTCAAGAAAAACAGAACCATTCCAGTATTCTTACCTTGGACCCTGATAACATACTGGTCAACATTTTTGTTCCCTTTCCAATTCCAACCACTACAAATCAAAGAAAGAAATATTATGACATCCTATTGTGAAAACTAGGTTTTAAAAATATGCTTTATGACATACATTGGGCACAATTTCCTGGCACATGTAAAGTTAGAAAAAGCATTTATTTAGCATGTCAGGGCTCCTATTACTCCAATCAGTTGAACTTGTCATGAAAGTAAGAAATTCTGAAGTGGGGACTGGGGAGAGACTTTCTTTCTTTCTCTAAGTGTGAAACATAATATTAAAAACTTCAATCCAGACAATTAGATAACAAAAAGTTTTGAAAAAATCTCCAAGGACTCTGGAATTTTATATGGGCATCAGTGAAAAAAAATGCTACAGTTAATCTCGGTATGATAAAGTCTCTGACAGAGTTCACTATTAAACAAAGCAAAAGCCATCATCGTAACTAATGGACCATTTAAAGATGATTAGTGCCCAGCAGTATACAATCAAGAAAATAGAAGCATAACAAACCAACCCGATACAAAGAAGAGTACAGGGTGAAATGCGAGTCTGGAGAGTACAGACGGACCAAATAAAAAGTGCGATGGCCCACGTGTCCCCTCAGTTTCAGACATCATCCTTGTAACACACATTTCCCAGCCAGAGATGAGCAGATATAATCATTTCTTCACTAACAGCAAGCAAAGTTTCCTAAGAACTGAAGTATTTCTCATTAATGGATACAATTTTGTAAAAGCACACACACAAGACAACCGTCACAATTCAGAATTATAAGAAACAAAGAGAAATGACTGGCAAGTTGAAAGAATTATTATGAATATTTATAGCAGATATCATCCACTGAGTTTACCATGTATCAGATTCTACTCTAATATTATGAATATTTATAGCAGATATCATCCACTGAGTTTACCATGTATCAGATTCTACTCTAAGTGCTTTCCATTCATTAACTCATTTAATCCTTAAAACAAGATGATACGATTATCCCTCTGATAGCTGAGGCAACGGAGGCATAAAAGTCTAAGAACTTTGCCCAGTATCTCACAACCCGTAAATGCTGGAATTAAAATTCCAACCAGACTAACAGAACTCCTTCCTCTCATTCCCCTGCCAACTTACTCATCCAGGCTTTCCTCTCACTGCCACCAGCCTAAATCAACCTCTCTGCTCAACATCCTATCTCTTCTTCTTCCAATTCATACCATTTCCTAACCATTTCTGAAAACTCCACTGCACAAAGCTCCTGAACAATCCTCAATAGGGTCCCAATGCCTACAGTACCAACTTCTTAGCAAAGTATTCCAAGTCCATCCTTTGAAACACAGCTCACATCCCCATTCCTTCATAAAGTCTATCCCAAAGCCCCTCTCAGCTTCTTTGATAGTCACAGTGGTTCAAGGACTAACATAAAAACTGTCTGCCTTTGGGATCCTCTGTTGAGCAGAGCACTCTTCAAATAAGAGCACCTGCTGCTGAGGGAAAAACTTTGTATAATAATAACAAAGACTCAATTCAATTTTATTCCATTCAAGAAACTGCAATCAATATTTTGCAAGCAGCTACCAGGCACTCCATCCCAAGAACACTTTTAATGGAATAGCACATATCCTGACTTTGAAAGGGCTTATAACCTCGTGGGCAAAATACAATACAGACAAGGGAAACTGCAAGTGCTCAAAAAAAAAAAAAAAAAAAAGGTTGCCTGAACTAATGAGAGAATAACATTAAATAACAATATGACAGTACATGATTGTGTCCAAATGAACACACAGGTGATAACTACTGTAGGAGGTCACTCTAAATGGCAACAGAGGCCAGAGGATGCTTCACTGAGGCATTCACAGTTAGGCCTTAAAGGATGTACAGGATTTGAACATGCAGATAAGAGAGAAGCGTGTTCTAAAGAAGGAACAAACTGACAAATTCTCAGACACAAGGATGAGCACAGTGGGTTTATCAACCAGAGTGCAGGGTGTCTTAAGAGCAGGCTGATGTGTCTGACTCTATCATAGTTAAAAGGCTGGACTGATGATGATTTCTCTGCTGGTTCAGTGATCCACAATGAAATAGGAAGGCATCTTAGAGTAACCTAGCTTGTACACATCTACAGCCTCCTGGGTCAAGTGCTCAGTTGTTTCTGACTCTTTGCGACTCCGCCAGACTCCTCTGTCCGTGGGGATTCTCCAGGCAAGAATGCTGGAGTGGCTCGCCATTTCCTCCTCCAGAAATCTTCCCAACCCAGGGACTGACCCACGTCTCCTGTGTCTCCTGAGCTGTAGGTGGATTCTTTACCTGCTGAGCTACCGGGAAAGCCCAGAGTATATATAAAATAGCTCAATTAAAAAAAA
The DNA here is from genome assembly GCA_024291935.2 of Okapia johnstoni. Taxonomy (NCBI): domain Eukaryota; kingdom Metazoa; phylum Chordata; class Mammalia; order Artiodactyla; family Giraffidae; genus Okapia; species Okapia johnstoni. Next base: position 72,699,856 of record CM044318.1, on the reverse strand, counting down.
TCTGCATAGACAAAAAGCTAGGGAGAAATATAACCAAAATGTTGACAATAATTATTGTTGGAAGGTGGATAATTTTTACATTCAACTTTATGTTTTCTTGTATTTTCTAACTTTTTTCACCATAGTTTTCTAAGTTTTAAACTTCAAAATAGTATATCAAAACTTAGTTCCATTTTAAGTAATTTATACTGAATATCAGGTTCCTACTGCTTGTGCAACAAATTACCAACACAGTGGTTTAAAACAACACAAACTTATTATCCTACAGTTTTGGAGGTCAGAAATCTGAGGTGGCTTTTACTACGGTAAAAATCAAGGGGTCAACACACTGCCTTCTTTTCTGGAGGCCTGAGCGGGGAAGAACCTATCTAGAGACTTCCCAGGGGAAGTTCCTTGCCTTTTCCAGTTTCTGGAGACTCTTTATCTTCCTTGGCTCAGGATCCCCTTCCTCATCAAGGCCAGCAATCACATCACTGCAACCTCTGCTTCCACTGCCACATCTTCTCTGACACTCTTCTGCATTCTCTTCCAATTTAACGACCCTTGTGATTACGATGGATCCACCAGGATATTCCAGAATATCTCTTAAAGTCAACTGATCAACAACATTAATTCCATGTGCAACTTTAATGCATCCTTGTTATGTAACCTAACATATTTATAGATTCTGGAGACTGGGACATGGACATCTTTAGTGAACTCATTATTCTGCTTACCACAGCATTTTTCCGAATTTTGTAAGCCCTCTTTATAGACTTATATATGCTTTAATATAATATATATGTATATGTAATAATTATTTAATATTTGAAAGCATTTTAGAAATATTTCTAGTACTTACAAAAATATAGGCTAATAGAATTATAAACCTGAATTTCAGATTATATTTAAATTGTCAGCTAAATTCTTAAACCTTTACCATCAATATTTCCCCCTCAAAACAGCAAAAACAGCCTAAAATGTTGAAAGTAAAAGTATATTTTTCCACTAGGTCCAGTTTTGTTAAAAACAACAATACAAAAAAGCCCTTTTACAAAGCTCTTCACAGGATAGAGTATGTATCAGTATACTATAGACATTTCCTAAGATATTTCAATAAATCTGCTGAGAATTACCATAGATGTTATCGCTTTTTAAGAGATAAACTGAAATTCTGGGAGGTTATGGGATTTGCTCAGGGTGTATGTACTTAGTAAATAAAGTAGCCAGTACACAACTCATGACGATCACAGCCCAGTGTTCATTTCACCATACACCAAAACTCAACTTTGCTTAACGGTCTGTAGAATTTAGACAACAAACTTCCCTTATTCTGTGACTAAATATCTACCTTTTAAAAAACTATTTCTCAATATAAATCACAGATATTGGGGAAAAAATTAATAATTTTGACATATGAACACACTATATCATCACTGAAGGACATGTGTGATCAAATATAAATTAAGTCTCCAAATAGAAAATTATTTCCAATGCAATTTCTTCCACTCACACAAATCTCTGCCAAATGCCACCCCTTCACAATATAAAATGGAAGCTTTCAACAAGATCCCTTAGATTTAGGGTTAAAAAATAAACTTATTTACTCAGTGCCTTGAATATCACTATTTTCTGCATGCCAGTGAATAACAACGATCATAAATTAATACAATTGGTCTATTCATAAATAAGCGCACATTTTATCCCCTTTCTTCTTGGACTTATGCTCTTGTGCTTTAGAAAGGGGCTTCCCCGGTGGCTCAGTGGTAACAAATCCACCTGCCAGTGCAGGAGACACAGGAGACATGGGTTCAATCCCTGGGTTGGGAAGATCCCCTGGAGGAGAAAATGACAACCCACTCCAGTATTCTTGCCTGGAGAATCCCATGGACAAAGGAGCCTGGTGGGCTACAGTCCATAGGGTCGCAGTCAGTTGTGACTGAGCAGCATGGACACCTTAGAAAATGGAAGGTTGCAATAGGCTTCAACTGAAGAAGAGCTCAACTGATAAGAATCATGAACCCACTTCTGGAAGCAATGGTAAAGAATGCTGTGACTGATTACTAATTTCTGCTGTGGACACAGGGAACAAAGGCAGGAGTGCCAGCTATTTGCCATCCCAGGTTAGGGCAGAGACTAACACTGAGCATGACCAGGTTCAACTCTTGATCTCGCCACTCACTAACTACGGGACCTCACATACAGTAAGTGCTCAATAAATGATTATCAATTATTATGGTAAGAAATAGTAGTTAAGGTGTCTGAATTTGCCTATTCAAGTTCTCTAACTCAGGAAAATGAATTTTCATGTGTTTTTTTCTGTTTTAACCGCAAGTAAAGATGTTTCTGCCAACATGCATCACATAAAATCTGTAATTTCAGAAAATGCAAATCATATACTGTTTCCAATTTTTTTGAAAAATATAATTTTATTCACCAATTTTATCCTTTTCTTCTAAATACACATTCATTTCCTTTGGCTGGCTTAGATCACGTTTGTTTTTATTTGCATCTAATTTTAGCTCTAATAAAATGGATTGGATGCTGTATCACAGTATTTTTCAAAGCATGAGTCACATTCCATTAGGGCAGCATGAAATCAATTTAGGGGATTATGATCAATATTGTAAAAAAAATGGAATAGAGTAAAATAAAAAACACCAGGGCATGTAAAAAAGTGGGCTTGTTCCATAAAAGTTTGTTTCTAGTATGTGGAGCAGATGGAAATAGGGAGAATTCCAATATATGTATTTCTGTGACTATGGATACAGTTATAAAAAGGTGTCTAAAAACATGCCCCATCTTGCGGATACACACTTTGGCAGTCTAAAAAGATAGACTTCAGGATCTCTGCATGCGTGCTAAGTCATTTCAGTCGTGTCTGAGTCTTTGCGACTGCCAGGCTCCTCTGTCCATGGGATTCTCCAGTCCAGAATACTGGACTGGGCTGCCATTCCCCACTCCGGGGGTCTTCCCCACCCACAGATTGAACCTGCATCTCCTGCAGATCCTGCATTGCGGGCAGATTCTTTACCACAGAGCCACTGGGGTGCTCCCTCAGAACCTCTACTAGATGCAAAAAGAATACAAACAAATAAAAAGATAGAAGAGAAAAGGGCAAATGACTCTTCTTCCCTCAATCAATTCTATCAATCTTCCGCCACATGTAGTAAGACACGCAACTAATGTCCCCGAGAGAAAGGGACTTCCTCTGAGGAACTATACGGTTCATCCTCTGAAGATATAGGCAAAAAAACAAAGAGAGTCATATACTGTGTCAGGAGTCCCCAAGACTATTCCACGCTGAAAGATTCATCCATGGTTAAGATTTACCTACAGTGACATCCTAAGGTTACACAGCTGGATCCTCTTTCCTTCCATAATCGAAAAAGGAATAACAGGTGTACAATGTTCCTGCTCAAGGGAGCCCATTGGAAACCAAGCATCCAAAGTTTGTATTGGAGGGGATGAGAAGAATAGTTACCCAGGCACCCTCCCACTGCATGGTGGGACAAAAATCGCAGACTCCAAGATGGAGAGCAGGTGTCCAGCATAAAAAACACTCTTTACACACGCCACTGAGGCACAACAAACCGCGTTTATCGGATGGGGAAGGGTGGGTTCAACCCCAAATCCAGGTCCCCAAATGCAGGCAGGCCTTCAGAAAGATAGTGAACTCAGGCCTGCTGTGTTAACTCTTTTCAGCACAGATACAAACCCTTTCTCAAGGTCCAACCACACTCCACACATGAAAGTGGCTATTTCTAATAGCCTTCTATACCTTGTAGAAGGGCTTCTTGAGAAGATGGCACTGTAAATCTAGTAGATTTGAAACATTCCAGGTAGACTGAAAATGGCACAGCTTTAGTCAATTTTGTCTGTTCTTAATCAATATTTCTTTCTAATATAAGTGGCAGTTACATCAAATTTCCATTTGTATCTCTTACCCAGGACTCCTCGGGCTGCACTGTCTAGAGTCCCTCCATGCCCAATTTTCAAAGTCTGCTTTTTCCTCTTGGTCCATTCTGGAGAAGGCATTCCAGCTTCTTTAAGAGTAATTGGGATTAAAAAAAAAAAGGTAATTACTGAGAGAAACGAAGTAGAATCTCCATTACTATGGGATGAGGCAGTGTGGATGGAGTACTCAAAACAAATAAAAAGGACTGTACAAACTTATATGTTAAAAGATTATAAGAACTGACTCATTTGAAAAGACCCTGATGTTGGGAAAGATTGAAGATGGGAGGAGAAGGGGATAACAGAGGATGAGATGGTTGGATGGTGTCACCGATTCCATGGACCTGAGTTTGAGGAAGCTCTGGGAGTTGGTGATGGACACGGAAGCCTGGCGTGCTGCAGTCCGTGGGGTCGCAAAGAGTCAGATACGACTGAGCGACTGAATTGATAACCACAATACTGACGAAGAACAGATTTTAAAATATACAGACACTATCTAAATTACAAAGAAACTATTCCCAAATTAGCTGTCAAGAAACTAGAACTCATTTTGTAAGGGAAAAAAATTTTTTTTAAGAGGGTAAATATCTACACTAATCCACAAAGATCCAGTAAATTCCTGGCAGTAGTGGGCTGGTAAATGGAGGATGATGAAAAGAAGTTAGTTTTTACATAGGCAGCTAGTTTTAAAAGTCCTCAATTTCACCTCTAAAATCTGTCTTGTTCCCTGGTGTTCTCTGCTGGTCACTCCAGCTACTTAAACATCTAGAGTATATCTCATACAGGGTTACTTCTGAGACCAAGTCCCCAAACTATCTGTATATCTGCCCTCCTCTCCTAATCAAAAGTCACCAATTCCTTAAAGAAGCTAATCTCAACAAAAGGTTACATGGGAAGCAGGTAACAGTTTAAGATGCCACTTATACACCAAAGCATTTAGATTTTAAAAAGAGAAAAGGAAAAAAAACAAAAGATGCCAGGCTGGCCTATCTCATATTTCCACTGTAAAGAATAAAATGAAATAATGCTACCTGAACATGCTTTGGAAACTCAAAGCTTTATACCAACATGCTGTTGTTATCATCATCTTCATGGTATATAACAATATATTGAAAGAACACTGGCTACTGGACTTCAAATGAGAATGGAGAGAGAAGCAGGAAGAGCTGTATTGATCTGTACCCTTCCAAACCCATAAAACTTCCCTTACTTGCCAGGTGGTGCTAGTGGTAAAGAACTTGCCTGCCAATGCAGGAGATGTAAAAGACCAGGGTTTGATCCCTGGGTTGGGAAGATCGACTAGAGAAGGAAATGCCTACCCACTCCCGCATTCTTGCCTGGAGAACCTACGGACAGAGGAGCCTGGTGGGTTACAGTCCATAGGGTTGCAAAAAGTCTGACACAACTGAAGTGACTGAGCATGTATGCATTACTACTGACACAGAGAAGAAGGAAAAGGGAGTAAAAGAAGCTGAAAAGCAAGGACAGAGGAAGGTAAGGAGAGACGGCAGAGCAACAATGGAGCAGCCAGGTGAACTGGCCAAAAGGCTGCGCTGGGTTGTAATCACCACTTCATTACCACCTTAGTGAGTTAGAACTCCGGTGTCTGGAACACGATCCAAATGTTACTCTCTGATTACGACATCTCCAACATGAACCTGTAAGGCTAGGCCTAGACTTCAAACCCTTCACCTTCACCTGTAACCCATTATGGCTCTCTTATACTGTATTTATAGAAACATTTTGGGAACTCTTTGTATTTTTAACTTGACAGTGCTTGGAGAATGGAGGCCCTAAAGTTTACTGTCTTCCCTTTGTGCTTTTCCCTTTTTCCAAATTTGAAGACACCTGCCCTCTACTAAGTTGGAATCTGGTTCACCCCACTGGCATCATGGATGAATATTTACTAAGATCTTTTCTAGCTATAAAATTCTGTCTGTTTCAGGCCTTAAAGGATTCAAAAAGACAGAAGAGCAGAGATTTTGGTGCCAGATGAATCAATGTAAGGAAAGGCAAGGAATATTAATAGAGGCCATGACAACTGACTGTGCCTAAATCAGTGATTGTCAAACCTGGCCGGCATTAGAATGTTGTGTTCTGGAATCTGTATCTTTAAGAAAAACTTCCCGGTAAATTCTGGCAGCCAGTTAGAATAGCATTAGAAAGCCCTGGTCTAGCTAACATAAACATAGAAACAGCCAATCACAAGCAATATAAAAATGGAGAGTAATGAGAATGTCTACTTCTGAGCGAATGGCCTCAAGAAGACAGTTCAGCAACAGCGTGGAAACAATCAATTTTAACTAAGTTTCAACGAGAAATTTCAGTTCCTAGAGACCGATTAACCAGAAAGCCAGGCTATGGCTTTACGCTATGAGAAACCCATCTGAAAGAAAAAACAGAAATTATTACTTTGAGGAACAAAAAAGCCACAGCCTAACAAATAAGGCCAAAAGAAAGCAATTCTATGAAAGAATCAACTCCATGATGACACCACAAAGTTTGTCCCTGATGTAATTCCTTCCTTCAACATCTTTACAGGTAACAAAGTATAATGAAAGTATAACAAAAGAATGAGCAGATATAACCCAGGTATTAAACACCTTCAGGAATTTACCTTTACCAACAAACACCTGAATCTATAATGTGTCAGTTTTAATTAACAAATTTCTACTGGAATATTTTGTTTTTGCAATAAAAACGGGAGCAGTAACATTTGCCAGGGGACACTATTCAAAGAAGAAATTTCCTGTACTGATTTGATGGAAAAATAAGCCAGGGCCAGACTCTGGAGAGCCTTGAAAACCTAGTTAAATAGTTTTATCACCAAAGGCTACCGAAACTCCTGCTATGAGCTCAGTTAAGGAGGAGTCGGTGTCTTTCAGATTTGGCTTACTGCAAGTGTCAAAAAACAAAACTAAAGTCAACTAAATGTTTCTTAATTTTACTGTATGAAATGAACTCTGGATTAACAAACTGAGAGATCCTTTAGAATTTTCCAATATTCTCTCAGTGTATATAAAGAAACAAACAAACAAAAAGAATGCTCTCAGAAGTGACCAAGTTATAGTCTTCAACAAAATGTGGTCCGTAGACTGCTTACACCAAAATCACCCAGAGCAACAGTTTAAAGAGGGAGTTTCCTAGAACACCCCATACTCTCAGAATCACAATCTCTGAGAGGGTAAGGATTAGGAATCCGCATCTGTGCAAGGGACTTTAAATAATTCTTATGTCCACTGTGAAAAACACTGTGTTAAGTCTTGGTTAAGTAAGTAATATCCGCATTTCCAACATATTTTTACGAATGCAGCTTGGGAGTGTAGAGAGCCAGTGATTCATTTGGGTACAGTTCACTTATGTGAGCCAAACAAAAGGTTTCTGAGGGATTAGATTACAGAATATTGGTCTGCATGCCCAAGAGCAGAGGTTTATTTGTGGGTGTGTAGGTTTTGGGGTTTTTTGCTTGTTGTTTTTTTTTTCCCTGAGAACGACAACTGCCAACTAGGAGTTCACGGTAGGCCAAGTCCTAGCCGGAGATGCTCCAGATTTCTGTCCAGAGCTTATACAGAGGTCGTTCTCCTTTTCCCTTCCTTTTATCACTTGAGCCTTGAAAGGGCAAAAAGCCTAGCGTGCTCCATGCGGCTTCCGCTCTCACGGCGACCGCATGGCCTCCGCCTGGTCCCCACCCGGCTGCAGTACCTGTCAGCAGCTTCTCCTTCAGCCGATTCAGCAACTCGGCTGAAGTGGGCCCTTTGGGCTTGTGCACAGCGAACACGCCGCTCAGGGACAGCAGCTTAGTAGCCAGCGCGGGCTTGGAGACCATGGCTTCGGATCCGGTCCTGGCGGCGGCCTCAACCGCCGCGGCTGCAGCTATTGCTGAGGATGTGGCGGCCGTTGCTGCAGCTGTCCCTGCATTTTCAGGGACTGGGGCTGGGTCTGGTTTCAAAGAGGACGACAACAGCACCGCCGCCGCCTCAGCAGCTGCCATGCTTTTGTAGTCCAGACCGGTTTTGTATCTTGGAGTCGCACGCTAATGACGCAACAAGGAGTGAGCCCGACATCCCTCCAGCCTTTCCCTTGCTTCGAAGCTATCCAGGAGGGTGGAATCGCAAGGGCTTGTGGGAATTGTAGTCTTCGGTTTTCTCGTGCTGGCTGAGAGTCGCTGACCGTCTGAGGGCTCTGATGGAGTAGTTTTTCTTCTGTCATCCTGTTTACTTGTTAAGTAGAGTTAATTCGGTGCCGCAGGTGTAATTCACAGTTTCCGAACTCAAACACCAAGACTGTGTAGATTTTCGGGGAGAAATATCTTAACATCTCTCCCCCATCCCTTTTAAAAATTAAGACCCAGCATCCAAGAACAGAAAATTTACTAATAAAATGCTGACTTCTGCTGCAGCTTGTGAAGAACTACGGTTCCCGTGGTTGACTGCTTTATTCAATGTATTGTGCTCTTGGATTCATGAATCAGAATTAAAATACACCTAAACGTAAGCTCTTTTAGAGCAAAGATTCTGTTTTACCTAGTTCACCGTTGTATTTCGGTGCCTCACACAGAGTAGGCACTTAAATATTTGGGAACACATAAATGGATACGAATTCTTCAAATTCCTAAAAGAAACCTCTAGGTCAAACCAGTGCTAAATCTCGTGGGCTTATTTTGATGCCCTTCATGTAGGCCTTTCCACCCCTCAAATCCCACAACTCACATGCAATTCTTAAGAATTCTAAGACATTTAATAGTAATTCTTCTGTGGATTGCATTCTTTAGTAACATGTTGCTTAGGCATTATTGCAGTTCATAAAATTATACTTTCCTTTCGATTTGAGACCTCTCTGAAAGAGGGCTTCCCAAGTGGCACCAGTGGTAAAGAACCTGCCTACCAGTGCCAGAGTCCTAAGAGATGCAGGTTCGATCCCTGGGTCAGGCAGATCCCCTGGAGAAGGGCATGGCAACCCACTCCAGTATTCTTGCCTGGAGAATCCCATGACAGAGGAGCCTGGTGGCTACAGTCCACGGGGTCGCACAGAGTTGCACACAACTGAAGTGAGTTCGCATATGCAGGGAACAGGAGAATTAATTCAACTCTGTATCACACCTTCATTCTTGTCAGCAGAAGCACCAACTTGTAATTTTCTGAAGTAACCAGCATCTCCCACTTTGGGTGAGCATTGAATTTATAAGTTATCTTAATATATGTGTGAGTTAGGATTCTTTGGTTGAGAGTGACCAAAACTGATTCATTTCAGCTTGGAATTTATCAGAAGGATTTTTTTTGGAAAAATTTATCAGAAATGTACAAAATATTATGCAGAACCTTGGAGGTTCTTTTTGTCCCTCTCTCCCCACATTCTCCTTTCATGATACTCTCTTGTGTCTTTTTCGTTCTTCTCTTTTGCTTCTAACAGACTTGCCCCCCGACTCCTTACTCTACATTCTTGGTTCAGACCATCCTGTTTTGATCCAATTCCAAAAATACCCTGGATGAAGCTACTTCTGGCCACCTACCAAACATAGCACTTCACTAATTTCATTCCTCAACTACAGCACTTTCCTTGCTTCTTTACCTGCTTGCTTTTTCTCCATACCATGTTTTATGTGACATACCAAATATTTACTCACTTTGCTTACTGTCTTATTTCCTCCATCAGAACGTAAGCTCTGTGAGAAATGTTTGTATGTTTTATTCATTGCTGTATCCCCAGGACCTGAGCTAGTGTCACATGTAGCTCTCAATAAATAGTAGTTGAAGAAAGGAATGAATAAACATGACAGCTTCAGCAGAAACCATGTAGATAGAGGAGAATTAGCACCAGTTCCCAGAAAAGTAGAGTGCAAAAAATATGTATATTCCCACTGTAGCTTATCTCATGTGGCTTCAGTTTTTAAATCTCCATTTTATATGTGTGGAACTGAAGCAGAGAAAAAATAAGATCACCTAATGCTATATAAAACTTCAACTTTCTAGACAAGCTTCCATGCTGTCCTCACCTCCTCATGTGTCTCGAAGGATTGTTTATAGACAGGAAATAAAAATTGACAAGACTTTCAGGTTTTATTCCAAATCTGTCCCTGGCTCTGCCATAGTTGCCTCGCTGGGGCATTTCTCTGGTTCTTGCTATAGGCACAAATGCCTGAGAGAGTTATTCTTTACAAAAGTTGCTCCAGTTTTGGTCATCTGTGCCACTTTCTATAGAGACAGAATCATAGAAAATAGTACTTGATGGGGACTTACAGAGAATATAACCTGAGGTTTTCATTTTAAAATGTGTTCCTGATACACCTAAGAGAAAGCTCAAATCTATACCATGGACTTGACGAAAGTGTATATTTTTAAAGTTTAGAGAAAAGATGGATATGTTTCATTGCATGAAATTTGAGAGAGCCAGAAACTCTCCCAAAAGAAACCCTTCTGTTTATTGCATTGAGAATTGTCTTAATAGGGAGGAATATGGTAAGATAATTAAAGAAACCAGGAGCACAAGAATCTCTACTGTGAGCTGAAGTAGATAAAAGAAATACATTGTGATTTCTTTAGAGCAGAACTTCTAAGAAAGTTTAAATAAGTATTTTAATTGTTTTAATGTTGACCATACATTTCTTTGTAATTAGGAAAAACATGCAGTAATCAAATATTTTTTTAATTAGGCAAATAATTTTTTTTAAAAAGGATAGATCATAAAAGATGAATATGAGAAAGTACCACAAATATGTAGGAGTAAGGCCAGAAAAGTTTTATTGGAAACAGGAAGAAAATACCAGAGACAGAAAAATAAAATGGAACTTTTAAAGAAGATCAAGAAAGAGATATATTTACTACTTGAGGCCAATGAATAATGAAGGTCAAGCAAAGCTTCTACTTTGCCTGTCTTCTCCATCAAGGAGAATGATTTTTGGATGAAAATAGAGTGATCAGTTGACAGGAGGAGCAGGATGTCCATGGGGGACAGAAAGGTTGAAAGAGGACATCACTGTACTCATTGAAGTTAAATGTCCTAGTCCAGACAGTTGCGTCTAGGGGTGGGGAGAGAGGGGAGATATAAGAACTCACAAACAAGATTGCATGAGAGAACTCACTTTTGTTGAATACCTATGCTCTGTGCTGGTACTTTACATTTTCCTGGATTTTCTGTAGTAGCTTTTCAAGTTATGCTTGTGAAGAAAATACAGTGTAGGCTGGATGCCAGAATTTCACTGCAAAGCAGGTATTATCATTATTATTTTACAGATAAGGAAAGTGAAACTAAATGAGGTTAGATAATTTCATTGAGGGTATATAGCTTGCATAAAGTGCCAGGGGTCCCCAAGACCAATCTTAGGATTTGCTTGAAGGGCCAGCAGAATTCAGAAGAGCTATAATGCTCATGCGGAGAAGGCAATGGCACCCCACTCCAGTATTCTTGCCTGGAAAATCCCATGGACAGAGGAGCCTGGTAGGCTGCAGTCCATGGGGTCACTAAGAGTCAGACACGACTGAGCGACTTCCTTTTCACTTTTCACTTTCATGCATTGCAGAAGGAAATGTCAACCCATTCCAGTGTTCTTGCCTGGAGAATCCCAGGGACGGGAGAGCCTGGTGGGCTGCCGTCTATGTCGCACAGAGTCGGACACGACTGAAGCGACTTAGCAGCAGCAGCATAATGCTCATAATTATGGTTTATTACAGCAAAAGGATATAGATTAAAATAATCTAAAAGAAAAGGCACATGGGATGAAGGCACCAAGAGAAAGCAGGTGCGAGTTTCCAGATGTCCTCGCTTAGTTCAGTCCCAAGGACAGCTCTTAACTCTCCCATCAGTGAAATGTGACAGTATGTGTCAAGTATTGCCCATCAGGGAAGCTCATCTGAGACTTGGTACCAGAGTTTAATTGGGGATCATTTATGTAGGGATACAGTGCCTGTGGGCTTCCCTGGTTAAGAGCTCAGTTAAGAGCCCTTAAGAGCTCAGATGGTTAAGAGCCTGCCTGCAAGGCAGGAGACCTGGATTCAATCCCTGGGTCAAGAAGATCCCCTGGAGAAGGGAATGGAAACCCACTCCAGTATTCTTGCCTGGAGAATCCCATGGATGGAGGAGCCTGGTGGGCTACAGTCCTTGGTGGTGCAAAGAGGTGGACATGACAGAGCAACTAACACATACACGCAGTGTCTGTATGACTAACCTTAGGGGCTCAGTCTCTGACCTTCCAGAGGTCCGACTGATTCAGTGTAGCTTAAGGTCTCAGGTATAGGGAAGCATCCTTGTCAGGCAAGATACACCAAGGGCTCAGAGGTTATCTCCCAGTAGCTTGACAAGGGCTAGTCTTTCCTTTGAATGTGCAGAATTAGCTCAATAACTCATCTGACCCACATGTAACTCATTAAACAACTCTGCGCACTATTATTGCAAGGTAAAGATGAGGAACTGAGGCTCAAAAAGATTAAGCAACTTGTTGAAGTTCCAACAGCTAATAAAAGGCAGTTAGATTTAGTAGAATTCAGGTTTGCCTGACTCCAAAATCCATACTCTTAACCAGTTCTCAGTGACCGGTAATCAAAATGGATAGCTGAATTCAAATGAATTTTTACAGAGATGAACATTAAGTCCTAGAATATAGATGCCAAAAATCAATTTTCAAGGGCAAGTCATAGAAAACATGATATGGAATCAACCTAAATGAAAAAGTTGGAGGGATTTCTTTCTACAGTGAGCCTTACACAAGTGCATCATAAACTTTATATGAATATTAAATGGCCACCAGAACAACTAATGTAATCTTGGAAGCAATAATAGAATTCATATGTCTGGAATGAAGGAAGTATTATCGGGCCCTGATATTATGGCTGACTCTGGGTAGTGTTTCATACTCCAAACCTTTCCCTTTAGCAAAGATCTCTGCCCTCTCCTTCCTTAGTTTTAGTTCAATAACAAGGCAATCTGATAAACTATTCCTATGAAGGTATGATGTTGAATCAGATACAGGTACTACCTATGTAGGTCAAAATGTTTGAATATCAGCAATTTCAGTCTAATATAAACAACTAATAATAATTTAATGTGTCATTTTTCTAGAGGTATTTACATTTTAGTGTAGAAATCCATGAGACAACATTTCAAATCAAGAAAGGCAGATATTTGTGAACTTGGAAACATTCTGATGCTTGCCAAAGTACACCATACCCAACCTATGTTTTCTTGACAGCTTGTACCATTAAGCTATACCAATATCTCTTTATGGCCTTGTCAACTCATGTCCATTCAAATAAATTAATGTTCCTATTTCAGCTGACTCATTTGGCAGTAAAAGCTAGTTCACATGCTAATGCATTAGCTGGCTCATATGACCTCTCTATCAAAAAAGGCATGTTTTCACAGTAATAAGCAAGAAGGAGCAATATGCCCTTTCTTGCCCAGTGTAGTAGTTCAGTTTAAACAAATGTGAAAAATGTAAAGGGCAAAGGAATGGAAAACAGGAGATGATGCAGAAAGACCTGGGATGATACAGATATCTTACAATGTATAAAATAAGAGTACTTAATGTGTTATGTTTTTAGGTCTATAAAAAGATGATTGTAACTACTTCTGAGCTCTCAGAATTTTCATTCAAAGAGCACAACTGATTCCCTACAATGTATATAATATTATCAAGGTACATTAAGGACATTTAATAAACTCTCAAATTAAATCAATATACACAATTGTAAATGTTAAATTCTATTAAATGGTATGAATAATATAAAGTTGATAGTTTAATGTAAACTAAATATATGTGATTTGATGTATATATTAAAGTGAAACTGAAAGTCGCTCAGTCGTGTCCAACTCTTTGCGACTCCATGGACTATGCAGTTCGTGGAATTCTCCAGGCCAGAATACTGGAGTGGGTAGCCTTTTCCTTCTCCAGGGGATCTTCCCAACCCAGGATCGAACCCAGGTTTCCCGCATTGCAGGTGGATTCTTTACTAGCTGAGCCACAAGGGAAGCCCTTTCACTTGTATATTAAGCAAATTACAAATACAAAAGAACGGATTACTCTGGGGTTGGTTAAATGTTGTCCTTAATGCTGCAGAAGTGACACAGCAGATCTGACTGTATGTTATTCAACACTTATTTGTACAACAAATGTTTATCATGAACTTGCTCTGTGATAGGCATGTGAAATAACTTTCGTATTGACCACTGCTGCAAATAAAGTCATTTATAAACAGCTTGGAGAAAGTGTTATCAGTATCCGTTTTTAAGTAGGCTCTGAGGATTTGAAATATTTAAACCTGTTCTAACATTCACATTCCAAAAATAATGTACAAATTGTCTTCATTGATTAACGATGCTATCATAAGCTGCGGAAATGTCGTTCTATGACTTCGGTTTTCTTTAAACGTTTAATAATGTTCTCCACTAGAGGAAGGCTTTAAGGCTGGACTCAGAGACAAAGGTGATGGATGATTCCCATTACCAGGTTGAATGAAAAGCCTCTTACTTAGCATGGACTATGCCTAGAGGCTAGCTGAACAAGAAAGCTTTGCCCAGTCATTTGTTATCTCAAAATTCCTGAAGACTTCAACCTTTTCTTTTACTACTTAATTGAATTTAGAAAATTATGATTTCTTCCTTCTAAATATTTTACATATTTTTACATGTAAAATTGAATTTTTTTTTTTTTTGGCCTGAGAAGGGTTAGATATGTTCCTTCCAATCTGTGATTTGCTATCTATTCCACAATTTTAAAACACTATAATGTTTTGGTTAAGTTGGAAAATAAAAGTATGTTATCATATTTTGGAGCCAAAGCACAACTGCTTAAGTTCCTTGATTATGTAGATATACCTTGGCTCCAAAAAGTTCTTGATTTTTGTGGTTAGCCTGAAGTATGGAAAACTATTTCAAAAAAAACAAAGCTTGAGTATGAAATCCGAAAATTACTTCTTACTATTAAACATTGGATAACATATAGTATGTTATACATCTATTACTATGAAATAAAATTAATATTTTATGTCAACAAGAAACAAATTTTTTAAAGGACTATTAACTTCACAAAAAATGTGTTTTTCTGTGCCAGATCTTTAGCTGCAGCATGTGAGCTCTTAGTGGCAGCATGCGGGATCTAATTCCCTAATCAGGGATTGAACCTGGGCCCCCTGCATTGGGAGCACAGAGTCTTAGCCACTGAGCCACCAGGGAAGCCCCTAAAAACTTAAACATGAAAAATTTTTCTCTTCTCTTTGACCTCCTCTCTCCCCACTACTGTGCACTGTGTATCTATATTAGGTATTGACCAAACCTCCCCATCAGCAGAAATACCTGCTCAACATAAAGAGCAATATTCTCCTAGTATATCAGCAAGTATGTGCATGCGTGCTCAGCTGCTCAGTCATATCCAATTCTTTGTGACTCCATGGACCATAGCCTGCCAAGCTCCTCTGTCTGTAGGATTTCCCAGGCCAGTTATTAATAAGTCGTGTGTGACTTTTTACGACCCCGTGGACTATACAGTCCATGGAATTCTCCAAGCCAGAATACTGGAGTAGGTAGCCGTTTCCTTCTCCATTATTAGTAGGACAACTCCTTAAAAGGTAACATTTCTTCTTGATCTTTTAAGTAATGACCCACTACTCACTAGACTGTATAAACTGTCAATACATCACTTAATGTACAGTCCTCTGTCTCAAAACCTTATACAACTGTTCCTTGGCCCCATATCTGTTCTTAGGTTCTGAGAAACAGTTCTCAGACCTTTCTGAGTGGCTGTTCCCAGGTTACAATCCTCAATTTGGCTCAAATAATACTTTCCATTTCACGAACTTATTTACAAAATACAGACTCACAGACATAGAAACAAATTTAAGGTTACCAAAGAGGGAAGGTGAGGGGAGGGATAAATTAGGAATTTTGGAGTAACATATATACAGTGTTATATATAATACACATATATACAGTGCAGAATTGATGCACTTGGCACGTTACTTGGCAGGCTGTGTGCAGAGGTGATACCCCTGACACTTCAGTCACCATGGCAACAGGGAGCGGTGTGCAGAGATGCTGCACCTGGCGGGGCAATCCGGAGCCCTGAGCAACACGCCTGCGCCTGCCCTGCCCACAAGGCCTTCATCCTTCCCCCCACAGATGAGATCCCCATAAAGCAGCCCCACCCATGGCCTGTCTGGAGAGTGTGTGCCCTGGAACTATGGCTGGCACCTCTCTGTTGTTTTGTTTTGTTAAATCAAAAAGACTAAAGCTTTCCTTTGCTTCTGAACACTATTCGATCTTTTTCTGCTGAACCAACTGACAGCGAGCAGCAGGGCCGCAGCGGGGGGGCTGACTCTGGAGGGTCGGTAACAGAAGGAAAGAAAACAATTTTCTCTGTTTAGTGAAGATCATTCTCAAACTCAGTGTTACTGGGCATTGATCTGTTTCTTAAGCTATAAGATGGGAACTTCAAGTTTATATTTGGTTTGTGAATGAATCGTGCCAGCTCAGCTAATGGTCGAACCTGCTAAAGGTTATATCCCACCTGTAGGGGAGGAAAAAGCTTTCCTTCACCCCCTTAGGTTCCTTCACAGGGTCAGAAAATTAAGCTGGCAGATTAATGGGAGAAAAGCATATACATTTTACTGAATTTTTATATATATATGTGGGAGACTTCATAAAACAATGAAGACCTGAAAAAGCGACCAGAACAGGAGGCTTTTATGCCTTTCACACAAGCGTTGTCCAATCTTTTTGGCACCAGGGACCAGTTTCATGGGAAACAATTTTTCAATGGACTGAGAGTGGCAGGGGGGTGGTTTAGGGATGATTCAAGCACATTACATTTATTGTGCACTTTATTTCTATTGTTATTACATCAGCTCCACCTCAGATCATCAGGCATTAGATCCTGAAGGCTGGGGACTCCTGTTAAACAAAGAAGCAATGAATAATTGACAAGGCAAAGGGATTTGGGATTGGGGTGGTAAATGGTGAAGAAATAACTAGTAAGGGTTAGTTTAACAAGGTTTGTTTAGTACAGATTTCTAGGCCCCAAATTCTTGGCTCTAGTGTGATAAGAAAGCCTTCTTTCCTCCTGACACAGAGAGGGTAACTTTAACATGGGAGATTTATCTCCTGCTTTCAGGGAAGAAAAACAAGGGGCTAAGGTCAGAGTAACCTTCCCGCTTCTGCCCTTTTCTCACATTCCTTCAGCTTAAGATATTCAACATACCAAGGTGGCAAATTTTGGAGTAGCATATCCTGAGCCCCATTATAACCAACAAATAAATGTATCTTTGTTAATAAATACCTCTTCCGGGGGAACATCTCTCTCTCAGTCTCTTTCTCTCTAATATATATATAGTTTTTAAAATAATATTGAGATCCTGCCATCTAACAAAATAAATATTCCATATTTTATCAGAAAGCTGGGGTACTTATGATATTCATAAAGCTGCCAGTCTGTGTAATACATCAAATAGATGAGCAAACCCCCATATGAAATTTTAACCTTGATTCCTTTCAGAGTTTAGAACAAGCCAGCTTGTTTTATTAAACATATGTGTCTAACATTTAAGTATTTCACATGCATAAATTCTATTGTCTGATTACCATGAAGACATATTTAGTTCACACTCCAACATAAAACAGATAGGGATGCCAGGCAAGGATTTTTAGACACGGTGTCATTTTACTGAGAGATACATTCTTTGCTGATAAATGGCTTTGAAAGCAGCTGTGTGGCCCTCCCCTTCCTCATTTCCCCCACCTCACAGAGGGTGTCAGGGCACCTTTATAACCTGTCTGAAGAGAATTATAATCTGCAGTGTGACTTTGCCAGCCATTAATCTTCCTCCCATTTTAGACTCTGAAAGGAGAAATCCCTAGAGCATGTTTTCCCCTGGCCTCCGAATCATCCTGTTAGCTTCTTCGGTCACAGATAAAAGAGCAGTCTTGTGCTCACGCAGCGGGTCTCTGGGGACAGGGCCAGCCACACAGCTCGATTCCTGCAATTTTTCCACGAAGGATTCATGCTTGTCACCAACTAGCAGAAAATCAACCCTATCAACATCAGTTAAGGTGTCACTATAAGCAGAAGATGTTTTCATGGCCTGGACACAGCTCTGAAAATAAGGAAATGACACATGCCACTGAAATCTTAAATACATTATCCTTCAGGGTGCGGGGGAAAGATTTCTTTTAAAAGCTTTCATAAAATAACATTTTTCTGCCAGCAGCAGCATTTTATCACCAGTTGCAATAACCTACTCCTTAAATGCATGTCTTCCCTTGAAAGTCATGAATAAGCCAATTCTGACTCCTGGGTACATAAATTGTCCAGGATGTCTCTTCCAAGTACCAGATTATATGTCTATCTTCTGCCCACAGAAGAGCCCTGATCTTATCTTACAGCCTTGCATTATTCACTGGAATGCTCCAGCGAGGCAGGGTAAAGAGCATCACTCTCAATCAACACAGTGTGTAAATTGCACCACTTAAAAGCATCTTCAACGTCTGTCACTAAGGCCCATGATCAAAATGACTGGAAGGTTCACTGATATGTCCACACTTAATTCTTTTTTCACCCAGCACCATGAATTAAAACTCAGAAGCAACGTTACCTCATGGGTCACTGGTCACTAATTGTTCCATTTAACATTCATCAAGCACTTCCTGCAACTCCCTTTGTTCCAGGCACCAGGCCAGAGGAGCTTGGGGGCATATGTGCTCCCTGGAGTGGCCCAGTGCTCCCAAATCCCTCAAAAACAGACCCAGGAATCGGTTAGCCATCTATCAATACAGGAAGGAGAAAAGATCTATTTCTGGATATCCTAGTGGTGCTTACAGAAAAATCATACGGGGGGCTTCCCTGGTGGCTCAGATGGTAAATAACCTGCCTGCAACGCAGGAGACATGGGTTCTATCCCTGGAATGGGAAGATTCCCTGGAGAAGGAAATGGTTACCCACTCCGGTATTCTTACCTGGAGAATCCCATGGACAGAGGAGCCTGGTGGGGGCTATGGTCCATGGGGTCGCAAACAGCTGGACAACACTGATGGGCTAAGCACACACACACAATTCATGTGGACTGATACTTTTGTAAAATATTTTAAAAAAATGAACTACAAGAAAAATTAAATTTAAAAAATCCACCAAACATGCCATGTGATTTATTATTTTGTATTATTATAGTTATTATGTTATTTTGTATTATTATAAAATTATTATTGCTCTGTCAAATTGCTATAAAAGTTCCTAAATGCTTACTTTCTGTATTTAACTCATCACAGACTGGTAAGACAGGTCACCTAGCACAGGTCTGTTTTTGTTGTTGTTCAGTCACTAAGTTGTGTCCGACTCTCTGTGACCCCATGGACTGCAGCCTGTCAGGTCCTCGGTCTTCCACTGTCTCCTGGAGTTTGCTCAAATTCATGTCTATTGAGCTGGTGATGCTATCTAACTATCTCATCCTCTATTGCCTCCTTCTCCTTCTGCCTTCAATCTTTTCCCAGCATCACCGCTGGTCTATAAATCAGGCTTAAAGTAGCACTGACCTAAGTCATAGCCTTTGTGCTTGAAATAGCTTATGTATTTTAAATGTGTGCCTTTATGAATTATTATCAAACTGAGATGTAAACATTTTCAGAGAAACCTCAGGAGAGGAGAAATCCCTCTTCAGTGTGGTGGTAAATATCCTCCAATGGGGAGCTTATCTTCCCCTTTCCAAGAACGGAATATTATCATGGAATAAACATTGACTTTGGATCCACATAAATGAGGATTTGAACCCCAAATCTGTCTTTTACTAACTGTGTGACCTTTGGCAAGTTAATTAACCACTCTAAGCTTCTTCCCTATCTGTAAAATGTGGTGGGCAAATGACTCTTTCTCAAGATTGTTAGAAAGGTTAAACATAACAATGGATAAAATGCATCTGAAATGAAGCAGACAAAACGTAGCCCACTAAACTGGGAGCTCCTCCGAAGCAGGTTGGAGGAAAAAGCACATCTCTTGGAATGTCTCCCAGCTCCTAGCTCAGTAGCCAGCAATAAATGCTTCTGGGTGTAAATAGAAAGGGAAAGGGAAGGGAAGGGAGTGCAAAAGGAGGAAGGGAATAAAAAAGAAAGCAAAGGAGGAAGAGATCGCTAGCCATGGTAAATCAAGGGTTTCCTCCCTTTAATGAGTTTCAGAAAGTGCTTCATTATAACTTGCTGAAATTGGAATGGATGAAACAGAAATTCCTTGGTGAGCTGCCAATGAGGGTTCAATGTAGGGTCACTATCTTTCATCTGGCATTAGCCGTCCACTCGGGTTAATCCACATGCAGTCATGGAACAATCCATCAGTCAGTGGTATTTATTGACCAAGGTACCCAGCACTCTCCTAGGCATATAGAGCATGAGGTTGGGTGACCTTGGGACACACCTATTTAATTGGGAAAGGGGGGACACACTTCCATAATTCAATATCACATTGAAAATTAGAAATTGCCCATGGCTCCAAAAAGAAACATACTTAGCAGTTTTGATGAACAATTAAAGTGTGTCAGTGGTTTCTAACATGTAAGTGAAGTTGGGTATCATTATTCAGAAGGTCGATCTAGTGAAGCCAAGTTTGCTTCACAGACAAAAGTGGCACTGTAGCCTGAGCGGGGTTATTTATAACCTGCCGCAGCTTCAGCACTGCTGACGGAAGCTTTGGAGTACGAGTCCTTTTCGCAGATGACGTCAATTATTTTGGTGTGTGTTCTCTTCTAAAAGGTTGTTAACTGGCTTCAGCTGTGATAGGAAATGATCTTGGTCTTTGGCCTTTTGCGATTACAGTAATAAAACCTGTAATTGGGTATTAGTGTTCAATGATTCATTTTAAGACTACAGCCTTTGCTTCGCCCTTCTCTCATAGAGAAGAGCTGTCACTGGAGAAACTACATTTTGTTCTTCCCGAGAAAGAATCACCATTTTCAGTATTGCCTAGAAATCTATAACACAATGCTCTTTTTCTTGCACTTATAAGACAAGCTTTTCTGTGATTGTTTTAAGTACTTGGCCTGTTACTTCTGACAAGAGGAAGATTTTAGTTTTTACTGAGGCTAAAATAAAATATTCACCCATCAGCAATACTGCAATGCTCTATGCTGTGAGAATACTCACTGTGGCAATTACTTCTCTGGATAGAATGGATAATGACTGCTTTTTTTCTGAAATTATTCTCTTTTATTTCTAGGGATGTTAAAGGAAAATGTGTCGGCTTACCAGGGCACTAAGGAATCAGTCTCTATTCCTACAAGGAATTCTCATTTTCATTATGTGGAATTTGCCAAGTTCTTTGGTTTCCTTTATTTAAAAAAGAAAACAATTCTTTAATTGTATAAGTCCTTCCAAACTAAACCCCAAAAGATAAGTTCTAAAAGTGGATGAACAACAAGGTCTTTAATAAAGTCTCTTACCTTTCAAAGTATTAAACATTTGTGATCATCAGGAGTCTATGTGTATAATTAGTAACGTACAGTGTAATATCTCATCTCGAATATCAACACAGTTCTTCATATTATGACAAGATAGCAGGCAGATCCTGACATTGGAAGAATCAGGCCACCCAGGGGAAAATGAATGAAATATGTTTTACAGTCCTTTGATTTCCTCCTAACTCAATGGGACTTTTATTCCTGGTTTAAACTTATAAGATTTATGATCATTCTACTTGCAATAAAAATATTCTCATTTTTCAAGCAGGAATACTCTAATTAGTAGTTGAGGAAGAAATGACTATAACACAGTGGAATGTAAAACTTTAAGAGCTTTCAAAAAATTATCAGTATAAACAACTGGTTATTTACGGTCGATAATGGATCTTCTTTTGTTCTGGCAAGACATGAGAGAAAAATTATTTCTATAGTTTTCATCCTCTGTCAGTGATAAAGAAAAAGATTAGGACCCATCCTGGCACGTGAACACACCAGTCATGGCAAAAGTCATTTATGAAAAGCTTGGAGCAGAATTTGGCTCCACACGAAAACTGTAATGAACCCCAGCTGAGTCCCCTAAATTGCCTAGGAAGCAGTGTCCTATGTTTAACATCATCTCCCAATTCTTTAGTGATATCTAGAGACACCCAGATCACACCGTCTAGATGTGTCTCCAGTGACCCTCTCCTGGCCTTTGGTCCTGATTTAAGCTTTCAAAATTGAGACACAGTTGAGATGATTTCACATTTTTCATCAGAAGATCCAAACTATTTCTCTCTTTCTCTTTATTGTACTCTTCCTCTCTGAGCCTGGCTGTTTCATTGTTCCAATAAACTGAAATACCGTAAGGGTATATTTTCATACATGTTGTTCCTTTATAATCTCTGCATACAGGGTCCTGGGAGAATGGTGAGGCTTTTGTGCTTCTCCCCAAAGCTGACTGCCTCACATCTGCTACTATCCTTTTACCCCTCTTACCCCCTCTCAAACTTTTCTTTGGATTCTCGTTTATACTAAGGTTTAAATAACTGATCACTACCTAAAGTAATAGTTCTCATACCAGGGTGCACACCAGAATCACATGGGGAGTAAAGGTTCACATGGTTTGGGTCTATTCCAGTCTTGGTGAATCAGAATCGCTAGGAATGCGAACCAGGAGTTTTTATTTTGTAAAAGCCCATAAACATTCCTGATTAAGAAATATTGGCCTTCCATTGTATCTGCCCTTTAACTGGTTCAAACTGGCAACTAAAGTCACTATGATCAACTGAAGAATTTTAAGCAGCTGTGGAAGTGAACGGCCAAAAGCCAAGAATTCCCAGGACAAAATGGGTGGAGGACTTTGGCTCTAAATTCTTTGCCTGTAACAACTACATCTTTTTTTAACAACAAAAATTTTAATAAACTTTTTTATGACTAAAAACTGCATATTCTTTATAGGAAACATGAAGAATATACAAAGGGGGAAAAAACTATGTTCATAAGACATAAACTCAACATTTTGTCTTAAAGCTTTCTATTCTTTAGGCAACTATTTGTATTTTTTTAAGTTTTGCTTTTTACAAAATTGGCTTTATCTTTTTCATACTGTTTCCTGCCAGAAAACAGTCTGTTTGATGAATGTAGGATCTAAACACAATATTCTCTTTCTCCCTCTCTCTCTTTCACACACACAACACACACACACATACACAGTGCCTAACATATAGCACCTCTAATATTGTATTTACTCAATAAATATGTGCGGGCTAAATGAATTCAGAGGCCCAGTTTTGGATTCCTTTCTAGGCTTTCACAGAAAGATAGTGACAAATTATAATAATTTCTATTTCTTGCCTTCTCAATCAACTTCAAAAGATAATCGTTTTTTAGGATGATTGTGCGAAAAATACAAAATAGAATTATTAAATACAATTTGAATAGCTCTTTGCTCTTTCAAAATAACTCAACAGCAACATTTAAATTTGAAAAGAATCTGTCTCCTAAGAAAGCTGAGTGCAGAAGAATTGATGCTTTTAAACTGTGGGGTTGGAGAACACTCTTGAGAGTCCCTTGGACTGCAAGGAGATCCAACCAGTCCATCCTAAAGGAGATCAGTCCTGGGTGTTCATTGGAAGGACTGATGTTGAAGCTGAAACTCCAATACTTTGGCCACCTGATGTGAAGAGCTGACTCATTTGAAAAGACCCTGATGCTGGGAAAGATTGAGGGTAGGAGGAGAAGGGGACGACAGAGGGTGAGATGGTCGGATGGCATCACCAACTCAATGGACATGAGTTTGGGTAAACTCCGGGAGTTGGTGATGGACAGGGAGGCCTGGCGTGCTGCGGTTCATGGGGTCGCAAAGAGTCAGATATGACTGAGTGACTGAACTGAACTGAACTGTCTCCTAAGAAACAAGGCTTCTTCTGCTAACTTAGTTTCTTCAAAAAGTATCACTTTTAATGCCTTTCAGCAGCTGCAACAGTCACAATTGGGTTTGGTTGCATATATCAGTAATGGCAAATAATCGCAGTTTAAACAAGAAAAAGTAAAGGGACAGACAGTTCAATGCTGGCGTGGTGGTTCCCTGGTCAGTCGGTGACTAAGCGCCTTCTTTCCTCCTGCTCTACTTCGTGAGTCACTTCCATCTTTAAAGTCTTCTCACAATCAAAAATGGCTGTTGGAGTACAATTTACATGTATATTCCAGGCAAGTAACGAGAGTGAAGAGCGGGAGATGGAAAAGAGAGCATCTTAGCCAAGTTAGTGCTCTTTAGGGACCAGTCTCAGAAGACACACCCATAAATTTCTGTTGACTTCTCAGTTAAGCCCTAGCCTCAAGAGAAGCTGGGAAATGTGTGAAATTGTTATTGAGAATATAATCAGGGTTCTATTCATATGAAACAAAAATGGACAACAGATACCATACAGGCACCTAGCAATCTCCCTTCCACAGCATAGCCTTTTATGCTCTTTATTGGTTATGTTTTTGGCTACAAATAACAAAATATCTAACAGTAAGTGGCTTAACAGCCTGGTGTGCTACAGTCCATGGGGTTGCAAAGAGTTGGACACCACTGAGTGACTGAACTGAAGTGGCTTAAACAGTAAATTTTGTCTTAAAAACTAAGTCAAGCTGGTTGAGAAGCTCATGGATGTTGTCAAAGCCCAAACACCTTCCATCATTTTGCTATGCCATTCATAATAGATCAACAGTATCTTTCTTTAGGGCTTCCCAAGTGGCAAAGTGGTAAAAGAATTTGCCTGCCAATGTAGGGGACACAAGAAATATGGGTTCAATCCCTGGGTCGGGAAGATCCCTTGGAGTAGGAAATGGCAACCCACTACAGTATTCTTGCTGGACAATTCCACGGACAGAGGAGCCTGGTGGGTTACAGTCCATGGGGTCAGAAAAGAGTCGTGACTGTGCGGACATCTTTCTTTATCTTCAAAAGATGGCTGCTCCATGACTTCACATTACAACATCCAAACATTGGAAGGGTAAATTCTCACTTGTGTCCCTTCAGGGTAGAAACCACCTACATGACTCATGGGGTGTCACATGTTCATGCTTAAACTAGTCATTAGCAAGAGTGATAGAATTACAACAAGTGGTTTAAAGTGATTCCCTTCTGGGGCTGAGTGTGTGGGAAGGTAGTTCTACAAGATCGGGGTTCTCCTACTAAGGAAGAAAGGAGGTAGTCAGGCAGTGGGAAAATGGCTATTGGATTGATAAAGGTTTGCACCTGCCATCCTCTTTCTGTTTTACAAAACACGGTGATTTACAACAGCTTTCCTGAGTAGTGAAAACTTAGGAAATTCCATGATATCTGACTCATTACTTAAATAGCATTTTCTTTCTAAAGGGCAAAAGACAAGCCTGCGATTGGGCAATGAATCATTAAGCATTAACACAGAGACACATTTCTGTTTCTGTTTGTTGTTGTTCATTTGTTAAGTCATGTCTGACTCTTTGTGATCCCATGGTCTGCAGCATGCCAGGCTCCTCTGTCCTCCACTGTCTTCAGGAGTTTGCACAAATTTATGTCTTCAAGTCGGTGATGCTATATAACCATCTCACTCTATATCTAATAGTTGTAGAAAATAAAAGGATTGTATCCGTATTCTTTAAGTGTTAGACATTTTGCATTACAATGGTGTGGAGGAAAAGGACCCAAAACCCCAACTATTCTAAAATTCAAGTAATCAGAAAATAATGTGCATTTCTCCCACATAGATGAAGGTATATTTTCACCGGATATTCCATTTAAACTGCTAAGGACATGAACAGGTCAATGTAGAACTACCCTTTATTCCCCCCCCAATCACAACATTTGTGTGCTCTGTCGTAAGCATCACTCTTCTCATCTCAAATTAAACAACTCAGCCTCCTGTGTTGAAGGTTTTAATTTCCTTAGCTCCAAGAAGAACTGTTTGACCTGAATTCTCAAAATCTAAGCTGATAAGGATTTCAGACTTAGATTATCCTGGATTGGGGAAAGAGAGGTTTCTAGGGGTTCAGGGAGAGACAAGTGAACCTACCTGGGAGAGTTAAATTCCATCAGACTGAATAGGGTGGTGGGACGGGATTGCAACTTCTACAAGGTGTGGGATCCACTCCCACCCAGCACTCTGGGGGTGACTTATCACCTGATGGATGCCCCAGTGGAGACTGGATCTCCAGCACTGTAGTCTGGAGAGTTGCCTCTGGCCAATGGATTTCTGTGGCAGCAGTCTTGGATCCCTGGAGAAGGCAATGGCGACCCATTCCAATACTCTTGCCTGGCAAATCCCACGGATGGAGGAGCCTGGTGGGCTGCAGTCCATGGGGTCACTAAGAGTCAGACGCGACGGAGCGACTTCATTTTCACTTTTCACTTTCATGCATTGGAGAAGGAAATGGCAACCCTCTCCAGTGTTCTTGCCTGGAGAATCCCAGAGACCAGGGAGCCTGGTGGGCTGCCATTTATGGGGTTGCACAGAGTCAGACACAACTGAAGCGACTTAGCAGCAGCAGCAGTCTTGGATCCCACCCAGAACACTGTTGCTTGGTAGCAGAGCGTGTAGTTAAAGAAGCCTCAGGAAAGATGGCAATTATCATAAAATCAGGGCCCTTCTTGTTTTCCCAGAGTCAAATACATTCTTGGATTCTTATGATCCAATGAAGAGAGGGAGGGAGTATGATTGTGTCTATCTAATATTCATTCTTTCTCGTTAGCAAAACAATGTTATTGAAGGCAATTGTACCTGACCTGAAAAAAATACATTACCTGATCTTTCTCACATGTGTATGGCTGATGAGAATAAAAAGAAGCTGAGAAACACTTTTGAAAATTTTCCTCTCTTCTAGGACTTTTCCTTCTTCCTTCCAGGAAGTGACATCTGGAAATCCAACAACCACCTTTGAACCCAGAAGGTTACTAAAGATTGCTGTGCAGAAACACAGGAAGTTGGGCTTTTCTGGTGGCACAGCAGATGGAAACCTGCCTGCCAACGCAGAGAACATGGGTTAGATCCTTGGTCCAGGAGGATTCCACATGCCAAGGAGCAACTATGCCCATGTGCCACAACTTCTGCTCCTGTTGTCTAGAGCCCTCAAGCCACAACTATGGGACCCATGTGCTGCAACTACTGAAGCTCGTGTGTTTCAACTACTGAAGCCTGCATGGCTAGAGCCTGTGCTCCACAGCAGGAGAAACCATCACGATGAGAAGCCCGTGCAATGCCACAAAGAGTAGCCCCCACTCGCCACAATTAGAGAAAGCCTGTGCCCAGCAATGAAGACCCAGTGCAACCAAAAGTAAAACAAATAAATAAATAAAAGAAAAAATTTTTTTTCCAAAAAAAGGGAAGAAATACAGAAAGAGACTTGGTTCCTAGTGACTTCCTAGGGCATCCATACCAGTTCAGGCTGCCTCCATGGGAATTCTGCATGACAAATTAAGTGGTTCAGGTTTTGTATTGGCAGAAATATTAATCTCCTAATCAATTTATGTCACTGTCACAACAACCTTGGAAGTATTACTATGTATTACTATGTAAGTATTAGTATTAGTATTAGTATTAGTATTAGTATTAGTATTAATACTAAGTATTAATACTAAGTATTACTATGATTGATCCCATTTTTTTAAAAAGGTTTTTTTTTATGTGAGCCATTTTTAAACTATTGAATTTGTTACAATATCGCTTCTGTTTTACGTTTTGATTTTTTTGGCCTCGAGGCGTGTGGGGTCCTAGCTCCTTGATCAAGGATAGAACCCACACCTGCCTTGGAAGGCGAAGTCCCCAAGCACCGGGCCTCCAGGGAGGTCCCCAGTCCCATTTTTTTACATAATGAGGAACTGATAAATCATGGAACCAGAATTCAAACCCAGTTTTGTCTGTCTGTAAACCACATGCTTTTAAGCATCATGCTATCTGGTAAATCGAGCTAGGATAGTTAAGGTTAGGAAGCAGTCGGGTGGGGGAGAGACTGTGCAAATACCAGAGCAAGAACCAGGTAGCCAGAAGCTGGGGGGAAGAACCCTTGGAGAGGTATGTGTGTGTGTGTATGCAGTCACAAGGCCCGAGAAATATCATCAAACTGATGAGTACTGTTCCATTTGCTTTTTAGCCCTGATTGTTGCACTCAAAGTATTTCTGAGCTTGAAATCTGAAGCTCAAATAAAAAATGTGCCTAACCATTGGTCC
The DNA here is from genome assembly GCA_024291935.2 of Okapia johnstoni. NCBI lineage: Eukaryota > Metazoa > Chordata > Mammalia > Artiodactyla > Giraffidae > Okapia > Okapia johnstoni. The sequence goes on along the minus strand of CM044318.1, from coordinate 72,671,829 downwards.
ACTAATTAAATTAATGTAGGTGCCAATCCTGATAAGTCAGATTCTGAAGAAGAAATTTTGATCTGAATTAACTAGTTTAATTGTCTGCGAAATCCAAACTGACCAAACAATTACAAGTTAATCCTTTCATTGAATGCCGTGTAGATCCTCCCACTCTGATCGGAAACATGGTGTTTGTATTCTCAGAGCTTTCAGCCACTGTCCAACAGGCTCGACTCCCTTTACCAAGCGTGGAGTACAAATGTCTTCAAGGGACATTTGGCAATGTCTGGAGACGTTTTTGGTTATCACAGCTGGATGCTGTTATTGGCATCTAGGGGATAGACGCTGGTCTGCTGCTAAACATCCTGCAACGCACAGGACAGCTCTCCCCAACAAAGAATTATCCAAGCCAAAGTATCAATTGTGTTGCTATTGAGAAACCCTGCTCTAGTCCAACAGTACTTAGTGAAGGGAAAATTGGCTGCTTTAAATGGTTAATGATAGTCCAATGAGTTACTTCAGGCTCCAGAGTAATATTTAAACCTGGCCTCTTGATTCATCAGATTAAGCAGGTAATTGATCATGCTCTATTTCCCTTTTTCCACTGTGGATGCCGCCAAAAAGTGAAGCTGATAGGTTGCTAAAATCCTTCATCCTTTCTGTTTCAAGTCTGTGTTTACTGGAAGGTCATCAAGTTGCTTTGCTTTTGAAGTCCATTTATTACTACTGAATCTAGTGCAGTCTATTTAGCCTTTCTTAATGCTGTCTAGTGAAACATTAATGAGAAGCTCACGCATAGTCATAGAATTTGTCTGATTACATCATTAATTTTTAATGAGTTTGCTGCTTACACTTCAGGATAATAGAACAGAAATTGGATAATGTAATTCTTTCCGGGTGGAGTGCCCTAAATTTGACTCTCAATTATTAATCATGTAGGCTGGGGACATTAAAGAGTCTTTTGCCCATTAATTTACCCAAATCTTTGGCTACATAATTTCTATAATATATTCTCTTCCCAGAAATTTCTTTTGATCAATTATTGTGGCTGAAAACATCCAATTTTCTCCAGAATGAAATCCTCAGAAATCAAAATCTGAGAAATTGAGCTTCACTACAAGATTCAAACTTGAGCCTACTACCATTTAGAAACATTATCATCACATCAGTTTCTTAAAAATGAAAGTGGATTGTTATTTTAAATATTAATTTATGGTTTCTCTAGAATCCAGGTAGTATCTTCAATCTATTTTTGAACCTAGAGCATCTAAGTGTATTATACATTGTTTTAAAATTCCTTTGAATTTGGGGAACAAAGTTTTATTAATATTCTACTAATTTTGCACCTATGAGTAATTTAAGTCCCGTGGTAGCCATGATTATAAGATTACTTGGCCAATAAAAATTCATTTTACAATTGCAAACATCTCAGCACAAAAAAGGTTGAGCTAGTTACTTTAGTCAATAAACCTAGAACTTCTGTATCCTAGCCCTTTTCTAAGAATGGTAGCAACCATTTCTTTCCAATAGAGTGAGAATAATAATGAAAGTCATACCATAAAGGTTATGAAGGTTCCTATATACTCCTGACTATACCAGTCCTGTCTACCCCATGCCAACCCCCCCCCAAAAGAGCAAACTAATTCTGTCAATTCACGGGGGCTATAAATCAGTTCAGGCTGTGTTCATGTGTTCAGTCTAGAATCATTACAAAAATTACAAAGGAAGCATTCCACTGAATTAATCAACCTCAGATCATCAACACAGGAGTACAATGCGGATGACCAGTTCTTCCCAGTCTCTAGTAATCCACCATCATTTCTCTCAGCCAAAACCAATTGGCTTGACTGCAAGCTGGAGTAATAAAACTACAGCAAGTGCTTTGTAGTACCACTTCACAGCATGGCTTTTGTGGAAAAGCAAAAAATCAGAGTCAAATGGGTCATTTTGGTGATGTAGATGAAACTGCTAGGACTCAAAGGGGATTATTAGTCACATCCTTTTGCTGAATTACTTCAGAAGCAGACTCAGAAGTCAAATGATGATCAAAATATGAATTTATTGCTAATAAAGCTAGACTTGGGTTTCCCAGGTGGCACAAGTGGTAAAAGAACCCATCTGCCAATGCAGTAGACATAAGAGACACAAGTTCAACCCCAAGCTCAGGAAAATCCCCTGGAGGAGGGCATGGCAACCCATTTCAGTATCCTTGTCTAGAGAATCCCATGGACAGAGGAGCCTGGTGGGTTACAGTCCATAGGGTCGCAAAGACTCAGACTGAAGTGACTTAGCACAGCAAGCATGCAAAGGAAGCTCGGAGATAATTTGGAACAGTGGTTCTCAGCTCTGGCTGCACATTAGAGTCCCCTGATGAGTTTTTAAATAGTGCATATGTGACAGTCCTCATTTCTAGAAGTTTTCATCTAATTGGTCCAAGATGTGGCTCAGACATTAGTATTTGAAGAGATCTCCAACTGTGTAAAGGGTCTTTACTAGGTGGATGCCGTCCCCAGCCAGGGGTAGGGTTTGGATCCAGTTGTGCTCTGCTTCCTACCTCTCAGCAGGGCCTTTTTGGATCAGTACAGAACTGTATGAGTATTCATAGTCGCTCTGCTTCTAAAGTCCTACTCCACAGATGTGGAAAGAAAGTAAACCCAAAGGTAAGTCTGGAAATAGAAGGAGAACTAGATTGAGTAGAGCCACGAAAATCTGGAGTTACAAGCAGCAACCACAGGAGTTAGTCTGAGGTCTCTCTCTTACAAGCTGTGTGATCTCAGAGACTCAAGCTCTCTAGGTCTCTGTGCCCTCCTTTGTTACAAAGCACAGTGGGAGTATGTTGGGTTTCTGTTTCAGCTCTGGGGAACTCTAGAGCTGATTTTGTTCAATTTAATCCAAATATAGGTGTGGGGTGTGTGTTAGATTAAGAACGTGTTTTCTAGTTCCAGAGGAGGGGTTAAAAGCAGATTTCTCCCCTGAATAACTGGCTTTTTACTCCAAGACAGAACTTTCCTCCTGACTCAGATGGTAAAGAATCTGCCCACAACACAGGAAACCCGAGTTCAATCCCTGTGTCGGGAAGATCTCCAGAAGGGAATGGCAACCCACTCCAGTATTCTTGCCTGGAGAATTCCATGGGTAGAGGAGCTGGCAGGCTACAGTCCATGGGATCACAAAGAGTCAGACACAACTGAGCAACTAAAACACACACACACACACATTCACACACACACATTCCCCACCCACACCCCCCCCACCCCACACCCACACACCCCCCCCCCCCCCCCACACCCCCCCACCCCCTCACACACACACCCACCACACACACCCACCCCACACACACACATTCACCCCCCATACACAGCTGGCTGTATTGCTGCCAATCATCCTTCTAAGACCTGGTGAGGATGAAAGGAGAGGATCCCTGACAAAAGAGGAGGTTTATAGGGCAGAGAATTTCCCCACTCTTGGTGAATTCAGGGTCTGCTCAAGGTGAAGAAGGGTGTGTGGAGTTGCTCTACTCATTCAGGATGCACAGGGAAACTGGCCTGTTCTTTGCGCAAGACTGGAATTTCACTGCTTTGTCAGATCTCAGTAAACAGAAAACTGGTCATGGGACTGATGCTTTACCACAGGTGCACAGATTTTAGCATGCATCAGAATGACTCAGAGGAAATGTTAAAACCCAGGTTACTGACCTCCCCCACCTAGAGTTTTTGTGTGAAAGGGGGCCTAACAATTTACTCGTTTTGCTGTTAAGAATCTCTGCTTAAGGCTATCTTAGAAAGAGCCATGAGGCTCTCCCTTTTATATTAGTAAATCAGTTGCAGCATCTTTGGGCCACTATAATATCCTTTGAAAACTTCTGAGTCAATTTGTATTCTTTGTAAAAGGCATGTCCATTCTTTAGGTTTCATCAGGATAAATGTACAATATTTTTGGTAACCAAAGTCAAATGTTATTCTATTAAGCTATAAAAAAACCCCACAAAACTTGACCTTTTGACAAATTAGTATCATAAATAAAGATCACACTGAGATATGCTTCTATCTATCTCCTTTGACAGTTTTCAAAGTCCTAAATGGTGACTATTAGTAAATATGCCCTTTTCTACACTGTAGCCAAGAGACTATTTAACATTTTGCTATTATGAGTAATGCCTCAATGAATATATTTGGGTATAATATTTTTTCACAGAATTTTGGATTACAAATATAGCTATTGTCATACTGAGCAAAATTACACTTCATGTACATTATTAGCCTGGGTTCTCCAGAGGAACAAACCAATTGGATGTAAAGGAAATTTATTAAGAGTAATTGGTTCATGCAATTACGGAGGCTGAAAAGTCCCAGGATCTGCCAGCTGCAAGCTGGGCCCAGAAAAGTCAGTGGTGTAATTCAATCTGAGTCTGAAGTCTTGAGAAACAGGGGAGCTGATGGGTAGAAGAAAATGAGAAATTCTAGCTCAAGCAATGAGGCCGAAAAAAAGAGACAAATTCCACCTTCCTCCAACTTTTGTTCTATTCAGGTCTTCAACTGATTGGGTGGACAATGCCTAGCCACACTGGGGAGGGTCATCTACTTAAATCAGTCTACTGATTCAAATGCCAATCCCATCCATAAACACTCTCATAGACGCATCCAGAAATAATGTTCAAACAGATATCTGCACATTCTCTGATCCAGTGAAGTTGACACATAAAATTAGCTACCACATGCACATTATAAAATATCCTCGTCCCAGAGAATGGTTCTGACCATTCTCAACCTCCCTCATCTACCATAGTTATTGAGTACCTACTATAGTTCTGAGCTAGACGACAGAAATACAGTGATGGACAAAACAATCATAATCCCTAATTTTATGGAGTTTACATTTTTTGAGAGAGAGACAGAGAGGGAGGAAGTAATTGCAAGTTACAATACCTACTATGAAGAAACAAATAGGGTGCTGAAATAAAGATTAACAGACATGAAAGATCACCAAGGAAGGCCTCTCCAAGGAGTCATTTAAGCTAAAACTGAGGATAGGTAGCAGCTAGCCATGCTACTGGGGATAGAACATTCTGTACATTGCATGTGCAAAGGCCTTGAGGTGGAAAAGACTTTCAGGTGGAGAAGCTGAAGAAAGAACAGGATGTCAAGAACCAAGGGAACAGTGGTGAGAGATGCATGCGTGCTTCAATAGTAAAAGGCTTTGTAAACCTTTGTGAAAAATTGGGATTTTTATTCTTAATGACATGGATGGTTTTAAGCAGGGGAATTATATAATCAGATTTTTGTTTCAAAGCAGATCACTTTGGCTGTTGTGTGCAGAGTTAGAGGAGGAAGGGTAGAAATGGGGACAAGGTCATTGTGGTGTTCAGGCAAATAATGTTACAAATCAGACAAAAGTGGGGCTGTGGAAATGTTGATTAAAGGACAGATGATAAGTAAAGGAAATGTACTTGGAGATAAACTCTGGGATTTCATGAGAAATGGGGATGAGAGAGTGAAGGACAGGGAGGAATCAAGGATGACTCCTAGATTTCTCAGAGATGGAGGGAGTAGTCACACAACTTAGAGGCCTATGTAAGACCTGTGAAGTTAGGGAAGGATTGCCTACGAGGCAAATGAAGTGATTGTTGAGTGATTTTCCATGATGCTCTGCTGAGGAAGTCAGTTGAGGGGAAGGCTGTGAGACCGGTACCTAATTTTCCCTTCCTATCTCAAATGATCTCATTCGTTTGGAATTCTTCCCCTCAAACCAGGCTACAGGATGCAATCGTCTTTCTAGTTACCTAACTCTCAAGATCATAGCCCCTTCTGCTTTTCTTGCTACTTCTGTAGCTCTGAAGGATTTTACTGCTAATTACAAAGGGAAAATAGACAGATTTTAAGAACTTTATAAATCCACTACAATGTGTAGTGAATTAAATAGCTAATATCTATTAGGGAAGCTGCTGTGCAGCACAGGGAGTTCAGCTCATTGCGCCGTGATGACCCAGGGGAGTGGGATGGGGGTGGTGGGAGGGAGGTCCCAGAGGGAAGGGATATTTATATATATATACACACTTACTGCTGATTCACTTCGTTGTGCAGCAGAAACTAACACAGCATTGTAAATCAATTATACTCCAATTTTTTAAAAAATTCCAATTGTTGGTTCTCTTCTTGTATTCAGTCATGGTAAATTCAAGCCCAATTGAGTTCCATGCTTTGAGATTTTACTTACTTCACCTACTTTTCCATCTCAAGCCCTCTTGAGCCTTCTCAAACGTCCTCTCGGACCCAGCTCCAGACCTGATGGACCGTTTCCTCTAGGAACCCATCATTTCATGCACCGTGAGTTTGTGAAGCCATCATGTTCCCTTCTTCCTTAAATAGGTGTACTTTTCTTAAGTCTTCCACAATAAGTGACCACAACTTGGGGTGGGGAGGGGATTTACACAAAAGGATCTCATTCTCTCACAGTTCTAAAGGCTGAACATCTGAAATCAAAGACCACATTCCTCCCATGGGGGAGAATCCTTCCTTGCTGCTTCAGCTTCTGATAGCCCCAGGTGGTCCATGGCTTGTGACAGCATCACTCCAATCTTGCCTCCAGGCATGTTGAATTGAAGGCCAGCCCTATTCCTTTATGTCCTCATTTTAACTGAACTAATTCCTTCTACAATGATCTTCTTTCCAAATAAGATCACATTTTGAGGTACTGGGGGGAACTAGGGCTTCAACATATCTTTCTCGGGAACTCAATTCAAATCATAACAGCATGCAATCTGAATTTCCTTTAATTCCAGACCACATGACCCCTGCGGACTGGTCCTGCTGGGATATCCCTTCCATACCAGCCTGGTGCTCTCAGAAGCTTCCTGGGATCCCAGAGGTGATGCACCTCTATAGCTTACCCTGCATTGTCATATAACCAGGGTGTGCTGTGCTGTGCTCAGTTATTCAGTCGTGTCTGGCTCTTCGCAACCCTAAGGACTGTAGCCTACCAGGCTCCCCTGTCCATGGAATTCTCCAGGCAAGAATACTGGAGTGGGTTGCCATTTCCTTCTCCAGGGGATCTTCCTGAACCAGAGATCAAACCTGCGTCTTCTACATTGCAGGGAGATTCTTTACCACTGAGCCACCAAGGAAGCCCTATAAATAGGGTACCTGCTTTTAATTTTTAATGTGAAATACAAGCATGAGACATGCTGAATGTAAGGCTTCCCTAATAGTTCAGTTGGTAAAGAATTCGCCTGTAATTCAAGAGACCCCAGTTCGATTCCTGGGTCAGGAAGATATGCTGGAGAAGGAATAGGCTACTGACTCCAGTATTCTTGGGCTTCCCTTGTGGTTCAGCTGGTAAAGAATCTGCCTGCAATGTGGGAGACCTGGGTTTGATCCCTGGGTTGGGAAGATCCCCTAGAGAAGGGAAAGGCTACACACTTTAGTATTCTGGCCTGGAGAATTCCATGGAGTGTGTAGTCCATGGGGTCACAAAGAGTTGGACATGACTGAGTGACTCTCACTTTCACTTTCATGCTGAATGTTTGTGTCAAGACTGATCAATGAATTTTTTTACATGTAGACAAGCCACATAAGGAAATAGTTATCAGACACATGTTTGCAAAGGATGGCATAAGCTGGAGGTATACGAGTAGGTGGGGCTTCCCATATGGCACTAGTGGTAAAGAACCTGCCTGTCAATGCAAGAGACACTGTTTCGATCCCTGGGTTGGGAAGATCTCCTGGAAGAGGGTGTGACAACCCATTCCAATATTCTTGCCTGGAGAATCCCATGGACAGAGGCTCTGGCAGGCTACAGTCCATAGGGTCACAAATAGTCAGACACTACTGAAGTGACTTAGCATGCATGCATGTGGGAGGCAGGAGTTTTATAATTTGGATATTTGGTGGCATCCATGCAGGACCACAGTAAGAAGGGTCCTCGTATGTGACTCATACTTAGATGGGCATTGTTAGTCTTGTCTCTGACAAGTGATTTCTAACTCCTTGGCTGACCAAACCTTCCCTTGTCCTCATTTAGATACATTTTACTGGTTTCCATCTGATTAATGTCCATTCTTACTGCCTTGGGAACCATTTAGTCTTGTTAAGGTACTTAGTAATCTCTGCTCTGATCCATTAGGAATTCACGTATAGTTTAACTCCGAGAAAGCAACTTCATTTCTAAGGTTTTGAGGGACACAGTGACAGCCACACTAAAGAGATTTTGTTTTTCCTCAGTTTCTTGGCTTCAAAAAGAACAGACTTTGACATTTTTGGGCCAGCTAACTCTTTGTTGTGTAAATTTATTATATGCCTTATGGGATATTTAGCAGCATCCCTGGCCAGGGGGAGAGTGGGGGCAGAATCACCCCCAGTTAGGAATCACTGGTACTTTGTGTTTGTCTACCTATTTATTATATAGCCATACCATATTTATACCCATTTCATAGCTACATCATGTATCATATAGAAGTAGATACCAAAAAATGCACATACACACATACATGTATAGGATTATATATAAGTATACATATATATCTAAGACTTTATATATTCACAAATTATAATAATACATATATAGATGTAGATAGAACTATAGAAAAATAGATGATAGCTATAGATAATAGCTAGCTAGCTAGGAGGAGCTCCTGACATCCAGGGGGCCTGGTATTATAAGTCTTGTGCTAAGAGGTGGCCTGGCACTTATTGCTAGGTCTTGATTTCTTTTGTTAAGAATTATTTAAAAAACAAAATAAAAAATAGCAGAGTATATTCTGATGGAAGGAGGGAGACAAAGAAGATGGGAGGTCCTGGCAAGGGCTCCCTTGTTAGGACTGGGCACTGTGAACTCTCAGGAATGGAGGGGCTGGGCGGCAGCGGGGAGGGGCAGGGGGAGCCATAAACGGAAGACCCTGAGGAAATGAGAGTGAAAGCCAACCTTGACTTGCAATTTTGCCCCAGAGTCAGTTCAGATCATATCCTCCTACTTCTCTACAGAGAGCAGCCGGTGAAAACGGAGATGACAACAATGTTTTTTTTTCCTTGTAAAGCTGGGCTCAATTTGAAACAGAATATTAACGGCAAAAGGCTTAGTATCTCATTACCAATCCCCACAGGCATAGAGTCCCCAGAAAAGATAAATATTTGAATAGATGATGATAATATGTATGATAATTTGTAGTCAGCATTCCACATGCATTTTCATTGAATCTTTTATTTTGAACTAGTGCTTCGGAGTGAGATTTGCAATAATTACATACATATAAATTTTGAATTCTGAACTCAGGATTTGAGGATCATTAAGTCCACACAAGCCTTCAAAATAGAGCAGCCTCCTTATTGATTTACCCAGAATGGACAAGGCAATGTCTGGAGTCTTTCCCTTTTTCCTTCACTTCGTTGAGTAAAAATAGATTGAGGCTTATACCAGTTTCCTCAAAATTTTGCTTGGAGGTGAACTTGAGGTCACCTTAATAGCTATCAAAACTCTTCTTATTGCCAAGCTTGGAAAACTTTCCCCAATTTTCTGTTTGAAAGTCTGTCTTCGGGGGAACTTGAACCTCCTCTGACTTCTAATCAGCTTTGTTTCAATAACAAGAGTTCAGTGGGAAGTGGAAAGTCACCGAGGTTGCCTGGGGCACACAGGTTGCAGAAGTAATAGAACTCTTTCATCTCTTCCTCTGAAGCAATTTCAGGAATTAATATTGTTGTCTTTAAAGCTTGCTTTGGAACCAAACCTCCCAAAGAAAGTATTGAAATATATAAGCAGATACAAATTCCCACATCTGCCATTGGTTGATTTATGCTGATCCATGCATCTACACTTTCACGGGTTTGTCTTCAATGACAGCTCTTACAAGATGAGTCATTCTTACATGAACTCTTCATAGACAATCTTTCAGATCCTTCATTCCTTGCAGGCAATTCATTCTGGAGTCAAGCACTTCCCAGCTAGGTGGAGAAATATTCCTCAAGTGGAAAGGGAGCCTTCCATTCATTTGGATGTGGGGTAAGGCTAACTGGCAGAAGAGTCATTGTCTCAAATATCTTCATTCCAAAAGAAGTTCTTTGCTCTATTTTCACATTGCTAAAAGACCCAGTCAGGTGATTTTTTTTTAATTAAAAAGAGGTCTGTCTCAAAAGATAAATTAAATAAATTTATTTATTAAATTAAATTTAATAAATCCTCTGTTTCATTCAACAGATATTTACTTTGTACCTACTGTGTGTCAGGTAATGATGCTTGGTTTAAAATACAATTTCAATTTTCATAGAGTTTACATTCTGGAGAGCAGGACAGAGTAAGAGCTAGCAAAGGCAATAGAAGGAGACAGTCATGAGAAGTGAAGAGTCTTTCAGGCAGAAGGACTATTGAGAGCAAAGATCATGAAGTCAGAAATAAGAAAAGTAGAATTTTAGAATAGAAGCAGCCAGCATGCCTGATGGAAGTTAGGTGAAAGCAGAGAAGCAGGCAGGAGCTTTACTGTGAGAGACCTGGTACATTAAAGAGTTTAGATTTTTCTAAGGCAATGAGGAACCACTGGGATTTCGATCATGTGGGTCACACAGTTCAACTGAAAGGTGACCTGTTCAATAAATTTACCCATTGACAAAGACCTTGTTTTTATAGTCATGTATAATCATTATGATTATTTAGAGCATAGTAGACTTTACCAGCCCAGTTTTGAAGCATCTCAAATTGAAAGTAACTGTTTTAACAGCATCTGAAGATTCCTGTGAAGTTTTAGTTGCCTGGTTTTCTCTTTTGTCTCCATAGCAGCACATTTAGGAACGATGAGATAGCCAACCACTCTGGATTATAGAGTGGTTTAGTCTTCTACAAATATATTTTATATCAAATATCAACTGTAACTGACACCTTAACATTTTACTTAGGAACTTTTATATTTGCACTGATTTCTAACTTTTTCAAATGTCATTTTAAGAGTAGAATTTTCTGTTTTCCTAATATTTTATTTTTATTTTTTGGCCGTGCCTTTATTTTTTTGCCTTAGTTCCCTGACCTCAGACCTCAGCAGTGAAAGGACAGAGTCCTAACCACCGGATCGCCAGGGAATTACCTATGCTTTTCTAATATTTTAGCACTTTTAAGACACTTTATCTTTCCAAGTAACAAATCAATGTTTGTTATTTTCAGCTATTTGTAGCTTGAATTTCTTATGTGATGTGATTGCCTTTGTCACTTTCTGGTGCATTTCTTGACTTAGACTTTTAAGGACTTTTAAATCTTTTTTAAAAAAAATTCTTCCTTTACAATTTCATGTTTATGGTTAAGACAACCCAAGTTTGAAGTATTAATCCTACAGTACATTATGCTAGCCCCTTCCAGGCATTCTTTCCACTCAGCTAAATAATTATCCCTTTTCACATTGAGTCTTTCTGCAAACTGCTACAGAATCAGTGTATAGCATATCCTCTGGTTTGTTGTAGTTGTCATTCAGATGCTCAGTTGTGTCCAACCCTTTGCGACCCCTGGACTGCAGCATGCCAGTCTTCCCTGTCCTTCACTATCTCCCAGAGTTTGCTCAGACTCATGTCCATTGAGTCAGTGATGCCATCCAACCATCTCATCCTCTGTTGTCCCTTCTCCTCCTGCCTTCAATCTTTCCCAGCATCAGGGTCTTTTCCAATGATTTGGCTCTTCACATTAGGTGGCCAAAGTATTGGAGCTTCAGCTTCATCATCAGTCCTTCTAATGAATGTTCAGGACTGATTTCCTTTCAGATTGACTGGTTTGATCTCCTTGCAGTCTAAGGGACTCTCAAGAGTCTTCTCCAGCACCACAATTCAAAAGCATCAATTCTTCAGCACTCAACCTTCTTTATGGTTCAACTCTCACATCCATACGTGACTACTGGAAAAATCTTCTGGTGAGAAATAAAATTTTTATCATTTAATACATGGCAAGTTTGTGTAATCTATTTTTCTTCTGTTTGGGATACTCTTTAATGTTTGAAAAATAAAAAATAATATTGAAATAATTTTTAGAAACTTTTTAAAATAAATCAGTAAATTCAATAAATTTGGGGATTTGTTCATTTGGTAAATCATCATTGGATGAACTGAATTTCTGTAAACTGACATTAGGCAAATTGATTTTCAGATAATTCACTCAGAAGTGATTCAATTTCCATTAGAGAATAAAGAATACTGACATAATGTGGTAAATGTATATTGAACTCAAGCCTCTACCTTTTGAGAGAAACACAACCTGCCTGGAGAAATAAATTGGTAGTTTTTAAAGATCATAACCATCAAAGTTGCAGACAATCCTTTAGCCCACTCCCAGGCAGGCATCTCTTTACTTCTGACTTTTATGAAACTTATAAAATGTCATAGTTTTTGCTAGACTTTCAGGATAGACTGTTCAAATGCTCACCTTTTGTAAATAATTCTTTCCTAGGATGAAAACTCAATTAGTATAGAGAATAGACAGCTTCAATACAACAGAGACATGTATTTATTAGGGCTTCTCATTAAGTGTTTTCCTGGATTTTTTTCTCCAACAAAGTTCCTGGTATAATACTGGATGACTACCCAAAATGCTTTACAATTGCGGGATGTTATGATTTAAAAGGAATGTTAGAATCAATCCCTCTGCCATTTACTCCAAGAGACATTACCTTGCTTTGGTTTGCATTATTTTGAAATATGGTCAAATGAAAGACGCCTTCCCTGGCCTTCAGTGTCCTTTGAGTCAGAGTTTACACCTCCCTCTCAGTTGAGTTCCATTTGATGAGAATGGCAAATAGTTTTTATATGCTTTGCCTTTTTCTTTCTTTCATTTTTCTCCCTTTCTGAAATTATGCTAAGAAGCTGCTTCTGAATTTTCACCTACTTTCTACTCTGCATCTTGCTCAAACTTTTCTATCTTTTCTTTTTCTTATCTTTATTTTACTTTTCCACATGTGGGCAGTGTAAAAATTAAAATAAGTATGTTTTAAGAAAACAATGGACAATATCATTTCTGCAGAGGAAGCAAGTGTTCTTGAAATCCCAGTGTTCTTCACCCAAGATAAAGAATTTAAAACACCTGAATTCGAGACACTTTTGGTTAGAAGACAATCATTTCCTTTAAATGGGTGACTTCAAAATTCCCATTATGATTATTACAATATTATTTGAGCAGGCACCACAGGTTTGTTTGTTTTAATGAATGAATACACTGGTTCAGCAGTATGCTAAGTAATGGCATCCCTAAAGATGTCCATGTCCTAAACCTTGGAATCTGAATTTGCTACCTTACATGGCCAAGGGATTTTGCAGATGTGATTAAGCTAAGGAGTTTGAGATGAGGAGATTATCTTGGATAATCTGGGTGAGACCAATGTAATTACAAAGGTCCTTGTAAAAGGAAAGTCAGAGTCTAAAAAGATAATAGGTGATGAAAGCAGAGGTTAGAGTGATGACATTTCTAGAAGAGGGCCATGAGTCAATGAGTGTGTGTGTGTGTAAGTTGCTTCAGTCAGACTCTTTGTGACACTATGGACTGTAGCTCACCAGGCTCTTCTGTCCATGGGATTTCCAGGAAAGAATACTGGAATGGGTTGCCAGGCCCTTGTCCAGGGGATCTGTCCAACCCAGGGATCGAACCCGCATCTCATTTCTCCTGCACTGGCAAGCGGGTTCTTTACCACTAGCACCACCTGGGAATTCCGAGTCAACAAATATTCATAGTTTTTAGTAATTGGAAAAGGCCAGGAAGCAGATTATCCCCTAGAGCTTCCAGAAGGCATGCCGCCCTGCTGACCACTGGTGAAAAGACCTAAATTTTCATTCCCCAAGAGTCTGAGTCCTCCATCATCCTGCTTTATTTTTTGCTCCTTTAATTTTCTTATTAACCTTTACTATTGGCATGAAAGTACTAAGAGGAACTCTAGAGTGTCCTCTGTGTTCCAAACATAGTCTTTCTTGATTCTATTGTGTAGCAGCAACTTAATTTCCCCTGGGTGATTGGGATCAGTCATTCTAGTCATTAGAGTCACATCATTATCTGCCTATTGACTCAGTGGCATAAGAATCCCAAAATGGCCAGATGGCAGCCCCATCTTCCAGTAAACTGCAGTATCACAAAGCATGGCAGAGAAAGGTGGATTTGAAGCTGAGAGATAATAATAAAGTGATCACTGGCATGATTATCTGTTTTTCCAGTGAGAAAACCATGGTTCATAGAGGTTGATGGGTGTGTCTCATGGCAACTATTAACAAGAAGCAATGTTCCTGATCCTCAAACCTCAGGTTTGAATATTCTTTTCTGCTGTCTTAAATGTGGTGGTTCAGCTAGAATGGATCAACCCCCAGACCTGGGTCTGAACTCTAGTATTTACTCACTGTGAGATCTGGGGCAACTCACTTAACTGTTCTAAGCCTCAGATTCCTCAGCTGTAAAGCTGGGGTGATAGTTCCCAATTCACAGGATTAGAATGAGAATTGAATGCGTTAACCAACAATCTATGAAAGCACTGTGTAAACTTGGCAGACTTCACAAAGGTATCATTATTGAGGATTGTACGATTCTCCATTTACTGCTTACCCACTGAAAATTTTGATTAATTCCTTAGCACCTCGTAGTTTATGAAGGATGGTCTCTGTTAAGGGGAGTTGCTGCTACCTTGGGCAGCAAATGGGGTCAATTCTAAAATCAGCAGAGAACATAGGGCACGTGAGCATAGTCTGGTGGAAGAAACTGATAGAGTTCTTTATACCAGTAATCTCTGAATCTCAATCATTTTTGCCAAATATTTCTTTCAAGTCATTTTGGGAAATGGCTCACTGACTTTTTCTATTTTATTAAATCTAAGAACCTCATTAAGTCGAACTATCAGTGGTGCATTGTCAGCAGGCAGAAAATGGGGAAAATCCTCATTCAGTGTTTGATCATGAAACCTTTCTAAGGAACCCAAGACAAACACATTCCCCTCCCACTGCCCATTCATACGAGATTAACTATTGTGCCAGTTCACAATATTCAATCATCATTTCTTACCCGTTTAAGAGCTGCTGCACAGAATTAGGAAGTGGAGACCCAGCAGGCTCCAGGGCATCTTTCCACATCCTCAGCACTAGAAATATGGCTTAATTAAATGCAATTGAAACAGTGACACAACTTAAAGCTTCTCTCTCCCCCAAATAAGGGAAAAGATAGTAGGAGATTTAAAATTTATTTTCTGCTCTCTAACATCCAGTCCTGGCTGCTCCTATTTTTCAGTTGTCCCACATTTCATAGATCATTATTTATAGTCCTGCCACAAACACCTGTACCTTGCTTTAAAAAAAAATTATTTATTTGGCTGTGCTGGGTCTTAGTTGCTGCATGTGTTACCTCATCTTCTTTCTCTTGCTTGTTCTCAGTACTCCTGCATATTTTTAGATACCACGGCATGATTTCTTTTAAAATTTTATTTATATTTATTTTTACTGATTTATTTGGCTGTTCCTGGTCTTAATCGTGGCATGCAGAATCTTTAGTTGCCACATATGAACTCTTAGTTTTGGCCTGTGGGATTTAGTTTCCTGACCAGGGATTGAACCTGGGCCCCCCGCTTTGGGAGCATGAAGTCTTAGCCACTGGACCACAAGGAATTCCCTATAATTTGCTACTTGCCTTTACTTCTTACACTGATGGTGCTCGCTAATAATAAGCACCTGAACATTTCTGAAGGGAAAAGCACAATTTCAGAAGCTCAGTGCAACTGATGAAAGTGTCCTTTTCCACCTGTTTTTCAGGGAATTGTTACATCACTAAAGTGGGACCACTCTCTTATACCATCTGAGAGCCTAACCTGGTGTCCGGTTCACAATAAACATGTATTGAATGTCAGTCTTTGGAGTCATATCATGGCTTACTTCATCAATGAAAGACTATTATAAGAAGACTCACAGGGGATCTCAAATGACATTTAAAATAACTGGTTAATGCTAAAGCAAGATTTTTTTTAGAAACAGTCTTCTGTTTCTAAACAGTCCCCTCATTATCAAAGTTATAAATGGTTATTACGGGGGTTTTCTTTTTGAAAATAAATAAATAAAAAGATAAAAATCACCCATAGTCTCAAAATCCAGATGGAACTACTTTTAACATTTTTGTGCATATTCTTCCCAGTTTCTCTCTCTCTTGCTGCCACCCCGCCCCCTCCCATCTCTCTGTCTCTCTGATTTGTTCTTGTTGTTCAGTTGCTCAGTTGCCTCTGACTCTTTGTGACCCCATGGACTGCAGCACACCAGGCTTCCCTGTCCTTCACCAACTCCCAGAGCTTGCTCAAACTCATGTCCATTGAGTCGGTGATGCCGTCCAACCATCTCATCCTCTGTCGCCCCTTCTCCTCCTGCCTTCAATCTTTCCCAGCATCAGGGTCTCTTCCAATGAGTCCGCTCTTCATATCACGTGGCCAAAGTATTGGAGCTTCAGCTTCAGTCCTTGCAATGAATATTCAGGTATCTCTGATTAGAATCATACAATACTGAATAGTTCAGTATTCAGTTTTCTCATATTATGTATTTTAAACATCTTGCTATTGTATAGTATTTGAAAATAAACATTTTACTAAATGCATGATACCTCATAATAGATTCATATTTATGTATGTTCGATAAGTGTGTACTCAAACACACATACACTATTGCTTATCACAAAAGCTGAAGGTATTGCTGACTGTAGTAAGGGAGCAATATGCTGGTCAACCAGTCTCAGCAAGCAGAACACATTGATCATCACATGCAGGGTTTTGGGGAGTATGGAGTTCAGGAATTGGCAGTTGTTCAAGGATAAAAGTAGATTGACCTCTGCTCAAGGAAAGTGATTATTCTAGTGATACTTCTGCTGATTGGCTGGCATTGAAAAGCATATTGGACTAACTTCATTCTTGATTGGCTGACTTTTGGGAAGAAACTTTCTCTTATTATGTTGGTTTGCCGAAGCATGTTCACCAAAGCAAGCCAGTGGATAGAAAAGGTTTAAATCCCAGTTGTGGTGGTACTTGTTACCAGGATTACAGAACAATCTGTATTTTCATAGGAATATGAAAATTTTTTATTTCAACTTACTGTAATTTATTTAATTATTCTCTAAAGTGGAAGTGAAAGTCGCCCAGTCGTGTCCGACTCTTTGCGACCCCGTGGACTATACAGTCCATGGAATGCTCCAGGCCAGAATACTGGAGTAGGTAGCCTTTCCCTTCTCCAGGGGATCTTCCCAACCCAGGGATTGAACCCAGGTCTCCCTCATTACAGGTGGATTCTTTACCAGCTAAGCCACAAGGGAAGCACAAGAATACTAGAGTGAGTAGCCTGTCCCTTCTCCAGTAGATCTTCCCCACCCAGGAATTCAACCAGGGTCTCCTGCATATTGCAGGTGGATTCTTTATCAGCTGAGCTATCAGGGAAGCCCTGTGGGTAACTGGGTTATTTATGGTTTTCCGCCTATTCTAATGCTGCAGTGGCCATCCTCAGCACTCTTTGAGCGTATCTCTGGGTATTTTCTTAGGAAAGATTCCTAGAATGATCGCTGATACAATAGAAGAGTTAAAAGAAAAATTTTATAATAGTAATAAGGTTCATCACAGAACATTTAGGAAATATAGATGCATTAGAAAAAGAAAATTAAAACCATCTATAAGCCACCTCCTACCCACCATATAATCACTGTTTAATGTTTAGTGCTTATCTTTCTAGTTCATTTTCTGTTTCTTTAGATCTACACAAAAAATACAAATAAATGCTGATAGCACTTTTTTCAGTTTGCTTTCTTCACCTTATTAGTTGTTTGCTTCCTTGTCATCAAACAGCCTCTTTTAATGGGTGAATAATAATGTGTGTATCTACATCTGTACATAATACAATTTATTGAACTTTTTTCTATTGTTGAATCTTCAAATCTCCTTTCCTCTTCTTTCTGTCCAGGCCTGCCTGTGCACCTGCTTTCTTTTTTCTCTTCTTATTTTGTTATAATTATTACTATATTATTTTAAATGCTATTATAAGCAATGACATTGCATATACCCGTACCTAAATGCTTGCACATATCTATGTTTATTGTTTCAGGACAGAGTCATAAAAATTGAATTTCTGGGTCAATTAGCAGGTTAGAGTTTTAAGACTTTTGATAAACAAGGTGCAAAAATAATTTCCAGGAAGATTCAAAATGTTAGGAGACCACCAACAGTATAGCATGTATACATGTCTATCTTTCTGTACCATCGGAAGTACTTTCTTTTTTTGGCTTGTGAGAGCCCTGACCAGGGATCTAACTCAGGCAGTGAAAGTGCAGAGTCCTAACCACTGGACCACCAGGGAATTCCCATAACTACTCTGTTTTGACATTTTTTCCTGCTGTTTGCCAATTAATTGAAATAATTAATATTATACTAATTTGTATTTCACTGAGAAGGGGTTAAAAATTATTTAAATTTTTATTAAAATTTTGTTTTTTTTCTTCTATCAACATTTTGTTCATAAATTGTGCTCTTTTTCCTGCAGTGAGGCTTGCATTTTCATGTATGGTTGTTAGAAATCTTTACATGAAACATATCCACCCTTGTTGCATTTCAGGTATCTTATGATTTCCTTTAAATTTTCTTTTTAGTGTTTAAAAGAATCTCTTTTATGGAAAAGTTCATGTTTTTCATATTCTGTATTCAATACTAGACAGAATAGTGTAAGAACTTCTGTGAGCTCTCTACTCCATTTCAATGATTATCATGACCCATTTTATATTCTCTATACTTTTGTACTCTCTTTTACTCCTGATTATTTTGAAATGAATCTGAGACATAAAATAGTTTTATCTGTAAATATTGTTGTATATGTATATATTTTAAAGCATAACAGTGCCACATCAAAAAATACTACAATACCACATTGAAAAGTGCTACAATAATTCCTTATTGTTGTAAAATATTCAGTCAGTATTCATAGTTGACATGACTATGTATCTATCATGTAAGCATTGGATTGCGAAGTTAGACTCACAAAGGTCTTACCCAGGATCCAGCTGCACAAGTAATTGCAAGAACACAGGCAATCAAGAGAATCAGAAAAATATGGAGAGGTCTGGGACATCAGGGGAAAGTTTCTTAGGTCCTTCATTCCTAGAATAGACAAATCTGTGGCCTGAAGAGAACTAAGTCTCAAAGTTAAGTTTGAAGATTTTCACCCCAGAAAGTTTTTAGAATGTAAAGCATCCATTTTTCAGTTTACATGACATTGTCCAGGAAGTCAAAACCGTAAATCTATAAACTGGAAGCTCTCTGAACTCAGGCTTTTGAGTTCAAAAGCATTGGAAGAAAAACTCAATGCTCTTCCAAACTCTTGGGAGCCTGGCAAAAGCAATGGCCAACTCTCAGGAAAGTGGAAATGCCTGGGATGCCCTGACAGATGCTGGAGAAAGACTGCTAGCTAAGGGGAGTAAGCATGCTGAAATGGATATTTAATATGAGGCTGGAAGACCCATCAGAACATTCTGATCCTCAGAGAGCCCAGTGACATGCCATTTACTAAAGGTCTTTAGGAATGTGCTGGTGAGAGGAGCCAGAATTCCAGCAAGTTCAGTGATGACACTTCTCTGATGGTCAGAAAGATGGCCTCAAAGTTGGGCTTGTTAATATCCATAGGAATGATGGGCCTCAGAATAACTTAGACTAGGTAGTAGTGTTTACCCACCAGAAGCCAGGCTATGATTACTGTAAAGACTAACTCTATAGAAGGGGCAAACAAGGGGGCTTGACCCACAAGGAGTTATGGAGATAACCAGTAGAGAATGACATTCTTTGGTACAAAACAGACAAGAAGCCAGCAAAGGTGGTGCTTAACATCTATAACCACCAAAGAACAGTGTAAGAAAGTGCCTGTCTCATGGCTCCTCATCAGTACTGAATGTTATATATATTTTTAAAGTATTTGCCACTAATTGCACTGTATTTTGCTAAGAAGTAGGGCTACAGTCCATGGGGTCTCAAAGAGTCAGACACGACTGAGCGACTGAGCATGCACACGTGCAAGTACAGGCATAGAGCAAGCGTTCCCTTATAGCATTTGAGAACTAGCTGCTTTGTTTCCCTCTGAGCATTCCCTTGCCCATTCTCCTTTCCCAATCTGGATAATTCCTGCTCATCCTTTGAAAGTCATCTTGGATTTTACTTCCTTTCAGCAGCCTTCCCTGTCTGCCCAAGTCTAGGTGAGACATCTTTCCTGACCCTCCCGCACAACCTCCTCTGCTTACACTTATATCAGTCAGGATCCCTGCGGGAAACAGACATACACTCAAGAGTCAAGAGAACCCACAAGGGATGATGAAGCATCTGGGAGCCACTCCCGTCCCAGAACTTAAAAAAGCAAAGGGAGAGAATGGGACATCCTTGCGAGAGCTGGGGCTGCAGAAGAGGAGTCACCAACAGAAATTAAAGCCCTGGAAGAATCATAATCTCTGGTAGAACTGAGGCAAGGCCAAGGCGCTGGTGAATAATACCCTAACTTCTCTCTGTTTCCTCCCTCGCTCCAGGATCTGCCCAGAGGTATTATACCTAAGCAGAAATCAGAGGGCAGGAAAGCTCAGGTCAGTCTCCTGGGCATCAGGTTTGACTTAGAGTTGGGTAGCAAAGAGATGGAAAGTGGCAACAGCTGCCATAGCTCTATTGCAGTCCTTTATCACTTGGGGTATTGATATATTTGCTGATTTGTTTATTTCAGCTCTTCGGAGTTAGGTGCTACATCCTCCGTACTATGTCACATATATGTAAATGCTTGATAAATATATATTTAGAAAATTCAATACACACATTAGGTCATGCAATACACATGATTAATTCTCCTATTAACCCCAATGCTTCAAGTATGAGGAGAAGAATAGAACTATTGATACCATTTCTGCAATAATTAGTTAGAGGCAACTCAGGGCTTAGGCATAGCTGAGAGCCCAGACTTTGGAGCCCCACCACCTAGGTCTAGGTCTGGTTCCATCACTGCCTAACAGGATGACCCTGGGCTAGGTGCTTGACTTTCTGTGCCTCAGTTTCCCATTGTAAAACAGAAGTAATAACAGACCTACTTCATAGGTTTTGAGTGAGGAGCCAATGATTTAATGCGTGTGAAATGCTTGGAACAATATCAAGCACACAGTAAGCATCATAAAATTGTAAGGTGCCTATTCTTAATGAAATTGTAATGTAAAAATGAAAAACCTTGCAATTATTGGTCTTGTTATTTATGGTTACAGTTGTGCTCCATCTTGGAAAGGAGCTGCTTTTTGAATATTGTGGTGCCCGTGGGTGTTTTGGTCAATATTCATACAATATAGCAATCACGGCAAATGTGCACATATATAAAAGTATCTACTTCATCTGGTAAATATACCTCAAAAGAGCAGAAAACGACTCTGTGGTTTCCATCTGTGGTAGAAAGCTGGCAGCTATAGGAAATGCATGGAATTATGGCCTTCAGATCAAACAGATTTATGAAGATTCAAATCCCATCTCTCCATTTACTAGCTGTAGTCTTAAGACAATTCTTTACTTCTCTTATCCTTGGAGTCCCCATGTGTAAAAACAGAGAAAACAGCATCTACTTCATAGGGTTATTCGAGAAGTGAATGAGGTAATGCATATGCTAACACCTAATGCTTTATTTGGACTACTGTAGACATTCAATAAATATTTCTTTTCTGTCCTTTTTTTTTAAGAGAACACTTAAAAGGACACTTAACAAATAAAAAAATTAAAAACCAGCTAGTAAGTGTTTACTGAGCATTTATTATCACCAACTCTGAAGCATCTGGGTGATGTTAACAAGCCAGGACTACCCCAGTAATAGCTGGCTGACCATCAGCGAATTACTTAAACTCTTGGAGTTCAGTTTACTCGTCTGTAAAATGAGACTAATAATAGTAACCATCCCTTGGAGTAGTTTTGAAAATTAAATAGCTGAGAACAAAATTAAATAATTAATAAATAATAATATAATTAAAATTAAATAATTGAGACATTATTCTGCACACCTCCTTAGAATAATGTCTCATACCTGCAAGCACTTACTAAGTGTTGGCCGTTCTTCCTGTTACAGTTGTTATTAATATTTGACCATTGGAAGAGGCACTAAGATGCTTTATACAATGCCACTGCCATCAAGAAGATTGTGGTCTTCAATTCAAGAAGCCTCTTTTATAGACCCACATTCATGCCATCCTTTTATGTTGCTAGAAAGGTTTTCTTCAAAACCTGTAAGGACAGATGAAGCCCCAGGATGCCTAATGCAGCATGAGAGTAAAACCTGGTGCTTCCGCTACACTCTTTGCTGCAGGTTGTATTCGGGCCCCAGTTGAGGGAGAGACTGGTCTTGCTGGGGCTTCCCAGGTGGCATGAGTGGTAAGGAACCCACCTGCCAATGCAGGAGACATAAGAGATGTGGTTCGATCCCTGGGTCAGGACAATCCCCTGAAGGAGGGCATGGCAACCCACTCCAGTATTCTTGCCTCTAGAATCCTATGGACAGAGGAGCCTGGTGGGCTATAGTCCAGGGTGCTGTGAAAAGTCAGGCATGACTGAAACAACTTAGCACGCACGCAAGCTGGTCTTGTTACTACAAGACACGGATACAGAAGGAAAAAAAGGCAGGGGAAGGTTTATCCCTGAAGGGGCTTGAGGCCACATCAATACAGTCAGTAAAGGCAATGAAACTGGACTGACTGCGTAGAGTAAACAGCGTGGGGAATATGAACAAAGCAAATGGTGATTACCTCTGAGACAAGCTTACAGCACAGCTGCTTAATTCTACCTTGCTTTGTTGGCACAAAAATTCTTCGTGTCAAAGAGCTGGCACACCAAACACCAACATCATGAATTAATATTGACTAAGTGTCCAAAGTCTGTTGGGTATGGCAGAGCAAGAATAATTCCTAGCATTAAGATAAAAAGAGCATAGAGAAAAAAGTCACCATCTTTTCATGTTTGTTTCCCCAGGAATGTAAGCAGGATGGGAAACCATTCATTTAAGGATATTCTTACAGTGAAATGGAAATCGTCATCCAAATGATGATAATTGCAGCTATATGTACTGAGTTGTTGCTATGCATCAGGTACTGTCCTTGTACTTTACGGATGCTGAGTCATTTAATGCAGGTGTTTAATCCTTGTTCCCTAATGAATGAAGAGAGAAAGGGCTAACATCTAAGGGCTTAGTAAGTGTCTGGCACTGTACTGTGTTCTTTTATACACATTCTCATTAAATACTTAAATGGTCATTTTTTTCAGCTGAAGAAAAACAAGTTCAGAGAGTTAAGCTCTTTGCTAAGGTCTCAGCACTAATCAGTTGCAAATTAGTGGTTCAAATTAGTCTTTCCCAACCCTCAAAAGCCGTAGTCTTCTTTTCTGTTATCACAATAACTGTATTCTTATGACATTATTGAACAAATTTCAAAGTTTAAACAGTAAGTGTCTACCATTAACATTTTGTCCAGGGAATTTCTCCTTTCTCTTGGGACGGGACCATCCTAACCGAGTGGAAGGCACCATCTTTACTCAAGTTCTACTCCTTGGCCCTCCTCAGCATTTCATGAACCTTCCCATCAGCCAGCCATTTTCTTAAGCTAATTCAAGTTGAGTTTCTGACACTTGCAACCTGATGTATCCAATTCAATCCCCACTGCAACCTCAAGGATGTGGCAGGACATTAATTCATTTTTGGAAGATCACATAGTGAGATGGATGTATTACGCTGTACATAATGGAATCAAAATCAAGTGGATCTTTGTGTGTGAAGGATGGAAACTGGACTCTTGTCTATCTAATCACACCTTTTCTTAGGGGAGCATAATTTAATCTATGATATAAGAAAATCTCTTGTGTATCATTTTAAACTGCAATGGAATATTGCATTTATATTCCTTCAGTACAAACCAATCAGATGCCTTATCTTTTTCACTCTCAAATAAAGGCATAAGCAAAAGTTGTTTCTTCTAATAGCAAATAATTAGGGCCATAAATGTATGTGTTGGGGGGGTGTTCTAAAATGCATGATATCTTTGAATTCAAGGAATTTATGATGTAGATGAGAAGATACAAAGATATGAAAAAATGAGGATTAAAACAATTGGTAGAGCCCCACATATCTTATCAGTTAGTTGGTTGTATTCCAGAAGTCCCTTAGAAAATTGATTTGTGCAACTTGGAATATTTCCCCATAGGAAGAATGTGATAGAACATCCTAAAGTTCTAGGTGTCATCTATAGAAATGATCAAACCCTGTCATATCACAAAATGACCCAAAATCCTTAGCCTCCAAGACCTTCCCCAGTCTGGCTCCTGCTTTCCTTCCCAATCTCTCAACTCTCCTCCTTACTTTGTCCCCAGTCATGTGACCCTGACCTTTTTAAGTGACTCCAATGCTCCACTCTGTTGCAAGACTTTCACACTGCCTGGTCTTTCTCCTGGACTGCACTTTTCTCCCCATCCCTGACTTGCACCTTCACTAGCCCTGTGTTCCTATATCCTTCTGGCTCCAGCTTCAACATGACTTACTCAGGAGGTGTCTCCTCACCTGCAGATCAACTCTTCCTTCTAAAGACTAACACCACCACAGCTCCTCCTGGCATGTCTTTCATGATCCTTACTTGCTCCTTAGAAGAAAAGCTATGACACACCTAGACAGCATATTAAAAAGCAGACACATCCCTTTGCCAACAAGGTCCATCTACTCAAACCTATGGTTTTTCTGGCAGTCATGTTCAGATGTGAGGGTTGGACCACTAGTTCTGAGTGCCGAAGAATTGATGCTTTCAAACTGTGGTGCTGGAGAAGACTCTTGAGAGTCCCTTGGACTGCAAGGAGATCAAACCAGTCAATCCTAAAGAAAATCAGCCCTGAATATTCACTGCAAGGACTGGATGGGAGCTGAAGCTTCAATACTTTGGCTACCTGATGCAAAGAGCTGACTCATTGGAAAAGATCCAGATGCTGGGAAAGAGTGAGGGCAAGAGGAGAAGGGGACGACAGAGGATGAGATGATTGGATGGCATCACTGACTCAACGGACATGAATTATTTGAGCAAGCTCTAGGAGATGGTGAAGGACAGGGAAGCCTGGCGTGCTGCAGTTCATGGGTCGCAAAGAGTCAGATACGACTTAGTGACTGAACAACCACAACTGTATTTGTAAGAGTTTATTTAATATCTGTCTCCTCTGAGCCTGTGTCTCCATCTGCATGATGGGATATGCACCATGTGGGGTCGTAGGAGGATGGAGATAATGCCAGCAAAGCCTGTGGCACAGACTAGATTCTTCAACCAGGAGACCTCCTCTTGTCCTGTGAAAGGAACTGAAATTCCTCCTCTTTCACTTAAAGGTGCCTCCCTGAGGTTACTACTGGAGGTTTTCGGGCTCCTGGAAGGTGGTGAGTAGTGGCCGCCCGGCCAAGGCTGCTCAGAGAAAGCCTGTGAGCATCTGTTCAGTTCCCTGGTGAGCTGACGTGTGCACACGGCCACACATGGTGCTGATTCGGGTCAGCAAGCCCGAGCTCTCTGCTCATGTCAGGCCAAACAGGAAGGACCGCATGCGGCCTCATTAAAGCAAAGAGATGACAAGCAAGCAAATTACATACACAGACACACACACACACATGCCCATGCACATGCTCACAAGTATGATTTAATAACCAGGTCTTGACTGTCTTTGAAATAGATTGGCCACCTGGGCTAAGTAAACCTACAAATAAACCAGGTCATGTTTGGTTTTCCCAGGAGGGAGGGAGAGAAGAGAGAATTCTGTGTGTGTGTGTATGTGTGTGTGTGTGTGTGTGTCTAGCAGAGCTCTGAGATGCCCTAGAATGGGCATTCAGGGAGAACCACCGGGCTAGCCATCCTTGAAACGTGCAGCTCTTCCTCATTTCTGAGGCTCGGCAGACAATGAGGACCTACCTGTCAGGCTGAATTAGTGGCTCTGTAAACCCAGCCTCTGTGCCTAAACAGTAGGGACAAAAGTCTCTGAAGTCTCTTACATCCTGGCAGGCTTCTCTAAAATATTTATTGGGGGAGGCGACGTGGTAAGCCCAGGAGCTTGGAGATCTAGGGCAAAGGCCCAGAACAAACCTGCAGGGTAATCTTGGGCAAATCTCTCAACTTCTCTGAATCTCTTCTCTTTATCTGCAAAAAGAAGCTTAAAAATCCCTGGGTACCTTACAGGGTGATGGTGAGGAGACACATACTAAACAGCATCTCAGCTCATGGGCAAATGATAGACAAGCAGCAAAGATTCCTTTTGTTTTCCAAAAATTTTTTTATGTGGATCATTTTTATTCTTTATTCAAGTTGTTATAATACTGCTTCTGTTTTATGGGGTTTTTTGGGCTTCTTAGTCAGGGAACATGGAATCTTAGTTCCCCGACCAGGATCGAACAGGCACCGCCTGCATTGGAAGGCGAGATCTTAACCACTAGACCACCAAGGAAGTCCCAACAGAAATTTCTTTCCCAAGCGTTGTTCCAGGTTCTCTGCCTTACCTTGGAAGGCTTTTGGAAAGCTCTCCAGAGGCTGTGACCTTGTAATCAACCTGTATTTATGTGCAGGGAGGCTTCTGTAAATCAAGGTTTTAAAAAGGGACTGGGCTATGGAAGTATTTCTGCTCACTGAGAAAATGAGCTTCAGGCCCAGGAGGGAGAGCTGGGAGGCTGAGGAGAGCTTGCAGGCGTGTTTGCCTCACTAAACGCCCACATCAGTTAACGGCACCGTGATTGTCTGAAGTCCCTGAGCCATTCTCCTCCAGATCAGTGATGTCCAGCCTCTCAGCAGTTTAAAACTGTTTCCGGGCATTTCTGTTATTTTTACACTTGAAAGTTTCTCGCCGTCTCTGGAAGAATGGAATTTCCCTACAATAATGGAGCTGGCCTTGGGCAGAAGCCAAGCCCCTGTTGCAGCTTCGGCAAAGAAAGGAAGAAGAGGAGGCTTTTATCTTGTCTTTGAAGCAGAGCCTTTTCTAGTGCTTCCTGAATACTTGTCTCATGCTCTTCACTCAGAATCACCAGAGTGCTTTCTTAAATTACATATACCTGGTGTGCGTGCATGCTAAGTCATTTCAGTCATGTCCCACTTTTTGAGACTCTATGGACTATAGCCTGCCAGGCTCCTTGGTCCATGGGATTCTCCAGGCAAGAAAACTGTAATGGGTTGCCATACCCTCCTCCAGGGGATCTTCCCAATCCAGGGGTCAAACCTGTGTCTCTTAGGTCTCCTGCATTGACAGATGAATTCTTTACCACTAGTGCCACCTGGAAAGCCCCTACAGATACTTGAATCCCAGAGAAAGGACTGGGATTCTGTGTTTTAAACAAACCCTTCAGCTGATTCAGTTGCCCAGCTGGGCCCAGGAAAGTAGGCAGGAGCTTTCTTTCCATGTTCAGTGCATAGAGGGCCCTGGTGACTGCTTCTGATCCAGGGCTGCACCTGCAGGGGTCCTGGGAAGACTGACCGTTTGACCTTCTTCAAGCAAATGTTCTTTAAATACATACTCAACACCTATCTGGGCTTCCCTGATGGCCAAAGAATCTGCCTGCAATGTAGCAGACAATATTTTTCATCACTGAGCCAGGAAGTTCCCTTGGAGTAGGAAATGGCAACCCACACCAGTATTCTTGCTTGGATAATCCCATGGACAGAGGAGCCTGGCGCACTACAGTCCAAATGGGCTGCAAAGAGTCAGACACGACTGAGCGACAGAGCACAAGCACAAACCTGTTCAGAGGAGAGACACGTGTTAAGGGGGAAGGACTCCTCCGCTGCCTGCAGCAGACCTGCCCTGGCCCCAGACTTGCCATTGTTGCTCAGTTACCACGTGCTGTGTGATTCCACTTACACAAAACCTCCAGAGTAGACAGATCCATAGAGCCAGAAGGCAGATTTGTGGTTGTCTAAGGCTGGGAGTAGGTGTGGGGCAGTTGGGGTGATGGCTCTGGGAAGGAGGGTTTCTTTGAGAGTTAACAAAAATGTTCTAACATTGATTAGGGAGATGGAAGCACAGCTCAGATGAAAGCCGCAGAACTGTACACTTTAGATGGGTAAATTGTATGGTATGTGAATTGCATCTTAAGAAAACTGTTTTCAGTAAACAGACAAAATTTTACTAGGAAAAACCAAAATCTTGCAGTGAACCATGCCCACTTCTCCTTGTAAGGTATCTGAGTAGCCATCTGTTGCTATTGGGGGTAGGGGAAAGGTCCCTTTTTAGAGATTCAGTAACTTTTGTGCAGGGCCCAAATACTTGTATTTTAAGCAAGTACCTCTGGTGATTCTGATATAGTGAGAATATACACGGGTCTTTAGGAATTGTTACAGAATGCTCTGTTCCATAGACCATTTTTCTTGTATCACTGCCTTTCTTGAAAAAAAAAAGTGCCCTATGTGTGTATGTATGTACGTCTGTTAGCATTCCATATGGATTTATGCATACATGCTTTAGTCTGGCTCTGGTATAACTCTACATTTTATATATGAGATCAGTTCCTTTCTCTAATCCAATTTTGAGGCTTGCCAAAGCCAAGTCCCAAGGGAAGGAGGTAAAATGGGGATTAAGGGGTTTGCTGGAGAGCTTTTTGAGACTTCTTAAGACAATATCCAACTTTGTAAGAGTCCTTCAGTAGTTTGATCCTACATTAAGGTCAGGTCACTACATAATTATGGGCTGCCCAAGATTGCTTGGCATTGTGGCAATAGTGAGGGCTTCAGCTGCCTGAGTTCAAATTCTGGTCTACCTTTAATAACCATCACCTTATCCCTTCCAGCCTGTTTTTTTTTTTTTTTTTGTCACTCAGTCTTGTGTTGACTCTTGTTATCCCATGGATTGTAGCCCGCCAGCCTCCTCTGTGCAAGGGATGGGTAAAAATACTGGAATGGATCACCATTTCCTTCTCCAGGGGATCTTCCTGACTCAGGGATCAAACCCGCATCTCTGGATCTCCTGTGTTGTGGATTCTTAACCCCTGAGCCACTGGGGAAGCCTTATCTCTTTTAGCCTATAAATTTGAATGATTCTGAAGCATATATGATGTAATAATTGATATGTACAAGATGGCACAGTGTCTGCTCAGTGAAAAGAAGCAAGTATTACTGTTGTTTTACTTCTTGGTTCATGCATACTATGTTTCCTCATTTGGATTCTAAGCTCCTTTGAGTACAGTCCTTTGACTCCCACACAGCTCCTCTCATAGAGAGAGTTAAGGAAGGACAGATTGTGGAAAATACCCACGGGCCACCAGCCCAGCCTCCACTCTCCTAGGCTGACCCTGATCCCACCACCTGCAGGGTTACAGCTGTGAACTCCCAGCTGCATCTCTCACAGTGTGAACTCACCTCAACCGTCCTATGCCATAGTTGACTGAATTAGCTGAGGACTCCCAACCCAAGCTTGGTTAATGAGTCGCTTTCCAGGGAATGTTACTGGGCCAGAGATTCCAGCTGGTGTCCCCAGGCCTCTTAGAAAGAGACTATGTAAACCTCTAACAACATGCAGCTACTTTCTACTAGAAGCATAGTACCAAGGCCTGCAGTTGGGTATAGAGCTTCCCAGGTGGCTCTGCAGTAAAGAATCTGCCTGTCGAGCAGGAGATGTAGATTCAGTCCCTGGGTCCGGAAGATCCTCTGGAGAAGGAAATGGTAACTTGCTCCACTATCCTTGCCTGGGAAATCCCATGGACTGAGGAGTCTGGAGGGCTACTGTCCACAGGGTCACAAAGAGTCGGACCTGACTTAGCGACTAAACAACAACAGCATTGGGGTGTGGGTATAAAACACATGTTCTCATGTTTCTCTGTCACTTCGTAATTTGAAGGGTATTCATATGGTGTGACTTTAGCTGTTCATAAGACTTCCAAAGAATTATTTTAAAGCGTGGAAAATGTACATACCATAATATTAGCGTAAAAAGGATGAAACAGAATGATGTAGATCTCACAGATTAAAAATATACATAGAATCATAAAATATTGGAAATACATTAGTGTCAATAGCAAAAGAGGGATTATAGATGATTTTTATAACTTTCTGGATTTTCAAGAAAAGTCTATATACAGGGGTAAGAAAAGTCAATGTAAGTTTTCTTCTCCCTTTTCTTTAAAAAAATTAAAGCTCCTTTGGCCTCAGTTTTGTCAGAATCCTAGATATTTTGATCTTGGAGAAAATAATTTGCACTCTGGAAGGGCTTTATTGAAAATGGGCTTCCATAGGCAAGGTGATTTTATGCAGAAGTTCTCAACCATTGATCCCTTCCAGAGGAACCCTTCTGCGAGAGGAAAGCAGTTCTACCTCTACAATCAAATATCAATTTTGATAACAAGATTTTCCAATCTGTTGGAGAAAACGTGATAGAATTTCCCCAAATTAAAATTTTCTCCCTAAAATTTTCCCTTGATGCCTGCCACCAGTGTCCCAATTAGAGTCTCTCAGAGTGAACATTAGACTCACTGAGGAGCTTTAAAATAGGCAAATACCACGGCTCCATTTTCCAGAAACTTTGACTTAATCAGTTTCTTCTGGAACCCAGATGGTTACGGTTTTTAAATCTCTTTAAGTGATTCTGATCTGCAAGCAGGATTGAGGACCACTGACCTAGTATATCTGGTTGAATGCAAAATTCTGCTTTCATTCATTTTGTTGTCTGAGTTTAACATATACATACTTATTAGGATTTTAGGAGGAGCGTTACAATTTTCAAAGGCCCTACTAACTGAAGGAATTGGAAACTCCGGCCAGATTTCATCCCCTGGGCACTGCCATTCCTGGTGGCCAGAGAGACTGTTTGGTGACATCGCCCTCCTGTGGCAACACTTGGTAACTTTTTA
Source organism: Okapia johnstoni (assembly GCA_024291935.2). Classification (NCBI taxonomy): domain Eukaryota; kingdom Metazoa; phylum Chordata; class Mammalia; order Artiodactyla; family Giraffidae; genus Okapia; species Okapia johnstoni. Next base: position 72,641,041 of record CM044318.1, on the reverse strand, counting down.
GCAGGGCCTGGGTTCACTCTTCCTTCCCATTGTTTGTCTCTCTCTCTTTTTTCTCATTGTTTCTTTAGTAATAGTTTCAAAGTCGGCTCTGGACCTTGCCTGGCAGAGCCTCCCAGGGAGTTGGCCTCCCTTTCAGCCACTGACTGTCTGGGTGTGGGGCTGCCCTTTGAAAGCTCCCTTGAATTAGTAACAATGTGTGCCCTTTCCTGACATGTCAGGAGCCCGGCTTGGAACAGTAAACCTGGAACAAAGTTTCCAGTCTGATTCTTTGCTGTCAGGAGTGACAACAGTTGCCGATAAAAGCTACAGAGTTGCTTAATTGACAATGGGAATGCTGAACTGACTCAGAATGTTCGGGTAAATTTACAGGGGTGGAAAATGCCATCACCATAGTCAGGGAAAGAGGGAAAGTGTAAATATTGAGCAAAACAAACTCTTCAGAATATTCGGTTTAACTCTTTCCCTTGTGTAGGGGCAGAAGTCTGAGGGGGTCGGGGGAGAGGACAGCTGAGGAGAGGAAGTGTCACCAGGGTGGTGACAGACACAACGGGTGGTTCTGCAGACCTGGGTCCTGGAGCTGGCAGGTGGGGAAAGACTAACCTTGGTGAAGAACACTTCATTTCACATCAAAGCCACCTGGGAAACTTATCCAGAAAGTTCTTATGTAAGCTTCCACCAGTTTGATTCAATCAGTCCAGGAATCTGAGGGGACTGAGAAGCAGTGAAGGGCCTGCTCTTCACCTAGTGCCCATTTGGTCCCAGGCACAGTGCTATGACATCATTTCCTCCTCCAGTCCTTACATCAACCCTCTGAGGTAAATGGTACTCTTCCTATCTTATAGATGAGGAAACCGAGGCTCAGGGTGGTAGTGTTGGGTGCCCGAAGCCTCACAGCCAGGCAATGATAGAGCATGGATGGCAATGCCAGGTAGGAGGTAGTTGGCAGGGAGCTGCTCACAGGAACAAGTTGTGAGAATAAGTCAAATTCTGCATTACTAGGCACAACGCCAAATGTCAGAGCCGGACCCAAGACATGTTGGGGCTTCCGAGGGGTCGCCAGCAGTGAAGAATCCACCTGCCAATGCTGGTGACATAAGATATGTGGGTTCGATCCCTGGGTTGGGAAGATTCTCTGAAGGAGGGCCTGGCAATCCACTCCAGTAGCCTTGCCTGGAGAATGCCAAGAACCGAGAGAGGAGCCTGGCAGGCTACAGTCCATGCGGTCACACAGAGTCGACACAGCTGAGCACACAGAAATATGCCAGACCTGCAAGCTCTGTGGGGACCTTCTGGTCTCCTTGAGGACAGCTGTGGTCCCAGAGCTTGGATGGTGCCAAATCTATGCCAGGTGGTGAAGGGAAGCTTGGGGTGAGGTAGGGGTGCAGGGAGGGAGGAAGAAAAGGTAGAAAAAGGAAGAGGAGGCAGGATCCAGAGACCAGCCAGACCAGAGGACTTCAGAAGTCACAGGGGGCGGTGGACGTGAGGAGCCAAGTACTGATCAGCTGTAAGATGGGGCTGGGGTCCCCTCTGTGCCCTCACCCGCCCACAGTCCTTTCTCCTTGGGCTTCTTTCTTCCTTCTGGATGTTCTCATGTTCCTCTCTTCTTTATTCCTGCTTCTTTTCCACATTAAAGGAAGGTTTTTATCCTCCCTCAGAAATCCTCGGCGCGTCCTCCCAGCATGTCACACACTCCTCACAGGATATCAAGGGGGACAATCAATCACTTGAGTAAAGAAAACATCAAAATCCAATTCCTCTGTAATCAAAACCCACACCAGCCTTCTTCCCACAGCGTGCACATCCTCGCTGGCCCTGAGCCCTCCTCCCCGGCGCCTTCCCACTGAGGTGAGATCACCCCGGGCTGGGAAGAGCTGCCTGCAATTCCTTGTGGCAACAGCACTTATCAGTGTCTCATGTTTAATGCAAGCAAGCTTCAGAGACAGGAAATCTTTCAAGATGCAGGTTAAGATACACAAATGCTGCCCTTTCCAGAGCACACAGAAGTATATGTAATCCATGTGGGTTGGTTAGAATAATAGTGTTCCCATCTGTACAGATTTAAGCAAAGCAGTTCTGTCAGAGGAAAATTTATCTACCCAAGGGCCTCTGTGGCCAAAAGAGGTCTAGGTCCCCTCCACTCTTTGAGTCTTCCAAGTATTTTTAGAATGTTGCTGTTGTTCAGTCTCTAAGTTGTGTCCGACTCTTTGAGACTGCAGCATGCCAGGCTTCCCTGTCCTTCACCATCTCCTGGAGCTTGTTCAAACTCAAATCCATTGAGCCGGTGATGCCATCCAACCATCTCATCCTCTGTTGCCCGCTTCTCCTCCTGCCCTCAGTCTTCCCCAGCATCTTCTCTACCCCAGTGTCTTCTCTACTGAGCCAGCTCTTCGCATCAGGTGACCAAAGTATTGAGCTTCAGCTTCAGCATCAGTCCTTCCAATGAGTGTTTGATCTCCTTGAAGTCCAAGGGACTCTCAAGAGTCTTCTCCAGCACCACAGTTCAAAAGCATCATTTCTTCAGTGCTCAGCCTTCTTTAGAAGAAGAAATGCCAAAATCAGGCTTTAAAAATTCCAGTGGATTGTCAGTGCTTGTCATTAGCAAATTAATATTTCTAACAGAAAATATATAATGAGTTACCAGCTAATTATCAAGTTTGCATAAAGTAATAATTCATGGACACAATGTAAAGCTGTGTTTTGAAAAACTTCTTTCAATCCTGTCAGTATATGATTCCTTTGGAAATAATATGAGAGTCTAAAATTGAAAACTTCTGTGGGGCCATGTTCGAGCTAACAATATTGGTGACTGTGGAGGCTTCCCTTCTGTTAACATGGACCCTCTTGTCTATAAGTCCTACTGTTCTTCTCTGTCATCCTTTCTGAATCAGATAGTATATCAGTGTCCACTTGTCTGTTTCAAGAATGCTCAGGTCAGAAGGGCTTTATAAATAACATGCTTTTAGTCCAATAGCCTTTCTTAGGCTATTTGGACCCAGGGCTGCATGTCAAGTCAATGCACTGCTGCAGAATTCTCTCTCTCACTTTTTAATGGCTCTGGTGCTGCTTGAAGAAACTGCTGATTCTAGGATTAGGGCAGAAAACACAGGAGATGAGCCTGGAGCATCTTGCAATGCCAAAAAGTAAGGAAAAGCTCAAAAACCAACCAAAAGAAACCCCTACTGATGGCGGTGTCAGTGGGGCAACTGGGGCAATTTGAGCAAACAAGTCAAGGAAGCAGTATTGGCTTATAACCTGAAGTAGAAAACAAATATTCATGAGTATATATCAATATACAGGATTGAATAAATAAATAAATGGGGGAGGGGACATAGATTTTCCTTTGAGAACTGCAAATAATTTATATAGACATTCTACCTTCAACAAGATAGCATGTAACTCCCCAGTTCTTAAGTGTAGACTGTGCATTGCAACTCACCTCCAAAGACAGCAGCTTGGAAAGAGGTCGGGAGTAACTTCATTGTGGGAACGGAGTCAAGGGAAGATAAAAATATATTATTAAATCAGGCCAAATGTATGGGTGTATTTATCAGAGTCTAGATTTAATGTCAGCTCACCCAGCTGGACATGGCTGTAGCAGTGTTCTTGGTTGATTTAAAGATGTGCTTACTCATTGGTGTGGCTTTTCTGGTAGCTCAGATGGTATAGAATCTGCCTGCAATGCAGAAGACCCTGGTTCAATCCCTGGGTTAGGAAGATCCCCTGGAAAAGGGAATGGCAACCCACTCCAGTATCCTTGGACTTACCTGGTGGCTCAATGGTGGCCTATATCCAAAGAGTTGAGATGCCAGAATTTCCTAGTGTAATGTAGAAAAGGCATGCAAAAGCTTAGGGAGATAGGAATGTGTATTTATGTGGGCCATGAGTACCCAAGCATATCTCCAGATGGGGTCCAGATGGCCATGTTCTCACTAAGGTATGAAGAAATATGAGGAGAGCACCCGCATCATTGGAAATGTCTGTTGGGCTGTCCCCTTGAGGCTGAGGCTCAGACAGGAAGATACTGCCATCAAGATGGGTCCTATCAGGACAATAGAAACCATGGAATTCTCCAGGCAAAAATACTGGAATGGATAGCCATTCCCTTCTCCATGGGATATTCCCGACTCAGAGATTGAACTGGGGTCTCCTGCATTGCAGGCGGATTCTTTACCATCTGAGCCACTAGGGAAGCTGGTAATAGAAACCATATCATAGAGATGTCAGCAGAGGGAATTTAACATGGGAATTTATTGCACTAATGTTGGAGGGCTGAGTGAGGAAGAAGGGTGATTCTCTGTGGTCCTCCAGAAGTAATAACCCAGGTTGGGCCCTGGGAAGCTGAGGCTCAGGCCTCTGAGAGAGGGCATTGCTATGCTGCTGTTGCTGCCTCTGGGAAGCCTGAAGAAACTGTTTCTGGGAGAGCTTAAGAAATGCATGTGTACTAAGTCGCTTCAGTCTGACCAACTCCGCGACCCCATGGACTGTAGCCCACTGGGCTCCTATGTCCATGGGACTCTCCAGGCAACAACACTGGAGTGGGTTGCCATGTCCTCCTCCAGGGCCGACATAATACAGAGGCCAAAACCAACTGCTGAGAACCCAGTTCTGAACAGGTATGTCTGGAACAGCAAGTAAACTCAAAGAAGTTCCTTCTCCCCTCTGGTTTCCCTGTCTCCTTCTTGAACCCTTGATTGGAAAAACCTAGTAGAAAGGAAACCATGTTAGGAAACCACTTCCTTTTCAGCTAGTAAAGGAAAAATATAATTTGTAGAAATACAGTTTAGGATCCTAAAGAATAGAGAAGAGTGGATTTGAAAATGAGGGACCAAAGTCTTCATCATTTGCACAGAACTCGCCTCATCCCCCCTACTTTAAAAAGCAAATCTCTCAAAGACATACACTTTCCTGGACTCCCCTCCCTTTGCCAAAGCCAGATAAAAGTGAAAGCAAAAGTGAAGTCACTCAGTCGTGTCAGACTCTTTGCTACCCCATGGACTGTAGCCCACCAGGCTCCTCTGTCCATGGGATTTTCCAGGCAAGAGTACTAGAGTGGGTTGCCATTTCCTTCTCCAGGAAAAGCTAGATAGGGTATCAGTAAATACTGACTAAGCATCACCACTAATGTTACTATGATCCTGCGACATAGCACAATCCATTTTAGACCTCAGATCCCCATATTTACAAACATGGAGCTCAGTTATAATGTTTTATGTATTTAGCTAGAAGATTCTTTCCACTCTAAGCAGGATCATTTTGTAGCATCAGGAGAGCAGAGCCCTGCCTTTGATATAAGGGGTATAGACTCTTGATGTCAGTGCTCTTGATGAATGGAAATGCCAAAGGCAGCTTAACTACTTCTGTAAAATGCCGTTTTCTTTAAAAAAAAAAAAAAAGAAAGAAAGAAAGAAAAATCATTGTAAGAGACAGGGATCAGCTCAGCTTCCATGGTGATGTGGGAATTTCTGAAGAGTTCACAGATTTTTTAAAAAGTGTAATGCAGTGTATGAGAAATTTGCAAGATCTTTCTAAAAATAACCTCAGAAACATCAGAAAACTCAGCATTTATAACCACCCAATGCCTGGCGTGCTGGAGTCTATGGGGTCGCAGAGAGTCGGACATGACTGACCGGCTGAATTGTTCTGAATGTCTTTCTTACCAAAAAAGGCTGATAGTGAGGATTTCAGTTTTAAGGCCTTATAGCATCAGTTGAGTGACTGGTCACACAGCTCCCTGGAGGAAGGGCCAGAATACAATAGTCTTGTATCAGAAAGTATAGAAATGGCACTCTGTATCACGAGGATGAAGAACTTTTCATAATGGCCTTAAAACGATGTTGATATTGAAATGCTCAGCCCAGAATTATCTATGTCAACTTAATTACACTTCCCTGGTCTTTTTCTTTCTACTGAAGTAAAAATGATAATAAATGAGGAAAACACTACTTGGCAAGATGTATATCAGCTTTTTCTTTGAAATACTCAGAACTCAATGAATATCAATTATATTAGAAGCTATGCATGAAAAGACTCCAACTACTAGGAACGGTGTGAATTCTTTTTCAATGTCAAATTCCAAAGAAAAACACCCAGAAATTGCTATGCACATTCACATTTACAGCTTTTATTATTTGGGGGATGTGGTTTGGAACCCAAATTCCAATGAGTCATGTGCTCTTGTCGACAGTATTTTCAGGGAAAGGTTTCCTTGAAACTGCATCACACTGGGTCTTTTTAAGGAAAATGCAAGTCTTTGTAAAATGGAACTTGTTTATTGTTAAGAAGTCCAAGGTACATGCACTATTGGGGTAATGTTTATATCCTAAAAGGAGACGTTTTCTTCTCAACTTCCATTTCTGTTGGAGTCCAACACCAATTCGACTCATGAAGAAGTTCTATTTGCTAATCATCTCTAAAATGGAATTGATATGATGATTGCAGGACACTCTAATATAATAATTGAAGTAGCCAACAAAGATCACAGAACAATGAAATGCTCTGTGACTTGCTACGTTGTTGATAAGAGCAACAGGATAAAGAGATTTAAGAAGGAAAGTGTATTTTAAACACAGAAGAATAATATTTGAGGAATGACTAGTTTGTTTCCCTCTAGAAATCTCCTGTACATGGGTCTCTTGGGAAGTCTAATCAATTAAAACCCTACATGCTATTCTATTTATGAGTGGAATGAAGCATACATTTCTCATGTTATTACATAAATGAATCTCATCTTCAGGGTTTTGAAATATAACATTATCCAGACTATAGCGAATGTGCATGCTACCTCATCTTTCTGCATTATGATGAAATTGATTTTATGATTCTCATAAATTACAGGCCTGAGGCAGTAACAGACTTGAAGATGGTTTTGCTTTGTCTCCTCTAATCTCACAGGCTGTGTGTGTCACTTGCTCTTTTTCCTTTTTCTTTTTTCCTGAGCTGCAGATAGCTCTTCAAGTTTGCAATTCTTGTTATAGTTCTCAACCAAAAAATATGCTTTGAAAAAAATTCATCTGTTAGACCCAGGATGTATTCTGGGCTTACTTAGATCCTATTGGATTTCCCTGGTGCCTCAATGGTAAAGAATCCACCTGCCAATGCAGGAGATGCAAGAGACACGAGTTTGATCCCTGGTTCGGGAAGATCCCCTGAAGAAGGAAATGGCAACCCACTCCAGTATTCTTGCCTGAAAATCCCTTGGATAGAGAAGCCTAGCGGCTACAGTCTGTGGGGTCACAAAGAGTCGGACACGACTGAGTATACACACACACCTTAAGTAGACTGAGAATGGGAAGGGAAATACAAGTCAGGTCTCCTCATCTTGTCCTGGCAGGTGTGATCCCTTGCCTGTCCACCTGTTGGGGAAGCACACTGACTGAAACTGCCCACCCTGGCCAGGCACCATGGTAACCATTTGCATGAGTTGTTTTACGACAGGAGGTCCTGGCAAGGAACATGGAACTAATAAGCCACCACCAACTGGAAGAGTTCAGGACAGGTCAAAAGGAGACACATGTCTGACCACCTCCCAGAATCCTTCTCTCTGGCATCCATCTTGGCTGAACAAGGCATGCACCACCAGGAAGGACTCTGAGTCAGAATGATTGGCCGAAGACAACCCGGAAACTAATCCCATCACCATAAAACCCGAGACTGCAAGCCACGTGGCAGAGCTGTTCTCCTGGGTTCCCTTACCCTACTGCTCTCCACCCAGGTGCCCTTTCCCAATATAATCTCTTGCTTTGTCAGCACATGTGTCTCCTCGGACAATTCATTTCTGAGTGTTAGACAAGAGCCCAGTTTCGGGCCCTGAAAGGGGTCCCCCTTCCTGCAACACACCTGCCTGCTAGACTGACCTTGGCCTTCAATTTCAGAAACAGATGGAGTTATGAGAACCTAATGAAGGTTTACAGATTCTACCTTCACATATATTCAGCATGTGGTTTCTGAATTCACCTGTTTTGTTTACATCAGCCCATTTGGTTCTCTATTAATTGGATATGCTTTGACCTGTGTCCCAGCCCAGCAGAGAATAAAGATATGTGGCCAAGGGAGCACTGAATTCAAGCCAGGAGAAAGGTTTTGTTGTACAAATTTATTCAACAAAATCTTATCCATTGTTCAGATTATCTTTTCAGTTCAGTTCAGTTCAGTTCAGTTGCTCAGTTGTGTCCGACTCTTTGCGACCCCATGAATCGCAGCACACCAGGCCTCCCTGTCCATCACCAACTCCCGGAGTCTACCCAAACCCATGTGCATCGAGTCGGTGATGTCATCCAGCCATCTCATCCTCTGTCGTCCCCTTCTCCTCCTGACCCCAATCCTTCCCAGCATTAGGGTCTTTTCCATTGAGTCAACTCTTTGCATGAGGTGGCCAAAGGATTGGAGTTTTAGCTTCAACATCCGTCCTTCCAATGAACACCCAGGACTGATCTTCTTTAGGATGGACTGGTTGGATCTTCTTGCAGTCCAAGGGACTCTCAAGAGTCTTCTCCAACACCACAATTCAAAAGCATCAATTCTTTGGCACTCAGCTTGACTTTTTGCCTTCTCTCTCTATAAATAATAGTTCTACAAAGAGATAAGTCAAATCAGAACTGCTAATTACTTTTCAACAATTGAGACAATATGGGCCCCCCGGTACAATTGGGGCTTCCCTCATAACTCGGTTAAAAAATCCGCCTGCAATGCAGGAGATTCCGGTTCAATTCCTGGGTCCAGAGGATCCCCTGGAGAAGGAAATGGCAACCCATTCCAGTATTCTTGCCTGGAAAATCCCATGGACAGAGGAGTCAGGCGCGCTACAATCCATGGGGTCGAAAGAGTTGGAGACGACTTAGTGACTAAAGCACAAGGAACAAGTACTTGGGCTGGTGCCTTATACCAATCTCAGAATGAAGAAGGTGAAAGGAAAACAGTCATGGTAAATATAACAGGATACACAAGAGCTGTCTGTTAATTGCTGAATTGACTTCATCATTGTAACTTCTCAGAATATCTGGCCTATCTGTACTTACAAGTATGAATATAATTCAGTCAAGACTCGAGGTTGAGATTTTTCCCTTTTGATGATCTGCAACACCACTTCCTCCTCCCCGTGCTCTCACAATGCTTGGGTGCTGTTTCTCTATCAGTGTTCCCATGTGTACTTTATTTTTGTAAAAACACTGAACCAGGACTGTGACTTTTTGAGGGCAGAAAAGCTTCTTCGTATTTGTTTTCCTACCATCTTAAAACTTGGTTCATAGGAAGCTCCCAGTATTTGTTGAATAAACCAGATTATTGTTTTGGTTTGGTTTTAAATTACATGTAGGTATCCTATTTCTGATACATTTTTAGAAATGCTATTATAACACAAATAAATACTCCTAATGCACACAACAGTCAAACTGGAAGAGTATATGAAACAGGCTTAATCTAACGTGGCCAGTGGGGTCTAGTTCCAGTAAAAGTTTCAGTAAATTTAAAAAGCAGTCTCCTATGAGGCGAGGTGTACAGGCAACAACTTTCATAATTGGCTTTAAACCAACCAAAACCTATTCTATTTCTTCCATGGAAACTTCAGCATCGAACTGTTATGCAGTGTTTTTGCATTTTTTTTTGAGATGAAGAGATAACAGCTTTTACTTGAAAGATTTTACTCTAACAAAAATTTCAACCCTAACAATTTTACGTTTCTTTCTTTAAATTCCCTTGAGATAACCAGCATTCTAGATGGAACACTGCAAAATTCAGAACCAGGATTTTGGACTGGGAATCTGCTGATGCATTCCTAAAACGCAGGTGTCTTTTGAAGAAGCTCATAATGAGGAGGTAACTTCGATTCTCCAATGCCTAAACCTTACCTCCCCTGCATCCTTAAACCTGTTCCCTTCTTTATTTCCTTATAAAACTATTTTGAAAAACACTGGCTGAAAAGAACCATGGGTAGGTGGGATTAATAACTAGATTTTTCTCTTTTTTCTCACTGGGCCATGTATTACATGTTTCTTTCAGTTTCCAACTAAGGGACTTGGCAAATACTTAAGTGAATGGAATAAGCTTAGAGTCAAATTATTTTAAATGTCAGTTAAAGAGAAGAGTTTTTATTTGTTATAAATCTATTAAGAGATAATGCTTACAATGAAGTACATTTCTTAGATTGCAATAAACAATCCTTTCTTTAGGGAAGTGATTATGAAGGAGGGGGGTGGAAAATATAAAGCTCACCCAGGGGGATTTTTTTTTTTTTTAAGCTATACATTCTCCCTCCACAAATATTCTGATATATTCCTTTTTGTTCTCTCTCTGGAATCAACGCTATAGTGAACCATTGACTGTTACATGTCATATCCTTTTGTATATTATGAATTATTGTTTTATATTTATCAGTGAATGAAATGTTTCCAATTAGAATATCACAAAAATATAAGACAATATTTTGTTTAAATTACATTATTTATTTTTAATTATCCCTCTTAGTCCTGCATGCATTGTTAGCACAAAAAGTTGATTACAACCTCCATTGAAGAGATAGTAGGTACATAATCATCATCTGAAGAGTTTCTTCAGAGATGACCGACCTAGAATTCCAGGCCATCATAACACTGTCAGTAACCTATACAATGTTCAATAGAAAAATTTACCAAATATCCTTTGTTTAATGTAAACAAGGCAGGAGGCAAAACAGATATTATAGTAACACTATTTTACAGGGCCCAGAAATATGATTACCTACCATGTTTTAACACATCAAGTGTCACAATGACATGCATATTTTGATTAATTGTACAACCCAAAATATAATTACCATATAAACTGTGGTTTTAGCAGTTCACTGTAACTTCTGTCAATACTTATAAACTTCATAATTAAATGGTAATTGTATATTAATGCAATAATTTATGGAAATATGTTACCATGAATTATGAAGTAATTCCATAATTTGTGCCCCGTAAAATTAAGTGTAATAATCTTTACACTAGCAACAGTGTAAGCAAGCTAAGGATTTTGGTCCTCATAGGTATATACACATATATATATACAGATATACACATACAATAATGTACAATTAAACCAAAAAGCTATGAATTCACTCACAGCTTATATATTGCACGGACAGATACATTATGAGAACATTACAGAGTTAGAATGTGAGTACTACAACGATCATTGGCTGGCTAAGGACAAATCTTGAGTTCTATCAAGTAAAGAACATGGCTCATTACTCAAAAAGAAAAAAAAAGCCAAAGACTATACTGTTAAGAGAGAAAGTTTAAAAAAGAATGTTATACCCATACACTAATGTGAATCAAGACTAAAATTCAGTTTGGAACTTGTTATGGCAAGCGATCCCTAGGGTGGCACTGTCCACCCAACATAGTGTGCAACAGTCACTGTTTTGCACATGCTAAGGAATAGAAACAGTCAACTTCTGAAAGTATGAATATGGCTAGTCATGTAGCACAATGTTTCACTAACAAATCAAACTCACTGTGAGGACTTGTGCTGGCTCTAGGTCTGAACTAAATAAGAAAAAGAAAAGAAAGACAGAAACCAACTTAAAAGATAAACAAAGTATACCTTAAGTTTTAGCTGATTACAAGTCAAAGTCATTATAATAATTTAGGAAAATTATCTTTTAAGAAGCAGCATACACACACACACACACACACACACACAAATAGGAGTTAAAGCTTTTCTGAGCTTGGTTTCATGGATTAGCCGAAAGGTCCCATTGTGAAATCAAAGATAAAATAGTATTTGGCTTTCGAGGTAACATTGCCATTACACTTATTGAACTCTATGAAAACATTAAGAAATATCTAATACCTCTTAATGTTCTATTTTAAACACACCTACATCAAAGTAGACTACATCTAAAAATAAAGATGTTGCAGTGTTCCTTGCATCAATAAATACAGCAAAAAGAATAATATGCCTTCCCATGGTTAAAAATCATTTAAAGGAAAACATGCACAAAGTAACTATCTCCTACTTATTTCTTCATTGTTTCGCTTAATAAATCTCCTAGACTGAGCTACAAAGATTTGCATTGAATTTAGAAATTTAGCTTTTTTTGTTGTTTTCAACAGTGGTAAGCATTCCAGAGCCAAGAACAGTCATAATTTTTTTTGATATTCTGTTCTTAATAAATAGCAAAAACTAACTATAAAATAAATCAGAAAAACAAATACAACAAAATTAGCAGTAGGTGTAAAATATGCTTCTACACACATGCTGTAGGATGTAGAGATGCAAATATGCTAAACAAAACAAGTTCTCTCAAGGGGCAGTTTGGTTCCTTTCAGGCTGGAAGGCTCACTAGACTGCTGCTCCCACAAACATCAGTAAATGGGAAGGTAAGGAGCAAAGTGCAGCTGCTTAACACATCAACCAAAAAAAAAAAAACAAAAACCCAAGAAAGCGCAAAAGCATATTTGAGTGATAAGCATCACTTAAAGGAAGCACAGAAAGTGGATCAGCAAACACCACTGTGTAAACCAAGGACAAGCGTGCTGTGCACAGCGCAGCCAGCTACCCACACCACTCCTTCCCGCACCCATGCCCACACAGATACCACTTTACCCAAGTTCTTTCATATGTAAACAGGACAGATTGGTTGGTTTGCTTTTAAATCTCTCTAGAATGATTTAAAACAAAAGATTGAGAAAAAAAATTGTAAACATTCAGGAGGCCATTGGCATTTTGATTGCTGCCACCTATACCACAATGTATTTCAATACGAAAATCAAATTATAAAGCAAGTTTCAGAGAGGGACGGAGAGATAGAGAAAAAGAAAAGGGTCTCAACCCAATATATGTTAATCAGCTTAAAACATACTATTTTAGTAAACAATGCCAATGGCGAGCACAAATTCAATGTTGTTGCAAAAATGACAAAGCTTAAATTAAATGGGACCCGTACATGAAAATCAATCACTAACCTGGCTAGGTGCACAAAAGAATAAAAGAACATTTCTTTAAAAAATATATATATATATTAATCAAGAATTTATCATATTAAACTGTTATTCTTAGAAAAGCTGAAGAAAGTTAACGGTGCTCTACACACTTTTATCCCCTATTATTAATTCATTTGACAGTCCCTAAATTGTGTTTTTTCCTCATTTACAGTTTTTTTAAATATTTTGTTTGATAAGAATCCTGACCTTAAAAAGTTATAAAATTAGGGTTTTGTTTTTTTTTGCTACATGTTAATCCAAAAGAATGCAAGCACTTGAGTCCCAAAGAATGTCAAAAGGCCTTGCTACCTAAAAGGGTATTAGGTTAACAGAAATATCATCAAAGTCATGACGTCAGAAATTTTGCAGCTTTTCACACAGGCATTAGAAATGCTTATTTCCTGAAGTTCCTTTGATTGTATCCTGGATTCGAGGACGTGCAACTTTATATACAGAATCATTATGATAAAGCCAGTGAAAACAACATCACACAACACTGTACTGAGGGTGTCCACTCAGTGGATTCTGAATGGTTCTGTCCAGTTTATAACAATGCTTCATTTAAAAAGGGTTTTTATTGTCACGTGGCTGGGTGGAGCCGAGGCTTTTTTGATGAAATGTACACGACAGTTCTGTTCCCTTGATTACTTGAAAGATGCTGTTTAGGGTGTGGAGGCTGCGTGGTATTTCACAAAGGCGATGGCCGCCAGCTCCTTACAGAACTCTTCCAGCACAATCACACCCTCTAGCAAGGTGATGTGGTCAATCCTGGGAAGGGAAAGCAGGCAATCAATCAATTCAGGGTATTAGCAGATATCAACGATGACAAAAGCTTTAGACAAACAACATGAGAAACACTGACTTACACAGGGCCTTCAGGTTCCAGACCAAGTAATCGCTTTCTGACTAGTAGAAGCTTGGGAGTAAAGTCTTGAATACGCTGGATTCGAACCATGAGGTCTCCAACAACCTGCGTCACAGGGACGAAAGGGGCTCAGATCCTGAACAACTCCGTGGGGGAGTTTCAGGATAAAAAAAAATTCCTGTTACTAAATGAAGACTGTCACTTTTCACTATTCACGTAACAATCTGACATGTATCATTTAAGAGAATGAATCTTCCTTTTTTCTCCACATTCTGCAGTAAAATAATTCTAAACAGAAAATACATGATATTTTTCATCGTTGTTGTTTAGTGCCTCAGTCGTGTCCGACTCTTTACGACCCCATGGACTGCAGCACACCAGGCTTCCCTGTCCTTCACCATCTCCCAGAACTTGCTCAAACTCACGTCCATTGAATTGGTGATGCCATCCACCCATCTCGTCCTCTGTCGTCCCCTTCTCCTCCTGCCTTCAATCTTTCCCAGCATCAGACTCCTTTCTAATGAGTCCGCTCTTTAGATATTTTTCATTACATGACACTAATTACACCCAACGTTATTAAGATGTTAATTGGTCAGGTTGATCAATCCTGGAGAACATAACAAAACTGAGAACTCACCCTGACGATTACAGAGAATAGAGATCTACAGCCAGAAGCGAGGTTCACATAAGGGTCCAAGAGGTACTCATGTATGTGTGGATGAGGGAAGAGAGAAAGTCTAGATAACACTGACGTTACTTGTAAGTTGACATCATATGGCTACAGAGAGGGAGAAAGCAAAAAGATATTTGACATTATCTTTATGTATACACCTGAGCACTGAATTTACCATTTCAATTTGTCTTTTCAAGAAAGGACAGTCTACCATCTTAATCCTTCTCTATATGCTCTTCTACAATGACAGTCTCTGTAACTAAATTAGCTCTAGCTCTCACCGTCTCAAAGTGCATACATCACAGTCCTAAAACTTTAAAACCAGAAAAGCATGCACATAAACATACAGGAAAAATTAACATATAGCACTGTCAGAATGTCTCTGCTTTTTGCAGGATTTTTAAGTTAGTAAGATAGTTCAAGAACTCATCAAAACCCAAAAAGACTTATATACTACAAACAGTAGAAGACATGTTAAATATTAGACAAAAGATAAAAGGGAAGGTATTAAAATCTTTTAAGTAATCTAAGAAATGATAATCCTTGTTTTAAATTATTCAACTGCTGCTAGTTATCAAAAGCATATATACAATAAAGTCATATATATCACAGAACCTTGTCAACAGAGTACAAGTACTTGAAGGGTAGAAATAACTCCCACAAGCCTTAATAGTGAACTAGAAGATAAAAATATCACGATTACAGAAAGGATCACCACCTTTACTGGGCAAGAGCATTAACTCTTCCAAACAATGACTATATATCTGTGTAAAGTTCCTCATACACGTTTTGTATTACAGTATTACAATTTTACTAGTTTTTTATACTTAATCTGTTTATTCCTCACAGAAAGCAGCTTGGAGGTGCTTTACAGAGTATGTGTCAAAATCAAAGCAAGACGCATGATATGCAAAAAGAGTCGCTACTATTGTGCCTAGAACTTTCAACAGAAATCTCTCATCCCTCCCAGTTTTCTTCTTCTAAGCAGTCAGAGGCAACTGAGTGGCTGAAACAAAACTGACTTCAGTGAGAAGGCTGGAAAGAACCTCAGTGGATGAGTGAGATGACTGGATGAGTGAGAAACAGATGCTGCAGCAGGAGGAAGGGAAAAGTGATTCAGGACCAAGATAATATTAACCAGAAATGGTTCATCAGAATGGTTTATCCTCATTCACTGAGTAGCTTTTAAGCCCTTGATCATAATGAATACCAATTAAGACGTGAATATTTGGCATTCAAAGGATGACCAATGCTTGAGCATGTGCCAGAAGATATCAAAGATACTGTTATATGAATAAAAATTCAAGTCCTGTGCTGAAGTCCAATTTCAGTCATTTTTGCCTACTACTAGAAAATCTGAAAGAAAATCTTAGTTTCAGTTGATGTGACTTAGTGAGTGAACTGTGGAGCCTAGCCTGAAGCCTTCCGTCTTTAAAAACCTTGACTTCCCAAGCCTTTTCAGATAAGAACATTATAATCAGATCGCAAAGATAATCATAAGTTCTGGGGGGTCTAACATGCTTGGTTTAATTTCATTTTCTCTCTTTTCTAATTGCTTTTGCTAAAGATGATGTTTGCTTGTATGTTCATAGTACATAGATACCCCTAATAGTATCAGGCTAACCAGGCTGGGATTAAACATTATTATGGATAATTAATAATAAAGTAGCTAATTTCTGCACGTATAACTGAGAAGTTATGACATCAGGTATTCATGACACTGTTGTGTTGTCACAGCCTTAATTTTTGAAAAATACAGTGTGTTTAGTAATGTTTTTAAAAGAAAAAAAGGACTTGACTCCATGTCTTTATTGATTATTATCAGAAACAGTGCTGACTGAAGTCAACCCAGTGAAATACTTCTAATTATCATTTCTTTGTTTGGCTTTCTGGTTATTGAAGACAGCCTGATTGTATAATAAATTTCTTTTGTAACTCCCTATGCTCGTATAAATATTTAAATAAAATGCTAAAAAAAACAAGTACTTTAATATAGGATTTCAAATTAATTCTAAATTGGCTAACTCAGTTTTCATGCTGAGGCAAGTTTAATGCCACATAGTTTCATTTCAAGGGTCCATATCAATGTATAAAATATTTCAAAGCTCTATCGTCACTCTATATGTCAGGGAGAGAGGGAGGGAGGGATTCTCTAACCTCAAGTTCAGTTTTCCTGATAGTCAGTGAGAGAGACACAGCAACATACCAGCTGCCGGTGATTTTTACTTCCCTTGAAATAAGTAAATTAACTTTTTATATTTCATTTCCCCTTATGAAAATGAATATCATTCACAAGTTCTTCGTCTGAAGAAGCAGGTTCATCTAATACTGTTCTGTAATTTTAGCGATCAAGATTTGGTTTGGAATGACGTTTAAGGTCTTCTGTATTAAACCTAAAAAGTTTCACTCTATCTGTACCTGTACTAACCAAAACGCTTTCTAGGAAAGCACTCTAGTCACTGCCAAAAGATGTTAAGATTACTGTTAATAAGACAATGGCCCACAATGAGAAATAAACACACAAATCTGTAACACTTGTCAGGCCAGATAAAAGTTTTAACATAATGAATGCATCAGAAACCCACCAATTGTTGGCAATCAAGCTTTATGAAAAAGTCATCTCGTGGAAAAAAGAAAACAATAAAACTACTGAAGATGTAAACTAAGATGTAAACAGAACCCACGGTGAACGGTAACCAAATAATACGAGGTTAATACTTTAAAACTTATTACCTGATCAAGAATTCTTCCCATCCTGTCAAATAAGACTTTCAAAAAATGACCTTCAAAGAAAGCTGCTTCTAAATTGCACCTTTCCAATGCTTTTGGAGAGCCAGGCCACTCCCATCTTAAGCAGATAGCACAGTAGTCCCGGAACTGCGGAGAAAGCATTTGGATCATTAAAGAAGAACTGAGCAGAAACAGATTGAGATTAAATAGAAACAATTTCCCCGAATAAGCGTAACAATCCACTGGAATGCTGAGTGTCTGCTAAGTGTCAGGTACCACGGGAGATGGGAGAAGATGGCATAGATGACACCCTCACTGCAGAGAGGCACAGGTAAGGTCACAGCTACCAGTACCAACATGCTGGTGAGAAAGCAGGCAGATTCTAACTTTACCAAAGCGCCCCTCGCACTGCTGGGGCAAGCATAAGCATATGCTCTTCCCTTTAGAGGACTTCAACCCTTTCCTCATCACAGATTTAGAGTATTTAGAAAGCAAAGTAAGTCTTAGCCACATTTCCCAATCTATTCTCAAATGTCACATGTAATGTACAAAATAGACAAAATATAATAGGTGAACAGATGCATGTCATCTGAGAAGGCAAACTTGACTTTGCTACCATGTGTTTACCCAGGCATGTTGCTGTGACTGTTAAGAAGAAACAGGGCTGCTGCAAGTACAGTCTGGAAACTATTCACTACCATCGCAATGAGATGAGTATAAAAAGGGAGAGCAAGTTTAGAAACTTCTCTTTCAATTTCACTGAGTAAATTTTACATCTGTTCAATCTAATAAAATAACTGGGGCTTGTATTTAGTGTTTTTTTCATTTTTCTGGTATTTCATTTTTATATTTTACAAAAGCATTGGTCTGTGACAGGTTAAAAGTAAGTGGAAACTGGCCCTTACTATATATACATTTTATCAGTAAGGAATGCCACAATATGGATTTTTGTAAGCACAAGAATATCTCTTATAATAAAAAGAAAATTTAAAAGTCTTCCCTGACTTTTAATTTACTTGAATTTAAAAAAAGAAATTTGGAGCATAGTTTTCTTCCATATTCTTTCCCTTTTCAACATTCTCCTTATTAAATAAAGCAAAATTACTTTGACATCTGTAGTTTACAAATTAGCTGAGATTAAAACATATTCTTACTACAAAGCACTAGCTTCAGCTTCTAAAAGAAAAACATTTAAAATGATTAAAAACCCACCTTCTTCAATATCTTGTGAGTTTTAAACTATTTCTTTCAAGACAATTTTCTTTATAAAACCACATCCCAATATTTAATAAAGCATTTTTATATTAACATTTTTGAATTTCTGAGCTAGAAAATAAGTCTAAATTTTTTCTTTTTATCTCTTTTCAAATATTCCTAAAATAATTCTAATTGTTATCAGAATATGGAAATGAAACTTTTCAGAGAGAATCATAGCAGTTTAAAAAGCCAATCGGTACTACTGAGGTTGGGGCTGCTTTCCTTGTCTCTATTTTATTGTTACATGAATGTATTTGCTACCCTGGTGCTCTAGTTATTCACGTAGTAATAGGGACTTGAATTTAGGCTTAAAGCATCATGAATTAACTGTAAGGGCACGCAAGTTAATTATCAATAAAAGCACACTTCCACCCAAAAGATTTAAATGAAAATTAAATGCATATTTTTCTGATGTGAGGCATTTCAAAACTTTGGAATTTGGTAAAATGTAAAATGCTACAGGGGGCTTCCCTGGTGGCTCAGCAGTAAAGAATCTGCCTTCAGTGCAGGAGATATGGGTTCAATCCCTGGGTAGGGAAGATCCTTTGGAGAAGGAAATGGCTACCCACTCCAGTATTCTTGCCTGGGAAACCCCATGGACAGAGAAGCCTGGTGGACTACAGTCCATGGGGCTAGAGAGACTGACCACACACACACATACAAAATGCTGCAGAGGGAAAAGATGATTGAGAGAAGCCCATTTCATTTAATAACTAAGAGGAGACGTTTGAGAAAGTGGTTTCAGGGAGGTGGAAAGCTGGGGAGCAGAGGATGAAGAGGCAGTCCTTGGGAGTTACAGATGAGTGAGAACAGCGGGGAAGAGTGGAGGAAACAGCCTGTGGGCTGGCAGTGATGCTAGAGTCATTTAAAAGTCACGGTTTAGATCAGCAGGGAGAAGGATCTAGGGAAGAAATAACTTCAAGGACAGAAAAAAAGGGAAGAAAAAGGGTGAGGGGTAAGGAAGCAGAGAGAAATCTTGCGACAGAGACACACACTCAGTGAAAGGCAGTCAGGTCACTGACAGAAAGTTCAAGTGGTTAAGAGTGGAGTTCAGGTCTTGCAGAGAAAGGAGAACCTTTGGAGAAATAACTGTGGCCCATGTGATGAGGGCTGTGTCTGTGCATCTTATTAGATCTCACGTCAAATCACTTCACCTACCTGCCTGTGAGCGTCTCGGAGGTAGGTGTCGTATCCAGTGCCCTCCACGTGGTAGGACGATTTTGCTTCATCTGGGACCAGACAGAGAAAACTTAAAGGAAAAACAGCCATAATCAGTAACGCAAATACTCTCACAATTCATTATCTCTATGTGTATTAAAACATCTACCAGTATCTTCAGTTTAGCCAAGTATTAATGCAGATGGAAACTTGGAAAGTATTTATCTTGAATCAGTTCTACAATTTACTGATTAAATACTGTCATTATTTTAAAGGTTTTTTTTAAAAATTACTCATTCCACTTAGAGTAGAAATCAAGCAGAAGATGACTTGACTCTTGCTACATTACCGGGCAATGACAGAGAGCCCTGATGTTTGTTAACCTCAGGAAATTGGCTTTTAAGTAACAGAACCTTAGATTCTCATGTACCCTATAACTATGCATCTTACACTATGTGCCGTTTTCTCTAAAGCCACCTCGCAGCACCTGGCATGTCACTGATAGGATTGCCAAGGAAGAAAGAGAAGAAAAGTACCGGGGAAAAGGCACTTAAAAAAAACCCTTTATAAAGGACTTCCCTGGTGGTGCAGTAGATAAGAATCTACCTGTCAATGCAGGGGACAGGGGTTTGATCCCTGTTCCTGAAGATTCCACATGCCACGGAGTAAATAAGTCCCTGGCCCACAACTAGTGAGCCCATGCGCTGCAACTACTGAAGTTCGCACACCTAGAGCCCGTGCTCCGCAACACTGCAAAGAACAGACCCTGCTCTCCGCAACTAGAGAAAGCCTGAGCCTGCGCAAGGCAACAAGGACCCAGCACAGCCAAAAATAAATAAATATAAGTTAATTAATTTAGTTTAAAAATGTATATAAAAACACAAACTAATGAAAAGAAATAGCCCTCCGCTTAGCACATGTGAGTACATGGCTAGTAAGTTCAATCCGTCAAACTGGAAATTCTCAATGTTGTTCCAACTGGGAATTACTTAAAATTGTTTACATTAAAAAAAACAAAAGGAGAGTACCCTGAAGATTAGTTTAGTCACTACCACTCTAGAGTTTTTTTTTTTCCTCTTTTGTACCGATTGTTGCCTCTAGGCTGTTCACCAGCTACATAAGCATTTCAAAAAGCTGACATAATCTTTAAAAAAGGGAAGACTGAGTTCATGACATATCTCTACAATGATCAAAGAGCAGAGCTGTTATGCGTTGTAAAAACAAGCGAAAGAGCTGTAAGTCAAATATATACAGCAACTCACCTATTTACAATTTTGTGGACTTCAGTTTTCCCATCGTTTTTGGGGTGGTCTGGAGTAGCAGGAGGTGAGGAACTAAGCCACTCTTGATTTGACAAAGTGTTATCTGGTGAAATGTCAGTAAATAAGGGATCTTCTTCCAGATCTCTAAGTTTAATTTAATGATGCATAAAAAAATTTTATTATATTTTTTAAACCAAAAGATTCTCTGCTATGTTCTCAGAAACCTTTACATAATTTTGCTAATAAAAGAATTAAGGAATAATGAATGTATTTATATTGTACAGAGAAATTAACATTTTTTTGCTAACATCAAACTCAAGGTTATATTGACTTTGTTAGGTTTAGTGAATAGATACTGCTGCTTGTGATTTGAAGAGACAATAATATCAGGACATATAAATTTTATTTTTAAAAAACTTTTAAACTGTTAGAGTATTTTTAAAAATACTTTAAGAGAAGAAGGAAGAGAAGAGAAATTAAGAGGGGAGAAAATTATGACTTAATATGAAATGCTAAATTCAGAGCTGGACAGAAACTTACACAGCTCCTGCTATTAATCCATTCTCCACTACGTCTTTATCTTCTGGGCACACAGGTTTATATTCTGTATAGTTTCTTTCTTCAAGATTTCTTAGGACCAAGTTGTAAAGAATGTGCTCATTGGGTTTTTGTAAGAGATGTTCAAACATTCTTAATGTCATTATGCTGATCTGAAACCCAAAATGATAAAAGGTAACTGAAAAATACTTCAACTATTTTTCATGATTTCAATTTTCAAAATAAAAAGCCACATAAAATAAGGCTGTATTCAAAACATGACAAGTACATCAAAGTCAGTACGTCAAAGAACCTACGTTCAGTTCTAAATCCTTGTATAGCTCACCTCATCAGATATGTGATCACAGTGTTCAATTAATCTATGTCTTAAAGGATGTCTGCTAATTTCTGCCAGAGTTTCTGGTTCCCTCTGTTCTCCAAGGATGAAAAACACCATTTCTTGAAGCAAAATGTCAGAGGTTACTTGCCGAACAATGCGATGGAGCAGAGCAGTTGATGTCAGAATACCCATCTCAGAACTGCGTAACAAACAGGTAATTAGGGGGCAAGAACAACAAGAGCACAGTGATTTCTTAAAAAAAGAGGCCACTCATGAGCTTCCTTGATAGCTCAGAGGCAAAGGATCTGCCTGCAATGCAGGAGACATGGGTTTGATCCCTGGGTTGGGAAGATCCCCTGGAGAAGGAAATAGCAACCCACTGTAGTATTCTTGCCTGGGCAATCCCATGGGCAGAGGAGCCTGGCAGGCTACTGCCCATGGGGTCACAAAGAGTCGGACATGACTTAGCAACTAAACAACAACAAAGAGGCCACTCACGTTTGCATTAGCTGAGGTTCCATTACACCAATAAAAAATCTTTCACGAACAGCTTTGGCAAGAGCAACAGCAGCAGTCTAGAACATAGTATTAAGTATCATATTTTTTTTGACGAGAGAGATTAATTTATAACACCACTAAATCAATTTGCACTCTCCATCTAATTTAATGTAGAAAAACAAACTTGCCTATTGCCTATCTCGTTGATGGCATATAAACCTAGATAAGATGCTAGCTACTGGTTCCTTTACATGTTATCTAAATTTCCAAGAACAAAGACAAACAGGATAAAAATATTATCCCAACCACTTATTGTATTAACATCTCCCCAAAGAGGAGAAATGCAGGGAAGCCAATGTTACCTTGTAAGGGGTTGTGCTATAATACTTAAAGAAACATAAGGGCAGAACTTGAACTGTGATTTATTCCAGAGCTGTAATACACATACACGCACACACACACAAATACATACATATACTTTTGGAGGGTTTGCTATTTCATTTTATTTATTTTACTAGCTATGCTATCTATCCTAAGATAATTAAGACATATTTAGGGATATAGATTGATTATTCAAATTTCACTCAGTAGTTATTTGCATTTTTCAGTTATCAATTAAATAAAAGTATTCAAACCTTTTGTGCTTCCTTTATGAGTTGATCACAATAATCAAACCAGGAGAGAAATGAAATTAAGGCTCTTTTTCCGGGAAATGCTGAAGCATCTTCTTTATGACTATATGAGTCCAAGCTATAGGACACAGAACACAGAGTTATTCAAAAGCATTAATGCAGTTCAGTGCATACAGGGAGATGAAGGCCCGTGAGCGAACACATGGGGTGACACATTTAGGTGAGACTGGATGACAGTCAGAGGAGGGTTTTATACATGAAGCCAAGGATAAGACAAAACATTTTAGATAAAAGCTGTGAATAATTTTCACTCATTAAGTGGAGAATGGGGCTACAGCAGAAAAACCACGGAGACAACTCCGCATATTTCCACCATAAAATTGACTGAGTAATAGGAATGGAAAGTTGGAAGTTCTCAGCCTCTAGGATGAAAGGAAAGGAACGTAAAGGAGGGACAGCAAAAGCAAACGACTGATCTGCTTCTCTTCCTGCCTTAAAACACTACCCAGTAGTGAAGTTAAGAAGTGGGTCTGGCATACAGATGTTGACAGAATACAGAGTGGAAAAAAACAAGTAAAAACCAAAGAAGGGTTAAAAACGCACAGAGAAAGAGTAACAGGTTCTGACGTCAAAAACGTTAGGCTGCTTACAGGTGGTGGGGTTGCAAGTAATTTTATTTATGCTGCTTTACACTTTTAATGGGCTTCCCTTGTGGCTCAGCTGGTAAAGAATCGCTTGCAGTCCAGGAGACCCTGGTTCAATTCCTGGGTTGGGAAGATCTACTGGGGAAGGGATAGGCTACCCACTCCAGTATTCCGGCCTGGAGAATTCCATGGACTTTATAGTCCATGGGGTTGCAAAGAGTTGGGACACAACTGAGCTACTCTCACTTTCACACTTTTAATAACTTTTAAATGTTCTGCAGTAATCCTATTTTCATATGAGAATCAAGAGGGTAGCCCTAACCCTGGAGGAAACAGGTGAGAGAGGTGGGAGGTAAGGTTCCACACAAGTTTTTTGGTTTTTAAAAAAATATAGTCAGATAAACTTATCAATCTTAAGGGATTAACTGATCACTACAAGAGACAAAGGGAAAGAATAGCTTAACTACGTAACACCTAGACTGTTACCATGCCAATTCGTTCCTGATAATAAAGTTTATAGCAAGCCTCAAAACAATAATCTGGTTTAATGATGACTAGCAATGTTATATTTTTCAAACCTAAAGAGGTGTATCATTGCAAAACGCAAATGGATTTAAAAGTGTATGTTTAAGAGGTCACTTTCATAGGAAAACACAAACAGCGGCTCTTACCCCCAGTTAATTGCTTCCACTGTTTCAATATCTAAGGGGTCCACTGACTGAGGTAGGGCCTTGTACAGGGAGGCGAGCCTGTCGGTGAGCAGTTCACACAAGCACGTGCTCTGTGTGAGGCACTTGGCGGCGGCTGGCTCCGGCAAGCTCACTAACAGCATCAAGCCCTCGCAGGCTTTCACGGCGATTCGGCCATCCTGAGGGGAAAAACACACACCCCTACAGTGCTTAAATCAGACATATGGCAGGTTGTTTGGAAAAATTCCCCTTAAAATGAATAACGTTTTATGCCAAAATAAAAATAGAATTTTTTTTCTAGGCATTTAACAGTGATTATGTTAGGAGGAAAAAAGAAAAGATGACTCACAGGACTTCTAGTAAGATTTAACAAAGAATTCACTAGGTTGTAATCCTGGTTTGGACGAACAACTGTGGCCTCTGGCAGTGCAGTGACACTGAGATTTTCCAAGCTCGTGGACAGGTCACCCATCTGATGAGAAGGCTCATCTTCTAAGTCTGCGTGCTCCGTTCCAGAAGCACCAGACGGTTCCTCTGGCTGACAGGACTGGCCTGTATCTGTTGACAAGGAATCTTGACCTTTTAATACATCTTCTGACATTGCATTTGGGCCTCCTTGGGAAGCCAATGATTTAAACTTGTTCTGAAAAGGAATACATGTTTTGTAAGATTCACGTCAAAAGCCTTATAGAACAGAAATCATATTTTAATGTGTTTTTCTGTAATTAACACTCACTATATGGCCACTGTCACAACAGATAAAAGTGTTATGACAAATGAAAATACCCAGACTTAAACAAACTGTGCTTTAGATGTCTTAAAATTACACAGGCGTTTATCATAGTCTTCAGAATAGGATCTACAAAATGTTTTACACCGACTGTAAACAATGAACAGTATTAGTAATAACTATTTGACTGCTACTGAAAACAACTGATACTAGTGAGGAAAAAATGAGATTCAGGAAGTTTCAGTTGCCACTAATTGTTTTCTCATCACTGGCCTACTAAAAATAAATAGCCCTAATGCTGATTCTTCTAAAATTAGTTTCTAAGATGATTTTTCTAAGGCTTTTCCTTATACCTCTGCTCTGTAAATATAACTCAATACCCTGAGGAAATTATTGTTAGTATTTTTAAGGATAAAAACGAAGATTTGCTTGAAATATTGTGACCCTCTTCCCCACACTGTACACAGCCAAACACAAAAATAATCTAAATCGAAGCGAACCATTAGTTTCCAGCAAAGCTTTCTTGCTCTCCATTTAAACATAAGGGCAAAAAAGTCAAACCGCACACACAGTTTAGAATTCATCATAAATCCGCTTCTCTGCAGGACCTATCGGAGTGCTTCATCAGAGAAGTGCATTAAATGCTGAATAAAGTCAGAGTTCCACTTCCAAAATTACATGATAGATATTATAAATCACTTTTATTGCTATTCAAACTATAGTTTAGACCAATCTTATTGAGAAATTGGGCTCACAGCACATACATGAGAAGAAAACAATCCTATGGAACTAAATGAATATTCCAAACAACTTCCCAATTTCCTAAGAAGCCAACTGCGTATTATAGTTTTTATGAATGTCAAACATTTTATTCCACCTAAAATGTTAATACTGTTGTTGGGAGTAGCATCTCAGATAAGAACGGCAAGAGGAAGAACAATCCGGGGGTCGCAAAGAGTCAGACATGACTAAGCAGCTAACACTTTCACTTTCTGCACTCACCCCCTACACTAGTGTTTCTCAACTCAGGACTGCTGGCTCCTGGTTTTCTGTGGGACTTGATAAAAATGCAGAATGAAAACATCTGGAGGTGGAACCAAGGGATCTGCATTTTAAAACAGCTCTGCAAGCAAGCACGAATTCAAAGCCTTTGACAATTCCAATCTATCTGTCTGGGTCCCTTTCTTACCACATAACCTAATTAAACTCTGTGAACACACCACGGACTTTCCTATCTTCACTCCTTTACTTGTGTTCTCCCATTCTTATCTAAACATCTGTCAAGGCTCATTTCAAGGACAACCTGTTCCATGCTCCCTCCTAATGACCAAGGCAGATGTAATCTCTTCATCCTGTGAAGTTTTAAGGGCATTTACTCTGTGTCTTTCTTATGATACTCACCTTACTCTACCTCAGATTACAGTATTTGAACATTAGTCTGGAGAAGGCAATGGCACCCCACCCCAGTACTCTTTTGCCTGGAAAATCCCATGGACGGAGGAGTTGGTAGGCTGCAGTCCATGGGGTCGTGAAGAGTCGGACACGACTGAGCGACTTCACTTTCACTTTTCACTTTCGTGCATTTGGAGAAGGAAATGGCAACCCACTCCAGTGTTCTTGCCTGGAGAATCCCAGGGACGGGGGAGCCTGGTAGGCTGCAGTCCATGGGGTCGTGAAGAGTCGGACACGACTGAGCGACTTCACTTTCACTTTTCACTTTCGTGCACTGGAGAAGGAAATGGCAACCCACCCCAGTATTCTTGCCTGGAGAATCCCAGGGACGGGGGAGCCTGGTGGGCTGCCGTCTATGGGGTCGCACAGAGTCGGACACGACTGAAGCGACTGCGCAGCAGCAGCAGCAGCAGCAGCAGCAGCAGCAGCAGCAGCAGCTTCCCTCATCACCCGACTACCAACTCCTTTACAGCAAAGAATGTTTCTAACTTATCTATCATCTGCACTTAACTCATAGCAAATGCATCTACTGGCCAATGTAAATGAAGAGAGAGATTAGATCTCAAGGGATATATACTTGAGAATTGCAAAGTACTTCTATTATTGTGAAAGAGAAAGTCACTCAGTCGTGCCTGACTCTTTGCAATCCCGTGACTATATAGTCCATGGAATTCTCCAGGTCAGAATACTGGAGTGTGTAGCCTTTCTCTTCTCCAAGAGATCTTCCCAATCCAGGGATCAAACCCAGGTCTCCTGCATTGCAGGTGGATTCTTTACCAGCTGAGCTACAAGGGAAGCTCTGTTACTATAATACTAGTAATAAAGCTGCATGTCTCAAAAGATTCATTCATTCAATATGTTAATTAACCAGTTATCGTGCATTGTGCTAGATACCAGAGAAGCTATGGGGGGACCCAAAGATTAATAAAATGGAATCCTTGTCCTCAAGGAGCTTACTGACCAGGAAGAGAAAATAAAATGTACACAAATGACTCTAATGCCAGGGAGACCGTAATAATTGACAATAAAAGCATTAAGATTAATATCGAAAGCATAGGGATAGTCCAGTCAGTTCAGAAGACGGAGTCACCTACCACCCCAGGCTTTGGAGAAGTAGGTGTTATAAAAATGCAGGGTTACAGAGACATGACCCTAATTCAGAAGGGTGGTTTTTACGCTGAGGCCTACATGTAAATGTTTCTCTGAAGACAGGCAGGCATACATATGCCTGCAAATTTTCAGTTTCTAATCTATGGCTGTGTACTTCTGAAACAAGTATCAGAGATTCTGAGAAAATCTTAAAGCTTAAGCTTGGAAAAAAATCTATGCATCTAAAGTAATTTAGGTTACCTAAGAAAACTTAAGTAAAAACGAACTTTGAGAAGAAAAATCTCACATTGAGCCAAATCACGATATTTGATATATTTATATCACAAGGCTATTACAGCCATTTTGAAGCAAATTTTCAAAATATATGTCATGAAAAACAGGTATTCATAGTCCTTAACACTAAGCTAGAAATTTAAATACATGCAATTCTGCAGCTTGTTAAGGTAGGTGCTTACGTACCTCCAGTAACAGTGCAGAATAATATCCTGAATTACTTACTCAATAAAATGAAATAAAAAATGAACCCATCTATTAGAATGGCTAAAAGTTTTAAAAACAAAAAACTTGACAACACTCACTCTGACAGGCACACGGAACAACAACTCTCATACGGTGCCCCTGGGCTGCAAAATGATAAACCCACTTGGAAAGAGTTTTGCAAATATACACTTACTACAACATAATCCAGAAATCCTATTCTTAGGTATTTCCCAAAGTGAAATGAAAATCTAAGTCCACACAAAAATCTGTGAATGTTTACGATGGCCTCATTCATAATTATCTCAAACTGGCCCATAAATACCTCAACTGGTGAATGGATAAACAGCTGTGGTACATCCATATAACATAATACTACTCAGTAGTATAAAGTAGTATCTGTTTGTGACCAAACTCACAGAAGACTTTCAAATGCATGGAAGTGAAATAAAGAAAAACCAGACTCAAAAGGCTGACTATACTTTTACGACTTTTTGAGAAAGAGAAAACTTGGGATGACAACAGATCAATGATTGCTAGGGGCAGAGGTAGAAATCGGATGACCAGGAAGGGACATGAGGTAAGGTGATGGAGCTGCTGTGTATCTTGACTGCAGTGGTGGTTATAAAACAGTATGTGTCTGTCAAACTCACAGAATCAGAGAGGCTGAGTTGTATAACACACCTCAATCTAAAAAAAAAAAGATTAAAAAAATGTTTTTTTTTTAAATCAAAAAACCCCAACATTTTCCCTAATATATTTCTAAATGACTACTGCTAAAAAAGTAAATGAAAGCAGGAAAAACAGAAGAGTTATTTTCTAATTTAAAACTGGAAATAAAATTCAAATATTAACTGATTTAAGTAAACCACAATTTGGTGACTATGGCTAGGAAAAGATGGTATCAATTAGCAAAGCAATCCCAATGCTATACCGGGGTGGGAGGTGACTAGTGATGTTTCCCATCTTGTCCAAATCTGCACACACCATTCTTACTCCAGGTCAAGTTACCCATATGCCACGCTTGAGCAAGCCTGGCTAAAAATATAATAGCTTATAAATTCCCGTGACTTCTCTCTTCCAGATTTGCCCTTTGAGCTGTGCTCATAAGTGTAGCTTTGTATTTGTCCAGACCCTGTGCTGCTCCCTACATGTGGTTCAATCACATTCTTTGATAGTAGCTTTTCTCAGGAGATTTCAGGTTAAAATAAAACAGTGCTCTTAAATGAAAATAATTCTGGAGAAATAAAACAGGCTATCTGTTACTCACAAAATGTAATTCTTTCTAATATTATTTAGAGAATTCAATTCTCATGATAATTTTAATATACACATACTTTGAAGGTTGACAAGAAGTAAACTATACCTCCAGGAAAAAATTAACCAAATAGGGATCTTGTTTCAGCTTTGCACACACAATGCAGAGAAACTGAATTTCTTCATTTTCTGTTGGCGTTGCAAGGACTTCACCACACAGTCGAATTAACTTCTGTCAAAATATTTAAAACAAAATTTTAAACTTAGGCTATTTTTTAAATAAACATCTAAACAGCCATTCATTCACCTTCAGGATGTTTAAAATTTTCAAATAATGCAAATGCATTGCATTTTTCAGAAAGAACACTATTTGCCATCACCTATATCAAAATAAATCTGATGGTAATAAGTTTTTCAAATATGTTACTCTAAAAAACTAGTGAGGTATTTAATAAACTTCTTGAGATGTCATGGAAATAAGTAAATGGTAAAATTAATGTATAGCATTTTAAGAGAGAAATATAGAGACATGAAGTGCATTTAATACATCAAGAAAGCTCAAGTATCAACATTTGCTACTTTGCAGGTTATTTTTACTCTTACAAAAATCATATAAAATTATTTCTATGCAAAAAGCAGCGAACCAAATAGTTGAATGTAAAGGGAACAAGCTACCTGCACTGGCCTGTGCACATTAATGTGTGGAAGTAGCGGCTGCCGGATTTTCCCTAACAGTTTGGTATAGAACACCAAAACTTGCTGCTTCATTCCTGGAGGACACTGTGTACAGGAAGAAAAACAGACAATGCAAACATATTTACTCAAAAGCTTGGAAAAATCAAGGGACAATATATGTGAATATAATTCACCTTCAAAAATCAATGCAATTAGACAGTTAATGACTTTGTCTAAATAAAATTCTCAATCAAATTATTACTGACTGGTATTCTATAAATAAAATTTATAAGAGTGTGTGAGACCACAGGCTGATGTAATCACAAACAGCATGGTGATAATGTGCCATGGAGACTGGAGGTTGGTTAAGGCAATGCCAAGCTGTTACTATTCTAAATTATTAGAACACATTTGTATATTAGAAAGGCAGCATCTTATCACTTACATTTATGACAGGTAATCAATAACCCTTCATCATATATATAGAGGAGCAAATAAAGTCTAACACATGTGTGTAAATAAAGGAATCCTATGTATAAATGGCTGTGATTTATTCTAACAATGCTATTTTGAATTAGTCACAAAATTATTTACATTATGATTATTATAGGCAATGCATATTTAATACATAAGTTTTGATAACATGCCAATTGTTTTAAATATTTGCTGAAAAGCCCATAAACCTGACGATTACACATGCTGTAAATTAAGAGGGTATGAATTAACAAGGTTATATGCTCTAAAATTAACCTGCTTATGCTGACTCAGATTTAAAATAGTCACAAAATATTTCCAAAACATCACCATAGACACATTACATGGAAATAACATAATATAATAAGCTATAATCTTAAGCACAATAATATGTGAAGATAGTAAATACCTTATTCAGATAAAACATGATATTTATAATCACCAATATCAAAATAAATTTCCTAGTAGTATAATTACTAACATTTGCTCAGAAATTGATTAATACTTGTTCAATATAATGTTGCATAATCGCTCTCTACAAAGGACAGGAAAAAGGAAGGAGGAAGGGAATGAATTGGAGGATATTAGTGAGTAGATCGGAGAAGGCAATGGCACCCCACTCCAGTACTCTTTTGCCTGGAAAATCCCATGGATGGAGCAGCCTGGCAGGCTTCAGTCCATGGGGTAGCTAAGAGTCGGACACGACTGAGCGACTTCACTTTCACTTTTCCCTTTCATGCACTGGAGAAGGAAATGGCAACCCACTCCAGTATTCTTGCCTGGAGAATTCCAGGGATGGCGGAGCCTGGTGGGCTGCCGTCTATGGGGTCGCACAGAGTCAGACATGACTGAAGCGACTTAGCAGCAGCAGCAGCAGCAGCAGTGAGTAGATAGCTACAAGATATAAACTGAATGAATCTAACCTAAAAATGAATTGGAGAATTACAGACTTAATTAAAAGGAAATCGTCTTCAATACGACTTCATAATTCTATTTGGTGTTTTAACATCTGTTAGTTTGAGGGTTTTTTTAGTTTGATTTTCACATATATTACAGAAATTCACAGAACAGAAGCACCAATTTTTAGAGTTGGGGGAGGCCCCTTGGTGATCACCTCCTTGTTTTTAAAGAGGAGGAAGATTCATCAAAGGGACTTGGTTGAACTGGTTCCACTCATCAGAAGTGTTAATGTCAGAATGATTAGTGACATTTTCTTTCAGGATTATGAAAAATAATTTTTGTAACCCAGTATTCAATGGGATCCTTCTCATTTCCTTTGATTCTGAGCATTTGCACTTGAGTTGATTTTTATAAATGTTTACACTGTAATTCTAAGCAGCCTAAGTACCAGTTGTCTAGAAGATTTGGGAGCTTTGCTACCTCTATGGAAAGTCATACTCATACAGGCCATACAATTTTCTTTTTTTCCTCATGTACTGACTTGAATCCTCCCATGCTTAATATATACATCTACAGTTAAATTTAGTGCTTGGCAGCTTCTTTATCTCTAAGACATGAAAACATATATTACATGTACTTGCCTAAGAACATCATGTGGATTAGGAACTTACATCAGCTTTCCCTAAGGTATATAATGTTTCCAAGATCTTGTGATGAAGTAAATATTCCATACACGGCCCCGTCTCTCCACATTCCCGTTCATTTTCTTCTTGTACTAAGATAACTAACATCTGTTCCAGATGAGATGGAATATTTGTATCTGTCACCGGGGCTTTATCATCTAAACAATAAAGACATTCATCAAATATTCAAACACTTTTAAACCATACATTTGCACCTAAAATACTCTTTATATTTCCCTGTTCCTATTCAAACAAAGAAAAATTTGAACCGTTCACACTTGGGTAAGGTTTATATCTTATTCAAAAACAATCTATATTCTGAAAGATATTCTAAAGCTAATACTCATGCGTAATAATTCAGAAAAAGAACTATTTATGGGGTATGGAAATGGAAACATGATCAGAAAAAGACACAAATAACATCAGAACTTTGTATGCATTTATAATTTAAAAAATGTTTTTTCAATTAGCCAGTTCAGAAGATCTAAACTTTCAATTCAGTTCAGTCGCTCAGTTGTGTCCAACTCTTTGCGACACCATGAACTGCAGCACGCCAGGCCTCCCTGTCCATCACCAACTCCCGGAGTTTACTCAGACTCATGTCCATTGAGTCAGTGCTGTCATCCAGCCATCTCATCCTCTGTCGTCCCCTTCTCCTCCCACCTTCAATCTTTCCCAGCATCAGGGTCTTTTCCAATGAGTCAACTCTTCGCATGAGGTGGCCAAAGTACTGGAGTTTCAGCTTCAACATCAGTCCTTCCAATGAACACCCAGGACTGATCTCCTTTACAATAGACTGGTTGGATCTCCTTGCAGTCCCAAGGACTCTCAAGAGTCTTCTCCAACACCACAATTCAAAAGCATCAATTCTTCGGCGCTCAGCTTTCTTTATAGTCCAACTCTCATATCCACACATGACTACTGGAAAAACCAGAGCCTTGACTAGATGGACCTTTGTTGGCAAAGTAATATCTCTGCTTTTTAATATGCTGTCTAGGTTGGTCATAACTTTTCTTCCAAGGAGCAAGTGTCTTTTAATTTCATGGCTGCAGTCACCATCTGCAGTGACTCTGGAGCCCCCCAAAATAAAGTTAGCAGTCTATTTAGCCCTATCTATTTAGATAAGTTAGCCCTATCTATTTGCCATGAAGTGATGGGATTGGACGCCATCATCTTAAGTTTTCTGAATGGTGAACTTTAAGCCAACTTTTTCATTCTCCTCTCTCACTTTCATCAAGAGGCTCTTTAGTTCTTCTTTGCTTTCTGCCATAAGAGTGGTGTCATCTGCATATCTGAGGTTACTGATACTTGTTCCGGCAATCTTGATTCCAGCTTCTGCTTCATCCAGCCCAGCGTTTCTCATGATGTACTCTGCATATAAGTTAAATAAACAGGGTGACAATATACAGCCTTGACGTACTCCTTTTCCTATTTGGAACCAGTCTGTTGTTCCATGTCCAGTTCTAACTGTTGCTTCCTGACCTGCATACAGGTTTCTCAAGAGGCAGGTCAGGTGGTCTGGTGTTCCCATCTCTTTCAGAATTTTCCACAGTTTATTGTGATCCACACAATCAAAGGCTTTGGCATAGTCAATAAAGCAGAAATAGATGTCTTTCTGGAACTCTCCTGCTTTTTCGATGATCCATTGGATGTTGGCAATTTGATCTCTGGTTCCTCTGCCTTTTCTAAAACCAGCTTGAACACCTGGAAGTTCACGGTTCAAGTATTGCTGAAGCCTGGCTTGGAGAATTTTGAGCATTACTTTGCTGGCATGTGAGATGAGTGCAATTGTGCGGTAGTTTGAGCATTCTTTGGTATTGCCTTTCTTTGGGATTGGAATGAAAACTGACCTTTTCCAGTCCTGGGGCCACTGCTGAGTTTTCCAAATTTGCTGGCATACTGAGTGCAGCACTTTCACAGCATCATCTTTCAGGATTTGAAATAGCTCAACTGGAATTCCATCACCTCCACTAGCTTTGTTCGTAGTGATGCTTCCTAAGGCCCACTTGACTTCACATTCCAAGATGTCTGGCTCTAGGTGAGTGATCACACCATTGTGATTAACTGGGTCGTGAAGATCTTTTTTTGTACAGTTCTTGTGTGTGTTCTTGCCACCTCTAAACTTTAGGTCTCTTTATATAAAAATACATTGGCCTTCAATGTTAAGCTGAATAAGGTAGGATATGTGGAGAGGACAGGCTTGTTTTTGATCACTACTACATTGCTTTGTGGGCTTTCCAGGTGGCGC
This sequence comes from Okapia johnstoni, assembly GCA_024291935.2. NCBI lineage: Eukaryota > Metazoa > Chordata > Mammalia > Artiodactyla > Giraffidae > Okapia > Okapia johnstoni. The sequence goes on along the minus strand of CM044318.1, from coordinate 72,606,809 downwards.
TAGTGGTAAAGAACCTGCCTGCCACTGCAGGAGTCTTAAGAGACACGGGTTTGATCCCTGGGTCAGGAAGATCCCCTGGAGAAGGGCATGGCAATCCACTCCAGTAGTGTTGCCTGGAGAAACCCATGGACAGAGAAGCCTAGTGGGCTATAGTCCACAGAGCTGCAAAGAGTCAGACACGACTGAAGCAACTTAGCACAAACATTGCTTTATAACACTGGGAAGTCAAGACTCGAACTGCCCCCAATTCATCTCCAGATCTGATAACATGAAGAGCCCAAAGAAAAACCCTCTACTGAAAATTTCTGACATCTCCTCTCATCAGCAGATATCTATTCCCAAAGTAAAAGCTGCTTCTCAGGAAAATTCTTACAAAATACTGATTTTTTTTTTAAAGTAAAAATTCATGAATACTTTTAACATAGTAAAAACACACGGCCTTACTGACCTAAATTTATTATATAACGGTTAAATTACTCAATAAAATGTGAAGTGTTATAAAATGTTTAAATATAAAGTGTGTTAGGGAATGACAAGTTTTTTTTTATGTCTCTATTGTTCTTTACTTAGTACTGGTACAGTTTGTACAATACAATCCTGGTATGTTATGTATCTCATGATACAAAGCTTTGTCTGTACACTTACACATGTATATAAACCATAATGCTAAATCATAGTACTAAACTAAATACACAGACTAAACCATAATAGACTAAACCATAATACTAAAGCCTTATGGAGAAAACAAGGGAAAGAGAAGAGTCACTTTTGTTTCCCAGGAAGACATATCAAGTTTGATTGAGTATGGGATAATTATTAAGAGCATGAGACCTGGACTTGGACAACCTGGATTCAAGTCTTGGCTCTGTCGCTTTTAGCTGGGTGACCTGGGCAAACTACTTAAGCCTCAGTACCAACATCTGTAAAATGGAGCTAATCAACACCAGCAAGTGCTACTGTATGATCTCAACGAAATAATGTGTGTGAAACCCAGTGCCTTAGCACACAGGAAGAATTCAAGGAATGTTAACTTATGATGTCTCACTTCATTTTCTCCTAAAATGAGCAGCCTAGGACTAAAAAAAGATGATGTGTAATTTTATTTGAAATTTACTTTTTAAAGTGTTTTTTCACCTGTTTAATGGCAGATTTTATATAAACATTCCAGGAAAGAATATTTAAGCATGGTTTGATCACACATATTTATGGAGAAAAACAGTCAAAAAGACCTTTTCTTTTGAGAAATAAATGAACTATAAGTTCAACTTGACAGGACTAAAATCCAAGCTCCCTAGAAGATCTAGTTTCTGCTGTCCACCCTCACCTTCCCAAGCCACGTTTAGACTCCAGTGCCTTTGCATAAGCTATTCCTTCTACTGAAACCCCTCTGCCCTCCTTATCTGCCTCAAAACTTACTGCTCATCCTTTCAAGCCCAGGGTCACACACTGCCTCCTAGTTTTCTCCCTGCTTCCTTCTCTCTCTGTGCCCGACTCACTTTTTTGTCCCATACTTTATTGTAACATATACACTTGCTTTTGCTACGAGATTGCCAAAAAAAAAAATCGTTTAAAGCAAGAACTTACAGGCCTTCCTTTAAAGAATTTCCTTAAGACTATGGAGGGGTGAAATACTCACAAGGGCTAAGAATAGTTATTTTTTGAAAAGATTGCTCCTGTCCAAAAACTTTTCTATAGATCTGCCATCTAAACATCCAAATTAAAGTCAAAATTACACGTTACACTTACAGGTATAGATAGTTTGATTATCACTTATTACATAAAAATGAGGAATTTCTTACTTTTAAAGAAGTATCTATGACCCCACCAGCTTGCCAGATCAACTTTTTTTTTCTTCATGTATTCTTTCAGTTAAAAAAATGTGTGTTCAATCTGCACATCCACTAGTATTTACCTCTATATTCCTTAAGGGAGCTTACATGGCTATGGAGCAAGGCTACTACTCTATTCCCTATTTCAGAGGTTGCCAAACTTCAGCTCATGGAACAAACCCAGCCTTGCCATCTGCTTTAATAAAGTTGTACTGGAACAAAGGAATACTCTTCTTTTAATGTATTCTGGAATGTTGCTTTGCACTATAACAACAGAACTGAATAGTTGCAACAGAGACTGTGTGGCCTACAAAGCCTACGATGTTTACTGTCTGACTCTTTACAAAAAGTTTTGCCAAACTTTGACCTAATTTATTCACATTTCCCCATATTCACTCTTCAGCCTATTCACTAAGCAAGACTGAAGCACAAAGAAGATAACTTCCAAAGATGTCCACACCATATCCACTCCTGTCCTGCACTGATACCCATATGTTTTTCTTTCTGTCTTAATATTACGGATGAGCTGTCCACAAGCCTATGAAGGCTAAGCCTTCAGTAATGCACTAGGATCCCATAACCCGCTTGCCAACTTAAGGATATGGCTCAGAAACTATCTCCTATGACTCTTGGGCCCACTTTCCTTCTCTACTAGCTCATTCTCACCAAAGTACAAATGGCAGTACCTTCCATCTTAAAAAAAAATTACCCCCCGCCCACCAAGCCCACTTTTCCCTGTGGCTGATGATCTGTCTCTCAGCTCTCCTTTCCACTAACACTCCTCAAGAGAGTGGTCTTCACACACTATCCAAATATGCTCTCTGTCCATTGTCTCTTACACTTCCTCCAATCAGGTCTCCTCTCTCTTCCTTGCTATTAAAAGGGCTCTTATCAAGACCACTGATGAGCTCCTCATGGCTGAATCCAATGATCCATTCCTAGTCTTCAGCAACTTGACATCATTAGACATTTTGATCCTTCTCTCCGCTTCTGGCTTCGAGGACACCATTCTCTCTTGGCAGCCTGGCACATCACTGGCAAAAGCAAAGTCTCCTTTGCTTGTTATCATTCTCATTTTCCCAGTCGCTAAACACCGAGTATGAGGGCTCAGTTCCTGAATACTTTTTTCCTTCCATCTGTCGGTAGCTATCCCTGGGTAATCTCAGCCAGGCTCATGGCTTTAAATCCTACTTACATGCTGATGATTCTCGATTCCATGTCTAGTTTACGGCTCCACCCTAAATCCCAGATCCCTCTTTCTTACTGTCTGCTTGACAATATCCGGCTGCACGTATAATGGGTGTCTCAAACTAAACAAGTCCAAAATGCTCTCACAAACCTGCTCCTCCTGTAATCTCCTCATCCCATTCTCAATGAGTGCTCCTGCTATTATTCCAACTGCCTAAGCCCCAACATTTGGAGTTACCCTTGATTCTTATTCTTTCATAACCAATATTCAATCCATCAACAACTTTCTTCAAAATACACCCAGAGTACAATCACTTCTCACCACGTCCAGCCTGGTCTGAGCCACTGACATTGCTCAGACCACTGCAACAGTCCCCTAACTGTTCTACCAACTTCACCTCTGCACACTTGCAATCTAAGTTTCTTGCAGAAGCCAAAGTGATCTCTTTAAAGCTGATTATGCTACACCTCTGCTCAAAACCCTTTAAAGGCTCCCCATCTTAGAGTGAAAGCCAAAGCCCTCGCAATGGCTTACAAGGCCTTGGGTGAACCTGCAGCCCTCCCCTGTTGATGTCATTGCCTCCCATTTCTCTCCTTGTTCATTTTGCTCCAGCCACACTGCCCGTGGTTCCTAGTGCATGCCAAGTACTGCACCCTGCAGCCTCATGGTTTGTGCACTGTGTGCTCTCCTGGATCTTTGCCCCTAGACACCTCCAGGCTTGATTCTTCCTTCCTTCAAATTCAGCTCAGAAGTCACCTGGGGTAATGAGGATTCCTCTAAACTTAAACAGCCGCCTGTCTCCGATGGCTCTGTCCCCACTCCCCAAACACTTCCATCTGTTTCAGCCTGCTTCCTTTTCTCCTTAGCACTTATCATCTGACACACTATGTGTACTTGTTTATTGTTTGCTTCCTCCTAATCAATACATCTTGGAGAAGGGAATGGCAACCCACTCCAGTATTCTTGTCTGGAGAATCCCATGGACAGAGGAGTCTGGCAAGCTACAGTCCATGGTGTTGCAAGAGTCAGACATGACAGAGTGATGAATACAATCAATGTATCTGGGCTTCCCGAGTGGCTCACTGGTAAAGAATCAGCCTGTCAATACAGGAGACACAGGGTTCCATCCCTGTGTCGGGAAGATTCCCTGGAGAAGGAAATGGCAACCCGCTCCAGTATTCTTGCCTGGGAAATTTCATGGACAGTGGAGCCTGGCAGGCTATAGTCCATGGAGTTGCAAAGAGTCAAACACAATTTAGCAACTAAACAACAACCATCAGTATACAAGCTCTGTTAGGACTGATATTTTTGTCTATTTGAGGGGCATACCGCCCAGTGCCCAGAACAACATTTACACATAATAGGTGTTCAACAGATGTATTTATGAATGAGAGGAATTAAAACAAGTTGCTTGAGTTTCATGCAAGGTAACTTTGAAGAGTAGTTTGTATGTATTTTAATATTTCATAAATTTTCTGTTTAATTAATATCAGCATGGTTTCTTACCTGAAGTCTCTATATAGTAATGGGTAATTGCCTTCCAGTGGTAAACAAAATCTTCTTGTAAAGGAAGAGAAGGTGCAAGCTACACAAACACAAACAAAAAGACCACAACAATTAAAAAAACGGCATTAAAAGTTTCCTATTAAGTACAACTGTATTTTTCTACTAATGATGCAAAAGCAGCACATTAAGAAGGAATGAGCTTTAATTTGATTCTGTATGTCAAATATCAAGGAGAAACAAAAACAATGTCAAATCTAAGAAAGTAAAATGATTTATTAAGAAAAAGGAAAAGCACATTTATCAGTGTTATTACTAATTACAGTATTGGGTTTTTTCCTCCTTCCCTGAAAGTAGTTACTATATATGACTTCAAAAGTGACAGAGTTAAATGAAAACACACAATATTCTATTACTAAAGTGTCAGTAAAATGAAATTATTGATAACCAGGGATCTTTGTACCTAGGACTTTGAAATGTAAAACAGTAAAAAGCTGCTATGTAACTAGTTACACATCACCACTACTAAAACATATACCAAAGTCAACCCTGTAATCAGGTTAAAACTGTTCTCTATTTTCAATGACATACAGAAATAAATCTTTTCTTTTAAAGCCTAGATTAGGCAGTGCATATTTTTAGCAAAATGACCACATGAACAAGACACTACCAATTTAAATTCCACAAAGTCAAAAACATCTCACATTTTGATTTTGAAATTTACTTCAGAAGTCTTAAGGCCAAAATTATATCCCTTCAACCATCTCATTGCAAACTTACAAGTATTTTAAATGGGTATTAAATGGATAGAAAAAGATTTGGATGCACCTTTACAATATTTTCTTTTCTTTAAAATGAGTGACAGAGAGAGAATGCTCTCCCAGTCCTACCATTGTCAATAAATTTTCACCAGAAAGTACAGCTGACCAGTTTTCATAATAGCAAGTAGGTTTCCATTTTGGGAACCTCAACCATGGCAGCAAAATCTTCCATTTTCACAGATTCATCCAAACAGATGACCTCAGAGGTCATGTTACTTCTGAACTTCTACTTGTTCCATTTTGATTGGTTCTCACGTAAAGACCTCAAAGTTCAAAACCTTTCAAAACAATTTCCAAACTACTGAGTAAATTATAAACATTGGTCATGATATCCTAAGTGTTTCAATCCAGAAGATGAAACGTAATCAGGAAACAAATGGACCTGAAAATTTTTCTGCAATCATCAACATCTTTCTGCCAGCTTTTTCATATGTCCCTATTCACACCACTCTGAATAGTACTGCATTAAGAGAATGTAAATATTCATCTCATTTCCAAATAGAATGTTATGAACAAATTTTAAAGATTTTAAGATCTTTAACAATGGAGTTAAAAATCTTTGGGGTTACTATACTTCAGGAACATAGAGAGAAAAAACTCATGGGAGATGGAGAAAAAAATTAGAGAAATAGGAAAGAAAGAATTAATTTGGGAAAATAATCTTCCTGAAACTTTTAGATTAAAAAGTCAGTTTTAATCAGCTACTTATTTTTAGAATCTTCCTCAAGATATATAGAATTTCTCTTGTGTTATAGACCTTTAAACACACTAGCTTTATGCAGTATTAACAAGTGTTATTAATTAATTAATTCTATATTAACAATTGGGACAAACCCAAATGAAATTTGGTGTTTCAAAAAATGTACTGAGTTTCTTAAGTGTAAATATTATGCTTTGTTTAATTTTTCCAAGGGAATTTCCAGGGTATATCCCTTTCCCGGAGAAATCTGGCCAGACTTCCTGCCGAGGGCACGGTCCTTTCCACACACGCTTGCAGCACCCTCTCCCTGACTGACGGCTCCCTCTCTCCCAGCCCTGAGCCCATGTTGGTGACTGTTGCGTTACCCATCTCCTCCACTGGATTGTGAACTCAATGAGTTTACAAAGATTATATCATCCTGTTCGTCACCGAACCCCCAGTTTCCAAGTCAATGATGGCACATAGTAAGCACTGCTGCTGCTGCTGCTGCTGCTAAGTCGCTTCAGTCGTGTCCGACTCTGTGCGACCCCATAGACAGCAGCCCACCAGGCTCCACCGTCCCTGGGATTCTTCAGGCAAGAATACTGGAGTGGGTTGCCGTTTCCTTCTCCAGTGCATGAAAGGGAAAAGTGAAAGTGAAGTTGCTCAGTCGTCCGACTCTTAGCGACCCCATGGACTGCAGCCTACCAGGCTCCTCCGTCCATGGGATTTTCCAGGCAAGAGTACTGGAGTGGGATGCCATTAACTTCTCCCAGTAAGCACTGAGTAACGGTTATTGAGTGAATACAGGGCAGCTGCTGCCATTTAGTAAGCAGTTATGTGCCAGGGCTTCCCTGGTGGCTTAGAGGGTAAAGCGTCTGCCTGCAATGCAGGAGACACCAGTTCGATCCCTGGGTAGGGAAGATCTCCTGGAGAAGGATATGGCAACCCACTCCAGTACTCTTGCCTGGAAAATTCCATGGATGGAGAAGCCTGGTAGGCTACAGTCCACGGGGTCGCAAAGAGTCGGACTGAGCGACTTCACTTTTCTTTCATTTTTATGTGCCAGGCACAGTGCTAAAGTTTACACTTAAATCCTCACAATAAACTCCGACTTTTCCCAAACAAACTCTTGTCAAGACTTTCACTGAGCCATTCACTGACCTGCCAAAGGCAACACTACTGGTCATTAAAAACCCGGAGGTCTTTCCCCAAAATACCTACCACACAAAAGGACCCACCTAACTGATAACTCAGATGAGAGCCACGCTGGCAGCCTCACAGGTAGCATCAACATTCCTTGCCCAGCTCTTTTAAATTGCTTCTTCCTCCAGGCAATTTTCTGACACCCCGCCCCCCGCCCCCTCATCTCCTCTGCCTCTGTTAAGTCCAGCTCAAGGCTCACTTCCTCCAGGGAGCCTTCCAATCCTAAGTGCTTGCTCCCTTCCTCCTACAGAACTCACTAACAGGACAACTATCCAAATAATAATAAATAATGATTAACATTTATTAAGCACTTACTATGTGCCAGGCACTGCATTAAGTACTTGTCACTCTAATTTTCACAATTCTATCAGATAGGTCTAATCACTTCCATTTTACTATGAGGGAAGCCAGCTGTGCTGCAGCCCATGGGATGCAAAGAGTAGGACACGACTCACTGACTGAACAACAAAAAGGAGGAACTGAAACATACAAAGACTGAGTTGTCCAGTGAAGAAGTAGGGGGCAGAGGCAAGCCTAGAACCTGCTCTGTCTGGCTCTAGGGGCCAGGCCACAAGCTTGTGCATGGCTTATACTTCAACCCGTGCATCTGTTTTGTCTACCGATGCAGTCTCACCGTGCACTCACACTGTGCTTTCTTGATGGGCTCCTAAAATGTATGCTGGGTGACTAAAGGATGACAGTTAAAGAGCACTTGTTGGAAAAGAATACACTTAAGAAAACACTAACTACATTTCATTTGACATTTTAATTCCTAGTGCAGAGTAGATTTTTAAGGAATTGCTAGTCTCAACAATCATAATTAAATCTTAATTATAATTTTACAAGAAAATAATAATGCATCCAAATTCTGAAGGATGACTTACCTTGAATTAACTAGTTAAGACAGATAAAACCTTCTTTCCTGAAACTGCCCTTTTATCCTCCTGGAATAAATCTGCCTTCAAGGATGGAACTGACTGGAATTACAAGATATTAGTCCCTGGCAGACTACCCCACACAGACTAAGGCCCTCAACAAATACTGAGTTAAACTAATGGAAGGTGTTTTAATTATCCTTTGGAGAAGCTGGGCTAAAATGATCCACCTCAGAACTAACTACATGAAAGGCCTGATTTCAGACTTGCGGCAACTAGCGAATTTCCTGACTCTTACTAGCCAATCATTTCTATACTGAAGGAAAACTGTCATTTCTGAAAAAGGAGGCAAGAGTTACATTACAGTTTTTGTTTTTGCTCAAGGTGTGAATTTCTCTCCTAAACTCAAAATGTGGCCTATCAGATTAATAACACATCTTCAAGTACTGATCTTTGAAATTATCTTAGTTGTATTTCATCCTTTTAAGTAGTTAACAGGAAGTGAGAAGAAACCATTAATTAAACAATAAGGAAAACTACACCTAAACCCTATTTAAATTAATATGTATCTGGTTGACCCTAAAAAATACATTTGAAGGTGGATCCAATTGAATCAAAAATTCAAAATTAGGAAATAATAATACCAAAATGCTTGAGAAAACATTATAGAGACTCATACAATGACACAACTGAAAAAAGGTCATGTCACCATCTGTCTACAGGATTATCTCCCTTCTCTGTAGAACCCTGATAATCATAATTGCAATACTATATCAGAAAATACTAATTGGGCATACAAATTAAAAGGAGGATAGAGAAAAGCTAATGAAATGAACTGAAGAATGGTCAGACTAGGCCATAGGAAAAAAGTCAAGCAAATAAAGAAACGGAACTGAATGAACGGAAACCAATCTTGGGCTAGGGGAAAAAAAAAGATATTCTTCAAATAACACAAAGATGGCTTATTCAGCATTACATATGGGTTCATTTCCAAGAGAATAGTAAAAGGGAAAAGAAAAAAAAAAGTACACCAAAAAATTGTCATCACATTTAACTGCTTATCAAGGTAAACTGGTTAAGTATCACAATTGAAAACATTAATGCTAAGTAAATGAAAACATTAGTTTTCTAAATGCAGTGCATTAACTCTCAGCGGCAGGTGAGTATAACCCACTCTTTTTCTCACTAACCTCAGCAAAGCAGACAACCTGGATATTACAGAGGCCGAGGCAGACAATTTACACGGATAATTTGGGAGATGCTAACACACACAATTATAAGAAGATAATGCAGACAGAAAACACAGGCCTCAGGACAAAAATGAGTCTTTACTGGGAGAGCACTGAAAGCCATCTTTCTTTTTCTAAGTACTTATTTCTGTAAATATCAGCCTGAATTAGTATAGAATATAAATGATGTAATAAATTCTTATTCCCAATTATCTCAGTATGAAGCTGTGTTCAGTGTTTAAAAAGTAAACGATTCTTGATATTTTAAGTTAAGGAATAATATAAAATGTAAATATCACTGTTTTTTAATAAATTTTAATTGAATTCTAACAGTAAGGTGCTGTAGCTGGTGTATAAGCAAGAAAAAAAATTAAAAGTTGCCTTAGAGTCTAAAACTATCATCTCCCTCAAGAGTAATAAACTGCTCTTCATTCATGAAAAACCCTGTCTTGCCTGATTTGACACATTTCTTTTCTCAAGAACCTGTAGCAGATCTAAAATGACTCTTAAACATTTCTCACACAGCACTTAAGAACTGTACAAAGGTTTTCCATTACTGAGGTTTAAAAATCCATTTTATTTTTATCTGGCCATAAAAACGGTTCTATTGCAATTACGTGTCTTCTCCCCTTAAAGTTATGTACATCTGAATGTGCTATGTCACCCAAAAACTGAACACAGAAAGAGAATGACACTTTAAAAACTAGCCAAGTAGCATATCTAGCAAAACAGCACTTGTTGTGAACTTCATCAGGGTACATTTTTCGATTTGGCAATTCTGTCAGCCTCAAGGAAAACAACCAAATAAAGCAATGCGACCCCTTATCACTAGAATCAGCAGGAAGACATGTTCTTATGAGTTACTTCTCTTTTAGTAGTGTTAGGAGATTTGAGTGCTGTCTCCCTAGGCTGGTGTCTGAAATCCTCAAAGCGGGGTACAACTGTAGGAAAGACGAAAAGCTTCCAGGAGAGGAAGAGAAGAAAGGAAACAGATGGTCCTGGTGCTGGGTGAGGGCTTGGAAACTGTCTAAAGCACACTCGATCAGACCTTCCAAGTGCATTTCACACCGATCAAGGAGATCCAGCTGAGTTCGGCCGCCGGGCCTGCGCGAGCAAAAGCTGGCTAGATTACGAAACCGGGTCGGATGGGCTGCCTGCCTGCCAGAGCCGCGCCCCCCAGCAAGAGCACCCCGTCCTGCCCTCCCCTCACAAACAAAACAAAACAAACCCAAATAGTGGTAGGCCGTTTCTTTTGTCTCGGTCAACGCTGACCACTTTTTTGCGGAGAAGGTTAACGGTCAGGGAGTACGGGGGAGCGCCCCAAGACCCTGCCAGGTGCTCCCCGACTCCCCTGGCCCCATCGGAGGAATCGGACGACCCCCAATCGGGGCCGGTCCTCCCGGGGATTCCCGCTTGCCCTCTTAGAGCGAGGGAAAGGGCTCCATGCCGGCCCGGAGCAGAAAGGGGGGCAGGGGGTCCGCTCAGAGCCAGGCCCGAGGCCCCCCGGCGCCCCGACTACCCCGCAGCGCCCGCCCCGGGCCTCGCCCCTCCGCGGGGCCGGGGACGCCGAGGGCCGCCGGGCCGAGGCCGCCGGGCTCTCTCTGCCCGGGGCTGGCGGCGGGGGAACGTAGGCCGCCGCCATCCCCGGCCTGTCGTGCGCCCGCAGCCCCGCGGCCTTACCGCCTCCACGGCGTGCTGCAGGATGGAGGTGAACTTGGAGAACATCCTGTCCCGGGACTGCAGCAGCTTCTCCCGGGACGACCTGGAGAGCTCCTCGATCCGCCGCCGCCGCCCCTGCTGCGGCTGCCGGGGCCGCTCCAGAGTGAAGGCCGGTGCGGGGCGGGGAGGACGAGCAGAGGGCCGAGGCAGGCCCGGCCCGGCCGCTTCAGGTGTGAGAGGGCGGCGCGGCGGCTCCGGCGGGCGCGGCGACGTGGCGGGCGGCGAGGAGGGCGTTCCGCGCGGACTCTGGGCCCCCGCGACGCTCCGGCGGCGGTGGCTCCGGCTCCGGCTCCGGCTCCGGCTCCGGCTCGGACACGGTGGCAGCTCGGCTCGGGTTCCTTCCGCCCGCTCTGCCCGCCGCGGCCTGCAGGGGGCGCCGCCGCGGCCCGGGGAGGCCCCCGCCAGGCCAGGCCGACCCTGCGGCTGGGCGGCCGGACGCCGCGGGGGCGGAAGAGGAACCCAGAGGCCGCGGCCCTCCTGGGGCCCCGAAGTCCGGCCTGGGCGCTGCCGCCACCGTCTCCCGCCGACACACTCATGCTTACATTTAAAAAATACAGCCGTTCTCACTGCGACTTGTTTCCCAGTGGAAGTAAATGCCGATTTTGTAGGAAAATGAAGCCATATATGTATATGAAATTCAGAGGTTCGTCTTTTAAGGGCAGATTTGCAAGACCGGCAAGAAAAAGCACGGTATTCCTAAGGCAAACAGGAACGGTGGGTTTAGACGCTAAGAATGAGAACAAATCAACGAAGGCTTTGCTAACCGTAAAACTTTATTATTATTGTTGTTACTATTTATTTATTCAACATTAAAACAGGAAGCCCCAGATTGACGAATGGTAAGATGATTCAGTTATTAATTTGGAACATTTGATGGAAAATGCATTCACTATAGCATTTTCTATTCAGTTCATCAGTTGATTCTGGGAAACATCAGTGAGGGAAAAGAATCGAAAGGGATTCTAGGAAGTGCATAGGACAGATAAGTGGAGCTACAATGTAAGCACTTCTATGGAGGTTTCTTTAAAATAGTATGCAACAGTATATTCTGCAAACCTTGAAGAAATACGACTTGGGCTAGTAAAGTTTAGGTTGGGTTGATACAAATTATGAAAATGTTCATATCCTAGAGAACTTTGTCTTTGCTAGAATTGGCATTTTATCAAAACGACCGTTAAATTCTTGATGAGGGTGGAGTCTGTGTTGGGCAGCCCATGCTGAAAATATGTATTTTTAATTGAATTAGTTGAGCCGGGGAAAGGCAGAAAAGCTAGCAGCAGTGCAGAATAGTGTTTAGGGCCAGTCTCTGGCACACCTAGTGGGTAGCCTAGATTTATAATCTCAGTTCTGCCACTCACTGCAGCAAGTTGTTTAACCTCTTTGTGCTTTGGTTTACTCATCTGTAAAATTCAGGCTGGGGGGCGAGGAGGTGTGGTAATACCTACCTTCATGAGATTGTATGAAAATTTCTTAATATATGTAAAGTAGTTTAACACGTCCAATCTGCAGTGAGCAATGCACGAACATTTGTTATTATTGTTGTTGTTAGTAGTAATAGTTCAGTTCAATTGCTCAGTCGTGTCTGACCTCTTGGCAACCCCATGGACTGTAGCACGCCAGGCCTCCCTATCACCAACTCCTGGAGTTTACTCAAACTCATGTCCATTGAGTCGGTGATGCTTTCCAACCAACCATATCATCCTCTGTCATCCCCTTCTCCTCCCACCTTCAATCTTTCCAGCATCAGGGGCTTTACAAATGAGTCAGTTCTTCGCATGAGGTGACCAAAGTATTGGAGTTTCAGCTTCAGCATCAGTCCTTCCAATGAATATTCAGGACTAATTTCCTTTAGGATGGACTGGTTGGATCTCCTTGCAGTCCAAGGGATTCTCAAGAGTCTCCTCCAACACCACAGTTCAAAAGCATCAATTCTTCGGTACTCAACTTTATAGTACAATTCTCACATCCATACATGACTACTGGAAAAAACCATAGCTTTGACTAGACGGAACTTTGTTGGCAAAGTGATGTCTCTGCTTTTTAATATGCTGTCTAAGTTGGTCATAACTTTTCTTCCAAGGAGTAAGCGTCTTTTAATTTCATGGCTGCAGTCACCATCTGCAGTGATTTTGGAGCCCCCCCAAAATAAAGTCTGTCACTGTTTCCACTGTTTCCCCTATATATTTGCCATGAAGTGATGGGACCAGATGCCATGATCTTAGTTTTCTGAATGTTGAGTTTTAAGCCAACTTTTTCACTTTTTTTCACTATTAGTAATAGTAGTATTTAACAAAATAATAGGGCCAGAAATCAAGATTTAAGGAGACTTTTACTAGTCTTGTCTTCTTTTCTCCCCTGTTTTTGTTACCTCTGTCCTTGGCTATCAGGTAAATTTGACCTTAATTCCCTGTACAGTAGCCTCCAGAATGCTGGAGGCAAATTCTGTCATTCGCTGAAAATCACAACATGCTGCTTATCAAATTCTAGCTAATTGTGTCTTCTTCAACCAAGAGTACATGCTGTTTACTATTATTATTATTCCTCAACAGCTTAAGATGGTTAGTCATATTATTAACTATAATTATTTTCCTGACCTAATTGTCATGCATTTATATGGTATTTTGTATTTTCATAATACCTCACAACCACTAATTGTGTGAAGAGGTCTATATAAAGCAGGCCTACTTAGAGTTGTTTGTATTTGAAGATGCCTGTCTCTGTATACTATTGTAAGTACAATAAAATGTAAAATAACAGGATGGCTTGAAAGTTTATTTAAAATTAGATAGATGCTCCTCCACTCCACAAGACTGCCCCTTTCCCACTTTGAAATAACATGAGAGACTTCTTCCTAGAAAGGGAGGGGCTCCACACTGAGAAAAGAAAAAAAGAAAAAGGAGGATAAGGTGAAAATAAACCTTGTGAATGTTGAGACACATGTCCCCAGTCCTCATCCTCCTCTTGGCTCAAAATATAGTCATCAGGGTGATCCCTCCAGGTAGAAGAGAGAAAGCTCCTCTCTGGAGAATCTGTTTCATCCAAGAGAACAGAGCCCAAGATCCTGCAGAGGAAACCCAGACAACTTTACGTTGCAGCCCCCAGTTGACAAGCTCTGTCCACTTGCTCAGAGCTTCAGTCAGATTCTTTGTGCACCTCTCTTAAATAGGAACATACAGTCTAGGATCGTCAACAATTCTAGGAAAGCTTGCAGCGTTCAAGTTAGAGCCCAAAGGAAAACAAGGACCAAAAAGAAAACTTGGAAGAAACAGAGTTGCTTACATTGAACAGACAGGGAAAGATGGGAAGAAAACGTCCATAAAACAACTATTTCAATATTCTCATTAATATTGCATGTATAAGATAAGAATGTTATGCTATTTTTAAAAACCAGCATTTAGGGAACGAAAAAGAGACACTTAGAAATCAAGACTAAGAAATTTTTTCAAAACAACATAAAAAGGGTAGAAAATAAGCTTGAAAAAAGTTTAGCAAGCTTAGACTAGAGCAAAAAAAGAATGGAAAATAGCAAGGAAATTTGTGTTTTAAATTAGATGGCCAGTCCAGTGGATTCAACATCTGAATAATTAGAGAGCATAGAGGGAGAAAATAATTGACTATATTAATAATTTGATATAATTTTATTGATTTGAAAGACATTTGTCTCTGGATTCAGAGGTTCCATTAAATACCAGAACAATGAATGGAAATAGGCTCACTGTAGACGACATCATTGTGAAATTTCAAAACAGTGGTTCAAAGAAAGCTCCTATGAAACTTCCACTGAGAGAAAAAAGAAAACAAGTTTGTGCAAATAATCAAAAATCTCAATGGCATGATACTTTTCAACAGCAACATGGGATGTCAGAAGGCTTTGGGGCAATGCCTTCAAAATTCCCAGGTAAAACAATTTCAACCTAGAATTCTATACCAAGAAACTGTCAATCAAGAGTGAGGGTAAAATAAGTCATTTCAAATGTGCAAGATGTTGAAAATTTTCCTACCTTGCTCTCTTTCTCAGGAAGCTTCAGAAGATGTACTCCATCAGAACTCAGGGAGTGAACCAAAGGAACAAAAGATAAGGGAATCAGCTAACAAAATCCACCATGGGAAGCAGTGGAAGAAATAGCCAGGGTGACAGTAAAGCAGAATCTCTGGATGACAACCACACATCAAGACGGACTAACAACCAACTTCTCCAAACTGGAGCAAGTCAGAAGCGATTTTCTGCAGAAACAGACCCAATAAAAAAGGCAAACCAGTGTTACCAAAGGGGGGATGGAAGGGGGAAGGGGCAAATTAGGAGTGTGGGATTAAGAGGTACAAGCTACTATGTCTAAAATAAATAAGCAACAAAGATATATTGTATAGCATGGGGAATTATAGCCATTATCTTGTAATAACTTTTAACAAAGTATAATCTGTAAAACTACTGAATTGCTATGCTGTATATGAGAAACTAATAAAATATTATAAATCAGATATACGTCAATTAAAAGAAACAAGAGATGTCCTCAAGAAGATGAAACTGGTGGATGGACTACCGATGTGTTTGAGCAGATTTATCAGTTAGGAGGATGATAATGAATTAGTAATAACTGCAAAGAAAACTAAGCAAGGGGGTGGGGGAGAAGCTAGATCATTAACACCAGGAAAAATATTGTATAGAAATGTGCAATCATGGTACACACATGGCCCAACTGTAAATAGTGCTTATATAACTATAATCGTGTAAACACTGATCTAATTAAAAATTACAGTATTGCTGCTGTATTTAGGGAAGATGAAAGGATGTATGATGGGGGTGGTGTATGTGTGTGTGTGTGTGTGTGTGAGAAAGAAAGCTTAATCTCTATCATCGGTGGTCAGGAAACATTGGATATTGTTTAAAACAATATCCAATATCCAAATATCAAGAAGTAACGCTATAAGCATGTTATTTAAAGAAAGGAAGTAAATTACAAAAGAGTCCATCCAAAGTGTTGAAAGAGGTTGCCTCTGTGAAGCAGGAAATTGGGAGTTTTGGAGGAAAGACTGGGACTTTCATAACAAACTTTGTAAAACGTCTTGACTAAACTGTATGCTGGTGTAACTGATATGACCAAAGTTTGTTTGGCAAAGGAAGAAACTAAAGGCAAGAACACATTTTTTGGTGTGTGTATGTGTTTTTTTAAAGTTCAGACAAGAGATTATACAAGTTAATAACTGTGGGAAATAGGAAGGAGATGGTAAACTTGAAAGATGAAGCAATATCCACCCCATTTTGCAAGTGATTAATTACAAACAGTGAGGAAGAAAAAGTAGTCAAAGATGTTGTTGATATTTCTAGCTTGGGTGAAGTTAGGTGAAGATGCCATTCATTGAGATATGGAATATGGAAATGTAGAAAGATAATGAGATTTTTTTTGAACATGTTAGATTTGATTACATCTGTGTGAGGATGTTGAGTATAGGATGATAAATTTGGAGTAGGAGGTCAAGAGAGAAATTTGGGCTGGAAATAAAGATCTAAGCGTCATTTCTTAGAGATGATAACTGAGATACTAGACTAAGTTATCTTAGTGAGGTAGTTTAGTGAGATAGCATATATATTTTTAAAATTTTATTTTTATGTATGTTTTTAACACCAAAAACATTTTGTATTGGGGTATAGCTGATTAACAATGCTGTGATAGTTTCAGGTGAACAGTAAAAGGACTCGGCCATACATATACATGCATCCATTCTTCCCCAAACCCTGCTCCTATCCAGGCTGGCACATAACATTGAGGAGAGTTCCATGTGCTGTACAGTAAGCTTTTGTTGGTTATCCATTTTATATATAGCAGTGTGTACCTGACCTTCCCAAAGTCCCTACCTATCCCTTCATCCCATGAGATAGTATTTTAAGTGTGCTAAGTAACTTCAGTCGTGTCCGACTCTGCCTGCCAGGCTCCTCTGTCCATGGGATTCTACAGGCAAGAATACTGGAGTGGGTTGCCATGCCCTCTGCCAGGGGATCTTCCTGACCCAGGGATCAAACCCCTGTCTCTTACATCTACCTGCATTGGCAGGTGGGTTCTTTACCATTAGCACCACCTGGGACTATATTAAACAAACAAACAAAAAAAGCCGGAATGGATGTAAACTTGAGAACTCCCTGGATTTAAGGATTGGGAGATAGAAGAGGAATTCTTTGAATAGAGCAGTTAAAGGGATAGGAAATACATTGTGAAGAAGTTAAGGATGAAATGAGTTTCAAAATGAGGTGGCTGGTTCAAGATAAAAGTAGCATAGGTTATATTGACTTCATCTCCTAAACTCAGCCCTACAGCTGCCACAGAAACAAGAGAGAAGCTGGTAGATCTTAGACCCTTACATGAAAACTGTGAAAACCCCGTGGCAAGTATAGCAGATACTGCTGGTGTCTAGTGTCACGATCCTTTGGTCCTCTTCTGACCGCAGCTGCAGCTGAGTGCAGATCTGTGCACGCTCAGACTCACCTCGTGGGGACAGCATCTCACCTCAGTCCCATGCAGCCCTCTTCAGAACTGCTGCCATGGCAATCTCTGTGTGGGAGAGACTGCAGTAGAGTTAGAACCCATCGGGATGACTGTCAGCCAGTGGGGGAGGGAATCTGGTGGATAAACACTCCAGTGTCCTATCTCTTGGGTAGGAGGCGATTCTCAGGAGGTCCTGGGGGGTCAAGTACCCACTGACCACAGTGGCGACTTCAATAGCTCTCATACTTTTCCTTCTTCTTTCTTGTTTTCCCCACCTTCCCACTTCTTGTGATCTGAACTATTGATAAATTTACTTACAGTCAAGTCTTTGTCTCGGGGTCTGCTTTTGAGGAAAACCTCAAAAACTGTGCATGGGAGTTAGAGTAGAGGAAGTCTGGAAGGGGAGGCCAAGTGCCACAAATTGGGTCTAGACTAAGAGAGAGATACCTTCACCCTGTAGGCTAGAGAATTTTAAAGAAAGCCATTTTTGGAAATGAGCAGAACCCATTAGGTCGGGCTGCATGTGACCAAAACAAAAAAATTAAAAAAATTTTTTTTTAGATAGTAGTGACTTTTAAAGAAGTTTTTTTTCTTTTTCAAGTAAAAAAAGTTTGTCTGGTGGGCTGTCAGGACTCTTAACTTTCTGCACTCCATCCAGTTCTGCCATACTCAAGATCACTTCATGGTCTCATAGTTACTCATTTTAGGGCAGTTACAGGAAGAAACAAAGAGAAAAAGGATTACCTTCTTCTTTTGGACAATTTTTTTTCTGAAAGTTCCACACTTCTTACATTCTATTGGCTTACATAATCACACCTAGTTGTTGGGAAAGAAAGTTGGGAAATAAAAATCAGAGTATAACTTTCAAATTCAGCACAAAAATTTTCTGAATCCAGTGAAATGCAGTAAAGAAGAAAAATATGTAAAAAAGAAGTATGAAAAATAGAAAACATAAAATAGGTCTATTAACTATAATTAATGTCAGTGGGCTAAACCCATCAATTGAAAGCCAGAAAATCATAAGTTGGATTTTTAAACATACCTACAATTTAACTCTTGATTGGGTTTAAACTTCAATATGGCTTTGAACTTCGAGGATCCAATTATGTGTGGATTCTTTTCAATAAATATGCATTATAGTACTAGTTGGGGCTTCCCAGGTGACTCAGAGGTAAAGAATATGCCTGCAGTACAGGAGATGCAGGAGATGTGAGTTCAATCCCTGGAGAAGGAAATGGCAACCCAAACCCACTCCAGTATTCTTGCCTGGGAAATCTCATGGACCGAGGAACCTGGCAGCGTACAGTCCATGGGGTTGCAAAGAGTCAGACATGACTGAGCAACTAACATTATTTTAAATAAAGTGGCCCAGGAAGTCTTCCCTGTGGAGGTGCCATAGTGTCAAAGCAAGGGAATTAGCTAGGGAAATAGAGTGGTTCTGGCAGAGATAACATCAAGTGCAAATATCTTCTTATATGAGAAAGAGTTTGGCATATCTGAGGAAGGCTAGGGTAGCTGGATTAGGTAGGTGCTTAAGGAGGAAAAAAAAAATATTTGAATATGTAATTAAGGAAGTGGCCAGAGGTTAGATAACCTAGAGCAGTTTAATTCTCAATGCTGTCAAGTTCAAAGGACCTCTTTCCTTAATGTAAAAATGGTAGTGCAATTATTATAATAAACACACAGAAGTCTTATGTGTACATCTTAATGAATTTTAAGTTAGTGAACCACCTGGGCGGTCAGTACTTAGATCAGGAAAGAGAGCTGAGGGCTTCCCTGGTGGTCAAGGGATAAAGAATCCACCTTGTAATGCAGGAGACATCGGTTTGATTCCCGGTTTGGTAGGATCCCACTTGTCGCAGGGCAACTAAGCCCATGCACCACAAGTATTGAGCCTGTGCCCTAGAGCCCAGGAGCCACAACTACTGAGCCTGTGCTCTGCACCTTGAGATTTTCTCAGGAGTTGCCAGCCTGCTAGCCTCCATGATCTGTCAAGTACTCTAGAAGTTTTTTTCAATTTTAACAATGAAAAAATTTTGAAACAATCTCAAAAGTACAATAAAGGTTCAAGTACAGTTCCAGAAAAAAAAGAGGGTTTTTAAGTATGAGGTTAGGTTGCTGATATGATGCCCATCACTGCCAAACACTTTTGTGTGTAATTCCTACACACAGAACATTCTTCAACAGAACCACAATACAATGTATCCATTTCCTAGGGCTGTCATAACAGATTACCACAAACTGGAAGGCTTAAAGCAACAGAAATTTATTTTCTCACTGTCTAGAGGCCAGAAGTCTGAAATCAAGGTGTCAGCAGAGCTGTGCTTCCTCTGGAGGCTCCAAGGAATCATCCTCTTTGGCTTTTTACAGTTCCTCGTGGCTCAGGAGTTCCTTGGTTTTATGGCTCAGTTCAGTGGCTCAGTCGTGTCCGACTCTTTGCGACCCCATGGACTGCAGCACGCCAGGCCTCCCTGTCCATCACCAACTCCCGGAGTTATGGCTACATTACTCCAATTCCCACATCCATCTTCACATGGAGTTCTTCTCTTTGTGTCTTCTCTTCTCTGTGTGTCTTATCTGAGGACACATGATTTAGGACCCATCCAGGTAATCCGGATGATCTTATCTCGAGATCCTTAGCTTAATTACATTTGCAAAGACTCTTTTTTCAAATAAGCCACATTCACAGGATTCAGGAATTAGGACCTGTGTATACCTTTTGGGGAACCACCCTTCAACCCTCTGCAATAACCAGAAATCTAGATATTGTAATTAACACATTACTGTCATTTAATCCACAGACCCCCACTCCAAAGTTGACCAGCTGTCTCAATCATGTCTTTCTTTAAAAGAAAAAACTATTAAAATTTTTTTTATTTTATATTGAAATATAGTTGATTAACAATTTTTTTCTTTTTAGTTTCAGGTGTACAGTAAAGTGATTCAGTTCTACATATACATGTATCTATTCTTTCTCAAATTCTTTTCCCATTTAGGTTATTACAGAATACTGGGCAGAGTTCTCTGTGCTATACAGTAGGTCACTGTTGGTTGTGTGTGTATGTGGTCAGTCACTCAGTCGTGTCCGACTCTTTGCAATCCCATGGACTATAGCCCACCAGGCTCCTCTGTCTACAGAATTTTTCCGGCAAGAATACTGGAGTGGGTTACTATTTCCTACTCCAGGAGTATCTTCCTAACCCAGGGATCGAACTCACATCTCTTGCATCTTCTGCACTAACAGGCAGATTCTTTACCACTGCGCCACCTGGGAAGCCAACTAACCAACAAGTCAGCCTTGTTGATTATCTAGCAGTGTGTACATATCAGTTCCACAGTCTATCCCTTCCCCGCTCCATGAGTTTGTTTTCTAAGTCTGTGAGATTATTTCTGTTTTGTAAATAAGTTCATTTGTATTTTTTTTTTTTAATTCCACATATCAGTTCAGTTCAGTTCAGTCACTCAGTCTTGTCTGACTGCTTGTGACCCCATGGACTGCAGCACATGAGGCTTCTCTGTCCATCACCAACTTCCGGAGCTTGCTCAAACTCATGTCAATTGAGTCAGTGATGCCATCCAACCATCTCATTCTCTCTTGTCCCCTTCTCCTCCCACCTTCAATCTTTCCTAGCATCAGGGTCTTTTCAAATGAGTCAGTTCTTTGCATCAGGTGGCCAAAGTATTGGAGTGTCAGCTTCAACATCAGTCCTTCCAATGAATATTCAGGACTGATTTCTTTTAGGATTGACTGGTTTGATCTCCTTGCTGTCCAAGGGACTCTCAAGAGTCTTTTCCAACACCACAGTTTAAAAAGCATCAATTCTTTGGTGCTCAGCTTTCTTTATAGTCCAACTCTCACATCCACACATGCTGTTGCTGCTGCTGCTGCTAAGTCGCTTCAGTCGTGTCTGACTCTGGGTGACCCCATAGATGGCAGCCCACCAGGCTCCTCCATCCCTGGGATTCTCCAGGCAAGAACACTGGAGTGGGGTGCCATTTCCTTCTCCAATGCATAAAAGTGAAAAGTGAAAGCGAAGTCTCTCAGTTGTGTCTGACTCCCCGCACAGACTGCAGCCCACCAGGCTCCTCCGTCCACGGGATTTTCCAGGCAAGAGTACTGGAGTGGGGTGCCATCGCCTTCTCCGCATCCACACATGACTACTGGAAAAACCATTGCTTTGACTAGACTGATCTTTGTTGGCAAAGTAATGTCTCTGCTTTTTAATATGCTGTCTAGGTTTGTCATAGCTTTTCTTCCAAGGAGCAAGCATCTTTTAATTTCATGGCTTCAGTCACTATCTGCAGTGATTTTGGAGCCCAAGAAAATAAAGTCTCTCACTGTGTCCATTGTTTCTCCGTCTATTTGCCATGGAGTGATGGGATTGAATGTCATGATCTTAGTTTTTTGAATGTTGAGTTTTAAGCCAGCTTTTTTCACTTTCGTCTTTCACTTTCATCAAGAGGCTCTTTAGTTCCTCTTCACTTTCTGCCATAAGGGTGGTGTCATCTGCATGTTGGAGGTTATTGATATTTCTCCCGGCAATCTTGATTCCAGCTTGTGTTTCTTCCAGCCCAGCGTTTCTCATGATGTACTCTGCATATAAGTTAAATAAGCAGGGTGACAATATACAGCCTTGATGTATCCTTTCCCTATTTGGAATCAAATTAATTCCACATATAAGGGCCATTATATGATATTTGTCTTCCTCTGTCTGACTGTCCTTCATGGTAAAAGAATCCTATTCAGAATCATGTGGATACTGAGTTGCCTTTTATCCTCCTTCACTCTGGAAGAGTTCCTTGGCCTTTCATTGTCTTTCTGACCTAACAGTTTTGAAGATTCAGGCCCTTAACTTAAGTTTCTAATGTTTGTTCATGATTATGTTCAGGTATGCTTTTCCGGAAGGAATATCACAGAGAGACATTTTCTTCCCAAACGTCCCATTAGGTGACACATATTTTCAATTTGTTCCATTACCAAGCGGTATCATTTTGATCTTTTGGTTAAGGTGGTGATGCCAAACTTTACTGTTATGTTAGTCTTCTCATGTTTGTAAAAATCTTGCTCTTCATCAAACTTTTTATTTAATTGTATCACTATGAACTCACAGTTGCCTAAATTTCAATCAATGGGCTGTAATCCATTACTATTTTTTTTTCTTTTCTTTAAAAAAACCCCTGCTATTTGATGCTCAGTTGTTGGCCAGAAGGAATCTCTCCAATCTAGTTTCTGTGTCTTTTTAGCTTGTTACCATCATTCTTAGAGCATTTTCTTGCTTTCTGCTAAAAGATGTTCCTGCCTCATCTTGTACTCTCCCTGTCTTAGCTGTCAAATCAAATATTTCACCCTGGTTCCTTTTATTGGAGAACGGTTGTTAGAAGCTAAGATAATAGAAGGGAAAATGGTTTTTACTCTGAGATAAACAAAGAATGTCACCATGTAATTTTGGTTCCCACAAATAAATGAAATCTTAAGCATTTTTCCCCAGGAAATTTCTCACTCCCTAACGAAAACAACCAACTTTGTCCTTGCCTTTTGTAGTACTGATGCCTGAGAAAAGATGTCACAGCCTTTGTGAATATGATATTAGAAAGTGGTTATTTTCCCATCATGGACAAATGAACTATAAACTCAGTAACACTGGTAACTTGGTGGGATTTTTAAAAATCTATTGTATTTTTTTGTTAATGTTGTTTCTAAAAATCTCATTTGCAAGCTGTTTTTCTTTTCTGAGTGCTTTTGTCTCTGGGTTTCCTTTGGACAGAATGTTATATTCGCCCCGTTGTTCTAACTGTCCTCAGGAAGCCATTCACTGCTCCATCAGGAGGACACTGAGATCCACGTCTAGACTCACTCAGGGGTGGTCAGGGTGGGTCTCGAGAAGGACATGACTCTCTTTACAAGGCAACTTCCCTAGATGAGCTTATGCAGGATCCTTAAGCAAATCTAGTCTCCTCAGACACAAAAGGATAGGCTGTTAGTGCTGGCAAGAAAGGCTCAGAGAGAGCAGAGCATTTTAAGTTGTCATCTTGGTTCAGTTCCTCTGGAGGTCCCCATTCCGAGTCTCAAGTCCACTCCCTCTCAGTGCTGTAACTTCAATATGAGACATGGCAAGTCTATGAATTCAACTTAAGGTTTCTTTTTTGTTTTTGTTTCCCTTCCTCCACCAAACAACTAAATTTGGGGTATGATTTTCAGCGAGTTTGACCCTGTAGCTGTAAGAAATTGCAAATTGGCTTAGGGTTAATCTAGATGCTTTCTAGTTCTTTGTGACTTGAGGTGAAAGTTTAAAACCTTGAGGTTTTTTTTTTTTTTTTTTTTTTGGCCACACTGTGAGAATTGTGGGATTTTAGTTCCCCAACCAAAGACTGAAACTGGGCACCAGCTGTGAAAACACCAGAGCCCTAACCACTGGACTGCTAGGGAAATCCCTAAAACCTTGATCTTGTTTTCTTTCTGTAAGTGCTGCAGGGCAGTCAGAAACAGCCAGTGGCCACACAGATCTCATACTCTTCATTATTATCATAGCAGCCCAGGGCACAAGCCATCTGGTGCTCCAGGCTACTTGTTTCAGTAGACACTTCTTTATGATCAACTACAGAAGATATTGGGACTTCCCCGGTGGCTCAGACAGTAAAGTATCTGCCTACAATGCTGGAGACCCAGGTTCGATCCCTGGGTCAGGAAGATCTCCTGGAGAAGGCAATGGCAACCCACCCCAGTACTCTTGCCTGGAAAATCTCATGGACAGAGGAGCCTGGTGGGCTACAGCCCACGGGGTTGCAAAGAGTCAGACATGACTGAGGGACTTCACTATCTATCTATCTATCTACAGAAGATATTTTAGTTAATCATGAAGACCTCCACGACCACAGACTGCTTGATTCCCATTTTCTATTAGCAAAGATCTCAGCACTGCTTTCAAAATTAAGGCCATAGCCAAACAATCCCAAATCCCATCTTTGAGGATCTGTTTCCTGGAACCACTCTGCCTCCTAGTACCACTTATTAGGGTGCGGTCAGGAAGACAGGGACCACACCAGTCACTTCGGCAGAGAGAATTTAATGTAAGAAATGTGTTGCTTGGGGCAAACGTTAAGGCCCAGAAATAATGACCTGTCAGTGGAACAAAGGGAGAAGGGTGGTGCTTTCAAACATCAGAGGCTTGGAAGAGAGGCCCCACAGAGCTAGGACTTGGACCCCTGAGATGAAGGTGCTGCCTTGCTCGTATCAGTACCCCAGAGGGGGCACTACAAAGCCAATTTTGCAAGTCTTAAAAAGACTAGAACTAACTGCTGCCACAAGACGGAAGTGCTGCCCAGTTGCTGAGGTTATAATAACAATGACAGGGACACCTAAGGGCAAGAGGCAGTTCTGCCGCTTTCTTCCAAGTGGAATCAGCATAAAGATTACGTCTATACATCTATTCAGGCATGTTATACTAGTGAAGCAAATAACAAATGGTGTTGCCAAGAATAATGTGATCCTTCAGTGCGGTGAGCCACTATTGGTAATGTTCCCCCAAACGTTCAACTTTCCCTTATTTTACAAATTAGTGCATGCCTGGAAATTTTATTACATACTAAATATTCAACTAATGGTAAATAGGTTTCATTTGCAGGAATATCCATCCAGAAATTCCAAAGTTTTGTGGGACAAGAGACAATTCTTTCTTTTATGGGAATAGCTTGTGTATTGCAGGATATCTAGCATTTCTGTTGGGAAGTAAAAAAGCAAATGGAAATCACAGAAGAGATGGAGGGTGGCAGTGGTGGTGGACTTGAAGTTTTGAGGAAAGAGGAGAATATTTGAAAAGGTCTCCGTGGGGACTGGAAAGAGAGAGAACTGGCTTGGGAAACACTCGTGATAGAACTAATGAATGATGTTGGAAACCAGTGTGAATGTGACGACCATGTATCTGGTCTATACTGTTATTTTACTTTCTCCAGCAGCCTTCATTAACCTGGTCATAGGTAGTAGCAAAGGTATAAGATTGTCAGCTGAGATCACTCAAAGCTAAGGCATTTTCAGGCAGATGTGAAAGACTGAGACAAAGGAGGTGAGGAATCTATGCAGAGAGGGATTCAAGGGATGGACTTTAATACCTAATTAGAAGTGGAAATGAAGACAAGAGAGATCCGATACAGGAAAAGTAGATGTGAGAGTTTCCTGGAAGTTCCAACCAGGTCTGGGTGCTCATCTCAGGACTTGTTGATTAGAGAGTTGAAAAAATTGAAAAAGTTGAAAAAGTTACAGTGAGAGAGTGAGATAACTGGATTTATTTACCAAGTTCCCTGTTGGCTCCAGGGTAAAGAATGTGTCTGCAATGTGGGGGACCCGGGTTTGATCCCTGGGTCCAAAAGATCCCCTGGAGAAGGGAATGGTTACCCACTCCGGTATTCTTGCCTGGAGAATTCAAGGGACCGAGAAGCCATGGGGTCAAAAAGAGCTGAACACGACCGAAAGACTGACACTTTCACCAAGTTGAACAATTTTGGTGATGACAAGTCCAAGGTGTTGGTATGGAATGGTGTCTAAATGGGGCTGGATGGGAAGGGCACTGGAGATGAGGAGGTTAAGGAACTGAAGGCCATGGTGAAGGATGGGTCACCCATGGGGTGTGGAAGTCTTGGGATGATGGCAGGACTTAGAGCGAGAAGAACAACAGTAAGCCAGGTGCCAAGTCACTGTGATGGGGGCATGAAGGGGGCAGTGACCAGGAAGGCTGTAAATTACAGCAACGTGGAGGGAGAAAGCTTGGCATAACCATGTGGCTTAAAGCTAAAAGGAATAGGAATTTCCACTTGAGAGTGAAAGGCAAGTTCTGAAGGTTGCATTTGGGAGGCATTGAGGAAAGAGGAGGTCATGGACATTAAAGTTTGTATAGTTAAAAGATCTCACTTCATAAATAAAGAAACTGAGGTCAGAGTGCATGGTCACCAGCCTCCAAGATGTTGCCCAGGGAGCCCTATCTTGTGTAGACCTCTCCCACAGTGCACCAGGGCTAGAGCACATGAACAGTACAACATAACAGAGGTGAGATGGGTTTTCACTTCTGAGGTTAGGTTCACAAGGATATTCTAGCCTGTCTAGCTACTCTTCTGTTTTCCTAGGAGTATTTTTTTTTTTTAATGTGGACCACTGTTAGTCTTTATTGAATTTGTTACAATATTGCTTCTCTTATGTTCTGGTTGTTTGGTCACAGGGCATGTGGGATCTCAGCTCCCCAATCAGGGATGGAACCCACACCCCCTGCATTGGAAGGCAAAGTCTTAACCACTGGACCACCAGGGGAATCCGTGGCTAGTCTCTTAACTCTTGGATCACTCACTTTGGGGGAAGCCAATTGCCTTATCATGAGCAACACCATGGAAACACCCATAAGGTGAGGATCAGAGCCTCTTGCCAACACCCGTGTGAGCAAGCTCAGAGGCAGATCCTTTAGCCCCCATCAAACCTTAGATGACTGTGGCTCTAGCTGACATCTTGATTTCGAAGTCATGAAAAATCCCTGAGCCAGAACCAATTAAGTCACTCCTGAATCCCCAGTCTACAAAAACTGGGAGATAATATTAATACATGTTTAGTGTTTTAAGCCATTAGGTTTGATGGAGTTTGTCAAGTAGCAAGAGATAAATAATACCGAGAATTTGGATAACTTACTCAAAGGCACAGGGCTTCCCAGGTGGCACTAGTGGTAAAGAACCTCCATGCCAATGCAGGAGATGTAAGAGACATGAGTTCTATCCCTGGGTGGGGAAGATCCCCTGAAGGAGGAAATGGTAATCCACTCCAGTATTCTTGCCTGGAGAGTCCCATGGACAGAGGAGCCTGGTGGGCTATAGTCCATGGGGTCAAAAAGTGTCTGACACTACTGAAGCAGCTTAGCACACACCCAAAGGCACAGGTAGTGGCCAATTTAAAATGAGAACACAAGGCGCCTCACTCTGAATTCAGTGTTCCTGTAGGTCATGCTGTATTCTGGTGTATCTTGGACTATCTTTTGTACTGAAACACATGTACTCAGGAGCTGTTAATAACTAACTAAAAATGTTTCATGGATCATAGTTCTTTATTTTTAGGCAAAATAGAATAAAAACTGAGCCATCCTTCCTCATGGAATGCAGAATAAGATTCATTAACGTAAGGTTTTCTTTGTCCTCAATGTAGAGTATAACACAGAAGCATTTCCAAAGTGTGCCATAATTTTTTGCCATAATTTATGAAAAGATTAAAAGGACTCATCATAGTTTGTGCAATGGCTTAGTAGTAAAACCACTAAAAGGTAGCTTCTACTTGGCTTCTTTTAATCACTTGACATGAATAAATAGAGAAACCGGTGTTAGTTATTTTATTTAAATAATTCAATAATTCTGCCCTTCCTGTGCAGTGACTCAGGGTCTAGTGTCTGCGTTTTTCTCTTCTGTCTCTAAATGTCATAGTCATAGAAGGGCAGCTTGCCAAAAAAGTACTTTGTGGCTTCGATTTCGATGCCACAGAGCCTGCCGTTTGCATGCACAGGACTGTCATGTCAGAGAAATTTTGTGTGGCCATTTGACTTAGAGTTTGAAATTCAATTTTTAAAAATATGCTTATATCATTACTTTATGTTTTTCTCCCTTAAAAATATAGCTAAGAAAGATGGGGGCAGAGTAGAAAATTAGATTTAGGTTTCACTAGAATATGGGTTTTAAAAAAATCTCGTGTGTTCAAGGCTTCAGTTTCATTAAATCTCTCAAAAATTCAGATGTATTTCCAATTACTCCTCATTATAGTCAGCAAGTTAATTTGCTGTCATATATTCTCAGCAATCTGGAGATTCTCGAATGCTTTCCTGTATTTTTTGCTCACTATGCTTGAAAAAAATAGATTTGCCAGCTATATCCCAGAATCACTTATTCTCTGGAGAGTTGTAGAAAGACAATTTTCACTCCCTTGACATTTTAGGGACTAACTGGTTACAAGTTAGTAACTAACTTGACTAACTGGTTACAAGTTAGTCTACATATCTAATCCCATCTTGGCTTCTCAGGTACCTGCACTCATACAGTCTCCAGATTTTGGTCATCATATTTCCACAGTTACAATGACAATTCATCCTATAGTCTCCTGTGGCCTGAGCTCGCTTGAGCAAAAACACTATTTCATATTTTGTAATAGATTAATGATTAAGATGTATTTTGAATTTTGTAAAAATTCATCATTTTTTATAATCAGTGAAAAAAATAAGAACGCAAAAATATGTGTCTCTAATCACTGATGGTACTAATTTTTCTAGTTGTGTTCTTGTTCTTCAGAAAACTCATATGTTCCTAATCAAACTTATGTTTGTAAATTCTTTTAATTTTTATGATCTTAAGCATGGATTTTAGTAAGAATTCATTCATTCAGCAAAATCTATTGAGTACTTATTATGTGCCAGGTACTTTTATTTCTGTTGGGAATATTTGAGTGATTAAAACATATAAAGTGTCTGTTTTTATAGTGAAGGAAGAACTAATAAGCAAATAAACAAAATAAATATATACAGTGTGAAATGGTGATTAAATGCTATGAAGAAAAAATAAAGCAGGGTAAGAGGATAGAAAGTGACAGATCTGAATGAGAACAACTATCAAAATATGTAGTCTGGAGCAAAAGCATTCCAGATGGGAAGACAAGTGCAAAGGCAAGCAAGCCTAACCAGCGGGTCAAAAAAAGACCAGGAGGCTTGTGTGGCCGTAGCAGAGTCAGTAAAGAGAAAATGAGATCCCCAAAGAAGCAAGGGCCAGACCTCATGAAGGCCATAGACCAAGGTGATGAGTTTGATTATAATGTAATCACTTCTGGCTACTGTGTCAAGAGACTATAGGATGAATTGTCATTGTAACTGTGGAAATATGATGACCAAAATCTGGAGACTGTATGAGTGCAGGTACCCTGAGAAGCCAAGATGGGATTAGATATGTAGGAGATTTTTTAAGGAAACACCTGTGATAGGAAAAGGAAAGGGGTGTCAGAACAAGCAGAAAATTCTGGATGCAAGGCAGATCTGATCCAGGTCAAGGACAGAAGGAGAGCAGGAAGATTAGATGGAAGAGTCTGAAACTACAGTGCATGTCTATGAATGTTTGGCAAGGCCGATGGGGAACACTTGAGTCAAAGTCACCCATTGTAGAAGTCCTCCGTCTCCCAGGAGTGGGCATTCCCCTATGTTTTCTGTTGTGCCCTTGTTAGCTGGAAACAGTCCTTCCTTGAGAAACATGGCCTCATGGTGAACACTGATGGATTTCAGAGTGCAATAGCTGGGGCCATCAGTCATTGACTGGGAAATCTGAGATGGCCATCACAGAGACTTTTGCTGTGATCTAGGTATGAAAGATCACGGTGGCTTGGGTTCAGAAAGTAGATGGATTTTGGCTGTATATTCATCTGGACATAGTTGAAGGTTAAGCTGACCCCTGTTGCCATAGATTTGATATGGAGTGTGAGGGAGGGAGAAGAGACAAACAAAGATGCCTCTAAGGTTTTTTGTTCTGAGTATCAGGAGAAACAGCTTGCCATTTACTGGGACAGGGAAGACCGTGGAAATCTTGAAGGAGGGGGATCAGAAGTTCATTTTGGCCATGTTTACTCCGAGACGTTGAGTTGACCCCCAAATGGGGATATTGAGAAAGCAGCTGAATGGATGAACCTACATTTCAGAGTGTTCCAAACTGGAAATGTAACTTTGAAAATTATCAACATATGGATAGCAGTTAAAAGCATGGGACCAGATTGGTTTTACCTAAGGAGTGTATATAGATGGAGGAAAGAAGAGGTTGGAGGCCTAATGGAGTAGAGGATCATCCCACAAAAGAGACTGAAGAAGGAGTCGCCATAGCAGGCAGGAGGAGACCCACAGCCGGGTGGTGTCCAGGAAGCCCAGTGAGAAAATGTTCTGGAAGGATACACTTTCAGTTTTTCACTTCTATAATCTTGATATCTGTTAAGTGAAAGCTCTATGAAGTATTAATAGCTTTCTAAGTGCATCTACTAAATAACAAAGAGGAAAATGAGTTGTAAGAGTATTGGCTTTGTGGCCAATTCAAAACCTGTCTCCATCATTCACTGTGCGTCCTTAGGCAAGCTTCTCAATCTCTTCTTGCTTCTGATTTCTCATTTCTATACTGGGGATTATCGAGTTGTGAAGAGGATTGAATGGTGTAATACTTGTAAATGATTATTGAGATGGTGCCTGACACATGTTTAAGTGTTCAATAAATGTTGCATATCATTACATAAGAAATATTGCAATTAATGATGGATTTTTCTCCCTCAAGTTTTCTGATGGTAGCAACTAGGATGAGTTCCCTGGTGACTCAGTGGGAAAGAATTCTCTTGCAATGCAGGAGACATGAGAGATGTGGGTTCAATCCTTGGGCTGGGAAGATCCCCTGGAGGAGGAAATGGCAACCCACTCCAATATTCTTGCCTGGAAAATCCCATGGACAGAGTTGCCTGGTGGGCTGCAGTCCATAGGGTCACAAAGAGTTGGACACGACTGATCACGCATAGGATTAGCAGCAGCTAGGATGTAATCTGTTTAGATTTCATTTCTCTGACTGGGATCCTCATGTACTTGTTTGTTCCTCACATTTGTTTTCTCTTCAGTATTTTGAAATAGAAGTAGTTTTAAAAATGTGCACAACTTCTTGTATTATATGTTTTTTTAAAATGAGTTGCCTGCTATGGCTTCTTTAAGCAGAGAATAGCTGGGCAGAGAAATAAAGTAAAAAAAAAGAAGAATGATTTTATACAACAGTAGTTTTAAGCCTTTGGGAGCTATTGATCCCTTTGAGAATAAGGTGAAAGCTGTCCTCTGAAAAATGCATATGCAAACACACACACACACACACACACACACACACAATTTTGATTGTAATTAGAGAGCTTGTGAATTCCTAAAGCCAATCCATGAGACCTTTATGCTGCCATGAAGCCAGGCCTTGAGTTGCCTGCAAAATCCATATTATTAGCTTTATTTTCTTCTTGATTGTTCAGTAGGTCCACCAAGTAAGATGTCAAAATATCATGAATTTTAAGTCACTCATATACTTCTATTTTTAACAAAAGGAACTTCTCTCAGAGAGACTTAAAGTCTAAATCAATTCGGTTGGTGAAAAAAAAAAAAAGTCTATACAGAGCATGAAAACTGTGGAGTCAGGATCCTATTCTTAGGAGGTTCCCAGGTTAATGCTGTGCCGTACCATCTTGAAACTCTTAATAATTTTTTGAACACAAAGTTCCACGTTTTCATATTGCATGCTGCCTTGCAAATTGTATAATCAGATACACACACACATACAATTCAAGTTCACTAGGATTTTTCTTCATCATCTAAATAAGAACACAAAATTCTATGGAAATAAAATATTTTCCAGTGTGTCTTTCCAAAGTAATGTTTTTATGTGAGTTATGAGTTCTTTTTTGTCTTTTCTCTTTGAAATAATAATTTAATTATAATCTGTTATTGTAATTTTTACACTCACTTAAGTCCAGTGGTAAGATGTAACTATGTAATAAAACTATCAGAGTGAAGTAAAAGTGTTAGTCACTCAGCCATGTCAAACTCCTTGTGAACCTTTGGTCTGTAGCCCGCCAGGCTCCTCTGTCCATGGGGGTTCTCCAGGCGAGAATACTGGAGTGGGTTGCCCTGTCCTCCAGGGAATCTTCCTGACCCAGGGATCAAACCCAGGTTGATTGCAGGCAGATTCTTCACCCGCTGAGCCATCAAGGAAAACCCAAATATCATAAACAATATTAAAAGGTACACAAACCAGTAACCTCTGTACCTAGGCCAAAAGACATGTCTAAGCAAAGGGAATATTCTGATGTTGACCGGACGTTGGCGCTAAGGCAGAGAGGAGCAAGATGGGAGTAGAGACGTGAATGTTCTTATGATGCTGTGTTAAGATGCTCCTCCATTCTCCTGAGGCCAGTGAGGGATGATTGAAACCTTTTAAGCAGCAGGATATGGTCAACATTATTATCTCCATTTTTAAGGGCTGCCAGATACAGCAAATGTAACTATAGGATGCCCAGTTAAATGTGTATTTCAGATAAAAAAGGAATCATTTTTTGTGTAGGTATGTCATATACAATATTTTGGACATACATATGCTACAAAAAGTATTGGCTTTAACTGAAATCAAATCTGAGTGAGCATTCTGTATTTTATTTGGCAATCCTAGGATTTTTAATTTTTATTTTATTATTGGAATATAATTTCTTTAATGTTGTGTTAGTTTCTGCTGTACAACAAAGAGAATAAGTCGTATGCATGCATATATCAGGGAAGGAGGTTTCTCTGGTGGCTCAGACGGTAAAGCGTCTGCCTGCAATGTGAGAGACCCGAATTCGATCCCTGGATTGGGAAGATCCTCTGGAGAAGGAAATGGCAACCCACTCCAGTACCCCTTCCCTGGAAATGGGGTCCCAAAAAGTTGGACACGACTGAGCGATGCATATATCCCCTCCCTTTTGAGTCTCCCCCCGCCCATCCCACCCGTCTAGGTTATCACAGAGCACGGAACTGAGTTCCCTGTTCTTTATAACAGCCACAAAGCCTGATACATGGTAAGTGATAAATACGTTTTAGTGCCACTCTGCTTTTTTACCACCTGTAGGTGGCAGTGTGATCAAATGATTTTTATGGGAGCTGCCGAGCAAATACAAATTTAATATTTTATCCGTATATTTTAAAAGTTAGTTAAAAATATGGAGAGAATGAAGTTTTCACAAAAGAGAGTTTTCAAGGTACTTAAAACTAAGTATAATTGAGCCCTCATCTTTCCCACACCCACCATCAAATGGATTGAAACCCTATGTGGTCCAATTTTAGTGGACTACAGTGCCTTTATACTTCCAAAGGTATTTTGAGAATTTGTAGCCTTTGATGATATTGTAAATGTAATTTTTTTCCTTGTATTTTCTAACAGACTACTCTTACTACTCATAAGGTTAATTGTATGTTTCTTTTTGTTTTAGACCATACTCTATAGTTCAAGTAGTGTTAATATAAATACTCTGAATTTTCTAATATACAATTAAACTATCTGCCTATAACATACGTATCTCACTTTCAAAATGGCAGTGAATCTCCCTTTTTATAATGTAGAAAAACTAAATATAATTCTATTAAATGTAGGCATAAAGAAGGAAAATATATTAATTATATTTATGCTCTTAAGAAAACTATTTCCATTAGCATGAAATTTTGTATTCATTCAAAGCTATTATCATTATAATAGTTTAATACTATAATCCAAAGACACAGCCATAACCTTAAAATTGTATTTATACATAAATGATTTAACATAAAATTGTGTAAAAATGGAACCTCAGTTATCTATTGCATCTATAGCCATACCCTTAATCTCCCCCCATTCTACTAAGAAGGCTTATCCTCATCACAAACATCTGTTTTCTTACAAATGGAAGGAAAGCATCCCCACAAAATTCAATAAGGTCCTCAATTTCTTTTAAATTTCGATATAAGAGCCTTTGATTTTTTACAGAAAAGTTATACCACTATCTGATTCCTACCACCATTTACTGTCTTCTGAGCCATGACTGTATACTGACCACCACAGAAAGTAGGACATGGTCCTTTCCTGTATGTAATATTGTGAAACCATCTAAAAGTTAGAATCTATTAAATTGTGAGTTCTGAAGGTAGCATCTTAAGGTAGTTTAGTTCACAGAAATTTAAATGTGTGTTGATTTATAAGCTGTAAAATGGAAAGGAAGCTCAAATATTTATCTGAGAAGTAAACTTTGCACTAGGTGGCACTGTTTGGTAATAAGTTTTATATGTTGACCTTGACTAGCTAATGATTTTCATATACTTTACTGTATTCCAGTGTTACATGGTAAATATAAAATCTATTATATTTATATAAATATTTTTATGATTATGAAAGTAATTTATTCTCTTTTAAAATTCTTCTAATGAAAAGTTGAAAAATCCAGAAAAGTATAAAAATAAAAATCATCTATAATTCTATATTTAGATGGATTATGAAATTTTTTCTCTGTGGTTCAGGAAACTCTGAATAAGACATAAGCTTTAGGGTCAAACAAAATTAGGTTCAAATCCTATCCCTGCCATTTGTGCTTTTTTGATGTATTTTAGGACAAAAATCCTAGTATCATTGAGTTTTAATTTTTTTTTGAATCTTGACTCCTCTCTCTAGCTACCATCTGTTTCTTCAGGAAAGTTGTATATTGTCTTTCCTTTCTTGCCTTTATTACACTGCTCAACCCAATTCTATCTGGCTTCTGTCCCCATAGTCCAAAAATGACTCTTATTAAGGTCACTAATGACCTGCACATTGTCAAATTCAATGTACATTTTCCAATCTTTATCTCACACTCCCTCTCAGCACCAGTGTTGTCCTGGAGCCTGATGGTAATAGTACTTGGCAGCTAATTATGTGAATTCTTTTTCCAACTCCAAGTTCAGTGAAGACATGTTGGTAGATTGAAATTAGGCATGGTGAACGTATTTGCATCATAGAAATCAGAAAATGCCACAAATCAGAGACCTCCCACCCCCAACAGCCATTTGTCAAACATTTACCAACACACTGCTGGATAGAGGTGACCAGTTTTCCCTTTACAGAACTACCGCCCTCCCTGCCTTTTTTTTAAAGGCAATCCCATACTCTCTTGGTTTTCTCCCATTGTAGCTCCTCCATCTTCTCCTTTGCTGGCTCTTCCTCAGTCCTGGGTCTTCTCGTCTTCCTTTTCTATACTGGCTTCAAAAATAATCTCACTAATTCTCAGGTATTTAAATGCTACCATTATGCTGATTTCAGATGCATGTCTGCAGCCCATCCTGCCCCAAGAACCAAAATCAAACATTGAAATACTTATTTAAACTTGTTTAAAACTTACTTAAAAACTTATTTAAACTCACAGACATCTCAGACTCACGGCCAAAACAAAGTTCCAGTTTTAAGTCCACAAACCTTTCCCTTACTTATCTCCTCCATCCCAACATTCTGCATTTCTGTAAATGGAACCATTGTCTACTTGATTACCAAAGCCAAACACATAAGCATTATCCACGGTTCTTCCTTGTCCTTCATCCTTGTATCTAACCCGGCAGCAAATCCTGTCAATTATGCTTCCAAAATGAACCTTTTGACTATTATTTTTATTCTTCATTTCTGTTGCCATCACATTTTGTGCTGCCATCATCTCTCAACTCAATTACTATGACAGCCCGCAAACTACTCTCTGAACATCAATTCTTCCTTCTCTTCAATCCATCTCCATGTAGCCACAAAAAGTGATGCAATGTAAATCAGGTCACAGCATCTCCCTGTTTCAAACCCTTAAACAGTCTTTCACTATATTCAGCTTATAAATCAGATTTCAGTTTTTTGATCTGGTTTCTGCTAATCTGTCCAATTTGAAGTGTGATCATTCAAGCTTGTTTATGTTCTGCTCAAAGCCACAGTGGCTGGCTTTTTTGGTCCTTGAGTATGACAAGATTTCTCCCCCATATAAAGCTTTTGTATAGGCACCCCTTCTCTGAAATTACCTTTTCCTTTTCGTTTTGTGGTTAGGTATTTCTGTTCCTTTAATTATCAAATCAACTTAAGTCTACCTTTTCATTGTTCTTTGTCTCAGTTCCCTGTTTATTTCCTGGTTGAATGAAGAACGAATCTATAAATCAGGATGTATCGTATAGGAATAAATAGCCAAAAAAAAAGTACTTAAAACTTCTCAGCATAAGTTGTAGTACAGAGAATGTGTTAAATAAATGGCAACTCTTTTGAGGGAAGGGGGAAACTATTTTAAAATTTAATTTAACTTTTAGCATTCCAGAGTTCCAGAATTAAGACTTGTGCCCTGAAGGTGGCAGTACTAAAACCCAGTATCTTTTCACTTTCTAGTTTCACAGATGGGTAGTTTTACTTAAACAGAACATCTCTAGCACCTTATGCTTTGAATTACTGAGTATGTACTAGTAAAACGAAGAGCTAGAATAGGAATGGAAATATTTCCGCTAATCCAAATAAGATTAAAAAAAAGCACCACTAAAACTAGTAAGCAATACATGCCATTTGTTTTTTCCTGGTCAAACACATATGGAAAGAGTGCATTTGGACTTCAACAATTTAATAGGTTAGACTGTGATGCTAATAATATTCTGGTTGTATGATTTAAAATTTGTCACTGAGTTTGATATCAGAGAGTTCTGAAACTTTAATCTGATATTAAAAATGCAGCTTGTGTATCATTAGAACTTCCAATGAAAGAGAAAGGGTAGAGCTGCATTTTATCATTAAAAAAGAGAGAGAGAGAGGTGGGTGGCTCAGAGAGCAACATCAACTTGCTATTCTAAAGAATACATTAAAGTAAGATAACATTTAAAATAACATTACAAATAACAAATAAATAACATTTTAAGTGATACAAATAACTGATATGAAGTAACTCTAGTACCTGCCTCAAACTTTAAAATCATTTAAGGAAAGAAATTTATTCAAATGCTTGTTAGCTGTCTCAAGAAACATGGTTCTGATGCACTAAGAACCACTAGCCACAAGCACTGTGACTTTGCTGAAATCAGGAGGGGTGTATGTCCAAGAGACACCCAGGCAATTACATAGGATTTCTAGCTGTATCTTTAGTCCTCATGCTCTCTGTTTGCTGGTCCTCCCTGGTAGCTCAACTGGTAAAGAATCTGTCTGCAATGCAAGAGACCCCAGTTTGATTCCTGGGTTGGGAAGATCCCCTGCAGAAGGGATAGGCTACCCACTCCAGTATTCTTGGGCTTCCCTGGTGGCCCAGATAGTAAAGAATCCGTCCGCGATGTGGGAGACCTGGGTTCAATCCCTGGGTTGGGAAGAATCCCCTGGAGAAGGGAAAAGCTACCCACTTCAGTACTCTGGCCTGGAGAATCCCACCCCAGTCCATGGAGTCACAAAGAGCAGGACATGGCTGAACAGCTTTCGCTTTCCTTAAGGTATTAAAGCAGAGTTCTCCTGAACTCTTCACTCCATGGTGTCTTGACCCTGAATCTTACACTATCCAGTGCACGTTTCAGGTATAAAGAGACATTCCCAGGGACCCCCTTCCCTCTCTTAGGTCACAGCATACAGAAAAGAGAGACTCAAGAGAGAAGGAAAGCTTTGACCCACTTCATGTTTTTCCCACAGAAAGTTTCACTTCCTTCTGGCCTGTCACCTTTTTTGTTGGGAATCCCATTGTGTGTTCTCAGGGGCTCTGTTCTGCAAATTATATCAAAACTTCTCCTTTCTGAAGATGAAGTGGTGAAGAGAGAAGATCTTGGTTTTCCTTCGTGTGTTCAAGTGCTTAAATACAAAATTGATTTCCTGGAAACATAACAGCCTCAACCTTTTAAATCTGTGAATGACAAAGAAAAGAAGTCACAGCTTCAGCTTGTGAGTCACTGTTAAAAAAATTGACACAATCTTCATCCCCAGCAATTTTATTTCTAAGTGTCTTTCCTAGACATAGATTTACAAATAATCATAGAGATATGTTCCATGATACTCAGTGTAGCATCATTTGTAATGGTGAAATAAAAGATAACATAAATTACCAACACAGGAAACATGGTTAACTGAAGTATATAATGCTATACACCCGTACTGTGCAGCATCCAAAGAATAAATGGTTAACTGAAGTATAATGCTATATATCTGTACTATGCAGCATCCAAAGAATAAAATAGGTATCTCTCTCTCTCTGTATATATATGGAAGGATCCTCAAGACAAATTTCTATTTTTTTAAGAAAAAAAACCCTTTTTATTTTATATTAGAGTATAGCCGATTAATGGGCTTCCCAGGGTGTGCTGCCCATTGCTTCCCTGGTGTCTCAGATGGTAAGGAATCTGCCTGCAATGCGGGAGACCTGGGTTCAATCCCTGGGTTGGGAAGATCTCCTGGAGAAGGGAATGGTTACCCACTCCAGTATTCTTGCCTGGAGAATCCCCATGGACAGAGGAGCCTGGTGGGCTACAGTCCACAGGATTGCAGAGTCGGACACGACTGAGCAACTAAGCACAGCACTCCCATTTCTGGGCTTCCCAGATGGCCATCTGATGTGAAGAGCTGACTCACTGGAAAAGACTCTGATGCTGGGAATGATTGAAGGCAGGAGGAGAAGGGGACGACAGAGGATGAGATGGTTGGATGGCATTACTGACTCAATGGACATGAGTTTGAGCAAGTTCCAGGAGATGGTGAAGGACAGGGAAGACTGGTGTGCTGCAGACCTTGGGATCACAAAGAGTCGGATATGACTGAGCAACTGAACAACAACAACAGGTGGTGTGAGTGGTAAAGAACCTGCCTGCCAATGCAGGAGACTTAGATCTGGGATCAAACCCTGGGTTGGGAAGATCCCCTAGGGGAGGACATGATAATCTACTCCAGTATTGTTGCTGGGCAAATCCCATGGACAGAGCAGCCTGGTGGGCTACAGTCCACAGGGCTGCAAAGAGCTGGACATGACTGAAGCAACTTAGCATGTATAGTCGATTAACAATGTTGTGATAGCTTCAGGTGGACAGCAAAGGGACTTGGCCATACATATACACATATCCATTCTCCCCAAACTCCCCTTCCTTTAAGACAAACTGTTAAATGAAAACAGTTATCTTTAGAAAAGTATTTCTCTGTATATATGTACACACACAAATATGATGTATATATGTATGTAAACAAAGAAAAAAGGTTCGGAAGCCTACCCATTAAACAAATAGAAATGATCACCCTTGGAGAAGAAAGCTGGATTTGGGTGGAAGTTAGATTAAGGTGGGCTTTTGCTTTGTTTCTGAATTTTTTACCATGTGTATCAATGTACTGCTTATACAGTTAGACATTTAAGAGAAAGGGACAAAGGAAGCAAGATGTGTGATATAGTAGAGTGGTTAATTTCATGGTCCCTGGAACCAGACAACCTATATCCAGGTTGTAGCTTGTCACTTATTTAACCCTTCTGTGCTTCAGTTTTCTCCCCTGTAACGTGGGAGTAACAATAGTACCCATCTCAGAAAATGGCTGTAGAGATTAAAGAAGATGATATGTGTAAACTGCTTGGCACATAGAATAAGTTATATAAGTGTTAGGTAGTGTTATTGATTGGAGAAGGCAATGGCAACCCACTCCAGTACTCTTGCCTGGAAAATCCCATGGACGGAGGAGCCTGGTAGGCTGCAGTCCATGGGGTCACTAAGACTCTGACACGACTGAGCGACTTCACTTTCACTTTTCACTTTCATGCATTGGAGAAGGAACTGGCAACCCACTCCAGTGGTCTTGCCTGGAGAGTCCCAGGGACGGGGGAGCCTGGTGGGCCGCCATCTATGGGGTCACACAGAGTCAGACACAACTGAAGCAAATTAGCAGCAGCAGCAGCAGTGTTATTGATTAAGGGAAAAAGGAATCATGGGTGATTCCACTTTAGTCAGAATAATTATTGCTTTTATTCATATTTTGGCACTAGTGGGGCCTCAGGAAATGTACTTTAAAAAATCAATATCAAAAAGCCCTGAGGATGAAGCTTCTAATGGTCTTGCTATTATCTAGTCATCCTGGAACAAAAAGCAGGATGGTAAATTGGAGTGTACAGTGCAACCAACATTAATATCAAACACTGGAATGCTGGAAGCAAAAAGACCAACGGGGTAAATTTTCTGCTCTTAAGGAATTGTGTGATGGAAGGTGTGGTGGAGGGAAGAATCGAATCAATGCACAGATCATTTCAGCACAAGGTGGTGCTCCGATAGAAATGATAAATATAGTTAGAGAGAAAAGGAGTAGATCAGAATGAGGAAAGCTCCTTAAAAGGTGAAGACACTGGAAAGATGGAGAAGAGTTAGCTATGACAACAAGGAAGGAATGGGCATTCCAGGCAGAGGAAACATCCTGATTTATGTGAGGGGACTACTAGGAGGTCAGCATTGCTGAAATGTAGTATGTATGTGTTTGTGTGTGTGTGTGTGTGTGTGTGTGTGTGTGTGTGTGTGTGTGTGTGTGTGTGTGTGTGTGTTTGGTAGCAAATAGAGGGGAAGGCGAAAAATGGTTGGAGGAAGTAACGAGTAACAAATCTGGAAAGATAGTAGCACCAAAGACGACATTAGTCATATAGTATCGATGATGTAATAAGAGCAGAAAGCAAGACTATAGGGGAAAGCTTACTAAAGATAACCTGCCTTGACAGATCAGGGGATTCTATGTAACAGGTCTCAACTTTGAGAAAAAATATTATAGGACCATTTCTGACTTCTGCTTCTATATGGAATGTAATAGGTCATGGCATTGCGGTGCTCTTGCTGCAACATTTAGGGGAAAAAAGGATAATTTACAAAAGTTATAGTTGAAAAGGTTATCAGAGAGTTGTGGAAACAAGATGCTATGAATTGAAATTACAGACAGGGAAGAGCCCTTCCTAGGTGAACTGACAATCTCTGGCCATTTTCTCCACTGGGGATATTTGCCAGTTCTGAGTGAGGGCTAAGAATCAGGCTTGGCCTAGGATGAGGGACCCCTCTAGGGAAAAGAGATACAAGCAGAACTTTTGGTGGTTGTGTGGGGCTGGCTTGACAGACTGTCAACTCATATAGGACCAAACACAAATGACCATTTGTTAATTCTTGGGTAATGCAAGATACTAGGAGACTTAGATAGAAGCTTCGAAAAGGCAGAATGAAATATCTGTTTCACAATACTTAGGAGACAAAGTCCCACTCTAAGGAGAGGTCCTGGTACAAATATATCGCCAGTTACTTCTTCAAGACATTTGCTAAATATTGAAACTGCACGGGATAAGAGGCAAAGAACTAAACTCAAAATGTCTAACAGGAAAAATGACTCTGAAGGACTGAAGACATAGAGACCCAGCAGGCTCTCAATCAAGAGCCAGGAGGGCCACACGTGGGAAATAGGGATGAAGAGAGATCCCTGTTTGTGCTGAGGTGATCTGCCTACTTGATGGAAGATGACACACTTGCAGCCTCTGAATTCTCATATACAATGTCTGGCATACAGTAGAAACAACAAAATGTATAAAGAGAAGGACGATGTGGCCAATAATCAAGAGAAAAAACAGACAGTGCAAGCAAAACCACAGATAATTATATATCACAGGTAACTGACAAAAATTTTCAATAAAACACATGATTAATATTAAAGAAAATATGGGAAAATGGATGAAAGGATAAAACCCAACAGAGAATCAGAATCTATAAAAAAGAATCAAGAGCATATTTTAGAAATAAAAAATATACTC
Source organism: Okapia johnstoni (assembly GCA_024291935.2). NCBI lineage: Eukaryota > Metazoa > Chordata > Mammalia > Artiodactyla > Giraffidae > Okapia > Okapia johnstoni. Next base: position 72,564,982 of record CM044318.1, on the reverse strand, counting down.
TCTGAAGTTAGAAATACTTTGGATGAGTTTGACAAAACACAGCATAGTCAGAGCTGGTGAACTTCAGAGGGTCAACAGAAAGTATCCAAATTGAAATATACAGAGAAATATTATGGAAGAAAAAGAACAGCACATAAAAGACATGCTGAACACAAATGGCCTAAAAACAGTCTTAACTTATTTATTGCTTGAAAGGGAGAGAGAGAATAGAGTATGGGGCAGAAGAAATTCATGGAAACATTAACCCAAATATTTTTTTAAGATGACTACTGAACTCCAACCAGGCTTAAATAAATGAAAATCACACACATAGCCATATCACAGACAAACTGATGAAAACCAAAGGTAAAAGTAAATCTTAAAAATGGACAAGTGAAAAGACATTTTACTTTCAAGAAACAAATAAGAGTAGTTGTAATCTTTTTTAACAGGAACTATGGAAAAAGATGATGAAATGGCATCTTTAAATTGTTGGGGAAAAAACCAAACTGTGTACCTTATAATGATCTCTTTTAAAAATGTAGGTATCTTTGTTTATTTATTAATTTGTTTATTTTGGTTCTGCTACACAGCATGTGGGATGTTAGTTCCCCAACCAGGGATTGAACCCGTCCCCCCTGCAGTGGTAGTGGGGAGTCTCAACCACTGGATTGCCAGGCAAGTCCCTGATCACAAATGTTTTTACCTATACCAATTACGGATGTGTTTTCCACCATCTCATCAGTTCAGTTCAGTTGCTCAGTCGTGTCCCACTCTTTGAGACCCCATGGACTGCACCACACCAGGCTTCCCTGTCATCACCAGCTCCTGGAGCTTGCTCAAACCCATGTCCATTGAGTTGGTGATGCCATCCAACCATCTCATCCTCTGTCGTCCCCTTCTGCCCCTGCCTTCAATCTTTCCCAGCATCAGAGTCTCTTCCAAGGAGTCATTTCTTCACATCAGGTGGCCAAAGTATTGGAGTTTCAGCTTCAACATCAGTCCTTCCAATGAATATTTAGGACTGATCTCCTTTAGAATTGACTGGTTTGATCTCCTTGCAGTCCAAGGGACTCTCAAGAGTCTTCTCCAACACCACAGTTCAAAAGCATCAATTCTTCAGCGCTCAGCTCTCTTTAGAGTCCAACTCTCTATGGCCAGTTTTACATCCTCTCAACATTCTTTAGCACTCTGAGTTATGTGGCCTCACGCTCCATTAATATTATTTATATAATTTGGGGCTTTGTCATTGTGTGGCATAAAGATCACCTATTCCAGGTTGCGTAAATTAGAGCTTTATACTTCTTTAAGGTGATATTTACTTTTGTACTCCATTGACTTGACTCTGCAATCAAATCATAGCATCCATGTAATTTCATATAGAGTTTAAATTGCTTTGACTTTATTAGCAAGAGCTTTCTGTTGTAAATTAGGAATCTTGCTTGTATTGGTAGCTTTTATTCTAAGTTTTCTAGCATATAACATTGGATCTCAGAGACTGGGGACATTTTTAAGGCCATTATAAACATCAAGCTTAGAGTTTAATCACAAACCATAGGCCAGGTCATTTTTATTCATGTCATTTAAGAGTTCCCTACATTCACAGCATGGAGACAGATGGAACAGTTTAATAATATAAGCAGCAATGCTATTATTGAGCTGGAGATTCCTTCTGGTATGATTTAACACATCTAAATAATGACTGAGAGGGTTTGTAAAATGTGTGTCTTCATTTGTAGAGAAAGGACATGCAGACACAGCAGGAGAAGGGGAGGGTGGGATGAATAGGGAGATTAGTATTGACATATATACACTACCATGTGTAAAACAGGTAGCTAGTGGAGACCTGCTGTATAGCACAGGGAGCTCAACTTAGTGCTCTATGATGACCTAGATGGGTTGGATGGGGGTGGAGTGGGAGGGAGGTCCAAAGGAGAGGGGATATATGTATACATATAACTGATTGATGCTGTTGTACAGCAGAAACTAACACAATATTGTAAGGCAATTATACTCCAATAAAGAGTGCTCTCATACATTCATCATAAGCGAAGCAAGACAGTGAGAATGTTCTCTGGCTAATGTATCCTCTCTGGCCTGTCTTTGAATGAATATCCAGTTATTTACTTTTGGCTGCCTCACCTCTTTCCTGAACGAAAGAGACACCAACCAGCAGCTGATGAGTAATCCTTGATGACTGGAATTAACCAGTTGCCACTCCCCATCTCTCAAACACTCCATTGACCATCCAGATACGTTCTTTTCAGGCCCCTTGAATACCTTGTGTTTCTCCTTTCCTCCCTCCTTCCCTTCCTTCCTTCTTCCCCCACCCCATTTCCTTCCTTCTTTCTTTCTTCTTCTTTCCAAGGCACTTGTTCCTTGGCTGGGCACCTTTGGGGACCATTTTTGCCTGACTCCTGTAGGAGCTAGAATCTGATCTTAACTCTGTCTTGATTTCTTTTAATAAAGAAGCCTCCATCTAAAATATTTAAGATCTACTCTGTTCTATCAAACCCTGCTACTGGCCCTGTATTAGAGAACCTTAAAAGTTCCCACTCTGGCCTGGATCTGGTCTCAATTACTCATTCCTCTGTTTTTGACTTTTTCTCTCCTCTTTCAGTTCAATTTTTCTTGTTTCCCCAAGTTACTGCCAAATGCTGTGTAGCTTTTCCAGTATGCTACATGACCAGCCTCTAAGCTTCTGCTTTGAATTAAGTTTCATTATGTTAGGGCTTCCACATAATGATCAATAAAGCGTTTACTATTTACTAAAGGACAGAATAGAAATCATTCAGTAGATAATTCCTAAGAAGTTAACTGACATTAAACCTCCCAAGTGATATCAATGCTCCACTTCCAAATGGCCATTTTAAATATGAAATCACTTAAATTTTTTAGATGTGGAAACAGTTACGAGGCTGAGAAGAACTGAATACAGGCTTCAGAATGGAAGTGGTGGATAATTAGGTTGGTGGCTCCACACATTAGCTCAGAAGCTCCTGAGATGAAAAGTAGGACTCTAGTGGAGATATAGAGGGATCAGTTCAGTTCAGTCGTTCCGTCATGTCCGACTCTTTTAGACCCCATGGACTGCAGCACGCCAGGCTTCCCTGTCCATTACCAACTCCTGGAGCTTACTCAAACTCATGTCCATCGAGTCAGTGATGCCATCTAACCATCTCATTCTCTGTCGTCCCCTTCTCCTCCTGCCTTCAGTCTTTCCTAGAATCAGGGTCTTTTCCAAGGAGTCAGTTCTTCGCATCAGGTGGCCAAAGTATTGGAGTTTCAGCTTCAGTATCAGTCCTTCCAATGAATATTCAGGACTGATTTCCTTTAGGATGGACTGGTTTGATCTCCCTGCAGTCCAAGGGACTCTCAAGAGTCTTCTCCAACACCACAGTTCAAAAGCATCAATTCTTTGGCGTGCAGTTATTAGCCAAGTAAATACTTACCATTCATCCAATGGTCTAATTAAAATTTTCTTTTATATAACAGCCTCTTTAAAAAAAAAAATATTTCCACCTCCTACTATTTCACAGCTGCATTCATTGTTGTTGTTTAGTCACTAAGTTATGTTCAACTCTTTCGTGACCCCATGAACTGTAGCCCACCACGTTCCTCTGTCCATGGGATTTCCCAAGCAAGAGCACTGGTATGGGTTGCCATTTTCTTTTCCATAGGATCTTCCTGACCCAGGAATCAAACCTCCATCTCTTGCATTGAAGGGTGGGTTCTTCATCACTGAACCACCAGGGAAGCCCAGTGTGATTTATGTTCTAGAGCCCTTCATGGTTCAGGCTATAGAAGGCTATGGTTTACCTGAGACCAATTCATGCATGCTCAGTCATGTCAACAGCTGTATTCTTTACAATTTTTAGAATATCTACCTTTCATTTCTTCTCTGGTTCCAACAGAATTTCTGTTTTACCTATCCATTGAATTAAAACAATTTTTTAACAGTTGATGTTTAAAATTTTGATTTTTAAGAAATTAACTTGGTCATTTTTGGTAATACCTTGTTGGGTTTTTTTTGTGTGTGATGTGTATATTTTATTACTTTATTATCTTATTTTATATATTTCATCTCATTTTATATTTATTATCCAGGAGTTATAATATCTGAAGTATTTTATATATGCTATTTGTTATTTTTGAAGACTCTCATTCAGAGTGGCATGTTTTCTTGTATATTTAGTAATCTTTGATTGTGACCTCATTTTTGGTTGATCATCTGTCAAATTTTCTCGGAATAGAATTTTTGTTTGTTTCTCTAGGGAGCCAGGAATACTGGTGATCCCTCTAGTGACTTGGCTTCGTGATGAGTCTCAAGTTTAGCTTCTCCAGCTTGTACATGCTTTAATTTTCTCCTATTAGAACATAAATATCAAGAAGACAAGGAAGTAATCTAACTGGCTTGCCATGTCTTCTTCATTGTCTCTTACATAGTAGGTATTACAAAAGTATTTGCTGAAAAATTACTGAGTAGCTCAGATAGTGCTCCCCTCTGCCACCCCCTGCCTTTTTCAAACTTGAAGGTATACAGAAAGCAGAATTGAAGTGATGATAAATCCGCAGTTGAAAGTTGTGTGAGTATGAATCCATATTCAATCACTTTAAAAGTCAATAAAGAATAGGAAACACTAATAATGCATGTTAATTTTCCTTCTATTAGAAGTTGAAAGGGTATTTTTGGCAAGAGTCATATAGTAACATCTTTTTTCAAACACAGACCAGAATGTGTTTCTTCCCACTGGTCTATATAAAACTGCTATTTATAGTTTCAACCAATAGATTATACTTTAGTTTCTGACTTTAAAAAGTGGCATTTAACATTTCTCTCAGAATTCTTGCATCTCACAGTTTGCTTTTACAACAATTTCAAAAGTATTCTCAGTTATCTTAGATGAGGAATTTGTTAGGATGTTCAGGTTACAAACAGGAAATTGGTTCCTGTGGGGTTGGAAGAATTAGTTTTAGATTTGTAAGATTATAGGAATAGATTATAGAATGATGTGCTTGACCCTAATAGGCATTTTAATCAACTCCAAAATATAAACAAATCATATATATATATTTTTTTAATTTTTTAATATATTTTAGTTGGGGGCTAATTACTTTACAATATTGTAGTAGTTTTTCCCATACATTGACATGAATCAGCCATGGGTTCACATGTGCTCCCCCTCCTGAACCCTCCTCCCACCTCCCTCCCCATCCCATCCCTCCAGGCCATCCCAATGCTCCATCCCCGAGCATCCGTCCCATGCATAGAACATGGAATGGTGTTCCGCTTCACATATGACAATATACATGTTTCAATGTTATTGTCCCAGAACGTCCCACCCTCACCTTCTCCCTCAGAGTCCATAAGACTGTTCTATGCATCTGTGTCTCTTATTCTGTCTCACATATAGGGTTACCATTACCATCTTTCAAATTCCATATACATGCATTAGTATACTGTATTGGTGCTTTTCTTTCTGGCTCACTTCACTCTGTATAATGGGCTCCAGTTTCATCCATCTCAATAGAACCGATTCAAATGTATTTTTTTTAATGGCTGAGTAATATTCCATTGGGTATATGTACCACAGCTTCCTTATCCACTCGTCTGCCGATGGACATCTAGGTTGCTTCCATGTCCTGGCTATTGTAAACAGTGCTGCGATGAACACTGTGGTACACGCGTCTCTTTCAATTCTGGTTTCCTCGGTGTGTATGCCTAGCAGTGGGATTGCTGGGTCATATGGCAGTTTCTATTCCCAGTTTTTTAAGGAATCTCCACACTGTTCTCCATAGTGGCTGTACTAGTTTGCATTCCCACCAACAGTGTAAGAGGGTTCCCTTTTCTCCACACCCTCTCCAGCATTTATTGCTTGTAGACTTTTGGATAGCAGCCATTCTGACTGGTGTGTAATGGTACCTCATTGTGGTTTTGATTTAAACAAATCATATATATATTTTAAAATCTAAACTTATACTTAAGCTGAAGAAGACTAAAGTTAAATTCATAGAGAAATCTTTCTTTTTTTTTTCAAACTTTAAACTTTTTATTTTGTATTGGGATATAGCTGATTAACAACGTTGTGGTAGTTTCAGGTGAAGAGCGAAGGGACTCAGCCATACATACACATCCTCCCCCAAAGCCCCCTCCCATCCAGCCTGCCACATAACACTGGGCAGAGTTCCATGTGCTATACAATAGGTCCTTGTTGGGAGAAACCTTTCTTTAGCCAAAAATAATCTTTGATAATAAACTTACCATTTTCCAAACTGCCAATCAATCAGGTACTAAGTACTAGTGTGTGCCTAACAGTTTTGTGTAAGTTACCTTATTCCAGACTTAGAGTTAAATATAGGAGTGTATTTTATAAGCATCTGTGTAGTCTATTGTAAGTATCTTAGGGACAAGAGTAAGCTCTGTTCATTATTAGGCTTTTAGATTTTACCTATAATTCTGGAGTGGGGTTATAAAGGATGAGAACTATGTGGCAGTTAGAGAAAAAGGCTGGCCATCAATTACAAGAATAAAAGTAGAAATTTACACAATTCTGGGACCTCCCTATTTTACTAGTATGGAGTCTGATATAGTATGTGCCCTGCAATATACTTCCAGAAAAAATTCAACAAGACAATCCAAGTCTCTCATTTTAAGGATCTGAAAATCAGCCAGAAAGGCAGGAAACACATATAACATAACCCTAAATGGCAACACAAAGCTGTGTCTTCAGTAAAAATAGGTGGTTCTGAAAACACAAGTTGAGAGAATGCAGAGAACCGTGTGAGTTGAGGTGGCTGGAGAGCTTTTTATGAGGAGGCAGTGTAGAAATTAATTGTGGTGAGGAGGAGGGCATTTGGGAAGAGCAATGGGAATGAGCCACAAGGAAGAGGGTGAGTGGATATTATGGTATGGAGAGACAGAGGGGAAGCTATTCTGTCTATAACAAAGCATTTGCTTAGAGGAATAGCCAGAGATGATGTTAGAGAAGTATGACAGCACAGACTGTGGAAGACCTCACAATCTTCACAGACCTTACACTCCATATAGAGATGGAAAACGTCTATCTTGTTCGTCATTATGTCTGATACTTACCAAGGCAAAAGGAGAAGAGGGTGGCAGAGGATGAGATGGTTAGATAGCATTACTGATTCAATGGACATGAACTTGAGCAGACTCTGGAAGATAGCGGAGGACAGGGAAGCCTGGCATGCTGCAGTCCATGGGGTCACAAAGAATTGGACATGACTAGGCGACTGAACAACAACAACATGACGCATGCAATATTGGGGACAGGCTGGTACCAACAACAACAACCTACCATAGAGACTGGTATATAGTTTATGTTCAATAAGATTCTGTTGAATGGATTAACTGCGTGGATGAAGACATTCTGAAATGTTGAGGCTTTATCTGAAGATTGGTGGGGATTCACTGGAAATTTTGAAGTGTGAAGATGTCATATGATAAATAGTGTTTTAGGAAATCTGTTCTCAAGGCAATAGGCAAAACAAACTGAAGTGAGTAGAGGCTGGATGTTGGGACAGCAGTGGCTTTCATGTAATCTCCTTTGGGTGAGAAGGGTTCACAGTAGACCGAGGATGCTGGGAAAGGAATTGTTTTGGAACTGAAGCAACTGAATTGTGGTTTATTGGCAAATTTGCCTTCTAGAAGATAGTGAAAGGAATGTTGTCAGGATGGATAAGTAATAGATTAATTTTTTCAGTTGGTAGCTGAACTTGGGAATTTCTACTCTCATGACTTATCTTTTTCCTACTATTTCCCTCCTCACATGGTTATTTGATTGGTTATTTTTGGTTATTTTTTCTGTGATGCTTAATTGTCCATCAATCATTTTTTTCTATAGAGATATTTTGCTCAACTCTTCTTGGAACATTTCTGAATTATCAGACCTATTACACAGTTCCCATTATGGGATAGGTTTGGGAAGTGCCTCCATAGAAAATACCTAGAGTATCTTTTGTGAGAGTTTACCCAGAAAGAGAGAGATAAGGGGGTGAGTGTGAATTCCTGAAACTTGGAATTCTTCCATCAGTCTTAGAGGTCTAATAAGCTGCCCATTCTCCTCAAGGCTTAGAAAGACACTTCTTCAGTTCAGAACTTCCAGATCTGGTGGCTGTTGTAAGGTTGCTTACCAGCATCAAGCTCTCTAGTAGATAAACCTCCAGGTAGTAGGATATTGTTCTTTTATTATGTATTTTTTTCAATTGTACTCTGATAAATAGAAAAAGTACATTTGTTTCACCCTACTCTCCAGCCCTCAGCGACTAAAACATCCCAGCCCAGCCCAGCCCTGACACTTCAGGGTTGACACAATAAAGCAGATGTGTTTAGATGTGTTTAGCAAAGCAGATGTGTTAAGTACAGATCTTCCTGCGCTAGGTCAGTCCTGCTCTCAAGGGTCCCCGGAAGAAAAGTCCGCCCATCCCACCCGGCCGACTTCGAAGAGCTCACTAATGGCTAATCTTGCTTTGAGGGCGACTGCCCAAGGCCTTACTCCTACCGAGGGCCAAGCCCCTCGGGCGACCGTGGTCTTCCCCTCCGGTCCGGGGCATCACTTAGGAGAGGGAACAGAGCAGCTCTTTCCTGCTTACTTTCTCAAAGACCGAAGCGGGAGGCTGGAAGCGCATTGTAACAGCAACACTGTTATTATTACTACTATTATTTTCCTAAGGGCTTGGGGCGGGGAGGGGAGCCGCAGCCCTCTCCGCACGCCGCCGCACCTCGCTCGCTCGGGGACAAAAGCTCGGGCTGGCGGCGCAGCGGAGCGGGCGGGCGCGTCCCCGCGGCCGCTGGACCGAGCGGGCCGGGCGGGCCGGGGGGGGCGGGCAGGCGGGCCCCGCCCCGCTCGGACCACGGGCTGTCAGCGCTGCCGCGCCCCGCGGGTCCCCGCGCTCGCCGCGTCCCCGCCCGCCGGCCGCGCGGCGCCCAGGTGTCCTGCGGGAGGCGTCCCCGCGAGGCCAGCCGCCTCCCCTCGCAGGCGGCCGCGGGTGCGCCTCGTGCGTCTCGGAGAAATTTTCCTCCCCACGCCCTGCCGGGTGTCTCCGCCGCCCACCCCGCTCCGGCTCCTGCTGCTTGAACCATGTCCGCCAGGGGTGAGTGGGGACCAGGTGGGCGCCGTCCACAGACCCCCCAAGCCGGGCCCGGCAGGTGCAGGAGGGCTAGGGGCTGTGAGAGCCGCTCTGGCCCCAACCCAGCCTGAAACTTTGGCATCGGATCCCTGGGCTCTGGGCTGCGGGAGATTGGGGCGGGGGGATGTTGGGGAGGGGGAGAGTGAAGCGGGGGTGGAAAGAAGCCCTCGCCCTTGACCTTGATCCCCGGATGTGGGCGAAGCCTGAGGGCCTAGGTCGGTGTCCGGCTCACCTGTTCCAGCTACACGTCTGGGCTGGGAGGGCTTGGGGGATGGGCTCGCCGCTGCCCGCAGCGGCCTGGAGCGCTGGCCAGGAGGGAGGAAGAGGTTTTTTTTTTTTTTTTCCTCCTTTCTTGTTACCATTTTGCAGCTTGATTATGGAAGGAATCCAGGGCTTGATGCAGTAAGATTTAAAGCTACAGTGCTTACACCCTGTTAAAAAAAGTAAATTCCCTACCCGTGCTCCTCTGTGCATGCATCCCCCCTCACCCCCAGAGAGTTTCTTCCTGGAGTGAAACGATTACGGCAGGTGAAACTGGGCGAAAGAAAAAAAAAAAATCAGAATTGCTTTTCAGGCGAGAGTGAAGGGAATGTATTCCTTCCTTACCATCTGGAGCCAGTGGTGATGCTGAGAGAGTGGGTTAGTCATAGCTCAGTGGCTGCTACTATGAGTGAAATATTAAAGAGATCAAGTCATTGTGCAGCTTGCCAGCAATGAAAAAGAAGTGACTTGGTCTCTTTGCCATAAGCCTTTAAGGAAAATATTGATTATTTTTAGAAAGTATATTTGTAAAGCAAGAATTATCACCCCTTTTGATACCCTGAAGCTTTAAGAGGAGTTGCAGAGTAATTTTTTTTTTTAACTCTGAAGGGTTAACCCTGCTTTTTGAGGGGAGTTTAGGTATTTAATAACATGTGTTGCTTAATTCAGTGCTGCTTGTCAAGGTTCATTCTGGGGCATATAATATATAAAATAAATTCTATCCAGGATGTTTAAACTCCTTTTTGAACACACTGGTCTTTGCTGGTCTGGCAATATGGTTGGTTGGTTCTGTACCTGGAAATGGGGTGGTACCAACCAGGTGGAGTGATAGAATTTACATTTGTAGATCTCAGGCTACAGAGGTGATATGGAACCCTGAGAAATTACCTGCCTAGTGCTGTCTAACAATTTGTGTGTGTTAGAGAAAGAAAAAAGAGGATGGGGCAAATATGATTATAGGAGACTGGGTGTATGCAGGATCTTCAAAGTGATTCCAGCTGTATAATCACTGAATTGTGTTCTAAGATGGAAGCTTTTGGTCCTGAGTTCTGTCCTAAGTACAAGGAAGATGTGGTGATTAGTTCTCATAGGTTGTAAAACTCTCTGCGGTCAGAGTCCATCTCTGACGTGGTTTGCACCACTCAGAGCCCTAAGTACACAAAACAATGCATACCGTAAGAGCCAAGTCACTACCGCAAACCTTGGTATGTCCTAGAAAGAGCATCAGGCTCATTAGGTAACCCCCCAGTTTCACCTTGTCTCTGGTCCCATCTATTAGAAGCTCTCTGTGGTTTATCTGAAAATATGAAATGAAGATGGTCTTGGTGATTTCAGAGGCTGGAGCTCTGGCTTGAGTCCTGGCTCATAATTTTGTTTTTGAACCTGGTTTCAAAACATGATGATCTGGAGTTGGACACAAATCTTTCACTCAACGGTCTTGTTTCTGCTTCAAACTCCATGTTGATAATCTTGTACTTAACAGTTTAAAGTCTGACTCATATTGCAGGGGGAGAAAAAAACATGATAAGTATTAGTAACTACATCCTTAGAATGTGTCAGGTGCTCCACATGTATTACATCACTTAGTCTTCACAAACAGTGAATCAAGAGATACTGTTATTATCTCTCCATTTCAAGGTGAAATGAACTGAGGTTTTGAGAGATTGTGTAACTTGCCTGAGCTCAAACCGTTGGTTGATGGAGGATCCTGATTTCTACCCAGATCTGTCTGACTTCTGATTAGTAGAATGTCTAGTGTAGTAGCTACTGAGTTAAGCTCATGTGGAGAAATGTCTATTTGCCATTTATTTTTTATGAAAGATATTTTCAGAACTGAACTTCACTATGCTTTTGTAATTCAGTATCTGCTCTCATTTCTAATCCTGAAAGTAGAGATAAACTTTTATGGTTTTGTTATGTCTACTTAAATACCTAACTTATCATTAGGAAGGTCTTTAGATAGTGGGAAAGATAAATCTTATTAATTTAAAAAATATATTAGCTTATTTCTAATATCTAGACTTGTAAATTATGGTAAGGGTAGACATTTTTTTTAATTGATAACACTGAAACTGATTGAACCTAATAAATAAGTAATTTTATTAAAATATTTTAGAGTGAAAAGTATTTTTAATTCATTTTCTCTTTAAGATATAAGGTGAATACTAAAATTTGATTCATTAAATTAAACTAGCAAAAGATACTCTTAAATTCCATGGAAGGCCAGCTAAGAGAGTCCCCATCTGTGGTCTTTTAGAATATTATCATCAAAGACTTTTAACTTGGTGTCATATTTTTGCTACTAGAGACCAAAAATGGAGCTATCATGTCTTCACTTTTGAATTGACAAACTGGAGAAAATTGTAGCACTTAGAATAGTGTTTCTAAACTTGTGAAGAATCATCTAGGTAACCTTTTTAAAAATGTAGATTCTCAGGCCTCATTCCAGGTCTAATGGCTTATAAAGTCTAGAGGTAGAGCCCAAACATCCATAAACTGTGGGAAAAGCTCTCCAGGTAATTCTAAAAATCATTAGATTAGAACAGGGTCAAAGAATCATCTGGAGTATTGTTAAACATGGTGTTACCAGGGTTCTGCTTCAGATCTACTGAATCAGAATATTCAGAGATAGGCCTGGAAATTAACAAACTTCAGTTGATTCTTATGTACCAGCCAACTTGGGAGCTATTGAATTGAAACTTCTTCCTTTTAACTCAGGGTTTTGTATCATCCAGCAAGTTTTGAAAAAAGCTGTTTTTGAGTTACAAAAGTAATACAGTAAAATTATCAATGTATTAGTATAATCAAACTATGTCAATGTATTAATGGATATATTAAATATTTAGATTATAAAGTATTTTAGTAAAATTTCAAGCAGAAGTATATTAAATTAAAAATGAGAATTCACTATTTTTACTCCCTACAAAATCCTCAGAATTAAACATGGCTAACAGTGCCTCTTGTGTATCCTTTCTGGCATTTTCTATCTGATTAGATTTTGGTTCAGTTCAATAAATATGAAATACTTATTCAGTATAAAACATATGGCAGACAACAGGGACTATATACAGAAGAGATTGCTTATGCGTCTATTAGTTTTGCAGAAGCTTGAGTCTTGAGAAAATAGATCCATAGCACTGGCAGAGAAGTAACTCACAGTATGTATGCTCTAGCAATGTTAGATCAGTCTTGCTATCTGTTTTCAGAACTTAAATAAAACTAGGAGCAACCTGGATGCTCACTCATCAGAGAATGAGTGAGTAAATCATGGTTCATCCATATTGTAGACTGTTAAGCAACTATTAGAAAGAGTGAGAGGTCCACTTGTGTCGGTCTGAAGTGATGGCTATAATACATTATAAGTGAAAAGAGCATTTTTAAGATTATATATATATGTATATATACTGTATGATCTCAGTTCTATATATTGTGAAAAATCTCTAACTATGCATATGAGTGTGTGCCAGGAGCATAGAGAAAATCATAGAGCAGTACACACCAAACATTCAACAGTGGTTAAAAAAAGTCAAGGATAAAAAAAGTTAGTCAAGGATAGGGAGGGGAGAGAGTTGGCCTTCCTTTGAACATGTCTTTGTGTTATTTGATAACAAGTAGATATAACTTTAAAAGATTGAGTTGTTATTGTTCAGTTGCCAAGTCATGTCCTACTGTTTGCAACCCCATGGACCTCAGCATGCCAGGCTTCCCTGTCCTTCACCAGCTCCCAGAGTTTGCTCAAACTCATGTTTATTGAGTCAGTGATGCTATCCATTTCATCCTCTGTTGCCCCTTCTCTTGCCCTCAATCTTTCCCAGCATTGAGAGGAAGGTCAAATAAATAAAAAATGGTCATTTCATTTCTTCATTCATTTATTCAAGTCAAGGATGAAGACCTTCTTTCATTTATTCAACAAACAAATGTCATGTGCCAGCAATCAGTGACTAGGACACCGCATGTACCCTCAAGGAGCTCATAGTTCTGTGGGGGAGACAAATACATACACACTATTTATAAAAGGGTGTGCTGAGCGGGAGAGAGAAAGAGAGAAAGTGGGCTGGAGAGCGAGTTCTGATGATAACAAAGGAGTGACAGCAAACGTAGCCATGGAGAGTGAGGACCATGAGATCAGGTGAGGCTTCCTGAAGAAAGCAGGGATCTTTCTTGGAGAATGGCTACAGCCAGATGAAAAAGGATGGGGTGGAGGGAAAGGCTTTCCAGAGAGACTCAAGCATGAAGGAAACAGTTCTATGTGTGTCAACCTGGAAAGCACTTAGGTGCAGGATGAAATGTTTGCTAGGGAGAGGGGAGCCAGGTCTCAGCTGAGTGAGGAGGTGTGGCGAGCACTGTGCGGAAAGGTTGAGGAGGCAGACATGATCATTTACGGAAGTGTGGTTCCAGGGAGCGCAGTGGCAGGAAGTCAGTAGTGGATGAGGGGTGTGCAGGAGGAGGGAAGAAGCACGGGGCAGGGGGAGTGAGGGGAAGAGGAAATAAGGGAGGCTGAGCCCTCTGTCCTTTCCATGACTGTGACTGCGGGAATGAGAGAGATGGTTGGGCATGGTCGGCCATGTCTTAATTTGGGCATGAGCAGCTCTGGCTGCAGAGTGAGCCGAGTCCCAGGCAGCCTGGGCTGAAAGGCAGAGAGGTGGTAAGGGCTGCCCACTCCAGTATTCTTGCCTGGGAAATCCCATGGACGGAGGAACCTTGCGGGCTATAGTCCATGGGGTTGCAAAGAGTCAGACGTGACTGAGTATGCATGCTAGCTAATCCCTCTGCTGGACAGTGGCTCTTCCATAGGCCTGGGGCACAGAGGAACTCCAGCAATCAGAGCTGCACTCATCTTTGCTGATGTCTTCTTCAGCTTCCATGCTACAGTAGGCTCAACAAACATGAATCTGCTAATCCGTTAAAGTGGAGACTTCCATTGCATTTCTTCTTTCTCTTACTTCTTCCTGTAACTCTCTCTGTTATACCTCTAGTTGCATCATTCTACTCTTATCAGTTTCTTTCATGGTGATGTTGCAATGATTAATGCACTAAGGGGTCTTGTTTGGAGTTATAGGAGGACCGATTTGCTGGCCTGAATTAGCTAGAGCTTTTCCTCTCTTTGAGTTCCAGAACTCTCAGCAATTTATCTAACTGAAATAATAGGACAATATATTTGAAAGCCAAGTTTATCCATTATAAATTTTGGTATTAAAAAAAATAAAACAACAACACATTGCACTTCTGGAAGTCATTTTCCACACTTAAATGAGTTCCAATTAAATAAATAGATATTTTTCACATGAGAGAATTAGTTTTGTTTTTAAAAATTTTTTTTTTTGGCTGCACTGGGTCTGCGTTGCTGCACATGGGCTTTCTCTAGTTGCAGCGAGCAGCGACTACTCTCTAGTTCTCATTGCTGTGGCTTCTCTTGTTGTGGAGCATGGGTTCTAGGACGTGCAGGCTTCAGTTGTGGCTGTGGGCTCAGAAGTTGCAGCTCAAGGGCTCTAGAGCACAGGCTCAGTGGTTGTGGCACACAGACGTAGTTGCTCCACAGCATGTGGCATCTTCCAGGACTAGGAAGTGTGTATTCTTAAGTGATCCTATTTTTACATGCACACTACTAGTTCCCTCAGTTCCAGAGGGGAACAAAACAGCACTAATTCAGAGTGCCCTTATGGAAGATGAAATTTTGTAAAATTTATGAAATAATCTCTTTGAGATGGTAAATTAGTCTTCATCACCTTTTATGGGAGAAATGTTTCTTTTTTTATGAGCCTGTGGATTCAGGCTCTTCTCTAACTTAATCCACCATTAGTGTCCATTAGCATAGATAGTACTGATCATTCGATACAACTGGACATTTTGTTGCTCCATTCACAAGGGGCTACTTTTTAAGTCCTGAACTGTGTGGTGCCATTGTCTGCCTAATCCCTGGTTTTGATTGTTCAGTAGCCAAATCAAAAAGAATGTGAGTGATCAGTATTTCACCCTGGTAAAGCAGCAGTCTCTTGGAATATCATCCATCCATCCATCCATCCATCCATCCATCCATCCATCCATCCATCTCATGGACATCTATTGAGCCTTCTTAGAGTTCATAATAAACATCATCAAATGAACAGCTGTATGTCTATATTAAATTTTATGATGTCACTAGGAGCTGACATGTTGCCTCCATTATCCTAGTGTGGTGGGGTTGTTCTATCTCTAAATGTGTAGCACTAACCATCTATAATAGCTCATGCCCAAAAGCAGCTATCTTCTTCATTTTCCCTACAGACTTCTTGATGTTTTTTGAAGCTTTGTGGTCCTCTCCTGCAGCCCATTTTGGTGACAGTGTGGCAAGGTTAAGAAGGTTCCTATGACTCTACCCCATGGATAGAGCAATCCCTGTGTTTCCCTTAGCTTCTCCTGGGGCACTTCCATTTTTAGCTCATGTTTCCCCCCCTACAAGTTAGGGAATGTTCTTTGCTGCTTTAGTAAATACCTCATGATTTAGAGCACAAACATCATCATTCTGTCACAGACAGCAGCCTGAGGAGAAAACCAATTTGCTTACAAACTGGAGAGGAAATTGCTGTGAGAGTAAAGACTGGGGGAGTGGAAGGGGGAGATGGAGAAGGAGGGAAGAAGCGGGAGAGAGAACGTGAGAGCAATACGGGCTGCATGTAGATTAAACAAGACTTAAAAATGGAAAATAGAGA
Source organism: Okapia johnstoni (assembly GCA_024291935.2). NCBI lineage: Eukaryota > Metazoa > Chordata > Mammalia > Artiodactyla > Giraffidae > Okapia > Okapia johnstoni. The sequence continues at coordinate 72,548,903 of CM044318.1, read as the reverse complement.
TATCAGATTTGTGTATAACTTAGATATTTGCTAGTGCAAGTTGAATTATCACATTTTTTTCTCTATTGAAAATGAAATAGAAACTGGTGAAGTCGAAATTTATGTTAGACATACGCAGGATCCCACAATTAAGAAAATACATACATTTTTTTCTCTCCCTTCCCCCAAGAACAGAAATGCCAACTATTTATCTGAAAATTTCTTGGCAGCAAGCACAAAGGCAGTGTGATGGGGTAACTCATGCTCATTCAACCTTCTCCACTGATATTTAATGAGTTAATGTTTATTGAACCTCTCTAGAGCAGCCAGATTTATTCTAAATCTATTCCTGAACTGATCATGCTAATAAATTAATGAAGTCATTTAACAAATATTTATTGAACACTCTGGAGTGAGGATTGTCATGATTTTGAGGGAGAGAAATATTACAAGGTGTTAGAATTTGTGATTAAATGAGGCTGGAGCAAATTAGACTGATCGATATTTGTTGCTGATGTTTGATCTAACGTATGTGTATCACATAAGTTATCATCCAAATGGGATACTCCTGTCTAAGACAAATTCTAAACCTGATGGAATACTGGGACAACAGGTATAGAGTGGGGCTATCTCCTGCAAACTGGGACTGTGCCCTTTCTAACTAGTAAAGCTTTCAGCCAGTATGTGTTTTGGTGTCAGCATATTCCTCAGTGTCAAAGGATAGAATTTTTGTCAATATCTGATTATCTGTGTATAGTGTTAGCTATGTTGTATATTACCTTTAACTTGAGTCCTAAACTGGTCATCTCCTCCCCATCATTCCAGCACATTTCTAAGCAGTTTTCTCTCATGGGAAGTTGGTATGCTCAGGTATAATTACCATTGTGCTAGTCACTCAGTGGTGTCCAACTCCCTGGGACCCCATGGACTATAGCCCACCAGACTCCTCTGCCCATGGGGATGCTTCAGACAAGAATACTGGAAGAGGTAGCCATGCCCTTCTCCAGGGAATCTTCCCAACCCGGGTCTCCCACATTGCAGGTGGATTCTTTACCATCTGAGCCACCAGAGAAGCCCAAGGATATTGGAGTGGGTAGCCTATCCATTCTCCAGGGGAACTTCCTGACCCAGGAATCAAACCAGGGTCTCCTGCATTGCAGGTGGATTCTTTACCAGCTGAGCTACCAGGAAAGCCCATAATTACCATTATAGACTGACAATAACATTTGATATGAAATCAAACCCACATGAATTTTTAGAAAATTTTGGAGTAATTCACATGATAGTTTTCTTATACTGTGATAAATTATCTAGAGAAGGAAATGTTTAGTGCCTTTCGCCCTCTATAGTCATTTAAAATGAGTGGCTCTGGGGACCTCCCTGGTGGTCCAGTGGCCGAGACTTCACCTCTCAATGCAGGGGTGCAGGTTGGATCCCTGATTGGGAAGCGAAGATCCCACATGCCTCATGGCCAAAAACCAAAGCATAAGACAGAAGAAATATTGTAACAATTTCAATTAAAAAACCTAAAAAATGGCTCACATAAAAAATAATCTTTAAAAAATAGTGAAATTAGTGGCTCTGTTTCTTCTAGTTAGTGCAATTTCAAAGCATCTTTAAAATGTGTAGTCAAGTCTACCTGTGGTTGTACTTGGACTCACTACCTATTTGATGGCTCTCAGTCAATGTATTTAAGGTCTGTTTCCCCAGTCCATTCTATTATTTTATTGGAAAATTTATCTAAGATGCATTTTCCAGTATAAATAAATTGTATTTTGTTTTATAATTACCAGGTGGGCAAGTTCTTATTTAGTAGATATACCCATGAAATCTTTTGTATTATTTAGTTCTACATTAGGATAAAAATGGAAGCAGAAATTGTGGGTCAAGCACCTCCAAATTACTTGTTGATTGATTAGAGGTCATATGATTTTGGTTCTTTGTTAGAAAATTTCTTCTTTAGGCTTGCATGAGGAAGAGCTCTACATGCATAATTATTGTTATTCACGTCTTAATAAATCAAAGGGCTTTATTCTGTGCCGTGTGTTCTTTTTGCCAGCTCTTTAATTTTATTGCATATGTGAATAATATTTGATGGTATATATGTAATCATGTTGGAGTCAATTTATAAATAGTTTTTCCTAAAGAAAATACCCTCTAATACATTTTGCTTACACCATGTCTAAGGTCTTTACCCGTGCTTTTCTTTCTCAACTTAAATGAGAATTCATTAAAAAAAACACATCCTCAACAGGGTAGCCATCAGAGAACTGAATGGTAACAATGAAGGGAAATGAGGACAATGAAGTAAACAGCTATTTCTGGCTTTTAGCTCCAAATAGGAATGAACAGAAGGAGAGGAGTCCCAGAGTCTGGGGAAAGGAGGGTGGGGAGGAAAGCCATCATTTTTAAAAGTTAAAAAAATGTAGAAAAGAAGTTTAGATTGGCAGGCTCTAATGGCTTCTAGGGAGACTTATTTTGTTCTTCTTGTTCCGTGTAGAACAAGGGAATCTTTATTTTGATTCATTTAAGCATTCAGGTGAGCAATGAGCATGAACACCAGTGATGGTTTAGTTTTTTCACCAGTTCCTTAGCTGCTGTTTATTTTAGGAGAATCTATTCAGTGGTTAGACACTTTACATAAACTGTAGAGTTGGAGTTGTAGATAAGGTATTCATTTTTCTGGTCTTTCTGTAAGTATTAGCTGAACACTTACTAAGTGCTCAAGTTATTCCAGGTGTTGGAGTGGGATAGTCCCTTACAAAATAAACCTGTAATGGGACCAGTGGTAATGAAGTGCCATGAAGAAATAAAAAGAAGAGTAAGGAGAAGAGAGGAAGTTGGGGAGATAAGAGACAAGGCAGATGCTGTTTTATTTGGGATGATAATGGAAGGCATCTTTGATAAAGTGATGGGTGAGCAGACCTGAAGGAAGTGAGAGGTCATGCAGATTCTGGTGGAAGGGTTTGCTAGGCCGTGAGGTAAGCAGTACAAAGGTGCTGAGGTCTATGTTGTCTGTGTGTCCTTGGACCAAGGGAGACCAGTGTGGCTGGATCAGGGACTGAAGGGGAGAGATGAAGTCAGAGAGTTGGGCAGGGGGTGGTATGTCAGATTGGTCCTTGCAGGCCATGTGAGGGCTTGAGTTCCTCTGAGTGAGACTGAGTGAGGTAGGTCTTTGGATAGTTCTGAGCAAAGTTGTGACAGGATTTGATATAGTTTAAACAGATCACTCAGTCAACAATATAGAGAACAGATTACAGTGAATAAAGATAGATGCAGGAAGACCAGTTAGGAGGTTATTGTAATGGTCAGAACAGGAGAAAATAATGACTTAGACCAGGTGGTAGGAAAGTGGCTGGTGAGAAGTCAGTGGATTCTGGAAGTCTTTCTTAGGAAGTGCTTTTTGGACTTGTGGGTAGGAGGGGCTTAGAGTAAAAGAAGGGGGAGAACTGTGGGTACCTCTCTTTTCTCAACCCCTGGAAAGATAGAATGGGGAAGAGTGTTGAACAAGCAGGTTTGTGGGGTGGGGGAACCAAGCATTTTGGACATTTAAATTTGAGATGTCTGTTAGGCATTCTGAGGATATTTATTATGTCCATTTTATAGAGACAGAAAATGAGGCCTAGAGAAGCAAAGAACTTGCCTGATACCATCTAGCTGATAAGTGGTTGATCCAGGATTTAAATTCAGGTCTTGTTCATGCCAGAGTTTGTGTTATCTACCACAATGCTGCCTCTTTACATTAGGCTGAAATACATGCCAGAAAAATAATGCATCTAGTTTTTACTTGCTGATTATGATTTCTCATTATATAATTTTCTGCATTTTAAAACATTTTAAAACATGGCTTATGTTTAAGGGGGAAAAAAACCATTAGTCACATTATCCCAAATTCTACTATTTATGAGTGTTATTGTTAGCATTGCAAAAATGCTACTGAAATATGAAGAAGGATATTATGGTATTCATTCATTCATTCATTTGATCTGATCATTGAGTGCTTGTCATAAGCCAGACTTCGGGGTAATAATTGGCTCCTCCACTAACAGAGCTCCCAGACTAATGAGATTAAAGGCATGTGTCACCAACTCATAAGAAAAGACCTGTTGCTGGGAGAGATTGAATGCAGGAGGAGAAGGGGGACGACAGAGGATGAGATGGTTAGATGGCATAACCGACTTAGTGGACATGAGTTTGAGCAAGCTCCAGTGCTGGACAGGGAAGCCTGGCATGCTGCAGTCCATGGGGTTGCAAAGAGTCGGACATGACTCGGCAACTGAACTGAACTGAACTGAACAGAACGTTCATCACAGTGTGACCAGTGGTGATGGTGGGACGTACAAGGTGCCACAGGAGCACAGAGGAGGGACCTGGCTCCATCCTGACTGGAGGTGGAGCCAGAGCAGACTTGACAAAGCAAGTGATGCTGAAATGGGGCCTTAACCAATGAGTGCCACACGGGAGAGGTGCTGGAAAAGCATTTCAAACATAGGAAACAGCATGCTTTTAGAATTTTAAAAATAGTAGTTAAGCATATGAAACATTAAGAATAAAACATTTGAAATGAAGTGAAACATAAAGGAGCAATATCAGGAAACTGAAAAACTACCCTGAGAAGAGATGTAAAGATTTAAGTCATTGAAGAGACCTACTATGCTCCTGGATAACAAGACACCATATTGTAAGCATATTCATTTTCCCTAAATCTCTCTGTGAAAGAAATGAAATCACAATTAAAATGCCTACAGAATCTTTTTTTAGAGACATGGCAAAGTGATCCTGTTATTCATTTGCAAGATGCCTGTGTGTACTCAGTCGTGTCCAACTCTTTGTGACCCCATGGACTGTAGCTCACCAGGCTCCTGGGTCTAAGAGATTTTCCCAGCAAGAATTCTGGAGTATGTTGCCACTTCCTCCTACAGGGGATCCTCCTGACTCAGGGATCGAACCCTTGTCTCCTGCGTTGGCAGGTGGGTTCTTTACCACTGTACCACTTAGGAAATTCTGAAAAAGAGATGTAATTAAGGGAGTCCACCCTACCAGCTACTAAGAAGTAATATGAAACTATAATAATTAAAACAGTTAAGTATTGGAGAGAAATTAGAATAGTGGAAAGAGATTATAGAGTACAGTGAATGCATGTATGCAATTTAGTTATAGTAAAGTGGCATTTTAAGATCATTGTGAGAAGAAAGATTCAATAAATGATAGGGGTACAACTGGCTATTTAGAAAAAAGAAATCTGGGCTCCTTAATTCTTACATACAGGCACACACAATTCTTAATGTATTAAATCATTAAGTGTAAAGTAAATGAAACAATAGGTGGTCCTAGAAGAAAACACAGGTGAATTTATACCCCGAGGATGTTAGAAGATTCTTGACCTTTTCTACAGGATACAAGGCTTAAAGGCCATTAAAGAAAAGGTAGATACATTTAACCACATAAAAATATGAAAGAGTTCTGTGTGGTTAAAAATACCTCACCCAGCCTTCTGTCTTGTATCACACGGCCCCTGTAAGGCTGAACTGACCTGGCCATCTGCACTGAGGAAGTCCAGACAGCAGATGTGTCCAGAGAAGAGGGCGAGACGGGCAAGGTGGGGGTGCGGGTGCTACTGGGGCCTTTTAGAGAGTGTGGCAAGTGCTTTGACAGTGTTAGTGTCGGTGTTCACCTGAGGACCTCTTTGAAGTTTTACTCTGCACAAAGCAGGCTAGACAGATCCTGAGAATGGCCTTCACCCCTCGCTCCACAAACGCAGAGGGAGGGTTTTCAGTGCCAAATGTACGGGTGCAGCGACGCGGACGGCAGAGCCCCTGCCTCTCAGAGGCCATGTTGGACGTCGGTTTGATAACCGGAACCGGAAGGCCATGGCCGCTCCCACTCTTCCTGCTTTTCAGAACACTGGCCTTCCTTAGGATAGTGACAGTTGTAGGAATGGCACCAAGTGGTCATCTACTTTAAGGTTGATACTAGGCTATCCAGTGACACTGGCTCACCCTTACCACAGAAAAGAGGGGACACAGTGGGACGGTTGTGCTCCTGCTGAAAAGGGGGCAGAGGAGCACTCGGACCCAGGCTAGAACCGGCAGTCTAAGGAACTCATTTATCTCAGCCTTTTCTCCGCCCAGAGCCAAGCTGCCTAAGGTGGTAGAGAATATTTACTTGCTGGTGTTCTGAACGTTTGACTTAAGTTAGCCTCCTGTTAGTGGTTCTTGGAGATTAGCCGGCCTGTTTCTCTGAATCCCTTTGATTAAATCAGCGCTTGCTTGGGAGGCATCCTTTTGCCCTGGTTTCTCTGCTAATAAACACGTGTTGAACTTGGTGGTAAACCCTACTCTTCCTCTAACAGTTACACTTCCTCCTCCCAGACTGTTTCATTTTAGTGTCTAATCCAGTGACACTAAACTGTGCAGAGTTGTCTGAATGGCTCTGTCCTCTTGTGTTGCTGTTGTTCACTCACCAAGTCGTGTCCGACTGTTTGCAACCCCATGGACTGCAGCACGCCAGGCCTCCCTGTCCTTCACTATCTCCCGAGTTTGCCCAAGTTCATGTCCATTGAATCAGTGATGCCATCTAACTATCTCATCTTCTGTTGCCCTCTTCTCCTTCTGCCCTCAGTCTTTCCCAGCATCGGGGTCACAGTATCCTCTCCTAGGCTGTGAATTCTGGGAAGCCAGAGACCAAGTGTTATAAATGCATTCCCAGATCCTAGTTCCACCCCAGAGCTGGAAGCTGAGTAGATATTTAATGAACAGTTACTGAGAGATTGGAAGAAGAAAGGTTGCCATCCATGAGATCCACAGTCTGGTGGGATGCTCAGACATAGGAAGGAGGGTAGAGGAATTTCTCAGTCCTTTTGGTTGAGCCCTTAAGTTGGACATGACTTGAAAGTTCATTTCCTCATATGCTTCTGCTCTTAAACCTGATCAAGGACACAATTTTTCCTACTTGAAAAGGAGTGTTTGACATGCACATTCTAACTTCATCCTTTGTGTTCTTCAGTGGGCTGGCTTCTGGGAGGAGCAAAGCTAGACTTTGATGTGGTTGCTCTGATGGGCAGTTTCACCCCTCTTGCCCGTGCATTTCATATTCCTACAAGGTAATGTGTATCCCAGGGACCCTGACCCTCTCCCCTCTTTATTCTTGTTACACCTACACTCCTCATTCCCACCTGTCATGATGCTCTGGAATGTGCAAGGATTCTGGAGTATAGATTGGGTGTGCTATTGTGTTGCCCACTGTACCTTTCACTACAAATCAGTCCCCTTCTAAGTGTCCTTCAGCTATTTCCAAGAGTTTCCTATGGTATTGTCTCACGTGTCTTATGTTTGGACAGCAAGCTTGGCTGCAACCCTGCTACCTTGGTGTAGACAACGTCCTTGAGCACTGCTTCTGGGGCTTCTGGTCACCTCTTCCTCCCCCATCCAGTCTGGCCATGATCTCCTTGAACTGGTTTGAGCTAAGCACTGCCAGAGGCGCTTTGCCAGAGTGTAACTGAGACCAAGGTGTAACTTAGAAAACTAACTGAAAACTAAAAAGGTAAAAGCTTCTTTCATAATTCTAAGAGCTATAGCATCACTGTCCAGGGAAACTCTTTTGACTGAAAGGAGATCAAACTAGTCCATCCTAAAGGAAATCAACCCTGAATGTTCATTGGAAGGATTGATGCTGAAGCTGAAGCTCTAATACTTTGGCCACCTGGTGGGAAGAGTAGATTCATCGGAGAAGACCCTGATGCTGGGAAAGACTGAAGGCAACAAGAGAGGAGGGCAGCAGAGGATGAGATGGTTACATAGTATCACTAACTCAATGGATATGAATTTGAGCAAATTCTGGGAGATAGTGAAGGACAGACAGGGAAGCCTGGCATGTTGCAGTCCATGGGATTGCAAAGACTTGGACACAACTTACTGACTGAAGAGCATCAACAACATACACTTATGCTTAGATTTAAAATAACAATTTAAATAGCATAAATGAGGATGGGAATGTTCCCATCCTCTGAAGTAACCATGATTACCAGTTTCTTGAGAAAAGTTTTGTGTGTACTAGGACATTAACATCAACCTATTACCTATAAAACAATGATCTACTTGCCTATTTACTTAAAAAAAAAAACAACCCAGTTTGCCTTTTTTTCACATAATGTATTGAGGTTGCTCTACGTTGGTAACTATCTACAGATAAAGCTCACTTTTCTTTAATGACTGCACAGTGTTCAAGCAGATGGTTGTACCACACGTGATTTAATAGTCCTTTTTGATAGATATCTTGCTTGTTGGCTTTTATACATGATGCTGCATTGAGCATCTTTGTGAATATATCTTATTGAGATTTTTAGAGCATGTTTGTGGTTTAGTCGCTAAGTTGTGTCTGATTCTTGCGACCCTGTGGACTGTAGCCGGCCAGTCTCCTCTATCCATGGCATTTTTCCAGGCAAGAATACTGGAGTGGGTTGCCATTTCCTTCTCCAGGAGATCTTCCTGACCCAGGGATTGAACCCGGGTCTCCTGTGTTGCAGGGGGATTCGTTTAGAGATAGCCACAGGTGTTAGCTATAACTTTTAATGAGGCTTTACTGATGGTTGGGAGAAAATGGTGAGGTAGCAGGTCCCCTGTGCAGCTGACTTCCTCTGGGCTCTCTCCTGTGTGTATCTCTTGCTTTGTGCTTGTTCAGTCTCCGCCCAACAGGAACAGCTTGTTTCTCCAGCACTATAAAATGCTGCAGACATCTCCTTTATTTATATAAAGGGACAGACCACTTCTAGCTTAGAGGAAAAAAAAAAAGAATATATATTTTTCCTGACTTCATCTAAAGCCAACCTGGTTGCCTGTTGCAGGATTCATTTTCTCCAGAATGATCCATGGATTTTAGGATAAGATATTCACAAAACAGTCCGGTGCTGATACACTTCACAGAGGCTGGATTATTTATCCTTATACACGATCACTCGTTACCCTCAGTTAAAAAATGAAACCTGAAAATTAATTCTCTTTAAGACTGAGTCCAAATCTCCCCACTTAACAGATAATCGAATTGTCAGGCTCTCCACAGGAGACAGTGTATTCTAGTGGGAAGAGTTGGATGAGGAGCTAGGAGATGGGAGTTGTACTGCAGCTCTGCTTCTCCAGCTGTCTTGTTGTGGGCACACCATACAACAGACCCTCACCTTGGAGCCCCATTTCCTGTTCCCACCTATTCCCTCCATGACCTCAGAAGTCTCTTCTGCTACCAAATCTTGAAATTAGAAGTGAGTTTCCAGATCAGATGATTCAGTTTTGCTTTGATTAAATTCCTGTGAGGCTTCACTCTTGGCTGGAGTTTCAGCAGGCAGGAACAGAGATTAGCAGCATCTTATGTAAGGCTACTTGGGCAAATGGGTTGGGAAGGGGCTGGCTGCCATCTCAAGTCATGGCATTAAAATTTTAGGCTGCTCTTGCCATTGCAAGCTGTGACTGCTGATTTCCTAGGAAAGCTGATAGAATTTCAAGGAAGCCTGTGGTGGGTTTGGTGTTCTGAAGCCAACAAAAAAAAAAAGAGAGAGAGAAAATTTTGCTAGTGAAAGGAGAGCATTGTTTTTTTAAAGTTTGGTTGTTGTAAAATGTTTTTAGTGATGCTGATAGCATATTCTGATCAAGGAGTCAAAGCCTAAAACTAACAGAAGGCCTTCTTTACTCTTTGAAATGGTCATATGTGATTCATTAGGTTGGTTGGATGAATTTATTTGGGAATATTGACTGATAAGGCTTAATATAAGAATATTATATCTAACTTACAAGAGAATTTAAATACCAACTTTTGTATGGAGTAGAAAGAACTAGAAAAATACCAGTATCTTCTCTTTTTCCATGCCTCTTTTTATTATTTCTGGTACCAATCAATCAAACAAAAAATACCAAATATTTATTGGTAAAGAGGAAATGCAGCTGACTCGTTGGAAAAGACCCTGATGCTGGAAAAGATTAAAGGCAAAGGAGAAGGGGATGGCAGAGGATGAGATGGTTAGATAGCATCACTGACTCAATGGATGTGAATTTTAGCAAACTCTGGGAGTTAGTGAAGGACAGGGGAGCCTGGCATGCTGCAGTCCATGGGGTTACAAAGAGTCAGACACAACTTAGCGGCTGAACAGCAGCAACAATATCAACAAAAGAGGAAATGCAAATCTGAGAAGTGGGGATTACCTACTAGAGTATGTGGCCGGAGGAGCTCCTAGCTGGAGGCTTCCCTGACATGGCTCTTTGACTTTGCAATGACGCATCAGTGACTGCTTTCATCTTCTCTTTTTGAATGAGTTTGGTCATTAAGGTAGCTTCTCCATCAACCACTTCTGTCTTTAGACTCATGATGGTTAAATTATGCAACATCTTTCTCAATTAAGAAAAGAAAGTCAGGGGGAAAGGCTCTTACATATTAATTGGCTGTTTTTAGAATACACAATGTTTTCTACTTCAGTATTATTCATTACAGAAGAAAATATTCCACAGGAAACTGAAGTTGGGATGCTAAATGTAATCAATAAAATATGACTTTAATGTCAGGACAAGTTTTATTTTGAAAGAAAAATTTTACTGTCTTATTGTCTAGGTCATAAAAAAGGAATGACATTCAGTGGAAATATATTTCCTAAATAGAATGCTAGGGGAAAAATATTTTCTAGGAAATTGTTGTTGTATGTAACATACATTTAAAATATAGTAGAATGCTTTCGGATGTTATGAATATTGATGCTATAAAGCTTTGGCAGAAGGGATGTGTTCTATCTGGCTTCAGCTTTGTTGAGAATAATATCAACAACATTTTTTACTTTCCTAACCTTTTTTTCAAATTTATTTCCTAGTCGTCATTTGAGTTTTTTATTCTGCCTAAATTAGACTATAGATGTAAGTGCACTTCCTAAGGAGAGTGTTTAAATTTGCTTCTCTAAAGGAGTTTTGGTCTAATGTTGTAGAGGATGTGGAGAAAAGGGAACCCTGGTACAGTGTTGGTGGGAATGTAAATTGGTTCAGTCACTATGGAAAACAGTATAGAGGTTCCTCAGAAAACTAAAAATAGAACTACCATATGATCCAGCAATTCCACTATATCCATTTCTAATATATACAAAAAAAATGAAAACACTAATTTGAAAAAATACACGCATCCCCATGTTCATAGCAGCATGACTTACAGTAGCCAAGATATGGAGCAACTCGAGTGTTTCATCAACAGACGAATGGATGAAGAAGGTGTGGTGTGTATGTATATTATATACAATGGAATATTACTCAGCCATAAAGAGAACGAGATTCTGCCATTTGCAACAACATAGATGGAGCTAGAAAATATTATGATATGGAAATAAGTCAGACAGAGAAGGACAAAAACTTTATGATAACACTGACATGTGGAATCTAAAAAATAATACCAATGAATGTATAAAGCAGAGCAGAAACAGACTCACAGGTATAGAAAGCAAACTAATGGTTACCAGAAGGGCAAGGGAAGGGGGAAAGGGCATAATAGGGGTATGGGCTTAAGAAATACAAACAGCTATGTATCATACGGACTTCCCTGGTGTCTCAGATGGTAAAGAAACTTCCCACGATGTGGAAGATCTGGGTTCGATCCCTGGGTTGGGAAGATCCCCTAGAGAAGGGAATGGCTACCCACTCCAGCATTCTTGCCTGGAGAATTCCATGGATAGAGGAGCCTGGTGGACTACAGTGCATGGGGTTGCAAAGAGTCAGAACCAGCCGAGAAACTGCCATTTTCACTTTCATGTATCAAACAGATAAGCAACAAATATATATTGTATAGCACAGGGAATTATAGTCACTATCTTGTAATGACATTTAATGGGGTATAATCTATAGTGATTATAGATTATAGTCTATAGTGAATAGTGAATCACTATGCCATACACCTGAAAGTAATATCATGTTCTAAATCAACTATAGTTCAATTAAAAAAAGAGAAGCTTTGAAAAAAAAAGGAAGTTTTGGAACTGATTTAAAAAGGTTGGGTACATCACCACGCTGATGAGGACCCTAATGAAGATAATTTGATAGGCTTGACTTTACTTGAGAAGCAAAATTCATGGATACTGTTACTATCTGAATAGGAGGAGCAACATTTTAGTTAACATTCTGTCTAGCATCTAGTACTTTCATTCTAAAAATATTTGTTAAGTACCTGCTGTCTTAGGAGCAGTAGATGCGGCAGTGTACAGAGCAGATTAAAAAAAAATTCATTTCTAGTAGTTGCTTTCTAGAGAGCATACACTTTGTTATTTTATTTATGTAAAAATTATATTTGTGAAGTATAAGTAAAACATTTAGCATATCAGGTGGTGATGAATGCTCTAGAGAAAATGAAGGCGGGCCAGGAGATGGAGAGTGCAGGTTGAGCTTGATCAGGGAAGGCTTCTTTGAGATGACAGTTAAACAGAAGGAGGAGAAGATCATACCTGGAGTAAGAGAATTCTAGGTGGAGGGACCAGTGACTGTAACCCTGAGTCAGGAACATGCTTGGAGTTTTCCAGACACAGTGAGGTTAGTAGAAGAGGGAGATCAGGGAGCACTTTGGGGGACCACTCGTGTGCTGTCTTGTGAACCAACAGAAGGACTTTGACTTTGAGTAAGGTGGGCACCATTGAGTTTTTTGAGCAGATAAACACACTCGGTTAAATGTTGATCTGAACCAAACATACCTTTAAAGAAAACATAAAACCCTGACCAGTGGCTTTGGCTTGCTTATTTGTGCAGTATTTGGTCATCTTTGGGCTTTGTGGTGTATGTGTGTGTATAGGGCCAGGACTAGGGTGAAGGGAGTAAGACTTGACCCTTAGCGTGATGCCTCCTGATTTTTGCACCCGAATCACCTCACTCCCCTCACCTTAGTCCTGCCCTGTGTGTGTGCATTGTTTTCATTTGTGAATGACTATATGAATAAAACTTGCCTCTGGCTACTGTTACCATTGTAGCCAGCAAACAAAGCACATATCCTGTGCCACGGATCACTGACATTGTTAGAACAAGAAAGAAGCAAATGGAGCCAATGGGTAGTGGTCATTGCCTAGCATTTGGCTTAGAGCGCTTGACACAGCCCAGAACAGCTAGGGGAGGAAGGCAAACCCTTCCTTCTGTGGCTTCAGAAAGGAAAAGCTGTGAAGCCAGATAACCACCTCATAAAGGGTGTGACCAAGCTTAGAAATCAAGATGTCTGATGATAAATCATTATATTCTCAAGTATACCCATGAATTTTGGGATGGTACGTCTATTAAGTTATGAGGCAGTCCTAAGGATAGCATGCAATTCAATCTAGAAGCAAATCCCCCTGGGACAGAGATTGGGAGTTTGGGATTAGCGGATGCAATCTATTATATATAGGATAAGTAAACAATAAGCTCCTGCTGTACAGCACAAGAACTATATTCAATATCCTGTCATAAACCATAGTGGAAAAGAATATATGTATAACTGAATTACTTTGCTGTATAGCAGAAATTAAACATAACATTGTAAATCAATTATATTTCAATACAAGTTTCTAAAAAAGAAAGCAATGAAAATTGTGAACTAGGTCATTTGTACTTATGGACAGCTATTATCAAGCCCACTCACATCCCCTTTCTACTTCTTTCTATGTATCACTGCTAAATTAATTTTCTACGGCTTGGTCTTGATTGCCTGGCTCCCTTCTCAAAAAGCTTCCCCCGTTGTCTCTTGAATTACCTTCAGATTCTTCTGGCACTTCATTCAAGGTTCCTTTGTGACAAATACCAGGACGTTTTAATTTTTTTGGAGAGAAGAGATGAATTCATTGGACATGCACACACACTGAGTGGACTGAAGAGACAGGCACACAAAACAGAAATGACTTCCAAATTAATTAATTTTCTACAGCTTGATCGCATGATTGCAATGACTTTCTATGTAAAACAGCTTTCATAATTTCCCTGCCTCCCACCCCACCTGCTACTGTTGACTCTTGAATTGCCTTCAGATTACTTTAATTTGGTATTCAAGGCTCCTCATGAACTGGCTATCCTCAGATGGCTCAGATGGTAAAGAATCTCCCTGAAATGCAGAGATCCAAGTTCGATCCCTAGGTCAGGAAGATCCCCTGAAGAAGGGAATGGCAACCCACTCCAGTATTCTTGCCTGGAGATTTCCATGGACAGAGGAGCCTGGCAGCCTACAGTCCATGGGGTCCCAAAGAGTCTGACATGACTGAGCGACTAACACTTTCACTTTCATGAACTGGATGGCCCACTTCACTTTTCTGGTCTTTGAAACCTTTGCTTAGATCAATCTAGAGTATTCATCTTTTCTAAACACAACTATACTTTTGACTCTATTTCCACCTGGAATACCCTTTTCTTCAGCAATTTCTGATAAAATTGTGTCAGTTTTATAAGCCGCATCTGATAATGCTATGAAGATTTTTCTTCTGTGTGTGAGAGAGAGCTCTTCTGCTTTTTTGGAGTCTCTCATCTTGTGTAACAGTCTCCGCATTATGGAGATTGAAGTGCTTGTTTTAATTGCATTTCTTGTACTTAGAAAAGAAACATTTTTAAAGCTGCCATTTATTGAATCCTTTCTTTGTGCCAGGCAGTGAGAGGCATATAGAACTGTAATTGAGATGAGTGTAGAAGCAGATTGCCTGGGTTCGAAGCCCAGCACTGCTACTTACAGTCACATAACCCTGGACAAGGGCCCTCACCTGTCTGTACCTGTTTCCTCATCAGTGGTAAGTTTCTTATAGGGTTGTTAAGAGAATTTCCTGTGTTCATAAAGAAAAAGAGATTTAGGACAGAGCTTGGCACACAGCAAACTCTCAGTAGTGGCAATGACTATTTGCAAATAGCATAATATTTCATCCTAAGAAAAACTCTATGAAATTTATAATTGCCCTATTTTAAAAATGAGGAGAGTGAAACTCAGGGAAATTAAGCAACTTGCTCAAGGCTGTGCAACTAATAATGGCAGAGCTGAGGTTTGAACCGTGGTCTGCTTGACTGGTGGCTCAGATGGTAAAAAATCTGCCTGCAATGTGGGAGACCCGGGTTCGATCCCTGGGTCAGGAAGATCCCCTGGAGAAGGGAATGGCAACCCACTTCAGTATTCTCTGGAGAATTCCATGCACAGAAGAGCTTGGTGGGCTACAGTCCATGGGGTCACAGAGTTGGACACGACTGAAAGACTAACACTGCTTTACTGCACTATGTATTGCTCATTTAAAAAATTTTAGCGTGGTGCCATGTACCCAGTAGGAACTTAATACATATTTCTTGTGAAATGATGAGTATTAAAAAAGTAGGCATTTATGTGTTCTGATTTTGCCTCTGCTTTTTACTGGTGAATTTCAGGACATCCTTAAATCTTCCAAACTTCAGGTTTTCCTTCTTTAAGAGGATGATAGTAATAACCATGCCAGAGAGTTAGGGAAATGAATATACAGATGGAGTGAGCTAACCCATGTCAACTGCCTAACGTATGGAAAGTGCTGGATAAGTATGAGTTCCTTCTCTCACTTCTCTTATTATTATTTTAAAATTATTATCATTGTATTAGTCCAAGTTAAATTACTGTGAGAGATGTGATTCTGATTACAATAGCCATATCAACCTTTCCCCCAAAATACTAGTCACTGTTAGTCTAGTAATGCCATGAGGGGAGCAGCTCTATGTTAGTAGGCTTGATTTAGAAGTTGGAAGATATCTCTTTTTACTTTCACCTTGCTCTGTTGCCTGAAGCTATATTGATTCCAGATTGGGTTGTGTTAACCAATATCCTCTTTGAAAATGCAGTGTTATGGAGAGGGCTTATAAATGAGTTAGTTTAATCTTATTGTTTTTCTCTTGACTTGATTTAAATCAGCCAACATTGGGCAGAAAAGGAGCTTTGGTTTGGAGGAGGAAGCATAAGGAAAAAGTATGTTTTTAAACTATAAAGATAGGTTTAAGCAGGAACTGAGTAGCATATAGGAGCATGGAACTGGGGGCCTGTAAGAGAGATGAGAGAGAATTTACAGTCTGAACAATCCCCAGATTGGATAATTAACCCTTAAATAACATTTGACTGCAGCACCAAGTTTCTTCTTGGACCTAATCTCAAGGGACAAATCCATTTAACAGAAAGTGTTCCTTCTTATAACAGGATGATAAAATATTTGTGATTAAACTATGCTTCTTTCTAAAAATTCATAACATTAAGTCACTGATAAATCGATACCTTAGTCTAGACTTCGGTTTTCTTTTTAGGAAACTAATAGCAGCGGAAGAATTTAGGCAATTTCTTCTACCTTTTCCTTGGAATACACCCATTTGGTAAACAATTCTATTGCATTATACCCATCTTCAAATTTCATAAAGTATCTTCTGATTTAAAATGTCAAGTGCTAACCTTTCATGACCCACTGGAGTCAGTGTTTCTCTCTTTCTGATATGCTTGTAGGTTAAACAAAAAGAAGGTCAGTGCCTGGCTCTCTGAGTAGTCCACCTAATTGAACTGAACTGTTTAACTGCCAGGATTGGGAGGCCAAAAATGCAATTTGTTGAAATAATAAGCCCTGTAATGACAGTTCTTACAAATGCTCATAGTTTAACATTCTCTGTTCTTTGATTTATTGCTAGTACGAGTGCTCATTTGTGTCCAACACTTTGTGGCCCCATGGATTGTAGCCCATCAGCCTCCTCTGCCCATGGACTTTTCCAGGCAAAAAATACTAGAATGGGGTACCATTTCCTATTCTAAGGGATCTTCCTGACCCTAGGATCGAACCAGCATCTCTTGCCTCTTCTGCATTGGCAGGAGGATTCTTTACCACTAGCGCCACTTGGAAAGCCCCTCTTTTCTTTCAGTTCAGTTCAGTCATGCAGTCGTGTCTGACTCTTTGGGACCCCATGGACTGCAGCATGCCAGGCTTCCCTGTCCATCACCAACTCCCGGAGCTTGCTCAAACTCACGTCCATTGAGTTGGTGATGCCATCCAACCATCTCATCCTCTGATGTCCCCTTCTGCACCTGCCTTCAGTCTTTTCTAGCATCAGGGTCTTTTCCAATGAGTCAGTTCTTCACATCAGGTGGCCAAAGTATTGGAGTTTCAGCTTCAGCATCAGTCCTTCCAAAGAATATTCAGGACTTATTTCCTTTACTTTAGGATTGACTGGTTTGCTCTCCTTGCAGTCCAAGGGACTCTCAAGAGTCTTCTCCAATGCTGCAGTTCAAAAGCATCAATTCTTTGGTGCTCAGCTTTCTTTATAGTCCAATTCTCACATCCATACATGGCTACTAGAAAAACCATAGCTTTGACTAGATGGACTTTTGTTGGCAAAGTAATGTCTCTGCTTTTTAATATGCTGTCTAGGTTGGTCATAGCTTTTCTTCCAAGGAGTAAGTGTCTTTTAATTTCATGGTTGCAGTCACCATCTGCTGTGATTTTGGAGCCCCCCCAAAAAAGTCTTTCACTGTTTCCATTGTTTCCCTATCTATTTGCCATGAGGTGATGGGACTGGAAGCCAAGATCTTAGGTTTCTGAATGTTGAGTTTTAAGCCAATTTTTTTACTCTCCTCTTTCACTTTCGTCAAGAATCTCTTTAGTTCTTCTTCACTTTCTGCCATAAGGGTGGTGTCATCTGCGTATCTGAGGTTATTGATATTTCTCCCAGCAATCTTGATTCCAGCTTGTGCTTCATCCAGCCCGGCATTTCACGCGATGTACTCTGCATATAAGTTAAACAAGCAGGGTGACAATATACAGCCTTGACGTACTCCTTTCCAGATTTGGAACCAGTCTGTTGTTCCCTGTCCAGTTCTAATTGTTGCTTCTTGACCGGCATACAGATTTCTCAGGAGGCAGGTCAGGTGGTCTGGTATTCCCATCTCTTTAAGAATTTTCCAGTTTGTTGTGATCCACACAGTAGCTTGCCCAGGTGCATGCCCGTTTCCTTGAGTGTTCTGGTGCTACTCTAACTCCCTAGTTATCAAATGATGGGGTAAATAGGAGAAGCTTCAGCCCTTCAGGGAATTTTTGGTTTGAAATCGTCATCCCTTGTCTAATATCCTTGATGTATTTTTAGGAACCACAGTAGCTAGGGACTTCTAATCTGGTCTAATACCCTATTCAGTCAACAAAAATTGGTGATTAAACACAGATTTACAAGATGTAGATAAATACATCAAAACACAAAGGAAAAACAGATCCTTTTAAGGCTAGAGTGTCACTGAATCAAATAGGCTGGCCTGTGGTCAGATTTAGTTTTAGAGGTATGTAAGATCAGG
The DNA here is from genome assembly GCA_024291935.2 of Okapia johnstoni. Taxonomy (NCBI): domain Eukaryota; kingdom Metazoa; phylum Chordata; class Mammalia; order Artiodactyla; family Giraffidae; genus Okapia; species Okapia johnstoni. The sequence continues at coordinate 72,530,654 of CM044318.1, read as the reverse complement.
TGGGTTGAGGAGGAAAATGTTAATAATAACACTGGAGAGTGAATTTGTCACTCTTGGTTTAGACGTAGTGATGGGATGCTGAGCTTAGAGTACACATGTCCTGTTTTCTCCATAATTAGTATAATTTGGATGTTACACAAAAGAGCATGATTGTTTATCACCCGCTTCCTTTGAAAACGATTCTAAAACTGGAGTCATAGTTTTGTACAGGCTTATTTGAGACAAATGCTGGGTTGACAGACAAAGGTTCCTTCTAAATATAAAATTAAATGAAATTTCCAGGTTCTATTCTGAAATCTGCAAGCCTCCGTTGGTATTTTAGTGTAGAAGGTGTATAAATGCAAATGCACACCAAGTTCCCCAGGGCTGACCAGCCAGCGAGTACAAATGAGGGCATATCCTTGTGAGTATCCACATTTTGCTGGCTCAGTGGCCTTCAACTAAAAAACTGGAAGACCTCAGCATTTTCCTCCCTGAAAGTCTCTCCCCACCTTTTCTGGCAGAGCCCAGGAGGGATGTCATATGTGCTGCAAATGAGCTTACCATGTTCCAGTGTAAGCTTCTTATTACTGGCCACTGCACACATTTACTTTTTAATCACCATTCACAGATTGCTACTGCCAGGCCTGGTGTCCACTGTTCAACATGCATATCCTCATTTATGAATGAATGAATTCTCCCAGCCACCCGATGGGACAGGCATTAACACCAGTTTTACAGACAAAGAAACAGAGGCACTGAGATAAAAAGACAGGGATCTTAAATGGCATTTTTCAGACTCACTCATTAATTGAGTCAACAAGTTGCTGCTCAAAGGTAACTCACCTTTGAGCGTGGTGCCTGCTCATGCCCTGTTACTGGTCGCAGTGAGATAAAAACTGAATTGAGAGTACGTTTTAGAAACCTGTATAGCAATGACAGCAATCCCCTGCTCACTAGTTTGTATTCGGTATGTCTTTGCTTTCATTGTTTCGGTAATGCATTTTTATTGCCTTTAACAATATTTTTTTTTCAAACCAACCAAGGTGCTAGGTTATACCCGTGAACAGTGCACTCAGGACTCCCTGTTTTTATGCTTGTAATCCATTGGGGGAGGTGGAGATAGACAATAAACAAAACAAGAAACAAAAAAGATTATTTCAAATAGGCTCTGATGGTAGTAAACCAGGGTTGTGTGAAATCAGAATGACTGGAGTGTGCGTGGGCATCTTGAGGGGTACCCAAGAAGCCATTTAGAGAAGGAATATTTGAGCTGAGATCAGAGTGGAAGGGAACCAGCCACCTGCAGATCTGGAGAACAAGTGTTACTGGCACAAGGAACAGCAAATGTAAAAGTCCTGAAGCGGAAAGGAGTTTGGTATGTTTCAGGAACAGAAAGAAAATCTGAATGGCTGGCATATAGGTACCAGTGGGAATGAAATCAGAGAGAAAGCTGGAGGGGAGACCGAGCCCTGGCCAGGTAGGGTCTCGTGTGCTGTAGTAACAGTTTAGTTTTTTTTTTTTTAGTTTTTTAAAAAATTAATTAATTTATCTTAATTGGAGGCTAATTACTTTACAATATTGTGGTGGTTTTTGCCACACATCGACATGAATCAGCCACAGATATACATGTGTCCCCCCATCCTGAACCCCCACTCCCAGCACCCTCCCCATCCCATCCCTCTGGGTTGTCCCAGGGCACCAGCTTTAGTGCCCTGTTTCACGCATGGAACTTGCACTGGTCATCTATTTTACATAAGGTAATATACATGTTTCAGCGCTGTTCTCTCAAATCATCCTAGTTTTATTCTGACAGTTACCAACATCCACTGGAGGATTTTAAGCTGGGGCATGATGGGATCAGATTCACATTTTAAAACTTCCCTTCTGCTGCTTTGTAGATGATCAGTTACAAGTTGGCAGGATTGACATCAGAAAGAGAAACTGGGATGCCTCTTCAGGGATGTAGGGGGAAATGATGGTGGCTTGGAGGAGGGTGGAGCAGTGAAGGGATTACGAGTGGGCGGACTCACAGACTATTTTAGAGGAAGGATTGACAGGAATTACTGATGGAGTGGGGTCAGACAGTGAGGGAGGGAGAGCACCTTGGAGGGGAGTGAGGGCTGTGGTTCTGTTTTGGGAGATGGCGGGGGGCATGGAGGGAACAGGTGTTGGAGTGGGAATAACATCATGGGTTCTGTTAGCACAAGTTAATTTGAGATGCCTCTGAAATGTTCAAGAGGGGCGGACAAGCAGGCAGCTGGACGTCTGAGTCTATTCCAGGGGACAGTCAAGGCAAGAGCTTTCCATTGGGGATTTGTCAGTGAAAAGCTTAAGGACATCACCTAGGAAGAGATGTAGATGATGAAGCAATGCTACTCAAAGGTGGTCCACCTTTGAGTGTGGTGCCTGCCCACGCCCTGTTACTGTTCCCGGTGAGATAAAAATGGGATAGTAAGTTTCAGAAACTTTTAGTTACAGCAAACGCCTGATCAGTAGCTAGTACTCTGTATGCCTTTGATTCCGTTGTTTTGGGAATATGTTGTTATTGCATTTTACAATAGTATCATTCTGCAGGGGATTGGAAATTAACACAAAAACACCTTTCCCTTTTCCCCAGACAATTGAGGAACACTGATCTGAGGTTTAGAGGTTAAATAGGGGTGGAAGAGATGGAAACAGAGCCTGAGAATAAATGGCCAGTGAGGTAGAAGGGAAATTTCGATTTTCCTTTGGTTGGAACCTCATCTGACTCCAAGGCACAGGGCCTTCACTGTGAAGATTATTGCCTTCTTCCCTCAGCAGTGACCATCACAAGGCCCATGATATAACACCAACAGAGCTGTGATCCTAGACGAAGCTCCTGTCTCCCAAGAGGTCAACCTAGGTTGCCAGGAAGGGCACAAGAAGGGTCTTTTCCTCAAGTGCTCGTCTCACTTTTTCACTTGGGTCCCCAGAGAAACCCTATCTATACATTAGGGTTCTAAAAAAGAGTTTATAAGGTCCCTACAGAAAGCAGCCTTTTCTTCTTGGGCATTAGCCCCTCTTTTTATAGACGTCAGACCCTGCCTGTGCACAGAGCTAAGAAACAGGGCCGTTCTGTCTCCCATCTCCCAGGATCCATCCTCTTTCCTGCGTATCAGCCCCCACAGATAAGGGTCCATGATGGGGGAACAGAAGGCAGAAACAGCTGCAGTCTTGCTCAGCCAGCCCTGATCTTTTTTTTTCCCATTTAATTTATTTATTTATTTTTGGCTGTGCTGGGTCTTTGTCACTGCACGGGCTTTTCCCTAGTTGCAGCAAGTTGGGGTTGCTTGCTGGTGGCAGTGCTGAGGCTTCTCATTGCGGTGGCTTCTGTTGTTGTAGAGCACAAGCTCAGTAATTGTGACACAGGGGCTTAGTTGCCCCACAGCATGTGGGATCTTCCCAGATCAGGGAGCGAACCCATGTCTCCTGCATTGGCAGGTGGACGCTTTACCACTTAGCCCCAAGGGAAGCCCCCAGTCCTGATCTTGAACACAAGCTTTAGGGTTTCTGTTTTTCAAGTGTATTACTGTGCCGTGTTCAGTCGTGTCCGACTCGTTGCAGCCCTGTGGACTGTAGCCCCCAGGCTCCTCTCTCCATGGAATTTTCCAGGCAAGAATACTGGAGTGGGTTACCATTTCCTTCTCCAGGGGATCTTCCTGACCCTGGGATCGAACTCGAGTCTCTTGTCTCTCCTGCCAATGATTGGCAGCCAGATTCTTAACCACTAGCACCACCTCAGAGGCCCAAGTGTGTTATTGACTCACAGTTACCTCCCTAGAATATCTTTGAAAAGTACTCATTCGATTTTTAGAGATTTAAAATTTTCTCATGCTTTGGGGAAAAAAAAGTGTCAAGGGAAAACAAAGAACCAAAGATTTAAAATTGAGTTTAAAAATTATTATTTCACAGAAAGATCTGAGATGGTTATATCTAATTTATGCAAGAAATCTGGCAGTGTATCTGAATTTGGCAATTTGAACTTCAAAAAGTACAAGTGGTTCTACTACCGACCCTTAGTTTTTCTGAGTTCTAAAATATATGACACCTTTAATAGCTAATTGAGTCACTTGCTCTGAGGATGTTTCTACGCAGACAGTCAGGACACTTGGTGTAACACTAATGCTACCTAGGTTTCATTGCACCCTAATCAACATCAATAGAAAAGAAATTTTAAATTCTGGAAGCCATTCTAAATCTTCATTTTTCAGCAAAATTACCTTGAAGTTACTTTTCCTAGTTGCTTTAATTCTGATTTATCCACATTAGTGCTACTGTTTATATCCTCACATTAGTAATAGCAATAATAATAATTTAAGTACATTACTTCTTAGTAGTAGTAGTGGTAATGCTAATAAGTATAAAAACTAAGGTTTGTTGAGGTACTGTGTGCAAAGCAATATTCTAAGATGTTTATACAAATTAGTGCATTCATAACCTTTGAGGTATATCTTAATCTGTTTAAGCTGCTATAACAACACACTACAGTCTGAGTAAGGCTGAGTAAGCCACCCTGGTGGCTCAGTGGTGAAGAATCCGATTGCCAATGCAGGAGACACGGGTTCGATCGCTGACCTGGGAGTATCCACTGGAGAAGGAAATGGCAACCCATTCCAGTATTCTTGCCTGGGAAATCCCATGGACAGAGGAGCCTGGCTTGCTACAGTCCATAGGGTTTCAAAGAGTCAGACGCAACTGAGCGACTAAACAACAACAGTCTGAGTGGCACCTTGCAATTAACTGATTTTATAATATTTAAAATAAACACAGCCATAACATTTTTCAAGGGCTTTCAACAAACTATTAGTAAAGCCTTTTAAAAAATAATGCCAAATATAAAAATTAAGTACTCCTTTATTTTGTCTTACACCATTTCTATTTCCTAAGGTGAGAATCAGTTTGAGATAGGCTAGCTTACTACCAAAGTTAGCAAAATCTGTGAGACTTAAGGGTAGAAGCGGACTTCCCTGGTGGCTCAGTGGTAAAAAAAAATCCGCCTGCCAATGCAGGGGACACGGATTTGATCCCTTATCTGGGGAGATCCCTCATGCCTTGGAGCACGACTAAGCCCATGTGCCACAACTCATGAGCCTGTGCTCTAGAGCCCGGGAGCCACAACTACTGAGGCCCTCGCACCTCAGAGCCCACGCTCCCCAACCAGGGAAGCAGCCATAATAAGAAGCCCGGTCACCGCACCTAGAGAAAAAGGCTGTGCAGCAACAAAGACCCAGCACAGCCTAAAATAAAGAAGTAAAATTATTTAAAAAAGAAACAAAAAAGCGTAGAAGCCATCTACTTTGTCCTACCAGTGACCCTAAACATTCTTGTTAAATATAGAAAGTCCACGAGCTGTGAAAGTCCACAAGGTTTTGTTTCAAGTGTTTGACAAAAAGGTAATTTTTCTTTTGTTAGAGTTTTGCATAATCAACTTTCTGTGGCTATAAAACTTCTCCAGGATTCTCTTTATGACCTCATAATATTCCAGTGAATGAATCTGAAGACATGTGGGCATATGGTTTCCTGAAAGGCTGTATCATTTTAATCTTCCACTAATAGTTTGTAGTATTGTCCCCACAGTTTCTGGATTTTAACTTCAAATAATCTCTGTCAGTTATTTGTGGGGAAGAAAAAGAATCTTATTCAAATTTACATGCTTTTGATTAGGAATGATTCTGACCTTCCCATATACTTCTTTTTGAGAATTGCCTGATTTTTTATGGTGGGAGGTTGAGAGGTGTGGACAAGAGAATGCCCCTCTACTTCGCTTCCCAAAGAACCATTTATCCATGTAACCATTTTCCTGATACATGTGATTCATATACCTTCCCAGTTATTGGCAGGTCTTTTGATTTTAAATCTAGTGCACTTTCATTATTTTAATGGATTGTTATTAAGAATAAAGCTATCAAAGCTGTTGTCTAATAGAATTCTTTACAATGACTTGAAAGCAGTGACTCACTGCTTAAAAGTGGTTTCCAGAGTGCTAAGACCACATTGCCACTGATTTTTAGTCTATGAAAGAAAGTGAAAGTGAGGTTGCTCAGTCGTGTCCGACTCTTTGTGATCCCATGGACTGTAGCCTACCAGGGTCCTCTGTCCATGGGATTTTCAGGGCAAGAATACTGGAGTGGATTGCCATTTCCTTCTCCAGGGGGATCTTCCCAACCCAGGGATCGAACCCGGGTCTTCCGCATTGTAGACAGACGTTTTACCGTCTGAGCCACCAGGGAAGTCCTTCACCTCAGAAAAGCAGAAAAGCAGAACTTTTTATTTCAAAGATTTGTTTCCATATCAGCTCTGTCCAAATGACTGCTTCCAATTGGTACAGTATTTATTTGCCTGTACATTTAAATTTGAGGCTTCAGCTATTCCTTTGAAGTGAAGTGAAGTGAAAATCACTCAGTTGTGTCCGACTCTTCGCAACCCCATGGACTATACAGTCCATGGACTTCCAGGACAAGATCTTGGTTGAACTTCCTTTAACTCCATTAGCTGTATTCAGTTGATTTGCTAGTGATGAAGCAAGGACCTGACATTGCCTGAATGCCAGCTGACTTGGCATTTGACCATCTAAAGTGGGAAATTGCCAATCCAGTGCATTCACGTCAGCCAAAATATATATATAATATATCTAAAAACTACATTGCTCTTTCTCCATCCATTACTGTTAGACATCTTACTACGAAAGACAAAAATTTAGTATCCTTACCGTATCTCTGTCCTACCCAACGTTTCATTATTTTTATTACAACATAAATCTTTTCATTTTAAAGATTATATTTTTACCCCAACTCCTTGTTCTATCAACTCTGGACTCTATGAACTCACTAAGGTGTAAGCTGAGAAACTAAGGTCGCTAATTACTCTCAACTTCATCTTCACTCCAGTCCCTGAGATCCGTCAGCTGCACACTGTTTTTGCGTTATCACAGTTTGACACTTACATTCTGATGTTATTATAAACTTGCCCTGCTTTGTCTGCTGGCTTATTCGAAATGTTAGAAACTAGAGAAAGAAATGCAGTGCCCTAGAACCACAGTTGTGCTTCTCTAAGGAGAAGGTTCAAAGCATTAAGGTCAAATGGATTCTCTTTTCTCATATTTCACAATTACTCACAATCACATCGCCTTGAAATTATTTTTCCAGATAATGACTTTATTGTAGCTTCTCTGCCTATTCTGAAGAATAGGCACCTATAGGAGCCTTTCTCTTTTGTGATTAGAGACGAGACATTAATATTTTTCCCATGTTACAAAGATCTTTTAGCTTCTTAATCATACTATCATTTGAAGAGGATTATTTCTCTTGTTTGTCTTAAACAGAGTATGTTCTTGCTCATCCCTGACCACTCCATAAAAAACAACAAACCTACCGTCCTTTCCTTTGTCATCCAGAAATCCTCATTTTCCCAGCTGTGCTTCAGTTTCTGTCCCTTACAGATCCAGCTCGGAGTTTATGCCTGAAATTGTCATTTTTTTCCCTTTTCAGTTTTGAGGAACACAGCTAGTAAAGGGTAGTTGGACTAACGAAGACCCATATCTATTTATGTAAAGTCATCAAAAGCTGTTGGCTATTACCTCTGCCATTTCCCTTCTTAAGCCAAGAGAATAAAAGGATTTTGTAATTATCCTGTCTGTAATTTAATGACTGGAAGGGATAAACGGCTGCATTAGCTTTTGCCCACATTTGTACGTTTTTCGAAGGACATCTTACTGGGCTTTGAACAAATGACCATTCCCCTAGCTGTTTCAAATTCCCCCCATCTCCAATTTGGAAAGCATAATGCTTGCATTTTTATCTTATTGGGATATAATTCACATACCATAAAATTTACCTTTTTAAACTGAACAATTTAGTCGTTTTTAGTAAAATCAAAAGATTGTGCAACTTAAGTTTTTTAGTAAACTATTTTAATGTCTACAAAAGTGTATAAAATGGTAGCATGAAAACCCACATAACTGTTGCCCAGAATGAATGGCTATAATGGCACCTTTAAAAATTTGTTTTTTATTTTTATTTTTAATTTTTAAAATTGAAGTATAGTTGATTTACAATGTTGTATAAATATACATACATATAATTTCCTTTTCAGATTCTCTTCCATTATAGATTATTACAAGTTACTGAATATAGTTCCCTATACTATACAATGGGTCCTTGTTGGCTATCTATTTTATATATATATATATAGTAGTCTGTATCTATTAATCCCAAACTCCTCCCTTATCCCTCTTCCCCATTTACCCTTTGGTAACCATAAGTTTGTTCTATATGTTTGCGAGTCTGTTTCTATTTTGTAAATAAGTTCATTTGTGTGTTTTTTTTTTTAGATTTCATACATAAGTGATATGATATTTGTTCCTCGGTCTGACTTACTTCACTTAGATAATCTCTAGGTCCATCCATGTTGCTACAAATGCTATTATTTTATTCTTTTTTATGACCGAGTAATATTCCATTGTATATATCCACCACATCTTCTTTATATAATGGCACTTTTTTCGCTAGAATGGTCCTGAGGCTGAACTAATGTTGAAGAAATGTTAGCTATGAGAAGTATACTAACTTTATAAATTCAAAGTATTTTATTGCATGGATATGCAAGTGCAAAATCATTCAGTTTTTAGCCACTGTCTCTGAAGACCATAATCATTCAGACCTATCTGAATGTTCTCTGTGCTGTGTTGCAACAAATTTAGAGGTTTCTTTACTGGGTGGCTTTGAACTTTATTTTAGTGTTTTGAAGTGTGTGATAAAAATTCTTTAAAAATTCTTTTTAGTGATATTTGTACCTGTTGATAAAACAAGGTTAGACTCTTCCTTCAATTTGGATAAGCATGAAGCAAGATATGAACAGGCCTATGATTCCTGATAGAGGGATTTAGAATTATAACTGCCATTGGGTTGAAAACAGGAAGTCAGGAAGCACTAAGAATGATGCAAGTTTCAAAGATCAAGGCAGAACAGTGCCTGGAATTCAACAGATCAGAAGATTTGAAAAAGAGGTTTTTCCAAATTGAGCAGGTGCTATCTATTTTGTGCCTGTTTTATTTCTTGCTGATGCTAGCTGCCACAGTCCCACAGATGAATCTGGAACATGCCAATACACTTTCATTTTTCAGTGTTACTAGAATTTTCACCAACATTATAGTTTGAAACTATTTCAGATAAATATATTTTAAGCATTACATTAAAATCATTGTGTTACGTTGGCTTTTTAAACACCCAAAGTGGTAAAGTAATATTTCTAACTGCATGTTGGTCACTAGGTTTCAGAGCATTTTATGTTTTTATAGTCAACCCTGTCATGTCTACTGCTAATCTCAATGTGCTTCGTGGATTCATGTTTAGGTAGCTGTCACTGGATACACTATTTATATTTTTCCCAGCACAAAAATCTCCTTTTTTATTTAAAAATGGGTAAGGAGTATATGTAGTTGTCAATTTTTTATGGAAGCATAATTGACTTATAATATTGTATTGGTTACCAATGTATAGCAGAGTGATTCGATATTTTTATAGATTACAGAATGATGACCACAAGTCTAGTTACCATCTGTCACCATACAAAGTTATTAAATAAATAATTGTCAGTTTTATTACTTCTTAAGCAGGGACTGAAATGTACCTTAGGGTTGTTGTTTTCTAATACACAAATCAGTCAGCCAACACACTCATCTAATTGTTTGTTTTGTTTGGGTTGATAATCAAACCCCAAATGGCAATGAGAATTAAATCATTATGGCCCGCTTATTACATTCTTACTGATGAGGTCATTGTTTAATACCAACAGTATCTGTACTTTATCTCCTATCTCAGCGTCAGGTACCTCCTCACAGATGACAGATGGTATAATAGTGGATTTCAAAGCCAGTGCCTCCTGGTTCCTGGCGGGGCACTTGAGGATTATGGAAATGGTTCTAGAAAAACACCACCACCTGTCACAATCTCTTTTGCAGAAACTCTAGCTCTCTCTGTAGGTACATTATCTAAAACAGTTCCTTTGCCAGCAAGCTTCAGTGCCTCACTGCTCCACACGTGGCATGGCAGGGAGATCTACAGGCTTTCCATTAGTAAAGGATGTGCTGTTAGATATTTTGAGAGTATTATAGAGATTTGTGATTACTCATTCACATTCCTACACCTAGTCCCCATATGGACAGAGACACACACACTATGTTGTAATATTTGTCTATTGGATTCTACTTCCCACTTTGCAAATACAACTTGGACTTGAGCACAACAGTGGTTTTACGAAAGCATTTTTCCATCCTAAGATCAATCATTTATATTTCTGAATACAATAAAAATACAAATAAAAAAAATAAATGGGATTCCAACTGGATCCAAATCCCTGGAACATATTGAAAGTGGAAATTTATTTTGTTTTGTTTATCTGCATCCAGAAGAAATTACGGACAGTGCTTTACTGGCTCTACAGATAACAAAATAAATCATCTTAGCTCCCTGGGGAAATCATTGGTGTTTACAGAGACCCTTCAGTATTATTCCAAGTAGGAGCCTACCTTCCTCTCTTCATACCATTCCCTTTCCCTGAAACATAATAGGAAGTAACCGGAGGACTTGAGTGAGCTTCCTAAATTTTGAACCTAAGGCAGAGACTCAAGGATCCATCTTATTTTTGAAAACCTCTGCAGTACCTACAACTGCATTGTATACATGGTGTTGTTGTTGTTTAGTTGCCAAGTCATGTCCCACTCTTTGCGACTCTATGGACTGTAGGTTTCCCAGGCAAGAATACTGCAGTGGGTTGCCATTTCCTCCCCCAGGGGATCTTCTTGACCCAGGGATCGAATCCACGTCTCCTGCATTGGCAGGCAGATTCTTTACTGCTGAGCCCTCAGGAAAGTTATGTACATGGTAGGGGAAAAAAGATTTCAAAGCTGTACTTGCTAACCTTCTTCCTTTTAGGCAGTCTTATGAACTGCTTGAAATCCCTTCTCCAACTAGTGTAGATAGTATGTCTTCACTTAAAAACTATCCCAAGCAATAACTTTCTTAACCTCTTGAGTGTATTTCATAATCATTAGGTATTTACTGTTTTTACTTAATGAAAGATATATTGAAGAGAGCTTACCTTCAGGAAACTTACCCATCAGTAGTAAAGAGAAGTCTTAACCTTTTGAAAACTCAACAATCCATGTAAAGTAATCCATTGAGGATTTGATGCCATGATAAGTCAAGTCATGGACAGGAAATGATGTTACTCATTATGTGCCCAGTGGTCGGGGAAGCCTTCCTCCCATGGGAAGCTCAGCTGAATCTCAGTGGATTGGATGGATTTTGGAAAACAGAGGTATGAGGAGGGCCTTTCAGGAAGGATGAGGGGAGCAGAGTGTGAGAGGTGGGGAGACTACAGGGAATTTTGGGGGAGAAACCGAAGAAGACCAGTTTGACTAGAATGGTGAGAGAGAGTGAATCATTATAGATAAGGCTGGAAAGTAGGTTAGGAGCATATTGTGAAGAACGATGAATGTCAGGTTATGCAGTTTGGACTTTGCTGTGTAAACAGAAAACCATTTGGAAGCTTTTTCAACAAGGGAAAGACACAATCTCAATGGTAGTTTTGGAAGATTTGATGGGGAGCCAGGCACAGGAAGAATTAAATTAGTTGAGAGGGAGTTGGGCAAAGATCAGAGGCAAGAAAAAATGGTTAGGGTGACTGAGTCCACCTATTAAAGTCTCAAGGTCCTGAAATAGGGAGTTAGTGATGGAAATACAAAGGAAGAATGAGATGCCAAACACGTTTTACTTGAATATGACAGCAGCAGGGAGTCTGTTTCTGACACAGGGAGTATTGGGCAGAAATAACTGGTCTGTTTCTTACTGGGGACAAACGAGTCTTTTACCTAATTATAAGGAGACTGAATTTGGATGTCATAAATCAGTTTTCCCACGCATCACTTTTGCTCTTTGGGTACCGAAGAAAATGGGGTGTGACATCTCTAAGTTTTTCCTCAGCAGGGTTCAATTCACCACATAAATAAATAACTTTAGCCCAGCATGCTACAAGAAGGCTGACTTTTAAATTGTTTAGTTTGGCTGATTAAATTAATTCCAGAGACTAAACATTAGATCTTCAAAGGGCATGTTTTCGCTTGGGGTACTTTGTTACAGTGGCTGAATTACATATGATCAAGCTACATGAGCTGTGGGTTACAGTATTTTTTTTCCTAAAGGGCAATTTTTTGGACCAGGTTGGCGTTGCTAGACCATTCAGTCAAAGAATTCTGAATAGTTACAGTTTTCCCTGTTGTCCTTCTTTAGAGCTCTCTTTCCTCTATTCCCCACCCTCTTCCCATCACTTGTCTAATTCACACACTTACCTGCCACCCTACCAAATCTTCCTCCAATACCACTGAGATTGTGTCACTCACTTGTTCAAAAACCTCCTCAATGGTTTTGTTTATGTAGCAAAGTCCAAACTCTATAACCTTACACTCATGGTCCTCCATGCTATGATCCTAATTTTGTTGTTCAGTCACTAAGTTGTGTCTGACTCTTTTGTGACTCTATGGACTGCAGCACGCCAGGCTTCCCTGTTTTTCGCTATCTCCTGGAGTTTGCTCAAACTCATGTCCATTGAGTTGACGATACCATCCAACCATCTCATCCTCTGTCGTCCCCTTCTCCTCCTGCCCTCAATCTTTCCCAGAATCAGGGTCTTATTCAATGAGTCAGCTCTTCGCATCAGGTGGCCAAAGTATTGGAGCTTCAGCTTCAGCATCAGTCCTTCTGATGAATATTCAGGATTGATTTCCTTTAGTATTGACTGGTTTGATCTCCTTGCTGTCCAGGGGACTCTCAAAAATACTCTCCAGCACCACAGTTTGAAAGCACCAGTTCTTCAGTATTCAGCCTTCTTTATGGTCCTATCTAGTTTTAGGATTCATAATATGGAATCAATGATTCTAGCATATTCTTAATTATTGTATTTATACCAAATGAACACAATAATATAGACTAGGGAATCTGAACATTAAACTAGGTTATATAATCTGAATTTCAATTTCAGGTCAATGTAAAAAATTCACTTTCATATTTTGAGCTTCAAATTTTTAGTTTTTTGTTTGTGTATTTGTCATAGGATTTCCGAGTATGAAAGGAATCAGCTTAGCTATTCTTTTAATGACTATAAATTTTTAAGAAATTAATTTATGAATTCCTAGCTTTCTTTCTACAATTAATTTATGGCAATTTATAGTGATACATAAAACATGCCAATGCAGCATAATTTAAAGTAGGTGAGATAAAAGAAGTCAAATGTGTACATCTTCATGACCTTGGATTAGGGAATGAGTTCCTAGATATTCCAATAAGCATAAGCAACCAAAGAAAAATAAATAAAATAGACTTCATAAAAAGTAAAATTTTCTGTGTTTCAAAGGACTTTATAGAGAAAGTGACAATACCACCAATAAAATGGGAGAAGATATATGCAAATCATATATCTGATAAGGATTTATTAGTCAAAATAAAGAACTCTTACAACCAAACAAAAATATACAATCTAATTTAAAAATGTACAAAGGGTTTGAGTATATCTTTCTCCAAAGAAGATACATGAATGGACAATAAGTGCGTGAAAATGTGCTCAAAATCATTAGTCATTGGGGAAATGAAAATCAAAATTACCAGACACCACTTCACATCCCCTAGGATGGTTATAACAAAAAAAGATAAGAAGTGTCGGTGAGGATGTAGAAAAATTGGAACTCTAATACGTTGCTAGTAAGAACGTAAAATGGTGCAGTCACTTTGAAGAACAGTTTGGCAGTTTATCAAAAAGTTCAATTTAGAGTTACCATATGACCTAGAAATTTCACTCTGAGCTATAGAACCAAGAGGCTTGAAAACAGATGTCAATGCAAAATCCTGTACATGAATGTTTATGGCAGCATTATTCACAGTAAAAAATGCAAGCAACTCAAATATGCATCACTGATAAATAAAATGTAGTATATCCATACAATGGGACATTTTTCAGCATTAAAAATAATGAAGCACTGATATATACTACATGGATGAACCTTGAAATCATGCTAAGTCCAAGAACCCGGACAGAGAAAGTCACGTTTTGTATAATTCCATATGTATGAAGTAACCTCAATAGGTAAATTCATGAAAACAGAAATCGATTAATGGTTTCAGGGACTGGAGGTGGTGGGCAAGAGGAAATGGGGAGTGACTGCTAGTGTATACAGAATTTCTTTTTGGGTAATGAACATGTTCTGGAATTAGATAGTGGTGATGGTTGTACAAATTTTTAAATTTACTAAAAATCATTGAAGTTGTATACTTAAATAAATAAATAATTAATTAATTAAATTTTGGCGGCCCTGGGTCTTCATTACTGTCCATGGGTTTTCTCTAGTTGAGATAAATGGTGGCTACTCTCTTGTTGAGTGCAGGCTTAGTTGTCCCATGGCATGTGGAATCTTCCCAGACAAGAGATTGAACCTGTGTCCCTTACATTGGCAGGCAGATTCTTTACCACTGGACCACCAGGAAAGTCCAAGTGTATACTTTACAAGAGTGAATTATGGTATTTATGTTTCAAAAACAAAGTAGATGAGAAAATTGAAACAAGCATATAGATATAAAGTGGACCTAGGAATAAAACTCATATTATCCTATAAAGATCCATATACTTATTACTGATGGGCTATGAACCTAACTCCAATTAATTTACAGTTCCGTTTACATAATTCATAATGTTATTAGTCCAGTGGCTCAGGATTTTATCATGGTAACTGACCTTAGCCTACGCAGCCATTTCACTCTAGGTGGAATTTTGTACTTCAGTAAAGGAAACAGCACTCCAGCTATTTATATTTCACATTTTCCTACATTCTTTATATACACATTATTTGGGAAAAGAAACATAACCCAGCCGTATGAACAGTAAAACAGTTTTTGAATGAAGAATGAAAGGCCATTGAATGAGGCTGATATATTTGTATGAATGTTTACTAATATAATAATACCTCTGTTCTCAAAGTATTTATATTCTAGTGAAGTGGCTAAAAGAATGAGGAAACTGTTATTTTTAATTTGGTTTACAGTTTTACCCAATAATTGTACTGACCATGCCAAATAACATGACTTTTTACTGGTAGAAAGTAGACCATAAGGCAAAAGGATCAGAAAAGAGTTTGGAATAGAAACATCTGTTCCACCAAAATGTTGACTTTTCTCTATTTCTCATTGTAGTACAGTATCATTTTCTCAGGCCTAGGTTTAAGAAACACCCTGGATTTAGGTCCAGACTCCATTCCTTAGCTATGCCACAAAGTTTCCTGTGCTCTATGTCCTGAGAGCAACTATGGACTTTCAAAGTCAGACGACTTAAAAGCAGTCACAGTTTCTGTTTCAATTTGGGAATCAGACTGTGAAAACTACTTCAAGACTGTTTTTTTGGGGGGTGTTTTCATACCATAGATAACTAGCTCTGGACATATTAGACCAGAAACCCTTACTGTTTTTGAAAAGGTCCTCATTTCCCTGGGGCCTTGGTACTGTCCCAGAGTTTGATGGTATGACCAGCTTTGAGACCAGGGTGGTGGTGCCATGTTGAATGGAATGCCCCACCGGGTTTTGGAGCTCAGGGTATACCTATAAATTGAAACCTCTGGAGGCATACAGTGAGTACCCTCAGAAGAACCCTGACTTTGGAATCATTCTGGTTTCGTACTCTGCCAATTGTTAGCTGCAAGAACTTGGTCAAATACTTTTCCTAAACCTCAGGTTACTCATTGGCAAAATAAAGACACAGTAGCAAGGGAATGGAGTGATGATGACCCCATGGACTGTAGCCCCCCAGGCTCCTCTGTCCATGGGATTCTCCAGGCAAGGATACTGGAGTGGGTTTTCATTTCCTTCTCCAGGGGATCTTCCCGACCCAGGGATCGAACCTGTGTCTCTTACATCTCCAGCACTGGCGTTGGTAGGCCGGTTCTTTACCACTAGCGCCACCTGGGAAGCCTGTAATGATGATTAAAGGAGCTAAAACATTAAAGGTGCTGAGCACAGTGCCTACACAGAGTAAATGACAGTGTTGCAGGACCTAGAACCAGTGCTTGTGCGGACTCAGTAATTAATTGTTGAATGAATGAATGAATGAATGAATGATCAGATTCCTAACTGCAGGTTGGAAACATTACTTTAGGAACACTTTAGAAAGTGAGAAGAATAGAGGAAAAAGTAATATGGACACAGATATACTTCTACAATTTTGCTATACTTGCTTCAGCTTTTTTAAGAAATAAAATGTCATAAATATAGCTGGATGCCCCTATGCAACCCTCCTGAATCTCTTTCATCTCCTCTCCCCAGAGATAATTGCTATCATGAATTGTTATCACTGCTTTTAGAGTATTCCCATGTATATATGTAAATGAAAAACATACAGCACCACTTCGCTTCTTTCCATCTTTATATAAAAACATTATGTACTACTTGCTTTTTTTTTTGGCTCACCATTATATCTTTGAGATTAATTCATGTTGATACAGGTTCCTATAATTCATTCATTTTTTCCCCCTGCCTTATAAGGCATTTTGTGACATACGTGCTAAGTCGCTTCGTGTCCAACTCATTGTGACCCTATGTACTGTAGCCCACCAGGCTCCTCTGTTCATGGGATTCTCCTGGCAAGAATACTGGAGTGGGTTGCCATTACCTTCTCCAGGGGATCTAAGGCAAGTATTTATGACTATATTGATTTATCCTTTCCCGGTATTGATGAGTATTTAGGTGCCCCCTAAATTTCTTGCTATTATAACAGTTATGCAATAAACATTCTTATGCGTCCTCCTGATGCAGGGTGCATAAACAGAAGAGGAGCTGTTGGGGCTTTGGGCTTGTGCATCTTCCATTTTATGAAAAATTTGCTCTCTAAGGTATGTTACCAGCAGTGTAAGAGCATTCCCATTTCTCCACTAATTTGTCAGTGCTTGCCATTGTCAGGTTTGTGTATGAAAATGATAACCCACTTTAGTTTTAATTTGTATTTTTCTGATTACTGATAAGTATAAACAGCACCTTTTTATACATTTATATAAAATCATTTATTTTTCCTCAATCCTAAGTTGCCTATCAATATCCTTGTGTGTGCATGCTAAATTATTTCAGCCGTGTCTGACTCTTTGCCACCCAGTGGACTGTAGCCCACCAGGCTCCTTTGTCTATGGGATTCTCCAGGCAAGAATGCTGGAGTGGGTGGCCATGCCCTCCTCCAGGGGATCTTCCCAACCCAGGGATCGAACCTGCGTCTTCTGTGGTTCCTGCATTGGCAGGCAGATTCTTTATCGCTGAGCCATTGGGGAAGCCCAGTTTCCAATGGATTATTATGCCTTTTTAAAATTAGTATTATTGATTTATAGGTGTTTATAAATTTTGGATAACTGATTCTCTATCACAGTTTTACAAATCTCTGTTTCCCACAGTTAGTTCACACTCTGTCCTATCACATTTCCCATAACTTTCCAGTTTTCAATAAACCTCGCGAGAATACCAAACTCCAGCTCAGAGAACAGATAGGTGGTCAGCAGAGGCGGGGACTGGGGGGTAGTGGGTAGGTAAGATGGATGAAGGGGTCAAGAAGTACAAACTTCCAGTTATAAAACAGGTCCTGTAATATACAACATGGTGACTCTAGCTAATAATACTTATTGTATATTTGAAAGCTGCTGAGAGTAGTTTTTAAATGTTCTTATCACAAGAAAAAAATTGTGACTGTGGTGATGGATGTTAACTAGACTTAATAGCACATATGAATGTTGATTCATTGTGTTGTACACCAGAAACTAATATGTCAATTATATCTCAACTGAAAAACAAACTAGGATAAAAAACCCTCAGATTTAAACAAGGGTAGCACACGGAACCGTATTCTAGATTCTAGGATAAACCATAATGGAAAAGAGCATGAATGTATAGGGAATTCCTGGCGGTCCAGTGGTTAGGACTCCATGCTTCGACTACAGGGGACATGAATTCCATCCCTGGTCAGGGAACTAAAATACATGCCAAAAAAAAAAAGAGACTGTATATGTGTGTGTGTGTGTATGTGTGTGTGTGTGTGTGTGTGTGTGTGTGTGTGTGTGTGTGTGTGTGTGTGTGTATAACTGAATTGCTTTGCTGTACAGGAGAAATTAACACAACATTTTAAATCAATTATACTTCAATAAATTAAAACAAACAAAACCATGCTGAGGTTTGGCCATTTCTTTAGGTCTTCATTTTCTTATGATGGCTCCTGTGTCACACTGATGATAAGTAAATCTGCATGGTTTTCCTTTGCTAATCTGTCTTTTGTTACAGAGACCTAACCAAGAGCCTGAGACAGGTAGAGGAAAGATATTTTTCTTTTGCTGTGTATCCTACAATTCTGTATTCTACTTTCTTGATCTTGTATCAAAACACAAATAGAAACTTCTGAATTGTCACCTGAAATTTTATCTTGTTCCTGAAGTGAAACTATCCTTTCTTAGTGAAAACTTTTAAAATATTTAAACTATTTAAAATAGCTTTCTGTGGTAGATGACACCATATATTTATCTCAGTATGCTAGCAGATTCTCTTCAGAGAAGATGGCAAGGAGAGGAAATGGGCCTATCGATTTTATGTCCTGAGGCAAGTCAGCCTCCCAAGGGGAGGTAAATGTCTTTGATGATGACATTTTTGAGATTCTGGAGAATTTGGAGGAGTTGCTTTATTGCTATTATTTATATGAATTCATGTTTAACATTGTTTCTGCAAGGTAGACAGTGTTGCTGTAAGTCACAAAACCTTTTTGCCCACTGGCAAAATGAAGCAGTTTTATGAAAACTGCAGAAAATAGCTTTCCCACATACTTACAACAGCTGTTTCATTTCATTTCATACCAGCAACAAATCTCTATGCCTATCCCTAAAACTTTTTATAGATCACACACTCGTATTCCTTGGAGCTGTAAAAAAAAATAACAATTCAATGTAGAAATGCATGAAAAGAAAATGAATTCGATTTTTACAATCCAGATAGTGCCTGTGGACATTTATAGGCAAGAAAAGTGATAACATGTAGGGCTTCCATCTGCTCAGTACATGCTGAGAGCCGAGACTTCTCCCTTTTCTGATACCCGACACATCCCCCCCAAGAGAGTGTCTTTGTATTCTTCCAGAAGAAATGCACTTTATTTCTCCTAAAGGGTCATTCTCTACACACCATCTTGCCCTTAGATCTTTACACTTGATAATCTACATGGAGGTTTTGTCACACCTGAGGATGTAGATATGCAGAGTCCTTATTAATGGCAGTATCCCATTTATCATATGGGTGGTCTGCATTTTAAAAAATACTCTATTTTTTATTTATTTGGCTGTGCAGGGTCTTTGTTATGGCATGGGGGATCTAGTTCCCTGACCAAAGATCAAGCCTGGGCCCCCTGCATTGGAAGCATGGAATCTTAGCCACTGGACCACCAGGGAAGTCCCTGGTCTGCATTTTTTTTTTCAAATCTAGTGCCATAGTCTCTATTAATGGGTATTTAGATGCTTCTAGGCTTTTTTTTTTATTTCTGTTTTGGTTTGGCTTTTTCCATGTTATGCTACAGGAACATCTTCATACATGTATCTTTGACCCATTTGTTCTGGTGTATCTGTAGGGTGTTGATCACTCAGTCGTGTCCCAATCTTTGTGACCCCATGAACTGTAGTCCACCAGGCTCCTCTGTCCATGAAATTCTCCAGGCAAGAACACTGGAATGGGTTGCCATTCCCTTCTCCAGGGGATCTTCCTGACTCAAGGATTGAAGCTGGGTCTCCCCTGGATTGAGAAGATCCCCTGGAG
Source organism: Okapia johnstoni (assembly GCA_024291935.2). Taxonomy (NCBI): domain Eukaryota; kingdom Metazoa; phylum Chordata; class Mammalia; order Artiodactyla; family Giraffidae; genus Okapia; species Okapia johnstoni. The sequence continues at coordinate 72,510,798 of CM044318.1, read as the reverse complement.
AAAGGAATGGAAACCCACTGGAGTATTCTTGCCTGGAGAATTCCATGGACAGAGGAGCCTGATAGGCTACAGTCCATAGGGTGGCAAAGAGTGGGACACGACTGAGTGACTAACACCAACTAACTCTCTGTAGGGTAAATTACTAGTGGGGCAATTTGTGAGTTCACCAGTTATATGCTTTTCAAGTTCTTCAGTTTTAATACTAGGGATTTTAAAAATATATTCCCAAGTGCTAATTTTGGAGTAAAGGCCTGATGCTAGTTGAGGAAGATTTCATCTTTTTTTTTTTTAAAAAAAAAAATAGTATTGAGTTATTTTGTGTGACTGGGAGTGGAGAGAGAAAAGAGAAACCTAATTTTACTCATGGTCTATCTAAATATATGAAAATGTGGGGCATGTTTTTAACGGAATATGCTTCTCTTTGCTCTAAGAGAACACACAGGCTCATTAACTCACAGACATTAGGGATCTGGTGGCTGATACCCAGTGGGCTGGGTCAGGTGACTGCCCTCACTGGCACCTTGAATCTCTCCTTAGGGTTAGACAGTCCAGGTGAGGGCCTAGCCCGAGGACGTCATCGTGAAGTGTGTCTGCTGTGCTCAGGGGAGGAAGGCAGGACTTCTTAGAGCTCCCCGAGCCCTGATCTGTTATTAGGGTGGGAATGCTTTTTGCCTTGGAAGGCCTTGAAAAGGCCAATACAAAATAAATGCCTTTTAGTGTAGCTTCTAGAAAAGGATGGGTAAGAGAAGGGATATGGAAGAGAAAAGTCAGGCCTGGTGCTAGGGAGTGTCTATTGCTAAGGCAGCTTCACTTGTTTTGTCTTTAGGTGAAAGCAGGAGGGGGACTGAGTTTCTCCAGTTTTAAGAATTCCTGGCTTAAAGACTTCAGTGTAAGACAAGACACCCTAAAACTCCTAGAAGAGAACATAGACAAAACATTCTCTGACATAAATCGTAATAGTATTTTCCTAGGTCAGTCTCCCAAGGCAAAAGAAATAAAAGCAAAAATAAATAAATAGGACCTAATCAAACTTACAAACTTTTTCCCAGCAAAGGAAACCATCAACAAAATGAAAAGACAACTCATAGAATGGGAGAAAATATTTGCAAATGATGCAGCTGACAAGGGCTTAATTTCCAAAATATACAAAGAGCTTATACAGCTCCATATCAAAAAAAAAAAAAAACCAAACAAAACACAACAACAAACATCTGAATCAAAAAATGGACAGAAGACTTAAATAGACATTTCTCCAAAGAAAACAAACATATGGCCAAGAGGCGCATGAAACAGTGCTCAACATCGCTGAGTATAAGAGAAATGTAAATCAAAACTACAGTGAAGGATCACTTCACACCAGTCAGAATGGCCATCATCAAAAAGTCTACAATTAATAAATGCTGAAGAGGGTGTGGATAAAGGGAAACCCTGCTACACTGTTGATGAGAATGTAAAATGGTGCAGCCACTGTGGAAAACAGTATGGAGATTCCTTAAAAAACTAAAAATACAGTTACCATATGATCCAGTGATTCTACTATGGGCATATACCTGGAAAAGATAAAAACTCTAATTATACAAGATACATGCACCCAGGGTTCATAGCAGCCCTATTTACAGCAACGCAGACACAGAGGCAACCTAAGTGTCCATCCAGAGATGAACAGATAAAGCAGATGTGGTATGTATAGTTACTGTGTGCACATATATACATACATGGGTACATACATACAATGGAATAGTACTCAGAAGAATAAAATTTTGCCATTTCCAACATCATGGACCTAGAGATTATCATACTAAGTCAGACAGAAAAAGACAGATATCGTATGATATAACTTATATGTTAGTTCAGTTGCTCAGTTGTGTCCGACGCTTTGCGACCCCATGAACCGCAGCACGCCAGGCCTTCCTATCCATCACCAACTCCCGGAGTTTACCCAAACCCATGTCCATCAAGTCGATGATGCCATACAACCATCTCATCCTCTGTCGTCCCCTTCTCCTCCTGCCCTCAATCTTTCCCAGCACCAGGGTCTTTTCAAATGAGTCAGCTCTTCTAAAGTATTGGAGTTTCAGCTTCAACATCAGTCCTTCCAATGAACACCTAGAACTGATCTCCTTTAGGATGGACTGGTTGGATCTCCTTGCAGTCCAAGGGACTCTCAAGAGTCTTCTCCAACACCACAGTTCAAAAGGATCAATTCTTCGGCACTCAGCTTTCTTTATAGTCCAACTCTCACATCCATACATGACCCTGGAAAAACCAGAGTCTTGACTAGGAAGACCTTTGTTGTAGAATCTAAAAAAATGGCATAAGTAAACTTATTTACAAAACAGAAATAGATTCACAGACAGAAAAAAATTTGTGGTTACCAAAGGGGAAAGGGGGGGGGGGTGTAAATTAGGAGCTTGGGATTAACAGACACAGACACACAAAAGAATTCCTTGCTTCCATATAGATGATAATGACAGTGATGATAGTTCCTATTTGAGGTGCGTTACATGTAGACTTACACTCTTGTATACATTTTCCCTGGATGCTCACAGTGACTCTGTTTTACAGATGAAGAAATTGAGCCCAAAGAAATCAAGTAACATACTCAAGTCACACACTTAAGAACTGGGAGCCACGAGGAGTCTCTTGTTAAGGGCTCTCTCTGCTGTATGCTAATAAAGAACATGCAACTTAAATACCATCAGTAGCCTTCCAGTTGTGAAATGAGGGGTCTTCCTTTTAAAAAGTGATTGAAAGTTTGGACAAGAGGTAATTGAAATTGTTAAAAGGTAATCTTTTCAGAAAAAGATAAAACCTTGGCTCTCCTACAGATATCAAAATGAGCACATGTCGAGTTTTGTTTTACTCATTAATCGACAAAGGAACCATGCAGATGTTATAATCAGTTCAAAAGAGAATTGAAACCACATACATTTCTAGATCTGGAATTTTGAAGCAAATATGTAAATGGAAGCAAACTGATTTTTGCATGCAGCGGGAAGGAAGGCAAAACCTCTACCAGACTCTACAGTGATGACATCTCTCAGTTGAATCTATAAACAAAGAGGTGCAAAGAATTCAAAGACAGTGCGGGCTAAAATCAGATAACTCTTAAGTGTGTGTTGTATATAGACAATGCGTAGTTTTTCACCAAAACACAAATTCGTCTCTACACAATTTATGTAGTCTTGTCAGACTGGCTGAAAGGGCAGAGAGGCTGTCTGCATGGTAGGTGGGTGGTAAGGAGGAAGATGGGCAAGAGTCAGCCAAGGATAGATAGATGGTTTTTCTCAAAGGTTAGAGGTCAAGATTCACACTGACCTCTCTCTGCAGTCCTTTCGTGCTGGCCTGGCTCTACCCGCTAGAATGATCCCATCCAGCTTGCCCTCCCAGGCTGCAACCTGCGTTCTCATTAGTTTCTGTTTCAGTCATTAAAATTTACCTGCCCCTTATTCCATTTCCCGAGACCCCCACATTCAGCCAAGCTACAGTTTGCTCTCTTAGAGAGTCTGAATGTTTTTACATGGGCCTGTCCTTATCATTGTGCGTCCCTCCTGGCATAGCTCTCCCCTGTCCAATGGGGCTCTGGTCCTCTCCTGAGCCTTCCTCCCCTGGGTATCCCTGTCCTTTGGATCTGTCACTTTGTCTTCCTCACCCAAATCCGGTCAGATGCTTAGAAAGGACTGAATAAAAAAATCTCATTAGGGTGCATTTTCATTATTACTGCAGCTCTGGGGCTACACACTGTGATAGGTGCTAGGCACAATAGCTTAGGTGGGAGTTCATGGTCTGCAGGCCACTCTTCCTCTCTGCTCCTTCGGCTCTGCATCTGCCCAGGCAAGGACAAAGTGTCTTTGGCACCAGTGGGATCCCGGTAAGCAAAATCATCTGGGGTAAAAGAAATGCCAGGAAAGCAAAATTTCCTCTTCCACTTGTGCCTTAGAGCGTATCTGCTCTCAGTCACTGTCATGTCCGACTGTTTGAGACTCCATTGACTATAGCCCGCCAGGCTTCTCTGTCCATGGGATTTCCCAGGGAAGAATACTGGAGTGGGTTACCATTTCCTCCTCCAGGGGATCTTCCCAACCCAGGGGTCAAACTCATGTCTCCTGCATCTCCTGCATTGGCAGGTGGATTCTTTACCACTGTGCCACTTGGGGAGCCCTAAAATGTGTGTGTGCCTGTGTCTAAATATGAGTTGGAAACTGTCAGTAAATGACAACTATTTCTTATTTCTTAATTAGGCTATTGGATAGATTTAGAAGTTTAGATCTCTGGAATTTTATCACACGCAAAAAATGTGATTGAACCTTGAGATCTGATTTTAAGGTTTAAAATGATCCTCTAAGAGCACTTAGTTATCCTCCAGGCCCACCTGCTTATTCGTCAAGGACGTCCTCCAGACTGATCTATCTACATAAAGCCGGGGGCCATCTCTGGGCATCTGCTTAGGAGTAAGTACTCAGTGGGGCCCCACTGGCTGGAAGGAGTCCACAAACCATCCTCCCAAGAATGTAAAAGAGCTTATTCCTGAGGTCCAGGAGATTTTCCTGTGCTGCCTTCGGTCCTGAGAAGTGAAGGTCACCTGTGAGGGAGTCCCTGCTAACTAAGGAAGCTGTTTCAGAAGGGATCAAGCCAGGAACGTGTTTGGAAAAGAGCACAGCTAATCCCCATTACCACCAAATCAGACCTGGAAAAGCTACTTGATCTATTAATAAACAGTGTGGCCACCTTCCTTATCTTAGCCGAGCACAATTTCCCATCACTTCACAGAGCAACCTCTTATAGAGTAACTGACATTCAGTGGGAGCCAGATTCATCAGGCGGGCTGACCCTGGCTCAGAGTAGGCATTGGGGTCTCAGACATTCTGTGTTTGGGTTTTAGCCACTGCTGGGAAGGGTTTTCATTAAGGCGCACTATTAATTGTCCTTGTTGGTTTGTTTATATGGCTGGAGTTGTGAAGATTGAAGGTAAACAGTAGGCAAATGCCCGAGATGGGGCGGGCGGGACGATGTTTCATGGTTCATGTTGTATGGAAAGTAAATTTGATTTCTTGTTTTAGGATTGAAGTTTTCATGCTTGCTGTTTGTCATTTGAGTTTTCCCTGGTCTTGCTACATCCATAAGGACCCTGGGAGAGAAGGGGATAAATGAGGAACTTTCAGGATGGACAAGTATTGTAATTCAAAGGCTACTGGAAGCCATTCTTTCCTAAAGATGTCTCTGTATTCTTGCTCACTGAACAGAGTGCCCTTTGAGGTCCCAAGAAGCGCTATGAAAACATGTTACTAAAGAAAGGTCTTTCTTCATAGTGCAGTTTATAGGATTAATTATTGAGAATTATTCTAAAGGAATGGAAGAAAAGGCAGGTATGTTTGATTAAAGAATGGAGATTCTGAAAATGTCTAACCATCGAAAAGTGATTTGTTCAGAGAGGCCACCAGAAGGCCCAGACTTCAGCCAGAGCAGCCAGCCCAATGGATCTTCAGAAGATAAGAGTCTAACAGACACACATATCTCTTTTCCACTTCTTGTGGCCTTCCATATTACACACACTCTGATATAAGGATGGACATGCTTATTGCTGCCATACCTAGAATTATCCTGTGAGTCTGATACCAGCGATGAGAAGGCCACTAATCTCGCACAATCCTCCAGGCAGGGGTAAGGTCAGTGGCCTTGACAGGTCACTTCACCCAGGGCTCTGAAGAAGGGAGTGAAGGGTAAGGATAGGACTGGGCTTCAGGTTCGAGCCTCGTATGGCCCTTTCACTATCTCAGTGACCTTGGGTAATGTCCTGCAGCTCATATTAGAGCAGAGATTCTACTTCTCAGGGTTATTTAAGGTTCTGCTACTGCTAAGTTGCTTCAGTCATGTCCGACTCTGTGCGACCCCATAGACGGCAGCCCATCAGGCTCCTCTGTCCCTGGGATTCTCCAGGCAAGAATACTGGAGTGGGTTGCCATTTCCTTCTCCAATGCACGAAAGTGAAAAGTGAAAGTAAAGTCGCTCAGTCGTGTCCGACTCTTCGCGACCCCATGGACTGCAGCCTACCAGGCTCCTCCGTCCATGGGATTTTGTAGGCAAGAGTAATGGAGTGGGGTGCCATTGCCTTCTCCGATTTAAGGTTCAGCTGAGATCATTGATGTAAACTGCCCTGTTCAGTGTCTTGGGCATGTAGGTAGTCAAAAAATGTTTACTGGACTTTTTATGGAGAGAGCCTATGTAGTTAATTTTCAGCCCCTGTGAAACTATAGCAAATATAAATCCTGCCATTTAAAGCAAGGAAATCAATGTTCTTTGAGGGGGAGGTGTAGAACCTATTGGCTTCTCATTATGTTTCCTACTTTTCATTATATTCTAGACTTTTCTTGCCAAGTTTGCCACCTGATGGCTGGTCATTATTATATAGCATACACATGTGAACAAAAAATTCAAGCAGCATGCAAGGATATTCCATGAAATGAGCTTCCTGTGACCCCACTTACACTCTGCAGAGGTAGCCAATGTTAAGTTTCTTTTGTTTCCTTCCATAAATTTTTCTTGCATGTGCATGCCTATGCATCTTGTTGTTTACTCAAGTTAGAGCAGCCCAGACACACTCTTCTATATCTTGTTTTTTCAATAACTTTACATCACATAATATTGGTTAACACAGAGCTAGATTATTTGGAAGATCATTGGCAAAATGGGAGGAGAACTGGTGATTCCAGACCAAGAGTATGTTTGGTTTAAGAATCTAGGATTTGAGCATCTTTAAAGCTGCAAGGGATTTAATTATATTCCTTTGGCTTCTTGTCTGTTTCCCCCTGGAGGACCTTCTGGGTTAATTATGGGTCCCAGGGACACTTGGCAGACAGGCTGCTAAGTTGCTGTTCCACAGAGGTAATTAATCATCCAGCCCAAACCAGAAGAGAATGCTTCATTCTGTGTCCTCATTACCAGCAGCTTTAGGAGAAGGAAAATTTTCATACAAAATGGAGCCACATGTGATTTCTTTTAGAATCATATAGCAGGTGATAATAAAGGTGTTTTCATATTGCGTTTCCTATGGTAAAATAGGAGAAAGAAGTATGTGTGATGTATGTGTGTATGTGTGTGTGTGTTGAGGGTGGGGCATAAATCACTTGACTTTTGGGGGTCATTATTGATAATTTGGAAGTTTTATTCAAAGGGATACTATGTGTCTACTTATTTCCCCTCTTTCCATCGTCCTGCCTTCTTTAAATATCATAAAATTCTAGTTAGAAGTCAGTTCATTACACCTTAAACTTATACAGTGCCATGTGTCAATTATATATCAATAAAACTGGAAGGAAAAAAATCCTAGTTTGAAGATTTATTCGTGGTATCTGTTTCAGTGGTAGTCAACTGGAGGCAGTTTTGTCCTCCAGGGAACATTTGACAATGTCTGAAGAAATTTTTTAATATTTATTCTTATTTTTGGTTGCACTGGGCCTTCATTGCTGTGTGTGGACTTTCTCTAGTTGTGATGAGCAGGGGGTTACTCTCTGGTTGCTATGCTTGGGCTTCTCATTGCAGTGGCTTCTCTTTTTGCAGAGCATGGGTTTCAGTTGCCTGAGGCATGTGGAATCTTCCCAGACCAGGGATCGACCTGTGTCCCTTGCATTGGAAGGCAGATTCTTACCCACTGTACCACTTGGGAGTCCTGAAGACGTTTTTGGTTGTCACATCTCAGGGGCAGGGCAGATCCTACAAGGCTAGGCATTCAACAAAAGAATTATTGTACTCCAAATGAGCAGAAATCTGGTACCAGCATATACTTTGCTTCATGGTAAATGTGACTACCATGACAGCTCCATGTCCACATGGAAGCTTTCCTTAACGAAGCTCCCCATTTCCCCTGTATTTTCCTGCTGCACCTGTGATGAGCCTTTCCAAGCAGTGCAAGCAATTACAGAAGAAATTTATACGTATCTGGCATCTGCAGAAGCAGTTAGTGTGTAATGAACTCAGCCTTGGAGATCTGCATAAAAACCACTCAGGTAGAGGATCATTTGTTCTTGGAGCTTTAAAGGACTTAATTTTACCTTGGATTCCCAAATCATTGACATCGTTGAAATAGGGGGATTTCTGGTGTGGCAAGTTTACGTGATCTTAATAGCATGTATGTTCAAGATGAAGTCCATCAATAGGAAGACAAGTGATTAAACTTAAGAAAACATCCCTTATAAGTTCCGGAGGTGGTGGTCGCTACATAAGAAACTCAGAAAAATATATTTACATTGACTTTGTTTCTTTTTTCTTTTGGGTACTGTGGGGAAGTGTTTTCTTTTTCTTCTTTCTTTCTATCTACTAATTTTGGACCCCTATCTATGGCAAACCATCAGAACTTGCATATATATATACCTACTTTACTTAGTTACTCTAACTAAAGAGTGTCAGCTGGAGCTGGAGAAATGGTTTTAATTCTGGGCATAAATGACGGAAGGACCACTTTCTTTATGTGGAGGGACATGGCAGATGATGCCAAAAGAGTCTATGTTTTCTCCGCTTGCTGCGTGCTAAGTTGTTTCAGTCCTGTTTGACCCTTTGCGACCCAGTGAACTGTAGCCCGCCAGGCTCCTCTATCCAAAGGATTCTCCAGGCAAGACTACTGGAGTGGATTGCCACACCCTCCTCCAGGGGATCTTCCCGACACAGGGATCGACCCTGCATCTCTTATGTCTCCTCCTAAGGAGGGTTCTTTATGACTAGTGCCAACCTGGGAACCTCTTTCTCTGCTTATCGGAGAGCTATTCCCCTGGTCTGGGGGGACTCCAGCAGACAACCTGAGACAGTGAATAGTGACTCCAGGGGTGGATGGGACATGCACTTCCAATAGGACCAGAGAGCTTTTCTGCTTTATCCTTACACCACCATTTTGTAGAAATCCTTGATTGTTCTGGCTGGTAAATAGAGGGAAAAGTAGGAACTTTTGTGACCTGGCTCCGTGATGGTGGCTCCATATCATGATGGGAGTCGAATGTGACTGCGCTGTCCTGTGTACCTAACTCTTAAGACGAATCTCAAGGGCAGTCTATAACATGCTCATTGTATTTATGCTTTTTTCCACATTGTATTGAGTTGGTCAAAAAGTTGGTTTGGGGTTTTCCATAACATCTTATGGGGAAATCTGAACTAATTTTTTGATCAGTGCAATGTTTCTGTTCACATTTTCCTTTTTCTTATAATGCAAATGAAAGAATTCAGAAGTCTGTTTGGTTGGAAATTGAAAATTATTGTTCAGAAGAAATGTTTTCTTTTGGATGTATGAACTTCAATTTTAACCTTAAATAGCCCCCAAACTCCAGGATTTAAATATGTTAGTCACAGGAAACTCTGCTCAATGTTATGTGGCAGCCTGGATGGGAGGGGCATTTGGGGAGAATGGATACATGTATATGTATGGCTGAGGCCCTTTGCTGACCACCTGAAACTATCACAACATTGTTGATTGGCTATACTCCAATACAAAATAAAGCGTTTAATAAAAATAAATGTTACTGTAGTTTTCTTCTAGAAAGGAAAGGCCTTTCTTAGTGAGAGCTAAGGTCAGGAAGGACCCCTCTGCACTTTGTCCTCCTTGGAGAACTGACTTGTGTTTGGGCACTGGGCAGTTTTACCCACTGGGCTAAGTGAAAAAAGAGCAAGTCAGCCTCAAGGTTAGCCTGGGTCGCTTATCAGGGAGGAGGTGTTATGAGGAAATACGTGTCTTTTCAGGAATGTAACTTGGTTTTTGTTTTGTTTTACTAAATGTGTTCTTACTAGGAAAGAAGCAGAAGATTCCTGAATTCCCAGGCTTGCCCTTCTCTTGCAGCTGATTTTGCTGGGAAAGAATTGAAGGAAGAGGGTTGAATACTAATCCTAGGGTGTTTGTGAAAACTAATGGTGTTTGGCTAGCTAATTAGGAGGAAAGGGCAATGCTCCCTAAGTAGAGCAACTAAGATGCCTGGAATTTTCTTTCTTGGCTCTCTCTTCCAACTCCCTTGGCCTTCAGCCTGTCTGGGAAATCTTTTTGCCTTTTTTTCCCTGCATCAAATAAGAAAGTCCATGCTTCCATGAAAGCTAGTAAGTTTATTAAGAACAATATTATATTAAACACAAGTAACTTTTCAAAGTGTTGAAAGTTTAGATGTGGTATCAGCTTTGGGCTTTGTGGTTTTCTTTTCTTTTCCTTCTTTATTTAAGAATACGCAAAAGTTGATGTTGAAATCACTTCTGTCTTCATGGCATAAAAAGGGAATAGAAAAGGAGGGAGGGAAGGAAGAAGAGAGAAAGAGAATATGAAGTGTTTTTATTGAAAAATATGAAGTTTTTTTTATAATCAGAAGGATGGCAATCCTTCCATATATATTATACAGACATAATGCAGAGCCAGTTTATTTACTTCTTATTACAGTGAACGGATAATTATCTTAAGGCTTTTCCTTAGTTTTCTTATTTTTTGAAAATGAGAGACTTTTAAAAATGATTCACAAACCATGTTGGTATTGAGTTTAGCAGTTCCTTAACAGTTTATGCATTCTCTCACCTTAAGACCCAGAATCCCATTCCTAGAGAAATAAGAATATATGTCCAAGTTTACAGTACCATATGTAAAATAGATAGCCAATGGGAATTTGCTGTGTGACCCAAGAAGCTCAAACAGGGGCTCTGTGACAGGCTGAAGGATGGGGTGGGGAGGAAGATGGGAAGGAAGTCCAGAAGGGAGGGGACATGGGTGTGTCTATGACTGATTCTTGTTGATATATGACAGAAAACCACAAAATTCTGTAAAACAGTTATCCTTCAATTAAAAAATTTTAAAAAAGAATGTATGTCCACCAGAAGATTTTCACGCAAATATCCATAGCCGCTTTATTCAAAATAGCCCACAATGTAAACAATCTAACCATCAGCACATGAGTAGACATGTTGTATTTCCAAAACATGAAATACTACCGAGTGTCATAACAAAATATACTGATACACTCAAGAAGGGAAATGAATCTCAAAACGCTCCTGCTGTGCAACAGAATTCCTTAGTTTTCTGAATCTGTAAATAGTTTACATGAAATAATCTGTTCTGGACTTGTGTGCAAGCTGCAGCAAAACAAAACAAATCAACCCATTCTGACTGTGTGTGAACCCAAGATACAAGAGGGATTGTTTACAGACTTCTGTGGCTCTGCCTTCTTGGTTACAGTCAAAGGACAGCTCAGCATGAGCCGTGGCTGGATGCATTCAGGTCTGATTTGGGGATCTTTCAGTAACATTAGTCACAAGGACATCAACCCTCTAGAGTTCCCAAAGCTTTTTCAAGTGCAGCTTTCCACTCGAGGTGTCAGGAGCACTGGCTTCTTTCAGTGCTGGTGGTTGACAGTCCATCTTTGAAAGGCTTCATTTGGCCAGAGACCCAGAAGTGCTATGGTACAAAGAGCCCCAGACTCCTTGTCCAAAGACCTTCATTCTAGGCTCAGTTTGATTAGCTGTCTCATCGGCAGCAAGTCATTTTTGTTGTTGTTGTAGTTCAGTCACTAAGTCATGTTCAGTTCTTTGCCACCTCATGGACTGCAGCATGCCAGGCTTCCCTGTCCTCTGCCAGCTCCTGGAGTTTGTTCAGATTCATGTCCATTGAGTCTGTGATGCGATCTAACCATCTCGTCCTCTGCTGTCTCCCTCTTCTTTTGCCTTCAATCTTTCCTAGCATCAGGGTCTTTTCCAATGAGTCAGCTCTTTCCATCTGGTGCCCAAGGTGTTGAAGCCTCAGCATCAATACTTCCAATGAATATTCAGGGTTGATTTCCTTTAGGACTGACTGGTCACTAAGTAACTTACTTCAGGGAACTTTAGTTTTTTCTCATCTCTAAAGTGAGATGTGAAATTGGAGGTTCCAAACGGCCAATCTCACCATCTAGATGAAGCTAATTGAAAAACCAGCTCCAGTCCGGTGATGAATAAACAGGAAGAGAAGGCACTCAATCCCAGGCTAAACAGCATCAGAGAGGGCCACGTCAGAGGATGCTGTTTGGAGAAGAGTGTTCAGGAAAGTAAAATGTTGGTGAGGTCTGAGACATTTATCAAGGTTCCTCTCTAGGTGTTTCTGGGAGATGATTTTCAAGTCCAGGTCAGTTTGTAGGCCCCGTGCACACAGCGCCTTCAGAATGCAGTTAACACAGAGTAGGTTTAAGTCAGTATCTCATTTTGGTCTCAGTTGAGCCACTTCTAAACTGTCACTCCATCCACTGTGTGTATTTTTTAAGTACAAAGACACATGTTTTCTGTAACAGTGATATTTATTACTTACTCTCTTTGCACTGAGAGAAAGATGGGTGTGAATTCCTCACTTCTTTTATTATTCTTTTATCGAAAGGAGGAAGTTTACTTAAAAGCTGCCCCTTAAAGAGAAGCAATCCTGTTGAATGAAGCTGGCTGAAAGTCCTTTAGTGTTACCAAAAAAGACTAACACAGATGAAAAGGCTATACTTTAAGTAAATGCCAGTGGTAGGAAATGTGGGGCTAGGAGCCTTGTAATCCCCTTCATTGGGCAAGAAAAACATTGAGGTTTGGCCTCTTGACAAGGCCTGTTTTCTATTTTCCCTGTCCCTCCATCTTGTGCTTAGTGTTTATTTCTTTGGATGTGTGGTTTACTGCCAGATATTATTATTGTGTACTTAAAAATCACTGTCTCTCGGGGACCTAGCTCCCTTGTTGCTTCCTAACAGAATAACAGTTTTGTAACATCTCCCAAAATGCAGGGATTTTAGTGGGATCTTGGGCTTTCCATATGAAGGGGATTAGCCTATATTACTGGGCTGTCCAAAAGATTCACTTTTTTCTGTACCATCTTATGCAAAAATCTGAACGAATTTTTCGGCCAACCCAATAGTTCCAGAACGGAAACCTGCCCTTCTGCCACTCTTGGCAAGTAACGCTTGTGCCCCAGAAAGAGGCCAGCACGGTAGGAATTGGCTTCCTCCTTCCTAGGCATTTTCTTATACCAGTGTTCCCTCTTCCTTAGTAAATCCTGAGTCTTCCCAGGTGGCTCAGTGGTAAAGAATCCTCCTGCCAATGCAGGAGATTCAGGTTCAATCCCTGGGTTGAGAAGATCCCCTGGAGGAGGAAAAGGCAACCCACTCCACTATTCTTGTCTGGGAAATCCCATGGACAGGGGAGCCTGGGGGACTATAGTCCATGGGGTCACAAAAGAGTCGGACATGACTTAGAGAAAAACAAACAAAACCCCATATAAAATCAATGACAATTTTGTCGAGCAGATTCAACTTAGCCCTAAGAAGCCCCAAATATTCCTGTATCATTAACCGGCCCATACCAGCTTGCTCCACGTATCGCTAAGACTTTACACTAGTGGCATCTGAGTGTGAGCTGTCATCTACTTAACTTTTATCCACTTAGCATGTGTGTCTCAGCCATGTGTTGACAGTAAACTGGAAAACTCAACCAAGAGAGCCAGCATGACACTGGGGAGCCTGGCAAATAGAAAGTAGGTTTGGTTAAATGTAGTCAATCTGAGTGTAACATGTAATACACTTTCTGTTTTTTAATTTCCTATCTTATGCATTTATTATGGTGGTTTTGGGCTTCCCAAGTGACACTAGTAGTAAAGAACACGCCTGTGAATGAAGGAGACAGAAGAGACAAGGGTTCAATCCCTGGATTGGGAAGATGCCCTGGAGAAGGGCACGGCAACACACGCCATTATTCTTGCCTGAAGAATCCCATGGACAGGTGAGCCTGTCAGGCTACAGGGGGTCTCAAAGAGTCAGACGTGACTGAAGTTACTTAGCACGCGTGTGTGGTGGTTTGAATATCACTGTATACCTCTATGCTGTAATTTTCAGGTCTTATGAAGGAACCACTGTACCTTTTAACTATAGCATTAGTAAGCTTTGTAATGAGATTTTTCCTTTCATTCTCAAGGACACACTGAAAATCTTCCTGATGTTCCTTCGACTCCACTCTCTCTACCCTTTGCTCTGGCTCTGTGCTCTAGGCTCACCTCTGCAGCTGCATCAGTGACTCACTTGACTTCTGCTTGGAGTTGGGTCCAGCCTGTGAGGGACTCTGGCAGGGGATCTGAGAGTGGGAGGAGAATGTGGTTGGGGTTTGTTCCCCTGACTCCTTCCCTGCCAGGTCACCATTGGCTGTCTGTCCCTCTACTAATGGCCAGAGCTCCTGCCAGGTAACCCTCCCCATTCAGCTAACCACTTCTGATTCTAGTATCTTCTCTACTCCTCACCTCTGTTGGCTGAGGATAAGTAATAATAGCTCTACGACTAGCTAGCCTCGTGCGGTGCATGTTCTTTGCAGGTTTACCTAAACCCTTCCCATACCTTTGTAAATACCCACTTTGTTCAGCTCTTTTCGAATGATCTTTTTGAATATTCTACCTGTTTCCTGCCAAGACCCTGGCCTTTCCTGATCCCAAGAGTGGTATGTGTAACTGTGAAACTCAAGTCTACCCTAAGCTTTCCTTGTGGCTTCTTCAATGGTTACAACATTGTCACCATGTAAATTGAACATTAAAAGACAGGGAATATACCCAGTTCCTATAAAAATCCATTTTATATATCAATAGAAGAGCTCATGGTAAGTTGAAATGGGGTGACTGCAAGCAAGGCAATCAGCAAAAGAAAATTTTGCAGAATTCTCAGTGAAACCAATTTCTAAGGAGAGGCTGGACAGCAGTATTCATTGCCTTGCTTGTGACAACTGGAAGTAAGATGACCTACATATTTCTTTTTGGAAAGCCAAAGTGTGTATTCTGTCAAGATTGCATGTTAATACAATTCTGATAGTTGACAAAGCTCTCTAAGTGACTCCATGTCTGGATGGATCTGTTGGCAGTTGAACCAGTGAGAGGAATGGATGGGAATTCCAGTGGGTATCCTTGACCTTGGTCAACATGGCAGTTCTTGCTCAAGTAAATGTGTTTGTGTGTGTGTGCATCCACGTGTATGTGTGAGTGTATGGTAGTATGGTGAGGATGGTAGTATGTCTAGTTATTTTTTGCTAAGGTTTTATGGAACCTGAAGATTGTTTTATTTTAGGAGTCCTCCTCAGGTAAAATAATGAAAAATTATGACTACAAAGTTAGGTATAAAGATGAATGTTTAGGAAGAGAAAACAAATCACAAGAAATGTCAAATTTCTTTCTTAAAAGTGATAGTTATCAGATATCATGCAATACAGAGCAACAGACAGTTAAGTAGTAAGCATATTATGACATAACTTTGTAATACTTCTCCCCCTACATTTTAGATGGCATACTCTTTGATTGCCTCTTCACTTAGCAACAATTTTATAATATTTTCTGTATAGGGAAAAGAAAAATGCTTTTTCTTTTTAGCATAGCTTATTAAAATTTACTTTTTGTATTGCTAGCAGGAATACATGAAACAAGCAATTTTGCACAGTTACACTTGCTGCTAAAGTTTTGGATCTATAAATACCAGAATTTTGATAATTTTGATTTCACATAGTGTCTACTTGAAAATATATGGTACATTTGTAATTATATCTGTTTCATTATCAAGTATATTTATGGTAGGAGAGAGCTTCGGTGTTGATGAGAACTGAATCTCTGCTTCTGATTTTACACGTCTGGTGGTTGGAAGGTTTTTTTCCATAGACCTTTGTACATTTTAAACCTTGTTTCTCCTCTAGTGCCCACATAATTCTTGTGTTGGATGCTGTAAGACACATTCTTATCACAAGACCTCTGGTCTCACGTCTTTATGTCGTGACACTGAGTCAGTGTTGTACGTGATAGGAGTGTCCATGGAAGTCAATTTTACACTGCAGTGATAGCTAGCAATAATGTAACAATACACAGAGGTGACTGTGAACCCCATCAATATATTCCACAAAGCCCCAAACTAAATGTTGACTAACTCAACTTCTCCTTAGCCAGATTCTTAAAATATGCTCTGTACCACTTCAACACTGACCTGCAAGGAGGGAAGTCAAAATGAAAAGAGAGTCTTCAAAGATTCTGATTGAAATATCTTCATGTATGTATGTGTGTGTGTGTGTGTGTGTGCATGCATGTATAGAAATTTAACAGACATATGGCCAAAAATATGAGGGTTCTTCCCAGGACTTTAAAAGGTCCCTGCAAGTGAGAGTCTTTGTAGCTTAAGTGTCATCAGCTTCATGGTAAATCCACTTCTGTTAATTATATTGGAAAATTTGTCTGCTGCCTCACTCAAGCATTAAGACACTGACACTGGATTTTATCGCTAACTAGAGTAGACTTTTGAGTCTACTCTACCCTTATGAGTATACAGTGAAAGTGACAAATAGATTTAAGGGACTAGACCTGATAGACAGAGTGCCTGATGAACTATGGACAGAGGTTCGTGACATTGTACAGGAGACAGGGATCAAGACAATCCCCATGGAAAAGACATGCAAAAAAGCAAAATGGCTGTCTGAGGAGGCCTTACAGATAGCTGGGAAGAGAAGAAAAGTGAAAAGCAAAGGAGAAAAGGAAAGATATTCCCATCTGAATGCAGAGTTCCAAAGAATAGCAAGGAGAGATAAGAAAGCCTTCCTCAGTGATCAATGCAAAGAAATAGAGGAAAACAACAGATTGGGAAAGACTAGAGATCTCTTCAAGAAAATTAGAGATACCAAAGGAACATTTCATGCAAAGATAGACTCGATAAAGGACAGAAATGGTATGGACCTAACAGAAGCAGAAGATATTAAGAAGAGGTGGCAAGAATACACAGAAGAACTGTAAAAAAAATGATCTTCACGACCCAGATAATCACGATGGTGTGATCACTCACCTAGAGCCAGACATCCCGGAATGTGAAGTCAAGTGGGCCTTAGAAAGCATCAGTACGAACAAAGCTAGTGGAGGTGATGGAATTCCAGTGGAGCTATTTCAAATCCTGAAAGATGATGCTGTGAAAGTGCTGCACTCAGTATGCCAGCAAATCTGGAAAACTCAGTAGTGGCCACAGGACTGGAAAAGATCAGTTTTCATTCCAATCGCAAAGAAAGGCAATGCCAAAGAATGCTCAAACTACCGCACAATTGCACTCATCTCACACGCTAGTAAAGTAATGCTCAAAATTCTCCAAGCCAGGCTTCAGCAATATGTGAACCGTGAACTTCCAGATGTTCAAGCTGGTTTTAGAAAAGGCAGAGGAACCAGAGATCAAATTGCCAATACCTGCTGGATCGTCAAAAAAGCAAGAGAGTTCCAGAAAAACATCTATTTCTGCTTTATTGACTATGCCAAAGCCTTCGACTGTGTGGATCACAATGAACTGTGGAAAATTCTGAAAGAGATGGGAATACTAGACCACCTGACCTACCTCCTGAGAAATCTGTATGCAGGTCAGGAAGCAACAGTTAGAACTGGACATGGAACAACAGACTGGTTCCAAATAGAAAAAGGAGTATGTCAAGGCTGTATATTGTCACCCTGCTTATTTAACTTATATGCAGAGTACATTATGAAAAACGCTGGGCTGGAAGAAACACAAGCTGGAATCAAGATTGCCTGGAGAAATAGCAATAACCTCAGATATGCAGATGACACCACCCTTATGGCAGAAAGTGAAGAAGAACTAAAGAGCCTCTTGATGAAAGTGAGAGAGGAGAGTGAAAAAGTTGGCTTAAAGCTCAACATTCAGAAAACTAAGATCATGGCATCTGGTCCCATCACTTCATGGGAAATAGATGGGGAAACAGTGGAAACAGTGTCAGACTTTATTTTTTTGGTCTCCAAAATCACTGCTGATGGTGACTGCAGCCATGAAATTAAAAGACGCTTACTCCTTGGAAGGAAGGTTATGACCAACCTAGATAGCATATTTAAAAGCAGAGACATTACTTTGCCAACAAAAGTCCGTCTAGTCAAGGCTATGGTTTTCCCAGTGGTCATGTATGGATGTGAGAGTTGGACGGTGAAGAAAGCTGAGCGCCACAGAATTGATGCTTTTGAACTGTGATGTTGGAGAATACTCTTGAGAATCCCTTGGACTGCAAGGAGATTCGATCAATCCGTCCTAAAGGAGATCAATCCTGGGTGTTCATTGGAAGGACTGATGTTGAAGCTGAGACTCCAATACTTTGGCCACCTCATGGGAAGAGTTGACTCATTGGAAAAGACCCTAATGCTGGGTAGGATTGGGGGCAGGAGGAGAAGGGGACGACAGAGGATGAGATGGTTGGATGGCATCACCAACTCGATGGACATGGGTTTGGGTAGACTCTGGGAGTTGGTGATGGACAGAGAGGCCTGGTGTGCTGTGATTCATGGGGTCGCAAAGAGTCGGAAACGACTGAGTGACTGAACTGAACTGAGAGTAAACTTTTAGATAGGTAGATTTTATTACTTTATTTTGTTCCTTCCTTTGTTCCTTCCTCCTTCCCTCCTTCCATTCCTCCGTCTCTCCCACCTTTCTTCAAATGTTGAGGGAGACCAAGTACTTCTTTTTTAAATTAACTCATTCACTTTTGTTTCATTCTCTCCACTTTTTCCTCTACCCTTTCTTGACCTCCTCCTTCTCCAGAAATACACTATTTATTTTCATGTGCATCGCTGCTGCCTCTAATTACCAGTTGCATGTGGTTTTGGGGTCCCATGAAAGGAGGATCTCTCCATATTGCCTCATGCTAGACAAGGAGCCGTTTGTGGCAGAGGGTACCTGGAGAGCAGACATGACAGGTAGGAGAAAGCATTTTCAAGGTAATGTTCCCTGTTAGACCAAGAAGTTTTGTAATGGCTTCAGAGAGTATAGCTACTTGACGGTCATGTGACAGTCCTGGGCCAGTGCCTGTTGGGGTGGTTTTGTTTCAGAATGTATGCCAGTAGCTGGACCACTTTATTTAGAGATAGCTCATCGTGCACTTTACCCTTGCATCCTTCCCATGGTGGGTCCTCTATTAAAATGCTGTTTTCCATATGGTTAAGAAGCTTTTAATAAGATTTCCCATCACCAAGACTTTTGAGTTGTCCATATTTTGCCTTCACCGCTATCTGATGATAAAAGACCTGCCACCAAAATAGGCTTTGAAAAGTAGCAATTAGCAAAATAGTTTAGTAAAACAGTGAAAACTCTGTGGGGTATTATGGCCTCTGACTGCACTGTCCAGATGGTAGCCACTAACTGCACTTGACTCTTGAGCTCTGTTGAAGGGGTAGTATATTGGGCTAAATATATTTTGATATATTGGTTTAAAGAAAATAATTGTCACAATTAATTTCACTGGTTTCCTTTTACATTTAAAAATAATTTTAGTTATTTATTTGTTTTCGGCTGTGCTGGGTCGTCGTTGCTACATGGGTTTTGCTTTGGTTGCAGAGAGTGAGGGCTATTCTCTAGCAGTGGTGCGTGGACTTCTCATAGCCATGGCTTCTCGTGTTGCAGAGTATGGACTCGAGGGCACACAGGCTTCAGTAGCTGTGGTTGCTGGGTTCTAGAGAGCAGGCTCAGCAGTTGTGCTTAATTGCTCTGTGGCATGCGTAATCTTCCTGGACCAGGGATTGAACCTGTGTCTCCTGAATTGACAGGCGGATTCTTTAGCACTGAGCCACCAGGGAAGCCCCTTTTACTTTTGTAACATAGTTACTAAACAAATTTAAATGACACATGTGGTTCACATGGTATGTCTACTGACAGTGCTACTCTCTCACAGGCCATTCTCTGTGACTGAGAATTTATTACTGGTCCCTTACCGACTTACTGGAAGTCCAGGGAGAGGTTGTTGTGGCTTCCCACAGGATTGGGCAGGGTTTTTAATTTTTTTTAAGTTGAACTCAACTCTGAAACAAAATGAGTCAGAGGAGTAGGCCATTCTCTTTATATTAATTGAGTTAATAGGATAACGAAACCCCCCAGGGGATGAATCAAATTAAACAACAAAATATTTGCTTTTCCAAAATATTTCCCCCAAGGTTATCTCTTATAACCTTACCTCTCCCTATCGGAACTGAGCAACTGTGTTGGGTGTCTCTAGCCTCAAGCTTCATCCCATTGGCATCTAGAAAGAGAATACATTTTTCCTTCTTTAGACGACAAGCCATACTTGGTATACTCCTCCTGTGAAAAGGATCCCTTGGGATTTGTCACTGCCTGTTGTTTGTGGCTCCAGCATATTGGAACATGCATCGACTTGTCAACTTTTCACCAGTAAACATTTGTGGTGATAATAACTCATAGTTAGGATTATCCATTGATAAGGGTGTACCAGAAAACTCTGACAATCATTTGGTACTGATGCCACTAATACAATGCAGTTTATGTAACTTGGATGACAGAATGAATCTTGGAAAGAAAAAAGATCAGGTCTTTCCTAGAAGTGTCTTGTACCTAAATCAAGTCAATTCCCAAAGTTTTCCTAACTTTGAAGTTAGGAAAAGTTTTCCTAACTTTTGAATTTGCTGAATTTACTTGTATATCGATTTCCATCCCCTTATCTAATGTTATTTTGTACATAGTTGATACTCAACAGATTTTGGTTGATTGATTTTCAGATTCTGAGGGTGACATCAAGAAGGAGTGTAGTCTTGTACTTGAGATTCAGGTTTGAAGGTTTGAATTTGACTTGGTGATTTTTAAATGGATCCAATTCTCCATGGTAAGAGTGATGACTGCCTTGTATTAGAGGTTTCAGGGTAATACCCAATGAAATGTATTAACAAATAATTTGATCCGCACCCCATCCCTCTACCCACAACCCTGCCCTTGCACTGAAGATTTCTGCACATAAAACATTTCATAAAATTTCAAACTTTGTATTATACTTGCTGGTGTTAAGGCTCGCTGCATAAATTACAATGATGTCTTAAATAACTGTCTTTGGAAG
This sequence comes from Okapia johnstoni, assembly GCA_024291935.2. Taxonomy (NCBI): domain Eukaryota; kingdom Metazoa; phylum Chordata; class Mammalia; order Artiodactyla; family Giraffidae; genus Okapia; species Okapia johnstoni. The sequence continues at coordinate 72,489,969 of CM044318.1, read as the reverse complement.
ATACGGTGGCTTCACTTCTGCTTTATCTTGGCACTAAGTCTTAGAGGGGTTAATTTTGTTTCTGTGCCTATCTTGTGCCCGGACTTTCTCATCCAGGGTCTGAGTAAATTTTTGTCGAATGACTTTTTCCATTTTCTTTCTGTCTGTCTTCTGTATTTGCTTTTCCCAAACCATGTCTAGTTCTCTCCCTTTTCCATCATCCTTATTCAACAGGTTCAACCTCTGCAAAAAAGAAAAGTTTTTTTTTTTTTTTCTTAAAGAATATTTCCTCCCATTTCAGCTATTCAAAGTCTCTGTCTTACCCTCTTAATATATACCTTTCCTGGTGGTGACCCATCCCTTCAGGGACCCTGGGCATTAACATCTGACTTTGGAATATAAGATGATGTCCAGCAGGTACACTTGCTGGCTTTGCATCCTAATTTGCATGCTCAGTTGCTCAGTCATGTCGGACTCTTTGTGAACCCATGGACTGTAGCCCACCAGGCTCCTCTGTCCATGTAAATCTCCAGGCAAGAATACTGGAGGGGATTGCCATTTCCTTCTCCAGGGGATCTTCCTGATCCAGGGATCGAACCTGTGTCTCCTGCAGTTCCCCTGCAGGTGGATTCTTTACCACTGAGCCACCAGGGAAGTCCCGAATTTAAAGTCAATTTATTTGCCAATAAATTGTGTTGATTTTATTTCATAGTTTATGTGGTAACTGCTTTAAAACAAAGCTCAGACTGGTTGGCTCTAGTCAAGTCAGAATTCTGCCTGTCTTGTTTTAGCATTTAAAAAATTCCCTGTGTTCTTACCTAGAAGTCTTAAGCATGAGCACACACACCCCTTTATCTGCAGTGGCGTAAGTACATCTCTCCTTGGAGGTCATGGCATGAACCAGATACTTCTCAGCTGATTCTGAGCTGATTCTGCACATGTTTAGTTTAAGAACTAGACCTGACACTATAAAAAGAAAGGCGACGTCAAACTTTTGTTTCTTATTGCCTCGCTTGTTCAAGTATTTCATATTGTTTAAAGGATTTTGGTGAGGGTGCAAATTTTTGGCACAATTACCCAGTTTTTTGAAAAAGTCTTAAGACTGGTATACATGAAAGGAATTATAAAGCAGCTTTTCCACTTCAGCAGATGAACTATTCATGAGTGTGTCTTTGAGAACCAGAATTCACTGAAATTGGACTTGACTCCTTATTAGGGTCAATGATCCATTAAATCGTTATCCTTGGAAACAATCTGTGGATTCTCTTTGTGGAAATAGCCTTTAACAAAGTGTACTTTCACATTCCCAGGCATGCCAGAAAAAAAAAGACACTAGCCCCCACTCAGGAAGGGAGAGACTGATTTGCCCTGCTTGTTAAGTTACTCTTTTTTTTCTCTTTAGAATGACCAAAGGCAGGCTTTGCCTATGAATCACTTTATTGAAAATGGTATGAAAAATAAATGAGCTAGAAGCAATTTAAGGGAAAGCCTGAAACTGGCATTAGGACAGCTCTGCCAATAGGTAATGCACAATCTAAATTCTAGTTTAGTAGCTGGCCAAAGCAGATTTACAGATAATCCCCACTCATGAAAATATTCTACTGAGACGAACTCTAAGGTACTTTTTTACAGTTTATGTTGCCATGATTTAAGCTTTTGTTACTCCAAGGTACTCCAGAGATGCAATGTTATAAGCGATAGAGTGTGTGTGGCAGGGAGAAACAGGGAAGGAGAGAGAAATTGTTTAAATCACTGAGTAACTACAAAAGCCAACCCACAGAAATGCCAAGTACAGGCGGCATATGGCAGCCTGAATTTAGGCTCACAGATAGAATTCATGTCATTCAAGAGTTGGTCCTTGCTGATGCTAACCACACCAAGAAGACATCCGTTTCACGGGAGCAAAATTCAAATATTTTTTAATGGCATTCCTGGGCATGTGCATGTACACTGTGCTTACTATTTCTGCAAAGAAAATCCACAGATTTCTCTAGGGGTAAAGATTTAGCAGGTACACTGACTCTGAAAAGGAGTCAAGCTCACTCTTGTGAAAAGGAGTGCAACTCTTGTGCAAGAACTGGCTCTCCAGCAGAGGGCAGCAGTGGACATGCCCCTCCCTGCTTGGAACCTCTGTGCTCTGTTCCAATGAGTGAATTGATAAAACTCCTTTAATTGAATGCCACTTCCCTGGTGGCTCAGATGGTAAATCGTCTACCTACAACGCGGGAGACCTGGGTTCGGTCCCTGGGTCAGGAAGATCCCCTGGAGAAGGAAATGGCAACCCACTCCAGTACTCTTGCCTGGAAGATCCCACAGACAGAGGAGCCTGGTAGGCTACAGTCCATGGGGTCACAAAGAGTCAGACATGACTGAGTGACTTCACTTTCTTTCTTTTCTTTATTCTCACAGTTCAGTTCAGTTCATTTCAGTTGCTCAGTCGTGTCTGACTCTTTGAGACCCTATGGACTGCAGCACCCCAGGCCTCCCTGTCCATCACCAACTCCCAGAGCTTACTCAAACTCACGTCCATCGAGTTGGTGATGACATCCAACCATCTCATCCTCTGTTGTCCCCTTCTCCTGCCTTCAATCTTTTCCAGCATCAGGGTCTTTTCCAGTGTGTCAGTTCTTCACATCAGGTGGCCAAAGGATTGGCCAAAATATGAAGTTTCAGCTTCAGCATCAGTCCTTCCAATGAATGTTCAGGACTCATTTCCTTTAGGATGGACTCATTGGAGCTCCTCAAAGTCCAACGGACTCTCAACAGTCTTCTCCAACACCACAGTTCAAAAGTGTCAATTCTTTGGCTCTCAGCTTTCTTTATAGTCCAACTCTCACATCCATACTTGACCACTGGAAAAACCATAGCTTTGACTAGACAGACCTTTGTTGGCAAAGTAATGTCTCTGCTTTTTAATATGCTGTCAAGGTTTGTCACAGCTTTTCCTCCAAGGGGCAAGCGTCTTTTAATTTCATGACTGCAGTCATCATCGGCAGTGATTTTGGAGCCCCCAAAATAAAGGCTATTCTCACAATACATAATGTAAATTAAGATCAAATTCAACCAGCACTTATAGCACACGTAACGTGTAAAGCACAGACCAGGTACTTTGGAGTCAAAAAAGACGATTAAACTCGAAATGGCATAGGAGTTTCAAAGGACAGTGTCTTGCAGTCTTTAAGCTTGAGAGACAGACAGCGTATACTGGGATCCTGAGGCTGCCATTGTAGGTGATGGGACCTTAGGGAAAGTTCTTTCATCTCGATCAGTCCTTGGTTTCTCATCTGTAAAATGGGTACAACAATACCTGCCACTTCATCCACTACTAGTTAAAACACAGATCTCCTGGAAGACACATATATAGACAAGCAATTCTATAAGGCAAAGAGGTTAGACAACCTGCTGTAGCAGCAGAAGGTAGTGTGATGAATGTAGTTAGGGATTGGAAGGGATAGCTTCAAGGGAGAAGTGGTCTTTGAGCTGAGCGTTGAAGACAAGTAAAATTTTTGATCACTGGGTGGAAAATATGTCTGTGAGGGAGGGAGTATGAAGGACAAACAGAAGGAGCATAGATAATTTTATTTTATTTATAAGTTTGTAAACTCATAGTACTGTATTTCACAAAGGCTATTCTGTGGATAACTATTGTTTCATTCAACATAAATTATATATAATAGAGTTTCTCTGTTAGTATTTACAAATATCTAAATTAGTTTATTTAGATACTCCTGAAATCCATATATTTAAAAGCAATGGTATCTATATAATTTCTATTAAAAGTCAACAAATAATTAAATAGTATTTTTAAGGACAAATGGCTTGAGAGTTGCTAAATGCCTAGTAAGTGAAAGTGAATTTTAATTGGTAGAGTTGACTTCTTATTTATATGAAAACTTCGAGGGATATTAAATGTTTTATCATTATGAAGTGTTTTTATTCTTAACTCGTATATTGTTTAATGTATAGTCACGACAGGCTTTTGGGTAAAGATAAGAAACGTAGAAAACATTGATGATAAAATACAAGTGAATCACTTTGTCATTAGCACCTTTTTAAATTCTGCAAACTCTATGATCTCTACCACGTTCATGCATTTCACTCATCTAAGTAAAATTCTGCTCTAAATCACTGGGTTATGTATGTTTCAAAAGTCAATGTTTTAGAAGGATAATTAATGATTATCTGCAGTTTGTTTTTCTGCTTACTAGCAGTAAAGCTTTTCCTCACTTATAATGTGGTATTTAGAGAAAAAAGCTTGGAAATAACAGGCTGAAATCTTTTCTCTTTAGCTTACCATAAAAAGTAAATTAATAATAAAATAATAAAAGTAGTGAAAGTTGAATGTTTAAGCTTAAATATTAGAATTCTAAGCATCTACCTGATCATGTTGCCATATACAAAGTTAAAATTCATTGTACCCTTGTTCCTCAGCATGTTTTTGAAGATTTCCGTAATAAAAAAATAAACAAAATAGTATAATGAACCTCCCATGTCCATCGCCCAGTTTCAGTTAGCAACACTCTGCCATTCTTGTTTGATCTAAATTTCCACCCCCTCTATTATTTTTTAAATTAAGGTGTAATTGGCATACATTGAAATGTGGAGATCTTGCCTGTAAGATTTTTTAAATGGATATATCCATATAATTTCTATCACAATATTGAACATTTCCACATGCCCAGGTATTCCCTTGTGTCTTCCATCAGTGATTCTCTTAGCCCTAGACAACCATAGTTCTAAATAGATTTGCCCCTTCTAGAACTTCATGTAAAGGATTTGTACTCTTTTTGTATAAAGCATTTTTGCTCAGCATAAGGTCTGTGTGATTGACCCATGTCCTTGTATGTCGAAGTAGTCATTCAATTTTATTGCTAAATATAGTATTCCATTATACAGCTATACCACAATTTGTTTATTCATGCTATCAATGGAGATTTGACTTTTTAATATGATTTTTCACTAATATGATTAAATCTGCTATGAAAATACTCTGAAAAGTCTTTTTGTGGATTTTCTTTTCATTTCCTTTGAATAAGGATCTAGATGTGGAATTGCTGGGCCAAGGGGAAGTGTATGTTTAACTTTATCAGAAAATTACAACCCTTTTTCTGAAGTTGTTGTACAAAGTTATATTCTCACTAGCAACCTATTAGAGTTTCGGTTGTTTTACATCATCATCAACATTTAGTATTTTAATTTGGTAGAGGCATCTTATTGTGATTTTAGCTTGCATTTCCCTGATAACTAATTATTTAAGAACTTTTTCATGTGCTTAATGGGTATTTGCATATCTTTCTTTGTGAAGTGCCATTCAAGGTTTTTTCCCCCACTATTAAATTGTGTTGTCTTTTTATTGAGTTGTAGTACTTTCTAAAAATATATTCTGAATACAAGTTCTTTGTCTACTTTATGTTTTGCAAATGTTTTTTTTCCCTAGCCTGAGATTTGCCTATTTATTTTAACAGTTCCTTTCAATGAACAGAATTTTTAATTTCAATGAAGTTTAATTTATCAACTTTTATGGTTTGTGTTTTTATATCCTATCTATTAAAGAAATCTTTGCCTAATCCAAGGGAAGAAAGGTATTCTATGTTTTCTTTTAAAAGCTTTATAGGTTTGGATTTAGGTTTACATCTGCTATTCAACTAAAAATAAATTTGTGTGAACTGTGAGGGAGGGATTGAGGTTTAATTTTTTTCCCACATGGATAGCCAATTGTTCCAGTTGTTGAAAAGTCTCCTTTCCTGGTTGCATTGTCTTGGGACCTTTGTAGAAAATCTGTTGATCATTTAAGTTTTACATTTACAATTTTATTTGTCAATTATACCTCAGTAAAGCTGGAAAAAGAAAAAAAATGTGTTAACTTGGTAGGATTCTTTGGTAGAATTAAGAATATAATCACTAAAATAAATTTTTGCTTAATTTTGTCATTGAACTGTGCAACATCTTGCAGATTCACAGTACATTATCATAAGCAGTATTTGGACATTGATTCAACCAAGATATAAAGCAATTTCATTACCACAAGGATTTCTTGTATTGCCCTTTTATAACAGATATAACTGTTTTTAAGAGTTTGTTTAAAAAAATAAAAGTGTATTTTTTACTTCTAACAAGTACTACTATAATTCTAAATAACGTGCTGTGCTTAGTCACTCAGTCATGTCTGACTCTTTGTGACCCATGGACTGTAGCCCACCAGGCTCTTCTGTCCATGGGGATTCTGCAGGCAAGAATACTAGAGTGGGTTGCCATGCCCTCCTCCAGGGGATCTTCCCAACCCAGGGATCAAACCCAGGTCTCCTGCATTGCAGGTCGATTCTTTACTGTCTGAGCCACCAGGGAAGCATAATTCTAAGTAATATGTTAGCATTTGCATTTCTTTCAACAATGTCTCTTAAACTAGGAACCTTATTACTCACTTCTAGAGTTTTATCAGTTTTAATTCTACTGTTGATTGTCTTTATACCTCTAAATTATATACTGCTATATTTTGTCTGAGTTTAGATAGTATATCCTGACTCCTTATGATGTAAAAGGAGGAAATTCCCAGTCCTTCACCTCACTTTTCTTCTCTTACCCACTTTTTCTGCCTTCTCACTACTCTCCTCTATACTTTACTTTTACATTATCAAGGTTTATAATATTGTAAATCTAACATTCAGGGTTTCCTATTTATTATAGGTTGATTTTGAATTCTGAAAAACCAATAGAAAGCATTTATAACATTGAAATTATGTAAATATTCTTCACTGCAAAGCAGGTATGTGATTGGACCTGTAGAGAAGGAATTCTTTGGGGCACTAATTCTGTTTTGCTCTAAGAGGATGTTCAAGCATCATCAAAGGCTCCTTTTCCATAATCCTTTTTTTGCTCAAAATTAAGTTACTTTAGTTGCACTATGATTTTTTATGCAGATGTTTAATTTACACAAGGGTTTTAATCTTAATTCTGTTTTATTCTTGCTAAGCGAAATGAATATCATCACTAAAAGTCTCCATTTTCTTAATCACACTAACTGGTTGAATGAGACCTATTTTCTTGGAGATGTTTTCTTGGACTCCTGACCATGTTCTAACCATGTTACTAGATCTATTGCACAGCTGTCATTGTGGGATTCCATTGCCCTCCCCTGGCCTACCAATACCACCATCATTTTATTCTTAAACTAATTCTACATTTTCTTGAAATCTATAGTTTTATGCTTGAGGATGAATTTTTCCTTTGGAGTCAAACTTTTTTTCAGTTAGGATGCATGGGAGGTAAATGGGATCCTTGCATATCTGAAAATGCCTTATTTTGCCCACGTGCTTGATTGACCTGGTATACATATCCAGATTCAAAGCCTCGTTTTCCCCAAAACTTTAAAGGTTTTGTTCCACTGTCTTCTGAAATTCAGAATGCTGCCAAGTCTGATGGCAGCTTGAGTCCTTTCCCTTTCTTGGTGACCTGATTTGGACTCTGATAGCTCCAAGGACGGAGAAGGCAATGGCACCCCACTCCAGTACTCTTGCCTGGAAAATCCCATGGATGGAGGAGCCTGGTGGGCTGCAGTCCATGGGGTTGCGAAGAGTCGGACACGACTGAGCGACTTCACTTTCACTTTTCACTTTCGTGCATTGGAGAAGGAAATGGCAACCCACTCCAGTATTCTTGCCTGGAGAATCCCAGGGACGGAGGAGCCTGGTGGGCTGCTGTCTATGGGGTCGCACAGAGTTGGACACGACTGAAGCGACTTAGCAGCAGCAGCAGCAGCAGCAGCTCCAGGATCTTCTTTATATCTTCAGAGGTTTGAAATTCTACCGAGATATGTCTTGCTATTTGTCTTCTTCATCCTAATCAGAACCTAGTTTGCCCATGAAATATGAAGACCTGTGTCTTTCTTTGGGTCTGGGGAATTTTTTTGTACTATTTTTTTCCCCTCTTGTCTGTATTATCTTTCTGAGATTTCTATTAAATGAATACTGGGCATCCTTCATCTCTCTTAATTCTTCTTTCATATTTTCAATCTCTTTTATATTTTGTTCTATGTTCTTGGAAATCTTCTGAAAGTTTTCTCCTCGCCTGTCTATTGAAATTCTTTTTATTGTACAATCATTTTTAATTTCCCCAAACTCTCTTTTTCTCCAATTGCTCCTTTAATCTTTTCCCATTTCTATTTCATGGATGCAGTGTGTTCTCAAATACCTCAGAGGATATGAATTGAATTTGAATTTTTATTTAGGTCCTTGTCTGTTGTATGAATTATTTATATTCTCTAGAATCATGTGGTTATATTTTCATCTTGGTGCTATTTTGTGCTGTGCAGTTTCCTCAAATGTCTAGTGAGTTTTAGTTGTTTCTTCATAGGTATTAATAAATTAATAGAGGATTAATAAGGGAATTTCTATTTGGGAATTAATTTTTCCCTGTGTTTTCTTGCTGTTGTCATCTTCCTTTCTAGTTTCATGTTCTGCATTCCCTCTGTGCAAGAGATCTCTACAATATAATCTTCAATACATTTAGTAATATACTGATCTAACAGAACGTTTATTTTCAAGTCCATATCAGATACCAAATGAAATGGCAAAACAACCTTTTAAAACCCCTAGAAAGATTATGGAATTTTATATCAACATGGAAAGGTTTTCAGATCTAAGTTTAAAAATTAATGATGTCAGGAATAGCTGAATTACTAAAATTGAAAATTAGGGCAGTCTACATTAATGAGGTTTATTAGACTAATGATGTGTAGGGTTTTATTTTCATAGCAAATGGCACTCTCACTTTTAGTCTTGTTCTGTTCCTACAGTATCACGGTTTAGAAGCCCAGGAACTTAATGTCTGATTCGTTGTTTGGAGCCTATGCACACACCCTGTGTGAAGCCTGCACCTCCTGACGTGTTCACTCTGTGCTGCCCTTCCTCCTCCTACTCTCTGACATTTCCTGGTGCTGCCTCGGGGGGCTGAGTGGGCTGGCCGGGGTTGGCTCTTGCCTCCGGGTGGACCTGCTGCACAGGACAGCTGTCTGGGAAGTCCAGTGCCAGCTTCCAGGACTCAGCACCTCACCACTCAGGAGCATGTGCCTCTGGGCACAAGAGGCCTCGCAGGCGGCCAGATTCCAGTTCTTTCCAGTTCGAACTTTTTAGTACTGTAGTCATTGTTCCTGTCCCTGACTCAGGCCAGTTTTAGAAATACCATTTAAATTCTGTTAAAAAGCCACCTCAAAGTGACCTCACTTGAGCTTGTGATTAGCGGGGGTCAGGGAAGAACCTAGGCTGCGTAGACTGAAAAGAAAAGGTCTCGTCTGGAAATCCCTCCTCTTCTGTCTCCCTCCAGAATGGTCTGGGTCACGGGTCTGAGAGATTCAGATTATTGCAGATTCTTGCTTCTTATTGAACCTGAACTGGATAAGAAGGCCTCAGCCCGGTTCTAGGGCTTAGTGACAGTGGAGGAAAAGATCTATTCATGATCAGCTGTGAATTGAATTGTGTTCTCCTCATATTCATACTGTGATGCCCTACCATCACTCCCCAAAGGACCTTAGAATATAAGTGAATTTGGAGATAGGGCCTTTGAAGATGTCATTAGGGACTTCTCTGGTGTCTGGTGGTTAAGAATCCTCCTGCCAATACAGGGGACACAGGTTCAATTTGTGGTCCTGGAAGGTCCCACATGCCATGGGGCAGCTAAGCCCATGCACCACTACTGAAGCCTGCGCTCTAGAGCCTGGGAGCTGCAGTAAGAGAAGGCACCGCAATGAGAAACCCACGTACTACAACTAGGGAGTAGCCTCTGCTCGCTCGCTGCAACTAGAGAGAGCCCTCAGTTCAGCTCAGCGGCTAAGTCGTGTCCGACCCTTTGCAACCCCTTGGACTGCAGCACACCAGGCTTCCCTGTCCTTCAGTATATCCTGGAGTTTGCTCGAACTCACGTCCGTTGAGTTGGTGATGCCATCGAACCATCTCATCCTCGGTCATCCCCTTCTCTTCCTGCCCTTAATCTTTCCCAGCATCAGGGTCTTTTCCAATGAGTTAGTTCAATCAGAGAGCCCTCACACAGCGACAAAGACCAGTGCAGCAAAACAACAACAACAAGATGTCATTAAATTAAAATAAGGTTGTTAAGGTGGACCCTCCTCTAATATGACTGATGTCCTTATAAGAAGAGGACATTTGGACACAGAGAAAGAAAGACACATACAAGACATACACACACACAGCTGACCCTGTTGGGGCACAGCAAAAGGGTGGCTGTCTGCAGGCCAAGGAGAGAGGCCTCAAAAGCCAAACCTGCCAACACCTTGAGCTTGAACTTCCAGCCTCCAGAACCATGAGAAAATAAATCTCTATTGTTGAAATCAGCCTAGTCTGTGGTATCTTTTTTGTGACAGCTTTCAGAAACTAATACAGAAAGAAAGAAAGTGAAGTCGCTCAGTTGTGACCGACTCTTTGCGACTCCATGGACTGTAGCCTACCAGGTTCCTCATCCATGGGATTTTCCAGGCAAGAATACTGGAATGGGTTGCCATTTCCTTCTCTAGAATGTTTGGGCAATAAATCCTGACTCTTTCCCTGCTGCCCTCAGGGCCAGAGGAAGCAGGCATTCACTGGGGCCTGGATAAGTGGTCCCGATCACTCGATTCTGAACCTGTGTATTTGACTTTATGACACGACTGCTGTCTAAGAACGGTTTTGACTAGTCTTGCTGAATTCTGAACTCTTTGGACATCAAACTTGGACGGAGAGCTGGTGAAAGAAATCAGAGAGATTGTAATTAGGAGAATTTCACAGGTGTGCAAGAGTGACACTGTATAGGATGTTAGCTGAGATATGCTGATAAGGGCTACGTTGACACCAGCCACGGCAATAAAAATCTGGACGTGCTGGTTTGCCAAAAAGGCTGACACCCCAGTAAGACCTTGACTTCAGATACTAGAATTGGAAGTTCCTTGGTTTGACTGTACAGAGCTTCGTGAATGGAAACCTTTCTTTAAATTTTGTTTATTTCCCCCATCTCTTCAATGCCATTATATTATTATTATTGGCATTTCTAGCAGCAGAATTCTTTAATCTGAAAAACTAGAATCCTGATGGACCTTGTTCTGACCTAAGTTTCAGGTTGTGGACTTTACATCATTCATTCACCGTCTCTGTGTCTCAGTTTTCTTTACCTAAAAAGAGAGATAATTACAGCTCCCCACTTCACTTGATTATGATGTTCGAGGCATCAATTTTGAGAAAGAGCAAATTTCAGCAAGACCTTTTCCCCCCATTCAACTTGGACAAGAGAAAGTGATGTAGCCTCTTTGAACCTCAGTTTTATCATCTATAAAATGGGCGCAGTAATTCTTGAAAGAGTATTGTGAGAATTCACTGAGAACCTACGGAAACCACCTTGCATTAATCCTTGCATATTTTAAGAGCTCAACAAGTGTTAGCCATTGATGATGACTTGGTGATGACATTACTAACAAGAGGTGATTTCACTGCTCTGATGCCCTCCTGACATATTATTATTCTGGCTCATGAAAGGAGCATCTACCTTAAGACAGGTTTGTTGAAACCATCTAACATGGGAGGTATAGGATTTAAGAGAAGGTATGGGCTTCCCAGGTGGCTCATTAATAAAGAATCTGCCTGCAATATGGGAGACCTGGGTTCGACCCCTGGGTTGGGAAGATCTCCTGGAAAGGGAATGGCTACCCATTCTAGTATTCTTGCCTGGAGAATTCCATGGACAGAGGAGCCTGGCAAGCTACAGTCAGTGGGGTTGCAAAAGAGTTGGACATAACTGAGCAACTAACGCTTTCACTTTTCACGTGGAGATATAACTACAGAATGAGGTCTTATTCTTTTAACCTACAAGTGCTAAAACCTTAGTATGTGCCATAAAGTAGCCTTTCTCTAACTTTAACATGCACATAAATTCCCTAGAGATCTTGTTAGAAGGCAGATTCTAATCCAGTAAGTGGGAGTGGAGTTGGATGTTGAGATAGATTCTGCATTTCTAACCAGTTCCCAGGTGATGGCGAAGCTGCTGCTCCAGGTCAGGTCTGAACAGAAAAGCAGTGAAACTGTCACCCCAATCTGTCAATTCCAATTCCAATTCTTTTATCAACCAATTATTATTTTCTATTGCTTTACATTAAACTTCAGAACAATTTCATTTTTAATCTTAAATTGGCAGGGCTCTTCTTTCCCATCCCTGGCCTTGCTAACACTGAATTTTTTTTTTAAACCAAATAAGAGTGACGACAATGACAATGACTAATGTTTATATAGAGGTTACTATATACACCAGGAACTGTGTACTGAAATTCTTACGACACCTCATAGGGCAGGTGCTTTAATTATCTCCATTTTATAGGTGAGAAAGCTGGGGTACATATAGATAAGATAATTTGTTTCAATACTTACCTAGTGCATGGCAACTAGGATTATTTTAGGAGTCTATTTAAATACTGGGGAAGGGAATGGCAACCCACTCTAGTATTCTTGCCTGGAGAATTCCATGGACTGAGAAGCCCCTGGTGGGCTATAGTCCATGGGGTCAGAAAGAGTCAGACACAACTGAGTGACAAAAGATGTAATGTAATGTTATTTGAAGGATTCCTTTGTAAATCAGAGACTCTAGGGATAGGTGGAATAGTTCAGTCTAATTTATGAGTTTTTGTTGCTCACACTGTGGTTTCATCACATTTTACAAAAAGTGGAGCCCACCTTCCTGCAGCCGGTGACAGCGATATTTATCCAGGATGGACTCCCAGGTTGACTGCAGAGGCTGTTATCCTGATGAGTACTGGAGCGGCCCTGGGGCTGGACCCCACGCAGTGAGCTCAGCTGTGGCTGGCTAAGTAACAAGATTTTAAGAATGAAGATCACAGCAAGCCAGATGGATCCTGCTTCCATCCTAATTTAAGGGTACATTCAAATTTTATCAAGCAAAAATTGTTTTCTATGGATTTGCACTCAATTTCAGAAAAGTTGTATTTTTCATCTTAAATTAGCAGGGCTCTGGCTGCTTTCCTGTCCCTGGGCTCTCGATTTAGTATTTTAAAAATATTGAGAACAAGAATAAGGTCACTACTTCATCTGCGAGCCTGCCCCTAGAACTGCGGGCAGTTCCCGGAAGAGTGGTAACAAACAGACATGGGCACGTTCCTGAATGAGGACAGGGACGTGTCTGTTAGGAGCTGTGTCCTCTGCAATCTGGGGACAGTGCTTACTCTGGAGAACGTGACTCAGAGCCCTTGGTTGGCCGTAACCCTGGCTGGGCCTGTCACTTATTCTGCAACCTGGGATCAGTCATAGATTTTCATGGTCTTTATTTACCTCCTTCCTAACAGGAAAGAAATGGACAGAATGGGAATTTTTCAAAGCATATGTTTTTAGCTATGAAATCCTTTTTCAAACAAAAGTTCATGTGGAAGCCCAGGAAATAAATTAGATGAGCTGAAATTTCTCTGGTGGAAGTTGGGACAGAGCCAGAGTCAGCCCTATTTTTTCTAATCCCTCACCAGTCCCTAAGAAGCCTCATTATTCTGTGTATGAACTTGAAAACAACTGGACTAATGATGATCTGAAGGCTCCCGCTAGCTTCCGCAGTCTGTGCCTGTGTTCTCAGGGGAACAGGGCTTGGAGTATCAGAAGGCTACCATTGGGGAGAAGCATTTGACTGCTAAAGGCAATTTTGTCTTTGACCCCAGTGATTGATTATTGTGTTGTTGTGCAGTCTCCTAGTCATGTCCAACTCTTTGCGACGCCATGGACTACAGCATGCCAGGCCTCTCTGCCCCTCACCATCTCCCGAAGTTTGCCCAAGTTCATGTTCATTGCATCAGTGATGCCATCAGCCATCTCATTCTTTAAGCAGAAGTGGTTGGTTATTAGGACACCTGAAAAGGTTTAAGTAGGCATCCTCAGTGTTGATTTATTTTGAAAGATTTAAATGCATGTTGTTTTGTTTGTTTTTTGCTCTGTCATTAAACATACCTTAAACTAGACTTATCCTCTTTAATTCGGAACAGAGTAGAAAGATTTTTGTTTTCTTTTGGTTTTTGATTTTTGACTAGGTTTATGGAGGTGTGATGTATGTAGTTACAGGCTAGCCCAACTCCCTTTGCCAAAGTAAACAAATAATTTTAGAAGAGATGAAAATTGAAAGTGGGCAGAAAGAAACCATTCAGTTCAGTTCAGTCGCTCAGTCATGTCTGACTCTTCGTGACCCCACGAACTGCAGCACGCCAGGCCTCTCTGTCCATCACCAACTCCCAGAGTCTACCCAAACCCATGTCCATCGAGTCAGTGATGCCGTCCAACCATCTCATCCTCTGTCGTCCCCTTCTCCTCCTGCCCCTAATCCTACCCAGCGTTCGGGTCTTTTCCAATGAGTCAACTATTCACATGAGGTGGCCAAAGTATTGGGAGTTTCAGCTTCAACATCAGTCCTTCCAATGAACACCCAGGATTGATCCCCTTTAGGATGGATTGATTGGATCTCCTTGCAGTCCAAGGGACTCTCAAGAGTCTTCTCCAACACCACAGTTCAAAAGCATCAATTCTGTGGCGCTCAGCTTTCTTCACCGTCAAGATTTTCAAATGTCAATGGGAGGACTTTCCTGGTGGCCCAGTGGTTAAGACTTTGCCTTTCAATACTGGGAGTGTGGATTCAATCCCTGGTCAGGGAGCTATGATCTCACGTGACTCTTGGCCAAACACTAAAACATAAAACAGAAGCATAAAACAGTAAAAAATTCAATAAAGACTTTAAAAATAGTCTCCATCAAAAAAAAAATCTTAAAAAAAAAGTCAATAGAAAAGTCTTTGGAATTATTGGCTTCCATGAGACCATAAATAAATGATCACTTTCCTTAAAGATTATATATGAATGTTTTACTGTCAGCAAATTGTTAACTAGACAGGGTAGTACAGAATGTTAAGTTGAATTTACAGTTTCCCAAATTATACTGGAGATTTGAATCAGAGACAGTGGTTTGAAGTAGTATTCTCATTCTCATTAAAATGTGGCATATTCTCTTCTCACTAACTTTGAATAAAGCTTCCAAAGAGAATACAGCTTTCAAACTGATTGCTAGTGGTACACCCTGAAAGATGCAGGTGATACAGAATGATGTGGCAACATCTCCAGGGCAAGTATTCTAGGTGTTTTATTTTCCTACCCTCTAACAACAAAAAATCCTGTATAAAATGTAGCCTGCTGTGTATAGCACAGTCAATAAATAGCCGTCTTTCTCTAGGGGTGAAGCTACAAGTGGAATGTTTTGCCATCACTATGGTCATATGTCACTTGTGAGACAAATGATAATTAATGTGAAAATTATAAAAATCCAGACTATGGTCAATCATGATTTAACATGATGTTTGGTGCTCCTATAATGAGACAAAAGTAGAATGTCCTCATTCTGCAGTAATTTTTCTGTTCATTTTAGACTGTATCAATGCAACTTTTTCAAAGGCACAGAAAGACTGGAATCCCCCAGTTCCTGCAGTTTATTTGTATCCAATGAGACAGGAAAGAGAAATGCCCATTATTTTGGCAGAGAGTGAGGAATATTTTTTAGTCCCCTCTAGGCTAGCCCCGTAGGCCGGGTGAGACTGAGAGTGAGGGTAGATGAAATAGACAAAAGTGGGAGAGGAGGGAAATAGCAAATCCACGGCTGTCCACTTCTTGGCTGTGAAAAGGTGATGTAAAAGGGGTCTGATGACAACCACTAAGCACATTCTGCTTTGAATTAGTCCCTCTTTATTTGAAAAGGTTTGCACAAATAATAGCATTGATACTGATTAATTGCACACAAAGTGATGTGGAGAAGGCTCAAGGATATAGCTGTTTAGCCTCTTGATCACACCTCACTCTAACACAGTAATGAACAGGTGGACCTGAGTTCAAGTCCCTGCTCCCCTGATGACAAGCTGCGACTTTGAGAAAAATTACTTTCTCTCTAGGCTTAGTCATTGCATATGTTAAAGAAAGGTTGATAATGCCCTTCTTCCAAGCACTTACCCACTAAGGCTGTTAAGAGGAAACACAACACTTAAGAATGCTTATCTTAGTCCCTGGGACAGAATAACTGCTTGAGAAATATTAGTCCAGTCTTGGGGTGCTGGTGGCAAACATTAAGGGTCAGCATCCAGCAGTAATGAGGAGGATAAGCTTAAATTCAGGTGATGGATTCCCATGTACCAGCTACCCTATTTTCATCCAGCTTATTGTTTGATATGGGGAGTCCAGTTTATTGAAATTTCATCTAAAGTCCTTGTTTGCAAGTAGTGGCCAAAAAAAGAAGAAAGAAAAAGGAAAAGAAAGAAAAGAATCAAGGAAGGAAGGAAGAAAGAAAAAGAAAAGAAAAATAGTTGATAGAAATTTTGGGTGGCCCTGTTATCTCGTAACTCTTTTGATGTAGATAGAGCAGGTGTTATTTGCCCATTGAACAGATTTAGAAGTTAGTTTGGTGATTGGCCTAGGATCACTGGTGAGTTACAGTAGGGCCAGATCAGGAAAGGAGTTGGGTTTATCACAGACTCAAAACTTATGGTTGCTGGGTGGAAGGATGGGGGAAAGGGATAGTTAAGGAGTTTGGGATGGATGTGTAAAAATGGATAACCAACAAGGATCTACTTATAGCACATGAAACTCTGTTCAATGCTATGTGGCAGCCTAGACGAGAGGAGAGGTTGGGGGAGAATGGATCCATGTATATGTATGGCTGAATCCCTGCACTGCTCACCTGCAATTGTTACAACATTGTTAATCGGCTATAACCTAATACAAAACAAAAAGTTGAAAAGAAGTGGGGTCTAAAGTCAGTGTCAGATGGCAACTCCAATCTGAGCATGGAACACTGCTCTACACAATGGGCATGAGGTTAGGGGAGCAGTTTGCCATGATGGTGGTCCCTTCACTGCAGCCTTTGCAGAGACAGGTACTGGGCATTGACTAGGTCTCTTTGTGAAGGAGACGAATGGTGGAGAATCTCATGAAAACATCATGTGACTCAGAAAAATGATTCTTTTGAAATCAGTAGTACGAGCCCCCCCTTTCTCCCATATAGTCTTCTGTATTTAGGCTTTTTGCAAAAAGCAGTAGCAGGCTTTGATATATTCTTACTTTTTATACTGCTAGATTCATGTTTTGGATTACCCCCACCATTATCTCAGGCATGGAGATGGCCTTAACACCTTCTTTGATTTAATGGTTTGCCTGAGCTGTTTAATATTCTTGAGGGAGTTTTAGCATCCTGGCCACGGTCTCTGACTCAGACTGCTTGTGTCCACGTCCCAGCTGCATCACTGGTTAGCGGAATGACCTTGGGCAATTTCTGCAACTTCTCTCTGTTGCAGCTGCCTCATCTTTCTGATGGAGATGGTAATGGTACCTGCCCCAGAGGGTTATTAGAAATCAATGAGAGATTCTTTATTCAATACCTGCAGAGAGTGAGCCCCATGTAAATGTGAGCTGCGAGTGATAATAAGGCTGTTGTATTTGCAGTTTATGAAGCTGAGCTATATCACATCCATATGTTATAGGCATTGTTATTATCTTAGTAAAATCTATAAAACTTCATTTCCAGTCACAAAAATAATGACGTGGGATCCACTTGGAAATCATAGGCAGAAACTGGCTCGAGTAGCACAGAGATCATTGTGTGCCGTAAAGACCACACATATCCAGATGAAGCCACTACAGATTGCTTTCTGTTTAAGTGGTGGTGAGCTGCAAGTTCATTTAGTTCTTTTCTTCTTTTTCTCTTTTTGCATTTGCCAAATGAAATTTGGTTCCACCTTACAAGTCAAAGCTGTTCAAGAAAGGTCACAAAGTGAGGATCACACTTTCGCTCTAGAACCTTTCTGCAGAACACCAAAACCTTAGAATCAGGCTGTGCACAACTAAAACGGAAAAATAGGTTAGAATACCTCAAAGCGGTTTCCCATGTACACTTCCCCAAACAAGAGGTCCTAACTCAGACCACGTCCAAGTTCAGTCCAAAACGTAAGTGGTAGCGTGGAACTTTCCAAACTCGGTAAACAAAGTGACCATGTCTCCCCCAGTAAGTGCAGCCTTCTCCATCGTCTTGGTAGACACTGCCTGGCGCCGGTGCCGCTTCAGCAAGAGCCTTCGACCGCCTCCTTACACCCTGCGGGTCCCAGCTCTGTGGGAAGTCGGGTTACGGCAGGTTGCACTGTTGCCCCTGCACCCTCGAAATCCACCCCGGAAACTATGGCCTCCGAGGAACCTCCCTGACACTCCGAAGGTCTCCATGTTGAGCTTCCTCTCCTCAGCCCACATTGTCCACCAGGAACTGGTCTTGGGTTCAGAGGAGATGTTGTCAAAGAAGGACTTGGACTTGTTGTAGCGATGGGGTCCCAAGTGATCCTCCTCAGCAGGGACCTCGTCATTCTGGGTCACCACATCCACATCCTTCTCTTCCCCTTTCTCAGCTTTGTCATCTTTAAAATTCAGTTTCTTCTCAAATTCCTTGTCCAGCTCTTCTCGGCTGAACTGGACATTTGCCCTCTCAAAATCAAAGTCACCTTCAAACTTGATTGCATTTTCCTTGATGTTAGTTGGACAGCTTTGCCCTCCGGAGCAGTTCCTTGTTCATCTGTTCCCTGAGTGTCCCCTCTGAGGTCTCCTCTTCTCTGTCGTTCACCTGCCGTTGAGTTTGCACAATTGCCTGTGAGCTACATCGGTGGCGGCTTTGCTGCCAGGTGGGGCTGGGCGCCTGTTGAGCTGCACACCCACGGTGCCCTTGCCAGGTAACAGCTTCTTGGAGTTCAAGTTTTTAAGAGATCCAGTTTGGACGGCCTGCTCCACCATGGGGCTCTTGCCGACTGAGACAGACAGAAAGCTGGCTCCTAAACCCAAGGAGGCCGGCATACTGCTGGCTAAGCAGGGAGCTGGCGGCCAGCTGGCTGTAGAGTGCCATCCCTTGGAAGGGGCTGTAAGGCACCTGTGGCTGGAAGGAGGAGCCCAGGGAAGATTGAAGGACAGCAGGATCCTGAGGGAGCCTGTGCTGAGCTTTCGGAGGTTCACACACAGTAATATCTTTGATATCACTTCCCCGGAAGATGATGTACTCATAAATCTCCTCTCTAGCGGGGTGGCAGGCCTATCTGTGGGATGGTCTTCAGTACCGAAGGACCTCCTTTTGGCGAGTGCCACGGTGGCGTTGTCCCTGTCGATGGTGTAGAGGATGCCCTCGTAGCGGATCTGCGCCTTGGAGATGAGGCTGATCTTGCCGCCCAGGTTCAGGGTGCCTGAGGAGCCGCTCGTGGCAGTGGCGCCCAGCCGGGCCTGGCCCGCTCGCCTTCGTGTGGTGGCCTCATCACCCTCTCCTCGCGGCCTCGGTGCTGCTTTACTGCCACCCGAGGGCCTGCCCGGGGACCGGGGGGCCTCTTTTAGTTCTTGACGTTGTTCTTTCCCATGGGGTCACGTAGCTGAGCTTGGGTTGGGGCAATTATCTGGGCTTGTAACCAAATAACTTTGGAACACAAGTTCAAGGGAAATGACGAATCAGTCTTAACTTTTTTCTTTCCTGCGCTTTTCTTCTTAGGGTCTAGAGGGGTCTTCTTCCTCATTGAATATGACCTTTTGAGAAATTTAGTTTTCATCTGTCCCAATAGAATCATTCTTAGGGAATTAAATTTGCTTCAACTTTCTGTCTCTTCTGCTTAGTTTAAAAGATGAGGCCAGGGCCCTGTGGGTGTTTTGTTATTGATATCTGCTATTTTTTACTCTCAGCTCTGTCGTTAAATTGTATTATGGTAGGCGGCATCTCCTAGGCCCGGTCTTTTAACATAATTTGCCTTAAGATGTGCTGTTTGCCTAGGAACACGCTGTATCTGTGTTCCAAGCTTAGCATCACTGGGGACCAGACTTGACTTGCAAACAGAACCAGGCGCTGAGGCCTATGGTAGCCATCCAGGTAACAGGACTGAATGTTGCTGGTCAGAATTCTCCTCCTTATACATTCTGTGTGGCCTTGGCAAGTTCCTGAATTCCTCTGGCTCTAAGAGTGCTCTCTGATCTCTACATTCCTTGCTAGCCCTCTGCTTCCTTAGTGCAGTTTCCAAACTCAGTTTTGTGGTCAGTTAATCTTAGTGTTGGGGTTGGACATTCTTTCATTGAATAAATTTAGAAAATGCATCTTACTTTATTTTTCTCTCAAAGAGTTACGAGGCACACATGCTTATCAATGTCTCTGAGAAGCTCCCTGTTGAACAATGCTTAATGAAGCATTTCTCAAATATAGATGAATATATAATTTCAGTCATTTTTTTATTGATTAATTTTGGTTTCCTGGGAAGACTTCTGAAGAGCACCATTTGGGAAAGATTTCTGCTCCAGCTTCCTCAGGTGACTGAGTTATGTAAGGTAAAGAACACACAGCAGTGTCTCTGGTTTTAGAATGACATTGTAGGTGGACCATTGCCTTTTAATTGGAAGACAGTTGTGTAAACAGTTTTTAAGCAACAGTTGTCTGCATTCTGATAAACTGCCAGAGTATCTCTGATTCAGCTAGCGGAAGTCAAATTTGGAGGCCCACGACCAGGAAGGAACTACTTTATTGGCTAACTCTTCAAAAAGTCAAAGTTTCCGTGTTGAATCATGTCCCACCCCTTCTTGGTGCTGTCCTGCCTTATAAAAGGCAGGGAACCCAGGCAAGTAGCTAGAATCCTGTTTTAGCCTCAGAAAAGTGCTACAGCACTACACACGGCTTCTTCTCCTCCCTTTCATTTAAAAGCAGTTAGGGATTATAATATGAGATTTCAAAGAAATAGGAAAAACTAGCTTTCATTAGAATTGAAATGAAAACTAATGAGAAAAAAAATGCAACTATAAAAGACTTCTGTTCTGTCCTTATGGAACAATCCCGAGACACTAACACAAAAAGCATTAGGGCTAAACTCTGAAATCAGTCATGAGCATGCTGGGCATTAGGCGTAATCAGAAGATTTCAATAAATGCAACTGGCCTTTTGGCAGCAGTAACATATGACAGCTCTGCAAATGCCAAGCATTTTATCAACGAGTGGTCCAGTTGTGATCTTTTGCCTGGCGCCTGGTGCTTTGGCCAAGTCAGGAGGATGTTATCAGGGGTACAGAGTTCCAGGCAGTGGCCTGGACTCAAGGAAGGGAGGATGGGGTGAACCCAGAGTATGGCCCAAAGCCATTTCAAAACAATCAAAAAACCCACCTAGACGGAGAAGAAAGTAAGCTGAGAATGTTCAATTAATCAAGCTTTATATTTGAACAATGTGATCATGTAGTCTTTCCTTTCGATTGGTAGATTATGTGCCTTATGTTATATTACTATTTCAGAATGGATGCTGGAGTTTGTGTCTCTTGCAGGAATTAAATGATCTGCTCTCACATTTAAAACAATTATGCTAGTTGCCTTCTACGTCTCAGCCTATAAATGCATCTGATGCTGGGGATATTTGTCTTAAGTATCTTTTCCCATTTAAACTGTCTTCATAACATTTCTAATTTGAAAAAGCCTTGGTGTTCAAAAATACCTGGGAGAAAAATTGGACTGTGGGTGGCGGGTAATCCAACCCTGCATCAGGGCATTACTGACTACTAAAGGAAAAAAATGCCTCTTTCCTGAACCTTACCGGATGGACCATTGTTTTCAGACAGCCTTTACCTAATATAAAAGGATTCAAAGTCCATGACTGGCCTCAGACCAGCATTTTGTCTGGGAACAACATCCAAAGCCATGATGAACAGCCAGGGTGGTAGTAAAAGGAGCCTCCCCAAGTTGGAGTATTTTTGTTAAATCCTAGTACAAAAAAAAAAAAAATACTAAAAGCCCATCTGGTGAGATGATAATTCATTAAGTGAAAAGAGGAGGCAGAAGGCTTGGGAAAATCGATCCTTTTCTTTCTTTGTCTCCTGTGTTTGAGTTATTGTGCAATCACAGTGATATAAATCTGGATTCTGAATAGTGCAGAGTGGCGGAAAACCCGTGGAACGTTCCGGGCATGTTTTAATAGTGTCTTTGCAGCAAGGATGGTATTCTGCAGCTGTGATGTCAGTGAACTGATGTGCTGTTTGGAGTGGTCTTTAGAATTAGCAGGAGACAGAGTAAGGAAGGCCAGGAGATGAGGACTCTGTGCTGGAGGAAGGGGCTAAACTCCAGGAAACTCCTCACTCTTCCTGAGCTGCTGGGACACACCCTTGGAGTGGCACACCCTCCCTGGAGTCCAGCTCAGCCCACAGACTCCTGGGAGGAGATCCAGGGCCCAGGCCTCTCCTGTGAGGAGTGGATGCAGTGTTTCCGTGTATCAGCCACCTTGGGAAGAGAAGCTGAAGCCTTAGAGCTTTGTGCACGTGACCTGGGAACCCACTGAGCTCATGGACCCTCATCACATCCTTGAAGACGACCGAGGTTTGGCTGTCTTTTTCGTAAACTTAGCATGTGTGCTGTCTGGGGTGGGCTGTGCATTTAAAGATGAGGAGAGCTGCAGGGACTTTTCCATTGGTTAAAATAGTTGTGCACTTATTATATTAACCCTCGAGGTTAATACAAACACATGCTTGTATAATATGCATATGTTATATCCTAATATACTTATGTGCTGTGCTAAATTGCTTCAGTCGTGTCCGACTTTTTGTAACCCTGTGGACTATAGCCTGCCAGGCTTCTCTGTCCATGAGATTCTCCAGGTAAGAATACTGGAGTGGGTTGTAATTTCCTTGATCTTCTGGACCCAGGGATCGAACCCGAGTCTTTTATGTCTCCTGCATTGGCAGGCATGTTCCTTACCACTGCAGGTGGATTCTTTACCACTATTTAAGCACGTTTATAA
Organism: Okapia johnstoni; assembly: GCA_024291935.2. Classification (NCBI taxonomy): domain Eukaryota; kingdom Metazoa; phylum Chordata; class Mammalia; order Artiodactyla; family Giraffidae; genus Okapia; species Okapia johnstoni. Next base: position 72,467,174 of record CM044318.1, on the reverse strand, counting down.
GTATTATTCTTTACTACTCTTTAAACATTTATAAATATCATTAATAGAATGGAATTTTTAAAAAAATGGACATGACTATTACATAGCTAGAGTCCTGTTCCACTAAACTAAATTTGGTTAGGTTGGTCTGTTGGAGCACATTGGGAGTCCTCAGTGACTGTGAGTGAGAATCTGTGACCCACATTTCTGCTTATGTACTCTTTTCCTCATATCCCCCATCTCCATGCCAGTGTGTCTGTGTTAACATAGCTTTGAGGTGAATTCTTCCATCTCCTTATGTTATGCTGTTTTTGTCTGCGTAGATTGGGCACCCTGGACACTTTGTTTGAGCTAGGTGTTGGCTTAAAAAATATTCACAACCTAAAAGCTGAGAGTTATGTTTTATTCAGTGGAAATTTTTAAGACTTCAATACCAGGAGGCAGCATCTCAAGTAACCCTGAGAGAACTTCTCCGAGGAGGCAAGGGGAGAAACCAAGTTATATAGAAGTTTTGCAACAAAAGGCAGGCAGTCTGAATGTGAAAAATTATTGCTAATTAAAGAAAGCTAGATATCCCAGCTTAAGGAATTTAGCACATTTATTTGTATGGGAAGGTACAAGAGTCTGGGCTCACTGAAATCCTTCCTTTCATATGCACCTCAGCTATCTGGAACCAGTAGCCTATGTTTTTCATATCCTGAGCTACCTTGGGACTCACCGTAGGGAGTGGCTGCAGTCTGATGGCTGCTAGATGGCAGGTATTCTCCTTCCTGAGTGCCCTTAGGGCTCACCAGCTCACATTGGAGGTCTGTAATCACTGATGACTGTGACATCCTTATTTACTGATGTGGCAGGAAATATTCCATTTTCATATGGATGCTGTCCCTAGGATGCTTCCCCTTCAGTTGTGCTTTATGAGACAGTTGGTACCCTGGGGAGAATGGCTTCAGGAGGGACCCAGCTCCCCTGCTAAGCCTCCCCAGGGACCCACAGCAAACGCCACAGCCTCAGAGGCATCCCAAGGTGATCTTTCTGGCTGCTGTATTGAAACCAGCAGACCATATCAATTCATGCTGATTCTTTTGATACTAGACCTTAGAGTAAGTGATCGTAACTTCTTTTGGTTTCTGGAGAGTAGACTATCAGGTAATCAATCCCATGTAAGGCAGAAACACTTTTTACCTCCCTCCTTTACTTTTGAAGACTCTGCTCTTCTCTGTTTACCAGGACCTCCAGTGAGCTTCAGTTTGCCTTCCTGTACGACTAGGGAGCCAAGGCATATTCCACTTCACATGTGCACACTCACCGAGAAGTACAAAGGAATTGAATGTTGGTATACTCTGTAACTGATGAATAATTCATGAGGGCTTTCTGTGCCATAAAATTTCCTCCTGTAAATGAACATTATTTTGAAAGACAATGCTGACTGAAAAATCTGGAAATGTGGCATCATGTTCTTTAATGATCTGCCTTCAACATTTACTGGGAAGGCAAAAGTTAACAAACATCAGAATAATTAAACTGAAAGCTGACAATGGCCCTGGGTGGGCAGTAAGCCAACAACTTAGTCACAGCTTTTGCTTCCCCAGTTCATTCTGAAGTGTAACATCACCTGATGTTTACAAAAGGCCTCTGGATTCTTTGACACTCTCTGGGCTTTCTTTGAAGATAGAATCTGAATGTTAATGATAACACTGTACATATTAATTAGTATTAAGAGAGTACTGATATTTAGAGTTGGAAACTATGATTCGATGGCTTTTCTTAACTGAAATGGGTCTTAGAGATAAAACTAAACTGTCTCAAGATGTCTATATTTCTCTATTTGAATAAATTTGAAACCCTCTGTTTTCCTTGCACTGTAAAAAGGCTAGGTTTTAATTTTGATTCCAGGAAAGATATGGAAGGTTTTTAAAAATCTTACATGACAGAGAGATTATAAACAGAGTAAGTTTATAGCAGAGTAAGTCATGTCAGATTATATTTTTAGTGGTCACCAGAAAGAAAAAGAAATTTTTCTTTTAAAGGAATTTCATTTTTTTCCTTTTTCCATTTTTCCTACACCCCTCCTTTCCATGGTATATTTTTAATGCATTTGGAATCTTTCCACTTTCTACTGGCTGGAATCTACGGAGCGGGTATCCCCAGAACCCTCAACAGTTGACTTGAATCTCAGTCATAATTAAATTGGAAGTTGGCAAATTATTCTGAGGCTTAAAAAGAGGCACATGTTATGTTCCTAACAAGGAGTTTCACTACTCTGCTTTGTTTTAAAAGTACTCTCCATAGGGAATATTGACAATATTTTTAGTGACTTTTAAAAAAAAAAATAGAAGGGTGTTTTGAAAGGATATCTAATAAACATGTTTGACTATGCTTAAATTTGGTATCTTACCTGGTAGCTGGGTTCCGATGCTTTAAAACAACCAGGTTTTCAACTCCTCATCCATCCCTCTGTAATGAGTACATCACCCTGGCCTCTCCTGGCACATCTTGAAAGCATTAACTACTTAGAAGACTGTTGGTATAAGACTTTGATACAGCGATTTACTATCTTCTGCACTAAACGATATGCTGAGAGCTAGTGTTTGCACACAATTAACAGTCATTTAGGCATCTGAGCCACCCAGCCTTCTCTTTTATGTTAAAATCTGACTGCTGACACATACTTCTCTATCACTAACATACTTCAAAGGTTGGGGTCAGAGTCAGGATACTAATTCAGAATATCGAGATTTAACAAGACATCTCTAAATGCAATGCATTTCCAAAAAGGGGGGGAAACACAGTGTGTTGACTGGCACTACTTTTAGATTCCCTATGAGACAATGGAGTGCTGGGCAGGTTTTACTGCGTCAAGTGAAAAAGTGAAAGTGTTAGTTGCTCATTTGTATTTGGCTCTTTGTGATCCCCATGGACTGTAGGCCACCAGGCTCCTCTGTCCATGAAATTCTCCAGGCAAGAATACTGGAGTGGGTAGCCATTCCCTTCTCCAGGGTATCTTCCCAACCCAAGGATTGAACCCAGACCTCCTGCATTGCAGGCAGATTCTTTACCATCTGAGCCAACAGGGAAGCCCATTTTCTGCTCTAAGAGGTAATCAACAGCTGCCATAATGAATGAGCTCTGTCAAGATCGGTACCCCGTGGGTCCATGAGAGCATGACATTGCCAGAGACATGGCCAGGCAGTGGGAGCAGGCCCAGGAGCTCTGAGTGTTGAGTTTGTATAAAGCTCTCAGTGACAAAGGGGACCCTGAGGACGCCTGTCTGAGTCCCACCTCCCCCCGCAGTCACTGCTCACAGGCTCCCTGGGCTTGGGATCTCACCTCATACCTCGAAGATCTGAGTGGAATAGAAACTCCCCGATCCTGGTATTACTCTTTCTAATACTTTGCAGGGGACCCATAGCTCACATGAGGCATGAATGGAAGTGGCAGAAATACAAGGTGAGGTGGGGCAAGCGGTGCACCCGGGAAAATCTCAGGGTGTTAGCAGAGTGGTATTATTTAGTGGAAACACATCTCCATGGATTATTTTTATATTGTTTTTTAATTGTAAAGTATTCATTTATATTTTCATTTTTTGGCCATGCCGTGTTGGGATGGGAGATCTTAGTTCCCCACCCAGGGATTGAACCCGTGCCCTCTACACTGGGAGCTTGGAGTCTTACCACTGGACCACCAGGAAAGTCCCTCCATGGACTATTTTTAAATGGTTTAAATGGTCCATTTTGTCTATTTTTCATATACACTGCGTAGTTCAAATGCTCATACAGATTCAGGGATTTTATTAGTCACTTCACTTTGGAGGCTCCCGGCCTCACCCATGTCTTTACTTACTTTTTTGACTTTAAAGGCACTCTTACCATAACAGTCTGTCTCTAATTGGCAGTTTCATCAGGTAGGATCTGCAGATGTGTCATAGAGCCCTCTCCTGACTTGGCATTAGAGTGGCCCATTAACCTTCTGTTTGTTATCATTAATTTACTAAGCATCTTTCAGCAGAAGCCTGGCATACTGCAGTCCATGGGGTCACAAAGAATCGGACACAACTGAGTGACTGAACTCACACACACACACGCACACACACACACACACACACACACACACACACACACTGAAGTATTACTCAGCCGTTAAAAAGAATGAAGCTTTGCCATTTGCAGCAATATGAGTGGACCTAGAGGTTATCATGGGCTTCCCAGTTGGTGCAGTAGTAAAAAATCTGCCTGCCAGTACAAGAGATGCAAGAGACACAGCTTCAATCCCTGAGTCTGGAAGATCCCCTGGAGTAGGAAATGGCAGCCCACTCCAATATTCTTGCCTGGAAAATTCTATAGACAGAGGAGCCTGGTGGGCTACAGTCCATGGGGTCACAAAGAGTAGGACGTGACTAAGCATAAACGCAGATATTATCATACTAAGTGAAATAAGTCAGAAAGAAAAAGACAATTACCATATGATATCACTGATATGTGGAATTTAAAAAATGATACGGAATGAGTTTATTTACAAAACAAAACATACTCACAGACATAGAAAACAAACTTATGGTTACCAAAGGGGGAAGCGTAGGGAGGGACAAATGAGGAGTATGAGATTAACATGTACACACTATTATACACAAAGTAGATAAACAGCAAAGATTTACTGTATAGCACAGGGAACTATATTCATTATCTTAACTGAAATTGAAAGAAACCTGAAGAAATATATATTTGTAACGGAATCGCTTTGCTGCATACCTGAAACTAGCACATCATTATAAATCAAGTATATTTCAATTTTTTTAAAAAGAAGATGTAGTCACCTAACATGGTTAGGATGATAGCTGGGAAAGCCTCAAGAGTCCCTTGGGATATAAATGACCCCACTGGTTTCAGCAGGGCGCACTCTGACCACCCGTCACCTCTCACCATGGCTCCAGCATCGTATCAGGACGCCTCTGGTCCTCAGGAATCATCTCTGCGCCGCCCCTTCCCACCCCCCCAAGGATTGGGGATTTATTTTCCTCTTACTAAAATGACTATTCTTTCGTGAATTTCCTAATGTAAGTGTTGAGTTATTTTTTCCTAATGTAAGTATAATGTTAAGTATATGATTTTGGACTTGTAGAAGGAAACTGTTTTCCTTCTAGACACAATGTTAAGTTTTTGAGCTCTAGAAACAGAGAGATTTTGTTCACATCATGGCTTCGATACCTATTAGCCAAGTAACCTTGCCTGGAGAATCCCAGGGATGGGGGAGCCTGGTGGGCTGCCGTCTATGGGGTCACACAGAGTTGGACACGACTGAAGCGACTTAGCAGTAGCAGAAGTAGCAGCAGCCAAGGAACCGTGGGAAAGTATCTGCATTTCTCCAAACCTCAGTTTCCGCATCTGTAGAATGGAGCTGATAGGGCAACCTGCTTTATGAGATTGTGAGATGTTTATAAAACCCAAGGCATGGTGTCTAATTTGTAATAATGAATGGGTTCTAGCATTAGCAATTATGGCACCAACTGAGTAATTCAGCTGCTTTAAAATTATTTTTATTGTTAAATAGTGCTTTGGAATCCATAGGCCTTGATTCTAGTTTGGTTATTTTATTTTTATGTGTCTGTTTTATTTAATTTATTTTAAATTATACAAATCGTACAAGCGTAAGCTTTCACTGTCAAAATTTCAAATACTTTATGAAAGACAAACCTAGGCGGTAACTACTATTATCAGTTTTATTTATCCATTTTATTCTCATCAAAGTAATGCATGTTCCTAGTTTTGAAAGTCAAATAGTATCTTCTGTCAAGAATGGGAGAGAAAGGAGTAAGAGGCAAGGATTCTGGAGTTTTTCTGGCCTGACTTCCTAATGTGATCAAAACTGACGTTTCTATTAACAGAATGTGGCTCTTTGAGGTGGGATTTCTGACTGTTTTATTTTTCATCTTTACCGGTGAGGGTCAGGCTCCTGCAGAGAGAAGAAATGGAGGGAGTGTAGAGGTTGACTCTTTCCCATAAAGACATCATCCCATCTTCCTGTTCACCTCATCTTGTTCATCTCATCCTCATCCTTCATCCCAGCCTTCAGTGGTACTTGGTACCTCCAACACCAACCTTTCCCGTCTTGCCCCCAGAGTTGTCCCCTCTCCAGGCTAAGTTTCAGCTTCTCTTCCTTCTTTTCTTATGTCATCCACTCACTTTCCAGCTTCCAAACTCGTGTCAGCATCTGTCTGCTGATGTCACCCCTCTCTTGTTCTTTATGGGGCTCTGTGAAGGCACAGAGATAAACACATGTTCTCACACCATGTTTAACCAGAAGCTCAAAGTTTCTGTAGATTTTCCCACTCAGTTAATATCTTACACTCTAATTATCTCACATTTTATTTAATCTCCTTCAAGTGAACTATGAGTTCATTGATATTAGAAACTGTGATTTTTACATCTTTCAGAAATCTCAGTAATGAATACATGATGTGTGCTCACTAAATTCTTTTAATTGAGATGACATTGATAAATAACACTGTATAAGTTTCACATGTACAATATTATAATTTGACTTCCAAATACACTATAGTATGGTATATATGTGTGTGTGCTCAGTCACGTCCAACTCTTTGCAATCCCATGGACTGTAGCCTACCAGGCTCCTCTGTCCATGGAATTTTACAGACCATAATACTAGAGTGGGTTGCCAGTCCCTTCTCCAGGGGATCTTCCCAACCCAGGGATCAAACCCACATCTCTTCCATCTCTAGTATTGACAGATATATTCTTTACCACTAGCACCACCATACCATATCTTTTTTATCCATTCATCTGTCAATGGGCACTTAGGTTGTTTCCATATCTTGACTATTAAAAATAATACTGGGATAAACAGGGATGCATATATCATTTTGAATTAGTTTTTATAGTTTTGGGAAATGCCCAGAAGTGGAATAGTTTTGATCGTATGGTAATTCTGTTTTTAATTTTTTGAGAAATCTCCATTCTGTTTTCCATAGTGGCTGCACCAATTTACATTCCTATCAAGTGTATGAGGGTTTCCTTTTCTCTGCAGCCTCTCCAACACTTATTATTTCTTGTCTTTTGATAATAGCCATTCTAATGAGTGTGAATTGATATCTCCTTCTGGTTTTGATTTGCATTTCCCTGATTATTAGCAGTTCATTTTCCTGTTGGCCATTTACATGTCTTCTTTGGACAAATGTCTATCCAGATCCTCTGTTCATTTTTTAATCCATGTGTTTATTTTTGTTGTTGAGTTGCATGAGTTCTTTATAGTCACTAAATTCTGGTTGAGTAGTTGATTGCTTTTCATATTTGGCTAAAAAGGGGCATCATATATATTACCTTTATGAGTGTGGTCCCATGAAAACCATGCCACTAAAAATATTACAACTTTTTCTTTTCTACTTTTAAGATTCCAACGAATAATAAGTATTAGCTGTAAGCGTGATCAGACAGGATACTCTTGTATCAATTAGCTATTGTTTCTTCATAAGCCATTCCAAAATTCGGAAACTTAAAGTGGTAATCATCCATCATTTTCCATGAGTCTGCAGGGTTGGCAGGGGGTCAGCTGCTTTCTGCTGAATCAGGGGGCAGTTTGGCAGGCTAACATGTTTGGAGGTATTGCATTCCTCATCTTCCTCTTGGGACCAGCAGACTATCTCAATCATGTCCTCATCACACTGAAGCAGAAGGACAAAGAGCAAATAGAGACATGCTTGACCTCTTTGAACCTAAGCTCGGGACCAGTATGTGGTCACTTTTGTCCTCTTTATTCTGTAGGCCAGAGCAAGTTACATGGTCAAAGTGGGAGGCATTGCAAAGTAACATGGCAGAAGGCTTGATACAAGGGAGGCAGATAAATTAGGGCCCCTGAGACAACCTATTTGGCCTTCAATGCAGTAGCAGCAGCCCTGGCATGAATGGACACTTATTGAGACTCACAGAAATAAAAGTCTTATATCCAGCTAACCTTGCCAGGCTTTCATTTGGATTCAAGAAAAGAGAATTCTAACCCTCAAGGACTTTACTTGCCATACTTAAGAAAATGATCTACAGATGAAATTAATGTATAAGGTTGTTACAGAGCAAAAAGCTAAGCAAAAGAAGATTTGAACACTTTGTATGTGACTAGCCTAAAGCAAACTTTCGCTGTTGAGGGTAAGATAGTAAATATTTTAACTTTTGTCAGCTGAGTGGTCTCTGCCACAGCTATTCAACTATAGTTACAGCACAGAAGCAGCCACAGACAATATGCAAATGGATAGACATGACTGTGTTCCAATAAATCTTTATTTATAATACAAAACCAGACTTCGGGCATTAGTTTAAAGACCATTGGACTGGAGTATTGAAAGAAATAAGAAAGAATCAGTTGTGGAAGACTTGTTGAAAAAGGAGTAATAGTTTCCAAGACAGTGAAGATTAATTTAGCTCAACAAAATGTTTTAGATATGAAGCAGTGGCCACAGGATTGGAAAAGGTCAGTTTTCATTCCAATCCCAAAGAAAGGCAATGCCAAAGAATGCTCAAACTACCGCACAATTGCACTCATCTCACACACTAGTAAAGTAATGCTCAAAATTCTCCAAGCCAGGCTTCAGCAATACATGAACCGTGAACTTCCATATGTTCAAGCTGATTTTAGAAAAGGCAGAGGAACCAGAGATCAAATTGCCAACATCCGCTGGATCATCGAAAAAGCAAGAGAGTTCCCGAAAAACATCTATTTCTGCTTTATTGACTATGCCAAAGCCTTTGACTGTGTGGATTACAATAAACTGTGGAAAATTCTGAAAGAGATGGGAATACTAGACCACCTGACCTGCCTCCTGAGAAATCTGTACGCAGATCAGGAAGCAACAGTTAGAACTGGACGTGGAACAACAGACTGGTTCCAAATAGGAAAAGGAGTACGTCAAGGCTGTATATTGTCACCCTACTTATTTAACTTATATGCAGAGTACATCATGAGAAATGCTGGGCTGGAAGAAGCACAAGCTGGAATCAAGATTTCCAGGAGAAATATCAATAACCTCAGATATGCAGATGACACCACCCTTTTGGCAGAAAGTGAAGAAGAACTCAAGAGCCTCTTGATGAAAGAGGAGAGTGAAAAAGTTGGCTTAAAGCTCAACATTCAGAAAATTAAGATTGTGGCATTCAGTCCCATCACTTCATGGGAAATAGATGGGGAAACAGTGGAAACAGTAGCTGACTTTATTTTGGGGGGTTCCAAAGTCACTGCAGATGCTGACTGCAGCCATGAAATTAAAAGACGCTTACTCCTTGGAAGGAAGGTTATGACCAACCTAGATAGCATATTTAAAAGCAGAGACATTACTTTGCCAACAAAGGTCTGTCTAGTCAAGGCTATGGTTTTTCCGGTGGTCATGTATGGATGTGAGAGTTGGACTATAAAGAAAAGCTGAGCGCCGAAGAATTGATGCTTTTGAACTGTGGTGTTGGAGAAGAGTCTTGAGAGTCCCTTGGACTGCAAGAAGATCGAACCAGTCCATCCTCAAGGAGATCAGTCCTGGATGTTCATTGGAAGGACTGATGTTGAACCTGAAACTCCAATACTTTGGCCACCTGATGGGAAGAGCTGACTGATTGGAAAAGACCCTGATGCTGGGGAAGATTGAGGGCAGGAGGAGAAGGGGACAACAGAGGATGAGATGGTTGGATAGCATCACCGACTCGATGGAGATGGGTTTGGGTGGACTCTGGGAGTTGGTGATGGACAGGGAGGCATGGCGTGCTGAGGTTCATGGGGTCACAAAGAGTCAGAAATGACTGAGCGACTGAACTGAACTGAACTGAAAATCTACCTGTTGAATGACCACAAGTTTTTTCTTACTTCATCAGTTCAGTTCAGTTCATTCGCTCAGTTGTGTCCGACTCTTTGCGACCCCATGGACTGCAGGATGCCAGGCTTCCCTGTCCATCACCAACTCCCGGAGCTTGCTCAAACTCATGGCCATTGAGTCAGTGATGCCATCCACCCATCTCATCCTCTGTTGTCCCGTTCTCCTCCTGCCTTCAATCTTTCCCAGCTTCAGGGTCTTTTCCATTGAGTTAGTTCTTCACATCAGGTGGCCAAAGTATTAAGTTTCAGCTTCAGCATCAGTCTTTCCAACTAATATTCAGGACTGATTTCCTTTAGGATTGATTGGTTGGATCTCCTACAGTCCAAGGGACTCTCAAGAATCTTTTCCAATACCACAGTTCAAAAGCATCAGTTCTTCAGTGCTCAGCTGTCTTTATAGTCCAACTGTCATATTCATATATGACTATTGGAAAAACCATAGCTTTGACTAGACGGACCTTTGTTGGCAGAGTAATATCTCTGCTTTTTAATATACTGTCTAGTTTTGTCATAGCTTTTCTTCCAAGGAGCAAACGTCTTTTTTCTTCCAAGGAGCAAGTAAGGTAGATTTTACAACAGGTTAATGTGGTTCAGTGAGAATGAGAACTCATCGCTCTTCAAAAGTATTGTTTGCTACAAATGATTTCTACTTCTGAATGCCTGTTTGAAATTATGTTTATTAAGAATGCTAATATTTTTGCTTACTTGGTAGATGAGGAAGAAAGCATTTGAAAATAAAATGAAATACCTAATTAAAGTGATTTGATTTTGTGCCACTGAAATGTTGCATTTGACTAATGTAACCTAGATGTGTATAAAGGAACCAGAGGGATTAATATGAATGATTTATTTTTAACTTTTAAGAGACAGTTTGCAGGAACTTTCCAGGTAGTCCAGTGGCTAAGGCACAGAGCTCCCAAAGCAGGGGGCCAGGGTTTGATCCTTGTCGGGGAACTAGATCCCACATGTCACAACTAAGCATTTGCGAGCCTCAACTAAGACCCAGTGCAGCCAAATGAATAAATAATTAAAATAAAAACAAAGCCTGTTTTTTTTTTTTAAAGGAAACAGTATTCAGAATTCAAGTGGATATTGTTCCACCTCAATTGTATTTTACTTGGATTTTCCTTAGCAATCTTCATGCTCCCCTCATATTTGAAGATAGAAAAAAGCCCAGAGTACTATTAGAAAATAAAGACTTTTTTGCTTAGAATCTTTAATACCTATTTATTCATTTACCATCATCTTTTATGACTATCATACCTGAGGGTAGCAATAAAATTAAAACAAATTCTTGGTAGGTTTTAAGAACATCATTTGAAGTCCCCTGAGTTTCTTGGAAAAATGCCACTTTTCCCAGGTAGCATAATCATATAAATCCACTCTCACTGTTGTTTATTATTATCTTACATTGTCTTGTTTTAATTGGAGTATAACTTCTTTATAATATTGTGTTAGTTTCTGCTGTATGATGGTGTGAATCAGTTTTTTGTATACATACATCTGCTCCCTCTGGAGCCTCCCACCCCTCTAGGTCATCACAGAGCACTGAGCTGAGCTCCCGGTGTTATACAGCAGCTTCCCACTAGCTATCTATTTTACACATGGTAGTGTATATATGGCAATGCTGTTCTTTCAATTTTCACGCTCACCTTCCCCCAGTGTGTTCATGAGTCCATACTCTACATCTGCATTTATATTCCTGCCCTACAAATTGGTTCATCAGTACTATTTTTCTAGATTCCATATATATGCATTAATATGCAGTATTTGTTTTTCTTTTTCTGACTTCACTCTATGATAGACTTTAGGTTCATCCACATCACTGCAACTGACTCAATTTTGTTCCTTTTTATGGCCGAGTAATATTTCACAGTGTATATGCACCACATCTTCTTTACGCATCCCCTGTCAGTGGGCATCTAGGTCACTTCCATGTCCTGGCTGTTATAAATAGTGCTGCATTGAAGACTGGATACATGTGTCCCTTTGAAGTATAGTTTTCTCAGGGTATAGCCCAGCAGTGGGATTTCTGGGTCTTACATTGTCTTTTAATTTGTTATGTACATTATATTTGCTTGAGATGTTCTCTTTTCTCTGGTTAATTTCCTTTCTTACTGTTGTTTTCACACACAGAGAGAGGCACAGATCTAGATCTTGATCTTGGAGGTGGTTACATGGACACATGAAAAAGTTCACTGACTGAGCCGTGTGCTTGAAATTTGTGAATGCTATGGCATGTAAGACAAATTTCAATTAAAATTTTAACATTAAAAATCATAGTGATAGATTTGAATGACATGGGGGAAAGTTTTGATAAGCCAAAGTTAATAAATGGTATATGAAATGTGATCTGGCATAAATTCATAGGAAGAAATTTGAAAGAAAGTATACTGAAGAATAAGTGATTTCCAAATGGTAAAACTGTGTTAGTAATAGTTTTCAGTGTCTGTCTTCCAAATTTTCTCTAATGAAGTATATTCCTTCTATAACAGAAAAGCTGAATTGGTAAAAAGTATAACTAAGGAGATATTTGAGATAACTTGAACCTCAATCATAAATCCATTTTGATATTTTGGCAAGGAAAATATCAATTTAGAGACAGGCAAATTCAGGAGTTGTAGACTTAAAGAAAGCTTCATGGAGAAGACCTCAGAGGGGCTGAGACAGCATTTAGGGAAGGTTATAGTGGGAAGCAGGAGTGGGGTTGGACAGCTAACCTTGTGTGATGTTGCCTTTGGCCTGTGTTCCTCAGTCTATGTTGGCTGACCATGTTTCTCTCCTCTTCATGGATTCTGCAGTGGCTCAGCTGGGAAAGAATCCACCTTCTATGTGGGAGACCTGGGTTCGATCCCTGGGTTGGGAAGATTCCCCTGGAGAAGGGAACAGCTACCCACCCCAGTATTTTGGTCCATGGCATTGCAAAGAGTCAGACACGACTGAGCGATTTTCACTTTCAAGTGTAAAATTCCTTTATTTTCAATGCTTAACATGTTAATCTTTTAAGCCATCATTTGTAATTCTTATTCCTAAAAAGCTCATTTCCTATCCTTTAACATCTTCAGGCATTACCCTTTGCTCTGTTCTCTATCTTCGGACTTCTGCCCTTCCCCACCCTCCCCTCCCCCCTGCTTCTCCATATGCCAATGTGAGTTTAAAAAGTAATTGTGCCAAGGCATTCTCTCCTCTGGAAAAATAAATAAATAAAAGAACCCCAGAAACTCACACACACACACAGAGCTCCAAATGATCCATCTGCTGAAGACATCCACCACTCACTTCATCCTGGTGTAGGCTATTTTTGTTTGCTATGTCTTGTGAGCTCCTATATTGAAATCTTTTAAAGAGTACTTTGGTTTCCATCAAAAAATGAAAAGTAAAGCACTCTGTTTTTCTATTTTATACCTATTGCCGGGCTATGTGCAAAGAAATGCTCAATACGTGCTGATTTAATTGCCTTTTTACAGATCATGGTCTATGCCACGTGTAGGTTTTTCCGTGCACATTTTTACTGATGGGTACACATTTATAATCACGAAGTGGATCGTAGAAGGGGTCGTATTCTTTAGAATCCAATGTTTTTCTGAACCTGTTCTCTGCAAACCTGTATCCTCTTACATGAGTTTAATTACTACATTTTCAAATTCTCTCTGATGAATTGAAAGATGGATTGAAGTCTTCTGTAAGTTTTTCTTTAACTGCTTCTCTTCTTTTCTTGGCAGGGTAAGCAATAAGCATTATGCTCTTCCTGGAAATTTTAGTCAATAAAATGTATGTGACTTTAATTAGAATGCTGGGAAATACTGCTGAGTTGAATCATTTAGTTAATGCAATGAGCTGAGAGGTTTTGAGCATTTGTGTGCAGAGGGTCAGTTTCAGTAAATTGAATATATATGGGTAATTTTAATATTTTTCCCAGGTAACTTCCATGTAGTATTCATTTTAAGGTCCAAGGTTCATAAATATCTGTGAAGCGTCTCCCCTGAAACAGACACAGAAATGAGAGAGACCGCTTGTACTCTCAAGGAGTTCACGGTCCAGTGAGTTCTTTTCTCTTTCATTCATTCCCATGGCCTCAACCCTCACTTTGGTGGATGCTGCCAAAGCTACATCTCTGGCTTTGACTTCTCCCCTGGGAGCCACAGCAGCATGCCCAGTTTCCTACTGGTCACCACTCCATGGATGCTCTGATGACATCTCAAACTCCTTATTGCATCTGAAATTAGTTCATTATCACCTTTTCCACCCAAACTCATTCTCTCCCCCATGTCTCTTTTCTCAATAGCTCTGCTTTTTTCCAGTCACTCAAGTTCTAATCTTTGGGGGCTCTAGCCAAACCCCTGACATGACAGATTTACTTCCCCCTTACTAAGCATCCACCTCCTTTTATTCTGGCCACTTGTCCATTGGAGTCACCACCTGTGAACAGTGTCCATCCTCAGAGTGACTGGTTGTATGAATCCATGGAAGAGAGCAGTGGCTCAGCGGGACACCCTATATTTGTGGGAAGATGGCAGAATGATCTTGTTTTCCTTATCTACTAATAACCTTGTCTCACTTCACTTGCTCTTTGCTTTCAGACTTATCTATCTCCCTTCCCATCTCAGCCTGGACTGGGTCCTTTCCCTTCCCTTTGTCCTCCTAAATTCTCATGCATAATTGACTACTTCCCCATTCCCACTTCTCTTTCTGATTCAGTGTTTGCAGAGACAGGCAGCTCTTGCAATAGATTCTCTCCCTCAAGCACTGCCCCTTCCAATTTGGCATAGCCTGTAGTTCTCCCATCCTCTAATACTGTCCACGTAGGTGGCCCCCGGATCATGGCCTGCCCCAATCAATGACATAATATCAACACTAGTATGCTTTGAGACTCCAAAAGTAGGTTTTGCATTTCTTCCCATTTCCAAAAGTTCATGAACTGGTGTTTACTGTGGGATAATAGGGGCTTCCCAGGTGGCATTAGTGGTGAAGAATTCGCCTGCCAATGCAGGAGACATAAGAGATGTGGGTTCGATCCTGGATGGGGAAGATGCCCTGGAGGAGGGCATGCACCCCACTCCAATATTCTTGCTTGGAGAATCCCATGGACAGAGGAGCCTGGTGGGCTACAGTCCATAGGGTCACAGAGTTGAACATGACTGAAGTAATTTAGCATGCATAGCACTTCTGGGATAATAACGTCAGATGATGATTTATAGCATACTGGAGAGAAGCTATGATTTTTGCACTGGGGGAAATGTGAGAGGAAAAATGTAATGGGGAAACATGGATGAATCTCAAAAACATGCTGCTTGAATGAAGCTGGGGGAAAAAGGGTACATACTGGATAGTTGTATTTATATGAAGCTCTAGAATGAGAAAATTGGTGATAGAAAGCAAAACAGTGGTTGTTCTGATGTGGGGGTGGAGAGTGACTGGGACAGAGCACAGGGGATTTTCTGAAGAAATGGATGTGTTCTCTACCTTGACAGAGATATGGGTTACATGGGCAAAAGCATTTGTCAAAACTCATTGATCTGTACTTTTCACTGTAGATAAATCTTAATTTCATGAAAGAAACAAAAAATTAAGGGGAAAATATGGAGTAAAATGCATAGTAGTATCCTACTAGTGATTAAAGATAAATAAATATATAATGTATGTATACAGAAAGCAATGTAACAGAGAAAAGACATGCTCTTAAATTTGTGGCAAGGAAAAAGTGTGGTCAGGTTTGCTCTGGCAGTAGTGCTGTTGGCATCATACAATCAGTAGTCTGGGGATAATGGCTGTTTTTGTGGTGGTTCATAACAGAAATTCCATAATTAAAATCCAATTCTGCAAACAAGAAAGTATGAATCTGGTATGTGAAACCTTCCGATGCTTCTAAAAGTCTTCTGCCCTATTGCCTTCCTCTAGTACCTGAAATCGATAGCAAATGTTTGGTTTAAGTTGGGTGAGTAGGAGGGTTTACATCATAGGTTTGTAATAACTAATACATAGATCCCAGACTGGTACCCATAGGCCACCACAGGCCTGTGAACGTGTGCTATTATTTTTTCTCTTTTTTGGTGGTGGCAGGGATATACAGATAGTTGTTTTTTTTTTTTAGTTACTTGCAAATGTTTGAAATTGGGAGAGTTCACATAAAAATCTGAATACCTTGCAATCCTTGGCTGGCATTCTAAAACAGCAGTAATTGCCTGGATCTGAGTGGTGGATCCTTCTTTAGGTAGATAGCATACTTTACACACAAGTATTGTAACAAGTATCTTGTTACAAGTATCACAAGTATGATATCTCAGGACCAACCTACTGCATCAATTGTTGTTTTAATGTCTATTTTCAGTCCTGTAAGTATTTGAATATGTAGCCTTTGAATTAATGTGTATAGATCCCCTCCTAAGTATTAGAGACTACTACAGGCTTTAGCAGATACACAAGGGAAATACTATTATTATATCCATTTTATACACAAGGAAACCAGGGTTTAAATAAGTGAAGAACTTACCTGAGGTTGCTCAGCAGAAGTGACAGAGCCAGGATCTGAGTGAGGTTTTTTTTAATCCAGAGCCCATGCATTTACCCATCACGTTTTCTCCTTTGTTTATTTTTAGCTTTGGTTTCATCCATTATTTAGTACCTACGTCTGGTTGAGTTCTTGTAGGTTTCCTTATGATTTGTTTTCATAGCGTAACCCCTGGTCTCCAAACTCTCTTGATTCTGTATCCTTAGCAGTGAAAAAAACTTACCTATTTATGTTTATTATTTACTAATAAATAATACTCTTTTGATCTATGTTAAAATTATGTATAGTCTAAAGCATATATATATTCTAAAACATTAAAGAGTAAGATATTATGTATATATTTATATAGAGAGAATTTTCTTTCTACACCACAATAAATTATCTCAGATACTGCATACCCTGTTTTGACAAGTACATGAAACGATGCCTGGACCATGATTCTGCCTGAAGGCATCTCTCATGTCAAAGACTCCCAATTTTGTATCCAATAAATTGTCCCTTCTAAGGGTGCAGTAGATAGTCACCACATCAGTCCAGATCATGGAAAGAACAAAATTCTCCTTTGTTAGAAAAATAGTTGTCTGATCGTAGCCACTGTGCTCTAAAATCTTTTACAGCCCTGAACTTCAAAATAGCCAATGGCATCTTTTATTGCTATTACGGTCTCAGACTGGCCTTTGAGCAGCGTGGGTTCTTTTCAGATCTCTAATTGCGACTGTGAGTTTAATCTCAAGATGTGGAATTCCCCTCCCAGGTCTCAGTTGTGCAAGAATAGTCAGGGTGAAGTACATGTGTGGGTACGTTCCAGGAGCTTTCTCAGAGTTCTGACCCTAAAGAATGGCAGTGAGCAGGGTTTGGGAGATAGGTCTTATGCTGGCCGTGTTACTTCTCTGAATAAAGCGGTTTATATGTGGATGGATAGGTTCTGCCTTCCAAGACCCTACCTGTGTTCCCTGAACTTCCTTCCATCAACTTGTATGACTTTAACGAAGCTTTTCTCTGAAGCATCCTATTTGATTGTTGTTTTCTGTCTTAGTCTAATCCCCTTCTTTTTAAAAAAAATTTTGATCTTTGTATTTTGTATTGGGGTATAGCTGATTAACAAGGTAGTGATAGCTTTAGGTTAATAGCGAAGGGACTCAGCCATACATATGCATGTATTCATTGTCCTCTAAACCCTCCTCCCATCCAGGTTGCCACATAACATTGAGCAGAGTTCCATGTGCCATACAGTAGGTCCTTGTTGGTTATCCATTTTAAATATAGCAGCGTATACATGTCCACCCCCAGCTCCCTAACTGTCCCTTCCCCCCAGCAGCCATAAGTTGGTTTCAGATCGAATATCCTGTTCTCCAGAATCCCAAAGCACCAGGCTGACTCAATCTTTCCTTCTCAGGCACTTTCATAACCTCAGAGTATGGCATTGAATGCATGACGAGGGAACAGACTCGACACACACGCCCCATGGACTCCCTAGAGGGAAAGCCTTTTTGTGTGTATTGTTGGGAATGTAATAGAAATGCATAAAGTTGTCCGTGTAAACTCTGAACCATAAATCACTTCTCTTTCTGAAACACATTCTTTTAAGACAGAAAATTAAAAGGTAATGCAAACTGCATTTCAAATCTCTAAACTAAACCCCTCCCCTACCTTTTATTTCACTAGCTATATTGCCTCGGGAAGATTGCCTGGAGAAGGGGTGGCCACCCACTCCAGTATTTTTGCCTGGAGAATCCCATGGACAGAGGAGCCTGGTGGGCGTCACAGTCCATGGGGTTGCAAATAATCAGACATGACTGAGCAACTAAAACAACGTTCATTTTTTAACATACACTGGGGTGGATTTACCGAGTTGCAGGGTAGTTAGGCATATACATGCCCACGTCGCCTGCTAATTTACATGCTCTCTGAAGGCCCCTGTGGTATTCATCATTAAGGCAGCTAACACCTGGCGTGTCCTATTGGTGGCACTCAGTACATGTTTGTGGAATGAAGATAGCTGCCTTAAACAAAGGATGCAGAAAAGCCTGACACTGCTTTGCATCAGCAGGTCTCCTGTTATATATTATGTGTCTTATATATGTCTTGTGACCATAAACTCCCGGGAGTTCCTCTTGGAAGTCAAAGTTGAAGTCCAGAGGTGAATGATCTTTAGAAAACATGTGGTGAGCAAACGGCACTGATTACAACATAGTCAAGAAATAGACTGTTCGGGGGGATTAGATCGACATTTTCTAGTAACTTGACAGTGAACATGAGGTTTTGCCAGAGTGAGTTGGAGCTACTCCGTGTCGAAATGGATGAATTGTGAATACTTCAAACCATGACACTGGATCACTCCCCTCTGCAGCTTTCCTCCTGGGAGGGCCCTGGCGGGGAAGCAGAAATAGGCAGGCACCGCACACCTGCTCCAGGGCCAGTGCCTCTGTCAGTGGGGCTGCGGAGAAGTGCTGACACTGAGGTTTCTCGTTCCTATGCTCAGTTATTTATCCCACCGGCAAGGACAACCTGTCTCCTAATGACCAACCACTGGGACAGCTTCCTGCAGCCACAGCTGGCCTGGGCCTTTCAGGCATGTGCCTGTCGCCCAGGGCGTCCCAGTCCAGTGGCACTTAGGTAAGCTCTGACCAGCAGGAAAATAACCATATCCTGCAGCCGCACATGCAGAAACAGGAGTTCTCAGACCACTAAAGCACTTACTAATGACCACGGTGTATTTTATCCTAGATATCTGCCTTCTATCCAAGTATGGTATACTCACATGTCACAGTGATTTCTTATCAAGAATTGTCCAGTTCTATTTATATAGATCCTATTTATAGGATCCCGAGCAGCTGGTGGGACTAGTGGTAAGAACCTGCCTGCCAATGCAGGAGATGTAAGAGACGCAGGTTCAGTCCCTGGGTTTGATCCCCTGGAGGAGGAAATGGCGACCCACTTCAGTATTCTTGCCTGGAAAATCCCATGGACACAGGAGCCTGGCGGGCTACAGTCCCTGGGGTCGCAAAGAGTCGGGCATTACCGAAGCGACTAAGCATGCGTGGAGCAGCTAGTATGTGTAGAGTCCTATGTGAAGCAAACAGGATGACAGAGGCAAAACTCCTGTCCTCCAGAAGCTTAGCAGCTAACAGGAATAATAAGACAGTCTACAGGTAATTGTATTATAGAGCAGGGTATAAAAAATGCCACGGTAGAGCTGCTTTTGAAGCAAAGACAGGAAGAAATTGATTCTAGCTGGTGGGATTTGGGAAACCTTGATGGAGAAGGTAGCAGTTGAGCTGCATTTTTAAGCACAGGTGGATTTTCAGAAAGATCAGGTGGAAGAAGGTTGAGGTATGTTGGGAAAAGAGAAGAAGAACAGAAATAATAAAAGGTTGGGGAGTATGAGGTGTATTCAGGGCAGAAGTTTTGGTAATTGAAGGAGACCCCAGCCTCGTGGGGTGTGATCTGTGGTCACTAACATAGTGCTCTGGTTCTATGAAACAGATTTGTGTGGCAGCCATGTGGGGTTTGAGCTCCAGGGATGTGTGTGACCCTTCCCAAGCCGATCCCTGTCTGTGGCTGCTTCCGTGAAGGCATTCCAAGCCCCCCTCTCATGGCTGTTTGGAAATCTTGTCTATGAAGCGTATTGTCAGAGGGTAATCTGAGACACTTGCTGTCTGTTAAACTAATTATGCTTCAGTCCACAGAGTGCCTTGGTGCTCTCAATCCTGAATGCTCAGCAGATTTGATGTAGTATCTGAATTATTAATGGATACGATATGGAAGAGGGGGCTTGGCTGCGTGTTCCGTTTTGAGCAGGTCTTGGATGGGTGGCATTACGGGAAGAGAGGCAGCTGCTTGCAGAGTGATGGACGAAGCAGGTCTTCCAGAGGAGTCCTACCCAGACAGGAGCCTGTGCCAGTATGCTCAGAAAATCACGGCCTGCTTTGGAGGGATGGGTAAGACCCCTTAGGCATGGGGGCTTTGTGGAGGCGTTGCACAGGGTTGACATTGCAGGTCAACAGGAGAACTAAACTTAAAGACTTGCTGGTGGCAGGGAACAGGTGTAGCTGCTGGAGAGAGAGATCCTCCAGTGGATCGAGACATCACCGTCTAGAAGTTCGATGGCGTCCCTTCTTCTGAGTACTCCCACTTAAAACACTGCTCTCTGTCTGCTTACTCTGTACTGCTCAGCAGCAAAGACCATCCTGAAGACTGTGAGCTTCTGCAGGTGTTTTAAGTGGACTTGCTGAGCTCTTGTGTTTGCTCACTTCTGATTAAAACAAGATCCCAAACTGAAAAGCAAGTGACCTCCTTGTCACTGATGAAACCACAGGCTGTAAATTCATTGTAAAACTAAATCCCCCATAAAAATTAGCATTTAAAAAAATTGGCATTTTAAAAATTTTTATTGGAGTAGCGTTCCTTTACAATGTTGTGTTAATTTCTGCTGTACAGCAAAGTGAATCAGCTATATGTTTACATATATCCTCTCTGCTTTGGATTTCCTTCCCAATGCTTTATGGTGACCTAAGAATTAGCATTTTGAAGGTGGTGATTTTCTCTCTTAAAATTTTTTTTTTCTTATCAGAAAGCAGATAAATCTTAGCAGATGATTTAAAGGTGGAGGACGGACATTTGTCTGGAAAAATATAAAGACTTAAATCATTACATGGAATAAAGTCAGAATTCATTTGCAGAGAATTGCTGCAGGGATTGACCTGTGACTGGTGAATTAAGAGGAGTAGTTAAGGCATCTGCCCTCTAAGCACTGTGTAACCCCCAAAGAGCTTGGCTCTGAGGTTGGGGTTCATCTCATTATTGAGGTTCTACAGTGTGTAAAGGCAGAATGCCCAGGGTCTCTCAGGGCTGGGTTGAAGCTCTTGGTTAATTTTGCCACTGACAGTTTTTCATTGCTTATCATAGAAGAATAGCTTGTTTAGATGCAATGGAACTGTTGCTAGCAATGTTAGGAATGCCTATCTGATAAGATATGCAGGCCACCCAAACAAATTATGCATTTGTAGTTAGCATTCGCTTCATAGTGCAGTGCCTTGTGATACCTTCATTTATAACCACATGAACTGTCCCAGAAACCATTCCACTCCTTTGTAAATGCTGTGACTGTAATTTGACAGGAACTGTGGCAAGAGGCTGATGTTGGTACAGCAGTGGAAGACATGGGTCCACTGGTGCTTCTTAAAGGATCTTCTTTATACTGTGTTTTCGTGGCTGTCAGGTGGGTTCCACTGAAAAAAATATTTTTAATACTGGAGGTGTGGCCTCTGCTAGGTGTTTACAATGAGCTACATGGAAGAGGTTAAGCTAAGAACTCTAGGCACTGTACAAAGTAGAATGTAGCTCCTGGGTGCCCACTGTCATTGCTGGCCCCAACCCCCAAGCAGCCAGCATCTGAGTTCTTAACTCTCTCCACCACCTGAAAAATAAGTCAGCACCTCACATTTACATGTAATCAGACTGTCTTTAAGAGCAAACAAACCTCTGGTATTCTCATAAGCCTTCTTTATGATTCATGTTTAATTTACTTTCCATCCTGATCTAAAATTCATTAAGTAGATAAAACTTCTTATATATAATCCTTTTATTGAAGAAGAACTTAATTTTTTCCCCTTGTATAGTCTATCAGAATATAACCGCTTTTTAACTACATGTAGGGATCTATAAACTTGTCCAAAAATTTAAGAATGGCCTGATTAGATTCTGCTCATACAATAGCTAAGCATTAAGATGGAGTCAGTGCTACAGAATTCGTTTTAGTGAGCAATGCTTGACAAATTTAGGGACCAAGAAGGCAGGACAACTTTGTTATAGAATAGTTATACTTTTGCCATAGAGAGATGCTGGATTAAAAAAAATAATAAAAATCTGTCTAAAGTCTACGTTTGTGAATCATTAGCGTATCCTAGAGCCTATGTTTTGAGTGACTATGTGTGGCTTCTCTATATAAGCAAGTATATATGTTCCACAAATGGACCATGTGAACGAACATGGAAGCAGATAGGTGTTCTCAGGTTCTCACTTTGCAAAGAGCAGTCCTATAGGAAACTAACCACAGGAAGAAGGAATTAATGGTTTAGGGCAGAGGTTCTGACACTAGTATGTTTATTAGAAAAACATAAAGGAACCTAGTAAGTCTACAGGGCCTCAGGCATCTGTGTTTTAAACAGATTGGTTTAGGAACCACACTTTGGAAACATTTGATAAAATATCTTCATTGTACATCCTAAGGCTCTTTGAAATAAACAAGCAAGAAATCGAACGCATACAGCTTGTTTTGTTGTTGTTGTCATTTAGTGACTCGGTCGTGTCTGACTCTTTGTGACCCCATGGACTGTAACCCTCCAGGCTCCCCTCTCCAGGGGATTCTCCAGGCAAGAATACTGGAGTGGGTTGCCGTTTCCTTCTCCAGGGGATCTTTCCAACTCAGAGATTCGAACCCATGTCTCCCGTATTGCAGGTGGATTCTTTACTGTCTGAGCTTCCAGGGAAGCCCAAGAATACTGGAATGGGTAGCCAGCCATTTCCTTCTCCAGGGGATCTTCCCAGCCCAAGGATTGAATACACGTCTCCTGCATTACAGATGGATTCTTTACCGCTGAGCCAGCAGGGAAGCACACCCTGTTTTACCTACTTTGAAAGCTGTTTTTAGAGGAAGATCTTGGAAGGATTTTTTTCCTGGGGGCAATGTTGATATAGGACTTAATTCTCCAAATTTGAGAAGAGAAATTTCACCATGTGACTATGGTACCAGAAGCTTCCACACTTCCACCCTCTGTATCTCTGGCCCAATCTGAATGCCTCTGGGGCAGTCTATCTCTATTCCCACTGTGCTTCCCATTGGCTTAGAATCATTCTAGCAAATTTGAATTCTCTGGTTCTTGAACTCTGTTGCCAAATCCTGCATTAAAGATTGTTGTTCAGATGCTAAGTTATGTCCAACTTTTTGAGATTCCATGGACTGCAGCATGCCAGGCTCCTCTATCCTCCACTATCTCCTGGAGTTTGCTCTAATTCATATTCATTGAGTTGATGATGATATCTAACCATCTCAACCTCTGCCACCCCCATCTCCTTTTCAGTCTTTCCCAGCATCAGGAGCTTTTCCAATGAGTCGGTTCTCTGCATCAGGTAGCCGAAGTACTGAAACTTCAGCTTCAGCATCAGTCTTTCCAACGAATAATCAGGGTTGATTTCCTTTAGGATTGACTGGTTTGATTTCCTTGCTGTCCAAGGGACTCTCAGAGTCTTCTCCAGCACCACAATTCAAAAACATCAGTTCTTTAGCACTCAGCCTTCTTTATGATCCAACTCTCACATCCATACATAACTACTGGAAAAACCATAGCTTTGAGTATATGGACCTTTGTCAGCAAAGTGATGTCTCTGCTATTTATTATACTGTCTAGGTTTGTCATAGGTTTCCTTCCAAGGAGCAAGCATCTTTTAATTTTGTGGCTGCAGTCACCATCTGCTGTGTGATTTTGGAGCTCAAGAAAATAAAATCTGTCAATGCTTCCACTTTTTCCTCATATCTTTGCCATGAAGTAATGGGTCCAGATGCCATGATCTAATTTTTTAATGTTGAGTTTCAAGTCAGCTTTTTCACTCTCCTTAATAAAAGAAGCAAATATTTCTTTTCTCTGCTTCATCCCTCTATAGCTTTATGGAAAGACATGATGCCTGTGATAGAAACAGTTATAGCTTAGGAGTCAGGAGACCTGACTCCATCCTGGGTGTGCTGTGTTGTCCTGAGAAAGCCAGTTAGCATCCCTAAGGCTTACCTTCTGCACCTTAAAATTAAAGGGCTGGAGAAGATCCCTGTTTCCTGCATGTTGGTCCTGATCTCGGAAACTTTGAGTAATACTGGACCTCACCCCCAGAGAATCTCATTTAGAGGTCTGAGCTGGTGCCCCAGTTTCTGTATTTTTCAAAAGTTCTAGAGAAAATTCTTGCATGCAGTGATATTTGGGAACCATTGGAGTAGCTTATCTTTGAAGATCCTTCCAGCTCTATAATTCTATCCTGTTTAAAGTGTGTAAGGGTTTTATTGAAAAGAAAATGCTATTAGAATATAATATCCCAATGACAGGAGAAGGAGTGTGGTTTTATTCACGCTGACTTGTGTCTATTGTGTGGTATGGAAGGTCACATGTGCTTATTAACCCGACTGAGTGGATGTCAAGGGTAAATACTCATTGCCAGGGTTTGTACATTTGCTGCTTTGTCCATCAGCAGCCTAACTGTGTGATGCCTCTGCTCACTTTTAACTTTATTAATTCATGTAGCCACCTTCATGGTAATTCTCTCTCATCATGTGATTCTGCTAGACATTCTGCAGTAGCAGAAAACATGTGAAACAAGTTTCACATGAATATTATTACCATTGGATTGATAGAAGGAGGCTGAATGATTTTCATGACACCAGGGGGAGGGGAGGGGTTTCCCTGTAGAAAATGAGAAGGATTATTTACTGTGGCCTGGAGCTAGCTTGGTTGTTAGTTGCAGCTGAAGAACTTTTCCTGAGCTCTCTCCTCCATGAGAGCTGAAATATGAGAGAACTTGCAATTATTATCCTGAATTTTTTCTGATATGCATTTTTAGATTCATATCAATAGATATGCCTATTCACAGTACTCTTACCAGCTGATACTGAATATCCTAGGAATGTCTGTGAGTGAATCCTTTTTGCTATTGAAACTATGTCCTTTCTCTTGCTCTGGATATTAATCTGATTTTTAAATATGCATTCATGTCTCAGACTAACATAGTCTTGAGTTCCTGGTGTCATTTTTTTTTTTAACCTGATCATCTGTGTATACAGAGCTGCACCTAAGCCCTTGAAGGTAATCACTTAAATACATCTTCCTTAATCTTCTTTTCTGGGCAGTGAGAGGAAAAAAACAATAAGAAGTCAGGAGAGTTGTGGAGAAGCACAGCTTCTTGGGAGCCTGATATCTATTTCTTGTTTCTTTGGAATCTTTGCCAAGATGCCTTGCTTCCTTGGTTTAAAGTCTCTGGGGAAGTTGTGCAACTCGGGGAAAGGCAAAGCCACCTCATCTGAGAAAACCAGCACCAGGGCCTCGTACAAAAGGAGACTGGTTGTCGAGGATGTGAGTTTCCCTGGGAGCCCCTCCCCAGCTCACAGACGGGCCACTATCACTCATTTGTTGTATCTACATCCTGATGTCTACTGCACATTTGAGCACTTGTTGAGCAACCTTGATCCTCTTGGTAAGTAAAAGAGCCCACTCTGGGCACGGCTTTGTGTTTTGTGATTGGCATAAGTAATAAAGTACTGTCTAGAACCATTCTTCTATTATGTATTCTTCAAAAGAAACACGATCCTGGATATATAATTAATGGGGTGAGGATGGGAGTAATGGAGAATGTAACATAAGTACAGTCATGGAACTAAATTCTGAGGGTATTTTTGTCCATGATTTTACGATCTCAGTAACAAATATGTCTCTTTCCAAACTTGGTAGTTTGTTGTAGTTCAGTCACTCAGTCATGTCCGATTCTTCATGACCCCATGAACTGCAGCATGCCAGGCTTCCCTGTCCTTCACTAGCTCCCAGAATTTGCTCAAATTCATGTCCATTGAGTCAGCGATGCCATCCAACCATCTCATCCTCTGTCGTCCCCTTCTCCTCCTGCCCTCAATCTTTCCCAGCATCAGGGTCTTTTCCAATGAGTCAGCTCTCTGTACTCTTTGTACTAATAACAGTCTATAACAGGAAGTGTGATGGAAAAGAGGGCTTCCCAGGTGGCACAGTGGTAAAGAATCCACCTGCCAAGGTAGGAGATGTGAGAGATGTTGGTTCGATCCCTTGGGTTGGGAAGATCCCCTGGAGTAGGAAATGGTAACCCGCTCCAGTATTCTTGCCTGGAAAATTCCATGGACAGAGGAGACTGGCAGGCTACAGTCCATGGGGTTGCAAAGAGTTGGAAAAGAAAGATCTCTATTTGTAGATGATTTTCTTTCATATAATATAGGATGAATGGAAAAAAAATAGTCAAGGCAACAGATTACTAGTGGTAAAATAGGACCTAAGTTAAGCTGAGATCTAAATTGTGTCAACTGCCTTAGGTATACTTATGAAATATTTAAAAAGAAAAGAAAAAGAAAGGATGTAAATTGTTGAGAGAACTTGTTGAGGCTTCTTTTCAGTGACGCTTGTTAGAAAGTGGCCACTCATCCATCGGCCTGGGAAAGAAGTTGAGAAAACCCAGTCTAAGGACAAGAGTTATTACACTTAAGAGTTCTCAGACTTGGAAATTATTATTTCCTTATTGAGAAGATGACACCTACCCAACTTCTCACTCCTTGTCAAAATCAGTACTAGAATTTGTATAGGAAGCAGAAGGCTATTAGACATGGTCCCTATAAACATGTGAAGATGACCCCAAAGAGCAAGAAAACAGAATATATACCTGGTAATTCTTTGCTAGAGAGGATGGCAGGATTGGATTAAAGCTAGGTCAGGGAAGGGAGTTAACCTATACTAGGGTGTTCTGTTTTCAATTAATTTTTGAACAGCTTTATTAAGATATTGAGATGCTTTATTGAGATTCTTGTTCCTTGGAAGGAAAGCTATGACAAACCTAGACAGTGTGTTAAAAAGCAGAGACATCGCTTTGCTGACAAAGGTCTTTCTAGTAAAATCTATGGTTTTTCCAGTAGTCATGTATAGATGTGAGAGTTGAACCATAAAGAAGACTGAGCACTGAAGAATTGATGTTTTTGAACTGCAGTGGTGGATAAGACTCTTGAGAGTCCCTTGGACTGCAAGGAGATCAAACCAGTCAATCCTAAAGGAAATCAGTCCTGAATATTCATTGGAAGGACTGATGCTGAAGCTGAAACTCCAATACTTTGGCCACCTCATGTGAAGAGTTGACTCATTGGAAAAGACCCTAATGCTGGAAAAGATTGAAGGCAAGAGAAGAAGGGAACGACAGAGGATGAGATGGTTGGATGGCATCATTGGTTCAAAGGACATGAGTTTGAGTAAACTCCTGGAGAGAGTGAAGGACAGGGAAGCCTGGGGTGCTGCAGTCCATGGGGTTGCAAAGAGTCAGACACGACTGAGTGACTAAACAACAACAAATCGAGATACATTTCA
This sequence comes from Okapia johnstoni, assembly GCA_024291935.2. Classification (NCBI taxonomy): domain Eukaryota; kingdom Metazoa; phylum Chordata; class Mammalia; order Artiodactyla; family Giraffidae; genus Okapia; species Okapia johnstoni. The sequence goes on along the minus strand of CM044318.1, from coordinate 72,439,700 downwards.
TACATCATGCAATTCACCGAGAGGATGGCTAGGAGATCAGTGTTAAGGCAGGACAGGATACTGATCTGACAGATGCTGACAGCTGTTTGACTCTCTCACTCTTTAACAGTCTTCATTTCACTACTCCAGGCTCATCCTTTTCAGGGGAGCAAGGAGTAGGGATAGGGAAACCATGACTTCTGTCCTCAGGTCTCTTATAAGCCACTCTAGGAGAAATTGGTTCAGAGCCAGCTGACCATGCATACTGCAGCAGTTTAGGGCACCTCTCTTAAATATTGGATTCCCGTGCTGGTGGATACCTAAAGACCCTTTATTGAGTTAAAAAAGTTAATTCATCAGTTAGGGGTAAAGACAAAACATGTATCTTTCCTCTGGAGCTAACAATTATGAATGGATTTGGTGCTTCTGTTCAGTGACTCTACTAAAACAGATTTAAATTAAATGTTTCTGGAATGAGCTGTTGATGCTCATGAAAGAGATAAGGTCTGCCCGTAGAGAAGGCAGGAAGTCAGGAGGAGACTAGGCAACCTGTGGCCAAAGGATAGTGTGCTGGACAATAGCTTATCAGTAGTTTCAATCACAGGGGAACAAGAGAATAAAAAGTATCAAAGAGAGCCTGGGTAAAGGAAAATGTAACCTTCTCTAGGGTATTGGTATCTTATTGGGGGCAGATAAGGAAATCTGGGTAATTAGTTCAGCATGTGGGCTTTGGGATTGGATATTTCAGAATTTGAGTTCCAAGTCTTCAACTTATTCAATGTGTTGTTTTGGGGAAATTAATGTCTCCAAGTGATAATTTCCTCATCTGAAAGGTATGCAGAAGAATGCACACTTCACATGATTGCTATGAGCAGGTCCATCCCCAGGGCATATGGGTTCCTGGGCAAATAGTTTTTGAGGAGATCCTGTTTATATAAACAATTTTAGTCACCCCAAGTTGATGTGTCAGCAGTCCAACCCTGCTCAGTCATGGTAAAAAAACACCATGCCAGCCTCAGAGAGTGATTTTTCACCAAACTCCCCTCCTGGAATTGAACTAACTCCAGGGCCCTGGTTGGCTCAAGTGCCTCTAGGCATCTGGTCAACCCCCTGCATACCATGGGAGGGACACAGAGGATCATCAGAGAGAGCTCCAAAGAGGAGGCTGGACTGCCCTGCCTAGATAGCACTGCTGGCTCCAGCTGGTCCAAGGAACCAGAAAGAGACTTAGGTATATTTCCCCCCCATCTCTTTATTTTTTTAAAAAACCTTTTTATTTTGTATTGGGATATGTGTGTGCATGTGCATTCAGTCATATCCAACTCTTTGCGACCCCAAGGACTGTAGTCCACCGGCCTCCTCTGTCCATGGAAATTTCCAGGCAAGAATACTGGAGGGGGTTGCCATTTCCTTCTCCAGGGGATCTTCCCGATGCAGGGATGAAACCCTTGTCTTTTGCTTCTCCTGCATTGGCAGGCAGGTTCTTTACCAGCTGAGCCACCAGGGAAGCCCCTGTATTGGGATATAGCCAATTAACAATGCAGTGATAGTTTCAGGTGAACAGTGAAGGGACTAAACCATACATATACAATTATATTTTCTCTCGCAAATTCCTCTCCCTTCCAGGTTGCCACATAACACTGAGCAGAGTTCCGTGTGCTATACAGTAGGTTCTTTCTGGTTATGCATTTTAAATGTAGCAGTGTGTACTTGTCTGTCCCAGGCTCCCTAACTATGCCCTTCCTCCATCTTTCCCCCCAACCCAGCAACCATAAGTTCATTCTCTAGGGACTTAGTTTTTTTTTTTTTTTTAAACATAAGGATGTTTATTGTTTATATAACAATAATTCCAGTTCCAGTGTTGTTTCTGCAGCTTCATGATGAAGACTTAGACATTTTTGAGGAAAGTATGGTTTAGGGCCAGGGCCTGTGCTTGCTTGAGTCTAAGGGCAGCATTGATTGTAAGGATTAAATGAGAACATGCACGTCAGAGGTGTTTGCTATAGTGACACACACAAGCACCCACTAAAGTTTAACTATAATAAAAGTACAATAAAATCATTCATTATTTTGAAGGCAATGATTTCTATTGTTTGTCTGCCATGGCTGTAAACCAATAGAAGTCCAGTTTCCAGTGCTGCTGGGGCCCAGGAGTATACACACGGCACAGCAAGTGGGGTTCCCAGGAAGCCACTCTGTGAGTTTGGAGTATCCTGTTTAGGACAGGGGCCTGAAGGAAGCCCTGCCTCCTGTGGTCATATGTGTTCCTGTGTGAGCAAAGCCCCACAGTGCTCAGGGGCAGCTCCTGGCAGGACACTCAGGGATATTTGGCAGAGGCCTCCTGCAGCTGCCAGAAGGACCTCAAGATGCCACAACTTCCTGTTTTTGTCTGGTACTCACTTCTGTTTTGAGCTGTGCAGGGCTCCACCTATGTGTCTCTCTCCTTTGTCACACTCAAAACAACCCCTGGAAGTCGCTAGAGAAGTAACTGTTTTCCCCATTTCAGAACAGGAAAGAAATTGGCAAGAAACTGGATGTGTAGACAAAGCAAATAGATAAGTGAACGTAAAAAATAGCTTCTGCGTGTGGATATGGTTGTATCTCTGATCATGGATGCCATACCATTCTAGAACCAGGGTCATTCATTGAGGGCCTGCTATGTGTCCAGTATTGTGCCAAGTGCTTTATAACCTTCCCCATTTAACATTCTTAAAAACTCAACGAAGCAAGTACTACTTTCATTTTCATTTTACAGATGAGGAGAGTGAGGCATATGCAGTTAAGAAATGTGCTAGAAGTCACGTAGGTACTAAGTGAAAGAGCTAGATTTGGACTCAACTAAGTAAAAGAGCTAGATTTGGACTCAGGTTGGCCTGACACCCAAGTTCATGGTCTTAAACGATGATGCTGTAAGGTCTCAACCCGGGAGCTTAAGGTCAAATCATCCATAGAAATTGCTAATCAGTGGCATACTTAAATTTTGTAAATAATAGTGCTGATGAAGTACTTTAATAACTCAGATCTGAAGAGTCTCTTATCAAATAAATTGGTTTTTCCAGGAAAATTAGCAAACATTTCTTTTTCCTAGTTCATGATCACAAGCTCTCTGTATGGGGTTTTCTCCTCACTTTCCAGTAGGAACTTAGAGTAACTTACTGAACCTGTGTTTTTCTCTGACCTCTTGAGCTTTTGGGTCCAGTACAAATGAAAGAGGCATATTTAGGGCAATTACCTTCTCAGCAAACAAACAAGAAGAGACTAGAACTGTTATCAAAAGCCCTAAGGTTATAATGAAAGGATTCAATGATTATGTTGTCAGCTGAGTCTACATCCCAAAGCAGAAAGTTCTGGACTGAATACCAGTGACCAAAACAGAATTGACAGTTCCCTCCCTGGTAAAGCGGTTCATATCCCCTAAGATAGAAGGGGATTTTGCTCTGGTTCAGAGACCTGCTGTGTCCCCCTATTATCTTCTCTACGGCTCCTAGGGATTGTCTTCATTTGGAATGGTCTGTCTCCCTAAGAGGCTTCCCTTGTGGCTCAGCTGGTAAAGAATCCGCCTGCAATGAGGGAGACCTGGATTCAATCCCTGGGTTGGGAAGATCCCCTGGAGAAGGGAAAGGCTACCCATTCCAGTATTCTGAGATTTACCATGTAACTGAGAGAACATCATAGGTGATTTAATACATTGTTGTTTCCTGTTCTGTTCATGGCACGTAACTCATGTGGTTCTCTAACTTTCTTTTCATGTCCCTTCTCATCCCATTTGCTGTCATCAGTCCCATCCCCATGGATCAGACATTGATGTCAAAGGGCCAGGGGAAGGTCTTGGGCACTGTGGGCCAAAGGCTAAAAAGGGACTTTGTTGTCCACAGTTTGAGAAGCGTATCTCCCAAAGCTCTGTGGGGCTTTGCTATTGCATCTTCCTGTTGTTATTGAGATGCTGTGTTGGAAAAATGTTTTATTAAATACTTGGCAAATCTCAGACTCAATGGTGAAGACCCCTATCCACCCCACCTTAAATCTGAGACAGGTGTTTAATTCTGGCCATAAAAAATGTTTCCCAGAAGATGTGACAAGGAGCAATGTGTGGTTCCTCCTGTCAGCCCTTCTGTCCTCGCTGCCAGCTGTGAGTGGCTGTCTGGACACAAAGCAGTGACAGGACCCTGGCATTGGCAAGGCGATACCCGCAGTCATGGTGTTAGTTCCTCCACCGCACCCGCCACCAGGGCCTCGTCATTTGTTGATGGGACGTGGTTTCCTAGTCTCTTGAGGTGGGAAAAGATAGTGAATGGTTTCTTCTAAATCTTGGGAGGGCATGGAAGGAGAGATGAGGTTTTCAGTTGTTAATATGTGGTAAATCATTAGACAGGGCTTCTCCAGTGGCTCAGCGGTAAAGAGTTTGTCTGTAATGTAGGGGCCGCAGAAGATGTGTTCTGTAATGCAGGTTCGATCCCTGGGTTGGGAATATCCCCTGGAGGAGGAAATGACAATCTACTCCAGTATTCTTGCTTGGAGGATCCCATGGACAGAGGAGCCTGGCAGGCGACACAGTCCATGGGGTAGCAAAGAGTCAGACTTGACTGAAGCGACTTAGCATGCATGCAAAGCATTAGACAGCCAGCATGTTTTCATTGATTTATAGTTATCTATTACCCCTGTTAACTTCTCAAAGCTCCTATTCCATTAGTTTAATCATATTTCCCAGAATCAGAATTTCAAGCCCTTGACAGTCAGACCCTGCCTTTCTACCATGTTCAACCATTACCCCACCCCCAACAACACTCACAGCAGATGTCTCTGTCACAGATGTCTCAAGGGCCTTTTCACCTTGGGTCTCACTATGTAATGTTCTGCTGCCTGGTATAGCCTTCTTGGTTCCTCTGACTCTCAGGTGGAATTCGCTTTAAGCTTTTCCTCCTCTGAGCAGGCTTGTCTTACCCCTTGCCTCATCCTCTCGGTGATGTACAGTATCCCATGCATAAACTCTGTTAGAACTCTGTTAGAGCTGCCTGTTTATAGGCCTGTCTTATTTAGTACATTGTGAGGTCCTCTCTGAGAGTGTGGAGGGAGCCACATTTCTATTTTTACTCTATGATAGTACCTTGCATGGAAAAAGACTGTAAGTGTATGAGTAAAGGAATAAACTGATGCTTGTAGAAATCAAATCACTATGTTAGAATACAGTGGGCATAAAATTACCCCCTCCCTTCAAGTAGCTGAGGCCAGAAGAAGCAGTTTGGTGCAGTGACTGCAAGTTCCGGGGCTGTGGGGTCAGGCTACCCTGCCAAGTTCAAAGTCCAGCACCATTTGTTTTAGACGTTGTGACTTAGACGCAATACTTCATGCTTTTGAGCCTTAGTTTTATCACTTGTCAAATGTGGATAATACTACCTACATAGCTGTAGTGGTGTGAGGACTAAAATAAGATAGAAATATGAAAGAAGAGGATAAACTAGCATTAGTAGCTTCTCAAGAACTTTCACCCTCTTTCCTCTTCTCTCCTGCTCAAATGTGGGAGAAGCAAAATAAATTCTTAGGTAATAAATGCGATTAGTTTTCCAAGCAAGGCAAGATAACCTGGACCTGGGGGTGGCCAAGGAAATACAAAGTAGGATTTGAGCTGCAAAATAGAAAAGACATACCCAGACTATGAGTAGAAAGAAAATATCCCAGTGAAATGAGATTAAAAAGAAAAAAGATAGTAGACGTTTTTCACTTTATTCACTGCCTCTCTTTGCTTGGTCTAGCCTTAACCTTTTAATGTGCTTCTTTGTTTTTATTTATTTCGTTTTTAGGTCTAGGAATATGGATGAGTAACTTATTTTCACAGGAAAGTATTCCTATCTAATTTGCTTCCTTGAGTAACTGAATATGCTGAAATGCCCCCAATAGTTTTAATTATATGTACTTAAAAACTGATTTTATTTGAAGTCAGAGAATAAGGCAATCTGTTTTATTGTTTAGCATTCAGATATTTTTTTTTGGCTTAAGAATTTTTTTGATTCTTCCAAAGAGTGGCCTACCTTCATAGAAACCCCTGATTAAGCATTGTTTGATCCTAGTGAATCTGGGGTATGACCCAGTGCTTATCATTATAGATGCCTGTTACCTTGGTAAATCAGCCATGAATCTGGAATGGCTCTTGGGTGCCTGATGAAGGCAGCTGCATAGTCTGCTTACTATTCTTGATGTAGCCGGGAGAGTGGTGATTTCTTTCTGTACCTTCAGAAGGTACCACACTCAACATGTTGGAGAAATCCTCTGTAGAATCAGAATTCATGGGCCCTTCAAACTAATATGTCAGAACTCTAGAAGGACTATGGTATGCCTTAGAATTCTAGATGTTTCCTAAATATGGAAATAAAATTTTGACATCAACATCTTCCTACCGGGAGTCAGGGACTGAGGTCCAGAGAAGTGAAATGACTTTTGCCAGTTCTGTTAGATACATTAGTGGTGGAATTACATGAAGAACTGGCCTTCTTTCTCTCTGCTTAACACTACAAAAGAGAAGAACGATGGGTTATCAGAAATTGTTTTAGTTTAGTTTCATACTCACCTCAGGTGAAACTTTTCTTTGAATCTTCTCAAGACGTCCCTTCTTTGGAGAATATCACACAAATGCTCATTTATGGAAAAGTATTTACACCTTTACGCACTCTTAGGCTTGGCAACCCACTCCAGTATCCTTGCCTGGGAAATCCCATGGACAGAGAAGCCTGGCGTACTACAATCCATAGGGTCTCAAAGAATGTACGTGACTTAGTGACTGAGCAACAACAACGTAATGCTTTTTTTTTGTCTGCATGTCTCTCTTTGCCAAGTAGTAAGGTTCTTAATTGCAAGAAAGGGGTTTTAACCGGCTTTGTTTCTCTAGTATATCACATATACTGTGCTTGGTGAATAAACATATTTCATACATTTTAAAAACTGATCTAATTCACATGCCATAAAAATATACCATTTTATCATGTACAATTCTGTGGTTTTTAGTATATTCACAAAGTTGTGCAAACATCACCACCATCTAATTCCAGAGCATGTTCATCACCCCCAAAACAACCCTTCATGTACAATTCTGTGGTTTTTAGTATATTCACAAAGTTGTGCAAACATCACCACCATCTAATTCCAGAGCATGTTCATCACCCCCAAAACGACCCTGTAACCATTAGCAGTCACCCCTGTTACCAACACTCCCCAGCCCTTGGGAACTCCTGGTCTATTTTCTGTCTCTATGGATTTGCCTATTCTGGACATTTCCTATAATTGGAATTACATAGCAAGTGACCTTTTGTATGTGGCTGCTTTCGCTTAGCATAATGTTTTCATAGTTCACTGATGTTGTAACAAGTATCACTACTTCATTCCCTTTTATGGATGAGTAATATCCCATTGTATGGCTATACCACATTGTATTTATTCATCAGCTGATGGACATTTGGGTTGTTTCTGCTCTAGGGTATTATGAATAATGCTGGTATGAACACATGTATACAACTTTTTGTGTGGACATAAGATGTATGTTTTCCATTTTCTTGGGATACGTAAGAGTGGGATTGCCGGGTCATATGTTATCACTATTTTTGTTGCTGTTATTGTTTTTTGGGGGCCATGTCATGTGAAATGCAGGGTCTTAGTTTCCTGACCAGGGATCAAACCCACACAGCCTGCATTGGGAGCAGAGAGTCTTAACCACTGGACCACCAGGGAAGTCCCTGTTAACTCTGTATTTTAACTTTTTGAGGAACTGTGAGACTGTTTTCACCAGTGACTACACTATTTTACATTAAAATTGCCCTTAGTATAATTTCAAATTAAGTCAGAATTGTTCCCCAGATATGAAATAACCAGTTTTCTCTAAAGTGAAAAATCTCGTTTTTATATTCATACCTGTTTGTACCCTGTATCTTAATCTTCAAAACCTTGTATATCCCTACAATTTTTTAAATGTTTACTTATGTATTTGGCTGAGCTGTGTCTTAATTGTGACATGTAGGATCTTTAGTTGTGGCACAGGAACTCTTAGTTGCAGTGTGTGCAATCTAGTTCCTTGACCAGGGATAGAACCCCGGACCCCCTGCATTGGGAGCACAGTCTTAGCCACTGGGCCACCAGGTAAGTTCCTATCCCTATAATCAAAGGTCTGCAAACACATTATGTAAAGGAAGATAGGCTCTTTACTCGATGACATTAGTTAGCTGGTTTTGTTATTCCTCTGCAGGTGCCTTAGGATAGCCTCCAAATTTTATCTGGTTGCTGTTAAAAGATCTTTCCTCATCCAAGTTCTGTAGCCATAGATAGCAACTGAAATGAATCAGAGGATGTCAGAGATGTTCTGACTCACAATGCCCAGAAAAATCCCACTCACAGAGGTTTGCATGAGGTGCAGTGGAAAGGGAGAATTCTCATGACACAAAAGAGGCCCCCAGGTATAAAGATGGAAAGAAAAGTCAAATAGTTAGAGCCACTGCCAGCAACCAGCTTTCTCCCTTTCTGCCTGGCCAGCCCCAGATCATGCTGTCATGTCATTTTTTATATCACTAGAATATTCTAGGCTATTTAACATTTGCTCTTTGTGTGGGACATTTCCCAGTTCTGTTTCCTATCACTCTTTTCCCTGAAGTGCTATCATGTGATCCTAGTATTCAGCTGGATAGGTTCATCTGTTACCTTTCCCTCAGGCCAGACTTGTCCTTGAAGCGAGACTTGTCCTTGAAGCGACACTCCAAATCTGTAACCACCTGGTAGCTAGCCCTGTTGTAGAGGTACTGGCTACTTGATAAATAACTGCCCGATTGTTGAGGTCATCCATTGCTGCAATATTATCATTGGTGGAAATACTATGTGATGTTACTTTTTTTAGTAATACTTCAACTGAACTTGATCTTGCATAGATCATGGTTCGGTTGGTCTATTTTAAGAGTTTAAAGAAGACACAGGAAGGTACTTTCAACAAATTTCTTGGTTTCCTCTTTTATCTGAATACCAGGAGTAGTCCAGTTCATTTTCTTTCTGTAGCAACTGGTGAAAAGATGCAGAGCTCAACCAACTTTCTGTAACTCCTCCTGTATTTTGGGAGGACCACATTCTATTAATACTTGAAACTTTCTCTATATTTTTTGCTAAAATGGCAAGCATTTTTCAAAACTTTATAGCATTTTCTCAGTATTTCTGATTCCCATCCCTTTCTACCTCCTTTTAAAGTTTTTTCAGTACTTGTACTATTTGTCTTACTAGAATGTAAGCTCAATGAGGGCTTAATCTAGGCATCTTTGATCTACACATCACTGTCAACTTTATGAAGCTTTATGAAGTTTTGTGTATTGCAGATATTCAGTAAATATTTTTAGCATAATTAGTGAATCAGTAGTAATTTCTTTTCATTCTTCACTGAATTTTGCCCACTTTGCCTTCGATTGTATGATGCTATGACTTCATACTGTTTTTATAGCCTCCTTACTTTTTTCCATGTGTAAATTTAATAGTCAATGAAAGTGAAAGTCGCTCAGTCGTGTCCGACACTTTGTGACCCCATGGACTACACAGTCCATAGAATTCTCCAGGCCAGATTACTGGAGAGGGTAGCCTTTCCCTTCTCTAGGGGATCTTTCCAACCTGGGGATTGAACCCTGCTCTCCGGCATTGCAGGCAGATTCTTTACCAGCTGAGCCACAAAGGAAGCCCAATAGTCAATGAAGCATGTTGGTAAATGCTCAGCACTCTTAGTATGTTTTATTCAGGAAGGGAAAAATATATTGTGGGATCCAGATCCAATACCAAGGGAAATTTAAATTCTAAATATTTCCCTTCCTGTCCTCCCTCCAATCTCCCCAAGCCCCAACAAATCTTATGCATATGCAGAGTGTTTCTATCTTGCTGGGGGATGGTGAGAGGGGAGGAAAGGAATAAAACTACCTTCTATACCACTTTCAGAAATACAGCCAATGTGGCATATGGCATATAGTACTAGCACAGTCTTTGGTGGAATTGTAGCAATGTGAAACTATTTAAGTTTTTAAAATGAAAGCCCAAGTATATATGGAAGTACAGTAGAATAATATTATAAAATGACTCATTCCTACAGAGCTTGATAGATTTCATAAATCACATCCTTCCCCCTAAAATATAACTGCAGGCTTAAAAGGCACTTAGAGGCATATTGATTAATGGGGCAGTTCTTAGTTCTGATCCCTGTAACCAGAATTAATCCAAGTAGCCTTGTTTACATATTTAAAGGAAGAAGCACTTGAGCACAGTGTGTGTGCATATAAATTCATTGTGTTTGTACAAAAAAAATGATCTAATTAATCACTGGTTCTCTTGAGAAAAAAATCATGCATTCTGTCTGATGAGCAAATTTGGTCTCTTCAGGGTATTGTTCTAGAATCTGTCTCTACCATCTAAAGCAAAAGACTAGAAAGTAATCAGTTGGTAAAGACTAATTTTTCTTTCTTTTTAAGCATAAAAGTATAGATAACCTAGATTCTCTTTTGTGTTGAAACTCTGCCCCCCTCCAATCAGACCTGGAGACACGGATTCAAGGACAAACCATATATTTGAAAGATGATCCCAGGAAGTAATAACAGGGGCGTGAAGCCAGCAAAAGGTTACCAGTGTGGGCAGCCAAGGCTTAACTGATTGGGAACTGTGGTAGACAGTGCAGATACACCCCAGGGATGTCCCAGCCATGGGACAAGGAAGCTGGGGTATTTGTCTACCATCTCCCTATCAGTCACTGGTTGAAAGCTGCTTCCAGGGGCATTAACTCACTCACTGTGATGTTTCCAGGAACCAGGTTTGACTTTTAGAAGTGAATGCCAAGGAGACACCAGCATTCAAAAGAGGGAGGAATCGGGGACTTCCCTGGTGGTCCAGTGGTTAAAACTTTGCCTTCCAATGCAAGGGGTACAGGTTTGATTCCTGGTCAGGGAGCTAAGATTCTATATGCCTCATGGCCCAAACACCAAAACGTAAAACACAAACAGTATTGTAACAAATTCAAGAGAGACTTTAAAAATGGTCCCAATAAAAAATAAAAGAAAGAGAAATGCATATGTGTAAAAACATAGGGAGGACTCATAGGAACCCAGAAAGTGCTGAGCAGGCAGGCCTCAGGAAGCATAGGGTTCTAGGCTGCCCCAGGACTGTCGGTTCAGTCCCAGTCTCTTCCCTCCCCACTGGCTTCCTCTTGAACTCCTCAGGATTTTGGTGTCAGCGTGTCTCTGGGAAGCCTGTTGCTGCTTGGTCTTACTTGACCTTTTAATACACACGCTGGCTTCTGCCTGGGACTTTTCTATATGACTCTGAGTTCAGATTCTCAGAAGTGAAAACCTAATTGACCCAGATCCTCTTTCTCAAGATAGGATATACCTTGCAAGTGCTTGGCCAGCTGAGATGTGGGTCCCCCTGCTTCATCCAGTATCCACTTATGATCCAGTGAGCCATGGCCAAGGCATGAAGTCATATTGCCCAGCGCCCACTCAAAAGAGGGGACAGATGAGGAATGGTGAGGGCAAGCAGCCTCCAAGGCACCTCTATCTATGGGATTTTCCAGGCAAGAATGCTGGAGTGGGTTGCCATTTCCTCCTCCAGGGGAATCTTCCCAACCCAGGGATCGACCCTGCGTCTCTTGCATCTCCTGCATCGGTAGGTGGATTCTTTACCGTTGTGCCATCTGGGAAGCCCTGCCATTAAAAGTTCTACAACGTAAAGTTTTTTTCCATTATTCCGCAGACTCTTTCTCACATTGTCAAAGTGTTTTATATTCTACCTAATGTTTGTCCTAAATAAAGTAAAATTTTACATTGTTGACATGAATTTTGACCTTTCATGTTTAAGCTATGCCCTGCTTATTTTGAATGCAAATATAGGAACACTGAACTCATTTGTGGAATCACTGAAATTGCACAATTTATATTTCATAAATTGTAGAGGCATATGTATTTCATTCCTTCCAGAAGTGTGGGAATTTGGTACTCGACTAGCTCAACTGTTTTTATTTTACTTTTTTGGATGAATGCACATTCTAGGGCATGCTGAGGTGGCAACCCATCCTAGTATTCTTGCTTGGAAAATCCCATGGACAGAGAAGCCTGGCAGGCTATAGTCCATGGGGTCACAAAGAATAGGACATGACTGAGCAACTGAGCATGCACGCAGGAATGCTATTCCTTGAGGATGATCAGAGAGGGTGGATGATGGAACTGCATCCTAAAAGACTTGAGAATGTGGATCTGAGTACAACATCTTTCCCTGTCCGGCCAAAGATGAGCCCAACAGGCCAAGATGATGCCATTCACCTGCAGACCCTATCATAAGAAGTCCAAAAAACAAGGAAGGATAAAGTATCAGGAGAGAAGATCATTTTATAGAGGCAAAATGCAACATCATTTTCTTCTAGAAATGCCAAAGAAGTTGATACACACTGAGTGCATCTTGACTAAAAAAATGTGTGTGTGTGTGTGTGTGTGTGTGTGTGTGGCTGGGCATAGGGAAAGGGTGACTCTTTTGTGACCTCTGTGGAAACAAAGACCCAACAAAGCAAAGGGAGAGCCCATGGCTTTGGATTCTGACAAACTTGTTTCCTAAAGTGTAAAGATGATATTATTTTATCCAGTTGTTAGGAGGATTAAATAAGGTGATAAATGATTGTAAAGAGACCAGAATGGTGGGTGATGCATAATAAGCTCCCTGTAAATTACAACAAAAGTTGTAATTAACTTACAGCTGATTCACATTGTTGTACAGCAGAAGCTAACACAACATTGTAAGGCAATCATACACCAATAAAAAATTAAGTTGTAAAAAAAGAAAAAAGAAAATTAGTATGAAGTAAGCTTGGCATAGATAACCGTTTCTTGGGGGTTGAGTTTGGGAATTACTATAATATAACACCAATAATAAATGTGTTAAAAGAGGGGAAAATGTGGTATTTAGGAGTAGTTATAAAGGAGATTTCATAAAATACTACCTGGTTAAGTTCCTTTCAACTTGTTTCTCCCAAAGTGAATTACTGGTTTGGATCTTGGCAATTACTTTCAAGCAGCCACTAAGTTGATTTACGTATGAGACTGAATTTACTTTTAATTCACTTGAATGGGACTTCAAAATCAGTCTTTTTGATATAAAAATGAACACTTAGCCAGCATTTTGACCTACTGTGGTAAGTCAGTAACATTGACTCTTTAGAATTTATTGAATGTTGTATGCCTACTTTGTGCCTATCACTATGTGAATTCAGATATTCACATGTGATCTCGTCCCTCAGAGAGCTCACCTTTTGCAAAAATAGACACACAAATGCTTCACTGCAGTGTTGTCATATTTGGAGCACTAATGACATGAGTGTGCAATGCTCAGTCTCTCAGTCATGTCCAACTATTTGCAACCCCAGGGACTATAGTCTGCCAGGCTCCTCTATCCATGGAATTTTCCAGGCAAGAATACTAAAGTGGGTTGCCATTTCCTACTCCAGTGGATCTTTTGGACCCAGGGATCAAAACCGCATCCCCTGCATTGGCAGGTGGATTCTTTACCACTGTGCCACCTGGGAAGCCATATTGGTGACATGAAGTACCAGAAAGAAGAGGGTGTTGCTAGGAAATGCATCCCAGCTTCAGATGATAGTAAATGACCATTTTTCTTTCCCAGTACTGTATTTTGACCTAGAACATATTAGGGGAAAAGAAAAAGCTAATAATATTGGATTGGCCAAGAAGTTCATTTTGGTTTTTCCATAAGAAGGTGTGGAAAACCCAAACAAACTTTTTGGCCAACTCACTAGTAAATTATTCGGGGGAAAAAGAGGCTTTTCCCCAAGTAATTCAGGGCTATTTCTGTACTTCTTGTGAGCTTCTCATGTGCCTGAAATTAGGCTAAAATCCATGAAACTCTATGTACTATCAAAAGATCCTTTGAATTCCAGTAATCATTTCCAGTACACTTGTAGGAAAGTGACTGATTTTTACATTCCCAGTGCAGTTAATATCTATAGTGGATTATTTATGGAGAGTTTTAAATAGAGCTTCCCTGGTGGATCAGATGCTAAAAAATCTGCCTGCAATGCAGGAGACTCAGGTTCAATCCCTAGATTGGGAAGATCTCCTGGAGAAGGAAATGGCAATCCACTTCAGCATTCTTGCTTGGAGAATCCCACCAATGGGGAAGCCTGGCGGGCTATAGTCCATGGGGTTGCAAAGAGTCAGACACAACTGAGTGACTAACATGCATTAGTGATTTTTCTTAAGCTGCAATCTGTTGCTTAGATCCAAACTCAGAATTGACTTCTGAGAAAGACCACAGAGAAGTTTTGGATACAAATGTAAAATAATTCTACTTGAAGAACTCATGGAAAAGAACTTTGCTGGGCATTGATTCTGTGAGATTCACATGGAAAAAATCCTAAGAATTCTCCATTGAAGACCTAAGAGTAGGATCAAGAGGGATCAGACATTTAGGAATTTGTGTCAGACGGTAGGAAACTTTGGAATCTTCACTACCAATAAATTTTCATGAAGATTACAGCAAATGTCATGATGGTCATTATTTCAGCCCACTGAGAAGATGGGGGTTGTTTTTTAGATGGGGCAGCATGGGCTATAGCTATGTTTGTGAATTACATGTTCAGTCACTTTCGGTGATACAGGCCAGTGTGCTAGGCCAGTCAGTGGTCCTTCATTACTTAAGGAGCTGATGGTGCAGCTCAAGTCTTATCCAGAAAATCTGAATCTTCAGACCTTGGATGGGAGCAAGTGTATGCATTTAAAGCACCCCTAATGTTTTTTTCCCTGGAGGCCTGCAGACTGCACTCTCGGGAGTCTGGAAAAGTACGAAACCCTCACAGCCCCATTGTGGACATCAAGCCATTATTACAGGACGATAAGTCAATCCCAAATGGTTTGCGCTACTCAAAAAGCTATTTGTGTGACTGTCATTGTATTCTATTTTGGGGGGAAATATTTGTTGTTGTTGAGTCATTAAGTCATGTCCAACTCTTTGTGACCCCCTGATTGCTGCGTGCTAGGCTTCCCTGTCCTTCATATCCCCTGAAGTTTGCTCCAACTCATGTCCATGGAGTCAGTGATGCCACCCAACCATCTCATCCTCTGTTGCCCCCTTCTCTTCCTGCCCTCAATCTTTCTCAACATCAGAGTCTTTTCCAATGAGTTGGCTCTTTCCTAAAAAAACAAATAAACATAGGCACAATCTGGGCACAATCTGGTAAACACTGGACATGCCCACACCAACACAATCCAATTTGTAGGAAGGAGGCAGTATGATTGGACTTTGAAACATACCCATGGTCTTTTGAACCTAATCTGTAAAGAAATAGGTAGCTCAGGTTTGAGGCTCTCATCACATCTCTTTGAAGGCTCAAATTCCTTACCCTGGCCTTCTGAACCTTCCATGACCTGCCACTGAGGCCTTAGCTGGAGGTTCTCCCTATTCCTTGTGAACACTGATCTTGATACCTTCTTGCCCTGTGACTCCACTTGGAGTGATCTTCCCCCCTTTGTTCACTTGGCAGCCCTGTCTTGCCCCTTCATTCCTCCTAGAAGCCTCTGCTTACCCCCCAGATTGGGCTCAGCACTGCCCTGCGTCCTGTGTATCCGCTTCTGTCTTAGCACCTTCCTAATCATGTTGAATCCTTGTGCATAAGTATCTCCCCTACTTGATGGTAAGCGACTCCTGAGCAGTGATCTCTCTCTTCCTGCTGTGGTATGGCCAGCCCAGGACCTGGTGTACCATCGGTGCCCCATAAATGTCTGCAGTGAGATTGGTAGATGTAAATATTAAGTAGAAAGCAAATAAAAAACTCATTCTCAAGTTTTCTTTCAGCCAGATGCTGCTAGAAAGAATTTTGAGCACTCTTTTGCCAATGAGTCCAAAGCTTTTGAGGGGTATCTGGAAGCCTGGGCTCCTGGGGACCACGATGGAGGGGTCTGGAAAGTCCTGCCTTGTGGATGCATAAGCCACAGGAAACCCATGACTCTGTAGAAAAGAGAGCAGTGAGGGCATGGACTCCATCCAGTTGCTTGGTTTCTTGTCTTCACATTTCCCTCTTAATTGGCGTGGGCTTCCCAGGTGGTGCTAGTGGTTAAGAACCCACCTGGCAATACAGGAGACATAAGAATTGTGGGTTCGATCGCTGGGTTGGAAAGATCCCCTGGAGGAGGAAATGGCAACCCACTCCAGCATTCTTGCCTAGAGAATCCCTAGGACAGAAGAACCTGGTGGGCTACATATGGTTCAGAGCCATGCAAAGGGTCAGACACAACTGAAGTGACAGTGCGCAGGCAGGCACCGTGGAAGTGATGTACTCTTGAATTTTTGCCAGGAGTGGCTGTGTGCTCACAAAGCTTCTCTCTCCAACAAAATGGTCACTTGTGGACAACCCGGACTTCATTTTGTGAGTGAATGACAAGGCAGCAGTAAGTCAGTTCAAGAGAATAAAACAACAGATGAACCCATGGGTTGGTATCTATATTATGAAGTCTTATCTCATCTGAGTGGAATGAGATTGAGATAAGTTCTTTGGAAATCTTCTCTAGAAATAATAATAAAAAGTCCTGTCATCTTATGAGCTGAACAGTTTTTAACTTTTTTCATTTATTTTGCTGCACTTCTTGTAGCTTGAACTAACTATAAAGCACAAAATATCTGTGCTTTGCTTCTGTTCTCAAAGCTCTTAACTATTTGGCCCCAAGGCAAGGAGACAAAAACAATTTGGTTTTACTCTGCCACATTCCAAAAATAACTGTAGTAATATCCTCTTTGGTTATCTTAAAAGTATAGTGTGGAGGCTTTTATCCCAAAGTAGCAGTGTCTGGCTGTTGGGGGTTGGGGGGGGACTTGAGCTATATGACTGGTATTTAGCAACTAAATGCTGGTGACTCATTCACTTTGACTGTGGTACAGGAAAATTCTTTCCATGGAAAACACAAGAACGGTGGGGGCTGGGGGGGGATCTCTCTGAACCACTGTGTAGTATTTTCCTTTGGAAAAGGCTGCTCTGAAAATGAATAGGCACCAGCTGTTTCTCTGCTGGCTTAGTCCCCAAAGCTGCTGGAGAGCCTTCCTCAACTGGGCTTTCTGAGCCGTTCATCCACAAAGGTATACAGGTAGGCTCAGAGCTGCAACAAGGGGCCAGTTGGTTAATAAACTGAAATCTCAGCATTTAAAATGGTCACCTGAATAAGAGAGAAATTGAACTCATTGCATTCATAGTATCTGGAATATTTATCTTATGATTTGGTTTGGACTAGAAACCCAACGGTGAAACGCATTCCATTGAGGAGGGGGCGGAGAAAGAGAGAGTTGGTTTTGTTCCCTTAGCTTTGCACCGAATGACATGAAAGCCTTGGGGAGAAGTGCCTCAGTAAGGTGCTAATCTATTTATGCAGCCAAAATAAAATAAGTTCACCTGTGAGGCTCACCGTGCCAAACTAATTCTAGCTCTCTGAGTTTCATTTTGCTTGTCAGCATCTCCTTGAGGGCTCTGGGGGTGTTAGGGATGGGGGAAAGAGACTGTGCAGTGCTGGCCGTGAACGTTTGGGGGGTTGAAAAGGGCTTCTCTTCCTGCTCCTGAGCCCTGCCCATCCCTAAGGTCGCCTTGCTCTCAGGCTAGGCTCTTCTTTATGAATGGAGGTTAGAGAAGCCGCTTAAAGGCTCTTCAGTGCTTACTCTCCAGCTGGCTGCTGACTTAGGAAAAACATGACCCTGTGGGGCTGCGATGGGGGCAGGGAGGGCTGTGGGAGAAGTTTGTGTCATAGGAAAGACGACCCAGGGGTTGGAGGGGCCTTCACCCTTTCTTACAGGCGGAGATGCCCAGGCTATAAATAGTAAAGCCCTGAATCACAGATGTAGGAATGTCACAGCAGCTTGAGCTCTGCCACTGTAACCCCGCAGAAAACCAGCCCTGCCCAGGGTCATCTCAGCTCTAAACAAGCTCAGAGGCAACGATGAGGCAGGTTGCCTGACTTCATTCCTTTCTGTTACCGCGGCTCTCTTAGACCCAACACGGTACAATATTTGCAGTAAAACAGTCTAATCCTGGCTGTGCGTTCTGGTTCTGAAAGATGCGTAGTCCATCTGCTGTTCTCCCAGAGCAGCAGCATCTGTCTTTGTGTCTCTTGCTCATCACATCTCTCCCACACGGTGGGGAGCCTGTGAACGTTCTGGGTTTGGGAGACAGGTGCTGGAAAGGGGTGGATGGGCGGCTTGGTGACTCCACCCACTGGAAGTCACCTGCTCCCTGCAGACAGACCTGTGCCTCTGCGGGTCAGAAATTGAAAGCCAGGATCAGGGTTAGGCTGGTGAGGGACGTGGGTGTGACTGTTTACCCTTCGCTTTGTGGGCTGGGAGGGCTTCTCCCTCACACATAGGGAACCAAGGGGTCTTGTCTAGAAAACGCTAAAGAATCCGGGAGAAGGGGAAAGTCAGAACCCTACCTAACAGGATAAGTCAGAGTTTTCCTTTGATCCTGGATTTGATCCTGGATGAGGGACTGAATCCTGATAAAAGCCTCTTCCCAGGCTCCCTCTCACTGTCCCAGTCTGTCCCCCTCTTCTCTCCGCCCCCCACCTCGTTTCAGGCAAAGGGGGACAAGGGAAGTCAAACATCATTATTCATTTTTCACTATCATTGACCCTCCGGGACCTTACAAGTTGAAGGAAATGAACCTGAAGTCGTCACTCGCATTATTTTTCTACTAAGGCGAATTTTATTGATTCAGTTGGTCTGAGAGAAGCTGAATCTGAGAGAGCAGCAGTTATAGGAAACGAATAAGCTGCCAATCGACTAGTTTGACTTACTGGAACAGTCCCTGGCTGCCCCTCGCCGGCCCACCCACCCCCTCCTGGCAATCATTTATCAGACCCCGGCAGGGGGCTGGTGCTCGGGGATTTTGATGCCCGTTCTGCCGGCGCGAGGCATGCTCCGTGGTGTCAGTGACCAGAGCTTAGGACACTGGAATTTTGCATTTGTTACAGCAGCAGCTGTAGCGAGTGGCTGCGCCGGCCGAAGGGCAGCGTCCCTGAGCAGGGCGCGGCCACCACTTGGCGGCGATCGCTGGGGCGGCACCCGAGGTCGGCCCTCGAGATGGGGGCGGGATTTTAGAAAGAAGCCCGGACTCGGCGAGTGGATGGCCGGGCGCTTCCTCGCAGCCTCTGCAGCAGCCGATCTGTCTGCCCAGCGGCGCTCCCACTCCTAGACTTTGTTCCTGTTCCCTCCCGCGCTGCTCGCCAAAGGCACCGGTTACCATGGTGAAGGAGAAAGGTAATTATAAATATCGATCCCTGTGCATGGCTGCAGAAGTTGCACTGGTGCTGCAGGGCTGGGCCACCTAATGGGGGATGATAAATGGAAAGCCAGGCAGACATGTTCTTCTTGGTGTGAGAATCTGTATTGTGAAGTCCGGGTTTGCATAGAGCAGAGACTTGCTTCATTAAGAACCTTTCTTTTAGCCACGGCGCGTCCGAAGAGCATTCCTATTTCTGGAGTGTTTGCACAGCCGAGCTCCCAGGCCGTGTGTCTCTTTTGATTGCTATTGCATTTGGAATTTTTGGTTGTGTTTGAGACTTGCCTTCCTACCTTCATCCTAGCCTTCACTCTTCCTCACTTACCGCCACCCAAATCAATAAATTAATGAAAATGTGTAATGAAAGGGCCCTTCTACCAGGTCTAGGCTGTGTTGGGACCTGCCCAAGCTTAGCTCAAAGTTCCAAGCGGGCCGTCTTTAAGGTTCCAGGTGTGCCTCTCTAATAACCTGTCATTTCAGCGGCATCCCTAATCACTCCTCCAAACACCTTAAAAGATGGGTTACATGTCAAGGGCGGCAAATCATGTCTTAAGACCGTGAAAAGGGAGAGGATGGTCACGCTCTGCACAGGTGTACAGTATTTACGCACTGGGCGTGGTCCAAAATGGAAGTTAAACTTTGAAGAATTGAATTGTTATTTAACTTATTCGTTTGTCTGGGAAATGTAAAAGAGCACAACAATGTTTGATTTTAATTATCCAAGTAATATATAAATACGTCTTATGTTAAGAAAATGCAGTGTCACAGGAGATTTGAGAGTGAAAGATGAAATCCCCTTGCCCCTACCCTGTTCACTTTAATTCCCCCTTTTCTCTTGAGGCAAAATCGTTAATAGTGTGTATCCTTCGAGAACTTATAGAAGGAATAAGATAACTAGATAGATAGAAGTATTAAAAAAGGATCATTCTCTGATCATTTTTTCGTGACTCAATTTTTTTCTCTTAATAATATGTCTTCGGGACCTTCACTACATGATTTGAGAGTGTAAGTAACCACCACTGAATTTTGCTTTTTGGTAAGCTTGGATGTATTCTGCCACATTTCCTGACTGTGGACATACTTTTCTCCATAAACACAGATGTCTGCTCTTTGGGCGCTGTCTCCAACATTTCCGTGATTTATCTTCGTCTACTTTCTCTTAAAGCCCCTACAGGGAATAAATGTGAGGTGAACGTGCTGAACTCAAACTGATCCCTATTGTTGGAAACTCAATTCAGGTTTATTATACTAGTGGATGGATGGAGGAATAGGATCATGACAGCTAATGGTATTAGGGCCGCACCTTAGCACAAAGAGAAACAGCTTCTGGTCAGTCCATTCTGCTCCTATGTATCTTTCATAAATCACAGGGTTTAGCTTTGGTTTTACACTGACTAAAGGGTAATTGAATGAAATGATTTAATGAGAATAAAGGTGCTTCTAATAATATTTCCTCTTTTGGGGGTGCTACCAGGAACCCTAAATAAAGACGTTGACACTTAATCAAGATCAGGTCTCTTCACTTTTACCTCCCCCGCAGATGAAACAACCTGACTCTGATCTCTACTGCTAATGGTTTTGAGTTTGTTTTCCCAGTATAAGTAATTTATGAGTGATGGGAAAGGGGATTGCAAAGGTCACTTCCCAATTCCATCCCCCAGGGGCCCATGGAAGCCCTGGACTTGCTGTTCGTGGTGAATGTTTTATAGGTCAGTAGTCTCCAAATAGCAACTCTTCTTAAGTCGTTAGAGACTTCCCAAAGCTTGGATTGCCTGGGTTCACATTTGCTTTACAAGTCAGTAACCACTTTCTGACTAGAACACTTTGGACAGGCCACCAAGAGGTCACATACTAGTATTATCTAAGCCCTTAGCCACTGATTAAAGGCTGTTCCTTTTCTATTTTGAGGTCCATGTCAGTCTCCACTTCTGCCTCCCAGCTCCCTGATTGCACTGACCTCAGTCAACAGCAGGGAAAGGCAGGGTTTTTGGTGGGTACACAAGGGCTTCCATGGAAAGAAAGGAATTTCATTAAAGCTTCTAAATTCAGAAGGGCACAGGAGCGCTTGCACTCCAGGCATTCATCCTAGACCTGAGAAAACTGGGCTTCAGAAATGGTTAGTAAACTGCTCAAAATCACACAGCAGGCAATTGGACTAAGTTCAGGTTTATTATACTAGTGGGTGGATGGAGAACATAGAGGAGACTCATCCTCTGTGTTCCGTCAAAGGAGGACATGGCCCAGTGTCTGCATTTATCACCCACTGGCTCCATCACTAGTCAGTGAGCCTCTCAGAAGCAGCCCCGTGTCTCTATCTTTAATTTTCCAGTTCATAGCTTGATACCTGCACGTCATAGATTCTCAGAGTTGAAGCAGGTTGGCCCATTGTCAGAGCTAGCTCTGGAACCTGTGGCCTCCTGATCCTGAGACTTTTCTAGTACGCTATGCTTCCTCTTGCTTCCAGAGAGTTCCAGCTTCTTTCCTCTTGAGGCAGACACAAATCAGTCTGGAGTGAGCTTGCGTCATGGTAGCATCCATCCTGAGGAACACAGGAAGTCTTCTGAAGGAGTGACATAAGTTCCCCATTGCTCATCACTTGGAGATGGTTTAGGTCACGCTGGTCTGTGCTGCCATTTCTCTCCTGGATGAAGTTTCCATGACACTGGCAGAAAGAAAGCTTGCTGGCAGATCACAGGTCTGCAAGTGTGGAATGACATTGGCCAACCGACTTGGACCCTCATTCTCTTCTGTTCTCCCAACCAGGCGCCCACCCACTTCCAGTCACAGACCCGTACTGATGTGGGAATCTTCATGAAATAGTTGTTTCTCTGTTGCATTCAAGGGCATCTTAACCTTGCTGTGTCTGATAACAAAGAAGCAGGAGAGATTTTTGTGGGTTTATCAGTCAATATCTGTCTTCCTGAAAACACTTTCATCTATCTAAACTCCAGTGGCCTAGTCTACTCATTAAAGACTTTAATTCTAGCTTATGTGTGTCCTAGTGCAAGTTTAAAAATAAACATGAAGGGGATTTATTATTTCTTAGTGTTAGAGAAAACAAGTATAAGCAAATATTAGAGATTAAGTTACGGAAACACTCATTTGTTTAAATAATAAGGCAGCTTAGGGTTTGGAAAAGGTTTTATCCTTCATGTAAGAAGGATAAAAATTCAGCAGTGAGGGAGGCACATCATGGAAAACAATTCTGCAGTTGAGCACATCAGTTTTTGTTTGTTTTGTTTCCTGGAAGTTTTCTGCCACTGTTGGATGACCAACTTGCTTTTAAGGTAGTGAAAAGTGAAAGTGTTAGTTGCTCAGTTGTGTCCAACTCTTTGTGACCCCTTGGACTGTAGCCCCGCCAGGCTCCTCCATCCATGGAATTCTCCAGGCAAGAATACTGGAGTGGGTTGCCATTTCCTCCTCTGGGAGATCTTCCCAACCCAGGGATTGAACCCAGAACTCCCGCATTGTAAGCAGATTCTTTACCATCTGAGCCACCAGGGAAGCTCTTTTAAGTAGAGCAGGACCCAGTGAAACTCATTCTAGTTCATCCTTGATAGAGAGATGTTCACCGTCCACCTGACATTCCAGTGTATGGGACGCACACACGCGCGCACACACACACAGTACGTGACACACACATTCACAGGGTATGGGACACAGACACACACACATGGGGCAACCTTGTTTCTTAGCAGCTTCTAAGAACAGTGGTATACTGGGTCTCAAATGTGTCCTACAGACTGGCACCAAAGTAATCCTCTTAGGATGCTGATGCCATCATATTTCCAGGTGACAAACCTAAATGAGTGACAAGGTAAATTTCAAGACTTCCTGCTAATCATTGAGGATTCTCTCTAAGTCCTTAAATTACCTCCTCCCTACCCCCATCTAAGCCAATCTTGTTTTATTTTTAATAATATTATTAAATCTACCAATTTTTGAAATGGCAGGCTTTGCATTGACACCTTTGCATACATCACCTCTAATCTTTGAGCCCATCAGGGTCAGTGGCCCTTTAGTAAATGAGAAAGAGGAGGTTCATGGGAGTTTAGACACTTGCCAGAGATCACTTAGCCAAAAAGTAGAAGAGCTGATTTTCTACCCGGGCCCTTCTGGCTGCAGAATCTGCACTAATTGTACCTACGCTCCAACCCCTCCCCCCATTTTTCCTATTTGAATAATCATGGGTATATTTTCCATCTCCGTCATGGTGTCATGCTGCCCCTCCTGCCCCGGGAGAAATACGTATTGTTTCCTTTTGCATATTTGCCCATGACCTAACTCAAGTTCTGCTTCCTTACAATGGTTTTCAAAGGCCTATCCCTTCTGTAAATTCTTCTCGAATTACTCTGAACACCTAAGTCAACACCAGAGAAATTAAACAACAATCTATCACCTGTACGACTTAAGAAAGAGTATCCGTCTCTCCCTCAGGAGTTGCTGACTTCATATGCCGCCTTATGAAACAGCCTTTAGAGTGGCCAAGTGTTGCTGCCTCTAACGGTGTCTGTCCTTCTGCCCCATCCCACTCCTCCCAAACACCCACACCCACACAAACACTCCCCACTCAGGAGCGTGCACACAGCCTAATGTAATCGAAACCCATTCTGTTCCATCCTCGGGGAAGTCTGAGAACAGATTGCTCTCTGCAGGGTGATAATTCATCATCCATTCGAGTCGCCTCCCTGGCCCCCTGTTGGTGTAGACTTGCTCCTCCTAGATTCAGTTTCCCAACCCTGCTTCCCAGGTAGATGTTTCATATGCCACCCTGACCTGCTTTTGGAACTGTCTAGGTTGTTCATTTTTCCTTAACTTGAAAAGTCCCAAGTTTTTTGAGGGGACGCCAATGGCAAGAACATTTCCTAAGTAAAGTCTAAAGGGAAACGATTGATTTAAAGAGACACCACGATGCTACAAGCTCCAGAATACATTGTCTGGATTAGCGACTTACACACACACATCTCAGTTGTGAACTTTGCATCTGTAGAGGGAGTAGAGATCCAGTTCTGTCACCGTATTCCACGGGAGAGGGAAAAAAACCCAAGTGTGAATTTCTCTTACTGTTTTATAAATGAAATGGTACTACTCTCACCAGGAAGTATGACTCTCCCGCACTTGTCTTCATGACCGCAGGGCTGTCTAGATGATGGGATTTCTAAGGCTAAGGGAAAGAACTTCACATTTAAAAAAATCACAACAAATCCTTGCCCTCTGCCATCTACTCATTAATGTCTAAAGAAATGCTTGTCCAGAGAGAGAGAGAGGAAAAAGACTTTGTTTCCACAATTAGAGTTAAGGCTGACTGTGGAAAGACATCTGAGAGAAGGAATGAAATGCAGTGAGTCTCTCAGTCGTGTCTGACTTTCTGCAACCCCATGGTCTGCAACCCCATGGACTAGACAGTCCATGGCGTTCTCCAGGCCAGGATACTGGAGTGGGTAGCCTTTCCCTTATCCAGAGAGAAGGAATACATTGACTTAAATTTACCCAGAGCTCTTGAGAGCGATCTTCAGCTGATTGGGCCACTTAGAAGTGATCCTGCTTCTTGCTTCAATGATGATCTGGTCAGGTGACCAGGAAGGATGAAACAACCAGTGCTGCTTCACAGAAACTCTCTTTGAAAGAACAAGAAATTAACTTTCCAAAGTCCTGCAGAAAAGATGTCCTAAGTGAGACCCAGCCCACTAAAAGCAAAATCTTGGCACTGATTCTCTGTGAGGAGGGGGCCCCTCGATGTCATCATCATATTCACTGCCCCTGGGAGGCAAGCAG
This sequence comes from Okapia johnstoni, assembly GCA_024291935.2. Taxonomy (NCBI): domain Eukaryota; kingdom Metazoa; phylum Chordata; class Mammalia; order Artiodactyla; family Giraffidae; genus Okapia; species Okapia johnstoni. The sequence goes on along the minus strand of CM044318.1, from coordinate 72,414,643 downwards.
GAGGGTCCTCACAGTGCTGGCATCTAATATGCCAAAGCCAAAACACTGAGGGTTTTCCTGAGCCAGCATTAGAGCATCAGAGGACTTTTCAGAAGGTTCAGTGATGGGTGAGTGGTGCAGGATTTCTTCCCATTGTGGTTGAGCCTGTTCTGGGCACACCACAGTAGAAACCAGCCCAGCTTCCTATTTCATTGTGTGTTGGTCCGATGGTGACTCATACCGAGAGGTATGTTTATCCCAAACTGGCAGGAGCTGTGTATTCAAGGGCAAATTTTGTTAGCGGTGGGGGAGGGTGAATATTTGTAGGCATGACCTCTTTTCTCTGAAACATTGTATTTGTGTTCACACTGACATGACTAATGCTATTATGGTCCAGTGTGCCCTGGGGGGCACCAGGGGTGAGTTTCTGTGTCCCATTGTAATCAAACAGGCTGACTTTTTTGAATACTTAGACTTAACCGTGAAGATGCTGGCTTTCTTAAGCTTTCAGAGAAATTACCATCTAGGGCAGTGGTTCTCAAATGTTAGCAGACATCAGGGCCATCTGGAGTTTGGTCAGAGTGGGGATTTCTGGACCCTGGTCCCAGTGAGGAAGGGCCTGAGGTTTTGCACTTCTCGCATTTCCCAAGTGATGTTGATGCTCATGGTTCAGGGACCATACTTGGACACTATCATGGTTTCTTGCCCATAAAATGATCAGCGTTCTAGGCAGAGAAGAGAGAACTTTCATATAAGTAGCCCCTCTGTTCTCTCTTGCCAGTTTTATCTTGCTTATAATGCAGATGGAAAGTCAAGAGCATCGTTTTCATTTTGACTCTCTTGCAGCATAGGATGAAACTTCGGTTCATAAAATGGAGACCTTCTGTGAGACTTGAGTGACCAGGAGACTGCTGTCAGTATATGACACTGGATGTGCAGGGGGTGGGCAGGGTGGGAGCGGGGGGAAGTTACAGGGCACCTTTTCCTGGGAGTGAGTTGGGGGTCAGCTTGGCTTGGGGGAGTCAAGGCACAAATGTGCCATTCTGTAACCATCACTCCTAATTCTGAAGGGTTAGTTGAGCATTTTTACAGGGGTTCATAAACCTCTTTGGAATCCTTTGGTTAGAGACAGTTTCAGGAGCTATCTTGGCACACAAAAGCTGCAACCGTTTCATTTCTGAGGAGCTAAAATGTGTTATTAAAACCTCAAGCAGTTTTAATATAGACCATTGCATTGTCTATATTCTTGTTGTTGGTCTATATTCTGTTGTTGTTCAACCACAGATTGCTCAACAATCTGTATTCACAGTGCTGTTTGAAACACTGTGAAGGGAGAAATTTAAGAAAAATTCAAAGAAGCAGAGAATGGTAGAAAAAGATAGCAAGTTTATTTCACACTGGAGTATCTGGAGGGACATGAGAGGGAGGCTATACCACTCAGAAAAATGGCAGGCGCTGTGGTTCCCTGGTCTGTGGAGGGTCCCCTAAGTGGCATGTGGGGCTAGATGCGTTTTGCTGGATTGCTGTGCACAACATGGGGGGTGCCCTGTCTGGACAGTTACTGGGGAACAGTTTTAGGGCTGACAGTGGGAATGGTATCTGCTGGACTAGGTTCAATGATGCTGTTCCTGCTCAGCTAGAAGATGTTGCCAGTCCTGCCACGTGTGAAGAGCCCAGCCTGAAGCAGTGAGCCATAGCAACCGGTGTCTTGAACACATCACAAATTTATAAAGGTCTACTCTCTGCAAGGCATTTCAAGGGTAACCTAATACATGGAAAAGGTCCTGCCTTCAGCAGGTTAATGAATTAGCCAGTAGTGGGAGGGGTGCTGATTGAAAATAGAAGCAACACAAAGTGATCAGGAGTATAAACGGTATTCTGCTGAGGCTCGAAGGAAGAGTTAGTGTTTCAAATGAATCAGAGAAGGCTTTACAGAAAAGGGAGCATTTAAGATTGTCCTTGAAGGGTTCTGTTAATTTCTTCCGGTTAGGGATGGTGTTTAATTCAATTCAAACCCATTATACAGTGTCTGCTCCATGGTAAGTATTCAGTGAATGTTGAATGTACTGAAAAGTGGATGAAGGATGTGTATGGGTAGAGAGATGGGTATTCTTAAGTGTTTATTCAGAGCCTAATAAGAGATTAGCAATCTGGGTACAGAAACAAAATGCAATTCTTGACCTAAAAGCACTCACATTCTAACAAGGAACATAAACACAAAAATACATAATTATGATACAATGTGAAATGTATGCAACAAAGAACTCTTTAATGTGGGACCGCAGTGCAGGGGGCTGGTTAATTCTCCTGGGAAGTCATGGCAGACTAGGCTTTGAAGGATGAACAGAAGTGCAACAAATGAATAAAGAGGAAATGAGAGAAAGGTTTCCAACTGGCAAAACAGAAGCAGTGAAGGAGATGCAGCCAGCTGAGTTTGGCAGGAACTACCATTAGTCATGAGGTACTGCAGTAGCCATGGGGAAGGGTAAATGGAGGGCTTTGCAGGTCAGGTTGAGTTGAGGATGGATAGAACCAGAGGTTGTACATTCAGATGCCTCTAAGAATCAGGTAGATGACCTAGATGAGTGGAGATGGGGACAGAGAGGACAGCAGGGCCTTGTCCACAAGAAAAGCCACTCTGTTGCTCTATCCTGGTTCCCATGAAACTAGGAACGGAGGGATGTGGGCAACAGGGCCAGACCTTCCAGTTTCCAAGAGTGACTAGAAATAGGGGTTTTTATGTAAAAATCTCCAGATGCTTAAAGTTGGCAAATGATTCAACTTTCTCTTCAAAAAATCTTCATGTAGGCCAAACAAAACATATCTGTGGGCAGGACTAAACCAAAGGACCTTCTGATTGTGGTCTAATTGTGGCCTGTGCTCACCAAGCCTACCCACAATAAGAAACACATTTTCACACAAAAAGACTAAAGACTTGTGCCCTTACACATATAGATGGCTAATGAAAAAGTCATGCGAAAAAATACTTAACCTTTACTCTCTGCTCTTTTCTAGTCTCTTCTATTTTCTTATTATGTGGCTCAGTGGTAAAGAATCCACCTGCCAATGCAGGAGACGTAAGAGATCTGGGTTCAGTCGCTGGGTCGGGAAGATCCCCTGGAGGAGGAAATGGCAACCCACTCTAGTATTCTTGCCTGGGAAATCCCATGGACAGAGGAGCCTGGCAGGCTAAAGTCCATGGGGCTGCAAAGAGTCAGACACGACTGAGTGACTGAGCACACAACTTGGTCATGATTCATTTTGTTTCACTGGGTCAAGACCTGAAATTTGAAAACCATTGGTTTAGAACATCTGCATCAAATTACTATTGGATAAAAACAGAATAAGGTGCTTTCAGGGGAAAGTGTGTTCCCATTCTTGACACTTAAAATAGTGCTTAATAGATACATTTTGATTACCTTGAATTTCTTCACTTACAACTAGAAAAGTTTTGACAGAATGATTTCAGAATCTTTTAGCAGTCATTTTATCTTAAACAGAAGTTGACCAGAATTTGGTGTCATCTTCTGGGGTGCTTGATACAATTAAGAACTGACCCAGCTGTTAAATTCAGAGTAAAATGCTTCGTGGTTGAAGTTCAGCAGAAAGTCCCCATTCAGGCCTCATTAGCATCTAAACCTGATATTTTTGGAATGAGTTTTTCATTTAGAAGAATTTCTCCCTATGATTCCACATCACCTCTCTTCTGTGACCATGCTCACCTGGTCCCCTTGCTTGTACATCACAGCCAGGGAGAGGAGAACAAGTTCAGGTCTTGAGCAGTCTGTGAGGTACCATGTCACCCATCATCAATGCAACAGCTATTCACCTCCATTGGTTGGACATCTTGTGTTTATATAACATTCAGTATGGACATATCAGGGCATCTCAAGAAGCATTAAAATGTAGGGGCTTTGGAGAGGGACCACCGCTCTCTTGGGGCTTTCCAGGTGGTGATAGTGGTAAAATACCCATTGATCCTTGGGTCAGGAAGATTCCCTGGAGGAGGGCATGACAACCCATTCTAGTATTCTTGCCTGGAGAATCCAGGACAGAGGAGCCTGGTGGGCATCAGTCCATAGGGTCTCATAGAGTCAGACACACCTGAACGACTTAGCATACATGCACCCCTCTCTTGGAATATCTGAGAGGTGATCTGTCACTGCAAGGCTACTGTGCAGCAGGAAAGGGACGATCATCCTTTGAGTTCCGAGTGTGTCTGCCATCGCTCCTTTCTTGAGTCAGAGGCACTCCTGCAAGATGCAACAGGACTCAAAAAGAGCTCAGACTATGAAACAAGAGTGCAAGAGTGGCTTCGTGCCATTGAAAGGAGCAGCCATGATGGAGAGACCCCTCGGGAAAGTCGTGCTTACTATGAAAGCCCCAGGACCACAGGGAGGCAGCACTGATATGATAGCTTTGCAAGACAGGCAGGCAAAAAAGCCATCTGACAAGCACGAATGAAACAAGCAAGGCCAGACAGAGAGCAGCAGTCTGCTAGGCCAGAGAGTATCCGATATGATAGTACTTGTGCAGTGCCAGAGCATCAGGAGCAGGTTTGAAGATAAGATGGGATGTCCCCTTGGTTTTACAGGACCTGTGTGTCGCCTCCCTCCATTCTCATCCTCACATGGGTGAGTGACCCCCTCTGAAGTTGTGCAGCCCACAGCCTGCACGTCTTTCTTCCCCAGAGGCAGTGATGCCAGGGAGCGAATGCTGGGGTTGGTATCAGTTGAATCACGACTCCCCACTTTCCAGAGGATGTAGAGCCAAGCTCTTTACCTGAGTGAGATTCTGTTTCTTTCTTCAGTGAAAATAGCAGAGAACACCCACTTTTCTCTCCAAGTGTGGAGGTTTGATAAGTTATCTGAGAAGTTTGAGTACGGCAAATAGTTATTGGTTAGATCTGCAAAAGGAAAAAAAAAGGCTGTAATGGATTGTTCATCAGAAACTAGGCTAGTGTGAGCTGTGTGCTCAGTCACTCAGTCGTGTCTGACTCTTTGAGAAGCTATAGACTGTAGCCCGCCAGGCTCCTCTGTCCATGGGATTTTTCAGGCAAGAATATTGGAGTGGGTTGCCATTTCCTTCTCCAGGGGACCTTCCTGACCCAGGGATCAAACCCACATCTCCTGTGTCTCCTGCACTGCAGGCAGATTCTTTACCCATGGAAATGATGAAGTCTAGAAGAAAAAAAAAGGTACAAGAAAGGCACTGTATTCACAGATTGCACTGTAAGTTCTATTACAATGATAATTACATTCACAATGTGTAAGCACTTACCACAGTTAACTGAAAATGTGCTTTTGCCAAATTAGGAAGAACAGATGTTAATAAGTAGTGGCTGAGTTAGTATAAGCATGTAGCAGTAAGAATAGCAGTAGGACTTTCTTAAGACCAAGAAGTGTAGTGATGAAGTCCAAGAAAAACACCAAAAGTTGAACATATCTGCTTATGGTGGGCACAGAGGGGATGGGAGGAGTGGTGAGGCAGGCAATTGCCATCATGCAGTCTCTGTGCTATTTATGCATATAAACCTTATTAATGTCTTAAACTTTGATAAAAGCAAAACATATGGGAGAAAACTCATACTACCCATCTCATATCTTTATTGTCAAGAGTCATTTCAATGAGATAACATGTGTAAAAAGCTCAGAAATGTTGATTGAAAATCAGTTGATCTGTAGAGAATAGTAAGGTAGGTGCACAGCCCAGAGCCAAAGGGAATGGCCCAATATTCCTTGCAGAGAAAAATAAACCTAAAATGTAGGCAGTGAGAACTAAACTTGTAGCTGAGCAGAGAGGCAATCAAACTGCCTACAGCTGGGGTTTTCAGGAGACACAGGTTTGGAGCTGAACTGCTGAAGCCCTTCCCTGTATATATTCATCTCTTACTCATTTGTCCCTTGCAGTACAATTGCTCTATTTATCTTGATAACTTTGTAAGATTATCCCCAAAGCCTTCGAGATATTATAAGCTTGCCTGGAAGCAGGAGACTGCTTCGGGAGTCTGCAGCCAGACTGCCCAGGGTTCGGATCCCAACTCTGCTGTTACTAATTGTGTGACCTGGAGCAAGTCACTGAATCCTCCCCCGCTCCCCCATGCCTCAGTTTCCTCAGCAGGAAATAAGGATATCAGAAGTAATGGCAACCCACTCCAGTACTCTTGCCTGGAAAATCCCATGGATTGAGGAGCCTGACAGGCTTCAGTCCATGGGGTCGCTAAGAGTCGAACACGACTGAGCAACTTCACTTTCCCTTTTCACTTTCATGCATTGGAGAAGGAAATGGCAACCCACTCCAGTGTTCTTGCCTGGAGAATCCCAGGGACGGGGGAGCCTGGTGGGCTTCCGTCTATGGGGTCGCACAGAGTCGGACACGACTGAAGCGACTTAGCAGCAGCAGCAGAAGTACCAACTTCATAGGGTTGTTGTGAGGATTGAATCAGTTAATATTTATAAGCCATTTAAAGGAATGCCCAGGGGAACTTCCGTGTGGTCCAATGGTTGGGACTTCACTTTCCAATGCAGGGCATGTGGGTTTGATCCCTTAGTTGGGGAACTAAGATATCACATGCCTCACAGCCAAAAAATAGAAAAAGAAAACAGAAGCAATACTGTAACAAATTCAGTAAGGACTTAAAAACTGGTCCACATCAAAAAGTCATAAAATAAAATATTGCCTGGCCCCTAACAAGTGAAAATGTTAGTCACTCAGTCGTGTCCGACTCTTTGCGACCCCATGGACTGTAGTCCACCAGGCTCCTTATGGAATTCTCCAGGCAAGAATACTGGAGTGGGTTGCCATTTCATACTACAGAGGATCTGCTTGACCCATGAATTGAACCCAGGTCTCTTGCATTGCGGGCAGATTCTTTACCATCTAAGCCACCAGGGAAGCCCGCAGCAAGAGCTCAGTAATTATTTGCTCTTTCTGCCATTATTATTATTATCCCTCTGGACTGAGTAAAATTGTGTGTGAAGGGGCCAACGTGTTCCCTGGAATGGAGTTCAGTGATCAGGTTAGTTTGAGGATGCAGGCAAGTGAACAAAGCTGGATGGGTGAGTTGAGGAACCACCCATTCCTGCTGGGCAGTCTCTTCGAAGTTCACCTCAAGCAGAGTAAGACTGTGTAACTTTTTGTCATGAGACCCTGCTCTGAACCACACGCGTGGCTTCCCGTGGCCAGTCATCCCTACTGTCCTGGGATAAAACATCACTAAGGACCTCTCCTGGCTGGATTCTTGATCCCCACACTCCCTGGGCAAGCGAGCTGCTGATCCTAGTTTATCTTCACCCTGTGGAATGAAACAAGATGTCTGAATAGAATTTGGTGCAGGAATGTGTGGATTTTGTAAGAACAGTTGTTCTAAAAAGTTTGAGGCTAGAAGCCGGGTGTGCCCAGGATTCTTGCCAAGGAAGGTGTCCACCCACCCTGCAGCAGCCCCTGCTGGATGCTCCCATCGTCTTGCCATGTCTTGTCATGATCTGGGGACGGTGCGCTTGTTTGGCTTCTCCAAGGCTCTGATGCCACCTCTGCTCCTGCCTCAGGTCAGTTCAACTGGAAATTGTGCTCCTTTGTGTGGTTCTCCTTCAGAGAGCAGCTCGGCCACAGTGGATTTGAAACTGGCCCACCAGTAAGCTCATTCCTTCAGCTTTTGTTTCTTTTTTTCCTGAGTCAGAAGTTTAAGCAAGTCTTGTATCTTATGTCATTAGTTGGGTTTGTTGACATCTTCAAAATTACCTAATTGATAGAGACTGTTGGCGAACCCGAGGCATTTAACCAACTTTCTATGTCACTTGAAGGCTGTTACTATGGAAAAGAGAAAACCAGGCTAGTGTTAAGTGAAAGAACACACTGAACCCACATTTATAGAGCACAGACCTTGTGCCAGGAACTGTGGCAGACCCTGGGAATACAGTGACAGTAACCTCAGAATAGAGGACAGAAAAGAAAGAGAAAGTATGGATGGTGCTAAGTATAAGGCAGGTAAAGAGTGTTGGGGGGAGCAGGCAGATTGATTCAACTTGGGTGGTCCCGGGAGAGCAGGATGGCACCGGAGCTGCTTTAGGATGAGACCAAAAGAGGAGGAGCCAGTCTGCAAATACCTGGGGTATGAGCCCCTTCTGGGAAAGGAGAAGGCAGGTGGAGATCTTGAAGCAGCAGGAACTGGAGCTTGCAGAGCAGTGTGAAGAGGGCGTGAGAAGAGACCAGACTGGTGGGTGGGCTCTGTGGGCTGTCCTAGGGCGTCTTGGATAACGCAGCAGAAGCTGCCTGGAGGCCTTAGTTGGTGGTGTGATCTGCTTGAATTATGCCCTTAAAAGATCACTGCACCGGGATGACCCAGAGGGATGGGATGGGGAGGGAGGTGGGAGGGGGGTTCTGGAAAGGGAAAACATGTACACCCATGGTGGATTCATGTCAATGTATGGCAAAACAAATACAATATTGTAAAGTTAAAAAATAGGTAAATAAACTAATTTAAAAAATAAATTAAAAAAAAAAAGATCATTCTAGTTGCTCTGTAGCAAAGGAAGTGAATGCATGAGTCAAAAGCCCACTCTGTTTGAAGACATAGACTTTGTACATTCTTCCCAACTGTCCCCTAAACCCCTCGTAGCACCCTACTTGGTGAGGAACCAATTACTCAGACGTACATCCTCTTGTTTCTAGTTTTCTGGCAAATCTCCAGTGTTGACATACCCCTAGGCAAGTTCTGTTTGTGAAAACTCCCACATGAGACGTGAACTGGATCTGATGGTATCTCATTCAATTTTTTTTTTTCTTCTTCTAATGGACTCTTTCTCAAGAGGACAGCAGAAATGAAGTGATAATGAGGACACTTGTCAGAGTGGGGATGTGTTGGTGGAAAACAAAGATATACTTTAGCAGGGAGGATTCCATGCATTAGTAAGGGGTGGGGTATGTGGAGGGTGTTGGAAAATCCTTGTTTGAGCGTGTACAGTTTTTCCTTCTGATTGCTGTGCTAATGCTGAGAAGCTGAGACTAACAGATGAAAGTCAGACCTGCTATTTAAAATAGAGGCAGAAAATAGATTGGTGGTTGTCCAGGTTTGAACAGGGGAGGGGCTTCCCAGGTGGTGATACTGGTAAAGAACCTGCCTGCCAGTGCAGTAGACATAAGAGACACGTGTTCCATCCCTGGGTCGGGAAGATTCCCTGGAGAAGGGCATGGCAACCCACTCCAGTATTAATGCCTGGAGAATCCCATGGACAGAGGAGCCTGGCAGGCTACAGTCATAGTGTCACAAATAGTCAGACACGACTGAAGTGACTTAGCACACATGCACAAGCAGAGTAGGGATGGGGTGTGACTGCTAATGGGTGTGGGGTCTCTTTTGGGGGTGATAAAAATGTACCAAAGAATACCAAAAGTATGACTTATGGTGATGGTCACATAATACTGTGAATATTCCTGAAAACATTGAGTTGTGCACTTTAAATGGGTAGATTTTAGGATATGTGAATTATATCCTGACAAAACAAAATCTGCTATTTTGTTTATAAAAGTTAAACTGAAATGATGATACAGAAAGTTATAAGATTCATTAAGCGCACTGAATATTCACTGGGTGTTACCCAGCAGAAGAGCATGTGTCTGTTGCTAAAAGTCATAAAAGACAGCAGAGTTGAAAATTCAGTGTATTTGTGTTTCAGGTGGAGCACATGGTTATTTATTTATGATCAAGGACCTTAAACTACAGCTCACCAAATTCCCTCACTGAAACACTGTGGGAACCATCATGGCTTCCCTTCGGTGCTCGCTCACTGCCTGTTGGGCAAATTGCCGAGCACTTTACAGACATTAACTCATTTATCCTGACATTAACTCATTTAGCCTCGTAAGTGTCTGAATAGAATTTATCCCCATTTTACAGATGAGGAAAGTAAGGCTTGGGGAAGAAAAGTAACTTGTTTCAAGATCACAGAGCTAAGAGGGGTGGAGCCTGGATTCACATGAGGTCTGTCAGACCAGAACCCAGGTTGTGACCATCTCATGGCTGGAGGGGAACCCCTCCCTGAGAGCCATCATGTCATAGTGCATGGCTCGCAATTTGCCCGCACTGCGAGCTGCAAGATAGTCCTAACTCAGCACCTAAGAAATAGGCCAACTGTACTCTGATACTATCACTCATCTCAAGACCTCCTTCCCGGGGAGATGAGGGAGCTGCAGAGTCTGGTCTTTAGCTAACCCTGAAAGGATGTCCAGAGCGAACCTTGTTCACTGTCTTCTATTCCATGTTTCCCTTTGCTTGCTGTGTTTAAGCCAAACCAGGTGTCCTGATGGTCCCCAAACATATCCCAACCCACCCCTCCATTGTCTACGATGCCTTACTCTTCCTTCCCACTCACTTAAATCCTGCCACCTACCCTTTCTTAAAGGTCCAGCTGAGAGGATACTTTCGCCTTGAAGCTTTTTTCTGGTTTCTCTCTCAATTTACACTTTTGTTGCAGCACACAATGTACTCTCTACCTTGTATTTCCATTCACATTCTTTTTCTCCATCTCTCTGTCTCCTTGCCTGTCTGTCTCTCCTTTCCTCCATCTTCCTCTCCCTACCCTACCCTATTAAACTGTAAATTCTTTGAGGCCAGTCTCTGGGATTTACACGAATATCTTGGAAGAAGGGCTGTCACTTTCACCTTCCATTGCTTTTGCCCGTGAAGCCTCTGTGTCAGAAGGCTGCCCAACAAGCTGTAACTCTCCCACCTCCAGGCCTGGCTCCCACCCTCCCTCCCCTTAAAACATCCTCTCTTGTCACTGTTCACCTTCTGCCCACACCATGGTCTCAAATTCCCCTCCCTCCTCCCTGAAACTTTCTCCAACTATCTGTCCCAGCGTAATGCATGCTTCTCTCTTCAGAAGTCCTCAGTCATGTCCGACTCTTTGCGACCCCGTAGACTATACAGTCCCTGAAATTCTCCAGGCCAGAATACTGGAGAGGGTTGCGGTTCCCTTCTCCAGGGTCTTCCCAACCCAGGGATCAAACCCAGATCTCCCGCACTGCAGGCAGATTCTTTACCAGCTGAGCCACCAGGGAAGCCCTCTGAAGTCCTAGCCTAGGACAAAAGGCTGTCCTAACCTCCCAGGACAGCGCTGTCTCTCTGCATTGATCAGCTCCCCAGGGAGCACTTCCTGTGTGCCGTGCACAGCACTGGGGAGGGCCTGGGTGGTCTGTCTCCTCAGCTCCCCAGAAGGCCTGGGACAACACTCTCACATGGTCATTATTTGTTGACTGTAGATAAGAAGTTATTTCCCAAGCGCTGGAATTTAGGAGTTTTAATGGAGGTATTTATTTAATGTCTCTCTGTCCTCTCCCCCAGTCCCATGTTGAACTTCAAATATATTTCTTTTTTTCCCAGTGATAGATTTTACTAGGTCTGAGCTTTGCTAAACTTCAGGAAATAATCTCTTTTCTCCCACTCCTGCGGATGAATCCCTGAAGTTAAATGAGAGAATGATCAAACCAGCCAAGGTCAGGTTCGCTGTCACCTGGGTGACTAGGAAAATACCTGGCAAGGTGACAAGTATAGATTATGTATGTTTGCCTTTTCTTGCAAAGGTAGTACTGGGCAGAGTTGTGTCATCCAGAAAGCCTGAACAAGTCAGAACTTCATTTCTGGAAGGAGCCTAAATACCTAAAGAGTAGTGTCGTCCCCCCCCCCCCCCCCCCCGTTTGTAAGATCATGTCTGACTCTGCACGTTGGATGCTGTGAACTCAGGTCCTTTGCTTTCCTCCTCCCCCCCGGGTGTGCAGACCCTGGAGAGACCCAGGGAAAGGTGACGGTGTGTGTTTATTCATGTGGAGCAGGAGCGGGAAGAATACTTTAGAGAGGATTCAAATTTTGTTTCTAAAATTTACCACCACATGAATCAAAAGCCTCACATTGCTGTTTCCTAGCAGGTAAACCTCGGGCACAGTGCTGTGTTAGTAAATGTGTAACAGCAGACTCTGGGAGTAGGCACAGGGCAAAGCCCCGATTTGTTAAGTTTGCTGGTTTCTGTGGTGTAAATACCATCCGCATGACTGACTTCAGGCTACTAAGATGAGCACACGGTTGGGCAGAGCCTTGTGCAGCCAGCTCTCTGCAGCAGGCAGGAGCCAAACCAGCTCACCACTTGGTGCTCAAGCGCTCACTGAGGTTAGTCTAAGCATACACACATTAACTACGTTCATTAGTTTGTCTAAAATACTATTTTTTTATTTTTTAAAAAAGTTATATATTTGTAATTGGATAATAATTGCTTTACAATATTGTGTTTGTCTCTGCCATACATCAACATGAATCAGTCATAGGTATACATATGTCCCCTCTCTCTTGAACCTCCCTCCCACCTCCCCCCCCATCCACCCCTCTAGGTTGTCACAGAGCACCAATTAGAGCTCCCTGAGTCATACCACAAATTCCCACTGGCTCTCTGTTTTACATGTGGTAATGTATATGTTTCCATGCTACTCTCTCCATTTGTCCCACCCTCCCCTTCCCCAACTGTGTCCACAAGTCTGTGTGTGTTTCCACTGCTGCCTTGTAAATAAGTTCATCAGGACCATCTTTCTAGCTTCCATATATATGCATTACTATATGATATTTGTTTTTCTGACTTACTTCACTCTGTATAATAGGCTCTAGGTTCATCATCATTAGAACTGACTCAAATATGTTCCTTTTTTATGGCTGAGTAATATTCCATTGTATATATGTATGACAGCTTCTTTATCCGTTCATCTGTCACTGGACATCTAGGTTGCGTCCGTGTTCCAGTTATTGTAAATAGTGCTGCAATGAACAATGGGGTACAAGTGGCTTTTTCAATTAGGATTTTCTCAGGATATATGCCCATTAGTGGGAGTGCTGGGTCACATGGTAGTTTTATTCCTAGTTTTTTAAGGAATTTCCCTGCTGTTCTCCATAGTGGCTGTTAAAATACTGTTTAACTAACTAGTAATTCCGAGTGCACTAAGTAGAAGCAGCCAAAAATGAAAAAGGCAAACACAGCTGGGAAGCATCCTGGTCCTGAATTAACTTCTTGGTTCTTTGTTTTTTTAAACACCTCTCAAGTGTCTGGATTTGGAGAAGGCTGTGGTGGTTTCAGGCCTAAAGTTAGACCCCATCCCAGGACCCGAGGCTTAAATGCTGATAGGCTGTGACCCTCAGTCTTCATCTGAGTACCCTCAATGGCCCCAGGGGGACCAGCATCCCTCCCAATCTCAGAGTCAACACAGAGGTGGCTCTTCCAGCAGTCCAGAAAGATGTGGTGTTCTGGCAGCAGGCTTCAGGCTGAAGTCACAGCCCAATCTTTCTACTTGATCCATTTCTAAATGGAATTGCTGGTGCAGGGACAATTTGAGAGCCCTGGGTGACCTTAAAAGGCTGTATCACATTTCAGCAGGGATTTTTATTATACTTTAGAAATTCCTGCTCATAGGGATTAGTGACTGCGTCTCCTGACATTCAGCTGACTCCGGCATCAATGTGTCAGGCCGGCGCTGTGGGGGTTCCCATGAGAAGATGACCTCATGTTGTCTCCATTTCCAACCTGTGAGGTATTCTTAAGCCCTTTTGTGTGGCCTTGGGGAAGTGGAGGCACATGGCAGGAGAGGCAGGACCAGGAGTCTCCTAACTCCTAACCCAAGGTCCTTTCTAATTACTGTTCAAGAGGAGAGGTGGGGCTTTATACGCATGACTGTGCTCCAAAGTTAAATCACTCAGTGCTGTCAGAGATGGACTCAGTTCAGTTCAGTAACTCAGTCATGTCCAACTCTTTGCGACCCCATGACCAAAGCACGCCAGGCCTCCCTGAACATCACCAACTCCCGGAGTCCACCCAAACCCATGTCCATTGAGTCGATGATGCCATCTAACCATCTCATCCTCTGTCGTCCCCTTCTCCTCCTGCCCTCAATCTTTCCCAGCATCAGAGTCTTTTCAAATGAGTCAGCTCTTCGAATCAGGTGGCCAAAGTATTGGAGTTTCAGCTTCAACATCAGTCCTTCCAGTGAACACCCAGGACTGATCTCCTTTAGAATGGACTGGTTGGATCTCCTTGCAGTCCAAGGGACTCTCAAGAGTCTTCTCTAACACCACAGTTCAAAAGCATCAATTCTTCTGCACTCGGCTTTCTTTATAGTCCAACTCTCACATCCATACATGACCACTGGAAAAACCATAGCCTTGACTAGATGGACCTTTGTTGGCAAAGTAATGTCTCTGCTTTTTAATATGCTATCTAGGTTGGTCATAACTTTCCTTTCAAGGAGTAAGCGTCTTTTAATTTCATGGCTGCAGTCACCATCTGCAGTGATTTTGGAGCCCAGAAAAATAAAGTCAGCCACTGTTTCCACTGTTTCTCCATCTATCTGCCATGAAGTGATGGGACTGGATGCCATGATCTTAGTTTTCTGAATGTTGAGCTTTAAGCCAACTTTTTCACTGTCCACTTTCACTTTCATCAAGTGAAATTTAGGAGGAAATTTCCTAGCTGAATTTTATAATCCTAGTGCCTCTTTGCCATGGGGGAATCAGATTAACTGGATTAGAGCCTGGGCTGTTTCTATAATCAGGATCCCAGCTGCCCCATGGCTGATGATGTCTTTTATGTTGAGAGGAATAGCAGAGGCCTATGGCATTGGCTCAGAAAAGAAACGTCAGATACTGGGATCTCTTACAAGTGGAAAGCCCAAAGTGGCAGAAAGTTAGAGCCATCCGACTGCTCGCTGGGAGTGTTTGTACTAAGGCAGCCCTGTGCTTTGTGCCAAATAATAATCCTGATTACCAGACTAACGTAGTGGGAGAAAATTAGGTCATGGAAGCCAATTCAAAGAAGGATCATTTTGGGTAACTAACAACACAGTAACAGTGGGTAGCTTCCTGTAACTACCACTTGCCACAGCAGGAAATGGACTTTTAGGTAAACTGTGAATTAAGCACTCTATGCATTCATTTAAACTCTTGAGTTTTTTTATTCCTGGACTCAATAATAGTGCCTCTCTAGCATAAAGAATGGAGAAGGCAATGGCACCTCGCTCCAGTACTCTTGCCTGGAAAATCCCACGGACGGAGGAGCCTGGTAGTCTACAGTCCATGGGGTCGCTAAGAGTTGGAAGTGACTGAGCGACTTCACTTTCACTTTTCACTTTCATGGACTGGAGAAGGAAATGGCAACCCACTCCAGTGTTCTTGCCTGGAGAATCCCAGGGACGGGGGAGCCTGGTGGGCTGCCATCTATGGGTCACACAGAGTTGGACACGACTGAAGCGACTTAGCAGCAGCAGCAGCAGCATAAAGAAAGGGAGTAGGAGGTGGAGAGAAGCGGTAGGAGGGGGAGAACACATCTGTGTGATGCGTGTTTACAATTAAGTGGGAACTGATGGGGTAGAAGGGCTTCCCTGGTGGCTCAGTGATAAAAATCCACCTGCCAATGCGGGAGAGGCAGGTTCGCTCCCTGGGTCAGGAAGATCCCTTGGAGAAGGAAATGGTAACTCACTCCAGTATTCTTGCCTGGGAAATCCCATGGACAGAGGAGCCTGGCGGGCTACAGTCCATGAGGTCATAAAAGAGTTGGATGTGACTGGTGGCTCAGATGGTAAAGCATCTGCCTGCAATGCTGGAGACCCAGGTTCGATCCCTGGGTCGGGAAGATCCCCTGGAGAAGGAAATGGCAACCCACTCCAATACTCTTGCCTGGAAAATTTCATGGATGGAGGAGCCTGGTGGGCTACAGTCCATGGGGTCGCAAAAAGTTGGACACAACTGAGTGACTTCACTTCACGACATAGCAACTAAACAGCAACAATGCAGTAGAAGCTTAGAAAGTATTCTTAGTAATGAAGCATTCTCTCTGAAATGTAGACTCCTAGGAAAACAGGATTCCTATCTTTAGGCAGAAACCAAGTTTAGCGGCAGAATATTATTGTGTGATTGCAAACCCAGACTAGTCCTAACCAGAGACAATTTTCCAGCCCAGACCTCTGCTCAGAGCGGAGGCTGCAGGCAGTGTCCTCCTGAACTTGGATTGGTTTTCCTGGGTCTGTTCCCCTTCCCCTGCAATTGGTCTTTTCCCGTAAATCGCCACAGCCTGGAATAACTTCTTTTGGTATTTGAAGTGCTATTTCCCATCTGCTTATTTACTAGCAGGTGTCACCTATGGGATTCTGATGCAGCTGGGTATTCAGCATTTCTGAACTGTGTAATCAGAATCTAGTACATCACACTAGCGTGGTTTCCGTCTAGGCGGCACAAGACTTTCCTGTGGAAACCCCCTACCCAGTGCTTCAGAGCCTGGGCTTTGGAGTCAGAAGACTTCCTTGCTGTGTGATCTTGAGCAAGGTTTTGAACTCCTTGTTTTGGTATTCTGCTCTGCAAAACAGGAATAATGAAACAACTCCCCCAGGAAGGCAGTTGTAAGATTATCTGTGATTGCAGGGAAAAAACAGTTATGACAGGGCCTTGGACATAGTAAGTATTCAATAAATTGTTCTTGTTGCAATAATAGAATAGTGTTACAGAGTGACCTTGAGATGTCATATGTTCAGGAGTCACTAGCTTCATGGGGGAGGTACCTCAGTAGTGGTATTGAATGATAACCCTGTTTTCCGTGATCTAAAAATTAAACTGAGGAGCACAGAAAGAACAGCTCAAGTTATTTGAAATAAGAAGAATCCCAGAAATCTGAAGGAATTGATCTTGGGATTTTGTAGGGTCAGGACTGATGCATCATGAAACAAAAGCAAACTTAGAGCGAGAGACAATAAGTGCTGGACAACAGTGCAGATATTTAGTGCTTTAGGACTTGGAAGAGAATGAAATATTTTATGAATATAAACTACAGTGATAGCTTCAGATAAGAGCCAGGATGTGGACTAGACCTTGTGTGTCCGGTTGGATTCGAGCAGATGAGGAGTTGTTCAGTCATTCAGTCATGTCTGATTCTTTGTGACCCCATGGACTGCAGCATGCCAGGCTTCCCTGTCCTTCACCATCTCCTGAAGCTTGCTCAAACTCATATCCATTGAGTTGGTGATGCCATCCAGCGATCGCATCCTCTATTGTCCCCTTCTCCTCCTGCCTTCAGTCTTTCCCAGCATCAGGGTATTTTCTAATGAGTCAGCTTTTTGTGTCAGGTGGCCAAAGTATTGGAGCTTCAGCATCAGTTCTTTCAATGAATACTCATGGTTGATTTCCTTTAGGGTTGACTGGTTTGATCTCCTTGCAGTCCAAGGGACTCTCAAGATTATTCTCCAACACCACAGTTCAAAAGCATTAACTCTTCAGTGAGCAGCTTTCTTTATGGTCCAACTCTCACATCCATACATGACTACTGGAAAAATCATAGCTTTGACTAGATGGACCTTTGTCGACAAAGTAATGTCTCTGCTTTTTAATATGTTGTCTAGGTTGGTCATAGCTTTTCTTCCAAGGAGCAAGCAGATGAGGAAAGGAGAAGTTATTCTAAGTGAGGCATATGATGTGAGTAAAGGCAAGGAAGTTGAAGATCAGGAAGTAGTCAGGAGGCCTCATCAAAGGAGGCTTTGTATATTCTTACAAATGGACAGCAGAGGACTTTAGTGTTCATCTTTCAGGTTGGCCTGAGTTCAGAACCAATCAACACAGTGAGAAGTACTTAACAAATGTAGTTCCTTCTTAAATATCTAAATAGCTATCATGGGTCATGTTATTGAAGATCTCTGAAATAGTACCAAGAACTTTAGACTTGATAGATTGGGACTAAGAGAAATAATGGATGTTATTTTGTTTTTATTCTAATAAATTTTATTTTTAGAGCAGTCTTAGACTTACAGAAAATTTGAGAAAATAATAGTTTCCATATACTAGTTTTCCATGCGAGTAACATCTTGCATTAACATAATTCTTTTGTAATAATGAACAAAGGTTGACACGTTGTTAACTTAAGTCTGTATTTTATTTATATTTTCTTGTTTTTTTCTCATGTATTTTTCCTGTTCTGGGATTCCATCCAGGACACTATACTACATTTAGTCATCATATCATTTTTGGCTCCTCCTGGCTGTGACAGTGTGACTTTCCTTCTTGCTTCTGATGTATTGACGATTGTGAAGAGTACTAACCAGGTTTTTGTGTAAAGTCCCTCATTTTGGGGATTTTCTCATGATTAGACTAGGGTTATGAAGTTTATGGGAGAGAAGGTCATGGGGGCAAAGTGCCAACTGTCATCACATCATATCAGAGGTACACACTCTCAACATGATGTTGATTGTTGGTGTCGACCTTGATTACCCAGGTGAGGTAGTGCTTGTCAGATTTGTTCACTGTAAAGATTCTCTCCCACCCGACTTCCATACTGTCCCCTCTGGAATGAAGTCACCAATCGCAGCCTGAGCTTAAGGAGTGGGGAGTGATGTCTACCTCTTTGAGTGACGTGCACTTCTAAGGCCACACCGAAGAAGAAAGAGCCAAGGCGCTGGGAACTCTCAGCAATCTTGAGAAAGGAGTTGGAGGGTGGATTCATGTGGTGAGCGAAGGGATGACTAAAGGATGGGAGAGTGGACAGAATTTCATGGGGGATGAATGAGAAGGTGGGATCAGGATGACTGAGAGGTTCCAAGCATCAGTGATTAGGGGATTGTTTGGGTGTAAAGAGCACTGAATTGGTTTGTTGCCAACTCTCTGTTTCCTGGCTGTGTCACCTTGGGTGAATCACTGAGTGAGTCTCCGTCTGCCTGTTTTATAAATGGGCTTGACTGTTATTGCTCTTCCTACCTCATAAGGCTCTTGTGAGAGTGACTTGAGATAATGCAGATGGAAGGGTTTGAAAACCATCAAGCCTGGTGTGGTTTCAAAGGCTGGTGGAGAGAGTGATGGTGTTAATAAGAGGGAAGGGCACTTGGGAGGGGAATATATTACCTGGGAGACTCTGAATAGTTCAAATCAGTTCAGTTCAGCTGCTCAGTCATGTCCAACTCCTTGCAACCACATGGATTGCAGCATGCCAGACTTCCCTGTCCATCACCAGCTCCTGGAGCTTGCTCAAACTCATGTCAGTTGAGTTAGTGATGCCTTCCAACCATCTTATCCTCTGTTATCCCCTTCTCCTCCTGTCTTCAACCTTTCCCAGCATCAGGGTCTTTTCTAATGAGTCAGCATCACACTGTCAAAGTATTAAAGCTTCAGCGTTAGTATCAATCCTTCCAATGAGTATTCAGGACTGATTTCATTTAGGATGGACTGGTTGGATCTCCTTGCAGCCCAAGGGACTCTCAAGAGTCTTCTCCAATACCACAGTTCAAAAGCACCAATTCTTCAGTGCTCAGCTTTCTTTATGGTCCAACTCTCACATCCATAAATGACTACTGGAAAAACCATAGCTTTGACCATACGTACTTTTTGGGCAAAGTAAAGTGGTATCTTTTATTGGTGGGATCCTTCTCCTGTCGATGGTTTTTCAGCAATTTTGGAGTTCTCGCAGGAAAAGATGAGCACACATCCTTCTACTCCGCCATCTTGACAGATATGAATAGTTCCAATAGCCCGGGGCAATTATAATGCATATGAATGCTGTCATATAGGCTCATGATAGTCACCCACTAAAGAGATTTTTATTTCCAATATGCTTTCCCAGATGTTCTGATTCTAGTGGTCTAGTTTCATGGTCTGTCCCCCAGATAGGAGGAACTTAGATGAGGTGAAGCTGGTTCTGGAATATTAGGAAGGACACCACCTAATCATTTTAGTTTTCCTCTTATGGCCATAATGTCCTCTGAGGACACTGAGGGTGACAGTTTTCCTTAGTGATCTCCACTTTCTGTCCCAGTCTCATTGCCTGTAATCTCCAGTAAGCATTTCCAAAGTAACAGATTCTAATGGAACTGTGGTTCCTGCTGTACACTCAAGTCTCAGGGATAAGACTAACCTGCTTCGCTTGACTTTGAAAGGCAGTGTGAAACTTACATTAGGCTTGCAATAGACTGCCTTAACTGAGTCTCCAGAATCCCTCCAAACTGGAGTGGAGGAATCCCTTTACCTTTTCAGGCAAACAGACTCTTGGCTGTTCATACACATTTCCTCACTGTTAAGGAGATATGCAACCATGCTTCAGGTTTTCTATTGTATTATACTTATTGTAGCAACAAACTGATGGGCCATGGAAAATTTTAACCGTGTCTGCCCAGATTTCGGGATGAACCACTGACTGCTTGGTACAGTAGAAAGATTTGGGAAGTCCAAGTGCTAAGTGTACCTCTGCCAATAATTGGGGACTGACTTTGGGCAAGGAATGTAAGCTCTTGGCCCCTTGTTTTCCCTATCAGTAGAATAAGGAGGGACCACCCAGGCTCTGAAAGATGAAGCAATCAAGGAAAGAGTAGGAACAGGGCCAGCTGGCAAATAAGAGGAGTACAGAATTAATGTCATTTTTATATTGCAGCTGACTCAGCATATTTCAAAAATATAGAATTGAGCCAAAGAATATACATTTGGTATTAACCAAACTGCCAAAGGAAGTTATGTAAAACCTCTTTATTGAGCTTGAAAAAGGAGAGACATTCTTTTCTCTATCCTGATTTGGGTTGGGATGAAATCAATACTGAGTCTCTTTTGGTCTTTGGATACTGTCCTCTTAACAAGCAAAGCCCATTTCTTCACAAGTAGGTGGTTCTGAGATGTGTCTGCCTAGGCTGATGTGTGATGGAACAGTAAGTAAAATGATAAAGTCTCCACTCATCTCTTGGTGAAAATAGAGGTCATCTCTGGGCATGGAGGATTTTGCAGTGTAATATATATTTCCAAAGGGAAACGCTTGCAAAATGAAGATGCTGATCCCAATTCTGACTTTATGACTGGTGCCAGCCTTTGCCCTGGCGCCTTTGTTGAGACAAACGGGAGAGCCAAGAAGTGAAATGATATTTTCCTCCCCTCATCATTACTCAGCATAGCCAGCTTGCTTAGTTATGAAAAATTCAAGTGTCAAGAGAAACTGCAGTGCAGTTTCTCATCCAAAAATGCATTCTCCCTCGTGGTCAAGACATCCACTGTGTTCTAATATTGTTCCTGAGATGGATGGTCTTATGGGTTAATTTTTTCCACTCTAACTCTACTCTGTAACTTGCTTTACAATATCGTCTGAATTCTATGGGGACAATCGTTCTTAAACTACAGTTTAAGAAACTACCGTCTGTAGAATCACCTGAGCAGCTCACTAAAATGATACGTCTCCTGACTTTAACCCCTAGTTCAGTGGGGTTGAGGAATCTGCATTTTTATTTTTATTTATTTTTTAACTTTTTATTTTATATTGGTAATAGCTGATTAACAGTGTTGTGATAGTTCCACATGGACAGCAAAGGCACTCAGCCACACATATACATGTGTACATTCTTCCCCAAACTCCACTCCCATCCCAGCTGTCACATAACATTGAGCAGAATTCCCTGTGCCTTATGGTAGGACCTTGTTGTTGTAGTCACTAAATTTGTCTGACTCTTTTGAGACCCCATGGACTGTAAGCCACCAGGCTCCTCCGTCCATGGGATTGCCCAGGCAAGAATACTGGAGTGGGTTGCCAATTCCTTCTCCAAGGGATCTTCCTAACTAAGGAATGGAACCCAAGTCTCTTGCATTGCAGGTGGATTCTTTACCGCTGAGCCACTTGGGAGGCAGGACTTTATACGTTATCCATTTTAAATATAGCAGTGTGTACATGTCCATCCCAAACTATCCCTTTCCCCCACCCTTCCCCGCTGGGAATCATAAGTTGGTTCTCTAAGTCTGTGAGTCATGTGTATCATTTCTTTTTAGATTCCACATGTAAGGGATATCATATGTTATTTCTCTTTCTCTGTCTAACTTCTTTCACTTAATATGATAATCTCCAGGTCCATTCATGATGCTGCAAATGGCATTATTTCATTCTTTCTAATGGCTGAGTAATATTCCATTGTATATATGTACCACACCTTTATCCGTTCATCTGTTGATTGACATGGGTTGTTTCCATGTCCCACCTAACATAAATAGTGCTGCAACGAACACTGGGGTGCACGTAGCAATCTGCATTTTTAATACATGACACAGGGGGTTCTGTTAAAGGAGATCAGCCACACTATCTTGAAGATCACCATCTGGGTATCATGCCCAGCTAGCAATATTTTACTGCACACAGTGTATAAGACTTTACAAGCCAAGTCCTAGTTGTGGCTTTGAAACAGCTCTTGAGCCCACCTAAATAAGTTATTGCCCAACTTATAACAGTCATTGCTGGGCTTATAATAATTTCTGATTTAGACAAATGGCCCAGGAAGAACATGAGCTTGGGAGTCAGAAAGGCCTGGGTGTAGACCTTTGAGCCTCCACTTAACTGTTCTTTGAGCAGACTGCTCAGCTTCTCTGAGGCTCGGTTTCCTCATCCGTCAAATGGGAACAGTATTACCCACCTTACTGAGAGAGGGGTGGTGAGGATGGAATAAAATGACTTATATGTAAGCACCTCACCGACAGGGGAGCCTGGCACTGAGAGGCAGATGCTAAATAAATATTATTTTCCTCCATTTGTACTGGAAGCAAGAATTTGAAACAAACACATGAAAAACCTTGCATAAAGCATACAGTGTTATGGGAAACTTTTTTTTTTTAATGCTCAGATCAATCGATTTTTGGCCTTATTGCACATCACTTTAAAAGTCAGTGGTTGTTTAGAGATCTTGAAAGCATGTCCCTTCTTAATTCCTTCAGGCAGTACTGACTTCTGTTGTGAATATAGGTTTCCAAGAGAGATCCCAGCAGGCCGATAGGGAAATGCAGGGGTATCATGATGTTGGCACCTTTGCCAAACACTTCAGGGTCCAGTGCAGAAAATTCAGATCAGGTGTTGAACCCGAAACTACACCTGCTCCTAGTCTCAGTCTCACAAGAAGAACCTTGTTCCTGAGAATCTAGCTAGTAATGGATTATTTGGACTGTCTTGTTCAAGCTCTTTCCAGGCGAAATATGAACGTTACAGTGGTCCGAGAGAAACAATGCACTATTATACTTGGCGTGTACAGAGAGCTCCTTGCTGGGAGGTGATTTCGAAGTTCAATTTCAGCAATACCTGCCACACCTCCCTCTCTCACCATGTCCAACCCTGTTTTACTGTTTGAAAAAAAAATGACCTTTATTCTTTGTGTTGGTTGATTAATTTTAGGCTCACTCTTCTTACCCCCTATCATGCTTATGTCGGTACTTATGCAATACGTTTTTATATATCGCATGATTCCCCCTTCTGAGGACCCAAATCAGAAAAGGAATTTAATAGCTAAAAATGCCTCTCTGCATTTTCTGGCTGAACAAACTGCAAGTTCAGTGCAGACCCTTGAATGGCATCAAGTCACAGGTGTCCTCTTGCTGTCTTCTCTCTTGGTCCTTTTTCAGGGGAGCCTGTATCCTATCCTGGGGCAGGGCGGTCACAGTAACTTCCATTCTCTGAAGGCTACACTCTGGAAACTGAAAGAATAATCCCTATAAACCCCATCATATGATTTTAGAGCCTGGAAAGAGCCTCAGATCCAATCCTGCTTATTTTACAGGAGAGGAGTCTGAGGTTCAGAGACATCCACATAGTTTCTAATTGATTTTTTTCTTTAATGACTACCTGCAGTGTGTGTACCAGGAACCATGCACACAATGCGTACTAAGTCACTTTAGTCATGTTCAGCTCTTTGTGATGCCATGGACTTTAGTTCACCAGGCTCCTCTGTCCATGAGACTTTTCAGGCAAGAATACTGGAGTGGATTGCCATTTCCTTCTCCAGTGCACACAATGGGAGGCTCATAATAGACCTCCAGCGGGTTCAGTGAGTTGCCAAATGAAGATGAGGAATGACTGGTAGACAAGGAACTAGCCAGCACCTGCTAACTAAGAAGGAAATAAAGGTTGACTGAGCCCCTTTGGTGCACGAGTGCCCTGCTATGTTCTGAGGAGCTGGGGGAAGGGAAGAGGAGTCCCAGGGGGAAGAAACAATATGTGAACTTTATTAATAACCAGCCCTCATCTTCAGGGGACTTACAGTCTGCAGTGAACTCCTGGCTGAAAGGCATTTTCTAAATCAAGGTAGGCACACATCACACCATATTGAACCAAGCAAGATTATGTACTTAATGACTCAGTAATTTAATACATAGCCCTTGAGATGTTTGGGAAGAAGAGAGAAGAGTGCTGGCTTCCAGAGAAATAAGCACGGCATTTTCCCCAACAGTGGACTGTTACAGCCACAACTCTCCTTTTGCTTTGTGTATCCCCATGATTATGAGATGGCGGCAGGGGCTCCACTGGTGCTTATTGAATCAATACATGGCTCATTCGATTCTAAAATTATGGGTATACTTATACCCATCCACAGTGACTCCTTTTGTAGGAATGCTTTCTACTCACATGGATCTTTCATTGTTTTTCTTTCAGTGGCCCACCCTCAGGACCCTCACCACCCATCAGAGAAGCCTGTCATTCACTGCCATAAATGTGGGGAGCCGTGCAAAGGGGAAGTGCTTCGGGTCCAGACCAAGCATTTCCACATCAAATGTTTCACCTGCAAAGGTAAGGCACCTCTGGCTTCCTGGCGATGTGGCATGTCACAGTCAGTGCTTGTCTGGGAGGCAGCCCCATCTCCTTAACTCCATCCCAAGTCACCAGATGATAATTGAATGTGCTCCCAAGTCCTGGAGTTGTTCGCCTTCTCTAATTCAGAAATAGATTGAAGTTAAGGGGAATATTGATCTTGCCCCAGCCCCAAGACCAGGGGTACACAGGCCTTTGGGTGTTCGCTGAGGTTCCTTATCCTGAGAGGGAATAATAATTGTGATAGAGCAATGAAATAAAGTTTTGTGTTTTGTGCTTTATAGTTCTTTTAAAAAAATTGAAAAAAATTTTAAATATTATTGAAATACATTTGATTGCCTGGAAAATTCCATGGACAGGGGAGCCTGGCAGACTACAGTCTGAGGTTGCAAAAGAATTTGACATGACTTTGTGACTGAGACACAGATGTGACACGACATGTTGTTGTTGTTTAGTTGCTAAGTTTGTGTCCGACTCTGTGACCCCATGGACTGCAGCAGGTCAGGTCGCTGTCCTTCACCATATCCTGAAGTTTGCTCAAAGTCATGTCCATTGAACCAGTGATGCTATCCAGCCGTCTCATCCTCTGTCGCCCCCTTCTCCTCCTGCCTTCAATCTTTCCCAGCATCAGGGTCTTTTCCAGTGAGTCAGTTCTTTGCATCAGGGGGCCAAAGTATTGGAGTTTCAGCTTCAGCATCAGTCCTTCCAGTGAATATTCAGGACTGATTTCTTTTAGGATTGACTGGTTTGATCTCCTTGCTGTCCAAGGGACTCTCAAGGGTCCCTTTCAGACATGACATAGTTGATTTACAATGTGACATTAATATCTGCAGTACAGCTAAATGATTCAGTTATACATTATTTGTCATATTCTTTTCCATTCCGGTTTATCACAGGATATCAAGTATAGTTCCCTGTGCTATACAGTAGGAGCTTTTTATCTGTCCTTTATGTTTCTTTTTGACTGTGATGAGGACTCTGACTTCAAAATAACCATGTCCCAAAGCTCTTGAATGGGACCAGAGGTGACTTCCCACAATTAGAAAGAGAGCCCTAAGACAAATGCCTGTGGAAATAAAAAAAAGAGATGGACTCTTTTGGATTTTGAAAGAGGAGGAAGAAAGAGGACACTGAACATCTTACAGGAGAGCTAGATAAGTATGAAGGTGGGAAAGGGTTGCAGTGGAGGAATTAGAGTTCACAGCACAAACTTAAACCAATATACTGTCCAGGACTTCTTAGGTTTAGCTGTAGCAAGATCAGGATTGGTGAGCAGGAGTTTTGTTGGTGAACCTCTGTTACTTCCTAAGATGTCTGGCATCTTGGAATCTAATGGTCCAAGAGCTATATATCCAATTTGTAAATGTTAATGGAATACACACTCCATGTGTCAAGGAATTCGGGGGATATTTGAAGAGATACATACTGGCTCAGACGGTAAAGAATCTGCCTACAATGCAGGAGAGCTGGGTTCAGTCCCTGGATCAGGAAGATCTCTGGAGTAGGAAATGGCAACCCACTCAGGTATTCTTGCCTGGAAAATTCCAGGGACAGAGGAGCCTGCTGGGCTACAGTCCATGGGGTTGCTCAAACATGACTGAGCAACGAGCACATGCACACAGGATACTGAATAGTAAATGCTGTGATGGAGAGAATACAGAATGTATACTGGAGGCAGGCAGATAGATCCAGAAAGGGCATGGATATAATGGTAGCCAGGTGGAAATAATGTAAGGAACGTAGAACCAAGTGTGATAGGGACTCAGGGACAGATTTAAGAGACATTTAACCAGTTTAACTTTAACCTTACCTTAACCTAAGACATTTAACCTTAACCCAGTAAGGTTGCTAGGATTTTATGATTGATTGGATGTGAGGAATGAAGAAAGATCCAGGGTTCCGGTTGGACTGCCTGGGTTAACATGAGGTTGCCACCAAATAAGAAAATACAGGAGCACTAGGTAGGCTATTGTGGGGGGAGAGTTCAGTTTGGATAATACACTGAGGCTGAGCATATATGATCCATACGATGTCTCGTAGGCTTAGCACTCAGGAGATACTGGTCTGTGTTGGGAAGAAAGATTGAAAGTGTTTGGCATCCACATAATGGCTAAAGCTTTATGATTGTGTGTGGAATTCCCCTGGGAAAGGACAGGAACTGAGTAATAACAAAGCCAGCATCTAAAGGAAGTAAAACCTGATTTCCATTTGTAACCTTGGAAAATGTACCCATCTGGTAATGAGATGAGAAAAGTGGTTTAATTACTGGGTGGATTCTATAATTAAAAGAAAAGGAGATCCCCAAAGCTTCCGCTATTTAAAGAATTTATAATAACTCAGTGGGGATAAAATATGGCTGCAGGCTTCCGATGGAGCTGTTCTTTACCTCCAGTACTCAGCAGCTTTGCTTTTCACTCTTGTCTATTCGCAGCAACCATTCCACTAACTTACAGGAGGTTTTTTGTTTTTTTTTTTTAATGCTATATGTTCGTTCCAATTTTGTTTCAGTGATATGACCATTTTTTAATGTACCACCTTGTCTATATCATGATTGTAATACATACTCTGTAAGAGAATAAGAAATTATTTAAGTAGTAAAAATTTAATATTTAATAATTATGTATTTGCTATTTAATAATTGATATATTTAAGTTAATTATGATTATATGGTTTATATTATTGATACATTATGTTGTTCATTATAATTATTGTTGTCTATCTTGAGCATTTTTTTCAGGATAATGCCTTAGATCCATTTTTCTGTCAGAATGTTCTAGAACATTTAGAAAAGACCAGGGACCAGAGGATTGAGAAGGGCTGTCTACCAAATATTCTAGTTTCATTAAGCCTTTCTTGGACTATCCTGTAAAAGATGTCAGCTTCTCCAGGTATCGCATCTCTTTCCGCTGTACCTTTTTCTTTAACATGTATCATTATTTAGCATATTTTATTCATGTGTCTTCACCCTCCACGAGAGAATAAGCTCTCCTGGAGGGCAGGAATTTTTGTCTGTCTTGTTTATCACTGTGTACCTGGTACCTAAAACATTGCCTGGTGCATTAGGTGCCCAATAAGGTGAAAGATGACTGAACAAGTGAAGGAATAGTAGCCATCTATTTCTTTGGAAGTTGAATATTTGTAAGTGCTTCTAATGGCATAGCTAGCCAACAAGATTTATCAAGTGCTTACTATGATATATACCTTCACATGCTTACTAGACAGCAACATTATAAGCTGAAAAGAATGTAAGTAAAGCTATCTGTCATTGATTACAGAGTGAGGCGTCTCTGCCTGGCAGATGGAACAGATCAGAGAACCTGTGCTAAAGGCTACTGTCAGGCAGCACTTGGGTGAGATGTCACTGCTGTTTAGACCCTTATGCCAGTTTAGACTCTTAGCTTTCACTTAACCCACTGGATACAACCCACTGCATGTGGGTTATTTGGGGTTCAGGTGGACATTGATAAAGCTCTAGTAAAATGGAGACAGCTTCTTATATTCCCTAAGTGCTGAGCTCCGGCTTTTAATATCTATTTAGAGAATCTGACTCATTTGGAAATTGAGTAGAAGGCAGAATAAACAGGATGCAAGAAAATGAGTCTGATACAAATGTAATCCCTTCTCACAGCAAATGAGAAACCACTTTGATGCCATCTTTTGCTGATAAAAGGATAATCCTGTATAGTTTATCTTCTGAATTTTGTGCCACGTTAAAGTGTTACCTAGTTAAATAAATATAATTTATATTTTTTTTAAATATTTAAGATTTTGAATTCCAAAGTGAAATAGGATAAGGACTCAGAAATTCTTCAAAATATGCTGCTTCACAATTTTGACGCTTGTTGGAAGATGGATTATCCATGGATCTCTCGTTAGTGTGGGCACTTTTTGTTCTGCATTATCTTTCAAGGATGTTTGTATAGTGAATATTTTCAGAAGACAGAGACAGCATTTCCCTCTGAAGTAGAGGATGGATTTATTTGCTGTCTAGTGTAATAAAGGTAATATCTGCCTCTGGAGCAAAGGTTAGATTGATTTGCTTACAGTTCATTATAAAAAACTGGGGTTTTCTAAATTTTAGGTTCCTTTTGTTGTTGTTTAGTTGCTCAGTCATGTCCAACTCATTGTGACGCCATGGACTGCAGCACACCAGGCTTCCCTGTCCTTCCCTATCTCCCGGAGTTTGCTTAAGCTCATATCCATTGAATCAATGATGCCATCCAGCCATCTCACCCTCTGTCGCCCCCTTTTCCTCATGCCTTCAATATTTCCCATCATCAGGATCATTTCCAATGAGTCAGCTCTTCAAATCAAGTGGCAAAAGTATTGGAGCTTCAGCAAAAGTCCTTCCAATGAATATTCAGGACTGATGTCCTTTAAGATAGACTAGTTGGGTCTCCTTGAAGTCCAAGGGATTCTTCAAGAGTCTTCTCCAGCACCACAGTTCAAAAGCATCAATTCTTCAGCACTCAGCCTTCTTTATGGTCCAACTCTCACATCCAGACATGACTACTGGAAAAACTATAGCTTTGACTAGACAGACCTCTGTCAGTAAAGTAATGTCTCTGCTTTTTAATATTCTGCCTAGGTTTGTCCTAGCTTTTCTTCCAAGTGTCTTAATTTCATGGCTGCAGTCACCATCCACAGTAATTTTGGAGCCCAAGAAAATAAAGTCACTGTTTCCATTGTTTCCCCATCTATTTGCCATGAAGTAATGGGACCGGATGCCATGATCTTAATTTTCTGAATGCTGAGTTTTAAGCCAACTTTTTTACTCTCCTCTTTCACTTTCATCAAGAGGCTCTTTAGTTCCTCTTCCCTTTCTGTCCCTCTCACCACCATAAGGGTGATGTCATCTGCATATCTGAGGTTGTTGATATTTCTCCCAGAAATCTTGATTCCAGCTTGTGCTTCATCCAGCCTGGCATTTTGCATGATGTACTATGCATATAAGTTAAGTAGACAGGGTGACAATATACAGCCTTGACGTGTATTCCCAATTTGGAACCAGCGTGTTGTTCCATGTCCATTTCTAACTGTTGCTTCTTGACCTGCATACAGGTTTCTCAGGAGGCAGATAAGGTGGTCTGGTATTCCCATTTCTTTAAGAAGTTTCCACAGTTTGTTGTGATCTACACAGTCAAAGGCTTTAGCGTAGTCAGGTTCCTTGGTGGGACACAAACACATTGCACGTGGAGCATCCTGGTGACCTGCTTTTCTTGCCTCTGAGCGACGTGGCATGGTCAGGAGGAGTGCATAACAAATATGCAGCTCATGTTACCTGCCCTGAGTCAAAAATTCTTTTACTCTGACCCAGGAGTTTCATGTCTTCTGCCAGCATCCATGTCACCAGGGCAGGCTAACTTGCCAGGTTGCAGGTAAAATCTCAAATTCTCTATAGTTGTTGAGAACTCTCAGTTTCAGGTCTGTGAAAGCTTTTATAAAACTATATTTAAAAAAAATTTTTTTTGGCTTCCCTGGGTCTTTGTTGCTGGGTGTGTACTCTTTCTCCAGCTGGGACTAGGGGGGGCTACTCTCTAGTTGTGGCGCTAGGGCTTCTCATTGCGGTGGCTTCTCTTTTTGTGGCTCGAGGGCTCTAGAGCTTGGACTCAGTAGTTATGGCACACGGGCTTAGTTGCCCCGTGGCATGTAGGATCCTTCAGGACCAGGGACTAAACCTGTGTCCCCTGCTTGATGGGCAGTTCTCAACCACTGGACCACCAGGGAAGTCCAATGATAGCTTATATTTTGAGAAAGGGAATGCTGAATATCACCTAGCTTAATCAAGGAAGAGCACATCTTCTAAGAAAAATGATTTGTATAGCAAAGGTTATGGGAATGTTTCTATCATAGAGTAGGGGAGAAAACTGAAACCCATCCTATTGCTGGTTCTTTTCACATCCTGACCCTGAAACCTTGGAGTACCACATGCTCAGACCTCATCGGTATGTCTGCTTTCTAGTGACTTCATCCAGTCTTATGGTTTAGAAGTACCATCTGTGTCCTAAAAATGACCAACTCCAAAGTTCTGCCCTGTGGTTCAGACTGGTGTCTTCAAAAGCCTTCTCAGCATCTCCAGTTAGCCTCCCAAACCTAACTAGTAATGGATTATTTGGTTACTAGCACCATCCCCACTCCTCCAGTCTTCATTTCAGCCATTGTCAAGATCTTCCTCCCAGTTGCGTGCATGCGTGCATGCTAAGATGCTTCAGTTGTGTCCCATTCTTTGCGCCCTTATGGACTGTAGCCCACCAGGTTCCTCTGTCCATGGGATTCTCCAGGCGAGAATACTGGGGTGGGTTGCCATGCCCTCCTCCAGGGCATCTTCCCAGTTGCTTAGGCTTAAAACTTTAGAGTTATTTTGACTTCTCTTTTTCTTTCACATGGCACAAATATTCCACCAACAAATCCCTTCAGCCCTATCTTCATAGTATATAAAAAAATCTGGCCATTGACACCATCCCAAAGATAATACTCCTGCTCCAAGATGCCACCATGTCTTGACTGGATTGATAATGGTGTCAGTCCTCCCAGCATCTGCCTTTACCCCTACTGCAGATTATTCTTAATGCAGTAGCCAAGGTGATCCTTAAAAATAAAGCCAGATCCTGTCACCTTTTCCAAAGAATTCCTTCATCTTTCAGAATGAAGTCCAAAAACCTTAATGTGACCTCCAAAGCCCCTCCCCACTGTTACTCCCTGTCCTCATCTCCCACCACTTTCTCTCTGGCTCATTCTGCTGAGCGACCCTGGCCTGCTTGATCATTCCTAAACAAACCAAGTGTTGAACAGCCTCCGGACCTTTCCACTTACTGTTTCTTTTGCTTGATGAGCTTTATATCTAGGTATGTGCCTGGTGTCCTCCCCCCCTTACTTGGGGTCTCTTCTCAAACGTCACTTATCATTGAGATCATGTTTGACACTATCTGTTATGTATAGATGTGTATACGTGTATGTGTGTGTTTACGTGTATATGTAGTTATATACAGTTTAAGTTATGTAGCATTTTATTTGTTGCCTATCTCCCTCTGCTAGGCACCAACAGGGTTTGTATAGCAGCCTTTAGAAAAAAACCTAGCTTACATTAAACACTCAATAGTAATTGTTGAATGAATGAATGAAATGTTTATCATTGATCGATACTAATTACAGATTATTATTTCCAAATTATTAAATCTGGGTCACCCAGGCTTGACTTCAATCAATGTCTTTTTAAGTGTGGGAAGGAGAAAATTATTTTTGGTTCTCAGACACAGCGTTTCTCACACAGTGAAGAACTACTCTTTCTTCATTCCTTTTTTCAACCTTCTAATGTCATGAAGCGGAAGATCTTGATAACAAAGAGAGAATAGCTGTCAGCCCCAGGGCCTTGTCCAGGAAATGATATCAAAGCTCAAATTGAATTGCATTATTTAATTATTTATTTCTATAGATACTTTATATGGAGGGGAAGTGGCCCTGGAAGTTTTGATTTATGTATACATTTGCCTTTGAAAATAATTACAGTTAATAAAAGAAGGCTGATTTTTTAAAAGGCATGGGCTTCTCTGGTGGCTCAGTGGTAAAGAACCGGGTGCCAGTGCAGAAGATGCAGGTTCAATCCCTGAGTCAGGAAGATCCCCTGGAAAAGGAAATGGCAACCCACTCCAGTATTCCTGCCTGGAAAATCTCATGGACAGAAAAGGCCTGGCAGGCTACAATCTATACAACAACAGGCTACAGTCTAAACAACAATTGCTACCACCACCTAAATCCTTCTGGAACATTGTTTTGTCACAAGAGTCAGAGATGACTTAATAACTAAATAACAACAAAGGAAACAGAATAGATAGTTCAAAAACTACGACAAAAAAAAAAAAAAAACAGTGAAGGTGGTAATATGAGTGAAATTGGAAAAGTTTGGGAAACACTGATTCTGGTAGCGGGCTTGGATTGCATCTGAAGTGATGAGGCTGTTTTAAGTGTGGTCTTGGGACTCAAATGTTATACCATATTATAATCATGACATTTACTGAATAAGAAAAACTTGTTCAGTCACTAAGTCATGTCCAACTCTTTGCGACCCCATGGACTGCAGCACACCAGGCTTGCCTGTCCTTCACGATCTCCTGGAGTTTGCTCAAATGCATGTCCATTGAGTTGGTGATGCTCTCTAACCATCTCATCCTCTGCCACTCCCTTCTTTTGCCTTCAAGAAGAAAAATTGCACGTAGGTAAATGTAGTTCAACTTTTAAACTTCTATGGTGAGATTTGCCTGCCACTAATTAGATTGAATTAGTAAATTTTGGTTGCAATTTGAAAAGTATCCTATAAGAATTGACTCTCCCTTGGTCATTTCTTTCTCTTTGATTTAATCTGAGAAGGGATTTGATAGTGTCTAGAAAGGTATTGGGCTTCCTTGGTGGCTGGGTTGGATCTCTGAGTTGGGAAGATCCCCTGGAGGAGAGCATGACAACCCACTCCAGTATTCTTGCCTGGAGAATTCCCATGGACGGAGGAGACTGGCGGGCTACAGTCCATGGGGTCACAAAGAGTCAGAAATGACTGAGCGACTAAGCACACACACCAGAGAGGTATTATCTACTGAGTGACAGTTGGAGGGCAAAAGTAGGATTCCTTCTGAAATGCTTCCTTGGTTGATAAGATCAACCAATTCCCAAATGAGATAAGTACCCTAAAACCTTCTAATCCACATTAAACTCAAGCAGAGAGACTTGAATCACCTTGCTGTGATGGAAGTGACATTTGTGAGGCAACTTCAAGTGTCTTTCTGTGATTCAAATTTTTCCTTAGCCTTTCCCTGTAGGTCCCCACTGGGGTCCCATCATCTGCCTTGAATGGCTCCTGCAGGGCAACTGAGTGGGTCCTACTTTCCCTCCAGGAAAGAGTGTTTACACTGGACCTAAGAGCCAGTAATTGCCTTTCTGTTGTGCCTGGAATCTTCTAAAACTCTTGAGTTTCTCGTTATTTATTGAACCTTTAGTGAGAAGTAGGGAGAATCTCCTGCGATGTATTAATTATCAGGAGATATGTGTATGGTATGAAAGACACCTGGAGAGGCATTAAACTTATAAAACTGTTTAGGGCAGAGTTGATTAAGTGTGGTCCAAGAAGCACCTGCCAGAATAGCTCTGATACTGGTGAATGATTCCGTTTCGTGGTCTCACCCCAGTCTCCCTGATCAGCATGTCGGTGATTAGGGTCTAGCATTTCCAACCAGCTCACCAAATTTGAGGACCACTGCTTTGTTGGACATGGGCTTGGAATTGGTGGTGGGATAATGCGCGGAGGGGAGAGTATACTAGTAGCCTGTTGGGAACCATCCAGATAAGGATTCCCTGGTCATGGTCGTTCACAGCCGATGAAGTTCCCAGGAATTGGGCTTTTCTTTAGAACAGCTTCATTAAATATAGAATTTAGGTATGAAGTGCTCCACTAAATAGTAGATATATAAATTTATATTCTAAACTGATCTGAATAGTAATATGGAGATGGGAAAAGTCATGGTATTGAGATACGTCTTACGAAATTCTGATGGGGCAAAAGAAACAAGGGTCTAGGACTCCCTGTTGCAGTTTGTCTGCATCCACAAGTGCAAAGCAGAAGACTAAAGTCAAATGATTGTGAATAATGAAAACCCTGGCTACCCTATAGGGTGTACTATAAATTCTGAGGATAAATAGTAACATTTATTTATTCAACAAATATTTTTTTCAAGTGCCATGGTACTCAAGAATAATTCATACACAATCAAGCTATATGTATAAGTTAGGCGTGATCTCCGCCTTCACAGAGATATATCATAGACTGATTGCTTGTGTTCCCCCAAAATTCATATTTTGAAACCCAATTCCTAATGGTGTTAGGAAGTATGGCCTTTGGGAAGTGATATGTCATGAGGGTGGAGCCCTCATGAATGGGGTTAGTGCCTTTATAAGAGACCCCCAAAGCTCCCTCATTCCTTGTGCCACAAGAGAACTCAGTGAGAAGACTGCTGTCTGAACCAAGAATCTGATCTACAGCCATACCACCCTGAACACACCCAATCTCGTCTGAACCAAGAAGCAGGCACTCACCAGACACTGAATCAGCTGGCAACTTCATTTTAGACTTCACAATCTCTAGAACTGTGAAAAATAAATTCCTATTGTTTATAAACCACCCAGCCTGTGGTATTTTGTTACAGCAGTCTGAATGCATTAAGACAGGATATTAATCAGACACTGAAATAATCATAAAACTATGACTTACCAACTGTCATTGGTGCAATAAAGGGAAAATTAAAATATCTGCCCCAGTGAAAATGAGTTTGTAACAGAAGGATCTCTTGGTGTGTTTGTGGTGAGGAGATGGACAGGTGGTCAGGAAATGATTCCCTACCTTACCTCCACCTCTCTGGGAAAAGAGGGCAACTCAAACTTCTCTTCTACTATGTAAAGTATGAAAATATAATAACTACTTAATTTCTCCTTGTACGAAAAGTCAATTAAATGGACTTCATTATTCCTAAGAGCAGATTTGCATACTTTTCTTACTAAAAGTCACTAAAGGTTTTTGCATAAATCAACCTGGGAATATGGACAATTGATGACCTTCAGATGTTTACCATGTGAAATGTTTATAGAGCATCTGTCATCTCTCCATTCACCATGGTAGGCTATGGAGGCTTGAAAGATATATATATAACATGGTACTACCCCTGAAGAGCATGTGATCTGCTGGCAAGCATGTGCTTACAGGAGGAGCCGTGGCTAGTAGCAGGACAGGTGCAGGTGAGTGGTCCAGAGCACAGGCACAGCGAGTCTGAGGCTGCAGAGACCATGTAGAGCTGAATGGTCTGGGGATGTTACCAAGAAGGGGACAAGATATGATAAAGCACCGATGCTCAATAAAAACATAATAAATCTTCCCAGGACTGAAAAGAGGGCACACGCTAGTCATGGTCAGGGGTCGGGGCTGCCTTAGTCAAGGTGGTAGAGACAGGGATGTAGCTGGAGTTGACACTGGCCTTCATTTGGGCAACCAAGTTTCCTGCCAGAAATGAGTGGAGCCGTAACATTCCTATTGTAATTTGAAAGATGGCATTTTAAACATTCATTAGAGTAACTTTGTTTCATTTCAAAAATGAAACTAGTGTTATATGTTATTTATAGCCACGTAGTTTTAAAAAGATTTCTGTGGAAATTTTTAAAAATCAGATCATGTGAGCTCGTCTCTCCAAATAGCATTGGCAGAAATCCTTGGACAGAATTATGTCTTAATAGAGACTGTTGCCACTTTGCAATGTGAGTCTTAACCATGTGTTAGACTGTATTAGTTAGAGGATGTTGAAAATGCCATCTTTTGACAGCTTCTAAAAGTTTGTTGGCCTCTATAACATTCAATCCATGAAGGTAGCCCTTGAACATCAAAATTATTTTTAGTGTTTATCTAAAACTATTAGAAAATTCAGGTTACAGCTTCTACTTATGTCAATGAATTGTGATGTACTTTTCAAGAATTAAAGATTGGGTTCTGTGAAAGGGCTTGGGAAAAAGTATACCAGTTTTGTCATCCTAGGGTTTATAAGATGCTTACCAGATCAGGATCATTTCACATAGAATATGTATATTTATAAAATGCAAGGATTTTGTGGAGTAAAATGAATGAAAATTGATGGGTGGGTGAGTTGAATATACAGATTAAGAGTTTTCTGTGTTTAGATAGTTTTTGAAAAGTAAAATTATATTATATAATGCATATGCTACAAGAACTAGCTCTTTATGTTTATATCTTATTTCCAAAATGGAACTTTAGGTGTTGGTAAAATGATAAATTTGATGCTTTTTCATTGCACTGTAATCCCTGTGATTTGATGTAGGTGTACAGGTCAGGAAAGTCACATGATCACCTGTCTATATTCAAAAGGATAAGTGCCCTTCTATCCTGAATGGAAAAGCCATTTATTCTACCATAAATAGCTTCCTTGGTGGCTCAAACATTTAAAAAAAAAAAACAGCCTGCAATGCAGGAGACCCAGGTTTGATCCCTGAGTCAGGAAGATCCCCTGGAAAAGAGCATGGCAACCACTCCAGTGTTCTTGCCTGGGGAACTCCGTGGACAGAGGAGCCTGGCAGGCTACAGTCCATGGGGTCGCAAAGAGTCGGACGTGCAAAGAGCGACTAACACCTCACCTCACCTGCCATAAATATTTTTCATCATAGATATAAGATAGTGTCTTTCATGAGCTGGTTCTTATTTGTAATCACCTCTGTAGTGATAGCTATAAGCTTATCTAACCTACATCTCTTGATACATGTAAAGCAAACGTTCCCCCATTTCTCCTTTAGATGGGAAAGAGCTGATTATTGATTTCCTTAAAATAACCCTCCATACACTTAAAGATCAATATTACCCTGCCCTCTTTTTCTTTCTAATCCCAATTCCATCTACTTTTTTTCCCCCTCAGATGTTCTCTCTTAGAGACAGAATTACTCTTGCTGCTACTCTGTAATCTCATTCTAGTTTCTTCTCATGTACCTCAAATCATGGAGCACTTAACCAGCTGCAGTCTTATTCTCTGTGATCAAGACCTTTTTGGTTATTACTGAGCACAAAGCAGAGCATGGTCTGATCCTACACTTGTGAATTAAAATGACCTCTAGAGTTGTTGCGGAGAAGGCACTGTTGACCCACTCCAGTACTCTTGCCTGGAAAATCCCATGGATGGAGGAGCCTGGTAAGCTGCAGTCCATGGGGTCGCTAAGAGTCGGACACGACTGAGCGACTTCACTTTCACTTTTCACTTTCCTGCATTGGAGAAGGAAATGACAACACACTCCAGTGTTCTTGCCTGGAGAATCCCACGGACAGAGGAGACTGGTGGACTTGTGGGCTGCCATCTATGGGGTCGCACAGAGTCGGA
This sequence comes from Okapia johnstoni, assembly GCA_024291935.2. NCBI lineage: Eukaryota > Metazoa > Chordata > Mammalia > Artiodactyla > Giraffidae > Okapia > Okapia johnstoni. Next base: position 72,377,175 of record CM044318.1, on the reverse strand, counting down.
CACGACTGATGCGACTTAGCAGCAGCAGCAGAGTTGTTGAGTTGCAGCCAATTTCAATTGTGAAGGAAGTTAGAGTCTTAAGAGACTGAAGAAGCTGAGAGAGGGTGGAGTTGCTACCTTGGCACCACTACCTTGATGCCAATTAGGTACTTTCAGAAGCAAAGGCAGGATTACTGGCTCCCTTTATGCTGTGCCAGAGCAACTTGGCTCCGCCCACACTGTCCGGATGCCAGCCTGGTTTAAAGCGGTATGAATAGGCGGAAAGGGACAATAATAAGTTTCCATCTCTCTAAGTATCGTGATAAGACGTGGGTTTTGCCTTCAATAAGCTTGCAATTGAGATAAGGAGAAAATCCTGGTGGCAGTATAAGGTAACACAGATTAAGAGTCAAATGTTAATCATTGTTCAGAGCCTTGAGAAAGCAGAGCCAGACAGGACTGGAAGAAGCCAGCAGCTTCATCACAAGGTCGAACCTGACTGGGGCCAGGGAGGCTGGTTGGGGTTGTCATGGGCATTGGCAGGAGGTGGGAGGAGGTATCTATCCGGCATGGGGGACGTGAGGGTCAGTTTGGCTGGAATAAAGCATTGATGGTCAAGAGGAGTCAGATGAATGTTTGGTAGATGCCAGAGCCTTCAATGCAAGGTCAAAGTGTTTGCAGAGTGAAGAAGGAGGGCATTTACCGTTAATTTGGAGGATGTGAGCAGGATAGATTGAGTGGGAGAAACCAGAGAAAAAGAGCCCATTAAGAGGGTTAATAAACCCCATGCTAATTACTTATTGTGGTTGCTGGTAAAAAGAGCAATGCATCTGTACCTTTTTCTGTTTCCTAGGGGGTCAGCTTATAGACACACAGAACTCTCACTGAGGCTGTGTCCTTGGGGTCTGGGAGCTTGTAAAAGGCAAAGATTCATGACCCAACTCTTTCTGGGCTATGAAACAGGGAAAGGGAAAGGACAGAATATAGACCTGAAAACTTACCTGTGGGCCCAGAATTCCAATGGGTGGCCTGCTTGAGGTAGTTTTACCTGGGATAAGCAAGGTCCTATTAAGTCTGGCCAGCCTTTCATTTCTTCCTTGTGTACATTTTCAGCATTTATACATGGTACTTCCTGCTTATTAAGTAACCTATGCTATCAGAGAAGACTTTGATACTTGTTTTGTGCTATGGACCTAAACAAAAACAAAATAGTACATTGAGTGAGAGATATTATTCTGGGTGATATCTGTGTTACTTGAGCTGGTTATAATTAATGTCATTTGCACATGAATTTCTACAATAAGCATTAAAAATGAACTTACTATGTAGTCGAAGATTTTGTTAATAAAAGAGGGTCCTACTGACTCCTTTTCAATCAAATCTCTTTAGTTATTACTGTAAATTCAAGCTCTGAATTAATACCACACCTCAAATGCCTGACCTTGGGGTCTCATTTTGTCATCTGGTTGGACTCCTAACTATCTTCTTTCCCAGAAAAATCATGGATTTTGATGCACATTTAGAAATGAGTGTGAAAAGCTCTTTAAATATGTTTTGAGGCTTAGTATTTGCTTCCAGGATGATGCATTAGCTAATAGTTATTTTTGGTGGAAGCTGCCCCCTCTTATTATTGTTTATGAGTCTCTGTTCAGCTATTTTGAGCTCTGTGCTACAGCATGTCATACTTTGGAGCTGCAGTGCATGGTACTTTCAAACACACTGCTCTGGATTTCAGGGCAAAGTCTGATTCAGTGAGACTGCACACTGTAAGGTAGAATTGGAGGTGGCTTGAGAGGGTGCTATGTCAAGTCTACCTTTGGATTTTCTATGAAGAAAGGGTTTGAGGAGATGAATAGAATAACATCTTAGGTGAAATAATCTTTTTAAAAATTTTAGCTTGAGTAGAAGATGGAGGAAGAGTATGGTGCAAATCCACCCATGAGGATTTTGAGAATTCCGTACCCTGTGTCTATCCCACCCCCTGCTTCTGCACAGGGCAGCCTAGGAGGGGGCAGTGCTGGCCCAGGTAAGGCAGAGCAGGGTTTTCACCTGTAAAGTAGAACTTCTAGAGCACAGAGCCCTTTTAGGATGTGGAGAAAGGGAGCCCTCGCACACTGTTGATCGGAATGTAAATTGTGTGACTACTATGGAAAATAATATGGAGGTTCCTCAAAAAATTAACAATAGATCTACCATAGATCCAGTAATCCTATTCCTGGGTATTTATCAGAGGAAACAAACACACTAATTAGAAAAGATACATGAACCCATAACTGAATCACTTTGCTGTATAGTGATAATTAACACAATGAAGTAAATCAACTATACTTCTATTAAAAAAAGAAAAGATACACATACTTATTTTCATTGCAGCAGTGTTTACAGTAGTCAAGATACAGAAGTAACCTAAATGCCCATTAATAGGTAAATGGATAAGGAAGATGTGTTATATATATGTACAGTGGAATATTACTTGGCCATGAAAAGACTAAAATCTTGCCATTTGCGACAATGTGGATGGACTTGGAGAGCACTATGCTAAGCAAAATAAGTCAGACAGAGAAAACAAATATTGTATGACTTCACTTTTACATGGAATTTAAAAACAAAACAAATGAACAAGTAGCAAATAACAAAACAGAAACAGTCATAAATAGATACAGAGAACAAACAGGTGGTTGCTAGTGGGGAGGGTTGAAGGGGAGAAGATAAATAGGTGAAGGAGATTGAGTTACAAACTTCCAGTTGTGAAATAAATGAGTCACCAGTATGAAATGTACAGTGTGGGAAATATAGTCAAAAATTATGTAATATCTTTGTGTGGTGACAAACTAGACTTATTGTGATGATTGTTTTGAAATGTATAGAAATATCAAATCACAGTGTTGTGTACCAGGAACTCAGATAGTGTTGTAAGTCAGTTGTACTTCAAAAACAAACGTATTTATAGAGAAAGAGATCAGGTTTGTGGTTACCAGAGGTGAGGGGAGGGGTGGGGGGAGAATTGGATGAAGGCACTCAAAAGGTACAAACTCTCAGTTATAAGATAAATACTAGTGATGCAATCTGCGTGCATGCATGCATGCTCAGTTACTAAGTCATGTCCAACTCTGTGCGACCCCATGGACTGTAGCCCACCAGGCTCCTCTGTCCATGGGATTTCCCAGGCAAGAATGCTGGAGTGGGTTGCCATTTCCTTCTCCAGGGGATCTTGCCGACTCAGGGATCAAACCCGCATCTTCTGCATTAGCAGGTGGATTCTTTACTGTTGAATAACAAGGGAAGCCCAGTGATGTAATGTATAACAGGATAAGTATAATCAACATGGCTGTGTGTTGTATATGAAAGTTGTTAAAAGAGTAAAGAGTTCTCCTCACAAGAAAAAAATGTCTATTTCTTTGTTTTATATCTATATGAGATACAGGATGTTCACTAAACTGACAGACATTGCATGATGTATGTCAGTCAAATCACTATGCTGTACGCCTTAAACTTACATAGTGGAGTGTGTGAATTGTATCAATAAAACTGAAAAAAAAATTAAAAAGATAATGTAAAAAATAAGAAAGAGGAAAGAGAGAGAGAGGGAAGGAGGGAGGGAGGAAGGCAGGGGCAGCAAGCACATGGTCCTTAATGCCTGAAATGAGTGGGGGAAACCCAGGTCCTGCCATGCAGGGCCTCCACTTCCCTGGGGCAGGTTCAAAAGAGTTGTGATGCCCTGTGATGAGCTGACTGGCTGGCAAAGTGCCAGAGCACAAAGCCAGCGCCTGCCCTACAAAAGACAAGAAAGAACCTACCTTAGGCTCCTGGCCCCCAGCAAGAATTCTTACGTTGCTCAAAGCTAAATTGAAAACGTTGATCACGTTGACTTCACGTCCCTCCCTCTCTCGCTCTGATGAATTGATTAAAACAACAATGAGACCAGCAGTACAAAAATTTTCATGACCCAGATAATCACGATGGTGTGATCACTCACCTAGAGCCAGACATCCTGGAATGTGAAGTCAAGTGGGCCTTAGGAAGCATCACTACGAACAAAGCTAGTGGAGGTGATGGAATTCCAGTTGAACTATTTCGGATCCTAAAAGATGATGCTGTTAAAGTGCTGTACTCAATATGCCAGCAAATTTGGAAAATGCAGCAGCAGCCATGGGACTGAAAAAGTCAGTTTTCATTCCATGTCATGTTCAGTCCTATCCTAAAACAGTGGCTGCTTGTGGGCAGAATTCAGGCTGCTGTCTCATTGGTACAGCTCATGGCACTGCTGTAGTAGACTGGCAGTTTGAGTCATGAAAATCATGCCAGAGTTCTTTCTACTCCAGTTCTCCCTTCTACCCCTGGATACCTCTCAGTTGGCCACACCCTGCACTAATTGCCATCAGCATGTTGAGGTCTCTGCTCTTTGGTTGCTGCTGGGCACTCGGTGGTGAGAACTCAGTCTGGAAGATAACAGAAGACTGAAATCTCAATGAGAACCCCAGCTATTTCAAATCCTCAAAGATGATGCTGTGAAAGTACTGCACTCAATATGCCAGCAAATTTGGAAAACTCAGCAGTGGCCCCAGGACTGGAAAAGGTCAGTTTTCATTCCAATCCCAAAGAAAGGCAATGCCAAAGAATGCCCAAACTACTGCTCAATTGCACTCATCTCACACACTAGTAAAGTAATGCTTAAAATTCTCCAAGCCAGGCTTCAGCAATACATGAACCGTGAACTTCCAGATGTTCAAACTGGATTTAGAAAAGGCAGAGGAACCAGAGATTAAATTGCCAACATCCGCTGGATCAACGAAAAAGCAAGAGAGTTCCAGAAAAATATCTATTTCTGCTTTATTGACTATGTCAAAGCCTTTGACTGTGTGGATCACAATAAACCGTGGAAAATTCTTCAAGAGATGGGCATACCATACCACCTGACCTCCCTCCTGAGAAATCTGTATGCAGGTCAGGAAGCAACAGTTAGAACTGGACATGGAACAACAGACTGGTTCCAAATAGAAAAAGGAGTATGTCAAGGCTGTATATTGTCACCCTACTTATTTAACTTATATGCAGAGTACATCTTGAGAAACGCTGGGCTGGAGGAAGCACAAGCTGGAATCAAGATTGCTGGGAGAAATATCAATAACCTCAGATATGCAGATGACACCTCCCTTATGGCAGAAAGTGAAGAAGAACTAATGAGTCTGTACAGTGAAGAAAGTGAAAGAGTAGAGTGAAAAAGTTGGCTTAAAACTCAACATTCAGAAAACTAAGATCATGGCATCCGGTCCCATCACTTCATGGCAGATAGATGGGGAAACAGTGGAAACAGTGGCTGACTTTATTTTGGGGGGCTCCAAAATCACTGCAGATGGTGATTGCAGCCATGAAATTAAAAGACGCTTCCTCCTTGGAAGGAAAGTTATGACCAACCTAGACAGCATATTAAAAAGCAGAGACATTACTTTGCCAACAAAGGTCCGTCTAGTCAAGGCTATGGTTTTTCCAGTGGTCATGTATGGATGTGAGAGTTGGACTATAAAGAAAGCTGAGGGCAGAAGAATTGATGCTTTTGAACTGTGGTGTTGGAGAAGACTCTTGAGAGTCCCTTGGACTGCAAGGAGATCCAACCAGTCCATCCTAAAGGAGATCAGTCCTGGGTGTTCATTGGAAGGACTGATGTTGAAGCTGAAACTCCAATACTTTGGCCACCTGATGCGATGAGCTGACTCCTTGGAAAAGACCCTGATGCTGGGAAAGATTGAGGGCAGGAGGAGAAGGGGACGACAGAGGATGAGATGGTTGGATGGCATCACCGACTCGATGGACATGGGTTTGGGTAAACTCCGGGAGTTGGTGATGGACAGGGAGGCCTAGCGTGCTGCGGTTCATGGGGTCTCAAAGAGTTGGACAAGACTGAGCAACTGAACTGAACTGAAATGAACTGAGACCAGCAGAGATGTCCAATCTCCTGATCTAGATGAAGAAGATGTCTCGTGTTTTACCTCCAAGCAACCTTTGGGCAGAGTTTGAAGTATTACCTATGCTCCTAAATTTCTGGCAGTATGAACTAGTTGACAGGTGGAATGTCTCTGAAATGAGTTTTGTTGCAACCTAAAACGTAACTTCTGTTTTTAGAAAGTTGAAGAAATAATTGCTACTACAACCCTGTTCATGCCACTAAAATACTGCACTGTTTTCACCCTTAATCTGACACCTCCGTGCTTTGTGCCCTTCCTGTTCTGTGGTATTTTTACAACACAGGCAAGCTCCTGTTAGCTTTTTTTTTTTTTAACATGTCAGATTTTAAAATATGCTGTTATTAATTTCACAACTTTTATATTAAATTGCTTTGATGAACATGTTCCTACTTAACTAGTTAATGGTATTTATTGGTATGCAGAGAACGAATTCAAGAGTGTAACTTACAAGACATATGACTGTGACTGTAGCAGAGGAGGCTGATTGCTTTAGTGATAGATCATCAAGAAGAAAGGACTGGCAGCAAGAATCTTCTTTTCCCTGGGCATATGTTAACTTTTAATCAAATCTTGCATTAGCAGGAGAATTCTTTACCACTGAGCCACCAGGGAAGCCCCTCTCCCACCTTTAAAAATTTTTTATATGGTTCACTTTTAGATATTTTTGGTTAATTTTTGGTTAATTACACCTTGTCAAAGTATAATTTTCAAAAAGTTAAATATATGACCCTCACACCAATATAGAATGAACATGTACCAGAGATTTCATCAACTCATTAATGAGGGAGCCAGCAGAATGTAAAGCCAACTCAAAGGAGAACCAAAGGAATGGATTTAAAGGTGTTCAAGAAAGGATGTCAGGGACTTCTCTAGCGGTTCAGTGATTAAAAATCTGTGCTTCCAATGCAGGGTATGTGGGTTCGATTCCTGGGGGAACTAAGATCCCATATGCCGTGCAATATGGCCAAAAGAGAAAAGAAAAAGAAAGGATGTAGGATAAGATGCCAGGGTTAAATATAAAACTGATTAGCAGTTTAACAGGAAACAGGATAGTAAACCTGGACCGAAATCATCTGCACATCTGCTTGATGAGAATCTACAAGTTACAGTTAACTTTCAACATCTGGGCTTTTAATTAGTAGTAAAATGAAAGTGAAAGTCACTCAGTTGTGTCCGACTCTTTACGACCCCATGGACTATACAGTCCATGGAATTCTCCAGGCAAGAATACTGGAGTGGGTAGCCTTTCCCATCTCCGGGGGATCTTTCCAACCCAGGGATTGAACCCAGGTAAAGATCTTGTCAAACACAGATCCAGTGCCTTGGGTCATGAAATAAGTCTGTGTGAGCTGTTAATATTCCAGCATGACACTGGAGAAACATGCTTCTCTCCTTCACCTTGTGGACATGTTTTTGATAATTTTTCTTAACATATTATAAAGTGAGTTTCTCCTTATATGAGACACCAAGGGCAGTCAAATTCATAGAGACAGAAGCTAGAGTAGCAGTTTCCAGGGGCTTGGGGGAGAGAGGGAGAATAGGGAGTTACTGTTTTATAGGTCTAGAGTTTCAGTTTTGCAAGATGAAAGATGTCCTGTGGATACATAGTGGTGATGGCCGTACAACTAGGTGAATGCGCTAAATGTGACTGAACTGTACACTTAAAAATGGTTAAGATGGTCCATTCTATGTTATGTATGTTTTAGCAAAATTAAATAACTTTAAAAAGTGAGCTGACACATAGGTATGTGAATAAAAAGTGAATAGTTATCCATCCTGCTGAGATAACCCATTAATAATCCTATGTTTGTGTTAACTCACTTTTCCTGGTTTGTAAAAATATAAGTAGACTTTTGAAAAATGGGATTGTTGAAGTTCTTTGTGAAATTTTCTCTTTTAACAATTTATCGTGGACAGACCTCTAGGTTACAGATATTGATCTAACCTATTCCAAAAACAAAAAACAAAAAAAACTCCATAGACGGTATATATCATAATTTATCCAACTCTTGCTCTACTGATGGAAAGTTGAGTTATTCCCAGGTTTGTTTGTTTGTTTGTTTTTCCTACCAGTACAAACACTGTTATAAAAAAACTGTTTTAGTACAAGAGATAGTAAAGGCCAGGATCTGAGTAGAGGTGGTAAGAAGGCAGAGGAGGGAATGGATCAAAGAAATGTTTTCCTGGGAAAACACATTGGATTTAGTGGCCAGTTGAAAATTTGGGTTTAAGAGTGGGAGAATGCATAGCGCTACCATTTTATTGAAAGAGGGAATAGTAGAACGTTTTAGAAGAGATGGCAGAGAAGCTGAGAGAATAGAGTTTATTTGGATGATGCTGTGTTCAGATAAGTGTGCTGTCTGTGCCCAGGTTGGGGAAGATGTCACAGATAGACATTGATTTGAGAATCCTTTGCACAGTCATAGTTGAAGCTCTAAGAGTGGATGAGATCTGTTTCCAAAGTATGTGTGCACGCTAAGTCACTTAAGTTGTGTCCGACTCTTTGTGACCCCATGGACTGTAGCTCCCCAGGCTCCTCTGTCCATGGGATTCTCTAGACCAAGACTACTGGAGTGGGTTGCCATGCCCTCCTCCAGGGGATCTTCCCAACACAGGGATCGAACTTGCATCTGTCTCCCGCATTGACAGGTGGGTTCTTTACCACTAGTGCCACCTGGGAAGCCCTCTGTTTCCAGGGAGGCCTTATATTCTAGAGGAAGAAGGGAATGTCCATGGGAGTTACCTGCCTGTAGAGGTGTGGCCAAGGAGACTGAGAAGTTGTGCCCAGAGGAGGAGAAGGAGGAGGAGGAATAGGCGAATGTACCCTGGAGAAGTGAAAGAGGGAAAGGTCTGAGATTATGTCCCAACTAGTCCATTCTTTGGAAATGTAATGTGTTGCTAAGTACTTTTAGGTCTGAGCAGTATAGACCTTCCTTCCCACTACTCACTGTGTATGCCTTTCATGACCCTTGCCTCTGTGAGTCTGTTTTCAAATGCTAGTTTTCTCGGGTATAAACCACCAGAAATAATGGTACAGTTTGGTAAGCACATTTGAGCCACTGCCTTGAATTTAAGGACTAAGCCAAATCAAATTTCAAAGGGCACAGTTTGATTGTAATTTGGCATCTCTCAACAGTAATTAAAAAAGCACTTTTAAGGCTATATTATGTTCATATAAACTAAGACTTTATTATTAAAGGAGAGCATGTGTTAATTTCACAAAACCATGTGAACTAGAGAACCTGGAAATATACCCTAAGGAAGCGGTGAGTGCAGGGATTTCTAAAACATTTAGAATTAGCTTTGAAGCCGTCCCTGCAATCCGTATGAGCATAACGATGACCCTGTTGCAACCAGATCTTTTTATAAAGGATCTGTGACCTTTTACATTCTATCTACCTTAGGGGATTGGAAGAGAAACTAAAGGAAATTACTAGCAGTCCAAATGCATTGTTTTGTTACCTCTCATGGTTTTGACAAAGACCCAAGTTTGGAAGAGCAACTGAGTCATTGGAACTACTTCATGCCACTAAGGAGTGAAATTGGTGGGAATCTGCCAAGTTTGAAGTGGATTCAGTTTAATTCAAAAATTGGTTCCCAGTCTTACATTAAATTCCGTGATTACAAGCTTCTACAAATCAAAAGAACCGTAAAGCTGAAGCCTCTTACCCATAAAGTGCCTTGTCATCTTGTGTGAAAATTAAAAAATACATAGAAAAATATTGAACAAAAATCTCTAAGGTGTCCTGTGACCCTCAGGATTGTGTTTATTGTTGTTGAAGGAATTTGCAGTTAGAGTGAGGTTAGTCCTAGCTTCAGTTGTCTTGACCCACAGGACTCATTTTGTAGTAAAAGGCAGGAATGGGAACAGTGGGAGCACTGGCAAGGTAGGGAGGCAGCAGGTGGTAAACGAGCTGGTTTCCAGGTAATGTGATCACAGCAGAGTTTATATGGTCATTTTCAGCATGATGGACTCAGGCCATCATCTTGGGTTACTTGATTATAAACTGCAAAGAAGAAGGTCACAGCTATGGAGTGTGGACCTAAACAGACAGATGAACCCACAGTGGAAAGCTTGTTGTAGCTTCTGTGTCGCCTTGAATATCTTCAGTAGTTGCAATTAGTAGACTTCAAGCTGAGGGTGGGAGTGTAAGATTCTATCAGAATCCATCAGAATCTTACTGTGCTCAACACTAGTTCATCTAGATGCTTTCATGGGTCATGGGAACTTACCAGAAGAACACTGGATGTGTTCTAGCAGGTCCTTAGGAAAACTATTTAGTGACTGAATTCAGTTCATCCTTACCCCAGCTAAGAGCCTATTCCAGCTGCTGGCAGGAATAATCAAGACAATTCTTTGCCTAAAGATCTGAATTATATAGGAGTCAACCAACCCTGGGAATACAGAGGTTAAGAACAGAGATTTCCAGCTTTGATGTTACTTCCCGGTCATTTGTCAATGGCAAGTCTTCACTCTCAGGAGCCGCCTTTGGCTTTATTTTTGGACAAGCTGCTGAGTCCTGCTCTGGTCTTGTCTGAACATGCAGACCTGGCGTCTCAGGACCTACTTTTTCACACCATCTCCGTGCTCCACAGCTGCGCAGGTTTGAAAGAGATGCCAAATCCAGACACGGCAAAGCAGCCTCTTTTTCGCATGTGCTGAGGTCCGGAACGACAGTTTTATCTTGGACACGTTCCCTTTTCTTTCCTCTTTGGCTTGTTCATTTTTATTTCTCTCTTTAATATATAAATAATGGACTTATCCTATTTGCTGCACCAAGAGAAAATTAAACGCCTAAATGTTTTACGACTATGGGAAAGTATTTCCAGAGTGTGAAAAAATAGACACTGGACATTTCAGCTCCTGCTTTTGGTAGACTGGGAATTTATTACTCAGCTCAGTAACAGTTTAGGCCAAACCAAGCAGTTGTGTGGGCAAGCAGTGTCTATCTTTCCTAAATAGCACTGCCAGAGACAGTTTTGTTCCTATTAGAGACAGCATGACCCAAAGGTATCTTTCCATCAAAGACTGATTATCTGTGAATCTTAGATGTATCGCAAAGGCTGTTGAGACCTAGCCAATGGATTTTACTTGCATGAGATATTGCATAGCTCTCGAAGGGAAGGGAACAAAGGGGGAGGGAGGCAAGAGAGAACTTGGAGCCCAACAATAAATAGCTCTTTGTACCAGTCCTCCCCACCCCGAACCCCATACTGCTGAGATCATAGAGTAAGTTAGCAGCATGCAGTAGAAGGCGATGCTGCCCAGTAGCTTGGCAGCTTGTGACCAGATGTGAACTTGTCTGTCCACAGTGTGCGGCTGTGACCTGGCCCAAGGGGGCTTCTTCATAAAGAACGGGGAGTATCTCTGCACCCTGGACTACCAGAGGATGTATGGCACACGATGCCATGGCTGCGGGGAGTTCGTGGAAGGAGAGGTGGTGACCGCCCTGGGCAAGACCTACCATCCCAACTGCTTTGCCTGCACAATCTGCAAGTAAGTTTGGCTTCTGCCAACAGGGAAATGTTGGATTCTATCTGAGATTGGAATGTGCACTTTGGTCTTGAGTTGTACTTAGTCTTAAAATATTTTTTCTTTAAAAAAATTATTTTTACTGATGTATAGTTGGTTTACAATATTGTGTTAGTTTCAGGTGTACAACAAAATGATTCAGTTATATATATATAATATAATATGTATATATATCTTACATATATTATTTATTTGGTGGCTCGGATGGTAAAGAGTCTGCCTGCAATGCAGAAGACCCAGGTTCAATCCCTGGGTCAGGAAGATGCCCTGGAGAAGGAAATGGCAACCCACTGCAGTATTCTTGCCTGGAGAATTCCATGGACTGAGAAGCCTGGCAGGATACATACAGTCCATGGGGTCACAAAGAGTTGGACATGACTGAGTGACGAACACACTTTCTTCATATATATATATATATAATATATGTATTATTTATGTTGTATATATACTATATATATTATTTATATTATATGCATTATTTTTCATGTTCTCTTCCATTACAGATTATTATAAGATATTGAATATAGTTCCTTGTGCTGTACAGTAGAACCTTTGTGTTTATCTATTTTTTACATATAGTAGTTTGTATCTGCTAATCGCAAACTCCTAATTTATCCTTCCCCTCTCCTTTCCCCTTTGATAACCTTGTTTGTTTTGTATGTCTCTGAGCCTATTTCTGTTTTTGTAAATAAATTCATTTGTATCATTTTTTTTAGATTCCACATATAAGTGATATCGTATATTTGTCTTTATATATTTTTTCTGATGCACCTTTAGATGTTTTTGTTTTCCTACTGTATTATCAGGCTTAGTTAAAAAGTAATTTAGTTAGGAAACTTTATATGGAATGTCCTCCACTAAATAGTATGACTGATTTGAAGTGTCTGGGAGCCGAATCTGAAAGCAGCTCCAGGTCTTGAGACATTTCAAGTGGTGGAAATGTGGGAGGAGATGGCATAAATACTTGGAAAGATGAAGCTTATTTGGAAGTATCAACTCTTACGTGTGTGGGTGTGGGTATGTAAAATTATCTCATTTGCTCTATAGCCGGGGAGAGCTAATGGCCTCAAGGATCAAATTAGACCTGTTTTGTAAATAAAGTTTTATTGGAACACAGCCATGCCCATTTGTTTATATATTGTCTATGACTGCTTCCAAGCGACAGTGGTAGAGTTGAGTAGTTGAGATAGAAACCTTATGATCTGCACAGTCTAAGAAGATATTTACAATCTGATCTTTCAGGGGAAAAGCTGTCAACCCCTCCTCTCTAGGCACCTATCATCAATCAAGGTTAAATCTTTATTGCACAAAGCAGCTTGATTAAAATGGTCAGTCAGAGAGAAGAGGGAATTTAATTAGTTGACCCATACTTATTGAGTAATTCCATGCCTTTTGGTATGATGTTGATCATATGTGTTCAATTTTGCTATGCCTTTGTAAAAACTATAGTTCGGTTCATTCTATTTTTCAGCATTTCCTGTTTTTAGGCCAGAGAAATGTAAACTCTAGAAGGGTACATTTGATTTTATACAATTAATTAACCAGATAATACTCATTGGATGAATCATAATAAGATTTAGATGAAATATTCATCATCAAATTATTTTAGTAACTTTTTGTAGCTATTAGGTCATTTCTCAACTATATATTTTTAGGTCATAATTTTAAAATTCTGGGTTAATGAGCTGAATTTTTCCTGTATTTAATCAACAGCAAAGTTTCCTTTTGACCTCTCCCTATTCAGGCTGCCGCCCACGGTCTGGTTGAGAACCCTGGGCTGGCATTCGGGAAGCCCTGTTTCTGGTCCTCTTTCCTGGACTGGTTTGAGACCTCTGTGAGCTAACTCTTCCATGGCAGTTGTCTTGTCTGTGAGATGAGAGGCTGTGGACTAGATAAAAGTGGTTCCCCAAATCTGGATGGGCACTGGAATCCCCAAGGGAGGGTCTCTTTTTTTTCTTTTCTTAATTGGAGGATAATTGCTTTACAATGTTATGTTGGCTTCTGTCATACAGCAACTTAAATCCGGCATAAGTATACATACGTCCCCTCCCTCTTGAACCTCCCTCCTACCCCTCACTCCAGCTCACCCCACCCCTCTAGGTTGTCACAGATCACCAGGTTGGAGCTTAGGAAGCGTCTTTTTTTAAATATCAATTTCTATGTATAACACAAGGAGCTCAGTGGGGTATCTGTGACAGCCTAGAGGGGTGGGATGGGGTGCCGGTGGGGGGAGGTTCAAGAGGGAGGGGACATATGTATGCTTGTGGCTGATTCTCATGATTGTGTGGCAGAAGCCAGCACAAAATTGTGGAGCAATTATCCTCCAATTAAAAATTAAAAAAACAGGTTAGAAGGCCCTGGCCCAGGTAAACTCTAAGAGCCTTCCTGATCCTGGCCCTGAGAGAAAATTGCTTCAGGCTGGTAATGATGGACAAACATTCATCAGCTATAGCCCTGTCTCTGGAGGTTTGAGCCAACAGGGAGGTGCCTGCTACCGCTGCTCTAAGCTGCTGCTGCTGCCTAATATGCCAGTTCTTCCTGAATGGGAGGCCACCTTTACAGCTTACAAATTGCATTCATGTAGAAATTAATCTAACCCTTTCAACAATTCTGTGAGGTCAATCAGGAATTCGTATCCCTAATATGAGTGACTTGGAGACTCAGAGTCTAAGGGTTTTTCCCAGTCCTTCACATCACAAGGCCAGTATTTGAACTCACGTGTTCAGACTCTAAATCCAATTCTCTTTCTATCACAAACATTCTGAAAATAACAGAAGGAAGTGAACCCATGTGGGCAGAGGACTTAGGGAAATGAAAGTGGTCATTTATGAAATAACAGAATTCAAAATTCAGAGCACCTTGCCCCTTGTTGAGAACTGGACTCTGGTTTATTCCACGGTGGATCTGTGTGGGGTTCAAGTCTAGAAATATAAGCCTAAATCAGACACAGGGTGTGGACTAGGGTGAGGCCAGGGAGGTGCCTGGGCATACACTTTAAAGAGGGTGCTCACTCCCGGGTCATGCTGTCCTCCTGAGAGTGGGGGCCTCCTTAGATGCTGTATCCTGAGTGCCTTGCTGGCCTCCTCCTGGCCCTGGCCCTGATCAGAGGCAAAGAAACTGTGTTTTATGTCAACAGACCCTTCACTTCCTGATGGCCTTGTTACAGAGGAGACTGGAGGCTTATTTGGCTTTAACTGATGAGTTAAATTGATAGGCTGGCTGGCACCCACCAGAGTGTGACCTTGATTGTTGAAGAGAGAGCAAGTTCTGGGTTGGTGGACACCACCCGCTCCTGCCTGTGGCCTGGTTTCCCTAGTTGGTCAATCCATGCAAGTCACTTACCCTCTCTGGGCTTTATCTGAGTGATGCAAAATAAGATGGCCCCAGGAGACCGTCTCAACCCAGCACATCTAAAATTTGGAGGTGTGATTTAAAACTCTCCTCGATGACTGGCACCAAGCACATTTGTGGAGTTGTTTTAAACCCAGATTTACTACCTGTGTGTGCAGGACAGTTAGTCACCAACTGTTAGGTGATGAAGGGCAACATAAAGTACTTGTGAACGTAAAATTCATGTCCAGAAGCCTGAATTTGCTTCTGACTCAGATGGGCGGGGCTGTTTGGCTTATGAATTTTAAATTTCCTAATTGGCAGAATCATACATATGAAAATTCATGTTGAAGATCATTGGCAAATTGGCCAATGGCAAGTGAGCAGGCATGGAAACTGTCATATGGCTATTAATTAATGACTTTTTAAAGCTATCTGCCTGCAGGGAGGAGAAGAAACATACATACCTGCAGAAGACAATGTTTTTGAAAAAATGTGCTGTTATTTATTGATGAATGTCTAATGTGAAAGGAAATAATCTCTGAAAGGAAGTGAATTCTAATTTTTAAACAGATATTTACAGCATTTTCACATTTAATCCAGGTTTATAAGGGACTGAGTCCCTAGCAATGTGAGGTATTCAGTTTGCCCATTGCAAGACAATGTCTAATTCAGCATCATTATCATATAGGTCTAGGGAATGTGAAGAGTTAATATTTGCCCTGTTTTACGAGTTCTCTTGGAGGCACCTTAAGCTTGAATAGGAATTCATGACATTTCAAACATTTCTTCATGGTAGTATTTCAATTTGGAAATGGAAAATTTTACTGTGTGTGCCCTGCTAGATAACTTGCTGGAACATCCCTCCACTAAGGAGTGGAGGTAAATGGTTTCATTTTACTATCTGGTTGCCTGTAGAAGCTGTGCATTCTCCTTTCCTCTTAAAATGAGGCACGTTTGTTTGTTTGGACTGGATCCAGCTGGCCGGCTTTGTTCAGACTGCATTTCAGACGTTTTGGCTGGTGCTCCTCCAAGTAATGAATTGGCACTGGAGGGCAGCAAAGCAGAAGGAGTGAGGGAAAGGGATAAAATTGCCACAATAACCTTGAGGGCAATATCTTTCCAGGCGCCCGTTTCCACCCGGAGACCGAGTCACGTTCAATGGGAGAGACTGCCTTTGCCAGCTCTGCGCACAGCCGATGTCTTCTAGCCCTAAAGAAGCCTCCTGCTCTGGCAGTAAGTGCCCCCGCCACCTGTTGACATGAATTCCTTCATTCCTCAAAGGCAGCTTGGGGAGGTACCTTCCTTTCTGAGAAACTCTGGTAGCTGGAGTCAAGAGTAGGCCTATTTAAGGCATTTTCATTGTAAAATGTGATGTGTGGAGAAGCCTTCACTAAAGCCAATGCAGAGAGAGGTGTCTTCCTTCTTTCAAAAGAAAAGAAAGAGAATTGGACATCCAACTGTGCATTTTGATGGTAAATGAAGGAAAAAGAATTATAAAGTGTTACATCAGAAGTGCCCCTCTCTGGGCATGGAGGTTAAACTGTGAGAGCATTTGGTGAGGATGTGACTGATACTGCTGTGTGTTAAAATTTATCCCCACTGTGTCTTGGGCGAATGTGGTGGTTTATGCTTACTCTTAAATTATTCCTTACTATCCTTAGCTATTCTTTATTCCCTTGGAGGATTTCTTTTTTTTTTCTTTTTTAATTAATTAATTATTTATTTATAGTAAGTCCTTGTTGGTTATCTTTTTTTTCATTTTTATTTTTTTGGCCGCACCGCTGACCAAAGATCAAACCCACTCCGCCTGCATCGGAAGGCGGAGTCTTAACTACTGGACTGCTGGGAAAGTCTCCAACCTGGAAGGTTTCTGACATTTATTCATCAAATGGATAATTTTCTGAGCACCTACAATGTGTATTGTTTGCACTGGAGATATAGAGTGAACAAAACATATTCAACATCCTTAGGAAGTTTATTTTTTAGTGGGGTAGATAGACAATAAATGCATGTACAAAAATATCTAATATGCACATAAGATTAACATAGGGAGAAAAAGCAGGGCAATGGGTCTGTGTTTGTATGGGGCAATCTGAGAAACCTCTCTTGTTACCCAAGGAGAGATCTGAAGAAATATGGGGACACGCTGTCCATACACCATGGGATTTGTGATTTTTTATGACAAGGGCTTGCCTGACCTATAGGAATACAAAGAAAACCAATTTCCCTCCAAATAAAAACAGTGGCCAATTGAAGTATTTCTTCTAGTAAATAACATTGAGTAGGTCAATTCACGATGAACTGAGAGGGATTCTGAACTCAGAGCACCAAGCTCTCCTTCCCTCTCCTTCCTGGGGCATTAGGACATGGACTAGAGGTTTGCCTGCATTTCTGTGGATTGTGCCCATCCTTGGAGAACAAATGCCTTGAAGCCCTGCCAGTTTCAGCACCTAAGAATGAGATAAGCCACTTCTGCTCTGGAGGAATTTTGTGTCATTTATAACAGCGATTCCAAATCTTCCTGTTAAAGTAGAAGATTTATACCTGTTAAAAATAAGAATGTTATGACCCAAAAGCATTTGCATAGAAATTGGATTTTGACCGTTGGGAAAAAAGAAAGAAAGAAATGTATTAGTGCATCTTATTCAATACACATGATCAGATCCTTAGCATGTGGATTTATCTGCCCTCTTGTTAAATAACAGCAGCCTGGGTAGGATAGGATAAGGACTACCAAACAGGGCACAATCCTAGACCCCTAACAGAGTCTCAGGTCCTTCACTCTTCTTACCTATTCTGCCCTATGAAGGTCATTGGGAAGGTGACATGGGGTGAGAACAGGCACCCCGACCCCTTTGATTAAGAGGGCTTGCCTTGAAAGTTGAAGGACTTCTTCAGTATAGTTAAGGAAAAAAGGATTGGTACTTCCCTGGCGGTGCAGTGTAACACTTCACTTTCCAATGCAGGGGGTTCAGGTTCAGTCCCTGTTCAGGGAGCTAAGATTCCACGTGCCTCATGGCCAAAAAACTAAACATAAAAACAAGCAATATTGTAACAAGTTCAATAAAGGCTTTAAAAATGATCCACATCAAAAAAAAGAAAAAATACTTTAAGAAAAGCAAAGAAAAAGAGACTTGCATGAGTCCCAGGATCAGATGACAGCTATAACAGAAGATCATATTCATAGGCTTAGAATAGGAATGACTGTGTCCTCAGATTCTGTGGAGTCCTTTAGTCCAACTATATTTCTTGATAGGTAAGGAAATTCGGGCCCATCGTCACACAAGTTACCCAATAATAGGCATCTCCTGGTTTGGGGTTGTCTTTGTGTATTTCATCTAAGACTCCTCATTGTTCATTTTAAGAAATAGAACCAAGATATTTTTGAAGGCTTGTGGTCCTTTCCCTTCATGTAATTTGGGAACATATTTCTAATCATAACTCCACCAAAATTGTTATTCTGATTTTTATTAAACATTGTTTTGCTTTATCTTTATTTTCTTTTATAGGAATAGTCATTATGCACATAAAAAAGCAATTAAAATTCTAAGTGTAAAAATGTATCATACTCAAATTCATTACATTTCTAATGTTAGATTTGACATTTATTGCATATATACAGGAGAAGGCAATGGCACCCCACTCCAGTACTCTTGCCTGGAAAATCCCATGAACGGAGGAGCCTGGTAGGCTGCAGCCCATGGGGTCGCTACGAGTCGAACACGACTGAGCAACTTCACTTTCACTTTTCAGTGTCATGCATTGGAGAAGGAAAGGGCAACCCACTCCAGTGTTCTTGCCTGGAGAATCCCAGGGACAGGGGAGCCTGGGGGGCTGCCGTCTGTGGGGTTGCACAGAGTCGGACATGACTGAAACGACTTAGCAGCAGCAGCAGCAGCATATATACAAATTATTGATCCAAATCCCATTTTTTTGATTTAATTTTTCTCCTTTGCTCTCAATGGATGAAATCCTTTTCTCTGTGCCACTGTTTTGGTCAGAACATTTTTATTTTCAACAAGTACTTGTCTATTTAGATAAGTACTCAAATAGCATTTCTGGGGTATGTGGGTGTGTGCGTCTGTCAAAAAGAGAACTCTTATATATGGATACACACATGCAAAATACCCAAAGGAGACAGGCACACAAATATAAGAGCAAGGGATTTTTCAGCAAGTTTCTAAAATTCACTGGAGCATAATTAGAGAACACTTGTTTGTTCTTTGCAATTCTTTAAGAAATGCCCTATACTTTAAAACTCTTCTGATGTTACTTTGATTCTTATTTTAAAAAAAATTTTTCTTAACTTGGCAAAGCTTCCTAAAGGAAAGCACAGAAAAATGAAACCCTTCTTTGATATGTTCACAGTGGTGATAAAATTAATTAGAGAGCCATGGTCTTTTTTTTCCTTTGAAATGTTCTTTCAAAAATGTTTGCACTTCTGAACTAAAATTTCATTTCACATTCTCTGGCTGGATTTCCATCGGCGAAGACAGTGAGAGAGGGAGAGAAGAAGTAAAGAGTGATTAACAGAAGACAAGTCAATAATGTGATGCGAATTTACACAAAACAGCCTCCAAATAATTTGTGCTTCCTCTGTAGAAGTGCAGGGGCCACCATGTCTGTATTGCTCTGATTTAGGGAGAACTCCCAGTGGGATGCCTATGATGTCTTGGGCACCCTGCTTGGTGCTTCCTTCCACATTATAATAATTCTTCTCGCTTTTATATTTATTTTATTGTCTTCTTCAAACATTCATATAGTACTCATGTGATCAGGCATTGAGTAGCTGGTCTACAAATCTGAACTTATTTAATTCTCATGACCACCCTAAAGGCTGGCGCTAAAGCTATCCCCTTTTCACAAATGAAGAAACAAAGGGCCACAGTTCAGTTCAGTTGCTCAGTCATGTCTGATTCTTCGTGACCCCATGGACCGCAGTACTCCAGGCCTCCCAGTCCATCACCAACTCCCAGAGTTTACTCAAACTCATGTCCACTGAGTTGGTGATGCCATCCAACCATCTCATCCTCTGTCGTCCCCTTCTACTCCTGCCTTCAATCCTTCCCAGCATCAGGGTCTTTTCCAATGAGTCAGTACTTCGCATCAGGTGGCCAAAGTATTGGAGTTTCAGTTTCAACATCAGTCCTTCCAATGAACACCCAGGACTGATCTCCTTTAGGATGGATTGATTGGATCTCCTTGCAGTCCAAGGGACTCTCAGGAGTCTTCTCAAACATCACAGTTCAAAACCATCAATTCTTTGGTGCTCAGCTTTCTTTATAGTCCAACTCTCACATCCATACATGACCACTGGAAAAACCATAGCTTTGACTAGACGGACCTTTCTCGGCAAAGTAATGTCTCTGCTTTTTAATATGCTATCTAGGTTGGTCATAACTTTTCTTCCAAGGAGCAAGCATCTTTTAATTTCATGGCTGCAGTCACCATCTGCAGTGATTTTGGAGCCCCCCAAAATAAAGTCAGCCACTGTTTCCACTGTTTCCCCATCTATTTGCCATGAAGTGATGGGACCAAATGCCATGATCTTAGTTTTCTGAACATTGAGTTTTTAGGTAACTTTTCACTCTCCTCTTTCACTTTCATCACCTTTAGTTCTTCCTCGCTTTCTGTCATAAAGGTGGTGTCATCTGCATTTCTGAGGTTATTGATATGTCTCCCGGCAATCTTGATTCCAGCTTGTGCTTCCTCCAGCCCAGCGTTTCTCATGATGTACCCTGCATATAAGTTAAATAAGCAGGGTGACAATATACAGCCTTGATGTACTGCTTTTCCTATTTGGAACCAGTCTGTTGTTCCATGTACAGTTTAACTGTTGCTTCCTGACCTGCATAAAGATTTCTCAGGAGGCAGTTCAGGTGGTCTGGTATTACCATCCCTTTAAGAATTTTCCATTTGTTGTGATCCACACAGTCAAAGGCTTTGGCATAGTCAATAAAGCAGAAGTCAGATGTTTTTCTGGAACTCTCTTGCTTTTTCGATGGTCCAATGGATGTTGACAATTTGATCTCTGGTTCCTCTGCCTTTTCTAAATCCAGCTTGAACATCTGGAATTTCATGGTTCACACACTGTCGAAGCCTGGCTTGGAGAATTTTGAGCATTACTTTGCTAGCGTGTGAGGTGAGTGCAATTGTGTGGTAGTTTGAGCATTCTTTGGCATTGCCTTTCTTTGGGATTGGAACGAAGACTGACCTTTTCCAGTCCTGTGGCCACTGCTGAATTTTCCAGATTTGCTGGCATATTGAGTACAGCACTTTCACAGCATCATCTTTCAGGATGTGAAATAGCTCAACTGGAATTCCATCACCTCCACTAGCTTTGTTCGTAGTGATGCTTTCTAAGGCCCACTTGACTTCACATTCCAGGATGTCTTGCTCTAGGTGAGTGATCACACCATTGTGGTTACCTGGGTTGTGAAGATCTTTTTTGTATAGTTCTTCTGTGTATTCTTGTCACCTCTTCTTAATATCTTCTGCTTCTGTTAGGTCCATACCATTTCTGTCCTTTATTGAGCCCATCTTTGCATGAAATTTTCCCTTGCTATCTCTAATTTTCTTGAGGAGGTCTCTAGGCTTTCCCATTCTATTGTTTTCCTCTATTTCTTTGCATTGATCACTGAGAAAGGCTTTCTTATCTCTCCTTGCTATTCTTTGGAACTCTGCATTCAAATGAGTATATCTTCCCTGTCCTTTGCCTTTCACTTCTCTTCTATTCACAGCTATTTGTAAGTCCTCCTCAAACAACCATTTTGCCTTTTTGCATTTCTTTTTCTTGGGGATGGTCTTGATCCCTGCCTCCTGTACAATGTCAGGAACCTCCATCCATAGTTCTTCAGGCACTCTGTCTATCAGATCTAATCCCTTGAATCTATTTCTCACATCCACTGTATAATTGTAAGGGATTTGATTTAGGTCATACCTGAATGATCTAGTGGTTTTCCCTACTTTCTTCAATTTAAGTCTGAATTTGGCAATAAGAAGTTCATGATCTGAGCCACAGTGAGCTCCCGGTCCTGTTTTTGCTGACTGTGTAGAGCTTCTCTATCTTTGTCTGTAAAGAATATGATCAATCTGATTTCGGTATTGACCATCTGGTGATGTCCATCTGTAGAGTCTTCTCTTGTGTTATTGGAAGAGGGTGTTTGTTATGACCAGTGCATTCTCTTGGAAAAACTCTATTAGCCTTTGCCCTGCTTCATTCTGTACTCCAAGGCCAAATTTGCCTGTTACCCCAGGTATTTCTTGACTTCCTACTTTTGCATTCCAGTTCCCTATAATGAAAAGGACATATTTTGGGGGTGTTAGTTCTAGAAACTCTTGTAGGTCTTCAGCTTCTTCAGAGGTTAAATAATTTGCCCAAGCTCACACAGTTGTGATGCTGGGATATGAACCCAGGCTCCAGATGCCATGTTACCATCCCTGATAATTATCTCACAGTGTAGGTATCACTCTCTGACTTCTAAAGATGAGGTGCTGAGCCTTGGAGCTATGATCTGACTTGTCTACAGATTTACCCAAGTGTCTGCCTCCAAGGGCTATGCACTTTCTATGTGACACAGTTGCCTCCCTGATGTAGCAAGGTTTGGTGAATGAAAACCATCAGGAAGTGATTCATAGAAACACACTACCTTCACTGAAAGATGATTGCCCTTGAATTAGTTAAAACTTTTGCTTCATACAGTCTAATGCAATAAGCAACAAACATTATATATCATGGAGATAACAGTAAACATTGCCTCACAGGGTTATGATGACCATTCGTTAGACTGCTTTTACTATTAAGAAAAAAACTCACTTGCCCATGTCTAGCTAATTCATACTTTAGAAATGAAAATGTATGTCCAGAGAGCATGACACTCTTCCAGAAGGTTATTGACACTCCTGTAAAGCCTAACTCTGCTTCATTTTTCATGTATCTGCCGGTAATTGAGGGACAGGTTCTCATGGGTTAAGGAGCCATGTGAGGGAGAGTCGACGTGTGACAATCTACAGGGCAGGGAATTGGGTTTGGATGTTGCTTCCTGCACAGCTCCCGTCTATTTCAGGCATCTGAGCAGAAGTGGGTTGCTGTCTACAATCACCCTTTCCATTTCAGAGGGTGTCTGACTAGTGTCTGATTGTGTGTGGGTTTGGCAGATTGATGCGATGAACACCCACACGTATATACATCCAATGCCATCTTCCTCTTCTTTACCCACCCTGTACAGCACTGTCATTGTTCCAACTGCAGTTGGAACTCCCACAGGTATTGGAAAAATGCTCTACTCGGACTGAGTTGAAATCTTTTCAGATAAACAGTCATGCACATGTTTTCAAAGGGGAGGATGAATTTTTCAATTATTTTACTTTTCTATTTGGTGCAATAGCTTTTAATAGTTGGGGTATAATTTTTCTTCTATGTTCTTTCTCAAAAAAGCATCTGCAGGTTGAGTAGGATTGTCTGCTGAGACTCCATTTAGGTGGAGTGGTGATGATCTGATGCTGATGTCTGACTGCCTGGGTCACGCTCTGGCTCTAGTCATCTCCTTACCTCCCCATCCTTCAGATTCTCATTTGTAAAATGGGATGGCGATAGGGACCTACCTTGTGCAATTAAATAAGTAAACAGATAAAAGTACTGAATATTTATGAAACAAGAACTTACTATTTAGGCAATGACTTATGAATTTTTATGTAGGACAGTCTCAATTTTTTGTGACTTTGCTTTTTTTTCACTCTTCTGTTCACAGTGGCTGTCTTTTCTGTTCATCTGATATTTTCTACCAATATGTAAAACCAATGAAGGCAGGAGCACATGCATACAAACAATCCATGGATTGTTGGATTTTGACTCATGGTGATATGTCTTATGGCAGAGTCTGCAAAACAGATCAGCTCCCTTTTCTTGAGACATTTTCTTCCTGGAGGATAGGATGGCAGAGGAGGCTTGGCAGGGCACTGCTAAAGAGTATGGGTTCTGGACAGGTTGACAGCTGGCATTTATTCCAGTTCTACCATGCTGTGTGACCTTGAGAACTCACCCTCTGCCTGCATTTCTTTGCCTATAAAATGGGAAACAATAATGGTTCCTTTCTCATTGGGTTGTTGTGGGGATTTATATTAGTGAAAGTACTTAAAAGATGCATGATACCTAATAAGCTCATCTAAATGTTGACCATTGTTCCTTAAGGAAGTTATGAGACTAGAACTTGAGCTTAGAGATAATTTAGAATCGGAAAGAAACAGAAAGAGAGTGCATAACTGACCAGTTTAGAATGTGGCCTCTATATTCCAGAGCCTGGCTTTGACTCCTGGTCCTACCTTCTCCTAGACATGGAGTCATGGGCAAGTTACTGAATGTCTCAGAACCTTCAGGTTCTCATCTGAAAATTGGAAAATAGTTACTCTTAAGGGTTGTTATGAGAATTAAATAAGATACTACAGGGGTGAACAGTCTTAATGTGGGGAGGGTGCTTATTAAAACAGCACGTGGCGGACCCAGACAAAGACTTTGTTCTTCCACCTCCTGAGAAGAGAAGTTGGAAAGTTAGAGCGAGGGGCGAGGCCTCTATAGGCCTTGAGGAGCTTGGCAATGTGGAGCTTGGTTTAACCTGGAAGATGACCAGAGGAAAGCAACGTTCCAGAAAGATTAAGGTGGTGATGGCAATTGTTGTTTAGTCACTCAGTCATTTCCAACTCTTCTCTGACCCCATAGACTGTAGCCTGCCAGGCTCCTTTGTCCATGGGATTTTCCAATCAAGATTACCAGAGTGGGTTACCGTTTCCTTCTCCAGGGGATCTTCTTGACCCAAGGATCATATCCTTGTCTCCAAGCCTCATCCTGTATTGCAGGTGGATTTTTTACCTCTGAGCCACTAGGGAAGCCCCAGTGATGGTAATAGTGGTGTGCAAAATCTGTCATTTGGCATCAGTGATCAGAGTTGAGGAGACCATCGATTGTGGCAGTGGCTATGAGAAAAGATGAGAAAGATAAATGAAAAGATGATGTCAAAGAAAGATATGGATGTTACTCATTTATTCAATGAACATTTCTTTGAGCACCTATTGTGTTTCAGGCACCAGCCAAATTCTTCATTACACAGCCAGCATCATGTGTTAGTATGATATGTTTGTCACAGTTAAGAAATCAACACTGATGTGTGGTTTGTTGCATTTTAACTATTTAGATGTGTGCCCACCTCCACCACCAAGATAATGAACTCATTAAAGATAAGGACCCTGCTGTTTTTCTCTTTTATACAAGGTCTAGCACATAAAGCCCTAGACAAATATTCTGGAAATTGAATCCAAGCCATCTTTATCTCTGAACAGAGCTAATAACAATCTTCTCTTTTTGAATGGGTTTAAATATTCATCGTAAAACAATACAAATATTACAGAAAAGTGCAAAAAACGAGATGAAAAATCACCTGAAACCCCATCGCAGTGAGCTCACCTCTATTAACATTTTGGTGGACATGCTCTGGATTTAGCTCTAAGTGCTATGGACACATGTATAACTTCTCATAAATTCTTCCCATAGCATTTTGTTCATGTGTCTTCTTATCAAAAATCATTTGTTCTTTTGAGTGTCTCACACACAAGGCTGAAAGCTTTGAATCTGCTTAAGCCCCTGGCTACAGGGCCAGCTCACATGTGTCCTGGCCAAAACTGTGCTGTGCATTTCTACTGAGGCAGTTATTACTATACAGCCCAACTGGTTCTTTGTATGTTTATCTCTCCAGCCAGATTATGAGCTACCTAATGACAGGATTGTTTTTTTTCTTTCTCTTGTCCCTGTGAATAGCTCTGTGCATGTAGCAAGTACATGAATGTTCATTTAGTGGGTAAATTGATTCCATCCCAGGAGAGCCTTTGAGGCAGTAAATCTCAGCTCCTAGGTCCAGAATGTTGAGTTCTGAATGCTACTTGAATGATGATGGTGACATGGCTCTTGTGGTTTTGTAAAAATTACATAGTACAGCTTGGGTTCACGAGGGCAAGGTGTATCGGCAGATTTAAATATTCATCTTCTCATCTTGTTTACAAAATTTTCCTCTTATTTTATAAAAGGGAAAGGAGCTATTGCTTTAGATAATTTGGCTGATGATAGCATCATGCGTTTGGGTGTTTTTTAAGTAGAAGTGTCAGGGGATGTATTTCCCAACTTTGAGTGTGAGGTTGAGACAGGCCTCACCTCTCTGGGAGCTGAGGGTGCCAGCCCATGGCCTAGAGGGACAGAGTCTAACCTGGCATGGAAGTTCCAATATTGCTCTATTGGGTGTGGATTGTATTATTGAGAGTTTGCCATTTACACGGTAGCCAGAGATTCATTGCAGAAAGACAAGGTATATTGCAAAACGGAGCATTAATGTTTAGATTTTTTAGACTGAAAGCTCTTAGAATTAGGAGTCAGACAAAGATCCCAGAGTGACATTATATTTTCACTTAACCAGAACCTGGATTATCTCAGTTGCAAGAAAAGAAGAAAAGTTCCTAACTTATAGGAAATGGGTCCAACTCAGGACAAAAAGTGAACATGGGTACAAAAAATGTTTCAGGGGTTCGATAGTTACTGGTATTGTGTTATTTGCTGTTTTCATTTCATTAGATATGACTTTTATGTAATAAGACCCACATCTTCTGACAGCTCATCAATAAAACTAGAATTTTAATGATTGGAAGAGTGGTTATTCCCCAGTTTAATTTTTCAGCAGCAGTAATGATTTAGCTGTTCAAAGGATTGTTGTGTATAGCTATGGTTGTGTATTCCTATAGTCTGTTCTCAGAAGGATACTGAGAAATTACTCTTAGCACTTTTCTCCAGAAGAAAAGCAGGAGTCGCTGGGAGATGCAGAAGGGAAGGAATTATTTTTATTGTATGAAAAAAATTAATCATGTGTATGTACTACCTATTTAAAACAAAAGCACCTCAAAAATAGCATAATGTTAAATTTAAAAACTAAAAGGCCCATTCCAGACTGAAGTCTCCTTGCAGTTTGCCCTTGCTGTGACCCTCAGTTGTGTGTGTATTAAGTGACTGGTCACATGATGAAAGGACTGAAACCGACATTCTACCCCTTCTTTTCTTCTTCCTATCTTTGGAATAGAGTCAATGAGCTGATGTTGGCTAATGAGTACTGGATCTGAGAAACTGACGTAAAACTCAAGTATGATTTCCTCTTTGGCAAGAGCCCAGTATGCTGGCTGACCATAGCCAGTTAAAGATTTATCACAAAACTCCTCACCAGGTTAGAGTTTACAGCTTAATTAAGTGCAAGGACAAAACTTGTTGGTACAGATTTTTTTTTTAATTGAAATTCATGTAACATAAAATTAACCATTTTAAAGCAAATGTTAAGTGCATTCACAACATCATCCAACCATCACCTCTATATAGTTCCAAAACATTATCACCACCCTGAAAGAAAACTCTGTACCCATTAAACAGTTACTCCCTATTCACCCCTTCTTCTAGCCCCTAGGAAATACCAATCTGCTTCCTATTTCTATGTATTTACCTATTCTGGACATTTCATATAAATGGAATCATATACATGGGGCTTTTTTATTCTGACCCAGGGATGTTTTCTTGCATCTCCTGCATAGGCAGGCGGATTCTTTTCCACTAGCGCCACCAAGGGAACTTTTCATGCAAAGATGGACTCAATAAAGGACAGAAATGGTATGGACCTAACAGAAGCAGAAGATATTAAGAAGAGGTGACAAGAAGAATACACAGAAGAACTATACAAAAAAGATCTTCACGACCCAGATAATCTCAATGCTGTGACACTCACCTACAGCCAGACATCCTAGAATTCGAAGTCAAGTGGGCCTTAGGAAGTATCCCTATGAACAAAGCTAGTGGAGGTGATGGAATTCCAGTTGAGCTATTTAAAATCCTAAAAGATGATGCTGTGAAAGTGCTGCACTCAATATGCCAGCAAATTTGGAAAACTCACCAGTGGCCACAGGACTGGAAAAGGTCTGTTTTCATTCCAATCCCAAAGAAAGGCAATGCCTAAGAATGCTCAAACTACCGCACAATTGCACTCATCTCACACACTAGTAAAGTAATGCTCAACATTCTCCAAGCCAGGCTTCAACAGTGTGTGAACCATGAAATTCCAGATATTCAAGCTGGATTTAGAAAAGTCAGAGGAACCAGAGATCAAATCGCCAACATCCCTTGAATCATTGAAAAAGCAAGAGAGTTCCAGAAAAACATCTATTTCTGCTTTATTGACTATGCCAAAGCCTTTGACTGTGTGGATCACAACAAACTATGGAAAATTCTGAAAGAGATGGGAATACCAGACCACCTGACCTCCCTCCTGAGAAATCTGTATGCAGGTCAAGAAGAAACAGTTAGAACTGGACATGGAACAACAGACTGGTTCCAAATAGAAAAAGGAGTACGTCAAGGCTATATATTGTCACCTTGCTTATTTAACTTATATGCAGAGTACATCATGAGAAATGCTGGACTGGATGAAAAACAAGCTGGAATCAAGATTGCTGGGAAAAATATCAATAACCTCAGATATGCAGATGACACCACTCTTATGGCAGAAAACAAAGAAGAACTAAAAAGCCTGTTAATGAAGGTGAAAGAGGAGAGTGAAAAAGTTGGCTTAAAACTCAATGTTCATAAAACTAAGGTCATGACATCTGGTCCTGTCACTTCATGTCAAATAGATGGGGAAACAGTGGAAGCAGTGACAGACTTTATTTTTTGGGGCTCCAAAATCACTGCAGATGGTGACTGCAGCCATGAAATTAAAAGACACTTGCTCCTTGGAAGAAAAGTTATGACCAACCTAGACAGCTTATTAAAAAGCAGAGACATTACTTTGCCAACAACAGTCCATCTAGTCAAAGCTATCGTTTTTCCAGTAGTCATGTATGGATGTGAGAGCTGGACTATAAAGAAAGCTGAGCGCTGAAGAATTGATGCTTTTGAACTATGGTGTTAGAGAAGACTCTTGAGAGTTCCTTGTACAGCAAAGAGATCAAACCAGTCCATCCTAAAGGAAATCAGTCCTGAATATTCAATGGGAAGACTGATGCTGAAGCTGAAACTCCAATACTTTGGCCACCTGATGCAAAGAACTGACTCCTTGGAAAAGACCCTGATGCTGGGAAAGATTGAAGGCAGGAGGAGAAGTGTATGACAGAAAATGAGATGGTTGGATGGCATCACCAACTCAATGGACATGAGTTTGAGTAAACTCTGGGAGTTGGTGATGGACTGGGAGGCCTGGTGTGCTGCAGTCCATGGGGTCGCAAAGAGTTGGACACAACTGAGCAACTGAACTGAACTGAACTGAAGCACCACCTAGGAAGTCCTGAGATATACTTTAAAAGAAGGAAAGATGGGATTGATTGCCTAGGTAATAGAAGTCTCAGAAAATAGCTGTTCCCGGGCCTCCCTACAGCTTTCTCAGTGAGGCTGATAATGTGCTGCTGCTGTGGCCCATGAAAACTTGTTTATTGTGCAGTATTGTTTTCCCAAGACAACAAGAACCTTCACCTAAAGTAGCAGGGCAGAGGCTGCTCTGGCTTGTGACGTTTCCATCATGGCCATCAAGATAGCAAAGGAAGCACTTGAACTAAGCAAGGTCATGGGTGACTGTGCAAAGTTTGGTTCAAGGTTACATATTCAGGCAACACATAACGTTTTAAAGTAATTCTGCCTTGTTTTTAGTGAATTTGAGAATATAAATTATTTAGAGCCATGGCAAATACACTGTACCAATGTATTTGAATATAAATGAATATGAATATTCTAATTCCCGCCCCTGTCAGCCCCAACTGGTATTTTCTTATGACCCCATGAATTACTTTTTGGCCAATGCAGTATAGAATTTCAGAAGTGAAAAAGTACTTTTTAAAATGAATTCCTTTTTTTTTTTTTAACATGGGCCCGTTTAAAAATCTTTATTGAATGTGTTACAATATTGCTTCTGTTTTTATGTTTTGGTTTAAGGCATTTAGGATCTTAGCTTCCCAACCAGGGATTGACCTGAGTCACTTGTGTTGGAAGGTGAAATCTTAACCACTGGACCACCAGGGAAGTTCCAGAAAGTAATTCTTAAAAGTGCTTTGCATACACATTTGCATTTTGCCCTCTATCTGTCCTTTCTTTTGGTGACTTCATACCCATGGTATTTGCCGTGAGACACTAGGAAAGAAAACTGCCGATTCGTGTCAGTGGCTTGACTGGACTGTGGCCAGTCAATAGTTGCTGACTCATAGATGTCTGGTTGGAACCTGACGACGCTGAGCAGCACAGGTGAAGTTCAGAGGTCAACATTCAACAATGTCCACTTGCTAGATGGATGCTCTTATCACTACGAAATGACGTGGTCTTTTTAATCAAAGGAAGGTTTTCAAACACCCAAACACCAAACCCCTTATACCTTAAAGATGCTAAAATGGTAAGCCAAGTCTTACCAAGAAAATAGCATTAAAAAGTCTGGATTTTTTTTTTTTTTTGATTCATAGGCTACAGAAAAGGGCCAGGCCGGTAACATAGGAGCATGTGGTCAGTTCAAGTGTGAGGACAGATGGCAGTTGACATTTCGACCCTATGAAAGGATGGAAACCTTGGCAAAATAAAAATATCTGTCCTGTATAAAGCAGGCAGCCACTACGTGCCTCCCACAGTTATTCCCCTGGAGGGATCCACATGTCAGAGGCTCATCAGATGTGTTGAAAGCTTGTGTCAAAGGCAGCTTGTTAACCTCACGGCGTCTGACCTATGTTTGGGTCACTCTTCCCTTGTCTCCAATCTCTCTCTCTTTTG
Source organism: Okapia johnstoni (assembly GCA_024291935.2). Classification (NCBI taxonomy): domain Eukaryota; kingdom Metazoa; phylum Chordata; class Mammalia; order Artiodactyla; family Giraffidae; genus Okapia; species Okapia johnstoni. Next base: position 72,346,556 of record CM044318.1, on the reverse strand, counting down.
GAAAGAATGACTGCTCTCTGGCATTCTGCATATTCACCACTTTATCACACAGGGTCACGGGAAATCCACATCCTGTAGGAGCCATTGAATGATAAGATATAATGTCATTAAATTCAGGAGTAACATTAGCAAAACCCCAGAACTTAAATTGGGGGATTTTGCTTGTTTGTTCTCCTTAAAGTGCCTTATACTGACTCCTGGCCAGGGATAAAGTGCCCCTAGTTAACAGTCTATTAAAAGGACACCACTTGAATATTTTATAGGGTTTCCAAAGTCTTATCTACTATCTATTAATAATGACCTAAATCTGAAATGATTTGGTGTCTATTTATTCTTTATCCACGTGTATAGCCATGAACTTATGTGCTCATCTCTGTTGATGACAAATAGAGTTTCTTTTTTATTATCATTTTTAAAGAGGGATTCCAGGGAAAGCTTAAATTTTCTGGAACTTATATAGGCAACAGTATTAATCCTGAAATGTGATTTTTTTATTCTTAATTTTTAAGACTTTACAATAGAGGAAGGAAATACTCTGAACTGACTTAAAATCTCTGTCGACATAACTTCTCAGCATCTCAGCAAACATCAATTAAATGAGTAAAGTCTCTCTCTAGCCCCTTCTATGATTTACATTTGCTGTTGTTCAGTCTCTCAGTCGTATCCGACTCTTTGCGACCCCGTGGACTGCAGCACCCCAGGTTTCCCTGTCCTTCACCATCTCCCGGCGTTTGTTCAAACTCATGTCCATTAAGTCAGCGATGCCATCCAACCGTCTCATCCTCTGTCGCCCCCTTCTCCTCCTGCCCTCAATCTTTCCCAGCATCAGGGTCTTTACAGTTCACATTGTTTTCACGATAATTCTCTATACCCACAAGTGAAACTCATGCTTCAGCTCCATGGTGGATGTTTTTGCCAGTTGACAGCAAAAGAGGCAATAACCAGGGGAACAAATGCATGATAAGAGCTTTAAGCCCAGAAAATCCCTGTAAGCTGTGAAGGCCTGGGTTCATGTTCACGAGCATTTGAGAATGAAGATTTCCACTCTGCAGTTAATGGGGCACCCTGTATCTGTGTGACCTTGTGCAAAGCATGGGCCTACCCTGGGCCTTACTTTCCTGTGTGCAAAATGAAGCTTTTGCATCAAATGTCTTCAAAGTCTCTCTGGATCTCAGACGTTCTGTGAACTGTGAAATGTGGAAACCACTGTCCTTCCAGGTTAGAGGAAGCCCTAAGGGAGGACTTAGGCAAAGTATGCAAGATCTTTTAAAAGTTAAGGGGTGAACAATGATACAATAGTAATGTTAATGGAAAGATGATAACTGTGGAATCAGAGAAACCAAAATGCCTTTTTCAGAGGCTCCCAGTGGGTCTTGGTTATTTGGTTTTTGTTTTTTCCCTTTTTGAACTTCGTACTTTGTGTCGGGGTATAGCTGATTAACATCCTTGTGATAGTTTCAGGTGAACAGTGAGGGGACTCAGCCATACATATACATGTATCCATTCTCCCTCAAACTCTTGGCACACCCATGCTATCACATAACAGTGAGCAGAGTTTCATGTGCTATATAGTAGGTCCTTGTTGATTATCCGTTTTAAATATGGCAGATTATACATGTCTATCCCAAACTCCCTAACTATCCCTTCTCCCATCCCTCCCACCAGCAACCATAAGTTCATTCTCTATGTCATTGAATCTCTGTTTTGTAAATTCATTTGTATCATTTTCTTTTAGATTCCACATTAGAAGGGATGTCATACGGTATTTCTCCTTCTCTGTCTAACTTACTTCAGTTACTTGTTAAGGGAAAGATGCAATGTTGGTTTCATGAGGTTACTGCAGGTGTAAGGACAGACTTGGATTGTTCACCGTGTGCCCAACACTATGCTTGCGGATTACACATGTTCTGTCTACCCTCACAACAGCCCCGGAAAGTAAGTACTGTTCATCTGCCCATTTTACAAATGAAGGAGCTGAAGCCCGCATTACCTAGATTGCGCAGGGTCCCTTGGTTCTGTGTCAGAGCTGGAATTTGGCCCCAAGTCTCTTTGTCCAGAAGTCCTTCATCCCTGTGAGTTGCACAATCAGCGTATAGAATAGTCAGAACACTCGTGGGACAAAACAATGGTCTTATTTTTTGTGTTGCTACTTTTATTATCCTCTATCAGAGCTTCCTTTCTCACCCTTAATAATATCTTTGGCAGTTCCATAGCTTTCTGCTCACTTTCAGCTCTTAAAAGTCCAGTACAGTCAAAACCTTTATTGTCACATCCATATCAGATCTGTACCCTTTTCCCAGTTCAGATCAGATCCAAAAAGGAGACCTGCAATAAGGAGGGGGTACAGCCTCTTCTACTCCTTTTTATCACCTCCTTCCTGTCCTGCTTGTGGCTCCTTGAGGGTCCAGGCAGAGGGGAGAGAAATGGCAGGTGCAGAGGACAAGATGTTATACTGGCATTGTCATACTTGACTTTCAACTAACACTGGCTGGAGACATTAAAAAAAAAAAAATAGGGCCCATTTTAAACTCCTTGACATAAGTGTGTAATTTCTGACTAAGCTGTTTCAACAAACCCCCTCCATCCTCCCAAGCCTCAGGTCCTACTCCTCACACGTGCTAAGTCGCTTCAGTCATGTCTGACTCTTTTCGACCTTATGGACTGTAGCCTGCCAGGCTCCTCTGTTCATTGGATTCTCCAGGCAAGAATGCTGGAGTGGGTTGCCATGCCCTTCTCCAGGGGATCTTCCCCAGTCGAGGATCGAACCCACGTCTCTTATGTCTCCTGCACTGGCTGCTGCTGCTGCTGCTGCTAAGTCGCTTTAGTCGTGTCCGACTCTGTGCGACCCCATAGACGGCAGCCCACCAGGCTCCACCGTCCCTGGGATTCTCCAGGCAAGAATACTGGAGTGGGTTGCCATTTCCTTCTCCAGTGCATGAAAGGGAAAAGGGAAAGTGAAGTCGCTCAGTCGTGTCCGACTCTTAGCGACCCCATGGACTGTAGCCTACCAGGCTCCTCCGTCCATGGGATTTTCCAGGCAAGAGTACTGGAGTGGGGTGCCATCGCCTTCTCCCCTGCTCCTCATAGCCTCTTACTAATGAACTCTCCCATGCTCAGCAGGAAGCTTTCTCAGGTGGGTTCATTCACGATGCTTGGACGTGGGTGCCAGCCATAGGACACATGGGCATCCTCGGTGAGCCAAACAGTGGCCATGCACGCCTCTCTGCCTTCTGTCTGTCCTTTGCCTGCCTTCAGGAAGGCATCCAGCCAGCTTCCTAACTTCCAAATCTTCCAGACTCCCACAGGCTCCAGACTCTGTTCCTGAACATCACCAAGCTCCAGGACAGTCCAGTCAGTTTGTCCCAAGACTCTAACATCAAGCTTCTCATGGACCCACAGCAGCACTGGGGCCTGAACGCCCCCACTTAGTGAACATCTAGGTGGGGAGCAGGGGGCCAGCCCCTCCTTCTCCCAGGGTCCTTTAATCCCTCTCACAATATAGGGGAGCGAACACCCCAGCCCTGCTGTGTAGATAGCTCCCTGCCCGCTCTCCTCTCTGCCTTTTTGAATTTCTTTCTTTTTAAAGGATGCTAGAAATGTTAATAAAATAATTTCAGAGGTAGGGAGGCAGTAGGGGTTGAGTCATCAGGTAGATTCTACTCTCCTTTGCCAAGTCCAGCCAGGGTATTGCTAGGAACCTGCTCTGGGAGATGGAATATTTATTATCCTTGTTTTCAGCTCTAAAAAATAGCCAAAATTTTCAAGACTCTGGGAAAAGCCCCATTCCATATTCTAGAAGCTTTAGTCCCAGACAGGTAGCCACTGTGAGTGGCAGCTTCCACCTCCACTGATGGTTCTGGGCTTGACAGAAGCCTGGGAAGGTGGGGATGATCAGGAATTCAGGTCCCGTGATACTCCCTTTTCTGTAGCTTCATTCCTCAGCCTTCTGTTCCTAGAGCCGTCTTCACAGAGTAAGACATCTTTTTAGCTCTTACCCTTCCCAAACGGGAAACTCTAGGAAGGCTGAGATTGTTCTCAAAAAGAACATAGGTATCTAGGCTGACAGGACTTTAAAGGCAGCCCAACTGATGACACCTTTCTTAGCTTGGGGACACAGGTCACCTTCCAGAGAGCCATTTGTCACCTTCTTCGTCTTAAATACTCTTGAAGCCCAGGTGTCCATGGCCCTATGCCAAGCAAAGAGAGATGTATTAAAGGAGACAGACAGGATCCCTATTCTCGAAGATATTTATTGACTTTGAACAAAATGGTATAAATATGAAGCCAGGTGTGTACTTGGATGTTAGTTTAACTTGGACGTAAGTAGCCAAATCCCTATTTTTCTCTTGGCTTCTGGTGCCAAGAATGAAGTGCTTGGGGCAGAGTGTTTAAGGTTATTATGTTGTTCAGTCACTCAGTTTTGTCCGACTCTTTGCGACCCCATGGACTGCAGCATGCCAGGCTTCCCTGTCCATCACCAACTCTCGGAGCTTGCTCAAATTCATGTCCATTGTGTCGATGATGCCATCCAACCGTCTCATCCTCTGTCATCCCTTCTTATTATAGCTTTCTTCTGTTTTCACATTTGGCCATTGTGTGTCCCCAGGAGAGGACCAGCAAGTTACTGGAGGGCTTGATTTCTTTGATGCTGCCTCATATTCACCTACTTCTGACTTTGGCAATAATTCCAGTGCCAATCAACCAACTTTCTATATTTATCAGCAGCTGCTCCAGTGACGTGGAAACAATTTTCTCAACAGCTGAAAAACATGAAGATAGAGAGGAGGACATTTTGTTCTTTATAAAAGAGCTTGGTTAGAATGAGCATAGGAGGCATGAACCATCAGCACGAATCTTTTTATCTCTGCATCTTTTCTATTTTCCCCAGCGTGATGTCAGGTTTAAGGACAGAATACAGTTTTGTCCAAAGAGGAACGAATGTGTAACCTCTGTGGAATACACTAGAATATTTTGAATCAGCTGGGCCAGTGTTCTAGGCCAGAAGGTCATCTTTGTTGATTTGCTTGATTTATGTCTTGTGGTTTGGGATGAAGGAGGCTCATCCCCAGCCTCTCCTTCCAGCCCAATTTCACCAGATGGCTGGCTCTTAGGCGTTCACAGTTGGTAAATGCTTCTCTATGAAACATGATCGAGATCAATTGTAGTTGGGATTTGCCTAGGGGTCCAGTGGTTAAGAATCTGCCTTGCAATGCAGGGGACTTAAGTCAGGGAAATAAGATCCCACATGCTACAACTAGGACTCGACACAGCCAAATAAATAAACATTTTTTAAAAAGATCAGCTGTAGAATATGTGCTCTCCCCAGGACACTGCAGGGCATGGAGGATCTGAGAGATTCAGGACATCATCTATGAGGTCAGAGGCTTCCAAACTGCAAGGCACTTTGACTCCACTGTTGTTCAGTTCTACGTCGTGTCTGACTCTTCAACCCCATGGACTGCAGCACGCCAAGCTTCCCTATCCTTCACTATCTCCCAGAGTTTGCTCTAACTCATGTCCTCGAGTCGGGATGCCATCCAACCATCTCATCCTCTGTCACCCCCTTCTCCTCCTGTCCTCAGTCTTTCCCAGCATCAGGGTCTTTTCCAATGAATCAGCACTTTGCATCAGGTCCATAGTATTGGAGCTTCAGTTTCAGCATCCGTCCTTCTAATGAATATTCAGGGTTGATTTCCTTTAGGATTGACTGGTTTGATCTTCTTGCTGACCAAAGGACTCTCAAGAGTCTTCTACAGCACCACAGTTCAAAAGCGTCAATTCTTCAGTGCTCAGCCTTCTTTATGGTCCATATGGGGATCAAACCTGTGACTTTGGTGTTATCAGCACCACGCTCTAACTGAGCCAACCGGCCAGGATTTTGTCTCCATTACGGTGCAGAATAATAGATTGTGGAGAATAACTCCTGAAGAGTATGTCTATGAAGCCCTCACAATATGCCTGGTTTACCAAACCCATTGGTGCAGAATAATCAGAGAGGTCATTTCTGTGCTAAGATTGTGTCTCTGCTGCTGTTAGAGGTCTGGGGTATCTGGGCATTCATGTGCTTAGAAAAAGTGCAAGACAGAGTCAAGAAACCTGCTTTCTAGTCCTAGCTCAGACCCTCTCAAGGAAAGGAGAACTATGTGGAACAACCAACAGGTACCAAGTGTTCTAAGTTATATGAAGCACTTCACAACACAGAGTGTTTCTACTTCCTCCCAGCAACCTGAGAAGTGGGTCCGCATTTCAGAGATGAAGAAAGGAGGATTCAGAGAGAGTAACTTTTCCTAGTTAGTGCCCAAGCCTTCCTAATTCTAAAGCCTGCCCTGTCGCTGCCTCCCCACCTTTGATCTCCCTGGACCCCAGTGCTGCGAAGGGGAGATATAAACAGCCCCGCCCACCTCCCTGAGCTCCTCTGCTGTAGAAATGAAAAGCCATCTCTAAAGTTTATTTTCTACTTGAAAAATTCAACCAGCCGGCATCTTGCATATTATTTTAAATCTTTACTGCCACCTAGTGGGCATAATCTAATCAGAAGAATGAAAAAAATTTTCAGTTCACTGAAATTAAAACCTACCAATTCATCTTACATTCATCTTGTGCTCTTATCCTTTAGAAATTGCATTCGAGCAAATATCATGGTCTTCCATTTTTATCTTTATAGTAAACTACCAGATGTTTGATTCCTTCTGAAAGGATTTTGGTGAGATGCTGGGCATCATGTAAATCCCAGCTTTTAAAAAAAAAAAATTCATAATGCTTTGTGACCATACAATATACACTAGCTTATAATGGTCTATATTTACAAAATTCTAATCTTCAATATTTATAATTTGTATAGTATACTTTTAACTTTTTAAATATTTATTTGCTCAATTCTTTTTACGTTCTCATGATTTAGAAAAATGAGCTTATGTTGTACATACTGTTTTACAGCTTATTTTTTTACTCAATCTATTTTGGACATCTTTCCATGTCTGCACACAAATCTACCTTATTCTTTTTAACAGTACGTAGTGTCCCATTAATGACTATACTATAATTAATTTAACCACTTTCTCGTTAATGTCCACATAGGTTGTTTTCAGTTTTATTGTTACAAAAATGCAGCAGGGGGTGAATATATATTTTTCAGGGGATAGATAGGCGTACATTCACATGCACATTCTTTTCAAAATTTATTTGCAGAGTGAAATTTTAGTCATGAGATTGCTGGACCTAAAGGTTATGTAAATACTGAGTGACCAAAGGTCACCAGAAACACATCTGTAGCCAAAAAATAAAAGTCAAATGTACCTAAACCTCAGCATGGAAGAAAAGCAGAATAATTGTGAGCCACTGCCGGGTGAAAAGCAGAATAATTGTGAGCCACTGCCGGGTGACATTCGGAGGGATTTTTATGGGACCTGGGCTCGTGCCGGGTACTATAGGAAAGTTTTTCTAGAAGAAGAGAGAATTCAAGTTGGGCTAGAAATGTCGTCATTAGTACAGGAGCAGCAGCCACAGATGTGGTCAGAAGAGGGGGATGTTGAATCACTTTGTGTACCGAGCCGCCTTGTCTGCACATTTCTTTATTCTCTGAATGATTTTTGTGATCAATTGGGGATATCACGGGCAACCTGCCAGCAATGCTTTCTTTCCCTTTCTCAGGTACATTGATTTTAAATGTCTCTAGACATTTAAATTGCTTTCCAGAAAGGTTGCCCAATTTACATGCAGGCCTCAGAGATATTTCATGATCAGTGGATTGATTCCAGACCACCACAGTAAGGCAAATACAGCAGTTAAATAAGCCACACAAATTTTTTGCTTTCCCAGTGCATATGAAAGTTATATTTACTGTATGTTGTAGTCTGCTGAGTGTGCGATAGCATATGTCTAAAACAGCAGTGTATGCACCTGAATTAGAAAATATTGCTGAGAAAATGCTACCATCTGAGCCTTCAGTGAGTCATAGTAGTAACATCAGATATGACTGATCACAGATTACCATAACAGATATAATAATAACAAAAAAGTTTGAAAAATTGGGAGAATTACCAAAATGTGACACAGAGACATGAAGTGAGCAAAGGTTTTTGAAAAGATGGTGCCAAGAGACTTGATCGAGGTAGCATTGCCACAAATCTTGAATTTGTAAAAAAAAAAAAAATTTATTATCTTCAAAGCACAATAAAATGATGTATGCCTATACATTCTTCTGGGTTCTTTTAAATACTCAGCTTCCCTAATAATGATGTTTCTAATAATCAGAATAACAGCAATTATAATAATAGCAAACTTTCATAGAGACCTGAGTCCTTTATTCCATTGAATCCTCATCAGAGAACTTGAGACAGGCACTAAAAACATCCTGGCTTTCATGTGAGGACCCCAAGGCTGAGAAAAGGGGAGAACTAGCCTGGGTCACGTGGTTAGCCAACGGTGAGCTGGGGTTCAGAACCAGGGTGTCCCATTCCAGGGCCCACACTCTTTACTGTGAAGAAATAGTTTCTTTATCTTCTTCACAGGATCCTGCCACGGAGAATTTCAAGCTGAGGCATTAAGAGCCATTCAATTGATGATCACAAATTTTGTAAAGTCTGGTTTAGGTTGATAAGGAAGTAGAGTCCTGTTTACAAAAATGAGGTTTATGGGCATTTTCCCAGAAGTCCCTTATATAGTGTTAGGGAGGCAGCCAGCATTGCGGGGCGGGGTGGGGGCGTTGGTACTTAGCTACTCACAGGTGCCCTCAATTAATAAAGGCTGATGAGCGCCTTCTTAAAATCACAGCCAAGACGCTATAATTAAATATTCTCCGGGCCAGCTGGAGCTCAGAGGCTATTTAAATCACCCCCAAGGAAATAAACAGATGAAGGACATCCAGGCCCTTGAATCTGCTGAGGCTCATGATGTTCCCGCACTAAGTGAGGATGGGGGGGCGTCTGCGAGTCTCCTGGGGAAGATTTCCCGCAGGGAAAGAACGCGGAATGAAATGGCGCTTAAGTAAATAGTTACTGAGTGTGTGGTGGGAGCATGCGGGGGTTCAAAGCGGGCCCACCTGCTTGCATTAGCAAAACTGTGGATTTAACAAACGTGGAGTAAGCGCCCAGCGGCTTCTCTTTTCCAGATTGCGCTGGCTGCGGACGAGACATCAAGAATGGACAGGCCCTGCTGGCTCTGGAAAAGCAGTGGCACTTGGGTTGCTTTAAGTGCAAGTCCTGCGGGAAAGTCCTCACCGGCGAGTACATCAGCAAGTAAGCCTGGGGCGCAGGCGTGGCTGGATCCTGCAGCAGGGGTAGGGCATCGTGGGCTGCGGAATACACCCCAGCCCAGCCCAGCCCATCAGACAGAATGAAAGACCTTCACGTTCTACAATCCGTATGAACTTTTTGCTATGAAACTTTGGAAACGAATTTTATTCTTCTCTTGTTGCCTGCTATAAATTTAATGAAATGTTCATCATTGCCTAATGTAACAATTAACGAAGCTGACATAATGGTAGGCTACATGTTGCAACCCATTAAGTATGTAGTAATTTTACTTTCGATAATCCCCCCCCCCACACACACACACATTTGAAACTAGTGATAGTAAACATTTATCCTCCTTTCAGGTCTCAGCCACATCTGCCGGCCCTCCCTGCCCCCTGCCTCCCCAAAAAACCAACTCAGCGTGTAGGCATAGAGCCCATTAGGACCACTCTGGAGTAGGTTCCTTAGAGTCAGAGGCTGGTGTAGAGAAGAGCTAGAGCAGGTAGCATTTTGGGGGTTTTGTTTAATGTGACCTTGAAAAGCTTGTTACAGTGGTTACCTTTTAAATTGAGGAAAGAATGAGCATGGGTGGAGGGAGGGCCTAGAGGCAGTAAGGGAAAAATTTCCCCTATCCACTTCTAAAAATGTTCTCCAACCAGCATCTATTCAAAAAAAATTTTTTTAATGAATTTAATGTATGTATATACATAGTGAAACAAAATAAATAGATTGGGCGCCACCCCCTAGAAATCTAATTCTGCAGATCTAGGGTAAAGCAAACCCTGGTATTCGGGAGGCAGAAACTACACAGGTGATTCTGAGGCACAGCCAAAGAGAACTGCTCCGCCTTTAACACTGATGCCTGTGCAGCACTAGGTAACTGGGGTGTCTGGAGACGTTTTAACTCTCCCACGCGATGGCACACCTAGAACATGATATTTTAGCGGTGTCAGGAGGTAAAGGAGGGGCTTCCCAGGAAGTGCTAGTGGTAAAGAACCCGCCTGCCAATGCAGGAGACATAACAGATGCAGGTTCGATCCTTGGGTGGGGATGATCCCCTGGAGGAGGGCATGGCAACCCACTCCAGTATTCTTGCCTGGAGAATCCCATGGACAGAGGAGCCTGGCGGGCTACAGTCCATGGGGTCGCAAAGAGTAGGACACGGCTGAGCGACTTAGCGCACATGCAAGAGGTAAATGAAAGCGGTTGCAGGAGGGTGGTTGAGAGGCCCTGGGCCCCCAGCCCCCCTCAGGGCCAAGGAGAAGGTGTCTCCACACTCTTAAGAGGCTCCGGAGTGTGAATCAAGGAGGTGTTGGGGAGGAGACAAGGAAGAGGAGCCCGGGACTACAGCTGAAGCCTGTCAGGCCTGGTGCTGCAAGAGAGGGACGCCATGTTTTTTGCTAGTGAGGTCTGAGGCAGTAGAGGAATGAGCAGTGGTAGCCATTTGGCCGTTTCTTCCACGTGACCTGGAGAACCTCAGCACTCTCTCTGGATCATTTGCTCTTGTGGGTTTTGACCCTGTCTCACCAGGTCTCCTCCAGGCGTATGAAAGGTGGTTGGGCGAGAAATAACTTCTGCTCCCCTTCTGTGCAACTGGGCTGAGAGAGATGGGGTCTGAGCGTCTTTCCTGCCCTCGGAAGCTGAGCTGTCTTTGTCCTGCAGGGATGGTGCTCCGTATTGCGAAAAGGACTACCAGGAGCTCTTCGGGGTAAAATGTGAAGCCTGCCACCAGTTCATCACAGGGAAAGTCCTGGAGGTAAGTGACACACGGGCTCCCCTCAGAGCCACGGTCACGGTCGTCAAGGCTCTCGGAAACACACGAGCGTCTCTTTTTTTCCATCTTTTTCTCACGTGTGGAGGAAAGAAAGTAGTTTCAGGTGACAGATCACTTGGAGAACGTCTATGTAACACTGTCTTCTCAGGCAGTGTCTACTTCGTGCTGGAAACTGGAAGTATAGAGAATATGAGGGAAAAAAAGAATGAAAAAGAGTCTATGAGGAATTATGTAGGAGGAACGGTTATACTAAACTGTTCTTTTATTTAGAAGTTAGAAAAGAGGAAATGAAGACTGTGTTCGAGCCACATGTGTCTGTGTGTATAAATATGTGTATATGTGCCCGCACATCTGTGTGTGCACATATGTGTGTGCTCATGCATGTACACGTGGGAGCATACAGACTCGGGGAACAGAGGCTCCGAATGGAAGTTAAGAGAAGAAAATCGTTAGAGGTGAGGGCGTAGGCTTCCTCACCCTTAGAAAACCGCATCCTGTGTGACCCAGAATGTCCTGTGGCCCAGGCTGACGGAAGCCTGTCAAGTTCAGGTGTGACTGACTGCCTCGCACCAGGAAACTTGGTTACTGCTTTCTCAGCAGTCGCCCAGCCAGCTTCTGCCTCTGGGCGGAGCTGAGCTCCTGAGTTGGCGCCATCAGTAGGCTTGGGGCCAGAGGTCAGAGAGTCACTGCCCGCCTGCCCACAGGCCTGTGAGGTGTTAACCCACTCTCATGGAAAAAGTAAGGGCTTCCCAGGTGGCTCAGTGGTAAAGAATCTGCCTGCTAGTGCAGGAGATGCAAGAGACGTGGGTACGATCCCTGGGTCAGGAAGATCCCCTGGAGGAGGAAATAGCAACCCACTCCAGTATTCTTGCCTAGAGAATTCCATGGAGAGAGGAGCCTGGAGGGCTACAGTGCACAGGGTCACAAAGAGTTGGACACGACTGAGCATGCACACACACAGGAAAAGTAAAGATTGCCTCACATCCACCCTGAGTCTCAGGGTGAGGATGTGTACTGAGCAGAGGTGAGTCAGGAGGCCCAATGGAGTCCTGGGAAGGTGACTGGGCAACTTGTCACATTGCGTCTTTAGACACCAGATCACTATATCCACATCACCACGTTCAAACTTCCCAGCAGGATCAGGGACCCAGGACATGAATCTGAGGGGCCCCCTCAGTGTCCCTGGGCATCTTCTGTGGGCGTAGTCTTCCTAATCCCACGGCAAGCCCCGTGATGCCTTCTTGCCCATGAAATGCAGGGCAGGGGGCCGTGCTGGCTCTGTGCTGGACCTACTACAGCTAATTAGATTTTAGATGCATGTTATCAGTGCAATTGCCTCTGACCCAGAGAAACTGTGTTTCAGGAAGAGGAAACAGCAATGGCAGAGACTCAGCACCTAAGACAAGTGCAGCATACCCAAGAAACAAGGTCATTTGGGCAGAGTACGGGTGAGAGAGAGGATGCTGGAGGAAGGGGAGGGGCCCAAGTGTGAGGACCTCAGAAATCACAGTCAGGAGTTTGGCTTTACCTTGAGGATGGTGGAAAGTATTGAAGCGATTGTAGCTGGAGCGTCATGTGATTGGATCAGACTGCTGTGTGAAGAATGGGACGGAGTCCTCAAACGAGTGTGCCCCATGTTCACAGCAGCTCTGCTCACACCAGGCAGAAGGGAAAACAACCCATGAGTACATGGATGGATGGATAAATACAATGTAGTATTTAGAGACAGTAGACCATCCCTCAGACCATCCCCCATTCCTTCAAAAGGAAGGAATTCTGACACATGCTACAGTATGCATGTTCCTTGAAAACATTATGCCAAGTGGTAGAAGCGGTCACAGAAGACCACATACTATATGATTCTATTTAGATGAAATATCCAGAATAGATAGATCCATAGAGAAAGCAGATTGGTTGTTGCCTGGACTTGAGGGCAGGGAGAGAGTGGGGAGTAACTGCTTATTGGCTCCCACTTAGGGTGAGGAATCTGTTTCGGAAATAGAGAGAGGAAGTGGTTGCACAACCTTGTGAATGTCCTAGATGTCATGGAATAGTTCCCTTTAAAATGGTGTATTTGATGTTATGTGAATTTCACCTCAAATGAAAAACATTAATGGATGGAAACGGAGTGAGGGTGCAGACAGGGAGGTCAGGTAGGTGAGAGCTTTGGACAACAAACAGTGGTGCCACTGGCTGGAGTGACACCTGAGAAGTGGACACCAACCACCCACACACAGTTGGGGTAAGAGGGAGTTTTCATGGCCCTTCCAATAAGGTTTTTATTGCGAGTCCAAGGATACTTCAAGGCTGGGTTTGGGGCCCAAGGTCATGCACATCCTTAAGAAAACTATTGGAGAAGATGAATGTGACACATCCAGAGTGCCGATTCAAGTCCAGCCATCTCATCCCAAGACACAAGTGCAGTGGTTCTTGTCTGTCCTCTGAATGTGTCCCTCGTCCCTCCACAGAGCAAGGAGCCCTGCGAGAGACTCAACAGCATTTCCTTTGAGCTTCCCAAGTTTGATCTGCTACATGGGACTGAAATAAACCTGTTGAGGTGGGAGCAGTTAGGAAATTTCATTTTAAAACAGCAGTAAGATGGGGTTTAGACTTGCTGGAGTGATCCATGCATGAAAATACCAAATCACTATGCTGTACTCCTGAAACTAATATAATATTGTATGTTGATTCTAATTTAGTAACAAATAAATAAAACACCAGAACTATTTCCCAGATTCTTGGCTGTAGCTAAAGGGGCAGGAAGACAGTGAATGCAGCCCCCAGCTTGGAGCCCCCATGTTGGTTGACAGCGTGGATGGAGGCAGCTGTCTCCCCAGGCCACATGTGGGACTGTGTCTCCCCGAAAAAGAGATGGGGAGACAAAAGGACTGAGGGAGGCTGTTGATTACCTTCAGATTTAGTTCAATGGCTGTGGGAAGGAATCTCTAAGAGAAAATTGGATCCAAGAACATGCCGTGTTGAAGACACATCTGCTCGCTCTGCTTTTTCCCTGGAGGCTGAGTACTTTGATGTTTGTAGGGGCTGTGAGGGCCCCTTACCACGTTGGCTTCAGGCCTCTGTGAGGGCCAATGGTGGGGGTGAAACCTTGCACCCTTTCCACATAGACCCACAGAGGTGGGGCTTCTAGGAGCAGTTTGCAGCAGGGTTCCGGGCAGAGTCAAGACCCACCCAGCGGGCGTGCTGTCCCCATCAGACGGGTGTGTGATCTAGAAAAACGTCCTGCGCTGTGAGCACCCCGCCATGTGACAGCTCGTGAGTCAGCCTGGCCCAGCTCCCAGCAGAAAACCCTGAGCTCCTCCCTCCGCCTTTATTCTCTGATCCACTGTAGGTGCAGCAGGATGGGTCTGATTTGTTGTAAATACTATAATCCTTGTTTTGGTTTGTGTATTCCCCATTTTAAAAATTACAGTGAAATCCACATAATATACCTGGAGTAGGAAATGGCAACTCACTCCAGTATTCTTGCCTGGAGAATCCCATGGACAGAGGAGCATGGTGGACTGCAGTCCATGGAGTTGCAAAGAGTTGGACACAACTGAGCACACACCACATAACATAAAATGTACAATCTTAACCATTTTCCAGTGTACAGTTCTGTGTATTACATAGATTTATGATGTTGTGAAACCATCACCAGCATCCAGCTCCATGGCCCTTTATGTCTTATAAAACTGAAATCTGTGCTTATTAAACTGTAACTCCCCACCCCCCTCTCCCCACAGCACTTGGCAGTGACCATTCCACTTTGTCTCTATGAATTTGACTACTCTGAGTATCTCATTTAAATGGAATCATACAGTATTTGTGGCGTCTTTGTTTTTGCGATGGCCCTTTTTCACTTGGGCTTCCCTGGTGGCTCAGCTGGTAAAGAATCCGCCTGCAAATGTGGGATCCCTGGGTTTGATCCCTGGGTTGGGAAGATCTCCTGGAGAAGGGAACAGCTACCCACTCCAGTATTCTGGCCTGGAGCATTCCATGGACTGTATAGTCGCAAAGAGTCAGACAGGACTGAGAGGCTTTCACTTTTCACTCTCACTTTTTCACTTAGTATAATCTCCGCAAGTTACATCCATGTGGTAGTGTGTGACAGTTTTTTCTTCCTTTTTCAGGCTGAATAATATTCCACTGTATGGGCATACCACATTTTGCCTTTCCAGTCTGTGATGTTTGGTTTTGTTGCTGCTATTGTTTCTGATTGATTTTACCCGTAGAGATTGTGAATGTATTGTGAGTTCCCCGTGTCTTCTGTAACAGTGGTGGCTTAGAACCACAGGAATTTTCTCTCACAGTTCTGGGGCCAAAAGTCCACAACTGAAGTGTTGGCAGGGCTCCCTCCCAAGGCTCTAGGGGAGGATCTTTCTTTGCCTCTTCCAGACTCTGGTGGCTGTGGCTACATAACCCTGATCTCTGCCTTGGTCTGCACAGAGCCTTCCCCTCTGTGCCCTCTCTTCTGTGTCAGACCTCCTCTGCCTTTCTCATTGGATTTAAGGTTCATCAGCATCCCAGGTGGCGCTGGTGATAAAGAACCATCTGCCGATGCAGGAGACGTAAGAGATGCAGGTTTGATCCCTGGGTCAGGAGGATGCCCTGGAGGAGAGCATGGCAACCCATTCCAGTATTCTTGCCTGGAGAATTCTGTGGGCAGAGGAGCCTGGCGGGCTACAGTCCATAGGGTCGCAAAGAGTTGGACACGACTGAAGAGACTTCACACATATAGGATCTTCCAAGATGATTCCCTCATCCCAGGATCCTTAGCTTAATTACATCTACAAAGATCCTTTTCTCAGACATGCCAAGGTTCCAGAGATTTTGTGTGGATATATCTTTGGTGGGAGGGAAGGGGGCACCATTTCAGTCAACATGGAAACTTAACAAGTCTTATTCCAGGGAGGGCTGAAGCTCTGATGTGGTTTTAATGGAACGCTCACTGAGCATCAGAGATGTCCTGAGACTGCTTCTCTGGACGTGTTTCATCCGAGATGCCACCAGACACCTGGTGGAGCTTTAAGAAGGAGAAAGGTCCCGGAACAGTGATCAAGGAGCTCCAGGCTCAGCTATGTCAGTAACTCCTGAGGAATTTGGGACAGGTCATTTAACCTCTTTGAGACTATCTTCATATGTAGGTAAAAGGACCTCCAGACATAGAAGTGTGGAAGGTAAAGGAAAAGGATGTGTCCCATGTCTGCCCCCTTCCCTCTCCGGTTCTAAAATTCTGTCTCCCTCTGTTATTATTTTTTCTTTTTTGGAGTATAGTTATTTTACAATGTTATGCTAGTTTCTGCTGTACAACAACGTGAATCAGCTATCTGTTTACATATATCTGCTCCCTCCTGAGCCTTCCTCTCACCTCCAGCTTGCACCCCTGTAGGTCATCACAGAGCACTGAGCTGAGCTCCCTGTGCTATACAGCAGCTTCCCACTAGCTATCTGTCCTACACATGGTAGTGTATATATGGCAATGCTATTTTCTCAATTCACCACACCCTTTCCTTCCCCCACCATATCCATAAGTCCATTCTCTATGTCTGTATCTCTATTCCTGCCCTGCAGATAGGTTCATCAGTACCATTTTTCTAGATTCCATATATGTGCATTGATATATGATATTTGTTTTTCTCTTTCTGACTTATTTCACTCTTTATGACAGACTCTAGGTCTATCCATGTCTCTATAAATGACCCTGTTTCATTCCTTTGTAATGGCTGAGTGATATTCCATTGTATATATGTACAACATCTCCTTTACCCATTCCTCTGTTGATGGATATTTAGGTTATTTCCCTGTCCTGGCTATTGTAAATAGTGCTGCTATGAACACTGGGGTACATGTGTCTTTTTGAATTACGGTTTTCTCATGTGCCCAGTAGTGGGATTGCTGAGATAAACCCTTCCCAGGATGTGGGCTTGAGGGGATGGGGAGGAGAGCCTTCATGTGTTTTAATGAAAAGGGCTTCAGTGATAGGAAGTCAGGGATCTACTTTTGGTTTTGGAATTCACAGCTGTGTGACCTTGGGCAAATCAATTTCTTCGAGCCTTGATTTTTTCTTTAATATACAAATGTTAAAATATATATGTAAATCCAAGACTTGGACCACTTGACCTCTAAATTTCCTTTGGTTCTAAGGATCTCAATTCTATAATTCTCTTTGTCTTGGATATAGTCTTGGATCTAAGGGATCAGAGCCAGCAGTTCTTTTTTGCTGGGGAGATTTTCTAGAACACTCAGCATATAGCATACACTCAAACTGTAGTTTTCTCATTAGCTTGCTTTCAGTTCTGTTTTTGAGGGTCATCTTGCTATAAGTGGCACATCTTTTAGAGCTTATGCTAATTAACCTATAAATTCAGGCACCTTCCGAAGATGCTTACAACCTGCCTCCTAACTAAGAAGTCCAAAAGCAGATTTGCTTGAGATACAGCCAACAGCCTGCTATCTCCATCTCCATTTCTAAACTCTTCTCAGAAGCAACCTTCCTCCTCCTGGTTCTTAACTTCCCTTCCCTACCCCTACCCTGCTCCCTTCTGCTTTAGCAGCCCAGAGGTAACAGGACTCGACGTGAGCGTTCAGTCTTAGGTCACAGACGTCAGTAGACATTGGGGCATCCCTTTGGTATGAATTTCCTTCCATCTTTATGTTGGATGGTCCTAGGAGATCTCTGACTCCGACAAACTTCATTTCCTGGGTTCAGGTTGTTACCTGCCAACTTCTCCAAGAAAGAAAGCAGCAAGAAAATCTTTGCAAAATGAATGCAATACAGAAAAAAAAAAAAAAAAAGCAAATGTCAAGCTGGACACAGAAGTCTGGAGGGTAAAGGAAAAGAGCCTGTCCACCCCCTCGCTGTCCAGGGCTGTTCCATCTGCAGACCAAGGGTGGTCTTGAGTTCTCTTAGTCTGTCTGTCCTCTTGCACAACTCCCTCCCCCAGGGAGCTCAGTGTTTACCAAGCTCTCTCACATTCCTTCAAGACCAATGCTCTCAGGGTTGGCTGGCTCTGCAGACAGGGCCACCCTGAGCAGGCACCTGGCCATCTGCACCGGAGCCTCCTATGTGCTCAGACCCCAGAGACAAAAGGAAAGTGGTGTGTCTGCATTCTTCCCAGAGGAGGAGGGCAGGGCTCCGAGTCTCTCTCCCTGGCCTTCTTCCTCAGATCACCACACCCAGGAAATCAATCCTCCTGTCTTTCCGGAAGGGCTAGTGGCCCACATTGTGCTGGAGGGGGGTACTTACTGTCCCACTTGTGCTCTCCTGGGAAGAATGTGTGACAGGATCTGTTACAATTCAAATATCTCATGATGTAAGAGAGAGACCCTGACACGTGGCCCGTGGCCAGTCCTTCGTGCCTTTCCATCCCTACCCATGGGCAGCACTGTCTTTATCTGTTAAGTTGGAAGTGATGGACAAAAGGACAGGACTTAGGCTGGCTATAGACCCTTTCTGCTGGATCCCCCTGCAGTGTAGCAAATGTACTCACCACGTGATTCAGCAAATCCTTTCCCTTGATTCTCTGAAGGATTAAAAATGGTGGCTTTGTTTTATCTTGTTTTGTTTTTACTTTGTTTATGTTTCAACTAAAACTCCTATTTCATAAAGCCCAAGGACAAATGTTTATGATGTTCCGGTAAACCTAATTCACTTTATAAACTGGAGGTCCCATCTGCTTCCTTCCTTTTGCTGTATTTTAAGCATGTTCTGAAATGAGTAGGTCTTGGTCTGGGCTCACCTTTTATCTAATGAGAGGAAACATAAGCTGTTCCAGGGCACTTGCGTGGCAGACCGTCTTTTTGTCACCGTTGAACATATAATTTGCAAAGACAGACTGAACGGTGAAGTCCCTCCTTTCTTGTTCTGTGCATGTCCTTAAATGCAAGCAAGGCTAATAAACCATGTTCAAGCAGAAAACTAATTGCATTCTTCTCATTCCTACTGTGGTCCCAGGAATTCGTACCTCCTTCCCCTTAATTATGGACCCAAATATTTTTCTGGATCACGGAAGGGAAAAGAATCAAGTAATATTAGAAGTTTTGAGTCAGGTGGTCTCTGTCCTGGTGAAGAGTGAACCACCACAATAGCAGGCTTTTGTGTAATAAAAATATTTAACATCTACAAATGATCTCATAAATATTTGATCCTCACAAGAGGGCTGTAAAGTGATGAAAGCAGTTCCTACTGACCTCCATCTACAGATGAGGCTGCTGTGCTAGAGACCTGGAGGCTGACTGGTAACAGAACCATGATTATAAGTCTCAGTTCTCAGAAGATAGAAACACATGTGTATATTCATGCACACCCACATACACACATGTACACACACACTGATTCATGATCCATGTGGCAGTAATCATTGCAGAGAATAAGTAATTAAATTGCCTCTTGAAATAACTTACAGAAAGACCAATATTTACCATTCCTGGTGAGATGAGGAAAGTCTATCTGATGAGTGGCCTTGTTTTATGTATTTTCAGGGCGGTAAACATTTGTTGCTTCTTTGGTTTCCTTTATACCTGTGTAAAATGTTGCCAAATGTCGGGGACCCTGTGCACAGAGTCTGTGGCGTTTCTACATAGTCACGCCTCATGCTGTCTTGCCCTCTTTACTCAGCTGGAGGCCCCACCAGGGCACCTGACTTGGGCCATGGAGACAATTGTAGGTGGATCGTGCTGTCTCAGGTGAGGCAACACACTTTCTTTACAGAGCTCTGGTTGAGGATGCCCCAGAGCTCCATGGAGAGTCAAGAAGAGCTTCGAGGTCATTCCAATATAGGCACACACTGGTCACTTTTCCTAATTTAAAAGAGAACTTAACAAAAGTCTGTGAATATATCAATACTAAAAATTACTGAGTTGTACACTTTTTTTTAAAAAAAAGGTGAATTTCATGGCTTGTGGATATCTCAGTGTAGGTAGGTAGGTAAGTAGACAGATAGATATACATATGCATACATCTATCCATCTATGCAGAGATATACAAGGTGGTAGAGAGTCGGGATCCAGTATTTCTCAGTTTCCTTATCTGTTAAGATGAGGCTGCTAATTGCTACCTCATACAGCGACAGGATTTGAAAATAAAGGCATGAAAATCTTTAGCATAATTAGTAGCCAGGTTAGTCCCTTCTCCTTTCTCCCTCTCCTTTCTTCCAGTCTTTGAATAGTTTCATTAGAAAGTGGGTAAAGAACAAGAATAGGCTTCCCTGGTGGCTCAGACAGTGAAGAATCTGCCTGCAATGCAGAAGACCCAGGTTCGATTCCAGGGTCAGGAAGATCCCCTGGAGAAGGGAATGGCTACCCACTCCAGTATTCTTGCATGGAGAATTCCATGGACAGAGGAGTCTGGCTGGCTACAGTCCATAGGGTCGCAAAGAGTCAGACACGACTGAAGCAACTTAGCACATATGCATGCAAAGGACAAGAATAGAGATTCAAGTTAATAAATGTCTTCATGCTAGATTGTCTGTGAGCTTCTTTCCTTTGTGGGTTTTAAACTCTCATTCCTTCGCATGCTTATAGGTTGTCATTGCACAGAACTGTGCCCTTGATCATAGTGTGTGACCTGATTAACATATAATCTCCCCAGCGTGGGAAAGGAAACTCAAGTTTAAGTCGAAGTATGGTTTATGATGTGTTCGTCACAATATCTTATTTGCAGATAATAACTGGTGCTAATATTTTATTCCCTGCATCATTAATAGATCAGGAATCAGCCCCGTAGAGCATAAGAAGCACGCTGACATGACAAATGGTTGGAGGAAAATTTCTCTGATTCACCCAAAGTTATCCACTTTGTCCTACATTAATGATGAGAGGAAATATGTTGCCAGGGTAATAACAGAAGACTGTTCACAGGCAGTAAAGGTTCAATATTTATTTTAAAAAGTCACCCCATTTCTGCCAGCACAAACGGAAGGGCTTTCTTCTCCGGAAATGACATTTTGAAAAGAGTTTGTATTTTGAGTTAAAAAGATGTTTTGTTTTTCAGTGTTATTCCACTTCAGAGAGTTTAGCTTCTTGCTGGTAAAGTGTGGGGGTGGGGTGACAGCTGAACCAAGTCGGGGAATGTGACTCTTCCTGAGAAATCAGCAAGAAGTACTGAGCATGTGCTGGTGGTCCTGCCTTAGGGGCCACAGAAGATGTAAGATTCAGGACTCATTCTCAGATAGATAAGGCATACATTTCTAAAAGTAATAGGATGTCTGAGTCCAAAATTAGGAATCAGGGCCCAGGGCACCCCTAGGGCCCATGAGTACCCAAAGCTATTGCAGCATCTTTAGTCTGAGGATAATTCTTAGTGGTGGTATTGAACTTTAGAAATAGCTAGGACCCTAGTGGGAACCTGCTGTATAGCACAGGGAACTCAGCTGGGTGCTCTGTGATGACCTAGATGGGTGGGCTTGGGGAGTGGGAGAAGGAGGTCTAAGAAGGAGGGGATAGATGTATACATATAGCTGATTCACTTCATTGTAGAGCAGAAACTAACAACATTGTAAAGCAATTATACTCCAATTAAAAAAAAGAAAAGCTAGAACCCAACAACAGAGAGGCAGCCTGCCTAGACAGGTAGCCAGCAAGTTCAGTGACAGAATGGGTCTCTGGGCTGGCCACTGTTCTGAGCACAGATGTGATGACCCCTCAGGGCTGTCCATTCTCCTCTAGGCCTCAGCACATCCTGAACCTCAGAAGGCTTATGTGTCTGTGTTCTCATGGACTCAGAGCACCTGTCCTTTCCCTTCCTGCTGTTCCCCACCTGTTCCCATCCCTGGCTCTGTTCATATCTCCTTCACCACGAAAACCTAAAAGGGAAGGCTATACCCCTTCTTCTAAGGGATCGATTCCAGGGTGCTTCACCTGCCCTGCAGAGGGGACCTTCGGTGAATTCCAAGGTAATTGTCATGACCTTTTCTTGGTGGAGCAGAAAGGGAGTTCAGTCTTTGACCACATATCTCAGTACACAAGATAACTAGGGGCCCACAGTTGTGTGAGGGCCTAGTAAGAGGCACACATCATAAATGCCCTGGAGTTTAAGAGAGATTCTTGGTCAATTGTTAGAAGTCAGCTTTGGATCTTGAGGAATGAGTAGGTACAGGCAGGTGAGAGCGAGCAGTTTATCTCCATTTGCTCTTGTGACTGAGTCTTGGGTCACTTTTTTCCTACCTTGTTTGTTTCTTTTATTTTCATGTTACCATTTGGTTTAATTGCATCCTTATTGTGTGCTGTTTTCCACTTCAAATCATTTTTGTAATTAGGGTGTAAACTTGAAAAATTAAAATACTATATCTTTTCCATCGGTGACTAGCGTTATTTTAATTTAATTATGAAGTACATTGACTTTTGTGGGTTCACCTGAATCCATTTCTCCATCTGAAAGGTCATCCCTATTAGAAAATGCCTGTAATCCTCTTGGATCTGCCCACCTGGCTGATGGTAGATGGGCTTTCTATGCCCAGATCAAGCCCCTCTCCTGAAATCCAGGTTTTGTCTCTAGGGGATGTGGGGTGGGGCGGGGAGGATTGTGACAACCCTTCAGGTCTCAAGAAATCACCTCTAGCTTCTGGATTCATGAAAACTCAGACAAAAGGTGGTATATTGCGTTACCTTGGCTCTATTGTGTCCTTATATTTTGTCCACTTAGTCTCTTGTAGCAGATGTACAACTGGAGGTGGGAGGCGGTTAGACATTGAAACATGGAACTGTTGGCGTTTCCCTCGTGGTGCAGTGCCTAAGACTGCGCTCCAGGGGCATGGGGTCTGGGTTCAATCTCTGGTCAGGGAACTAGATCCCACATGCTGCAACTAAATATCCTGGGTACTTGCAACTAAGACCCTGAGCAGCTATAGAGAGAGAGAGAGAGAGGACGAGAAAGAGAGGGAGAGAGAGAAAAAAGAAGTGTGGCACCATCTTCAGGTCACTAGGACAACTTCTGTTCTCTCTAGGTGAGGATGTGAGACATTCCACATGGTCCAGGAGATGGAGAGTGCTCCAGGGGAGATGGGCACCTTGGGTCCCCTTGGCCCAGGCAGTGATGCTGCCCTTCTGCCTGTCCGACTAGGAACAGGCTTCCTGCTCTCTTGTTTTCCACCTGAAAGTGCTTTCCTCCTGGACCTCACGGCTTCCTGTCTTGTGAGGGATGCTGTGCCAATTCCAGCAGATGGTCCTGCTTGGAGTTTGCCAGGAGGAGTGACAGTGAGGGCTGGTGCCTGTCCAGCCTGGTGGAAATGAACTGGTTCACTAATCCCTTTCCCAAAAGGACACTTTGGATGCCCTTGCAAATGAAAACTGCTTATAAACCATCTAAAATTTTTCATGGCCCTGCAGGTAAACGCAAAGCTGCAGGCATCTTGGAAACATAGGATGAGGAATTCTGGAGCTTGAATTGGCTTTAGGTAAGGTAAAAGAGGTCAGAGTACTTAGTAGAAAGAACTGACACTGCCACACACGCCAGGATTTGATTATAGTACCTACACTTAGGGCCGAGCAATGGGTAGCCAGTTGCTTAAACTGTCTGAGCCTCAGCATGCTCATTTGTAAAATATGGATAATCTTTACCTCTTAAAGGCTTAAATCAGATTATAAATGAGTCACCTGTGTCTAACATACAGTGCTTCAAGGATTTTTTCTTGTTTTCTTCCTTTATAAAGAAACAGGTTTTTGTAAAATCCTAGTACATTAAATTGGGCTTCCCTGTGGCTCAGGTGGTAGAGAATCTGCCTGCAATGCAGGCGACGTGGGTTCGAACCCTAGGTCAGGGAAATCCCCTGGAGAAGGAAATGGCAACCCACTCCAGTATTTTTGCCTGGAGAATCCCATGGTCAGAGGAGCCTGGTGGGCTACAGTCCATGGGGTCGCAAAGAGCCAGACATGACTGAGTGACTCACACACACAGTACATTAAATTAGCTCATAACTTCCAGTCTGAATGGATTCAGGCTCACCTCCCACCATTTACTGTCTGATGGAATTAAGTCCATGATTATTTAAGATGCACAAGTTGATACTCATGCTGATGCTTTCTTTTGAAATTTTCTTAGATCACTTAACTATTAACATCTACATGCCCATAAATTCAACCTGCCATTGTTTTAGCAAGTACTTTGTATTCCTTTTTAATACTGGAGTGGGTTGCCATTTCCTACTCCATTTAAAGCATCTAGCAGATATGAAATAAAGATTTGTTGATGAATGCTTGTTTTTCCCGTTATTGATTTTTGTCGTGGCCTTCACATACTCTTTGGACATAAATTCCTCACCATCTTACTAATTACCAGTTTCTTTTCCCTCAAGTGGGAAATAAATGCCCACAGTCTTTCTCCTATCATTGTTGGTTATTACATCCACCTGAGTGTGGTCTGTAGACTCCTGGAGTTTTTGTCTTTTCTGTGTAACTGCTTTGTATAATGCCCAGCACATCTGCCTAGATGGGGCCCTACACAGTATCTGGGGTGATGAGGAAGAGGCATCTTAGCCTCTATAATTGTACATGCTCCAATATCAGCTCCTTGATATAAACTGAGTCCAAACTGGAACAGATGTTAACCAACTGCCGCTTTGACTAGTAACACATTTGTTTACATCTCTTACAGTTCACCCTAGTGAGTGATTCAACCATCTTTAGTAAATTCACACAGTTGTGCAACCATCATCACAATCCAGTCTTAGAACATGTCCATCCAGCAGACCCCTCTGCTCACCTTTCAATTCTTTACTCTTCACTTTCTTTCCCATAATCACATCCATGTGAATGTAGACTAGTCAGGTTGACAGGAAAGGCACCTCATTATTGCTCATTAAGGGCTACCCAATCAGGCAGGCTTCTTGAAACTTTTGAGTCCATCTGCTGGTGATTTTGGACCCTTTTCAACTGGAAGTTTGCTTGGTAAATTTGTAGATGAACCATCCTCTTTCTCTCCATCCTGGAAGATGTAAAGATGGCTAAGATGTAAAGTCTGAAAGAGGAGCTGATACTCCAAATGTGGGAGAGTGGACAAGGATGAAGTCTGGTGGGCAGTGGCCGCAGTTCTTAGGTTTCAGTATTTCTAGCTCTGTGCCTGAGGGGCTGGCTGAGTTTCCCTTTTTCCTTTGTAAGGAAGGACTCCGTCTCTCCTCTGGCAAACAGTGGACTGCCTACTGATATCCCAAACAAGAGCCAATATTCTGAAATCACCTGGATATCTTGTTTAAAGTATGGATGACCAGACCTCACCCAGTGATTCTAGGGGTCCAAGCTGGGGCTGGAAATCTGCATGTTAGCATGATCTGCTGATTCTGGTAGGGCCAGGGGGCTACAGATCAAACTTACAGCAACTGGCCTGACAAGGGTGTGGAGAAAGCACATTCCTGAAGGTTTCTTGGAAGGAAAATGCACTAGAAATTTAGCTAATCCCCTGTAGTTATTATAATGTGTAATCCAGCAGCTTCCTCTTCATTTTAGAAGCACTGTTTTATTGCTGAAATCTTTACATTTCTTCAGCAATGTTTGGGATTGTTTCCAAACCAGTTTAGATTCCACTCAAAAGTCTTTTTATTAGCTGATCTTTACGAGCAAATAATCTCTATGAAAAATTCCCCTTAATCGCTTAAGTCTCTTTAAAAATGACACGAGTTGTTAACAGAGACTTGCCTTACTCCTAAGGAAAGGCTTCAGAAAAGGGGCTGGGCTAGCCTGGTAGAAGGCTTCGGGCTCCATCTGTTCGTTTACAAATATGCAGAGCTGGGTTCACCTGGGATCTCTGTAGGTTTAGTGGACAGTGAGGTAAGGTGTGTAAAGCACCTGGAATGTAGGTACTAGTAATTTTTGCTGCAATGGGGAACACAAGATGAAATGTACCAACAACATGAATCATGGAAGCTTGATAAGCGAAGTTTGGGGGTTTTATTACACGGGGTAAAAACAACACATTGTCTCCTAACAGCTTGAAAACCTACCCCCCTCCTTTTTCAGACACATGGACTGGTCCGTTAGTGGTGGCTGTGTGTATTTAACTAGTGAAGTGCAGCGGGGGAGGGAGGGTGGGAACGCCTGCCCCAGTCTGTTCTTTTTTCCGGTGTGCATCTCCGGAGACACATAGGTTTCATTAGTCTCGCTTCAGGGGGGAGCTCGCTCCTGTCCCCCAGGCGGGCAGGGAGCCCCGGTCTCGTGGGCTGAGGTCGGGCGTTTACAAGACTCTTGGCAGTGTTGTGGGTGTGAAGCGCAGAGGAGTTCGCTGCTCAGAACAGCCAGGAACCGAAGTAGAAGAAAAGGAGCCCGGGCTTGAGGTAAAGCGACATTGCTGGAGGTGTCCTTGGCTTTGCAGGGCAGACGTGAAATGCCCGGCTTCCTGGGCGACATCGGAGACCCCCAGGGTCCTCCAGATGGGATGGGCTGGATGCTGGCCCCAGAGACCACTTGCGCTGGTCTGAAGGACATTTTGCTTAAACTTTTTGCTTGTGATGCAAAATAAACTACGGAGCTTTAAAAAAAAAAAAAAAACCCATCTAGTAATAAAGAGCAGGAAAAGGCGGGTTATTTGAATGAGAGGAATAGTTTATTGACCATTTAAACAATGTTTGTGTGTTTTCAGGCTGCTGCCCCCAAGGTAGAGAGGAGAGGGTGGTTTCCAGAGTGTTTTGTTTGATTGTCTGTAGTTGTATGAAAGAATTTAAGAATCATAGTTAGAGGATCTGGTGGTCAAAGGAGTGAGAGGAATTGAGTCAATTTATCTGTTACTATAGATGTGTATTTTTTTTTTCTTTAAGAAATTCCCCATGAATGAATATGAGGAAGTAAAACATTTCTGTTATTATTCACATTTTGTTACAGGTTGAAAGAGCCTGGTTGTGGTCTCTCTTTACCGTCTTTGGGCAGGAAGTGTAAGAAATCTAGAGATTCTTGCCTTGTTCTAATGCAAACAGTTTTTCTGAAAACCTAGTTTTTAATCAAGCCATGCTCCAAAGTTTATTTTTGAGAAAAAAAAAATGTTTTAAAGTGCACAAGAAGGAAGGAGACAAGAAAAATCTTCTTAATCATGAAAGAAATAGATTTATGATTTGGGAAAGGTTGAAAAAAAAAAGTGAGTCTAGCCAAAAAGTCAGCAGGAGTGGGGTTGCCATGGCAGCTTTGTCTATCCCTTAACTGGGGTTGGGGATTTAAGAGAAAATTGAGCCTGTTTTCTCTGAGACAGTCTCAGGAGGTATGTTAAGAGGATGTGAAGTTATTTAGATTATCCAAACAGGTTCTGACAAGTAAGTGAAAATAACTAATTGAAATACTGTTGCTATTCTACAATAGATCAAAAGGCTTGTTGAGTCATGATGGACTTACAGAAGAGGTGAATTTGCCATGGCTTATTGGTATAAATTACCTCTGAGAAGGCTGTGTAAGACTAAGTGTGAGGCCTGGCCCCAGCCTCTTTGAAACAAGCTGTGAATGCCCATTTCAACCTAGTGTTTTCAGGTGGGTTCCTACAGCATTTTCCTGTGTCAGTGAATTTAACCCTTGTATCAGTGGCTTATCCAACTGGTTCAGGGAATATCATATCATGACAGCAGAGGTCTGCAAGATTTCCCCTCCAAATAAATAGTAGTTAATAGAAAAGATTGTTGTTGTTCAGTTGCTAAGTCGTGTCCGACTCTGTGACCCCATAGGCTGTAGCCCGCCAGGCTCCCCTGTCCATGGGATTCTCCAGGCAAGAATACTGGAGTGAGCTGCCATTTCCTCCTCCAGAGGATGTTCCTGACCCAGGAATCGAACCCATGTATCCTGCATTGGCAGGCGGGTTGTTTACCACTGAGCCACCAGGGAAGCCTAATTTACGGAAAAGTCCAAAATACTCAGGACTCACACACCAACTGCCTAGAAGGACGATCACGATTTTGCCCCCTATGTACCAGGTTTCTCAAGTCAGCACCACTGACATGTTGGATAGGATGATTCTTTGTTGTGGGGAAGAGTCCATTGTTTAGCAGAGTCCCTGGTACCCATGATGGTAGCAATTCCCTCCCCAGCTCAACAACTGAAGATGTCTCCAGACATTGCCAAATGTTCTGTGTGGGGCAAAATCACCCCCCAGTTGAGAACCATTAAGTAACCAGTTTTGAGACCTACTGGGATCCACTGGGAGGACCATGACAGGGAGGTGTGACCCCAAGGGAGGGTGTTTATCAAAAGAACAAGAACAGAACAAATATTTTGTCCTGCATTTGGTCTTTGTTTTCTTTATGTTTGAAGTCACATCCTGGGCTGGGTCGGGGAGCTGGGGTAAGCACCGTTCTGGGTATACATCCTTCTCCCAGCCTCTCCCCTCATGGGCCTTTGTGGGCCTTTTTTTTTAATTTTATTTTTTATTTTTAATTGAAGGATAATTGCTTTACAATATTGTGTTGGTTTCTTCTATACATCTACATGAATCAGCCATAGGGGCTACAGTTCATGGGATTGCAAAGAGTCAGACATGACTGAGCCTGCAGTTCATGGGGTCGCAGAGTAGGACACAACTTAGCGACTAAACAACAACAAAAATACGTATGTCTGATACAATTCCTGATCAAACGTCTCTAAAAGTGTATCCTGGGAATGCACTATTTAAAAAAAAAAAAGAAAAGAACCTCATAGCACATTTTATAAGGCAAATAATTACCCAGAACTTATCAGGGCTGTAAATACAGGTTTTCCTGATATGTGAGCTTTGTGTAAATCTGGGCACACCTATTTGGCATTTCTTCTGGAACCCGTAATGCTTCCTTTTGTTTTGTTCCTTCCCCCCACCCCGAACCAGCGAGTCTCAAACTTCATGGTTGTCTGAGAGTTGGGTCTCATTTTGTCAGTGAAATAAAATAGTCACAGCCTTTTTCCAATTCACAGATAAAAAAATCAATGGCTGAGACATTTTCCATTTAAAAGTTTTCTTACACCTTTTGCATATGCTATGGTTTGTTTGCTCTCAGAAGTTAACAGATTACAAAAGTGAATGAAATTGTAACAAATACTGGGAAAAACATCCGAAATAGCCAATTTTGCTTAGTTCTACTTCACTCTTTTTGGTGGACTTATGTTCCAATTATAGCTTTAAATTATATAAGTATACCTTTATAATCTTATTAAACAGCTTTGATACACAAGTGATAATGTCACATTTTGTTGGCATTACTCTCAGAACATCATGAGATGCACTAAACACCATAATACATTACAAAGTAGCTGCCATAGGCCACTCTGGGAGGGAACCTCCCCCCAGGTCCCCCCAGTTGGGGTAAGGGTGGAGCCTGACATCGGTTGAGCTTATCAGGAAACACCTCTGCTTGTTGGAGTCATTCTTGGTGATGGGGTTGGAATGGCCCATGGTGTTTTCTGCATTTCACTATAAAACAAAATCTTCATTTGCCTCTACCTGGAGGTACCTATGTTACCAACACCTTGTACTCTCTTGAAAGCATTTCCTTATTTGAAAATCCACCCACTCATTCACTAGACCTAAGATCTGTGAATACAGAGGACACTAGTATTTAGGCCCGTTTCATCACCAGGATGTATTAACAGAACAGTGCCTACCAATGTTGTCTGCTCGGTAGATGATGAATAAACAAGTGAATGTCAGTGATTCTCCTGAAAAGACCACCTGGGACCTTGGTTGCAAAAAACTCACATGTCTACAACCTGGGTCCTGTCCGTGTAGTCTGTTCTGTGTATTTTTTTGAAAAGGAGAAATTCAATCCCCATCCAAGCAGCCTTTACTGTTTGGAGGACTACCAGGAAGTCTTTTAAGGATTTAGGAAAAGTGGTTCTGGGGGTTGTAAAAATTAAAGGGGAGAATTTTATAAATTTTTCTTCATGAAGCCCAGAAATTAGACTTCTGCTCTGATATTCAAAGCCCTACATGCTAAAGTTGCCTCGTGGCTTCGGTAAGAGAAAGAGATTACTATCCCTAGGACTTGATCCAAAGGCAATGCATTCCCATTCTCTTTGTTTTCAAGAAAACTATCCAGTCAAATGAGCATGTAGATCACAAATGAAAAAATAAAATGCCTTATATGCTCTATGTGTTGGAGTCTTAGAGAGTTAGAAATATCTACTGGGAAGTCAGAATGATGCTGCTTAAAAGAGCCCACGTTTCTTGAATCAGGTGTCAGGCTGTGGGGTGTCCAGGTGAGGCAAATAACTTGAAATGTGCCTGGAATATGCAGGATGTAAAGATGCAATGGTGGTGGGTAAAAGAGCCCACGGTATTCTTAATACTGAGATTCAAGGACTGTCCCCAGCTTCGTTTTCTTTTTTTTTGTTTTTTAACTTTTTATTTTATATTGGAGTACTGCTGATTAACAACGTTGTGGTAGTTTCAGGTGCACAGCAGAGAGACTGAGCCATACATACACGTGTACCCATTTTCCCTTCCCTTCCTGGCTACCACATAACATTGCCTAGCTCCCTTTTCTAAAGCAGAACCTCTGGTATGCGTCTAGATGGGCAAGAATGAATCTAACCACTGTCTTAAGCTGCCCAGGCTTAAATTGTGACCTTGCAGGGAGGGGGCCCTAATAAAAGAGGAAACAAACCCCACTGCTTTTCTTGTTCACCAAGTCCAGAATGTCTTTGGCAAATATGTGTCCGTGTCCTTCTCAGCATTGCTGGTTCACACGGAGGTCATTTTTGGCTCATAAACATTAGATGAAGCAGAAATGCTTGCTTACACTTCAGACTGCTTTTATCTCTCCCTCCTGCTAGATAATAATTGTGTTGGTTTGTCTTGGGGCTCCACAGCTGGCTCCTTGCATCCGTGCTTATATCCGTATACCTTGTCCAAATAAACACACTTGAAAAGGTAGAGAAGTGTGTTTTGAACAGTTTAAAACATCCTCTAACAGACAGTTTTAGCCCAGCGTTCTGCTTTGTTTTGGCAACTTGTTTAAGATGCAAAGTGTATCTGGTTCTGGCAACAGATTAAAGGTGTTGGTTCTTATATAACTAAGTTTAGGGCCAAAGGACTGGGCCGGGTCAGGGGGGTGGTGGTGGTGCAGATTTCCAGTCTTTCTTTGTGTTTTTTAAAGAGTTTTAAAGCATAAGGGAAAAAATATGTGCCTGAGTGGGTTTTTTGTTTTGACTTTTAACCTCAGAACTGTAAAACTTTATCTTGGCTTAGCCAGCCCTCTGCAATTAAGTTCTTGCTCCGTTGCCCCTTTCCCAGTCACCTCCATTTCTTCCCCCATTCACTTCAGCTCGCTAGCTTGCTTTCTGTCCCTTAGGCATTCTCTTCTGCCATCTCAGAAGAGATGGCACTCACTGTTCCCTCTGCCTGGAACATTCTTCCCCTGGGTTATCTTATATGCCCTGGCCCTGCATGGCACTTTTCCCCCCCATGATCTGAAATTCTTGTTTGTATATAAGACATTGCCTGTCACCCATGACTAGATAGATGTTGCCATGTTTCCAGCACCTAAAATAGGATCTGCAATTGGATCTACAAACGGAAAAAGACATAGGAAACCAACTTATAGTTAGCATAGGGGAAAGGGTACAGGAGGGATACATTAGGAGCTTGGGATTAACAGATATACCCTACTTTATATAAGAGATAAACACCAAGTTCCTCTGTATAGCACAGGGCATGCATGCTCAGTCACTCAGTCATGTCCTACTCTTTGTGACCCCATAAACTGTAGCCCACCAGGCTCCTCTGTCCATGGGTTCTCAGGCAAGAATACCGGAGTGGGTTGCCATTTCCTCTTCCAGGGGATCTTCCTGACGGAGGGATCAAACCTGTGTCTCCTGTATTGGCAGGTGCATTCTTTATCACTGAGCCACCTGGGAAGCCCATAGCACAGGGAAGTAGATTCAATATCTTGTAATAACCTATAATGGAAAAGAATCTGAAGAAGAGAGGCACTAGTGGTAAAGAGCCCGCCTGCCCGTGCAGGAGACATAAAAGACATGGCTCAATCTCTGGGTCGGGAAGATCCCCTGGAGGAGAGCATGGCAACCCGCTCCGGTATTCTTGCCTGGAGAATCCCATGGACAGTGGAACCTGGCAGGCTACAGTCCATAGGGTCGCAGCGTCGGACACAACTGAAGCGACTTTAGCACAGCAATCACTTTGCTGTATACCAGAGGTTAACACAACATTGTCAATCAACTATACTTGGATAAAGTAAAATGAAATGGTATCTCGTGGAAGGAAGGCTTGATAAATGGATGGCGGATGGCTAGATGGATGAATGAATGAGGAGCAAGGGAGGGAGGCATTGGGGACTATCTGCTTAGTAATCTCTTACTCCCTTTAAATCTAACCAAGTGTTCCCCTTCTGTGGTGTCCCCTGGCTCCCCAGCACAGTGCTCTTTCATGATTTTCTCCCCCACACCCTCCTGACCTGGCACATTACACCAACAGTGTCAGCTGTTGTAATCCCTTCTTTTGGAATTAGCCACCCTTCATGCACGCACATTTCTACAGGGTAAGCATTGGGGCAGGAATATCTAATAAAGGGTGGTGTGGGTTGTAGTTATTGAAAGTCCTTTCCGCCTCTGCACTTTGTAAATATTTCTCATTAAAGTCCTTTCATCAATGTGCATTGCTGTGTATTAACTCTCACCTTTGTATTTCAAAAAAGGAAACTGAGGCTCAGAGCAGCCACCCAATGGCATACAAATGGTTACTGGCAGAGCCCAGATTTGAATCCAGGATATCTGTCTCCAAAACCCAGATTCTATGGCCTTTGTCTCCTCCTCAGGTGTCTGGCGCCTAACTCACAGGCCCGCTATCAGCTTTTGCCAAATGAATGAAACCTAAGACCTCACACCACGTACTCCCTCTCTTCCTTATTCTTTGAGCTCATAAACATTATTTATAGCATACTATAAATATTATTTATAATATTACTTGCAATATTATATAAATATTATAAAAATGAGTCTATAAGCTCATCTCTAAGGACAACCAGCTTGTATATCTTAAGTCACTTTTTTTTTTTTTTAAACAGGGCTTAATTGGTTCTTTAAACTCTCATTTTTTGTAAGCAAATCCATTAGTAAAAAGCTCAGCTATTGTTGAGTCACCCCAATGAACTTTAACCAAGGTGGTTCCTGGGCAGCCCTAGGAATCAGTTTCCCTGTCTTCAGCTCCCATTGTTACTTTGATTTTCCTTAAAGCAGAAAGCTTCTACTAAAAAAAAAAAAATCACCATAGCAGCCATACGTAAACGTTTTAAGTGAGAAAAACTAGGCAAACGCCTAAAATCGTAAAACGTGTCAGCCTTTCTTCCATATTTTCAGCATAACCAAGTAGTGGTCATGGTGGTTTAGTTGCTAAGTTGTGTCTAATTCTTGCAACTTCATGGACTGTAGCTTTCCAGGCTCCTCTGCCCGTGGAATTCTCCAGGCAAGAATACTGGAGTGGATTGCAATTGCTTCTCCAAGGGATCTTCCCGACCCAGGGATCGAACCCAGGTCTCCTGCATTGCAGGCAGTCTCTTGCATTTCAGGTGGATTCTTTACCAACTGAGCCACCAGGGAAGCTTTAACCAAGTGGAGGGGAAGGCAATTGAAAGCACTTGGTTACATTAAAAATATGGAAGAATGGCTGCCACCAGTCTTTTTGGTTGACTACAGGACGTTTCACTGCTGAAGTTGAATGCCAAAATCAGAAGCCTTTGCTGACACATAAATGTAATTCTCTAAGCCCATTCTAAGATGATAAAACTGCTGAGTTTTCATAGAGTTGATGTGGAATAGATTACTGCACTCATGCCCAGAGTGTCCACATCTGTGGTGTGCCCGGTAATGTGAGTGTTCAGGTGGGAACTTGGCAGCCTGTATTGGGTGCAGGTCCCTCATCGTCTGGCCTCTTCAACTTTCCAGCACGTGCCAAGCCCTGATGACAACTCTAACAGGGCAGAGCCTGCAGCCTTGTCAGGCTGGTCCGTCAAAGCTTTCCTTGGCACATAACCAAGTTTCACCCAGACTTGGGGCCAACCCAGCTGGTTCCCATTTTCCTTGATGGGAGGATAATCAGGAAGATGGTGTCCATGTGCTATGTATTGATGTGATACATCAGAAGTCTGTCCAGCACTGGGAATGGGACCACCAAAAGATGCTCTGTCGTGAACCCCAACATGGGACCCAGCTTCTCCATTCATCACAGCCACTCCTGGCCCTTTAACCATCCCTGAGCAAAACTGGAGTTGTGTTTGACTTTTTAACACAACTCTCAAGCCCTATAATGGTCTTGGGTGTGCTCATAATAACCGTGTCTTGTGGTTTGAATTTAACTGACTTTGCAATGAGAGTATTGGAAAGGAATTTCTGACTGAGATCACGTATGCTACTTCCAGCCCAGAGCCATTTGATAATTGGGGCCTTGCCTAAGCTGAACTCACACTGACATGGGCTGCCTCTTAGTTGGCTTGTTCTTGGACCTGGCCTGGCACCAGTCAGAAAGATTTCTTCTCTACCTGCTTTTCTGTGTTAAAGGTAATTCCTACTCAAGACTCCTAGAAATATCATGGCAGGAAAGTGCCATAGATTTGATCTGGTCTGATCTTCTTAATGTTAAGGACATTGAGACCTAGAAAACATAAGAAGGTTGTGTGGCTCTGACGAAGAACCCATCCCAGGTATGCTACTGCTAAATCGCTTCAGTCATGGCTGACTCTGTGCAACCGTATGGACCATAGCCTGCCAGGCTCCTCTGTCCTTGGGATTCTCCAGGCAAGTAGACTGGAGTGGGTCGCCATGCTCTTCTCCAGGGGATCTTTCCCACTCAGGGATCAAACCTGCATCTCTTACATCTCCTGCATTGGCAGGCAGGTTCTTCACCACTAGTGCCACCTGGGAAGCCCCGTCCCATGTATGGTGGCTGGTAATCCCAAACATTCCTTGGCTTGTGGACACATCACTCCAATCTTCCCATGGCCTTCCTCTTTGTGTCTCTGGATCTGTTTCCCCTTATCTTTTCTTGTAAGGACTTGTCATTGGGTTTAGGGCCCACCCCAATCCAGGATGACCTCATCTCAAGACCCTTACCTTAATTCTATCTGCAAAAATCTCTATTCCAAGCACAGTTACATTCTGAAGACATACTTTGTAGGGGTCTCAGTTTAGCTCACTCCACGTCCTCTGTCTAAGCATCAGTGTTCCTTCTCAGGTTTTCCCTCCTGCCTCATTCTTGTCATAATCAGCAGCCTTCTTTTTGAGGAGAACCTTGGCAGCCCCAGGAATAGCATCTGTTGAGAGTTCTTTGCAAGTCTAAGATGAATTCTAGAAATCACAGAACTGCAAGACTTCTAGGAATTTTCTTGCCGATTTCAGCAAAATAAGAGGCTAATGAGAAAAGTGTTTGCATATCTGATACTTTAATTGAAAAGGAAGCAGAAGGGAAATGCTCTTTTGTAATCCCCAAAGGTTTTTAGTTCTGTTGGTGCCAGCTGAATGGTGGCCTTGCTCTGAGATTAACCAGCTCTGCGAGTTTCAAACTTTGACTGCATCCAACGTTAGATCCAGATTACCAACACCATCTATTTGTATAGTTTTTCAGAGGAAAGTTGTATTAATGCAAAACTAAAGGATTGTGGCTGGGTAGGCCATCTGTTTTTAATAGTTTGAGGAAACAGCACTTATTTGTGTTGCTCAAGGCATTTGGATACAAAAAGGTCTTAATTTCTAAAACTGAAAAATAAGGCCAGTCCATTTGACATTCAGAGACAGCACCTTTGGTCAAAAGTGACAGAAACTCACCTCAAGTCAGTGGTATTAGTGTCCTAAGGCTGTGGTCACAAAGTACTACAAAGTGGGTGGCTTTACAACAGCAGAAGTTTAGTCTCTCAGAGTTCTGGAGGCTAGAAGTCTGCAGTCAAGGTGTTGGCAGGGCCAGGTGCTCTCCGAGGCCTCTAAGAGGGGTCCTTTTGCCTGGTCCAGGTTCTGGGAGCCCCAGGCACTCCTTGGCTTGGCTGTGGTTGGTGATTTAGTCACTAAGTCATGTCCAGCTCTTGCAATCCCATGGGCTTGCATGTCCAGCCTCCTCTGTATATGGGATTTTCCAGGCAAGACTACTGGAGTGAAGTTGCCATTTCCTTTTCCAGGGGATCTTCCCAACCTAGGGATTGAACCTGCATCTCCTGCATTGCAGGTGGATTCTTTACCACTGAACCATCAGTAAAGGGCAGCGTAATTGCAGTCTCTGCCTCCTTGTGACCTGGTATATTAAGGGTGTGTGTTTCCCTTTCCTCCTCATAAGAACACCAGCCATCCAGGATTAAGAGCCAACCTAGCTCTGGTCTGACCTCATTTTAACTAATTACATCTGCAACAACCTCGTTTCCAAACCAGAACACATTCTGAGGTGTTGAGGAATTGCAGCATATCTTCTTAGGGGACACAGTTCAACCTCTAACACCAGCTGAAGCAGGACAGGACTAACAGGACCAGGCTCATGGGGCTGGAGGGACCGAAGTGGGACCTCGGATGCAGTTGGTGTGCTCTGGGCCATTGGCTTGTCACAGCAGGTGCGTTCATGCTCGCCAGCCTCCTCTGCCTGCGTGAACAGGGCACAGCTGCAGGGGCTCTGAGCATCTCAGCCTCAGTGGAAGAGGATTTTTCTCTCCCCTGCTCACATCAGGAAATCCTGGGGAAGGTGCTAGTGCCATGGCGTGGTCACCTGGCCAGTCTGCCGTGGCCAGTGGCAGGTTGTGGAGATGATGGCAGTTCCTGTGACTGGACTTGGGGAGGGTGAGGCTCCCCAGAGTGGGGTGGCCTTGACACATTCACTAGGGGATCATGAGTGTGGAGAAGCCTCAGCCATGGGTTACTCTTCAATGACCCTGGTC
Organism: Okapia johnstoni; assembly: GCA_024291935.2. NCBI lineage: Eukaryota > Metazoa > Chordata > Mammalia > Artiodactyla > Giraffidae > Okapia > Okapia johnstoni. The sequence continues at coordinate 72,309,759 of CM044318.1, read as the reverse complement.
TTATCTTGCTATTGATGACATCTCATGCACGAGTTTGCTCTTTACATCCACTGCACGGTCATCTGGACTAACCCACGTTCAGGTCCTGGGCAGTGTTCTCAGATGTGCTTGAGATTTTTCATTTCTCTGAAAGGCCAGTGTGTTTGCATTCAGGCAAAAAGCACATGGAGACTCTTAATTGAATCTTTAGTCGCTAAGGCTGTGTTGGTGGTAGCTATCAAGGATGAGTGCTTGGTACTTCTTATTTTAGCTTTCATACTAATGCTTTTAAACTTCTAAACAGGATCACACTAGTGTTGTTGTTGCTGTTCAGTCACTAAGTCTTGTCCAACTCTCTGTGACCCCACGAACTGCAGCACGCCAGGCTCCTCTGTCCTCCACTATCTCCCAGAATTTGCTCAAATTCACTAGAGTATAAACAGTTTTAAACTCCACTAAATGGCCCAAGGGAAGCCTGTTTCCTGTACCTTGAATGCCTTTTTGTATGTGTTTTTATGCACTGTCTGCTGAGAAGGTACGATTCTAGTTCAACTATAAAAATAATTCAAGGGAATGACTGCATGAATTATCCAAACAGCTCATAATTGAAAATGTCTGTTTCATGTCTTAATTACGTTTGCTTCTAACTAATATTGGAAAATAACTTTCTATTCTCTGAGTCTACTGTGTAGCATAGAGCAAACCACTTGAGATAATTAATCTGCAGATGCTCCAAGAAGAGATACCCATACAGCCTAGAGGCCAGGCACAGTATCATCATTTGAGGGATAGCAGTGTTTGAAAGAGGGCTTCCCTGGTGGCTCAGACAGTAAAGAATCTGACTGCAATGCAGGAGATTCGGTGTTTGAAAACTTTTCAGGCCTTGTGATGACATTTTCAAGAATCTTTCTGTCTTGGAAATTTGAAACATGACCTAAACTTGGCAGATCTCAGTAGCCAACTAGATTCTGACTGACTCTGCCATGGTACGAATCCCCACCATTTCTTTGCTAAAGGATATATTTTTGGTAGCATTGAGTTCATCACCTTTCGTGAAAAAAATCACTTATGTCTGCACCCTCTGGACGAGACGGGAATGCTAAGAACCATTTAGCTGTTCTTTCATTTCTGGTTGATGAGGGATGCCCTTTGCTCTCACCAGTCACCAGAATTAGTGGGGGACTTTACATTCACGTTGACTCGAAGCCCACTAGGGCTGCAGGCTGAGTTGGAATTTTATTGGTGGTCATTACTTTAGGAAGAGGTGAACTCAAGCAAGTTGACCCAGTGAAATTGCTGTGATGTGGTATAAGCCAGCTCCGGATAAACTGAGTGTGAAATCATTACTGTCAGATGTTGCCTGCCAGTGGCTTTGTGTGTGTGTATGAGAACATGTGTGTGTATGATAATTATTTTTGCTTGATTTAAGAGGTGGTAGAATCCTGGCTGTCACTGAAATAAAGCTAGTTTCTTCCTGTTATGAGCCATTGTGTCACATGGTTGGGATGTTTGAAACACATTTTTCTAAGATCACTGCTTTTCTGCAGTGAAGAACTAATATTCTTATCTATTCTTGTTCTGTTCCCTCTTTGATTTTTGTTCTCTAACTTATCCCATCTTTCAGTTAAATGTATAAGCGGTAAGAAATGGACTTTCAGCTGATCATTATGTTGGGTTGACCAAAAAGTTCTTTTGGTGGAAAGGCCCAAACGAACTTTTTGGCCAACCCAATACACGGACATTACATAGAAAAGTAACTCAAGGTAAAGAAATGTCTGGTTCTCTGGGTTTGCTTTTGTGTGCTGGGGAAAAGGGCAGGTGAATGGAGTGGTCCAGGTGGATATGTTCTTGGCCACATGTGAGTGACAGGAAAAATCTTGAGTGTTGGTATATGTAAAAATGAAAAGGAGCTTCTGCTTATCTTTCTAATCTCCATTTACAGGGCCATTTTCAGTGACATCTTCTCTGACTCCTTGAATCATCATTAACCACTGTCTCCTCCCCTTGATCCCAGGGCAAAGTCCTTGATTGAGTGAATGTTTCTTAAGCACTTACTATTTGCACAAACTGGGCAAGCAGAAATGACCAGGGCTGCTGCCTAAAAGCTCTGGGCCTCATGCAGGCAGGCCTGTGGCCCTGGAAGACACAGCGTGACATCACTTTATACCAGGTGATCAGCATGTGTGCATTACATTGGGGTGGAACATATTTCCTTTCTCCAGAAACTAATTCGGGCTTGCTTTAGGCATAGGAGAAAACAGCATTTTGTTCTGGCTCCAGCCTTTAATAGACTCATTATTTTTGAAATAAGTACCCCTGCAAGGTTTACAAACCTATGTCATCTTGTGCTCATCATGGCTGGCCTGCAGTGAGGAAGTGGGAGCAGCTTTCCTGCCCGAGTTGGACAGAAGGCCATTGGCTTGTCTTGGATGGGGCATGCCTGGACCAGTCTGTCCAGGAGGATGCTGAGAGCACGTCTGTGCACCTGAGATAGCTTGTTGATAAGGAAGTGATGCCACCGTGTTCACCTTGGAGACAGTGGCAGAGGGACAACTGTTTGGTCCCTTAGGAAAGGGAGGACTTTAAACTTCATGATATTGGGGAATCTAGACAGTTGGTTTTTCTGTTGAGAGTTGGGAGTATTTTTTGCAGGTAACCTATTTGTTTTATCCTGAAAGAAGTAGAATTCCTCTTTGCCAGGAAATGTACTAAGAGCAAAATTTCAGAAAACAGGACTCTTCTAGAAGGAGATGAGGGATTAAAAAAGAATTTTAAAAAGGAAAACATAGCTTAGAATAGAACAAAATCCTAATGTAAATTTGCTCTCAGAAATGTATTCTGTCATTGCTCTACAGCATTATCATTTTTCTCAGCGCCATACTTACTAACATATTTTGGGTCTACTACTTCGATGTATATAATTCATTCTTTAAACGAGAATTTAGCATTTAATGCTTATACTTACTAGCTGGTTATGTAGTTACCATTATAATATGCAATGGTAAGAGACACAGTCCCTGCCTTCATGAAATCTAAAAGTGGAAGTTCACAAACACATAAATATCTACAAACTTGAGGCACTACATGAATGGGATAAGTAAATGCTATTTAAGAGTACAGATGAGGCCTGGGTCCTACCCAGGTGAAAATGATAAAAGATCCCTAGGGAAGGCAGCTTTTGGCCCAGTGCTTGGAACATTGGTATTTTTTTAAAAATATAAAACAGACTATTTTTATGAAAGATATCTACTATGTGCTCAACACCTGTGAGGCTCTGGAAATACAAAAATGATTAAGACAGTGTTCTTTCTTCTGAGAAATGAAAAGTGTAGTGGGAAAACTTAAGTAAACAGCAGTTATCATTTATTGCTTTGGATAAATGGTGCCTACTTTATATCAGCATTTAAGGAGTATATATTTGGGACAAGAAATAAACGCAAGTCAAAGGGAATGAATGCCTGAGTCTGGAGAGTTGGAGAAGACTCACTTTAGTCTAGCAGTTCTCAGTCTGGGCTGCAGCTGAGAATCACAAGGGGAGCTGGTTAAAACTGCTGGTGCCCCAGCCCTCCCAGACCTACTCCACCTCTCTCAAGGGGCCCCTATAATTTTTTAAAGCTGAACAGGTAGGTTGAGACCAGATGGTGGAGGCTGTTGAATGCCAGGGGTAAGAATTCAACTTTCATCGGTAATGGGATGACTTTAAAGACTTCTTGTCCGGGGAGGACTGTGATCCATGTGGTGTTCAATAAAAATGCACCTGGCATTTAAACATCCTTCGCTCAGTAAAGGACCTCTGATCCAGCTGCTCAGTGGTGAGGAGGGAGAACTGACCAGCATTTCTCTGTAGTGGGGCCACTTTGCCTAGGCAGCTGGGCTTTTCCTGTCTGTCTGTCTGTTGTCAAAGGAGCCAGCTGGCTGTGACTGAGTTCAGGAGCTTTGCTAAGGAGCACTTGGATGACTCGACCTCAGAACTCAGGCTGGTCTGCTGCCCTGGGGAAAAGTATAGGCTTAACATCGGCTCAGGTTGCACGGTCTAATCCTTTGAAGGTCAGAGCTGTGTGACCGCAGAGTCACTTTGATGACTGTGGCTCAGGCTGTCATTTGGGTCCCAGTGTCCAGCCCCGTCAAGGTCACTGGCTCCCCTCTGACAGGACCCTCTGTGACCCGACGTGGTGGATGGGAGGGACGGCAGGTACGACTGGCAGGGCGCCCAGCACCACCTGCTTATCCTGGCTCCGGCCTCGAGGCTTGCCCTTCTAGAGGAATCCAAAGGACCAGGGACGAGGCAGGCACCCACCCAGGGTAGAGAGCGTGGAATGTGAATTGTATTTGTCTCTGCAGGATACAGAAATGTTTTGGTTGCCATCCAAGGGCATGAGCTTTGCTTGAAATGGATTTTGATTTGGGTCTTGTTAAACCCGGGCTCCTGCGTGCTTCCCATACATCTCCCTCTCCGCCTTAGAATTTAATTTGCCCTCTGTTTCTTTCTCCTGTTGACTGTTAGCCCTGATACTCAGTGATGGCCAGAGCACTCCTCCCCTCTGCTCCCAGGGAAATAGTAAGAGGCTGGGCCCTACAGATTCTGGGCTGGAAGGCTTGGTTGTTCGTTAAAGGAGGTAAAGTCCAGCCGCAGTGGGAGAGGAAATCAGACAAGGATGTTTTTAAAAGCAAGCTGTGTTTTTCTGACTGCTCTGGTATTGGTTCCCACCCTGACGACTTCTCTAACCTTGGGGAAGAAAAAATATTTTTAGTCCGATAGTGGGCTGTAGGCAACCCAGTGCTGACCCATCTCTAAAAGAGGTGATAACTCAGAGCCATGGTTTTAGTGGAAATAACTTGTTAGGATCACCCAAGACCCCAAAGCAAGGCAAGGGCTATGTACAAGGCCCTGTGTCTTTTCCGACTCTTGTGAAGTCCTTTACGAGTTATGTTAAACTAGAAATATCAAGGAAGGAAAAAGAATGGGATAGGATAGAGAAATGTTTGTAATTTCTGAAGAAGGGTAAAAATCACAGAACTGGAATTTACTTTAGAGATAACAACTTGATGAAGAAAAGCAGCTGACAAACTGGAATCTTATGGAGTTGGAAGACATTTCCTGTACACTGTATAACAAGCTTAAATATTTTAAATTTTAAAAAGCCCTGCTTTCTGTATGTTTCCTATAAGTTACAAAGTCATTACTAAGGTAATAAATAAAGGGGAGCTGCATGCTCTTTCCCATCCCCTCTCTCCTGAGCATGATGCACTTGTACTATTTGGCTGCCAGGACATGTATTGATAGTTACTTTCCGTGGAGCATCTGGCAGCGATGAGACCCTTGGATTGCTGTTATTGTGCATTTCTGACTCCAACATGCTCTTGGATTGGTGAGGAGACCAGGAATGAGATCATGAGTAATAAGAAACCGTAAATGTTTGCCCTTGCACAAGAGATAATTATCCAATTGGGATTAACTTTCAAGAATGTTGAACTTGACAGCAAATATTTATCTCCTGGTATTAAGAAAGGAAAAGATGTAAAACCTTTGACCTCGACTATAGGATGGTGTCTGTGTTCAAAAAACAGGTTGCATTAAACCAGAAGCATGAAGAGTGTCCTTCCCTGGAATTATGCTAGTAGTTGTTAACTACCTGCAAAGCAACAGCTGACCTGGCATTGTACTCAATATTCACAGGAATATCTCTTTGGATTCCCAGAGTCTGTCTTTCTCGGGTCCATGGCCTAGAATCAGCTGGGGTTTTGCAACCTAGTTCATTGTCTCCCTGTATCATATTACTCAAGGTGAATTTATTGGCCTTTATCGAGCCCATCTTTGCATGAAATGTTCCCTTGGTATCTCTAATTTTCTTGAAGAGATCTCTAGTCTTTCCCATTCTGTTACTTTCCTCTATTTCTTTGCACTGATTGCTGAGGAAGGCTTTCTTATCTCTCCTTGCTATTCTTTGGAACTCTGCATTCAGATGCTTGTATCTTTCCTTTTCTCCTTTGCTTTTCGCTTCTCTTCTTTTCCCAGCTATTTGTAAGGCCTCCTCAGACAGCCATTTTGCTTTTTTGCATTTCTTTTGCCTGGGGATGGTCTTGATCCCTGTCTCCTGTACAATGTCACGAACCTCTGTCCGTAGTTCATCAGGCACTCTGTCTATCAGATCTAGTCCCTTAAATCTATTTGTCACTTCCACCGTATAATCATACGGGATTTGATTTTGGTCATACCTGAATGGTCTAGTGGTTTTCCCTACTTTCTTCAATTTAAGTCTGAATTTGGCAATAAGGAGTTCATGATCTGAGCCACAGTCAGCTCCCGGTCTTGTTTTTGCTTACTGTATAGAGCTTCTCCATCTTTGGCTGCAAAGAATATAATCAGTCTGATTTCGGTGTTGACCATCTGGTGAGGTCCATGTGTAGAGTCTTCTTTTGTGTTGTTGGAAGAGGGTGTTTGCTATGACCAGTGCGTTCTCTTGGCAAACTCTATTAGCCTTTGTCCTGCTTCATTCTGTACTCCAAGGCCAAATTTGCCTGTTACGCCAGGTGTTTCCTGACTTCCTACTTTTTCATTCCAGTCCCCTATAATGAAAAGGACATCTTTTTTGGGTGTTAGTTCTAAAAGGTCTTGTAGGTCTTCATAGAACCGTTCAGCTTCAGCTTCTTCAGCGTTGCTAGTTGGGGCATACGCTTGGATTACCATAATATTGAACGGTTTGCCTTGGAAACGAACAGAGATCATTCTGTCGTTTTTGAGATTACATCCAAGTGCTGCATTTCAGACTCTTTTGTTGACCATGATGGCTACTCCATTTCTTCTAAGGGAATCCTGCCCACAGTAGTAGATATAATCGTCATCCGGGTTAAATTCACCCATTCCAGTCCATCTTAGTTCACTGATTCCTTGAATGTCGACGTTCACTCTTGCCATCTCCTGTTTGACCACTTCCAATTTGCCTTGATTCATGGACCTAACATTCCAGGTTCCTATGCAATATTGCTCTTTACAGCATCATACTTTGCTTCTATCACCAGTCACATCCACAGCTGGGTATTGTTTTTGCTTTGGCTCCATCTCATCATTCTTTCTGGAGTTATTTCTCCACTGATCTCCAGTAGCATATTGGGCACCTACCGACCTGGTGAGTTCGTCTTTCAGTGTCTTATCGTTTTGCCTTTTCATAGTGTTCATGGGGTTCTCCAGGCAAGAATACTGAAGTGGTTTGCCCTGCCCTTCTCCAGTGGACCACATTCTGTCACACCTGACCCATGACCCATCCGTCTTGGGTGGCCCCACATGGCATGGCTTAGTTTCATTTAGATAGACAAGGCTGTGTTCCGTGTGATCAGATTAGCTAGTTTTCTGTGATTATAGTTTCAGTGATGCTTTTAAACTGTGGTGTTGGAGAAGACTCTTGAGAGTCCCTTGGACTGCAAGGAGATCCAACCAGTCCATCCTAAAGGAGATCAGTCCTGGGTGTTCATTGGAAGGTCTAATGTTGAAGCTGAAACTCCAATACTTTGGCCACCTCATGCTAAGAGTTGACTCATTGGAAAAGACCCTAATGCTGGGAAGGATTGGGGGCACGAGGAGAAGGGGACGACAGAGGGTGAGATGGTTGGATGGCATCACCGACTCGATGGACATGGGTTTGGGTAAACTCCGGGAGTTGGTGATGGACAGAGAGGCCTGGTGTGCTGCGATTCATGGGGTCACAAAGAGTCGGACATGACTGAGCGACTGAACTGAACTGAATTTATTGTAATTAACATCTGTTTTACCTACATAGCAGTCCTGTACACTAGGCAGAATCAGTGCTTTCCCACCATTTTAACATTCTAGAACATACAAGCCTTTTCAGAAAGTGCATAGGATTGGGGGAAATGAACAGTTAGGTCCCAGTGCATCCAATCATTCTGAAATTTTAGTGGAGGGTTCAACCAAACATATTTCTCAAAGATCCACTTTTCAGCAGGCCTAACATTGCACATTCAGGAACTGGGACAACCCAATGTCTAAAACAAGCCAATGGACCCTACCCAACTGACTTCTGATGAAACCCCAGGAACAGAAGATCCTTTTCTTGTCTACAGTTTCTACAATTATTGCCCAAAGTGAGTTGTTGTTAAGTGATAGTCTTTAAAGATTCCCTTGGATCTTATCTGGGTGGTTAGCTGCTGTACTCCCTCATGAGAATTTATGGAAGAAGGAAAGACAATGTTTATTATTTTTAAGCTGTCCAAGTCACCAAAGTAATTTCCACTCTTTCTGACCCTTGACATGTAGCCAGATTTAGGGCAAAGGGAGAATGGACTTAATAAAAACTCTAGATTGAATCCTAGTTCTATAACCTTGAAGACTTTTCTTAGCCCATATATCGGCAGAAGTGTGCCCCCACAGCATTGGGTGGATTAAACGGGAAGGCACTAACGTTCAATTACAAAACAAATGCAAAAGATAACAGTAAAAATAGTTGATATGAAATGTTTAAGCCCAATCACGAGAGGAAAAGTGAAATCTTTTAGTGGCCACCAAAGTCCTCAACCTTCCAATCCTGATTCTTTTTTGACCTTTTCTGGTGGACCTTGGTCCTAACTAGAAGTCACTTTTGAAGCTTCATGACAAAGACTTATGCAGAGAGATCCAGGCAGTGTCAGCCATCACCTGCTGATTCTGAGTCAATTTCAGAATTAAACATGAGGGCTATTTGCATTTCATCCACGTCTCTCCATCAGTTCAAAGGATTCTACCAACAGAAAGATGAGGATAAAAGGAGAATTGGAAATTTTTCAGTGGCACTCTGGAGGTCCCAGAATAATGGATACCTGATGAGATTAAACTGCAGAGCTTTTACTGAGAAACCATTTTATTAAAAAAAAAAATCATTCACTTCACAGAGGTTAGAAAAACACTTTGGGAATCTAGTCAGTAAAACACTCTTAATTTGATTCTTTTTATTTAATTCCTTCAAATTCCTCTCAGATTAAAATTGTAATAAAAGGCAAAAGCCATTTGGGATAACGGTTTGGCAGAGCTCAATCTGAACATAAACATACCCAATGACCTTGTCATATATCTACTTTTATGTATACGTACAACTGAAATGTGTATGTAATTCACCAAAAAGACATAAGCAGGAATTTTCACAGCAACACAGTTCAAAACAGCTAACATTTAAAAGCCACCAGCATGCCCATCAAGGGTGGAATGGATAGGAAATTCCCTGGTGGTCCAATAGTTAGGACTCTGTGGTTTCACCACCGTGGGCCTGGATTCGATCCCTGTTTGGAGAACTAAGATCCCACAAGCCACATGGTGTGGCCAAAAAAAAGAATGGAATGGATAGTAAGATGTAGTATAATTACCCAAAGGAATACTATGCAGTCATGAGACGTGGTGAAGTACAAGTACACACAGCATCGTGAATAATTCTCATGGTGTTGATTTAGAGAAAAGTGAAAGTGTTAGTTGCTCAGTCGTGTCTGACTTCTTGCAACCCCCTCGGATTGTAGCCTTCCAGGCTCCTCTGTCCATGGAATTCTCCAGGCAAGAATACTGGAGTGAGTTGCCATTTTCTTCTCCATGGGATCTTCTTGACCCAAGGATCGAACCTGGGTCTCCCTTGTAGCAAGCAGATTCTTTACCATCCAAGCCACCAGGGAAGCCCTTGTCAAGTAAGAGAAGCCAGGCATATCTGCTTCCACTTATGTAAATTTCAAAGAGCGGTAAAAGTTAGAAGTTGACATAGTGATTAGAAGTCAGTGGCTGGAAGAAGGCGTATTGGGGCTTCTGGGTACAGATAATTTTCTCTTACCTGGTTTGGGTGCTAGTTATAGGTTGTGTCGCATTTATGACAATTCATTGAGCTGGAAATGTATGATTTGTGTGTTTTTCTAAGTATATGTTCTACGTCAACAAAGAAGAATACTTAAAAGAAAAAAAATACAGCATACCTCTTTCCCGCTCCAAATAAGGAGGGAAGAAAGCACATTCAGGACTTTCTGCCTACCTTGTAAGGGAGAACATTGTGATATAATATGTAAAATGCACGGTATTTTTGCTGACAAAAGAAAAGCCAAACTGTAGGAGAGCCTGTAACGACACAAACAAAACACCTGGTCAGGGAATTCCAAGTTCAGCTAATATCCAAGGAAATTTTACCCCAAATCCTCGGGTCCCTGGTTACCCTCTAAACTGTGTTGTATTCCTTAATAACTTATCAGAGAGACTAGTGAGATGATTTTAATCCATGCTGCTTGGATCAGTCAGTTCCTGGTTTTAAGGAAGTACATTTAGTACCTGGGCTGCATGACACAGATGTTACTGGATTTGAAATTGATGGACAGGCTAGAACTGCCAGGGCTGCTTCACAAGGGTTTAGGATCACACTGCCCATACCACGAAGATCGCCTATGTCAAGAAATAACTTTGGGAGAGTTGTCTTTGAAGGACTTGGTGTTATCTGTGGTTTTGGGTTTTTTTGTTTTGTTTTATAACATTTGAGCACACAATTTGAATAGTTGGAGGTGGAAGGGATCATGAAAGTAAGATTTTTGTTAAGGTCTTAAATGGTGTAGTCTTTCTTGAGCCTTAGCGAACCGTAAAATATGAAGACTTTGATTTGATACAATAAACCTTTATTTGTATTCTTTTAAAAAAACAAAAAAGCTGAAAGATGATGCTTTACAGTCATAGGAAATATGCCTCTTTAGGGTTGATCTCAGCGAGGGTCTCCCCTCGTGAAAGGAGCTGCTAAGCAGGGGGAGGCTGGAGGACCTGGTGGTGTTGAGTACAGTCTGGGCTTGGACAGACCAGAGTTCAGACCATGAGTCTGTCCCTTGCTAACTGAGTAACCTTGGGTGATTTCTTGATCTTCCGAAGCTTTAACTTCCTCATCTGTTAAATGGACATAATACCTACCTCACAGGATTGCAGGGAGAGTCAGGTGGGATGTGGTTTGTGTGTGCTTAGCATAGTGTCTGGAAACAAGTCAATACTGACATGACAGCTGGGGCACAGAAGTTCACCTCGTAATTCTCTTTTGGCCATAATCATTCAGGAAACAGTTGTTCGTCCATCTAGAGGTTTGGGGATAAGGGCTTCTGTTGGCCTGTTAATTCACCTGACATTCCTAGAGAACTTGCCTATGGAAAGCAAGAGAGATCCTAGAGTTCTGATGACATGGGTGTAGACCACATCTGTTAAAGGATGTAGAATCTAACATGAAAGAGAAGCAGCAAGCTCCCTTGCACTGGGTACCAGATACTTCCTTTGGTATGAACTGAACTTGCCTTTGGGCTTCCCCAGTGGCTCTGTGGTAAAGAATGGGTCTACAATGCAGGAGCCACAGGAGATGTGGGCTTGATCCCCGGGGCAGAAAGATCCCTTCGAACAGGGCATGGCCAGCCACTCCAGTATTCTTGCCTGGAAAATTCCATGGACACAGGAGCCTGGCGGGCTACAGTCCATGGGGTCACAAAGAATCAGACACAACCGAAGTGACTTAGCACATACACACATTTAATTTTCAAAACAATCCTCCATGGCAGGTTTTCTTATACCAGTTTTTACAGATGGAGAAACAAATCCCCAAAAGAGCCCAAGGCCACACCATTTGCAAAGTTGGAATGCAGACCCTGGGTTCCCTGGGCTCCAGAGCCCATCTCCTTCCACTCCATGGTGGGCAGTGGGCTGGGACAGACAGCCCCACCATAACAACAGGAGGCAAAGTTAAACACGTGGGACAGTCCAAGCCCAGGGCTGCAGGAATACCAGGGAGAAGAGGTCAGTTGCAAATGTGGAGATCCTTGTGTTTACTTATGTTTTGCCTTCAGTGTTGCTATTTGCTCTGCCTTGAAATTTGGCAAAATGTCTACAACACATGTTAATAAAACATTCTCAATCATCTTGACCAACTTTTTGTGTCATACATGAGTTATTTTTCTAGTTGCCTAGGATTTCTGAAACAAGAGAAGCAGTGTATCTGTGATGTGGCGATATTGGTACAAGAGAATTGAACTCATGTCCAAGGACCTGGGATGTTTCCTAGTCATGACACTTAGCTGTGTGACCTTGGTTTTGGCCCAGCAAGTCATTTGGCCTCTGAGCCTAGGTTTCATCACTATAAAACAAGAACGATGTCACCTATTTCAAAAGTTCAGAGAAAACTGCAATTAAATACTGTGCATGAAAGTACATAGCCAAAGAACCAGCCTGAGAGATACCCAGTAGCGACACTAAGGTCAGTGTCATAGCCCAGGTTTTTATTCTGACTTCCCGTGCAATCCTGGGCAAGTTACTCAATCTCCCTGCAGTTCTGTCTCTCTTCTTGTACAGAAGAATAGTGATCTCTCTGAAGAAAGAAATGATGATTTGATTAGCAAATTAGACAATTGTTTTCTATCCCTTATGAAAATGTTCAAGTCTTTGGACAACTGCTATCAGTTCAATACTGCACACATATACCAGTGTATTTTCTTCTGCAAAAAAAAAAAAAAAAATCTTTATTTTTCAATAACTTTCCAAAGGAATCTGGACTCCCCCCAAAAGGAATAAATGCACTCATTCATTGATGTGAATAGTGGGTCTTCCCATTAGGTCTTTCCCCGACCCATCAATGTTTTCTTTGTTTTTTAATTGTCCTGTCTCTTTATTAAAGAATAGTTTACATACCATAAAGTTCACCCATTGTGAGTATACAGTTTATTTTTATTACATTTAAGCACTTGTGCAGCCATCACCACAATGCAGTTTTACAACTTTTTCATCACTTCAGTTTGACTTTGCAATCAACCTTGCTCACAGTCTTATTCCATCCCCCTTCCCAGCAACCACCGATCTACTTCATGTCTCTTTCTTTTTGCCTTTTCTGGAAATTTCATAGAAAACGGAATCATGCAATATATAGTCTTCTACATCTGGCTTCTTTCACTGAACATCATGTTATTGAGGGTCATCTATGTTGTTGTATGTATCAGAAGTTTGTTTCCTTTAATTAAAAGCAGTAACTTTGCAGTATTCTGTTTTGTGAATCGTCCACATTTTGTTTATCTGTTTAGCTGAGAGTCATTTGGATTATTTCCGGTTTGGGACTCTTATGAAGAACACTGCTGTGAACTTTTGCATACAAGAATTTGTGTGGACATAGGTTACCATTTCTTTTAGTTGGAAATTTAGGAGTGGAAGTTCTGGATCACTTGGTAGATTTATGTTCAACTGTTTGAGAAACTGCCAAAGAAGTTTCCAAAGTAGCTGTACCGTTTTTCATCCTCACCTGCCATCGACGAGGATGCCACTTTCTTCATATCCTCCTAACATCTGCTACGGTCAGTCTCTTCCATTATAGCCGTTGCTTTTTAGTTGGCTCATTGCATTGTAGTATCTCATTGAGGCTTTAATTCTATTAGCTTTACCGATGATGTTTAAAATATTTTCATGTGTCACAGTCATATATCTTCTTTGGTGAAATGTTATTTAGATCTTTTGCCTACTTTTTAACTGAGTTGCTTGGCCTCTTATTATTGCATTTTAGTGGTTCTTTATATATTCTGGATGCTATTCCTTTTTTAGAACTATGACTTGCAGAAATTTCTTCCAGTCTGTGGCAGGTCTTTCCACTTTCTTGATGTCTTTTGAAGAGAAAAAGGTTTTAATCTTGACAACATCTGATTTATAATTATGCTTTTGTATAATGTCTAAGAAATCTTTGCCTGACCCACAGGCACAAAGATTTTATGTTTTTGTCTAGTAGTTTTATAGTTTTAGCTTTTATATGTAGGTCTGTAATCCAGTAGAAGTTAATTTTTGTGTATAATGTAAGGCAGGGATTTGATGGGACATATATATTCAATTGTCCCATCAATATTTATTAGAAAAAACCATCCCTTCCCTATCAAAGTGCCATGGTACTTTATTGGAAATCAGTTGACCATAAATATGTGGGTTTATTTTGGAACTGTCTCTCCTGTTACATTGACTTTTATGTCTATCCCAGTGCTGATACCATACCATCTTGATTACTTGTAGCTTTACAAGTTCTGAAATCTACCATTATCCTATTCTTTTTCCAACATTGTTAACTCTCCAAGGTCCTTTGCATTGCCATGTACATTTTAGGATCAGTTTCCCAATGTACAAATAATCTGGGTGGGATTTTGGTAGTGATTACACTGAACCTGTTGATCAATTTAAAGAGACTGGTTAGGTCTTACAGGACTATACACATCTAAAGATAGCATTTATCTCATACTGTTAAAACTGCAAATACTACTTAGAAATTTTTGTACTGAGTTCCTTAGAAGGAGATAGTTCAGTTCAGTTCAGTCACTTGGTTGTATCTGACTCTTTGTGATCCCATGGACCGCAGTACACCAGGCTTCCCTGTCCATCCAGCTCCTGGAGCTTACTCAAACTCATGTCCATCGAATCAGTGATGCCAACCAACCATGTCATCCTTGGTCGTCCACTTCTCCTCCTGCCTTCAATCTTACCCAGCATCAAAGTCTTTTCCAGTGAGTCAGTTCTTGGTATCAGGTGGCCAAAGTATTGGAGATTCAGCTTCAGTATCAGTCCTTCCAATGAATATTTAGGACTGATTTCCTTTAGGATTGACTGATTTGATCTGCTTGAAGGAGATAAGATCCTTGAAGGAGATATCTAGAAGGAGATAAAGACAGCAGCAATCAATTGCAAAAGGCCAATATGCGTTTCCACTGGGATATTGCAGCCTTTTTTATCCTTTTATATTTTGAGCTGGTCGAAGGGAACCAGAGCATTGGCGTGCACTTGTGGCTATCTCTTCACACCATTTTGTGCCTCTTCTCTGGGGAACCCTCCCGCTGATATTTGGAGTAGGGGCCACTGTTGGGGTTGTAGTTGGTGAGGGAGTGGGGTGGCAGGATGCTAGTCTCTGTGCAGACTGGCTTTGCAGGCTTATGGAGAGCCCTCTGGGCTTCGTGCAAGCTGCCTGGGCAGACTGATTTATTCATCTTTGCCCAGGATCCAAACTTTGGGCCAAGGCACACTCTCATTATCCTGCCCAATCAGGATGCTGAATCAGGAAAAACAGCCTTCTGGAATAGGTGAGTGGTATTTTCAAGATCAAGCTAGTCTGGTTGCATTGGAAACCTCTCCCACTTCAAGGGAAAAAGCAGCAAATGCAAAGAAGGCTGAGTCAGCCCCACCTTGCCTGTCTATAGGAGCAGTACCAGGAACTATTGTGGTTCTGTCTCTCTCCCCACCCATACACCTGCTAGGGAAGAAGCATCCTTGTTACTTACTACCTTTGGCTTCCTCAGCTACCATCAGGTTTCCCCAGTTCATGATGATCTGTATAAACTTATGTCAGTGCCTATAAAATAAAAAGAAGCTGATCTCTGTGCCCCACCCTACGGCCATTGAACCCATTTTTAAAAGTCTCTCGGGTGTTGCTTATGTGCAGTCAAGTTAGAAAACCCCTGATCTAGGCCAACACACTGACCTCCAAGTGTTTGTGAGTCCTTAATCTGAAAGCATCATCAACCAGAGCCATGTTTGCAACAGTCTCAGGGGCTTCCCGAGTGGCGCTGGTGGTAAAAACCTGCCTGCCACTGCAGGAGCTGTAAGAGACACAGGTTTGATCCCTGGGTCAGGAAGATTCCCTGGAGGAGGAAATGGCAACTCACTCCAGTATTCTTGCCTGGAGAATCCCATGGACAGAGGAGCCTGGTGGGCTACAGTCCCTAGGGTCACAAAGAGTCAGGCACAACTGAAGTGACGAAGCATGCAGGGACAGAAAAGCAATTTGTTTATTCTTTGGGGTATTCTGAACACCATCTCTGAATCAAGTTAGATCTTTTTTAAAAAGGTCTACCACCCTAGACCTTGATAGTTTAACTTCCCCTATGAAAATGACTTTATTCAGTGGCCTTTAGCCTACACCCTTCGTTTTTCTCAAGGCTTTATAGAAGAAAAACTACTTGGATGTTTCCAGCCATCAGTGAAATCAGTGTGGAAGTTGGTTAGCTGCTCCAGAACTGAGGTTCCCCCTGTGACAATTCCTTCGGGGCTTTTTGGAGGCAGTTAATGCAAGAGGAGGCCTGGAGTCAGGCAATGAGGACTCACAGCCCAGCTCTGCTTTGTGGAAGCACTGGAGCTTTGGAGAAATTGTTTGCTCCGAGTTTTCATTTCTCTGAGCTTTTCATTGTTTGAAGAACAAGGTTGTAAAAGAACACGTCCCTCACAGGGTGAGACCTGTCACTCAGGTCCCTGGGAACCACGCCTGAAACAGAGCAAGCCCGTATGGAACCTCAGCCCATGGTTGAGGCTCACAGCCTGTGACTAATTTAGAATCAGGAAACATTGCCTCTGTAGTGAGAATTGTATGAGGCCATTTTTTAACCTAATGAGACCAAAATGGCCCATTTTCTCTTTTGTGCCCTTCTTCTGAGAAGCTTGCATCACAGCAAACACTTTGGCCTGAGAGTGAAACCTTTTGATTTTTCTTTTCCTCTGAGGCTTTTGTTTCATTGTTTTCAGATCACAGCCTTCTCCGATAAGCATCCGGAAGTCCTCCGGGGAAGGAGGCGTGGTCTGGGCTATAAATGGCTGAAGGCTGACTTCCGGGACCCTGTTCCATATCTCCTGACCTGTATCAGGAGTAAAGTATTACAAAGAGAAACTGTGGGGGGTAGGGGGCGGAGAGAGGAACTGAAAAGGACAGTTAGCCACCCCAGAGCTAGGAGAATTATCTGTGCAAGGATGGGGTGTGTAATCGCAGTTCTCTTTTCTACCCGCAGTGGTCTGTTATCCCAGCACAGGGCTTAGGGTACCAGAACTCCTCCTGGCTTTCAGACACTATGGGGTCTTTGGTTCATTTCCAATCCCTGCCGTCAAGAGTGTCCTTTCTCTACCCAAATTGCTTTTCTGTTAACACTGCTATGTGAGCTTGGAGAAGGGTGAGATTTTACACAGAATCATGGAATCTTACAGCAGGATGGGACTTGAAATTGTCTACTCCATCCCTTCGCTTTCTGCAGAGGCAGGGTCAGGGCCTTGGAGATGGTAAGTAGTGACATAATGGAGATCTCGTGAATAAGAGCTAAAGAAATGATACCCCAGTCTCCTAATTCTGAATCTTGTGGCCCTTTTCCTGAACCCAGTGTCCATGAGGAGCTCTGAGCTCCTCTCTGCTCTTCCAGACAGTAAGTTTCACAAATTTGGTGCCTTGCACCAAATTCTGCCTTGTAGCAGATGGTGTTTCCCCAGATGGAATTCTCGCCTGTATGATAAAGTTTATACTTCAGTTTAGAGATCAACTAAACAGAAATAATAACCACAGAAGCGTGACTTAATCAGAGCTATTAAAGGCAAGCAATTTCTAGCACTTTGTGTATGCAGGTGCTTTTATAAAACTCAACTAAATATACAAATCATTTATGGTCCATAGAGTTTAGTGCCAGTCTGAATGTGGACTTTTTAACATATGCATTTTGAATATGTGACAATAAAGAAATAAGGTTGTCGTTTTCTAAATAGCAGGGTACAAAGATGGATGGAAAGTCACCATTCACCACAGGACTGTAGGAAGTCCCAAAGACACATCTGGTCTGTCAGGCTGGGGCAGAGCTGGAGTTGCAGGATGTGAACCTGGGGTCGCGTACTTGGTAACCATCATTTATGGAGTCACCAGTCATAACAAAGCCCACACTGCTTTAAAAGTTTGCAGTCAACAGCCTCCTCTCCACATGAATTGTGTGTTCCTCTTCATTCTTCCATGGGTGCTGTTTTGCTCATTTTGCTCATTATCTGAAAGGCTTTTCCTTCTTCTAAAAATGACTCTAATTTAAATGCTTTGGATTCAGCTACATCTCTTTTTTTTTTTTTCTGGTTAGTTTGCATATAACCCTGTCTGTGTTCAGCTCTGGTACTTTTCCTGGCCATGCACACAGGGCTTGTCTGAGAGTGTCATGAGTGCCTGTATAAGAAGAAGTGAAACACATGCTGGGGTGGGGGGGCTCCCTTATCTTGAGCCCTTGACCCTGTGCCCTCCCCCCGCCCCCCCCCCCAGACTTGCACTGTGGCACAGACCGACTTCTGAACAGCTGTGCAACTGCCCTTCGATTCTGGCTCACTGTATTTCTTGACATGTTCAGCATCTTGGGATGAAGCGAGTGCACAGGTCAAGACTGATGCCCCTGGAGTTATGTTGGCAGTGTTTCTCAGCAGTGCTTTTTCTAATGATTTGCAGAGCAGAGCTCTGCTACAGGGGCCCTGGCTGAACCTCCTACCCATCTTGTGTGACAGTTCATGTAAGAGCTACTCCCCTGTGCCTGTCCTTCGGAAAGGGTGGCATCCAGAGAGTCTTTTATCAGCACCCCAGACCGCACTCGCAAGCCTTCTTTATGTGGATGGTCCTAGAACCACCGCTGTTCAGAGGCTTATTATGTTGTTTTCCTATTATTGTTGTATGCAGTACATCACAGAATTGTCGAAATGTCATTTGATCGTTCACCCTAGCATCACTGTGAGGTAGATACTGTGAGGTACTGTATGGTGATTAGCTGTGATACTAGTGAGGGACTCGTGCTCCAGACACCCTGGCCCTACCACTTTCTAGTTGTGTGACCAGGGACAAGTTTACTAAACCTCTCCAAGTCTCAGCTTCCTTATCTGGAGAGTGGGGACGACTAATCTCAGGAGGTTCTTGTGAAACAAATGCCTGAATGTTTATGAAGTATGGAGAGCAGTGACACAGAATCATCACAATAAAAATGTTCACTTTTATTGTTGCTGTCGCTATCAACTTCATCATCTCTACAGCAGATTTTCCAAGAGTCTGTGGTTTGCCCAAGATCACGTAATGACTCCAAGAGACAATGGACTTTTTTCTTCTTAGTTTTTATTTCCTTATTACACAGTAACATAAAAATGAATTCTTGCAAAAGATCAAAGCAATACAGAAACATATAAAGGATGTTGTTAGGTTCCCACCTCTACTCTTTCTCCCCAAGGAACCACAGAAAACTAATTGACGTGCATTCTCCCCACCTTCTCGCTGGGCAGGACACACATATAAAATCAATATAAATATATGTATGTGTCTTCTTAGGCTTAAACAATAGTAACAGTGCCTGACTTATAGGACTGGTGGTCAGTGTTGGCGAGGGTGGGGCATGCCAGGAAATATACTAGTCCTCTCTCATCAGCATGAGATAAATGCTATTATTCTACCCATTTTACAGGTGTGGAAGGGAAGGTTAGAGAGATTGTCACCGTCATAGGACCACATGGTGCTGAAACTGGATTTCAATCCAGTCAGGCTTACCCAGTATCTCCACACTTTTGACCACAACTGTATGTGGCCGTATCATAGGTATTGTTTTTCTGTTGGACTTTTTTCTCTTACCAATATTAGTTTGAACTCTTTCTATGTAAGTATATGTAGGTTTACTTCATCCTTTTAATGGCTACATATGAGTCAATATTTTGTTTCACCACTTTCTTATTTAGGCTTCCATTTCCTTGTTCTTTGCTGTTATAAATAATCCAAAACCAAATATCCTTAATACTTTTGGACACAGGTGTGAGAATTTCTGTAGAGTGGCTTTTACAAGTGGAATTGTTCATCAGGGAGTAGTGTGCACACATTAAGTTTAAATAAGTATTGCTTTCCAAAAAGAATTTTGCTCACTGACAGTATGTGAGAAGGCCTGTTTCACATTAGTCTTTTTTAATTGAATTATTTATTTATTTTTGGCTACACTGGGGCTTCATTGCTACATGCAGGCTTTCTCTAGTTGCAGTGAGTGTGGGCTGCTCTCTAGTTGGGGTGCACAGGCTTCTCATTGCAGTGGCTTCCCTTGTTACAGAGCATGGGCTCTAGAGCGCATGGGCTTCGGTAGTTGCAGCGCACAGGCTTAGTTGCCCCATATCATGTGGAATCTTCTCAGACCAGGGATTGAATCTGTATCCCCTGCATTGGCAGGTGGATTCTTAACCACTGGACCACCAGTGAAGTCCCCCACCTTAGTCTTCTTTTTTATCTTTGCCAATTTGTTGAAGAAAAATACTCTTTTCTAAATTGTGTTTCCAATATTCCTGATGGGGTTGAGCTAATTCTTTATTTTAAGGGTAATCTACATTTCTTCCAGAAGTTGCCTTTTGCCTATATTGCCATTTAGTTTTCATGGTAGATGCTCATTGTATATTTTGGATAATAATCTTTTGTATTTTTCTGCGTTTTTGTCTTCCATGTAAACTTATAAAATCAGCTTGTCAGTTTACATAAAAGAAACTCCTGTTTGTATTTTGATTGAGAATTTGTTGTATTAATAGGCTCATTTTAGATAATTTGGCAACTTCATGATATTTATTTTTTCCTTCCATAAATACCATGTATCTCTATTTAAGTCTTTCTAGCCCATCAGTTAAATTCAACAGTTTTCCTTGTGTAGATCTTGCATTGAAACATTTATTTACAAATGGGGACCTGTTTTCTCATCACCTAGACTTAATTTGTATTGCTAATGAATAGGAAAACTATTGGTTTTTACATATGTGTTAAATTTTTATCTAGCTACTCTACTGAACTCTTTTATTAGTGACCTTTGTACTTATTTCTTTTTCTTGATCTATCACATTAGCTAGGAAAAACAATAAAGAAACATTGGTGAAAGTGTACATCTCTGCCTGCTTCCCATCTTTAATGAGAATGTCTCTAACACTGAAGCACTAAATATGGTAGATACACTTTATCAGCGTGCAGAAATTTCTATTGCTAGCTTATTGAGGGGTGTGCCTTTCACTGCAGACTACACCAGACTCCTGTCAAGGGGCCTTAATTGTTTCCTCTTCACTTTTCTTGAGAATTCAGATTGTCCTCACTGCCTGGGACCTCCCAGTTTTGATCTCCTAGCTGACTCAACAGCATTTAGCACTGAGTAATATTTGCTCTCTTCCTCCCTTCACTCACTTTGGACCCTGCCTGGCCTAAGGCAAAGAGCCACTTTGTGTTAATATATCCTACACCCCTCCCCACCCCAGATAAATAAATAATGCTGTGTAGATAAGAACAAAATTCCAATTCTGGAATTTTCTGGCAGGCACTACTGAAAAGATTTCATTCCTGGCTTCTAGTTTCAAATAACTTCAACTTTCTTCCCCACTGGGTTATCTTGAGTAGCTGACCACCATTTCACACTCTAGTGGCCAAGTGGTTTCATAGTTTGTACAGGAGGGTGTGAGAAAGGAATCACCACCTGACCTCTGACTTCCTGTGGAGATTTCACGCAGGCACAGGGTGAAGCCACTTCTAACTCTGGGCTCTCAGCACTGCCTTGCGCACAGTTAATGCAAAAGAAGTGTTTTCACGGTTGACTGATGACATGATTTAATTGCAGAGTACATTTGATAATTTTTAGATGGTGAGACTTTTTGCTAAACTATGAACGAAAGGATTGCATTTTGTCAGGCATGTATTTGGAGCATGACTCTAATGTGACTTGGCACCCGTCTAGAGAATTGTCCCTGTGTCCAGTGACATTTCGCTTTGGGGAAGTCAACACCTGCTACGATGGCATCTGTCATATTTAAGAAAGTGACATATCCATGAATAATGCAGAGCCGCCTCAATAAAATGCCTTCTTCAGAAAACAATTAAAATGAGACATTGGCAGAAGATTATTATAAGCAGCAGAGAAGCAAGTTTGGGCTCTTTCCAAAATTAAAAAGCAGTGGATAATATCTTTTACTATGGTTTTCTCATCTTGATGTAAGCTGGGCAGATTATATTATTTCCATACTGTTTAGCTGGAAAAGTAAGGACCTGCTAAATAGGATCCTTTCTTTCTGTTGCTTTAATACAAAGCAACATTGGCCTCCAACATCAATTTGGATGTTAATGTTTTTGAGGTGAACTTTTTGGGAGATGGAATGGACTCATGTCAGGCACATGGTATGTAATTGGCAACTATCCAGGAGAGCCTAATCCAAGAGACAACTGGATGCTAGCAACCCCAAGAGGCAAGGCAGCCCCACGTGGCAAACACAAGCGCTGATCTTTGAGCCCCTCGTGGGGCCAGTGCCATCGGCTTCAGCTTCCAGGACTATTGGTATAAGAAGTTTGGTCAGCCGGACAAGTAGCTTTCCTGCCTTAGCTTTTTCCTCTTTCCCTCAAATTGCCACATCCAGAGAAGAGGCTGGGGCCAGTGCCCAGCAATAGACTGAACATTTCCTACCTCTTCTCTTGCAGGCGGGTGACAAACACTACCACCCGGGTTGTGCACGATGCAGCAGATGCAACCAGATGTTCACAGAAGGAGAGGAAATGTATCTTCAAGGTAAGGAGGTCTGGAGGAGGCAGGAACCTCTCCCCTCCCAGGGAGAGAAAACCTTGCTATGTTTGTTTGTTTTTAAGAAAAGGAGGCATTTCCTTAGCTGCAAGGCTCCTCAGATCCCAAATGAATGTAGCCAAATGTGACCTCATCAGTTAGTATTAATCAGCCAAGCAATTGACATGCTGGCAGTGAGCCCCTGAGGCTGTTAACAAACAAGTGGATTGCTTCTGGATGAATGGATTGAACTTGATGGTGATGCCGTGGAGATAAGGCAAGAGGGAAGATCAGCTAGGCCTCCTCCCACCCAACCCCAGGAGTATGCTTGGGAAACAAAAAAGAGGAAAATGAATGTCTAGAAATGTTACATACTGGATGGTTATAATACTTGGTCTTTTCTCACTTCACTATCCTGGGAGAAGGATTTTGGGGGGCCTCCCAGTATGCTCTTATCCAGGCTTTCAGGAAGAAGAAAATCTCATATTTGGCAAATTACATCACAGATGTACTTCATCCCATGAAGATGAGATAGCTGTCGTAGTGAAAGAGACAAGGTCAGAGAGTGAGAGAGAACACACCCAAAGTTCCTGACAGGGAAATTGAGTAGTTGTTGGTGCCAAGAAAGTGCTCATTGCCAGAGGACCGTTCAATTTTTTTTTTTTTAATGAAAATAATTTTGAGAAATTGTCCCAATGTACAGCTATGATTAGCTTTTATCTCCTCTAAAATTCTGAAGCTTTTCAGAGAGTTTTAGGGAAGGATTCTCCTCCAGTCAAACAGTACCATCTGTGCGAGCATTTTACTATTTTTAGCAGGAAAGAGTCATTAAATAGACAAGGGCAGATCAGTAAAATTAGCAAGAATATAAGAGCTACTGCTTGTTCAGTTTGCTAATTACTGGTTCTCGTCGGCCTTTGCATGTCATTTCTTCATCTCTGCACGTAACACTATGTGTAGTTTTAATGAATGGTTTGCTTTGCTCTTGATTTTTGTTTTTACAAAACTAAGAAAAGTCTCCAGAAACGATTCTTGAGTATTAGATCAAAGCTTTGGCTACTCTCCCCTTAAAGAACACTAGCTGTATGAGAAATTGACAACCCAGACATCCTTTTTAGCTTTAGAATGATTTCTCTGAAAAAATTACAGTAGAAAATCGCACTG
Source organism: Okapia johnstoni (assembly GCA_024291935.2). Taxonomy (NCBI): domain Eukaryota; kingdom Metazoa; phylum Chordata; class Mammalia; order Artiodactyla; family Giraffidae; genus Okapia; species Okapia johnstoni. Next base: position 72,286,323 of record CM044318.1, on the reverse strand, counting down.
AATTTTAAAGGGCCTGATGAAGGCAAATGACAAGCCCCAAATCTGTGGTCTCATATGGGCTTTATATGACACGTTTCCCCCCCAGGACAAACTGTGAATCCTTGGGAGCAATAGACAGGTGTCACTTTACATGTTCAGCATGGAGCAGATTTATTCTTCACTTGGTCTCCAGGCTCTGTTTCAGATCCGAATGTGTCAGCTACAGCACTCACCATCAAAGACCCAAGAGTGTACATCACCCCAAGAGTGTCTGCTAAGAACTGAGACTCAGGACTCTGGGTGCAGCTCTATACGTTCACATAGTTCTGCAAGCTGAATAAGGAGGGTGATTTCAGACTGTACACGAGTACAGCACATTCATGCTACAGATAAACAATGCTGGTAATTTGGGCTACGTTCCAAATTCGAGCATCATTGTAAATCTCTCCTGGAGTTGGGCTTTGGTGTTCTTTGCCTGTGCTCTCGGCACATCCTTGAACAATGAGCAGTTTCATATTCCCCAGCATCTGATGTTGTCTCTGGCTCACATTCCCTGTGTGTCTGACCTCTGGAGGACAGTTCGATGCCTTGTGCACCTCCAGTGTTCTGGGCCAGGATGTCCACTCAGTAGAACCTCTACAGTGCACCCTGCTCCTGCTTCCAGCCCTGTTGCCCACCCTACCTCCCCACCGGCTCTCCACATTAAGAGGATTTCCGCGCTTTGAAGCCAGCCTCAGAGTAAAAGCCAGTGCTGAATGGACTATGTGTCTGTCTGGCTTTGGTTTGATTTTTTGGCCCTGGGTTAAGTGAGATAGAAATGACTGCTAAATAGGGATTAAAGCATTATTCTGATATAAAATGTATTTACAGTGTCATCAATTTAATAGTATTTTTAGCTCGGTGTAAAATAATTCAAGAGTTATTTTAATTTGATAGCTTTTCAGGAGAGAAAGAATTCAACAGTGAAATGTAAAACATAAAATATTCATACAGAGACGCTTATTAAGTTTATATCATTGACGTTGTCCTGCGCAGACAACCTCATGACTCTTTGAACAATTTAAATGTAGCCATTTTAAACCTGAAAGCTGCATTATTTTCATCCTAACTCAGGATATAGTTTAGTGACCAGAACTGAGAAGAATGTGCCAAATGAGCATCAATCCGGTGAATTTTTGGCTATCGTTTTGAAAGTACAATAAATTTACAAATTTAGGCAAAAAAACTGCTTTAAACTTAGTAACTATTTGCTTAAGTCTTTTTAAGTCCCTCTTCAAATTCTTCCACATTCCCACATTTGAACATATTCTTGCATGAACATAGGACTTACATGTAGACCTTAGCCATGACTTACATACATTGTATACCTAGGCAAAAAAAAAAAAAAAAAAAATTGCAGGCATTGAATTCTTATAAGAAAAGAGCTTTCTATTGGATATAAGTGTTTTGCTTAGTTCTGTGATACTAGTACCATCCAAGAAAGCGCCTTAAATTCCTATCAAGTGAGGCATTGACCCAGGACCAGAAAGCAACACTTAAGTAGTAACTTCACTAGTTTAAAAGTGAAGACCTTTTAAAGTCAACTAAAAGGTTAAAAGTTAAAGGAAAACTTGTGGATTTGTAATGTAAGTTTCAAACTTTCTGCTAGTTGGATTGATTTCCCGTGTCTGTGTAGGTAACTGTATAATTGAAGCAACAAAATAATTTGGTGAGTTTTGCTTCTGGATATAGATGATCTGGTTTGACTTTATTGCCCTCATCTAAATTGCTTGGTTGTTTTGATGTTATGTAAACATGGCTTATGGCTTATATTTCTGAAATTAAAAGTAGATATTGGCAAGTACACAGACATTACTTTGAAAGGATAATGAAAGTGAAAAGTGAAACTTGGTTGCTCAGTCATGTCCGACTCTTTGCGACCCCATGGACTTGTAGCCTGCCAGGCTCCTCTGCCCATGGAATTTTCCAGGCAAGAATACTGGAGTGGATAGCCTGACCTTCTCCAGGGGATCTTCCCAACCCAGGGATTGAACCCCGGTCTCCCACGTTGCAGGCAGATTCTTTACCATCTGAGCCACCAGGGAAGTCCCCAAAGGATAATGATTGCATTTGGGGGAAAAAAAAAAAAACACTACCCAGTTGAGAACTAAATGCCTCTTTCATCAAAACACTCTTGTGCCAAATGAGTGGTCTCTGTGGTCTAGGATTATGACTGTTATAGAACAAGCTCAGACTAGAAGCAGAAAACTCACCTGGAATTTAAGCTATCATGATTCACTTGGGCACAGGGCCTCTCTCAGAAGTTCTGTATAATAGGACTGTGGCTGCTTTCCATTTCCTTTATTCTTAGATGTGCATTGTCTTTCCAGGTTCTACCGTTTGGCATCCCGACTGTAAGCAATCAACTAAGACTGAGGAAAAGCTGCGGGTAAGGAAAGCTTTAGCACTGTGATGCCAGGGGTACTTGCTGTCCATTGTGTTTATGGTCACTGATTCTTGGGACTGGAGTTTGGGTGAAATTGCTTCTTATGACTTTTTTTTCCCCTTCTATCACAGACCAAGTAGAAAGGCCATTTGGCCAGAAAAAGAGGTTTCCTCTACCTTCCATTGACGGTGATTCTTATTTCAAATGCTTGTGTTGGACAAAATAAGCCTTGACTTATTTTGAATCATGAATCATGTTCTTAGGAAAGCATTCAAGGCAAAAGTCAAGTTCTAGGTCCAACATCTGGTGACCTCCTCACCAGGCTTTTTTTGTATTTCATCCATAACATCACTCAACCCAAACTCTGTGGCTATTGCTCAGCTCTTGCTACATTTGATTGGCCTCTCAAATCCAAGTTCACCAAGTAGCCTCCATCTCCAAAAGCTGATAATTTGTTAGATAAAAACCTTTGGGGAAAATCATGATGAGCTCAGACAAGTCAATGGGAACAAGAGTTCTTGATTGTTTTTGTAACTGAAACCTTAAGTAGCATCAAAATATTTTCAAAACTCCCTGGAACATGGATCACACAGAGGATAGACTCTACCTCTCACTTGTTTTTTCTGTCTTTTCTTTTGTTTTTTAGTATCTCTCACTTCTAAAGCCTTCTCTTGATCTTACTCTATTCTCAGATCACCACCAGGAGACAATATTTTACCTGTTTTAGAAGCAAAGAGCTGTACACGGTTGCAAGGCCATGATCATAATCTGTATCTTACTCAGATGCCCCCAGTTTTTCACTTGGGCTGTGAAGTATTTTTCAGAGCAATAATCAGACTAGACCCCAGTCCACAGTCCCTCCACTTAACTGCCTTAGTGGTCCCCTTCGAAATAGCTGGACTACACCACCTGGTGTTTCAGGGAAAAGAATGGCCTGAATTTATTTTGGAAGCCATACTCTAGATGATATGGTTAGGTAGCATCACCAGCTCAATGGACATGAGTTTGAGCAAACTGCGGGAGATAGTGAAAGACAGGGAAGCCTGGTACGCTGCAATTCATGGGGTCGTCAAGAGTCGGACACGACTTAGCAACTGAGCAACAATATTCTAGAATGTAGAATCATTTCTTCTTGATCTGCTGTTAGCAGACACAAGGAGCTATGTATGTGACCCCAGCAGCCACACAGCTGCTCCATCAATGTGGCTTGATCACTAATGTGTCATTTGTGAAGGAGTGACTTGGCCTCAGAGAAATGATTATCAGGAAGCCCCCCCCCTTTTTTTGGCCTGCCACCCTGGGAATGACAGCTTTTATTTTCATTTTCCAACATCTTTTCTTTATTCTCTGTGAAGCTCTTGTCTGCCTAGGAACTCTATTTCCTTTACTTTTTTTTTTCCAACTGGCATCTGTAAGATCAGATGGAGATATTTTGTCATTTGCATAATTTAGAAACTTGTCCCTTGCCTGTGACCCTGAATAAAAGCGGTTGTCTTAAAATTCAGTTAATATGAGCAAACTTTAAGTGGAGGGGGCAAAATCACTTTTTCTCAAAATAATGGAGTAAAGACCAGACAAACTGGAGAGGAACTTGTTCACCGATATTAGGATGATTTGGTCCCTGTTTCAACATAGAACTTCAGCTTCAGCATGTGTACCTAACCCTGTCATCTATCAGTCAGACAGGCACTCACTGGAAGTTGCCCACCTCTGGGATTTTTGATGACCCATGGATGCTTTGAAATGGGTTATCGTTATAAAATACTGGCACCTTAAAGATAGTACTTATTGTCACTTTAATCATAGGAATGTAAAATTCACTGTATAACTTGTAGATGCTATCCCCAAACCACCCAAGTAGCTAGTGGTCTGCACTGTCTTTACAGTGTTGCCCTCAGTTGTTGAGGAATCATTTTTATTTCATCCCTGATGAAGTCTTCTGGGAGACAAAGAGAGGAATGCTAACGAGGCCAGACTAAATGGAATGTGTCCTTTCTCTGTAAGGATTGCTTGAGTTTGCAGATTGTGTTACTAAAATGATTTTTAAAAAAGCAACTCTCTTAATCACATCTTGATGGAACTCTTTGGATAAGATTATGAAAACAACTAGTGAGATACTTCCACTCATTCTGGCCAAGAGGAGCTATAGTTTTTTCTCCCTTTAGTGAAACCTTCTTCTCCTAAAGCCAGCGTGTACCACTTGGGAGGTCAGGCCGGCCGCCAGCTCACTCACCCAGTAGTAAGGATGATGTACCTCTAAGGAGACAAGTTTCTGACGCACCCCAAGTGGGGTATGTGCTGACGCTGGTGAATTTAAAAGAGGCTAGATTTTGAAGAAGGAGCAACTCTTGTGCTCTCTTAAGGGTGTGTCTATGGAGGACAGCCTTGAGCCAGGATTTTCAGGCCTTTTTCCCGGTGTCACATCAGTGCAGTTACCATAGCAAAATGAAAATGTTTTAAGGATCTTTCAACAACCCCACTGAGTAATCCACATTCTCCAGATTTCAAGAATTTGTGGGGTGTTTGTAATAACAGACTCTCAAGAACATCTGTCGATGGCTTCATTGGCTTCTAACTCTTCATATGTAAGAATATTTCAGCCAAAATAAATGGAAGGAATGATGGGGAGGGGGAAAAGGTTGGAACATAGGTAAATATGCTATAATGTAAAGACCAGTTAGGGAATTCCCTGCAAGTCCTGTTGTTAGGACTCGGCACTGCTACTGCCAAAGGCATGGGTTCAGTCCCTGATTGGAGAACTAAGATCCCGTTAGCCACATGGCGTGGCCAAAAGTAAAGAAAGAAAATGAAGACCAGTTACTATGCTTTCAACACAGACCTTAAAAATACACACACACACACACACACACACACACACACACACACACACACACACACACACACACACACACACACACACACACACACACACACACACACACACACCCCAACTAAAGTGATTCCACATCGTTGTTGTTGTTTAGTTGCCCAGTCATGTCCAACTCTTTGCGACCCCATGCACTGTAGCCCACCAGGCTCCTCTGTCCATGGGATTTCCCAGGCAAGAATACTGGAGTGGGTTGCCATTTATTCCTCCAGGGGACCTTCCCGAGCCAGTCTCCTGCATTGGCAGGTGGGTTCTTTACCACTGAGCCACCAGGGAAAACCTGATGTCACTTATCACTTATCAAATTAGTTTTCCTAAAGGTTTTTTTTTTAATAGTGTTTCTGAATCGAGGCTATTTCTTTCTTCACTCTTCCCTTTTTCATGTTTCATGGCAGCCACCAAACATCCGTCGATCTCCGTCTGATTTCTTTTATCCCAAAAGTCTGATTCGACGCACAGGACGGTCCCCGTATCTGCAGGTTGGCACTGTGTCTGAGCTGAGGCTCGGGGCCACTGTGCTGGGCCCCAGGCTTCTGTCGCTTTTCCTCCCCTTGCTGCTTTCCCCACATAACTTCTGGGCTCCCATAGAGGCAGATGCTTTATTTCACCCCACGGAGTGCATCTCACATTCTGATTCCGGCTGTTTCCTGCTCTAGACAATGTTTTCATTTAGCGTGGTGGCTAAAGCATTGTCTTAAGGACAGCGAGCACATTGGAAGCCACCGTTTCGGTCCTGTGCTCACACATTTGTTCGCTGAACAAATATTTGCCAAGTACGCAGGTACAGTAAGGAAAAGACAGGTACATAATTATTAAAAGATACTGAAACATATCACAGCATATGGATCGTAAAGATCAAGGCAGGTCAGGTGAGGGAAAGGGGCTCAAGGGGCGCTTCCTGGGAGAAGTGGTCTTTGAGTTGAGTTTTGGAGGCTGGATGGGATTTGAACACACAGAGATGATGAGAAAGGGGTGCGCCTGACAAAAAGAGCAACAGAAGCGTGGAGCTGGGGAAACGCAGTACTTGGGGAAGGAGAGGTTTGGCTCGAGGAGGGAGTAGCAAAGTGGAAAAAAAAAACAAATAAGACCAGCCACAGCTCTGCAGAGGCAAGGAACTGACATACACTCTCAATGGCTCTCCTTAAGAATCTCCACCAAGTAGCTATCCTGATTCCCATCTTACAGATGGAAAGACTGAGACCATCATAGTGAACTAACTTCCCCGGAGTTCTCCCAGCAGTAAGTGGAAGAGCTGAGATTGGAGCTTGGGTCTCTCTGAGCCCGTAACTCACGTTCTTTCCGCTGTCCTACAAGGGGAGAGAGAGAGAGACCTAGGAAGACACAAAGAGGAGAGCATGAAATACCGGCCAAGTCTGATGGTGTCTCAGGAAGAGACAGGGTGTAAGGGCGGCACCATCTTTCCAGAGCATCTTCCAGAACCTGGGAGGGTCCTCAGGCAGCTCTCCAGATGAGCAGCGAGGCTGTAGAGTGTGTTCCCTGCACACACTTGACCTTCTTTCGGAGTTTCTTAGAATCAGTTGAAACCGTGGCCCATTAAGTTACAAGTGACTTTCTGCGGTCCCAGCTCTGTCCAGATGAAACCCCTTGTGTAGCTCTGTTGACATTCAGGGTTGCAACACAGCTCTTTAGTCTGGGCTTGATGCCTGTGCTGGTTTGCTGTGCCTGCCAGAACTGCACTATGGCCCAGGAGAGTTTGGGTTTGGGTCTACTTTTATTAAAGCTGCACCTTATTTCTTTAAATGATTTGAAAGATAGTTAGAAGTACAGAGTTTCAGAGGGGAAAGAAACCTTTTAGACATCAACCCCTGAAGTTTCTCCACCTACAAAGTGAAGTTAGCCCAAGGCGTCACAGGTCAAAAGCAGCAACGCTTAACTGTAGATTCCAGGCCCTGAGTGTATTGCATTGGCCCATGATGCTGGTTTACATTCAACCTATATTTGTCATATAATTTTCATCTATCTTAAACCTTTGCGCCAATGGCAGAGTTTCACATACAGTTAACATACAGTGTCATGAATCCAGAGGAACAGCCAGAGGTTATTCCCATTGCAAGTGAGTACTTAGAATTAGTACCTACTTGGCAAGAAATTGCTTTTTAAATAGCTTTTGGTTTTTTCCCCAAAGTATGCTTTATAACTCAAATAGTGTTTTATTTTGTTAGCCTGAGGCTATTGCCAAATGATTCACTTTCATGACTTGAAGAAAACTACTATCAACTGTGAAATATTTTTGGTCTTCTCCAGACCCTTAAATTTAAGAGATGTGGGGCATCTTGAGAAGCGGTCGGCTGGAGAAGAGAGAGAAAAAAGAAGAAAAGAGAGAAAGAGGTCTATTTTGGAAAACCTTCTCTCTTCCTATCCTATTGTTAAACATGGATATCTAATTCCCATTATCGAGCCTTAAACATCAATCAAGTTAACTGTAACCCTGTCACAGAAAGATATAAACCACTTGGGACCTGGCAGAGAAAATGGCCATTTGACAAGCTCTTGCTTCACCCATTGGCCATCAAGCCTTATCAAAACCTTCAAGAAGCCTGAAAATGCCAAAGCAATTCTCAAGCCACCCAGATATTTTGATCTTTTAAATACTATTGACTACGGAGCAGTTCATTTCGCCAGATAATATCAAGTACCTTTAGTGTTAGATAAACTGTACCCCTTGCAGGGACTTTCAGCACTTCATTGGGAAATAAGCCTGGGTTTCTTGTGGAGGAAAGTCATTTTATTTTTTATTTTCTGAAATCTCCTCTTATTTCCTCTTGCTGAGTTACAGGTAAAAGAAAATGGTGAGGAAAAAAATTACTAATTTGGCCAAAAAGTTCATTCAAGTTTTTCTGCAAGATATTATGGAAAAAAACCCAAACAAACTCTTTGGCCAGCGCAATAGAATGACTAAGAAATACATATTCCAGTTTCGCTTACTTGGAAGAGTTTTATAAGAAAAACAAGTTTTGTCTATAGGTAAAGGTCGGTAACTCATTATAAACAAACCACACGATATTCCCAGGACCAAGTTTGTAGTAATCTGGAGTGGATCACTTGCTTTCATTCTAAAAAGGGGCTTCTGTGCTGTGCCTTTGGAGGCTAAAGCATGAATGGCTGCCGTCCAAAATGGGCATGAGTTTTTTTTTTCTTCTGAAACTAACATTCACTGTATTATAATATATGCACTTGCAAATCCATAATATACCAAACAAATACTGTGTGTCTGTTTCTGCAAAGGAGCTAACTAGAGGCTGTAAGTATATCTAGAACAAGGAAATAATGCTATTGGTTACTGTTTTATTAACGTTGCCACCAGACATACCACTTTATTCCCAGCTTTCTCTCTGTTCAGATATTTTATTCTTTTTGGTGTGTCTTTACAATTCATCAGAATGTATAGGTGTTAAGATTTATCCTGCACAGACAGTGAGGACTCTTGGCCATAGTAAAGGCTAATGGCGATTGCACAGTTGGTTCTGGAGAAGATACTGTGCTTTCACTACTCAGGGCACAGGTTTGATCCCTGATCGGGGAACTAAGATCCTGCAAGCTGATGGCGCAGCCAAAACTAAACCAAAACTAAAAGCAAAAACAAAAAAACTGAAAAGAGTTCCTCTTTTGACTTAGTAGTGAATATTTAATATGTGCAGATTTTTTAAAGTATTCCTTCTTCTGCAGCTGTTATCACCTCCTTGTCTGGTGAACTTCGACAAAAACCCAAGGCAGGTACTGTCAACCTTAGCAGCACTTCGTATAAGGTGTCAACTACCTTATATGGGTAGCGGTCCTGTAGGTGCTCATACAGCCTCTCTGATCTGGGACCCAGTTGCCTGTAGTTCTCTCCCTTCTTAGAGCATGGCTTCAGATGAATGCAGACTAGATGAACATAGTTGTTACTCCTCAGCTCCTGCGGGATGAGGGGAGGTCTGTGGCAAGAGGGCCCTCCAGATCTCTCCTTCTAATAAGGGACCAGGTGTGTGGGGCGGCCCACAATTGGAAATAAGAGAAAAAAAATGTCATTTCTCTGGTTAATTTCCTGGCAAAGCTCCGGTAAGTGTTTTTAATGGTTAACAATTAAAGATGGATGAGAGCTGGGGAATTTCTTCAGTGTAATTTTCATCCTTTGATTGTGCCTTCTGAAATGTAGAACAGGTGGACAAAGTCAAGGTGTAAGGGAAATAGCAAATGAAATGTAAGTTAGAGGGTTTTTTAAAAGTTTTGTACAGAAAACAAAAAGATGTGCATTTTTCAAGCATCTACTATTAGCAATCAAATGTCATTTTTTCTCTTTCCTGTTGAAATGAACTACTAGTCTGGTGAGACCTCTCTTTGTTGATTTATTTCTTTCCTTCGAGGAAAAAAGCCTTTTTGAAACTGAAAGTAGGTATGTGAAGGTGTGCTGAAGAAATAAATGTAAATTTAGACACTTTCTTTATGAAAGTATTTTTCTTGCATGAGCCACATACAACTAGAAGGTTCTTACTGAAGGATCCTTTTCTCTTGTTGCCAAAATGAGGATTAAAGGCTAATCTTGTTGGCAAAGTCCTTTGAAAAATCACAGCCTGTTTATAATCCTTCTTATATCTACCTTGCTTTTCCCATGCTTTCCTCTACCTTCCTCGGTCCCTAAAGATGGCATCAAAAGAAAAAACTGAATTTTTCCAACTGTGCTTTCAAGTTGTTTTTTTCTGTAAGGCATGAAGGAAAAAGTGAGAATAAGTAGATTGCATCTGCTTTAACAACTTCATCACAGGTCTATAGGTTTTTGGTTTGTTTTTTTTTCCTCTGTAGAACAGAAGTGGGAAGACCTTTGGGGATAAATATTTAGAATTATCTTCATTTAATATAGGCAAGAGGGTAATTGTGTCTATCACAGCTCTCATAGAGAATTCCAGAGACAAAAGCCTGTTGATTCATTTGGGCTCTTGATTTAATTTGGTGAATCACTGTTGTGAACTTGGTTATCTTAATGGGATGAAACAATAATTTAGAAACTACTAGAAATAATTGCACGTAAAATCATCCGTGGAAAGATGGATTATCTGTAACTTTGTTACCACCCAAAGAGGTGACACTAGAATTAAGTTAATGATAAAGAAGAAACTGTCAGTGGGATTTGAAAGAGGGAAAACATGTCAGTAAGCTGTTGCTTTTGAGGTTAAGATGAGTCTTAATTTTGAGTGTGTGGATATGAGCTGTCATATCAGAAGACAGCTCTGTGCCTTTTGATGTTGAAGGCCATCAAACACTATTAGCAAGTTGTGTATTAATTAGGGGGGAAATACAGCTAGAAGAAAAGGGGGACTTCAGTGATAAGACGTTCATTTAAAATTAAGCATGTTTCTTTTCTTTCTTGTTTTAAACTACTTTTCTCAAATTGCATTTGCATTTAGGTCTTAAACTATTTGGGTTTCTTTTGTCATATCATGTAATATTAGGAATTAATATTAACACTTTAAAACACAGAGAAAATAAAATGCAACATGTTTAGAAGTCTAGATGTTTAGAATTGAAATGTAAAATTCTAAATATTTAAGATTTAAACTCAAAAATAATAGTCCTACTTTTAGGAGTAATTTTTTTTTATCTTCACAAGAGAGAGACCGCTAACCTCTGTTGGTTGAGCAAATACACCAGCATGGGAGCCGTTAGGAGCTGTGGCGTAAGTGGACCATCCCTGTGCACCATTGAACTTGGAGCACCGTTCAAGAGGGAGGAGACCAGGAGTTATCCTGGCAGATCAGACAAGCTTGAGCAAGCTCTCTGCCATCCATCATAGAAGGTTGATAGTAACTAGAGCTGAGACGTCAGCTGGAGAAGTCATTGTCTTGGGAGGGTACAGATTCGTTCCATAGAGATCTCAACAAAGGGAAGGACATTTGTCAGCTCTAAGTGGGACCACTGCCCTATCCACTGAGACAGTTAAGATACCTGAGTTCTGATGGGAAGGTCTCCAAGGGTGAGAACTCGAGGAAAGTCTGGTCGGTGGAGCTCACATCCACAATGACCGTCCAGTCACGAGAAGCAGAACAGAGTGAGTCCTGCCCTTCATTACTTGACATGCTGGCAAAGAACTCCGGTCTAACGTCAGCTGTCTGGGAAATGCTGGGTCTTAGTCATGTGTGAGGCAAGGTGCTTGAAGCTTTGTATGTATTGTCTCATTTATCCCTAGGAAGGAGGTGTTGTATGTACCCTCTCCTCCGTTCTATACATAGATAAATTGAAGCCTAAGGAAGTTAAAGGGAAAACAGAGAGTGAGAAAGGAAGGGAAAGGGAAAAAAAGACACTCATGTAATGTCACACAACCAGTAGAGCCAATATATGCGTCAAGGTATTAGACTCCAAAGCCAGCCTTTTAACCCCCCTAGATTATGCTATACAGAGCTGTATTTTATTCCGTTATTTCATTTTAAACAGGAAAACAAATTAGGACCACTATAAGAAAATAGGCAAGCAAGGGAATAACTCAACCCATAAGCAAGATGTCTGTGGAAGTAAAATTGACAGTAAGGTTAGGAGCTAAAGCAAACAGTGGCAAATGCAGTGAAAGACAGCAGGTTCTGAACCTCCAACACATTGAAACTGTTTCTGAAATACACCAAGTGATCTGAAGATGCAATAGGCACAGTGATCTCAAAAAAAGAGCCAGAGCAGCGGTGGATTTGTTGAACATTGGCTGGACTTCAAAAACTGACTATGAAACTCTCAAATCTTTATTTTGCAATCAGAGAAGCCAGCGCAGTTGGATGCAAATTGGAGGTGACTTCAACCTGAAAACAATGGAACTTGAGAAGAATTTTTGGATGTTAATACCTTTAGCCCAACAGTGTTAAACCAGTAAATGAGTAAGATAAATGCTTCAGAGAAAGCCTGTGTCCCTCACAGGCTGCTCAGTCCTGTGAAGAAGGAAGAGAGAGAGAGACTGAGCTGGGGACAGGCTGGTTCAGCCAAGAGATCTTTTCCAGCCGAGTATTTCTCCATCTCTGGAGGGGAGCACCCAGGACCCTTTCCTGATCCCTCCGCGCCTTCTTCCTCAGCTAAGTTCCTATCAGTGTGCACAGTACATCACAGAAGGAAGCACTTCGCAGCCTCCCCCAGGTCCATTGTTATAGGAAACACACAAAGGATACCTGACCCACATTTTGGCGGAAATAAGGATGAGGGACGTGGGAAAAACCCCAAAGCTCAGCGTGCACTTTGGCTATTCACACAGTGTCCTCACTGCTTGTTAATGAAAACAAGCCTTTGTCATAGCAACACCAGCAACCCAAAACATCTGATTCTCCTGGGGAACACCCTCTCCCACCCCACCCCAACAGCGAGCTATTACAGGCTTCTTAGAAGCTTCTAAGTGGCAGTCAAAACATTTTCAGTTAGTATGCACTCTCTCCTGCTAGTTGATCTCCATATTTTTCTTCTACTTTCACCTCATTTGTCCCAAAGCCATGTTGATGAAAAGTAAATGGCCACACTCACCCTCCAATGTGGGCAGAAAATTTAGCGCAGGGATTAAGAGCTCAAGCTCTGCCTCTAAAGCTTCTAGTTTCAAATCCTGACACTTGCCCACCTGTGCGACTTTCCCATCATTTAGAAAACAAGGATGTTAGCAGAATCTCCATCCTGGGGTTATTGAGAAGATTAAATGAGAGCTTACTTGGGGAGTGCTCAGCACAGGGCCTGCCACAGAGTAAGTGGGTAAGAAATGTTCAGTACTGTTAATCTCATGTTGTTGCCTAGGAGGCTTCATTACTATATTGAGTTTGGCAAGTGCTAGATCCTGGCCACTTGAAGCTGAAGGACTGCCTGTAGTGAATAATTGTCTTCTCTGTCCATGGAATTCTTCAGGCAAGAATACTGGAATGGGTTGCCGTTTTCTTCTCCAGGAGATCTTCCCAACCCAGGGATTGAACCTGGGTCTCCTGCATTGCAGGCAGATTCTTTACCACTGAGCCACCAGGGAAGCCCAGTTATCCCACAGGGAGGGTTGCTGGCTCAGCTTTCTGAAGCGGTCACGTCTCTTTTTACAGGAGGGCTGCACTTTGGTGGTGTCCCTTGTATGTTTTGATTGGAAAATTGATCCAGGAGTTGGATTTTGGGAGTCCTGTTATTACGTGACTCCTTTCTTTTGTAATATACTCAGATGTGGGTATTCTATCATCTTGAGATATTCCTGTGATTGGAAAATTGTCCCTCGAGGAGGAAAGTGCTTGTACAAGCAGGCAGGGCCGGAAGGGTCAAGCCTGGCTCACCTCCACTGTGCCCTGTGCACTTTCTCCACCTCCTGCCATCCTTGTGTCTCAGAGATACCAGGGACTCTGGCGAGAACAACTGATCACCCCTCCAGTAGATTCTTACGGTCAGAGCTGGTCCAACCACTGCCTGCCTCGAGATGACCAGGCAGGTTTGCTTTCCTTGTTTCAGATGTGAGGTCCATAGTGATATAATATCCTTGTTTTTAGAGGGGGTTGTGGGGACTCAGTTATACTCACATCAGTGTACCGAAATATCAGCAGAAACAGCATTCCTAACACAGATCTATACATCGTCCTCTCCAAGAAATAGCTGCATGGAAGGGAGAAGCCTTCCAAGACCAGGCCTTTGGTGTCTTTGCAGAGCTTTCCAGAACGTACCAAGCAGAGGTGGGGGGCCATTAACCCCAGTTCATGCATTTTCCTCCCTCTCCTGTCACCATCTCTCACTCTCAGGGTTCTCTAAGTCTGTATTACAAAGTCCACTTTCTTATACTTTCCCTGGTGGCCAACCACGGGCCTTAACTCAGTGACCTTCCATGTGGTTAAGCTCAAATCACGTAATTAACATGAGTCAAGTACCCACCAACTGAGTAGTTGTTTGCAAATAATAAATTCTCATTCCCACAACAAATATTTATGCCTACTCGGTACCTGTGCAAAATGGTGGGCACATACAGTGGTAAGAAAAGAAGCCCTCTGAGGGCAGAGGTCATAACTAAAGGTAAGGAGCAAGATCGACATGATGATGAAACCAACAAGTACAGCATTATTCATTTTATTCATGAAGGAGAAAGCGGGATTAATGCCATGAGAGAAAACAGCAAGATCACCAACTCTGGAGGAAGAGAACAGGCAAGGCTTCTTTGAGGAGGTGATATTTAAGCCAAGACCGAAGGAGGGAAGAAAAACACAAGTGAAACGAGGGATGAGGGCACGCTTCTCAGGCCGAGGAAGCAGCAAGGATAAGAACCCGGAGGCATGGCATGTCCCTGTCCTGTGAGTAACAGCAGGCAGTGAGTGATGCAGGAGGCAGGGGGCAGGCAGGGACGAGATCCCGAGGCAAAAGAAGGGTGGGAGCAGTGATTCCATTCTTTGTGGATGCTGAAGCCAAAAGAAGGGTGGCGACCATTCAGACTGTATTCTTCACAGATCTCTGTGGGGACAGAGAGCAAAAGAGAAGCCCCCAAGTGCACTTTCAAGGCTGACTGCCCAGTCCGTTCTCATTGACCTTTCTTCCTCGGTTATATTTTCCCTCATTCAGAGAAGTTACGAGTCTTTCTCTTTTTAACCAGCTTAATGTCTTTAGGAAGTGTAGGACTTCCACAGTAAGTAGATAACCTATAAAATCCAGTAATGTTATACGGGTCTTGAAAAATTGTTGCGCCTAACTTGCATATAGATATTTGGAGATTAATTATACGTTTTATAATTCCAGTACTGAGTGTCCTTAAATTCTGCCACAAAGGTCTTTAAATATTTAGTTTATTAAGTATGCAGTTCTTGTTTTTAGCCATCTGGGAGGATTTTTTGACCATCTGTTCGAGCTTTCCCTTCTCTGTCATAAATTTAGGAAATCCTGAAGGTTTGCATTCTTCTCTATGTGATGAATTCTACATAGTCTTTTTCCCAAGCTTTTGTGACTTTTTTTGAAGACATGATTAATATCTTGTATAAATGGGCAACTTTATTTTTTAAATTTATTTTATTAACATATAGTTGATTTACAATGTTGTGTCTATTTCTACTGTACAGTAAAATAATTCAGTTATACATATGTACACATATTACTTTTCATATTCTTTGTCATTATGGTTTATCACAGGATATTGAATATAGTTTCCTATACTATACAGTAAGAGCTTCTTGTTTATCCATTCTACATATGAAATTTTGCATCTGTTAATCTCAAACTCCTAATTCTTCCCACCCCAACCTCCCTCCCTCTAGGCAATCACAATTCTGTTCTCTATGTCTGTGAGTCTTAAACAGGCAACTTTATAAACAGTGTGACCATGCTAAGCAAAATATTTTTGGATTTGTTTATTTTTAAGATTTTCACTTTTTAAACAAGACATGAGACGCGCTAACCACAGTTCCTCAAAGATAAGATGACAGAATGATTTTTCTTTCTGTTTAACTTTGGCAGGCAAAAGTGGACAATGAAATCCTGGATTACAAGGATTTAGCAGCCATTCCCAAGGTCAAGGCCATTTATGACATTGAACGTCCAGATCTTATTACCTATGAGCCTTTCTACTCTTCGGGCTATGATGACAAACAGGAGAGGCAGAGCCTGGGAGAGGTAATAAATTCCCAGAAGTCGTGAAAAGGTTGATTGATTGGCTTGGGTGGTTCAGTTGCCTTTGCCGGGCAGTTTCACGAGGATAAGGAGCAAAGGAAGGTTCCTGAACAGAGTACATAGAAGCTGGTCCTACAGGAAGTGAATGAGAATCGCCTAATGTTCAAGTCATACAAGCAAGGGGAGGCGAGTTGCTTTATGGTGTTATGGGCCCAGAAGTTTGAGCTTCGAAGTGAACATTTCTGTGTTTGGAACCAGACTCTGATATTTACTCTCCATATAACTTTGGAAACATTGCATATTTCCATCTCCTTATCTGTAAACTCAAGATAATAGGGATACCTACTGTAGAGGTTTTCTGTAAGGATTAAGTGAAATATTTAGATTCGGGCACATAATAAGTACTCAACAATAACCTAGAATGATGGCCTATGGGTTTCTCTGAGCATAGAGTCTGGACTAGGAGGATGCCCTCCAATCAGAAACCAGACATGTTCATGAACTCATCTCCAACCTGTGAAGCTTGCAGCTTAGACAAATTTGCAAGCTGTTTCATTATCCCTTCAATTATTAGCGCATCTTCCCTAGAATCCATGTACTGCCATTTTAGAAACACTGGAGAAGTAGGCTTGAAGTTCTGTGCAGCCATCTGTGCCTCCAGAAAGCAGATCAGGCCTGACCACAGGGCTAGAGGAAGTCTGGAGTACAAGACGGCCAGCCGCTTCTTGTAGACATGGGAAAGAAGGGCAGATTCTCAAACTGAGAAATCCACCACTGGCTGTGTCCTTTGGAATGCTTTGTTTGCATTTCATGTCTGTTTGAAAGCTCTCTTGCATTTTTGATTGTGAACATTTCATTCATTCATTTAGGAAATATTCATTGGGTCCCTAATATGTGCCAGGAGCTGCTCCAGTCACTGGGAACACTTAGTTGTGAATGAATGGATTTCTTGCCCTCATGGAGCTTGCAGTGGAAAGTGGGAGACAGATAATAGACAGACAGATACAGAACATAATATTACAGGATGATATTGCTTTGAGGGAAAATGAAGCAGAGGAAGGAGAAAGTACATGGGAGTTGGAGGGGGTTGGGTTGCTGCTTTAAGTGGGAGGATCACAAAAGGTACTGGGTGGTAATGCATTTGAACAGAGGCCTCACTAAAGATGGGTAGTGAGTCCTGCAGGCATCTGAGTGGAAAGCACTGCTGGCAGAGGACACAGCAAGTGCAAAGGCCCTGAGGTGAGAGAGGGCTTGGTCTGCTGACTGCCTCAAGGAATCCTAGAAAGATGGAAGCCAGAAGGTGAATGGTGATGAGGTCGGCAAGGCCTCCTGGGGAAGATGCCACTGAGCCAGTCACTGTAACATATTACGTGATTAATTACTGTGGTTATAACTTAGTCAGAAACTGTGCTTACCAAATTCTGTGTTTCAGTAGACTGTAACTCATGGTGGTAAACCATGAATATAGAGAGGAAATAGTTCCAATTTCTCTCACTTAATTACCTAAAAGCATTACAGCATATTTGTCAAAACCCATGGTTATCAGGCAGACTCGTGTGCCCCAGTCCCCCAAGGGCTTTGTCATTGTGTACCTGTCTGAGCCTGGCTCTCAACCACTGAATCAGAAGACGGAAGACAGGCAAGGGTGCCGTCGTGTGTAGTTTGAATAATGTTTCCAGATGACTCTCATAAGCAACTCTAATTAAAACGAGTTAACATTGTGACTTTCTCTTTTATTCTTCCAGTCTCCAAGGACTTTGTCTCCTACTCCATCAGCAGAAGTAAGTGCCATTTTTGAGAATTTAAATGGGTGGAATTGGAGAATTACTTGGACCTTTCCTAGACTCACATGTTTGCAAAAGGACATTAAACAAAAGAACAGAAAAACTGTGTGAGATTATGATGAATATAGGACTCCTTACTGTAAGATATGACTCTAAGACACAGAAGTACATTTCTTTTTAAATGGAGACAAGGGAATAAAACCAGCTGTACACTGCACCCCTGAAGGGTAGGAAAGTGTTTGCAGGGAGTGGAGCCACTTGTCCCTATGTTGGGCTCTCTCTCATCAACCATAATTAATTGATTGATCTGATTCCCAACCTACTAGATTATCTGAAATGGCCAACCGTGGCCATGGTGTTTCTATCAGCAGAGCCATCTTCATGGAAGACCAGCCCTCTTAGTCTAAAATCAATAGTCTTGTCCTCCTTCTCAGGGTAGACAGACCATATAGTGGCTTTTATCAAGTCCACCAGCCTGTCTGTTCCCTTGGGAATAACCTGCCGAGTGTCTGGATCACATAGAGCTGTCAGTGATTGTTCCATAGTAAGCTGTGGGTCCCATGTCAACTCAAACATGCTCTTCCCTTCTGTAGCATCCAACAGCAAAGACACAGCTCCCAAAGGATTTATACTCCCAACCCATTTTATTAAACGTTCTTCAGGAAGCTGGTGATATTGATTTACAAAATGAAACAACGCCTTCACACTATAACCCTGGTCCCAGAAAGTCTTGGTTTTGCCCTCATCCACATTGACTTACCTACATGGTGACCAGAAGCCTTAGAAGTACTTCCTATTGTTCCTGTGTTAATTTTTCTCTTGGAGGGTAGCTTTGAAACGAGCAGCCTAAGCTCAGACCAGCTCAAATCTGAGCATGGTCCAGCACCCAGGTCCAACCCAGCACGTTCTTTCATGTAAGCTGTTACAGATAATAATAAAGGGATTGTTTGTTCCAGCATGCTGCTGCTTATTCTGCATTTCTTTATGCATCCGATGAGCAAACTCCTCAGGGGTTAGGTCTACCCCCAACTACGAATAATAATAATAATAAATAAAATCAGTAGTCTTGTCTTAAAGTCAAGTAACTTTCTGGATAGTCTGTATAAAACTGGACTGACCTTAGGTAATCGCTGTAATCTGAGATGGTACAATCTCTGCAGCATTGTGATGGCTTATACCAGTTACTATGGATAATTTCTGTGAGCATTTATAATTAAAGTTATGGAGCAGTCATTTCTGTAGGTGGCTGCTTGCAAAATCGAGGCACACTGCTGTGGGAATTTTGTTTCGTTGTGTCGGTTTATTGTTAGAGCCAACTAGGATCAAACCAAAGCTTTTTTGCCTCTTGCTCTTGCATTTCACATATCCGTGGTTATTGAGACTTTAGATCATTTTCGTGCATTTTTTCAAACTTTTATTTTTATTGTGCTAGTAAAAATCAGAGAAGGCAATGGCAGCCCACTCCAGGGTTCTTGCCTGGACAATCCCAGGGACGGGGGAGCCTGGCGGACTGCCGTCTGTGGGGTCGCACAGAGTCGAACACGACTGAAGCGACTTAGCAGTAGCAGCAGCAGCAGTAAAAACTACATAGGACAGCAAATTCCTAAAGTGTAAAACATTCCCTGTACTCGTCTAATTCTTTTACAGTTTTATGTTATGGTTGTGGGTATGATATTTTTTTGAACTTTATACATACAGTATTCTTTAGATTTGGACATGGTGTGATGCTACTGTATTCCATTAAATTGATATGCCATAGGTTAAGTGTACCCCCCACTTGCTGAGCACATAATACAAAACTTTGTCTTTTTAAATGGTGACATTATATATATATCTGAGGAAATTTTTCCACTTAAAGATCATTAAAAATATAAATTTTTAGGATTTGCCTCTTAGAGATAGAAATATTGGATTTGAGGCCACCCCAAGCTTATTCTCCAGGAAAATCAACTTAGAATGTTCTCAGATCAACGTCATAGATGGTACGAGTAGGTGGTTGGATCCAGGAGTGAGATTAGCCAGGAGGCTCTTTCTGAAACAGGTTCCACCCGTACGAGCTACACACCTGCCCACGGGTCTCTTAGCTGCATGGAACATCCTGCATTTATGGAGAAGGGAGGGAACACCACGTGTTCTACCTTCCTTCTGATGCAGGTCTAATGATACAACCTATGTGAATGCACTTTGTAAAACTGAAAAGCATCATATAAACACGGCCATTGGAATTATTCCCTCTTTTCCCAGATCTCTGTCAACATTGGAGTTTATCACTTTAACATCTTAAAATCTTGGTAAAGGCAAGGACTACAGGTTTTGAACAAAAGGCGTTACCCACAGAATGTTCGTTTGCATACCTATTTAAGGAGGCATGCCCCTAAAATGTATACATGAATGGGTCGTCGTGATAGTTCCTGGGGGCTTGACTTCACTTGAGCCTGACAACAGCCTGACTGTGCTGTGCTCCCACCTTCTCGCACTTTCTTCCAGGGGTACCAGGATGGGCGGGACCGGATGATCCACCGGTCCACAAGCCAGGGCTCCATCAACTCCCCGGTGTACAGCCGCCACAGCTACACTCCAACCACGTCTCGCTCTCCGCAGCATTTTCACAGACCCGGTAAGGGCACCTATTCCCGGGATTCACTCTGGATAATCCTCTGGGTCTCTGTGTGATTGTTTTCCCCAACACTGGTAGTGTTTAAAAATCTGGCTGCCTGCCAAATCTGTCTTACCCCCTCCCAGGAAAAAAAAAAAAAATCAAAGACTCCTATCCCAGTACAGTTTGTGTTATTTCTTTTCTTAAAACAAGACACATCTTATGACTGCATTCATTATGATTTACTGAACCGTTACATTTTGACAGTAGACAACAAAGAGTAAAGGAATTTATTTTTTTAAGACTTGAAGATAATCTCAGCACTTTGAGACTTAAAATGGAGATCTCCAAAAGAAAATGTGGTGATGTGCCTTTTAGGCTTACCAGCATCATCTAAAATCCAGTGTGAGTCATTTATTGATGGGTTTGTTTTGTTTCCCCCAGCCAGGCACATGGTATTACTATGGGTGCTTGATTAAGAACCCACTAGAAGGAAGTCTCATATATAAGCACAGGATTGTATTCGGTAAATTTTAAGGTGCCTTCCAACCTAAAATTTTGAATCAGACTTGGAAAACATAAAAGCACTAGAGATGAGCTATGATGGAGACGATTAAGAGTAATGATCTTCATTTGACCTTTATCTCTGCAAAATGTAGTCCCTTTTCATTATTAGTGGGTGTCTCCTATGTGGAGTAGAAAAAGAATAAAGATCTTATCACAGAAGACAGATAAATAAATTCACAGAAGAAATAAATTCACCAAGGCAGATTTTGGCTTTTTAAAAAAACTTGGTGATGATGCATGTCTACAAAGACTTCATTTTAAGCCTCTTGCTTTTGTGCAGGCTCATAAGCCCATTCATATGGGAACTTATTTTATAAAATAAAATCAAAGGAATGAACTGAATGTAAAAAGGCTGCAATCTTCTCTTTAAAGCCAGAAATTTAGTGCTTGTAGAGTATTAAATTTTTACTCTTGGATCCTTCAGTAATATATAGTTTTCCTTAGGCTCCTAAACATTTACTCAGTATTTGTTGTGTTCCATTACAGGAAAATTTTCAGGAAAGGAATTCCTTTTATTTGTCATATACATTTATATCCATTTTATTCCTGGGTTTGGATTTAAGCCCTTATCTGCCTGAGTGATGAGAAATCCTTTACGCCACCATGCCTATATGTGGGCGTACCCTAAGGTCACTGAGGCTGCAGCTGTGACCTTGTCAGAATGACATGGGGTTGCCGGGAAACTGTCCGAGAGACCACAGGATAGCCAGGGAGTGGTCAGTCAGGGACCTGGTTTCCCAAAAAGGCCATGTCCTCATGGGGCAGTAGAAAGTGTTCCTGTGTTCCCATCATCGTTCTGATGCCAAGAACCTTCAGAACATTTTGTGCATCCTAAGGACTTCTTCTCCCCCTTCCTTATGTTACGGACCTGCGTGATGCCAGTTATTAAGATTATTTTTTCAAGGTGGGGGCTCTGCTAGTCATGGCCAACACAGAGCACCTCGAAGTATCCACTCCATAAGTTCTAGATGCCAGAGAGTCATGCATGCCCCTCGGTCTGGTTTAGCTTAATGGTCCATACCTAAGTTTCTAGCTCATCAGTGCCTCCACTACCCAGTTCTCAGCATCATAGGTAGCTCTTTGCCACCCAGGGGATGCAGACAAGTGCAAAGTAAAATTAAGCTTCCAGTAGGAGAAGTTTTCCACTTAGAAAGAGGAAAAAAAAAAAGAATCTGACCCTGACATAGTGGTATTGGGTTGGCCAGAAAGTTCATTCGAGTTTGTCTGTCATCTTAGGGTAAAACCCAGACGAACGTTTTGGCCAGCCCAATAGTTCTTTCCAAGGTTCTTGAAACGACTGTCACTTTTAAACATGCGTGTCAGAGGATTCTGTTTTGTCAGGTGCCTTTTTAAAAACAGCCATGGTTGAGTTTCAGTGGCATGCCCGGTCCCGACTCAGCAGTCGCGGGTGCCATCCTGCCAGAATGTCCTTGTGGCCGTTCCCTCCCGCTAAAGCCATCTATCCTTGGAGAGTGCCTCTGGGCTGACCTGAACCTGTGGGCAGACTCTACCCACCATGCCTAACCCCTCACAGGCACCTTCTTAACCCCCTTTCCTTCCTCCGTTTTCAGACTCCTGATGAATGCTCTTGTTTTTTCCCTCTTCCCTCCCTTGGAACGATGGCGGTGTCCCTGCTCCTGTGTTAATTTCTGCTCTTCTCTTCTGTCTCCACCCTGTCCTGCCCCCGGCCTTTGCTGCACAGAGCTGCTGTCTCCTGGTGTGCAGAGGTCCTTCCTGCGCACCAGCAGCCTCAGCTCCGCCCACAGCGACTCCCGCCCCAACTCCCCATTCCGACACCACTTCCTTCCCCATGTGAAAGGTAAGGAGGCAGGCTTCTACAGGCAGCACCCTGCAAAGCGGAGATTTATTAGCGCCCTGGGAAGGCTAATAAGGCTCATCTCCAAGAGTCAGCCCCCAGCTTTGGACCTCTCAGCATGCCTGCGTGCTTCATGACTTCACACCCAGCCATGTCTTAGAACTGGCATAGCATCTCTCCTTGGGAGAAATATGTCATTTCTAAGGGCTCTAGACGAAGTAACAGGAAGTATGTTGGAGACCTTAAGATTGCTTCTCTCCTGCTTAAGAAAAAATATATACTATTATTTTGCTTTTCTCTGTGTTAGAAGCAAAATATAATATATATCTGGGGAATTTTCCTGGTTTCAGTATGTGATATGGCTCAGCAAAACCCAACGGTATTCAGCAACAAGGATTCCAAAGTTGTCTTCATGATGATAAGCCACATAACAACATTAAGATGTTTGGACAGTACGAAAGACCTAGGGCCATGTAACTGAAATTTCTCTCCTTGAGCCAACTCTTAGGGTGATCTTCCTTTGACTTGTCCTGATGTCTGCATGATGGAGAAGAGGAGCTTTGCCTTCCGTTTTCTGTTCTTGCCCATCTCTGCACTTCCCTCTGTGTCGTTCCCATTGTCCTCATTGTGCTTCGGTAGCAGTCCTCAATCGGAGTTCTCAGTCCTCCTTACTTGGTAGGGGAGCCAGCAGCCGCAGAGGGATCACCAAGGGGCCATAATTTAAAATACGTCGGAGCTCCCAAAAGGATGCTGACTTCTTCTGTAGCCTTGGTTTGAACCAAAGTAACCGAAGAGAATATTGGGTTGGCCAAAAAGTCCACTTGGGTTTTTCATAAACTGTTATGGAAAAACCCAAACAAATTTTTTGGCCAACCCAAGAACTGAAGGAGAGAGTAGCAGGCAAGCACAGATGTTATCATGGGTCTTAAGACAGACTTGAAGGATTCTAACCCTGAGCTCCAAGAGCTCACATCACTAACGCTTTCTCGAACAGCCTAAATGTTGTGCTCTTTGACTGAATTTCGTTTGCAGTCTACCCAACCTTTTTACTCATTTGGATTTTTAGGACTCAGTTGTTCAGTCAGTTCAGTTCAGTCACTCAGTCGTGTCTGACTCTTTGCGACTCCATGGACTGCAGCACACCAGGCTTCCCTGTCCATCACCAGCTCCCAGAGCTTGCTCAAACTCATGTCCATCAAGTCAGTGATGCCATCCAACTATCTCATCCTCTGTCCTCCCCTTCTCCTCCTGCCTTCAATCTTTCCCAGCATCAGGGTCTCTTCAAATGAGTCAGTTCTTCGCATCAGGTGGCCAAAGTATTGAAGCTTCAGCTTCAGAATCAGTCCTTCCAATGAACATTCAGTACTGATTTCCTTTAGGGTTGTCTGGTTTGATCTCCTTGCATTCCAAGGGACTCTCAAGAGTCTTCTCCAACACCACAGTTCAAAAGCATGAGTTGAATTGAGTCCAACTCAGTTGTGTCCTAAAATATAAATTTCCTGCCCTTATCAGTAACAAGTTACTTTGTAAGTATGCTATTTTTTGCATTTTCTAGGCTGTGAAAATAACATTGCTGATATGCCTATTGAAGACACACACCACTTGCCTTTAGCAAAGACATCTGTCTTTTTCAGCAGGCACAGCACTTCCTAAAATTCTTGACAGATTATTTGTGCCAGTTCTTCCCAGAGCACAGAGGGCCTCATTCCCATTCTCCACCCTGAACTCCTTTCAGGGGGTGTTGAAGGTCAGCAGTAGCAGCAGCTCATGGTTTAATCCTTGCAGAGGTGATGGCAAGTGCCAGTTTGTAGTTGGCAAGGTGAAATGCCCTGGTGTATTATAGGCGGGCTTCCTAGGTGGCACAGTGGTAAAACATTTGCCTGCTAATGCAGGAGATGCGAGTTCAATCCCTGGGTCAGGAAGATCCCTTGGAGAAGGAAAAGGCAACCCTTTCCAGTATTCTTGCCTGAAAATTCCCATGGACAGAGGAGCCTGGTGGGCTACAGTTGATGGGGTCACAAAGAGTTGGTTGTGACTGAGCACGCACGCCTCCTCGTAATGAGCACTCTACTCTGTGCATCTATGATTTCCCTCTCAGCATGATGCTCTTTGAACACTTCCGGTTACATCACTGCTCACAGTATCCTATGATTAAAGTAGCAGGCAGGAAGCGTGGGGGTAGATGAACAGCTGAGGCCCTGGTTAAGGGACCCAGCCAAGGACCCAAAGCTCAGAAGTGGCAGCACCAGGACTAGAGAGACCCCAAGCCTTCTCAACCTTCATCCCTATTAGAGGGATGTGTTTCAATATAAATATTCTTGAAGAATAATTTTTAAAGCAAATTTTTACTTTCCATCCCTTTTTAACTAGAAAATTTCATTCTTATGGAGGCTAAAGCAGTTATTTGAGTCATTTAAATTACAGAATTAACAAATGTGTACTTTTCAATAGAAACACCATCTAGTTATTAAAATTACAGTACCTTAATGTACCTAAATGGTGCTTTATTAAAAATACAGATAGGCGGTCTTTTCTGTTTTCAGTCTGAATTCAAAGTACACAGTCAAATAGTATAGGTTTAAATCCTAAAAAGCCTTGGCTTGTTTCAAACTTATACTTTAAAAATATCTAATAGTCTCTTTCCCATTTTCTTTTTACTGGATATATGTCTAAAGTTTGTTCAGATGAAATAGTTTATATGTTTCAGATATAAAATATGAAGTACATAACAGTATATGCTTAGTTATAAAGTCAGCTTTTTGCTATACTGCAAAACCAATCATGCAGAATTTGATTATTAAAGATATTGCTTTAAAGTTTAGTCTAGTTGAATAGCTAGATGCAGATTCTCTAAGGAATTACATCTTTCTTATCCTGAAACACATGTATCTACATGGAAGTCCTCTCTAGCACAGAGGAACTTATGACCATGGAGAAACACATCTAAGATATCTTTAAAGGAGCAAAATCTCCCAGAATTTTCCATGGCTCTTCATTTGAACATTCACTCTGTATCTTGGAGCTTGTTTTGTAATCTCCGGGAAATTATTTTTGAAACAAATACAAGCCAAGGAGCTTGAGGACTCTAGGGTAGGATGTCCATCTCAGGAAGGTGTAGCTGAAAGCAGGAGTCCTCTTGCCACTCTGGCAGCCGTAAGCCCTCATTCCACTGCCCTAGTTTAATTCTTAGCCCTTATTTCAGACTTATGTGGCCCAGGCCCCCAGGGTCCACTGAGCTGAGGACGCCTGCGTGGGTGTAGAGCCAAGATGCACATCACCAGCTGTCTCTCTATTTCATTGGCTTCCCCATCTATTTTCTGTAATGCCCTTCTTGTTTCTCATTGTGTTTTTATTTCTGCTCTCTGACCTTCCTTGCAGTTTCATTTTATATCAGTATGTCATTGTTGGGCCATCTGGACAAGTGCTTGCCTATTTAGAGAAACTGTTTTCACCTTGTTTGGGGCTTTGTGGGCTTCCCTTGTGGCTTAGCTGGTAAACAATCTGCCTGCAATCTGCCTGCTAGAGATCTGCGTTTAATCCCTGGGTTGGAAAGATCCCCTGGAAAAGGGGAAGGCTACCCACTCGAGTATTCTGGCCTGGAGAATTCCATGGACTGAATAGTCCATGGGGTGGCAAAGAGTCGGACACGACTGAGCGACTTTCACTTTCACTTGGGCTTAGTACTGTGTTTGCAGAGTTTCTCTTCCTTTCTCTTTGAAATACTATTAGACATTGCTTTCTGTGTCCATGAATCAGACTTGCAAACAGGAGAGTTACATACATTAAATCTCATTGAAAGAAATCTTCCCTGTTTTGCCACAGATATGAGTTACTGTGATGCAAATATGTATTTGACACTTGCTGAAGGAAACCCTAACACTTACTGAAGCTTTAGACAAGAACCAGTAATCTTGAAACCCTTTCATGAAATTCTAGAAGCTGCCAAATTATAAGGTCCCCTCGGCATTTATATTTTAGGACATAAGCACTTAGAGTTCAGAAGCTAAGTGGTGAGCCAGCAGACTCCCGCAGCAGACACAAGCATCGCCATTTAGATTGACTTGTCTTAGGATTTGTCACTGAGGCTCTCAGTGTTCCAGGAGGAAGAATGAAAGTAGGACAGAGCATTTGAATTTGCTAAGTGCTGTGGGAATCCTGCCAGTGAATGATCTCCCAAGGACTGAAAAATGGACACATTAAACTGACATGGAAAGAGCTAAAAGTGAAGACCAGGAAAATATAAATCTATATACATGGTAGCTCCTCATCCCGATAGCTAAGATCACTAACAACTTAACCAATACAAGGACTTATTTAAAGAACAAAATGGCTATGAGTATGATATATATACTATTATTTTTAAATAGTGTTAACTCCAGGCTGATTGATGTTGATGATGATACCTTCCACATATGATTATTTCATCTGATGCCCCATATATCCCTTATGCCTAAGTAATGAAGTGTACCCAAAAATAACCTTTTGGGGCCTTCACCATTTATTTCCATTCAGGATACAGTGAAATGTTTTATCACTTACAGATAGAATGTTTGATTTAGAAAAGGCCTCATCTTGAGAATTTCTTTCTTTTAAAAATGCCAAAATTTCTAATGCCTTTCATCTTTTAAGGAGTAAGAATTTAGTATCTGGCAATGTTATATATTCCAAGACCTTATTCCCAACAAGCTATGTGACACGTAGAAATCATACTGTTCAGGAGCACTTAGATGGCTGTGTTGCTGAGTGTCTGTTTACCTAGTGTTTTAAGATGTCATTATGGGAGGCTTTAAATGATTATAAAGTTAAATCTACTTACAGAGACTTCAGCATAGTAGTGTTTGTTTTTTTTTCTATCCACTAGAAAGGGCAATGGTTGCTGAAGATATGCTGCCAGAAAAACCTCTGCCCAACTGGAGACAGCATTCAGCCAAAATTCACCTTTTGGGAATTAGATAGTCACACCATAGTTTTTGAGGGCTTCCCAGGTGGCACTGTGGTAAAGAATCCACCTGCCAATGCAGGAGACTCAAGAGACATGAGTTTGATCCCTGGGTCGAGAAGATCCCGTGGAGAAGGAAATAGCAACTCACTCCAGTATTCTTGCCTGGAAAATTCCATGGTGAGGGGAGCCTGGTCGGCTACAGTCCAAGGGCTGCAAAACAGTGACATGACTGAGCACACACACACACCCCATAGACTTTGTGAGCCATCAGCCATAGAAGTTATGGGCTTCTCCTGCCGCTTGCCAGCAGAGCATCTTAATAATAGAAAGACTTTTAATTCATGGGCAAATGCTAATTCTAATGACTTTAAATCTTGATGTCCCGTAGATGCATCTGTTTTTGAGTGTGAATAACTCTGGCTATTAACTATCGGAACAAACTTAAGGGAGTGTCATCTGTTTGGATATTATAACCAAAACCTGTGAGAACATATTCCCAAGAAAATTTGATGTTCTACAGGTACAGGAAGGTTAGAGGTGCAGGAAGGGCAGAGAGCAATGTAGATTTAGGGCAGTAGCGCCAGTGTTCAGGATATGTAGAGTCTTCAAAAAAACAAAACACTCAAAGCAAGGAAGTTGAGTCTCTACATCTTCCTTTGAGAATAGCCCACAAGAATTATTCTGTTTTTCAGTTAGGGATTATTCCTGTGAATAATTTCTAATGTGTGTAACAGTAAAGGATTCTTCTGAAGTGGAACAATTCAGTTGGGGTTATTGAGGATCAACTCTAGGGAAACCTATTTTAAAAAAAAAAAAAAGATGCTATTGTGATCCCATTGTTGTGTCCTAGCATCTGACTGTCTTTAATTAAGAGAAAGATGGGGTTGACCCTGGAGTGGTACTCACTAAATTAGGTCATTCGTTGCTATAGAATTATTTAGTTGGTCTACTTCAGTCATTATTCACAGACATTTATTCAGCAGTTAGTCTTGGCCAGACATTGTGCTGAACACAAAAATATGAAAGAGACCTACTTCTGATTCAGTCTTAGGTTTAAAGCCTTCTCTTGCTTGCCTCTACCTGTGTTTTCCATACTCATTTTTTCAGACATGGTTATTTCTCTTTAAGAGAGTGATAGTAAATGAGATAACATTTTCTTTAAATGAGCTTTTTAATATATCAGTGATTTGGGGTGAAGCTTCATAATTTCTGAAAGCTAATATCTGACTTTAGTAAAGACAACATTATAATATATTGGGAGCTAGATGGTAAACTGACTCTTCGGGAAAAAAGAGGGGGCAAAAGTTTTAAAACATGATAACCAAAAACCTGGAATCTAAATTTGAGACAGTAACAAATTCAGATCTCACATTTGGAATATCTTACTGCCCATTTGGTACAGATCTGTACTCTGGTTATCTAAAAGTACACGTTTTGAAAAACTAAAAGTCTGTTAAACATATTATTCTGAAACTGCAGCAATTGACATTTCTCTTGTGTTGCTGGCCAGATTTAAAACCGTTTAACTTACTTGAAGAAATTGGTTCTCGTACACCTAAAACTAGTACACTGTTATATGTCAGTTATATTTCAGTTTTAAAAATTTAGGATAAAGTAAAAAAAAAAGAAAGAAATTTATTCTGGCTCTATTTTCTGAAAATATGATTTATTTAAAATTGTTAGCCTTAATTGGTAAATTGTACTTTATCAAAATGTAAAACTTTTGTGCTTCAAAGGACACTATCAAGAAATTAAAAGACAACCACAGAATGGAAGAAAACATTTGCAAATTGTATATCTGATAAGAGACTTGTATCCAAACTATGTAAAGCACCCTTACAACTCAATCATAAAAGTATTGTACTGGCCAAAAAGTTCATTTTTGGGTTTTTCCATAAAATCTTATGGGAAAAATCAAAATGAACTTTTTGGCCAACCCAGTAATTACAGGGCTTCCCTGGTGTCTCAGATGGTAAAGAATCTGCCTGCAACACGGGAGACCTGGGTTCAGTCCCTGAGTTGGGAAGATCCCTTAGAGGAGGAAATGGCAATCCACTCCAGTATTCTTGCCTGGAGAATCCCCATGGACAGAGGATCCTGGCGAGCTACAGTCTATGAGGTCTCAGAGTAGGACACGACTGAGCAACTAACACTTGGTATTTACATTACTAGTTCATTAACTTTTGATAGTCCTACATTTTTTGGTGTTTTCTTGGGATGGATGTTTGCTCAGTCGTGTGGAAGGAAGACAGTAGGGTAAGAGCTGACCTCTTTCTGACTTTGCACAAGTCTCAGTTCACCCCTGCAGCTCTCATCAGAGAGAGTGGTGGTGGCTATGGGAGTGGGTCTCTAGGCTTTTGCAGCCATGCCCAGCAGCCCCTTCCAGCCTCCTCCTCACCACTTCCTCCAAGAACCCTGTGCTGCCCGGCCACAGGGGCCTGTCCTCTTGCTCCCATGTACCGCGGCCCTTCCTTCCCCACAATGTTCTAGCTCCCTAGATTCTTGACCTTCTCACCCCTCTAGCCTCCCACCCACCTAGTGAGACCATCTCAATTTTAGCGTCTTTCCACAGCCTTTCTGAAAAATCAATGGCACCTTAATCTGAGTGCCTTGAGTTTTTCATATACCACTGAGTCAGCACCTGTGTGGTGTTACATATACTCGTTTGATCTAAGTCTGTCTCCTTTGGTAGACCCTGAGCCCCTTGTGGCCAGACATCACATCTCCTTCACCTCCTTAGCTTCAGTTGAAGCTCATTGCCCAGCCACAGTAGGTGCTCAGTAAATGTCTCACTGATTGAACTGTTAGACTGGGTGAAGCTTTGTCTTTAAGAGAAAGGTGGGGAAAGTGGTCCCAAAGTACCTGGAAGAAAGGGATCTGACTCTATCATGTACATTTCAAAGTGAGGCAACAGAAATGTAGGCTGCAGTAAAGGCACTTTGTGTTGCTCAGGGAGAGGACCGGGTGACTACACAGGTTCCCAGTCACAGCCTTCCATTCAAGGAAATAGATTCCGATTGCCAGCCTCTGCCATCATGCCTGGAAGTGATTGTATTTGGGTTTGCATATCCCACCCCTTTACATGCTTGGGATGTAACCATCTGATACTGACCCTAAATCATTAGCAAGTGACTTTCCATCCCCCTCAATGTACTTTCCATCTAATCAGTTCGCTGCCAGCTCACAGCCTTCAACCGCATGCCATTGGAATGATGCATCTAACCGCTAGCTGCTTTTAACCTAGTTCCACTTGAACTCGAGTCTCTCTTTTGGAAAAATTCAACCTTACTCCAATCACCTTTGTGAGCCAAATTGATGAATTGAGTTTGTTGCTTTGATTTCTCCTTTTTGATGTACCTCCTTCCGGTTTGTTGTTTTGAATTTTTATTGCGCTTGCTTTGTTTTCTTTCTTGCTCTCCCTTCTCTCATTTTGTTTTCTCCATTCTTCTCATTGGAGGCAATGAGCCGTCCAGCGGCCGGAACTCCCCTCTCCCTTACCGGCCAGACAGCCGCCCTCTCACTCCAACTTACGCTCAGGCCCCTAAACATTTCCATGTTCCAGGTAGGAGCTGACACGGTCTGTGTCTTGGTGTCCTGTCACGGTGTAGAATGTAGCTTTGTTGTCGCTTCTGTCTCGTCTTCATCTCTCATGCTCTGTTCATTGAGATGCACACAGCTGACAACCCCTAAATTGCAGTGTCTGACCTAGAGGGCCTTTCAGAAACTTTGTATGGGAAATACCAGGACTGTATTGAAAGTTTCCATTTTCTCTAAAATGTTTGAAGTAGGGGGGGAGGCAGAAGGTGAAGGAAGGAGGGTTGAATCGCTTTATTTTGTTTTGACTAGAATTTTAATTTTACCCTTATATTGGAACCTTCTAAGCTACCACTCTGTGGTTTGCTGTCATTGACTATCACGATGGCAATCTAGTTATCTTCTCATTGTGAAGGTTGAACCACAGCGTTCTTGAAAGTGCTTTTATTTGTTTGTCTTCAGTGTGCAGATTCTTTCTATGGGCTTTTCAGAGAGCTGTAAAATTGGGTCATTTCGAGGGTCTTTCTGCAGTGTATAATTAACTAACCCTCCACAGCCCACAGAGAGATCTTGCAATTTAGGCTTGGCACGCTAAGCTTTAGTGTCACGGTACAAACAGTAATTTGCCGACAGGAACTGGAAAAGTCAGAACCCATATCAATATCTTCATGTTTCGGGTCAGCTCAGTTTGTGACGGCAAGATTGGCCATCAGAGGTCATGATATTATTTTTCCATCAGAAGTACATTGTTTTGCTTCTTTTAGCTACTGAAAGTAGTTTAATAAATGACCACTAAAACTTAATAAACTTAAAAACTTAATAAACAAAGTTCAATAGGATTCATACCACTGAGATATGACTGCCTTTTTAAAAAAGAAAAAGTTTCATCAAACCTTGAAAATCTGTGTTGTACATTTGTGGCTTTTTCACAAGAATCCAGTACCCAAGGTTCTGGGGAAACCTTTGAAACCTTTTGAAATGAGTATTTGCAGTCAAAGTGAAATGGTTGTATAATCAAATGGGGCTCTGTATAAAAATGTGAGTAGTATTTGGCATCTCTTTTCCTTTCTTTTTTTTTTTTTTTAAATTTGGCCTATGCACGTTAGGATTTTGTCCAACATCTTGTCAATACATCAGATTAGCCTTGCACGTAAAACTGTTTCTGTGTTTTACAAAAAGGTACTCTTAATTTTACTTCATCGCTTTCCACTGTTCCACTCATTAGTTGAAAAGTAAATTGAGCTGCTAGTCTCTACTGGGAGCTCAATTTCTAGACAGTAGCAATTTGGGGATTTTCCCCAAACTGGTTATGTCTTCCTCACCATCACAGTATCTCCACTGCTTGCATTTCTCCCAGCTTTTCCACTTTTACTGAAGTGTGTATTTGAAATAAATGGCTCATGAGTGAGTGACATCTCTCTATATCCTAAGATGTATTACAAAGGATTCCATGTCACATGTCTATAGTAATTCACTCATTTCTGTAATTTCTTCTTTAGTAACCTCAATCTTTGTAATACAAAAGTCAACCTTCTGGGTTATTTTTGTTCAAGAGTCTTCAGTTTGGTTTGCCTCTGGGTTGATCTGTTTTTCCCATCGCTGAACAGGTTCCCATAATCACTCACCTTTGCTTTTCATTTCCACAGATCAAGGGATCAACATTTACCGAAAACCACCCATCTACAAACAGCATGGTAAAACCCACTTTCCTCCACGTAGCTTTTAAGTAGCAACGTCGGCTCAACTCTTTAGTGTCCTCTGAAATGCTCATCTGCTGTTGCTTTTGAGAATCAAACTGGGGTGTCCAGCATGTTATGCCTTTATGGTCTGCTAAGATGCAAACACTGTAAAGTTGGTTTTCCTAGATAGAAAACACCTAGCCTTTTTCTGAGCCCATCAACATGTATCATTTCACTCATACAGGAGCGGGGGAAGTATGGTCACATAGTCATTCACAAAGACCTTCACAAGGCTTTTTGGCGGGGGGTGGGGGGGGTGTGGACATCAAAGAACTTAACCAACCTCTCTGATAATTTTGATGAGCTTGCAGTTTAACTAATTAAAAGTAGTGAACACTAACTATGTAAAAAATTCATTTGACCAAGGGATCTCCCTGGTGTTTCTGTGGTTAGGATTCCACGCTTCTGCTCCAGGGGGCATGGACTCAGTCCCTGGTCAGGAAACTAAGATCCCACAAGCTTCACAGCCAAAAAAAAAAGAAAATGAATTAATTAATTTGACCAAGCCCCCATCAGCCTGACTGTCCAGTTCCCCAGTTTCTGATGGGGGCTTGCAGACATCTGCGCCCTGTGGTTGAGTGGACCAGCCTCATCCTGAGACACAGGCCCTAGCCTTGTTTCCAGCTTGTCATGTAAACCATTCTGAGATATCACAGATGAAATTTCTGTCCCTCAGTCTTCTCATCTGCAAAAGCCAGTGCATGAGGCCAGCTTGTCTCTGAAATTCTTGGAAACTGAGAACCACTGACATGGATCTAGAACTCTGTTTTCCTTTTCTGGGAATATAGAATTTTTAAACCCAGGAAATCATATTACTCTTTGCAAATCTCTATTCCCTCCACCATTTTTAGGTCTCTGTAGATTCCGCTGCTGTAAATCTTCATGAATAGATAGAAAGCCAAGACTTTGAGTGATTTCAGAAAATTGTACCCAAATTGTGCCTGGAAATTTGAAGGCTGCCTTTAGAATCCAGTTGACATTAATGTATCCTGAAGGCTTAGGATGATATGAAAAGCAAATAAAGTTGAAATGCAAAAAGGAAAAAAAAATTCAGGCCAACATTATAGGGGAAAAAAGAGAATGTAGGTATTGTAATGGCTCTAGGACTAGGTTTTTTTTTTTATTCATCTGTGTTTTTCTTGTTTAGGAGTTTACACCTTGTGCTTGCTTTTCTAAGTTTGTTAACATTGTTTTTATTTGCTTTTTTATGGTTTAATGTCTTCTCACCCACTAATTAACATGTGAATGTTTACTGACTTCACCAATTCTAATGCGTAAGTACTGTTTGAAGTCTAGCTTTTTTTTTTTTTTAATTTAAGAATAAGATTCCCAGTTTGATTTATCAATTTAGAGACTTTTTCTTTAAACACTAAAATCTCTAAGACCCTGTCTCTCTAGACAAAAATAATCAAATAAGATTTAAAGAGATTGGATAATGTTAGGTTATTTATTTGGAAGGAATTGACTTCTTTTTGTGATATCGACTTTGACTTTATGCTTTACTTACTATCAGTCCATCGGAATTAAGAGTAGCAGAATCAGAGTGGTACATCCAAAGGACTTTCTGCAAGAGAGCAGTTGTATGTGATAGAAAAAGATGTCATACCATACCAAAGTGTCTGTGCTCTGTGCATTTCGAAAATGCTCGATTTAAATAAAGTCACACTTCTCAGTCTTTAACAGGCTAACACCTATTATCCTT
The DNA here is from genome assembly GCA_024291935.2 of Okapia johnstoni. NCBI lineage: Eukaryota > Metazoa > Chordata > Mammalia > Artiodactyla > Giraffidae > Okapia > Okapia johnstoni. The sequence continues at coordinate 72,251,792 of CM044318.1, read as the reverse complement.
CTTTAAGAGGAGGATATACAAGGCAGTGTTTTCCAAGCTGATTTTATCTTTTTTCCTCATGAGGTTAGAGATTCAGAAAAACAATGGTCCATCCCTGACTGAGAATTTACCCCTTTTTTATATACGGCAACCTCGATCAAGTTACTTAACCAAATTGAGACTCAGAGGTTACTTTAAAAATGAGGAATTGGAGCTGAAAATTCAAAAAGTTACTTCCAGATTTAAAAATCTACAAGCTCCAGGAGAGGGCCAAGTTTTATCTATATATTTAGAAATGTTTAGGAACATCCCAGATCAGTTTGCAAAATTAGCCAGAGACTGATCATTTAACCTGGCTTGTTTCTGTGATTACATTTGGGGCTCTAAGCCAGTGACCCCTCCTGTAAGCACAGCCATTAAGCACACTGTGAACTAATGCTGCTCCTAGTCTGACTTTGTTGTTTTAAAGTTGAATGACTCACTTGTATATGCAGGCCCTTGTGCGGAATGACCAAATGGGTATGCAAACCTAAGTCTCAAGGCTAATTCCTGCAAACTGATAGTGAACTTTCCTGCTGCCATTCTACCTGGGACTCAAGGACACATATATAATATGCAAGGATTAAAATGAATTGGATCAATATTTTTATGGCTAAGAAGCCACAAAGATCCAAAACCAATTCTCTTACAATTAACACCTACAGTCAAATGACAGTAGCCATGCATTTTACTTACCTCTTTAATTTCAAATTACTAATTCAAGTTTCTAATTGCTCTAGAAGAGTACTGTCCAATGCAACGTTCTGTGATGATGGGAAATGTTCTTTAATTATGCTGTCCAATACAGTGGCTGCTAATCACAGGTTGATCACATAAAATTTGGCTAGTGTAGCTGAGGAACTGAATTTTAATTTTATTAATCATTTTGGTTTATTTAATTGCATTACTTTAAATAGCCACATGTAGCTCAAGCTAGTATTGGACAGCACAGCTCTAGAACAAGGTTTTTCAGATGTAGAATGGATGTGGAGTGAAGCCTTGCTTCTGGCAGAACGTAAGGAAGATGAGTTGTCACCTAGGCACTGTTAGTGACTGGGTGATGGATAATTGTGATAAGCAGCTATCTGGACCTGACACTTTGGCCGGAGCACAAGAAAGTGATGTCAGAGGGTTGTACCACCGTGGCCTTGCAGACTGAGAGCTAAGCTGCCCCTGATTCCCATCTAGATGCAGCTGCCTTGGCAGCCCAGAACAAGTCTTCGGAAGACATCATCAAGTTTTCCAAGTTCCCAGCAGCCCAGGCTCCAGACCCCAGCGAGATTCCAAAGATTGAGACGGACCACTGGCCTGGTCCCCCCTCACTTGCCGCCGTAGGTATGCCACTGTCACAGCTAAGCCAAATGGACAGATTGCTAGAAGATTTCAAAATGAAATGCTTAAAAATTATGCAAGGAAATGTGTCCTAGTGTAAAGATTTTAAGAAAAGTATGACCAAAAGGTAGAAGAGTGAAAAGAACTAATGTAGTATTAACATGTGCACAGAATACTTCCAAGTGACAAAAACCCAACCACCAGAGCCTTATGCTAACCAAACCCAACAAGGGGCAGAACTGGTCTAAAACAGGTGTTTTGTGTGGACCCTCAGTGGTGGCTGTAAAATCAGTAACTCTTTTGAATGTAGTTCAATCAAAGCCTCCTGCCTTGAACTTCGTTCTCTATAGTTAGAGTATAGTAAGTGAATTTACTGAGTGTCCACAGAAGCGTCACTTCTTTGAATTAAATTTGTTTTAGACGATTTCTGGGTTGTAATTACAGTTCTTAACAACCAGTCATAACACTGAAGCACTTTCATTTTTCTTGCCTGATCACGTTCTCCATTACTAAGAAGGACTGTTATGGAGTAGCAGGTGTTCTGGAATATTGCTCATGCAAAGTTACATGATTTCACATCTGTCATTTCCATGACTTCTGTGCTAATGTCACATTTGAGCTGTTTCATTCTTTGCTTTGAACCACACATTTATGCTTTAGAGTTGTGTCTCTGTCTTTACTGTTTTGTCATTAGTTACATCACTTGACCCTAAAAAATGGTATTAGCAAACTCAAAAGCTACTACTGAAAATTTAGTGTGTCGAGTTTACAAAGATATGACTATATTATCATGTTTCTGTTGACAACCTAAAAGGCCTTCAATTTTCCAAAATTCCCAAATTTTCCTCATCCTATTTTTTTATCAAGTTATTTTTAGAATAACTTTTACAAGCAATATAAGTGGACTTTAAAGCAATTGCTAGTTATAGAAATGGTTGAAGGAAAAATCTACTTCCTTGGTTCATTATTGACATGTATTTTATACATTATGTTGGCTTAAGATGTATCTATTGCTAGTTCTTGCAGACTTTTCTTAGTGTAGATTAAAGAGAGAAAATCCACATTGCCATTTAAAAACTAAAACAATCATCAGCTTTTTCCTGCTGGTCCACATCCTTCAGGCAGTCCTTGGGGCTACTGAGATTCCTGGTTCAGTCATGTTGCTTAGTGGGGACATTAAACAGCTAAACTTTGGGGAAGAATTAACATTTTATTGTTATCAACTGTCATCAGTAAATAGTTGAAAGCTCTTTGGGTTTCCAAAATGAAGAAAACTTCTGGTCCATTAATCAAAATGATGAAGACTGAAACTATTAAAGTTTATTTTGATTAGATTAGCAAGCTTTCCTGTTTCCTCCCACAGCCAGATTAATCCAGGCAACATAGGAAAACAGTAATTATCTTACTTTTCCAACCATTCAGACAGATTCCTCCTTTCTACCTCAGCTCCGTCTTTCCAGGAAGCTTAAAATTTGTACATTATCTGCTACATTGTACCGAAGTAAGGAACTTCCTAGCTGCAGTAACTCTTTCTATGGACCCATTCTTATAAAACTTTTTTGGACCATTTTCCAAGAGACCAAAGGCAAGTAAACATTAGAGACCCATCCCTTAAAAGAAAAATAAACCATGCTTCTTAATGAATTTAATAAAGATAGAAGGCAGGGTGATAGTGTGGTAACAAACCTAAATATTCAGAAAAAGGGAAAACTATAAGATTTTTAAACTCTTCACAAGAAAGTGACTATCTTACCTATCTGATGGTAGCTAGATGAATTTGGATTCCTCTGTGTTTGAACATTGACCCCAGGAACATCAAAATAATAACTGTCGATGCCCCTCCCACCTATTATGGACGCTCTGGCCAGTGCCCAATGGGATGACTTAGACCCGATCATAATGGCAAACCGAGTTCTAAGTGAGAAGATCAGATCTGTTGCCAGGCCAAAATTCACACCTTACTGAATCACACATTGCACTGGCTTGTCAAATAGGGCTCCCTGTCTCAAGAAGCCAGTCAGGGGTGCTAATTGGTGGCAGGCTCTTTTTCTGTTTTCCCTTGTGTTGTTCACGAATGCCGAAGACCACTGCTGACTTTGCTCACCTGACAAGTTGAGCACAGATGCCCTAATCCCTTGAGACCCAACCCCTCTTCCCTGGGGCTAATGTGAGAAGTTGTGTTTGCTGTGGAACTAGGAGCTGACACGAGACGCAGATCTAGCGGCCGAGAGGAAGAGGATGAAGAGCTTTTGAGACGCCGGCAGCTTCAAGAGGAGCAATTGATGAAGGTTTGTCCCTTAAATGACTTTGTTGAAGCCTTCGGTTCAGTTCTGTGGATCCTTGTTATGGAATGATGACTGTGGGCGAGCCACCAAGATGAGCAAGAGGTACTCCCAGACCTCTTTGCTGTCCAGTAGGAGAGATGAGATGAGCACATAGTGACTCTTAAGGGAGAACACTTAGTGGGTTCTGGAAGAGAGCATGTGGAGGTTGGAGGTCAGATGGGAGTGGAATAAACGTTAGGGCTTCCGCAAGGAGAGCGAGACTCTGTGTGGGGCATATGCGAGTGGTGACTGTGTTGAAAGGATGCCGAAAGGCCAGGCACAGCCCAAGTGTACTTCGAGGTGGTACAATACTTTCCTTCCCTCACGCAGGCTGTGCTGAAGGAATTCTCTTGGAACAGAGCATTTCTCCAAGTCTTTCCTTGGACTCATAGGACCTTGTGTGTGTATCTGGGCCAGGAGAGAGAGAGAAAATAGACTCTCACCAAAGCACCCTCATGATAGCCTCTGTCTCTAGCATAGGCCTGCAGCATCCCAGAAGACCAAAAGAAGGATAGTCAATTGTAGCTGGGGGTTGGGGGAGCTGAGAAATTGTAAACTTGTACCAATAAAGATTATTTTCCAAAGATACTTAATCATCTGGGGAATGCACAAATACTAGTTGTATGGGGATCCAAAGTTGCATGTATTATGTGATCCCAGTTTTGTATGTTATGTGCATAGAAAAAGACTGGATAGGGATAGATCAAAATGGCAATAGTGGTTATCTCTGGTGGATTATAGCCTGTTCTTTTTTCTCTCCAGATTTTCTAGAATCTGTACAATGAGCATGCATTATTTTTTCCCTATTTTGTAAACAAATCAGTATAATTTCTTTTTAAAGGCTGCTATCCCCAAGCTTCCCTTCCCACGTCAAAAATACGTACACCCTCACACACTGCCTCTTCAGTTTCCCTGCTGGCCCTTTGTGGGCAAGGGGAGGGGGACAGAGGAAGGAAAACACTCTTCTCATGTGGAGCCTGGCTAAGGGCAACTGAGCCTTGACATTGAAGGGGCCAAGTGGGGTTCAAGGTCCAAAACCTGGCTGACTTTTTGGGGAACCCCCAGGCTTGGGGACAATATGCTTCAGGCCTCTTCAGAGTCAGGAACTTCTTGCAGGATCCCTTAAAAAGAAACTCCAGCTCTCTGGAAGTGACTTCAGGCTCCACTTTCATTTTTCTTTTCTCCATGAATAGCTCAACTCGGGCCTTGGCCAGTTGATCCTGAAAGAAGAGATGGAGAAGGAGAGGGAGAGCCGGGAGAGGGCCTCCCTGGCCGCCAGTCGCTATGATTCCCCCATCAACTCAGGTGAGCAGCAGACCCACTGCCTTCCCTGAGCTGGGAGCCGGCCACCTGCCTGTGGGGAACCTATCTTGACTGTTCCAGGAGGGGCAGGGCTGCTCCAGCAAAGGAAGCATGACAATCCTTTGTCGTGGAATCTGTGTCAACTCAGCTTAAGAGTCTGCCACCGCCCTTCCATAAATGTGTGTTTCCTTCTTGCTAGAAATGGGGGGAACCTTTGGAGGATGTCAAGAACCAGGAGAGGTCAGCTTCCTTGTGCTGAGTCTACCTTCTAGAACATACATCTCAGTCCATCTCAGAGGGAAGTGGCAAAAATGGAAATTCTTACGGAGAACAGAATGCTTTTTTTAGAAATGTTTTTGTCCACACTCGGCAACATTCAGGATCTTAGTTCCCTGACCAGGGATCAAACCCATGTCTCCTGCCTTGGGAGTGCAGAGTCTCAACCACTGGAGTCCCAGAGAAGTCTGAGGACAGAATGCTTTTTAACTGTAGAGAACATGAACACTATTTTCTAAATATTTTCTATATTTTCTAATATATTCAGTGTAAGAGCTGAGGGCTAACAGGGATGTTTTTGATACTTTTGAAAGAGATTACTCATCTGCTGGGCTGAAATAGTGTATCAGTAGTTTTCCCCTGCTTATACTTATCATAAGCCAAATCTCTTTCAAGCTGTAATATTTCTTCTCTCATGTTCTAAACTAGTGCATAATTTTCTCTCCTGAGGATTCCTTTAAACATGTGTTTAGTATTTTCCTATGCAAATGCTTCTGCTAAACATTACTTCATTTAATTGTCACAACATACCAAGAAGTACATGATATTATCATCCCCAATTTGTAGATCAGGAAACAAATACAGGAAGTTTTAGTTACTTACTCAGTGTCACATTTGCTGATAACTACAAAACTAAGATTAGGAGTCCAAGTGTTATAACCCCAGAGCCCACACTCTTAGCTGGAATGTCCTCCTACCTCTCATAGATGCCTGACTGGTATTGATCTTACATTAGGTAGTTTTCTAATCTTCATTCTGCAAATTCTCATCCAGTTCTGCAGATCTGTTGTCTAAAAGTAAACAGCACTGCATCTACATGGGTCAAGAAATGAAGACCTTAAAAGATGGAATACCAGGCCCAAAGATGCAGTGGTGTTAAGTCACAGAGCCAGAATTCAAGCCCAGGTCTTCTCCTTCCAAAACCTAGCAGTATGAGGCATCCATGCTGCTGATCAGTGGGACACCTTATCGCAGGCCTTCCAGGAGTCCAGCAGTGGCTGATCAGTAGATCCTGGTAACTTACATGTTGGCCTCCAGATCAGTTATCACTGTCATATCAACCAGGGCTTGGGACTATGCATCCCAGTAGCCCTAGGTTCAAATCATTGCTCAGATCTTTACAAGCTGAGCAACCCTGGGCAAGTACTTAACTTCTCTTGGTCCCTATTTCTTCTCCTGTAAA